>CM016486.1:2827858-5227858 GCA_002890555.2 Lagenaria siceraria
GGGTGCGAAACTTGTTTTTATCTTATTGTTTGTAATGATTTCTTTGACGTTTAATTATTAATCCTCTCATCCTCAAAAGAATAATAATAAATAATAAAAATAAATAATCCTTTCTATTATTTTAGTGGAAAAGATAATCATTGTCCACAAATTAATGAGTAATTATTAGGTCAATTGAGAGTATGTGACCCCACTTTTCCTTTATCCATACCTTTTGTTTGCCTATACTTGGAAAAATAATACATGCAAATAACTGTATACAAAGATATGGCCCCATCAAACCTAAACTCTTTCAAAAGCTAACTTTCATTTTCACATTTGGCTAATGGGTCCCTTTCCATTTGAAAAATAAAACCTATTTATGTAATTTTCTCTATTTTATTTTTTAACAATATTACATCAATGTTAAGGTCAGGATTTTAACCTCTTAAAATAAATATAAATGTCTTAATTCCTTAATTACTATTTTATCAAGCTGATTGAAAATGTTAGTCGTATATATTAATGTAACTAAAATAGATATAAACCCATACAATTAACTGCATCAATATAGTTTGAATATAATAACCCGTTATACTTAACAAAAAAAAAAACCAATTAGAAATGGATTGCTATGTGGTAAAATTTGATCATAATAAAAATAATTTTTCAAGAAAATAAAAAATAAATAAAAGACAGAAAACACATTAAAAGTGTAATCATACAAAAAAAAAAAAGAAAAGAAAAAGAAAAAGTGTAATCATACTAATGATGGAGAGCCTCGCAACAGATTATATTTCAAAATTTACATTTAATGATTGCTTTAATGTTGGGTGATCATAAGAATTTGATTGAAATGTCATTGAAATATTGAAATTTTAACCTCTTAATCAATTTTAAGAGACAACTTTAGTTTGAATTCGTTGAGTTAGTATCCACGTGTCAATATGAGCACGACTTAATTAGCATAGACTTGTACTATTGATCTCGAAGTCAAAAATTTAATTCTCCACCTCACATATTATAAGAGTTCGTTTGGATTGACTTAAAAAAATATTTTTTTTTAAAATCATTTTTATGTAAACTATTTTGATAAAAAAAAAATTTGTTTAAAATATACTTCAAAGTTATTTTGAGTAGTTACCAAACACTCCAATTTTTTTTTTCCAAAATGACTTATTTTTTAAATTAAACCATTGAAAATGTATTTCAAACGCACCCTAAAAAATTCATAACAACATTTAATTCTTTTAGAACATGTGCTAGACGTTTTTTCTTTACAATTCAACTACATGACTAATTAGTTATATTATTTTAAATATTACTTTAGTGTTGTACTTTTAACATTTGTTAATTTTAGTTATTTATTATTAAAATATTCTTTTTAGTTCATATACTTTTTGTTTTTGTTAATTTTAATCATTGTACTTTCATTACGTCAATTTTAGTTATTGTACTCTGAAAATATCATTTTGATTACTTCATTTTTATTTTTATCTTTTTTTTTTTAAATTAAAATCCTAGTATGACATTTTATTCACTAAAATGTAGCCATGAATAATTTGCATTTAACAATATATACTGTATATAAAATATGTGTCAAAATTTTGCAAATATGAATAAAAAAGTTCAGTTTTTAAACTACAAAGACCAAAACAAAAATTTTGAAAAATGCAAGAGTTTTTAATGAGAGTTAAAAATATAGGGTGCAAAATAAACATTGTGAAAGTTATGAGGAACGAAAATCAACTAAGCAAAAGGTACATAGGCAAAAAAAAAATAGTATTTAAATATTTTATTTATTATTATTATTATTAAATATTTAAAATATTTTATTTAATATAAGACGTAGGTTTATTTTAATGCCTAGTAATATAGACAGATAGTGTAGGTCAAAATAGTACTACAAAATTTTCAATTTTATCTCAAGTTAGGTAAGGAAATATTATCTTAAAAAAGAGAAAAATAAAAGGTAAGGAAATATATTTCTTACATCTTATAGAATTATTTTCAAAATATAGAAAAATGAATCAAACTATTTATAAATATAGAAAAATTTTACTGTTTATCAGTGATAGACCGTGCGCGATAGATTGTGAAATTTTTATATATTTATAAATAGTTAGATATTTTTCTGTTTATAATAATTTTCTTACTATATTTTTAAATTCGCATAAAACTCTAATTTCAAAATTTTAAAACTTTGTTGGTCATTATTGTAACTTCAACAAAAATGTTGGGATATTTAAAATCCCATTTTTACATATTATTGTTGGATTTTTTTAAATTTATTTTAAATATAAATTTAGACAAATTGCAAAAATCACTTTCGTAGTATTGTGGTAGTTGCAATTACACCATTTAAACTTTTAAATATAAAAATTGAGCCCTTAAATTTATGAAGTTGGACCACCAGAAAATAAAGAACCCTCAAATAAGTTTTTTTTTTTTTTTTTTATGAAGGCCAAATTTCTACAACTATTTTAAGTGCGAGGGTCCAATTTTAACACTTTATAAGTTTGAGGTTCATTTTTTATCATTAAAAATTTGATGGTACAATTACAACTAACATCATATTTTAGCGATAGATTTTTTGCAATTTACCCCATAAATTCTTACCATTTGAAATAGAGTCACATCAATTAAATGTGCTGTTTAGCTTTGCTCCAATTAATTGTCAAACTTTTTAAGGCAATTGAATTACTTCAATTATGGGAGGTAGGGTTTTCACACTCTCTTCCATTTTGTTTGACCCCATTTCTTCAATGCAAGACCTCAAGAAAATCTCCCTTGTAATTTTTGTTCTGAGTAAATGCATAGGTTGGTTTTAAAATTATTAGGTTTTTTTGTTTTTAAAAAAATTACTATAAATAAAAAAAATATTAAACTATTTAGAAATATAGAAAAAATTTATTGTATATTAACGATAGACTGCGATATGCTTTTTGTTTCCACTACCACTAGGCCAAACCATAATGGTTGTAAGACACCTTATTTAAGTTTACATATGATTATATTGATGAATTTTTTAAATTATTGTGTACGTTTAAAAATCCATTCGACATAAAATTGTAAACTTCAATAATGCATTATACACAAAATATAAATTTTAATTTTTTTAAATGATTACACAACCTAAAAAAAGTAATTTAACCATATATAATCTATCAACATTTGTTGTTAATTTCATTTCACAATAACATCATGTTTGCTATGAAAAGCTACAATTTATAGGCTAGATTAGTCGAACTAACTAAGGCCATGATTTTCCATGAAAACATATCTAAAAATCTTTTAAACTGACGTGTATTCTCTCTATCAGTAGATGAAATAAATTTTCTCATCATTTTGAATATTTTAACAAGAAAATATATATACACTAATGGTTAAATGTTTTATTACATATCAGTGCAATACAAAAACTTTAGATTAGTTTAGTTTCTTCTTCTTCTCAATGTTTTTTACTCGTTTTTTTTTTTTAACAAAAGTCTTTGGAACAACGAACAAGACACAAAAATTCATTTAAAAAAAATAAAAAATAAAAAAGACATAAAAATTGGCGTAAGGGGGCGGGCAAATCAATGAAAATACAGCCATTTGCCAGCCCTATCCCAGCATCCAAACACCACCTAATCCGTGGTCGTTCCCCACACAATCACACTACCAAACAAACGCCAATTCTATTTTTCTCATTCATCCATTCCAGTCACCCCAAAATATTAGAAAAATTAATTTATTTTATTTTAAATTTTTAGTTTGCTTGTAATAATTTCATTCTTATATTTTAAATTTGTAAAAATTTTGATTTTCCATAAAAAATGTTGTTAGAATTTAATGGATATTCTTTCACCTGAAAATTATTATATTAAATAAGAACATATTTATATACTACAAAAATATTATTAGTGGTTATATAATAAAATTATCACTTTATTTCGGTTGTTATTGTTATGGTAAATTAATTTCTAACAATGATTAAATTTCTGTCCACTAGAATTTAAGAATATATTAAAAAACACTTTTGATCATATATAAAAAAAAACTTTTAATTCCTAAAACTTTTCACACGAGTAATAATTTAGTGCGGCCTTTAATGATTTAGTCTTTATTATTTTAAATTTTATCACAATTTAGTCATTATAACAATCTACTTCCTACGATAAAAATTTCATACAATTTAATTATCATTTTGTTTATTAGGTATAGTCTTTATAGTTTATAAAAATTGGTATTTAATCAATTTATCAATCTACATGTACAAGAAATTTCATTAAGTTTTAATAATACTTTTCACAACTATATGTAAAAATTTCAAATTGGAGTTATTTTAGAAGAGATTAGAGAGTGGATGATTCGTATTCACATTTAGTTTTTAATTTAATTCTTTGTGTTTATAATTGGGTAGCTCATAATTTAACTGGGCAGGCTAATTCTAACGTTGAGGAGGGAAGTAGACCTTTAAATATGCCTTCGTAGTTGAGATCGATCATTGAGTTTGATGCTCAGTTTTGTAACCCATTAAGGGATGTCTCTTTTCATTGAAATATCGTTTCTTATCATTTTTATTTTTTTTACTATAGATACTAAATTATTTCAAAACCTAAATTATTAAAACTAAATCAATAAAAATTGGAAAGTCTGCAAATAAAAGTATTTTTCATAAAAGTTGGTAGTTGTTTTTATCTACGAAGTATATTAACCAAAAAGTGCTTTTTTAGCTTCTAAAGAAAGTAATTTTTAACAAAAGAAAAAATGAGGAGAAATGGGAAAAAAAAACAAAAAACAAAAAGAAAAACCAAAAAGGTTGTGCTGTGACGCAGTAAAAACGACCACCCAATCTCTATCCTCCGCTCATTGATCTCCCTACCCTACAAGGACACGTGTCATTCAGTAATGAACTGTACTTTTTTTTTTTCTCTCACACATCACTGTCACCAGTGCACTCCTCCTTCGGCTCCTCTCCCAATAATTCCCGCACGTGCTTCCCTTCCCCCTCCCCGCCGGAAAAGCCTCCATTTTTCCAATTTTCCATTTTCCTTCCCCCAATTCCGACCTCCTCAAATGCCCAATTTCCCCACCCTAAAACCAGACTTCCTAATTTCTTCTTCATCATTCTTCACATTCCCACCATTCAAAACTCTAACAATCTGCCCCCCTGTCTCCTTCTCTGTTCGTTGTTTTGATGTTTTTGTCGTGACGGAGATTTGGGATTATTGTGGTGGTATTGGGTAATGTTCAGTGTTTGTTTGGTCTGAGCGTTTTTTTTATTCTGTATTGGGTTCTCTGATTTTTGTGGGGAGATGGGGACGGTAACCTCGTCCATGGCGGCGAAGTTCGCGTTCTTTCCTCCGAATCCTCCGTCGTATAAGGTGGAAGAGGTGGAGGAGGGAACAGGGAAGTTGGTGATGACGGAGGTAGCAGCGAGGGGAAATGTTGATGTTTTGAAGATTAGTACCAAGAGAGGGAACCAGGTTGTGGCTCTGTATGTAAAGAATTTATCGGCTACTTTAACGTTGCTTTATTCTCATGGGAACGCTGCTGATTTGGGGCAGATGTACGACTTGTTTGTGGAGCTTAGTGTTCATCTTCGAGTCAACTTGATGGGGTTTGTGAATCGTTTGGTGTTAAAATGCTTTGTATTTAACTGATGTGAATCTGGGTTTTTTTTAAAGCTGCTTTTGTCATTATGTACATATTTTTAAATTTTTTTTTTTTTCATTTTTAGGTACGACTATTCGGGATATGGTCAATCTACTGGAAAGGTATGAAATCTTATTTTTCCGTGTTGATTAGATTCTGTAAGTAACTTTAGAGGATGGAAATCTTTGGAATCTCGGGATCTATGGCTTTGTTTTTAGTTTTGTCTGCTCTATTATTGGAAGAGAAGTGACTGGGAAACTGTGTTAAGAGTATTATGATTTGGTTCTTGTCATGCTGCTTAAAAGAGGGAACTGTAGGTAACTAGGAAGAAATTATCTTGTTTTCTCTGTTTATGCTTCCAAATCTATCGTTTCCTCTCCAATTAAAATTGATGGGTGCGGGGATCTTGTTGATTTTTGAACCCGCAGATGATAGGGAGTATTAAGAATACTACAAATGAGTAGATATACCATAATGATTAAGTTTTAGCTATCCTTTCGGCTGGGCTTCATTATTCAACCGAGTCCGATGTAGCTGACTTTTCTTTCTGGCATTCTCCCTTTCTCCAGCCAAGTGAGCAGAATACCTATGCAGACATTGAAGCTGTCTATAGATGCTTAGTGGAGAAATATGGGGCAAAGGAGGAAGATGTTATCTTATATGGGCAATCAGTTGGCAGTGGACCCACTTTAGATTTGGCTACTCGTTTACCGAACTTGAGGGCGATAGTTCTTCACAGTCCAATCTTGTCAGGTGTTCGAGTCATGTATCCAGTAAAGCGAACATTCTGGTTCGACATTTATAAGGTTTACATTCATTAATTCCTAAATTTTACCTTGTCAGCTTGTGTTATGAAACTGGATTTGATGGTCATTTTTCCATTTTCTATATTGCAGAATATTGACAAAATACCATTGGTCAATTGTCCAGTTCTTGTAATTCATGTGAGTATCCTTTCAAACATCTGGTGATTACTAAGATCTTGAATGCTCGAAAATGTGGACAGTTGGTGTATTGTAGAGTAGTAACAAAGTAAGCCCTCAAACATTGTTCGATTCATTGGCGGATTACCATGAAATTACATTCTTAAATGCTATTGAAAAGGCTTGTAGGTCTTGGTTATCATCTTAAACAAAATTAATCTTGTAGGAGCGTAATTACCTCGTTGCAGCACCAACTAAGCATAGCCTTTCCCGTTAAGACATAATATCCTCAACCAAAGGGTAGATATCCAAATCCCCTACCCCATGTATTGTCAATTCATAATTATCTCACTGCAGCATTGTTTTTTGCTCTTGTGGTTGCCTTTTTCTAACTTTCTGAAACATTTGAAAGGCCAAATAAAACCAGGCAAATGGTGATAGTTAACATTACTTCATTTGAAAGAATACTCTCTGTTGCCCTTCAGAGTTTGAAGACCCTGAACAGTTTGACACCTTCCATTTGTTAATGTAAGTTCCATAGGCCATGCATATAGCCTTTTTAGACCCACGGCAGAAACTAGAAATCATTAGAAGCCCAAGGACAATTTGAAAGCCCTTTTGTTATTCGTCGTGTCAAAGTTGTATTCCTGCTGATTTGGTGCAGAACCTATAAGACATCTTGAGAGAAAAATACTCGTGAGTTCGAGAAATGCCTTCTGGTTCAAACATCCAAATTCTTGTGTACCTTCCATTTCCAGAGATAAATGTTGCGGTTAATTGTGTTATGTGCTTGCATCTCGCTGCTATCTTTTTTTTTTTTTTTGATATATGTGAGTCCGGGCCAGCTTACGCTCACCTCAACTAATTTTAATGAATTAACTCACTCGTTTTAGTAGATTCTACTTAACATATTGCTTTAAAAATATCAATTTTCATGTTTGAAGAATGTCATGCTGCAGAGGAGAATGAAAAGAAAAGAGACATTAAATTCTAATGAATTAACTCACTCGTTTTAGCGGATTCTACTTAACATATCGCTTTAAAAAAATAAATTTTCATGTTCGAAGAATGTCATGCTGCAGAGGAGAATGAAAAGAGAAGAGACACATTAAATTCTAATTGTGGACTTGAGGTGGATGCCAACTGTTGCTGTTGTTCATATGTACACAAGTGGCAACCGCTGTTATCCCTTTGATGTATATGCTTGCCTGATCTGTGAAAACAAATATGAGCCTTGAATTAACTGGTTGAATATGTCTAGCATACTGTCTCTTGCATATTAAATGATAGCATCCGACGTACGATTGACATCTGGAAGCTACTCACTTACAAATGGTATTATATAATATGTTCTTGTGTCTTGGTAGGGAACTGCTGCTGACGTTGTTGACTGGTCCCATGGAAAGCAACTTTGGGATCTTTGTAAAGAGAAGTACGAGCCCTTATGGATAAAAGGAGGAAACCATTGTGACTTGGAGCTTTACCCGACATACATAGACATCTCAAGAAGTTCATTTCTGCCATTGAGAAATCACAGCCTAGGAGCGGACCTGGACAAGTCACGAATCAGCTTGACGTTCCACAAAACAGCACTGACTTCAGAGAAAAATCTAGACCCAGCACAGATCAAAGAGAGAAAACTAGAATGAGTGTTGATCAGAGAGAAAAGCCAAGGATTAGCACGGACTGTAGGGAAAAGTTTAAAGTTGCAAAGTTGACCGGTCTGCCTGCCGACAGTATTGACCGGTCTGCCTGCCGATCTTCTCATAGCTGAAACTCATGCTGTCATTATGCTATCCTTTCTTTTCTTTCCCCGAAGTTCACTTCATAGCATACTCAAACTCATTATCATGTCTACATCTTTTTTTATATGCTTTCTGATAATTTTGAGCATTGCAATCTCTTGCAGGTTTGGAGACATGGTGAGATCAGTTGGATTATGCAATATTGATTGTTTCAAACCTACGGCAACACATGTATAGCAGAGCGGTTTACTCGAGTCGAGGCTTAATTCTTCGTGAGTTTTAACTATTTGTTGGTTGGTTTGGTTGAACGGTCTAAAAATGGTTGGTTTACCATTGAAAGTAAAGGTAGGAAATTGATTTAACCAGGGAGTATTGTGCATCCTTATATTATGCTCACAACTAATAAATTTAACCCTTCTCCCCCTTCTTTCAAAGTTTGATTGTGTATGGTGTGTTAACTTTGTTACATCTCCACTTTTATAGAAATGGAGTTCTTCCTTCAGAAGCTTGTCATTCAAAACTTTTAACACAAATGTTGTATTTTTCTCTTTCCCTTATGGGAAAATGAACAAGTTTGTGGAATGTTCTTACTCTTTATTTGGGAATGTAAGATCTAATTTGAACTTGTGTTGGAAAGGGGCAATATGAGAAGTATTTTATTCTATTTTATTTTAGAATTTCATTTAAATTTTACCCTACTATTTTGTTGTTTCAAGTACAATTAACTTTTAGCCTTGATTGAAACTTTTTGAAAAGATTAAGAATGAGATTGAAGCTCTATGGTGTTAGGTTAATTTATATTCTCTAGTGTTATAATCATTTTAGTCCATGTATTTAGTCAAAACTTTGTATTAACAAACCTTGGCATTGGTGAATGTATTTAATCTTCATGGTAATTTTCATGTTAATAAAAAAATATTTTTTGGTTTGTGCCCAGTGGCATTGATGAAAAAAATTGTAATAATTTTTATCATAATTTTTTGGGTAAAAAAAATTATATTCTTCATCATGAGTGAGACTATCGGTTTAATCAGAAAGCAATTAGAAATGTTTAAAATGAAAAAAAAGAGCTTGGTCGAAAGTAATTTAAAACTGTCTATTCGAGAAATAGATTAGTCCAAATGAACTCTTAAATCCACAATTTATCCTAAACAATCAATATTGGTTTTAAGACCTAAAAGATCAGAGTATGAGTGATTGACAAACCTAATTTAAAATCCTCTATTCGAGAAGCAATTTAGTCAAAATGAGCTCTTAAATCTACAATTTACTCTAAACAATCCATATTAGTTTAAGATCGAGAGGATAGAGTATGAGTGACTAGGTGGTGCCTATATAGCTATATTTATACCACTCGAGAGGGAGGCATCAGGTGGGCTTGGTTTTTAGTTGTATGTTTTTTCTTTAAAAAAAAATTATCATCATTATCATCAATGTCTATTAATATTTTTTTTTAACTATTTTTTATAAATAGTTTGACATTTTTTTTATTCATAAAAATTTGCCATATTTAAATGGTTAAAAAAAATTTCCAATAATTTTCAAAAGTAGCAATTGTTTTGAAAGGGTTTAAGGCGGCTACTTCTCCGGCAACCTCTAGAATCCTTACTGCTTCTGCAAAATTTCCTGTTTATTGAACTCTTCTATTCAAATCGCCTTCTCTATTCCACCAAATTATTTACATACATTTCTGCTGGAACAATTTCGTATAGTTTAAAGACCTTTTGCCAGTGTTCTTCCAATCTTACCAGCAAATTTGATAATTTCCGTTTGTTGCAGCAGCCTACAAAATTTCACCAAAACCCTTCAATGATATCCACGTCTATGTGGAAAACCATTGCAAAGCAAGCAATTTCTAGGAACCGACAGTTTCATCTTGATTGGCATTGCTTTTACCGCTCCCATGGCGTTCTGGGTCGTCCCAACGAGTCTTTATTTCGTGAGAAATTGATATCTGGTAATTTTATTCTTAGTTCACTTGCGAAGTTCGGGATTTTAGAAATGGGTATTGGTCGAAATGAAATTTTGTCTCAGGAAGATTATGGAAGCATATTCTGTTTTGAGTCTATGGGAGCTCGGATTGGGTTAAATGGGTTGTGCCCGAAAGGCTATTCTAGTGTTGCTGAGGCGGTTTCGTCAACAGATATGGATGAAGATGCATCTGTTAACGATGAAATTCAGGAGTTATTGCAAGAGACGAGCAAGGAACAAAAGAGGCAGGTTGATTATAGGAGAGAGGGGCGGAAAATGGTGAAGGGAATGCCACGATGGAAGTATCATATCCTGAAGAGGAGGCAGGTGACCATAGAGACTAAGGCATGGGAACAAGCAGTTAAGGAGTACGAGGAGCTATTGATGGACATGTGTGAGCAGAAGTTAGCACCTAATTTGCCGTACATGAAGTCCTTGTTCCTTGGCTGGTTCGAACCTTTACGTGATGCTATAAGTAAAGAGCAAGAATTAATCCGGAAAGGGAAGAACAAAACTTCATATGCTCCTTGTTTTGATCAATTACCCGCTGATATGATGTCAGTAATCACGATGCATAAGTTGATGGGGTTGTTGATGGTGGGACATGAGCCTGGAAATGCCAGTTTTGTGCAGGCTGCTTGTGTAATCGGAGATGCTATTGAACAGGAGGTACGTTGATTTTGTAAATGTAAACCCTTTGCCTGGTCTAGAGAGTTTAATGCGCTTTCTAGTTTGTTTGTTAGATCACTGGAAGTACCTCAAAGATAGATATAATTTAGAAAATAATTGAACTAATCTAAGAAGGGAACCTCCTCCATTTAATTGAATTAGAGTTGGGAGAAAAGGCGATACTTCCTGTGTCGTTCTGTACTGGTTGCAATTTAATTGTTACCTTTTAAAGTTTTAAGTTATTATTTGCAAATTTCCATTTTTTTTTTTTGTATAATGGCTTAAACTACATTAATTGAAGCAGTATCTTTTGAGGTGTGTTTTCTGCCTAGGTGCAATATGGGGAATTTGACTTTTAACTTTGGATTTTGACATGAATTTTATTCCACACTGAATTCTAAGTTTGTAACACAATGTTGCTTAATCGTGTCAGGTTAGAATTCACAAATTTTTGGAGAAAATGAAAAAGAAAAAGCACGACAAAGATAATGAGAACAATGACCAGCTTGATTCTCAAATGAAGGAACAAGAGAGGTTAAGGAAAAAAGTGACCAACTTGATTAAACAGCAAAAGCTTCCGGCTGTAAGACAGATAGTGAAGGGAACCGGTGATTCAAAACCATGGGCCCAGGACGCCAAAGCAAAGGTCCGGGTCATCTTTTCTATATACACTAGAAAAATAATGGTTGCATGTTTGTTATTTGCAAAATTGCTAAAATACTTTATGCTTTTAGGTTGGTAGCCGTCTAATGGAGTTGCTGATACAAACAGCTTACGTGCAACCTCCTGCCGATCAGTTGGCTGATGGTCCACCTGATATTCGTCCTGCATTTCGTCACTCGTTTAGAATTATGATGAAAGCAACGTAAGTCATTTATTTATCATCATCAATTAGTCAGTCTGTAAGTTCCCCCGGTTTCTTCTCTTTGTAATTCTTAATCTTCTGATATATAAAATTGTTTCTTATAACATGTTTTGTTTGCTTGAACTTATTATTTTGACACTTCTATCAGCAAGAAGTTTAGAAGGAGATATGGTGTCATTGAATGTGACCCTTTAGTTGTCAAAGGCTTACAGAGGAGTGTAAGTAAACGCTATCTATTTTCTTACTGGAAAATTCGCTTGTGTCCCATTCTTTTGCATTTCATTGTTGGACATTACTAATGCCAACTTCACATTTCTTTTTACAGTTCTCTATACTTGTTTGTTTGGTAGAAATAGTTTCATGATGTGATTGCATTTGGGAAGAATTAGTTAGTTTGGTCCAAGTTCTTTGTCAGTTTTTGTTATCGTTGGAGTTTTTCCTGCATTATGAACATGCCATGGAATTTCTTGCTGCATCTTTCCTTGCTAAATGTTTTATGATTGATGAGTTGTTTTTCTCAAACAGGCAAGACACGTGGTGATTCCCTATATGCCAATGTTGGTGCCCCCAGTCGACTGGACAGGGTATGTTATTTCACTTTGCATTTGTCTTCAATCCGTCTTTCATGTCACTTTCTTGTTAAGATCAATTTCCTATGAGAATTAATACCCTAGAGTAGAAGCCTCATTATTTCATTCATGTAATAAAAAAATGTTTCTAGAGCAGAAGCGACAGCTTGAGATCTTGAAGTGGGTTGAAATTATGGAAGTAGTACTTCAATATCCTGTGAAAATCAGTACTCTTGAACAAACATCCCACATCCAGGCACCTTGATCGAGCTCTTTTAAGTGGGTAGAGATACGAAAGTAATATTGTGCTGATCTGTGGAAAGGTAAAATGAGAGAGACGTCCACTGAAGGGCCAAAGGAGATTACAAAAATTATTATCATTAGTGTAACTCAAAAGAGATGCATAACTAAGAAAAATGAGAAACTTGAAATGAGTATACGCAAGAAAATGTTCCTCAACTCTAACCAATCTGTAGGATATATTTAGCTCACAGTTTGGATAATTTTGGGTTTATGTCCTATCCAGAAAAAATGGATCTATGAAGCTTAGGTTTGTGTAATATGTATTTGGAATGTGCAAAAGTAATAACTCATAAAAATCTTACCTCATGTAACTTGTGTTTGGTTGTTAAGTTTATGATGAGTAAAAATAACCACATAGTTTAAAGGGTGGGTTTTTGTCAACCTAGGATCATTAGAGAAAACTACATTTTGTCTTCTTAAGGATATTTAATGTAATATATCCATAATTTTTTTTTTATTATTTCTGAAGGATTGGTATTCTGCCGACCAATGAATTAGATTGGGGTTTCCAAGGCACTAACTGCTGTTTATGCATTGCCAATATCTCTAGATTTTGGTCTCTCTGGCAAATTTTGACAATAAGCTTTTGCACCTGCTTTTTTTCCCCTTTTGGAAGTGGGTATTTTCCTTTTTAGTATTAAGATTGTTTTCCTCCTGTCACAGCTATGACAAAGGTGGACACATATTTTTACCATCGTTTGTCATGCGTACTCATGGAGCCAAACAACAACGTGATGCTGTTAAAAGGGCCCCAAAGCAACAATTAACTCCAGTTTTTGAGGTTTGAGATATTTAAATATTATAATTTCATGTGTGTGTGTGTTCATCACTATTTGAATTACTCAGCTAGAAGCAAACCTGTTGAGTTTTTATATTCCGTGTAAACTTAGTCATGTTAGTGCTTTTCCATCTTCCCCAGGCCCTAGACACCCTTGGAAATACCAAATGGAGAATAAATAAAAAGATACTCAATGTTGTGGAGAGAATATGGACCAGTGGAGGGCGCCTTGCTGATCTTGTGGATCGGGATGATGTAAGTGGCTTGATGTCATCATTTTTCTTACAACTACTTTTGATGCAAATATTAGTTTGGTTTTTCCTTTCCAGGTTCCATTGCCAGAAAAACCTGATTCTGAGGATGAAACGCTGCTAAGAAAGTGGAAATGGAACGTCAAATCCGTGATGAAAGAAAATATGGAGAGGCATTCACAACGTTGTGACACAGATCTTAAACTTGCTGTATGGTCCCACTTGTTGCAACAATTATATCTTATCTAATTGATTGTATTTCTATATCCACTTCATTTAATTCTTTTTTGATGGTAGAACAGGTAGCACGCAAAATGAAGGATGAGGAAGGTTTTTACTATCCACATAACATAGACTTTCGAGGCCGTGCATATCCTATGCATCCGTACTTGAATCATCTTGGTTCAGATCTTTGCCGAGGTATATTGGAGTTTGCAGAAGGTCGCGCACTCAGGAAGTCTGGCCTAAGTTGGCTGAAGATTCACATGGCAAATCTTTTTGCTGGGGGTGTGGATAAATTATCTCATGATGGTCGAATGACATTTATTGAGAATCATTTAGAAGAAATATTTGACTCTGCTGACAGACCACTTGAAGGAAGACGCTGGTGGTTGAATGCGGAGGATCCATTTCAGTTTTTAGCAGCATGCATGAATCTTACTGAAGCTTTGAGAAGCTCTTCTCCCGAAACATTTATCTCACATATTCCAATACACCAGGTATTCACATATTGGCACCTATCATTTTTTTCCCGCTTTGTCAAAGAGGGGAAAAGATCCTCTCCACTGGAGAGCTTATATTATAGCTAGAATTGGTATTATTATGAAAATATTTATAATTAGGAAAAAAAGGCTGGAGTGAAATTTGAATAGACTAATAGGAGGTCAATAAGTGTACTATTCCCGCTTCTCGATCCAATCTCTAGGAATATTTGTTGCTCTACTTATACTTAAATTCCTCGTTGTGTGTGGATTTGGCGTCTAATACACTTTAACCATTAGAGATATTCTTTGTCCTTTTTCTACACCCTTGGGTAGTGTTGTTGTTCTGGTCTTTCTTTCGTCACTGCAGTTAATTCATTATACATGTTCTTTGTAATTTAGTATGTCCTTTGTGATTGTGGGTTATACATGGGTTGGTTTTCTTGATTCCCCTTACATGCACAACTCTTTTGAAGTTAAAAGGAAATGAGTTTCTTGTTTCCCTTAAATCTCCATTGCTCCTTACTCTTTCTTTTTAATGTATGATTTTTCTAGGATGGTTCTTGCAATGGGTTACAACACTATGCTGCTCTTGGACGAGACAAGGTAGTTAATATTTTAGCATCTATTTATTTCACAGCGTGTAGGGTAATTAATATTTCTTCCGGTGATGACCACATTAGGGAAAAAAACGTGTTTGGTATACAAATCTTTTTTCTTTTCTTTTTTTTTTTTGGTTCTAAGCTTTAAATTTTGAATTGTTCCATTTAAAATTTCTAAATGAGATACTATCCATGTTTATTGTGTTTAAGTCTTAACGACATTTGTAAAGTTTTTGGACATCAACATTAAAACGGTTTCTTTCTTGGATTTTTGGGCTCTGCTCAGACATGCGTTCTTACTGTTCTCATAGACATTTTCTTCTCCCTTCACAGATGTATTAATTTTCTATGAATTGCCGAGCTATTAGAAAGGTGATTGAACCCTTTTTTTTTAAAAAAATTAACAATATTTTGCATAGTAGATGTATTAATTTTATAATGTTTTGATGGTGGCTAGTTAGTTTTGTCAGACTAGACAGGAAGGACATGTTTGAGTGATTTTGGAAATGGCATTCCCGAAATCACTTTAGTTTTAAAATTAACTTATTCCAAATCACTTTCGATTGAATGAAACTCGCTTTTAAAATTGCATGAATGAAACTCACTTTTAAAATTGCACAATCAAATGTTAAAAGGTTTTATGAAGAATGTTTTTAATAAATCTCTTATAAACAAATCATTTCTAAAATCACTCCCAAACATGGCGTAAATTTAGCATTTAAACCAATGTTATTAATTTACTGAATGCCTATCAAACAGGATTCAGTAAAGAAGTAAAAAGAAAAAACCCTAACTTGAGTGTAGTGTAAGAGGGGGGCATTAGGAGAATACAGAAGGCATGAGCAAAAATGAGGAAGATGGGTATAAACACAGGGATGGAAGGAGGGAGGGAGAGGGGAGAGGTTGAAGAAGTTGAAGTGGGAGTTGGTAAATGGTCATTTCATAAAGAAAAAGAGCCACAAGTCCCGTGACTTATGCTGTCGGTAGTGTGATTAGAGTGAAGGAGAAGAGCCTTATTTTGGAGAAGTGGGAGGAGTTGTGTGGGAGAACCGTGTTATTGTTAGTTCCTCTTGGAGTGCCATAAGGATTCAAGTAAATCTCACTATCTCTGCTCGATGGAGCGTGTATTTGTAACTCTTTTTGGCTTTTGAGGCTCTCAGGTTCTTATATAAAAAAAATTCAAGATTTGAATCATCTCTATGTGAATGTGTATCCTACTTGTCAAGGTTTATATGCAATTCTGCATTATACTATAATTTTAAACAGCTAACTTATCATTTTAATTCGCTATAGTACAGTTGGATAAGAGTACAAGATATCCTAACGAACAAAAGAATATTACAAACATGAGCACCAACTATTAAATAAAATAGCACAAGAGGTCATCCCATCAAATACCATTTCACGTCTGCCCCAGCTGTAAATGAAAGACATCAATCTACCCTGTACTTTGTTTAGATCCTTTACTTTTTTTTTCCCCTATTAAGCAAAATTTGTTAATATTTCCAGTGTGTTAATGTTATGTTATTATTATTATTATTTTGCTGGCACTAAAGAACCAAACTGAAAGCAGTAGAACCACAATTCCATTGGACACTCTGATTAAAAGAAATCCATTGGAAGTTTTTTTATGTTTGATTCTCATCAACAAAATATTATTTTTAATACAAAAACCTAATGCATCATATTCAGATGGTTCACTCTTTGTTTCTATTGTATTTAGTTTAAATTTTTGCCGACATTATAAGTTGATTTATTAACAGCAAAAGTACTTCTATCCTTGATTTCTTTGTACTTTTCACTTCTAATTCCTTTAATCCATCTAGATTTTCCCCTGTCTATTAGTGGCTTCAGATCTTGTCCTAATGGAAGTTTTTGGTTCAGTTAGGAGCAGCTGCTGTCAATCTGGTTGTCAGAGAGAAGCCTGCAGATGTTTACTCAGGAATAGCTGCTAGGTATGCTACATAAGCTTGGAGACAAAATTTGTTGTGCATGTGATTTTATTGCTCACAATTACATTAGTAAAATTTCAGTAGGGATGCAAATAATTTTTTATTTTCGTTGGGTTTTTAATATAATGAGGGAAGGTTCAGTTTCATTGGTAAAATTTAATCTCTTTCCAACCCATTGTATTTTCAAATATTTGATAGATTGTATGAAACAAAACAGTGCACTGTTGAAAAGAGCCTACTCTTTAAAGGATGTTGATGTATTCTCATTGTTCTGGGCTGTCTTCCAAGGAATTACTTATCCTTAAATATGCTCATTGTTGCTGAGGAAATAGAGACGTGAAGAATTCTTTTGAGTGGGGTAGGGATTAGGGAATAGGTTTTGGTTGTCTCACATGGTGAGTTTGCATGACAAAGTATCAAGATATTTGCTTTGGGGGATTACACAGTGAAAGTTAGTGTCTAAGAATCCCTGTCCGTTGCGGAAATGGCTTTGAGATTTCGGGTAATTTGCGTTTTGGCAGTATTAGAACTTCAAATTATGTCACAGTTCTGAAGCATGAGTCTGTTGGGAACATCTTCACACTACACTTCAATATTGCTAGTAATTATGATGACCTTAACCACTTTGAGGTCGAATGCGTCGAGGCAGTAGTTGATGCCAGTGGACTTGCATGTTTACATCATATGCTATTTTCATTAACTAATCTCCATCTATATTGGGAATCAAGTTAAGATAAAATTCTGAGAGGATAGATGGATTTGCAAGTCCTATGGCGTCCATCTACTTTGCTATCCTGTCAATATTTAGTTGATGGGATATTTGGGTTCCCCCTAATAAAAAAAAAAAAGGAAACATAGGAATGCCATTTCTTTTTTAGTTTTCTTTATAAATTTTTAATTTCATTGGATGTTACTTAATAAAAAAACAAGTTAAAAATACTTATATAACTCACGATATGACATGTACAAAAGAGGAGGAAAAAATCTCCCAGCCACCATTGGTGAATTACAAAAATGATCTACTGTTATTTAGTGAAAACTCTTAATCTTAAACATGGAATCACTGAACATTTTAAGGAATTTTGATGATTCAGAAGCAATAAAATAGACAGTTATGTCTGAGTTCTTAGAGGGTTTCATACTTCACCACAAGGGAGCTTTACAAATCCTTTTTTCCATTTTCTAAAACAAGATCCTTATGTGCATGAACCTGATGTTACTAGTCTTCACAGAGGCGCAATATATAGCAAACATAAATGCAATCTGCAGTCTGTCAGGGACTCAAACTGATTTTAGAAGTTGGCATGTTAGGATCCTGATATCCTTTTATTCCCCTTTCTTGTGGATGAAGCAAGGCATTTAATTGATAACACCATGGATCTTTTTTTTGGGAAACCTACACCACAGAAGTTATATATATTATATATATTTATTGTTGTAGGGTTCTAGAAATCATGCGAAGAGATGCACAAAAAGATCCAGCAACTTTTCCAGATGCATTGTGTGCAAAAACATTAATAGATCAGGTTCTCTGCTTACTCAAGATATTGGAACATTAATCTATGTATTACAGTGAAAAATGGGAAAATATAAACCATTTGATGCAATCGCTGAATATTGTGACCAGAAAAAACTGGAATCAGGTAGACTGACTGATGTTTATTCTTTGCCTTAATTGTTTTCTGATCCTTGTTGCCAAACTCTTATAGGTGGACAGGAAATTGGTGAAGCAAACAGTGATGACATCGGTTTATGGTGTCACCTATATTGGTGCTCGTGATCAGATCAAAAGGAGGCTGAAGGAACGTGCTGCCATATCTGATGATTCAGAGCTCTTTGGCTGTTCTTGCTATGCTGCCAAGGTAAGGGGGTCCTTCCATCTTTGCTTTGGGAACTTCTTTGAATTAAATGCTTGAATGAGTGGTCAAGTATTTAAACAGTTCAGTGACATTATGTGTGAGCAGACCACGTTGACGGCACTAGGGGAAATGTTTGAAGCAGCCCGTGGGATCATGAGTTGGCTTGGAGACTGTGCAAAGGTTAGTTCTCTTCTCAGCTTTCTTCTTTAAGGGAAAAAAATGTTGTCAACTCCCCTTTGGCTATGTTTGGAAATAATACGAAGTTGTATTCAAATAGATTATTGCCTCGGAAAATCAACTTGTGCGATGGACTACACCCCTTGGACTACCTGTTGTGCAACCATATCGCAAGTTGGGAAGGCATTGTGTGAGTGTTGAAGATCTAAGATAATCAGTATAAGTGACCAATTCTCTATGGTAGTATAGAAGAGATATTCAAAGGCATTAACTAATCTATGATTGGTTTCAGGTCAGAACTTCTCTCCAAGTTTTGTCTCTACAACGAGAAACAGACAAGGTAACATTATAACTTCACTTGGAACTTGTCATAAAACGAAAGTTAAGTTTTCTTGTAAAAAAAATTGATTGGAAGATTTTTCATTGGTCGTTGCAGGTCTTGACAAGGAGACAGCGAACAGCGTTCCCACCAAATTTTATTCACTCTCTTGATGGTTCTCATATGATGATGACTGCAGTTGCCTGCAAAAAGGCAGGTTTAAATTTTGCAGGTTCGTCCTCATGAATTTTTTTCTCTGTTATCTAGGCTTTCACACTCTACTAGTGCTAACTGCTATATGCTCATGTGTGAGATCAGGGGTTCATGATTCATACTGGACACATGCTTGCGACGTGGATGAAATGAATAGAATACTTAGAGAGAAGTTTGTTGAACTCTATGAGACTCCAATACTGGAAAATGTATGGCTTTCCTACCTCATATTTCATTTTGAACATTATGAGAAGAGCTTCTCGTTTGCTTGATGTATGTAGTCATTACTTGTTTGTGACTAAGTAAAGGGGAAAAGAAGGTTTGGGTAAATCTTTATCTTTTGAAATTTGTTGCCTCTAATAATGGAATGGATTAATAATTTCTTGGTATTAAAGAAAATGTAATTCGTAAACGTGGGTGAGATTTACAATGTCTATCCGTGGTAAAGAAATTGAGGGTTCCATGGAAGTTGGGAAAGTTAGAGTCTTCTTATCACTAGTTCTTGACATCTTGTCTTTGATTTGATAGTTTCTTTCTTGCTATTGATCATTAAGTTCTCTTTGAAATTAATAGGAAGTTACATCATCATGAAGAATATTATTTATTTATTATTATTGTGAGTTATACTTGTTGATGTTGCAACTGATGTGGCTGATTGTTTGCTCATAGTTATTGGAGGGCTTTCAGCGATCTTTTCCTGCATTGAACTTTCCTCCTCTACCCGAACGGGGAGAATTCGATCTAAAGGAAGTTCTGGAGTCGCCTTACTTCTTCAACTAAGTTTATATGGTATATTTCTCTTTGTTTTCTGCTCTCTTAACGCGTTCAGCTGCGTTTTGCCTGCAAAAGTATACCTTCTACTGCTACTTAACTGCATCTCAAGAGTAATAGAGGATGATGCTGAGAATCCCTGGTGCAGCCTGGTCTCTGTATTGTAAAGAGCTTTCGTTCCTTAAAAGGCTCTACTCAGGTCACTTATAAAGAGCTTTCGGCTTGAATATGCAGAAGAAAATGGTCAGACAAACAGCACTCTCTGGACACAACAATAGTCATGTATTTTCTTGTACATATCTTCAATTTGGAGCTGCTGGACCAACATACAGATCTGCAAGAACTTCCCATTCGCTTCCATTCGTCGGCGATGGTTGAAGTCGAATGGACTATAGTTTCCAGAAAGAAAAGCCTGATATGATCGAGATTGCCACAGTAGCAAAGGATTGCTTGTATATATCCCCCCACTCTGATTCAGATGAAATGTGAAAGTGGTGAAAAAAGGTCACCATTGCCACTTTGCTAATTCATCACAAATTCTGCAGCTCTGCCACAGGCTTGCATCTCTCTCTCTCTCTCTCTCTCCCCCTCTATGACTGATCTCATTTCAGTATCTGCAGCTTTGATTCTTATATATTGTTGCAGACTGCTTTCATGTATATGTAAATGTTTGTGCATTCACAATTTCCTTTTAAATTTATATCGTGCTTAAATTCAAATTTCTTTTTATTGACTAATTTATTGTTACGTGTGTGACTGTGTTATAAAATTTAAAAATACAGAGTATAAATATAATATGATCTATTATATCATTTAATTCTTTAGTTCAAAATATTATTTAATTTAATAAATATTATTATTATTATTATTATTATCCATTGTGTAAGGCACTACATATAATGGATGGTGTATGAACTTCAATTTATATAAATTAATCACAATACATAATAATCTATTATTTTGTTGATACAATTATCCAAATATGACTTCTTTTGTCATTTTGTTATTTTGTTAAATCAGAATTCAATTGGAATGGAAAGATTTTTATATCAGATTTAAATATTATTTTTTAATTACACACTACTTAATTTAATAAAATAAATAATTATTTAAATATCATGAAAAAATCTCATAATTAAAATGTTTTGTTCAAATATTGTTTAATTTAATAAATAAATAAGTATATATTTAAATTAAATTAATAAATTTATGCATTTTTAAATTAAATAAATATTATCTTATTTTAGTGTTTTACTAATCTTAATTGGATATATGGGTAGATACTTTTTTCACCATGCATTTCCATCCCACATCACAAATCAAACTATAAATTTAATGTTTAAAACTGAATAAATATATTTTATTTATTAATCACAATTTAGTTGGAGATATAAGTGCATATCTTTTTATTAATCATTATTATTCAAATATTTTATATTTTTAAGTTCGGTATAATTTAAGGGATAGTTGCAGCCATGTTAAAAACATTTGTTAAAATTAGGTTTATAATATATGTTTTATGGTTTTGCAAAAATGTCAAAGTTCATAAGCCCAACCCCAATTTCATTGATAGAAAAAGTAAAAAATACCCTTATATTTGATTACTATATGATTTTCTGCTGATTTCTATTTAATTTCGGTTGTCTGCTCATTTCCATTTGATTACTATATGATTTCCGATTTCTGATTGTATGATGATTTCTATTTGATTACTATATAATTTCCATTTGATTTCCATATGGGGGTTGTCAGTTGATTTTTATTGGGTTAGTATATGATTTACTGTTGATTCCCCTTTGATTTCCATATGGGGCTGATTTTAGGTTGTCTGATTTCTATTTGATTACTATATGATTTACTGCTGATTTCCTATTAATAGTTAATAGTTTCTTATAGTCAATTGATTGTCGTGTGATTACTATATCATTACCTTATGATTGTCATTTAATTGGCTTCTGATTGCCTTCTTTTCATCTTTTGTCCAATGTTATATAATTGCTTTTTTTTATTGCAAAAAATAGGAAGAACAAGACAGATGCAAAAAGCAAAAAAAGACTAATGAAATTTGAGAAGAAAGAATCTTCAACAAAAAAACAAAAGAACAAAGAACAAATAAAGCAGTAAATAACATTTTACCACATTGTTAGATTGCCCTATTGATTCACTCCTGTGTACTTTATGTAATTAGTGATTAATGTTTGTTACACTCATTCATTTATTAAAAACTAATATAGTGTCGATATACTTTAACAACATTCCATCACATGGGTTCAAAGGTTCATCCGTATATGATGTATAATATCTTTGGGAGTCGAATGATCATAGTTGTATATTAAACTCTCAACCACAATGACTAATAAATTTTGAAGATGCTTGCTTATGAGAAGCACAAACCATCATAGAACAATTATGATTGCTAACATACTTTCGAATCATCCATAATTCGCTACTTTTATAACGTGGTGCTCTAACAAACTATTGGCAACCATCTTGAGTACATACCAACTCAACAGATTTTGGATTTGATCTCAACGTCCTAAACTCAAAATTATTCTTTACCGCTATAAAATGAAACGAATTCAGCGAAATTTTCTTACTAGCAAACAAATCCTTATTCTTCAAAGACAATGTAGAAGATATTTTGTTAATATGAACATCTCTAAAGATTTCTATGTCACCTTCAAAATCAGCCTCAACTATAGAAGAAGAAGCAACGGGACATTTTGTAAATTGATCCTTAACCATAGTAAAAAACCAACATACATCACAAACTACCAAGTATCAAATACTAATCAGATAGCAATTAGATGATAATCAAATGGCACACAAACTAAATACTATCAAATAACAAATCAGATAACAAAGAAACCACAAGAAAACTCATATCAGACCTAAGCGCAATCATAAGGACGAACTTCAACAAAAAAATCAAATGGTTGAAAACTTTCGAAATTGGCTTAAAAAAATCTTCGGCTGACGAAATCAAAACTAGTAAAATTGTGTTTACGATCGTAAATGAGAGAGGTGAGGACGAAATTCAAGCAAAAAAAAAAAAAAAGACCGTAGCTTCAAGAAGAAATCATGATTTTGAAGCCGTGAGTTTAGCTAACGAAATCAAAAAAAGATTTGGAAAAAAACCTCCAGAAACTTGGAGAGCACTAAAGAAGAAGACGCGCGTGGGAAGGAGAATGTCGAAAAGATGAAGAAGCGCGCTTGGAAAAAATATCAAATGATAATTTTCTATTTTTGGAGATATAAAGGTAATTTTAGAATATATTTTCACATAAAAATCAAATCAAGCGTGATCTTATGATATTGATGCTAATGTATAATCAAATTTTGATACTCAATGCAATTCTCCATAATTTAATAACCAAATAAGTAATTTAATAATATTATTTTATTATGAAATAGAAAAGTATCTAAATACCAACCCAACAAAGAAAACCTAATTATTAGAAATGTTATACAATAGAATTGAAATATGAATAGAAACCCTGATACCTAAATCTTAAATTTATAAATATAAGTAACTGAAGGGAAATTTTTAAAAATAAAAAAATAAGGAAAAGTATTTACACAATATAACAAATTTTGTTATAGATATGGATAGAAGTATATAACTGATAGATGCTAATATAAGTCTATCAACGCCTATCGGTATTTTTTTTTTGCTATTTTCCGTAAATAATTTGACATTTTTTTATTTAGAAAAATTTCTCAAACTAAAACTTCTAAAAAGAATTGGAATATGAATAAATAGAAATCATGGTATCTCAATCTTAAATTTACAAATATAAGTAATTAAAAAATCTAAAAAGTATTAAATATTTAATATAATTTTATAATAGTATCTTAAGTACCTTTTAGATAGTATAGATACATGTAAACAGAAATTTCTCCATCATTCCTAGAGAGAATTAAAAGGTTTTATTTATTTATTGTTTGGGAAAAAAAGGTTTTAAAAAAATTAAAATATTGATACCAATGCCTAAATATCAATTTAAAAATCATGATATTTTTCTAACAAAGAAACAACGATGTTGTTTAATTTACACGGAGGGAGATACTTACCACTTATCAGTTACCATGCAAGGATAAAAATATGATATGTCGATATATCTGTAAATCAAAGGGTTCGATATTGATATTATTCATGAGTATCTCCAATATCTTTTATAAATAAAAGTGCTTAATTCGTTCCCTTTTGTTAAGATTCTATGAACTCTTTAACAAAATAGTGAGGTGACTTATATTTGATGCCAAATAAGTTAGTCACCCTAAAAAACTCTAGGATTTCAATTTTGATTGAGAGAGTAAATCGAGTTTCTATTAGATAACTCAAAATTCATTTTGATCATTCACTATTTTAACGTGTTGGTTGTTGGCATTCTACTTCACCTTCTCAACCTATGCTAGATGTAATTTCATCTATATACAGATTTTGAGTGCTTTGTTCCCTCACGTTTGAGATGTTTATGTGATTCATTGAGGTTCACTTTTTTCTCTAAGCCCATGAAAAATGGGCAGATCTCTACTAAATGTTTCTTAGGCCAATATGCTAGTTCTATTTTCTTCTTATTCGACTATTTTCTTTTGATTTGTTGGAGATTCCAATTTCGAAAAAAAAAAGCATTAGCCACCTCAAATGAAACACGTTACCAAAATAACTACATTTTCAAAGTTGAAGAACTAAAACAAACATTTAAAATAGAACAAAATTCAAAGCTTAAGAACTAAAATAGGATTTAAATCTAACAATATATATCTATAACTTAATTTGTTTGAAAGTACAAACAACTTAGGATCTGTTTGATAGAGAATTCGAATTGTGTTTTATGTTTTCATATTCATAGAGTTGAGCAAATATGCATTTGATAGACAACTAAGATGATTATGTTTTTTAAAACTGTTTTCGAATTCTGTGATCCAAACAGTGCAAATTCTAAAGACAATACTTTTCTATTTTCATTTTATCAAGATTTTGAGTTTTAAATTTTAAAATGTAGAATTATATTAAATAAAGATGAAAACAATTAAAAATACCATATGTCATGTTATAAACTCAATTATTTTTTTTTAAAAAGATAATATGTATTATGTAATTTATTATAAATTATATAGGTTTTAAGTAGTTTTTTAATTTTTATTTTATAAAAATAATTACTTTCATTGAGAAAAAAATGAAAGAATATATATAGGTTTTAGATACTATTTTGGTTCCTATACTTTTGATTTTGGTTCAATTTGGTTTCTATATTTTCAATATGTTCATTTTGGTCACATACTCATTTTGGTCCATTTAATTTCAAAATGTTCATTTTTATCCTTGTACTTTTTAAAAATGACTATTTTGGTCTCTTCATCTTTTCATTTTTATATCATTTTAAAGGACCAAAATGGTAACTTTTTTTAATTCAGAGACCAAAATGAACCAAAATTGAAAGTACAAGGATCGGACCAAAATGAACCTTTTGAAAGTATAAGAACCAAAATGAACTATAATTCAAAGCATATGAGCCAAAATGAACAATTTAAGAGTATAGAAATCAAAATGAACTATAATTTAAAGCACATGAGCCAAATTGAACAATTTAAGAGTATAGAAATCAAAATGAACAAATGCCAAAAGTATAGGGACCAAAGTAACCTAAATTATATAATATTACAAAATATAATTCTATAATTTTGTAAACATAAATCATATTCATAAATAATTAATAATAATTATTGTCATCTAAATATTAGTAGGTAACTAAACCTAGTTTTATGATCTATAAATATATAGTATCAAATACATTTTAAATAATTGTTTAAATTAGAATCCTTTCGAAATTCACTACTAAACACATATTTAAAAGAAGAATTTTTAAAAATAGAAAGATAAAGAAAACTATTTACACAAAATAGTAAAATTTTTCGATAGTTGTGATAGACGCCGATAGAAGTTTATCAGAGTTTATTAGTGATAGAAATGATAAAAGTCTATTACTAATAGATGCAGATAGAAGTTTACCAATGTCTATCAATATTTTTTTTTTACTATTTTCTGTAAATAGTTTAGTATTTTTTTATATGTGAAAATTTTTCTGTTTAAAAGTATTTTCGGCCAATTTTTTTTTTTTAAAAAATTTTCTGTTAATTATTAATCTAAAATTATAAATTTTATGACATAAAAATATCGACCATATATGAATACATTCGTAAAATTAGAGATCTCGATATCCAGGTCGAAATTTTAATCCTAGAGCTTTCTTCTTCTTCTTGGTGAGTTGAGCTCCCCTTGTCTGTAATCTATTTACTTCGCCAAGGAGGCGGGAAGAGGAAATTCTTGGCAACTCTCTCTCTCTTTCTCTCTAATGAATGCAAATAATGCTGAGATTATGTTGTCTTATTGAAACGTAAGCGGTTCTTCTTCTTTATGGTGTTCATTTCATCTGCAGGAATTTTCTTTTTGGATAAACGGATTGTTTTTGTAGATTTTTAATGTGCATAGAAGTCCTCCGCCGTATCTTTAATTTTTACTCTTTTTTGGGTCATGGGTATTTCGTACAAGAACATGTCCTTTTATATCTGACAATTAAAATTGAGAATGGAATGGTGGGGATTGGGGAAATCCTTCATTCATTGTAGGCTACTAAATTGTTTCTATATTTAATGTAGTTTAATGTTAAGTGGGGTTTTGTTTTAATCTTTTGGGTGCGATTATTTGTCTGTTTCTTTTCAAGGAGGTTTGAAATTTCTCGTGTTCTTAGTGACTGTTTTCTTCTTCTGCAGGCTCACTGGATTGTAAGCTTCTCTTTCTTTTTATGTTTAGAAAATTATGAGAGGAGTGGTAGGAAATTCATCTCCTACTCTGATTTTGTTGAATGAGTTCAATTACCAACATGATTCATATTATCCTTTTAGTTTGGCGGATAAGCGTTTGCGTCAGTGTATAAATGTTAATCCAGTGTTGAAATCATGTATAAGATGTACGATTATGTATGGGGGTAATGTAGTTTCAATGTTACCGATGAATACTCCATGGTTGAATTTGGTGGTTCAGTCCACAAGGGGCATGAAATTCAGAACTTGTGTTGGGACCCTTTTGAATTGTGGAGAGGATGAGGCAATTGAATTGGTCATTGATGAAGAAGGAGTTGAAGAATCCTCTCGTGAGTGGAAATTGCCTCCTTGGGGAGACATGGCACATGATCAGGATGAGCCAACTACTCAATCTGAAGATGTAAACCAGGCCAAAATCTTAGAAGGGGAGGCTTTGGAAAATGAGAGCAAGGTTCATTTTCTTGAGGAAACTGATAAAGTTATGTTATCAAAGCGTATTTTAATTCTCAGTAGAAAAAATAAGGTTAGAAGTGCATTGGAATTATTCAGGTCCATGCAATTAGCTGGTCTTCTGCCTAGTTTGCATGCTTTAAATTCACTTTTAGCTTGTCTTTTGAGGAATGAGCTATTTGATGATGGCTTAAGAATTTTCGAGTTTATGAAGTCAAATAAGTTATCAACAGGACACACTTATAGCCTTGTACTCAAAGCAGTTGCAAATGCTCATGGATTTCTTTATGCCCTTGAGATGTTTAAGGCATGGGAGCATAAATATGACTTGACACAGTTTGATGCAATTGTTTACAACACGATGATATCGATATGTGGAAAAGATAATAATTGGGTTGAAGCTGAAAGAACATGGAGAATAATGGAGGAAAATGGCCGTAGTGCAACACGGATAACTTATTCTCTGTTGGTGAGCACTTTTGTCCGATGTAACCAAAATGAACTTGCAATTGACACTTATATAAAGATGGTTCAAAATTCTTTTAAACCAGGCAACGATACGATGCAAGCTATTATTGGCGCATCTTCAAAGGAAGGGAAGTGGGATATTGCTTTAAGAGTCTTTCAAGACATGTTGAAATGTGGACTTCAACCTAATTCTGTTACATTCAATGCCGTGATCAATGCTTTAGGAAAAGGTAAGGAGGTCACTTTAGCATTCAAAATATACAATGTGATGAAATCTATGGGTCATTCACCTGATGTTTATACATGGAATGCACTACTTGGTGCTCTTTACAAGGCAAACCGCTACAATGATGCCATTCATCTCTTTGAGTTTGTGAAAAGAGTGGAGAAGGCCCAATTGAATATACATATTTACAATACCATTCTAATGTCTTGTTCAAAGCTTGGGTTATGGGGCAGAGCACTCCAAATTTTATGGGAAATGGAGGCTTCCGGTATCTCAATTTCAGCATCGTCGTATAACATTGTTATTACTGCATGTGAGATGGCTAGGAAGCCTGAAATTGCATTACAAGTTTATGAACGCATGATTCACCAGAAGCACACTCCTGATACCTTCACTTATTTGTCACTCATCAGATGCTGCATTTGGGGATCTTTATGGGATGAAGTGGAACTACTTCTAAATGTAAGTGCTTACCTCTATAACTTTGTAGTTAGATGATAATATTAAATTTACCTTCACCCATCAGCTTAAGCTTTTGGATCAATCGGTGATTTAAGATGTATTAGAGCAGATGGTCCAGGAGGTCCTGTTTTTAAACCCCTGCGATGTTATTTCCTCCCTAATTAATTGATTTCTACTTGTTGGGACTTCTATATATTTCAAGTCCACAAGTGGGGGAGTGTTAGATAAGATAATATTAAATTCGTCTTCACCCATCAACTTAAGCTTTTGGGTCAATCGGTGATTTAACATGTGTTGGTCACGTGTCTTTGTACTGTTTTAAAGAGGCATAGATCTTCCCCAGTAGAAATTTAGTTCAAACTTTTCATCGCTGTTGTTCTCCTTCCATCTTTGGTGAATTTATGTCTTCCATGCAAATTCATTCAGTGATAATAGTTTATAAACTCTATTTTCCAAGGATGAGTTGAAAGACATCATTGAAATCCAGGTAACTGAATTGGATAAGGAGGCTTCCAACCAGACCACATTATGGTTTTTGAGAACTTTGAATACTGTTGTTTTTTCTGACGATCTCGTTTACCATGTCCTGATATTGTTCTCTCGATCTTTTTGAACTTCCCTTGTTTCGTTCAACCATTTTTTGACATTATTGCATTGAGAATTATGAGGTTTTGTATCTGATAGTCGTTCTTTTGCAGAAATCTGCACCTGATGTATCTGTATACAATGCTGTCATCCAAGGAATGTGCTTAAGAGGCAAGACTGATTTAGCGAAAAAGCTTTACACAAAAATGCGCGAAAACAATATCCAACCGGATGGAAAAACACGAGCTTTGATGCTTCAGAACTTGCCAAAGGATCCTGCTAGAATGAAGAACAGGTGGGCTTCTGGTTTCAAGAAAAGACACAGACACTATAACCATAGGTATTAGGTAAAACAAAAGTAGCTGTAAATGAAGTATATATTGTATATGCTTAATGCTAGCTCAAAGCCATTGTTGTTGTATAGCTGAGAAGAATGAATGGTTAATTGAATCAGTTGACTTGTAATTCCATTCACAATCTGTTTTCTTCTGTCTATATAGTCCTCACCTTATAAATAGTGTTAAGTTGGGGTTTAAAAAAACCCACAAATCTGATTAGTCCACTCTAAACGGTATGAGTTAGATTCAATTATTTGCAAAAGTAAAAGTTAGTGATAGATATTGAACTTTTATGCAAAGTTAAAAGACAAGTGAAAAAAAAAAAATATATCATTTTGGTCCAAATACTTAGGGACTTATTCAATTTTAGTCTCTGTATTTTCAAATATTCAATTCTCACTTGAAACTTTTAATTTTATCAAATTGAATCTTTGACTTAGACAAGTGTTGCTTTTTTTACTTTTTGCTAAACTTTTATTAAATTAATCTACTAATTCTTTAAAATTTCATCCGATTTATGTTCTAGAATTTATGGAGTATATATATATAGAAAAATATCAAATAATTTACAAATATAGAAAAATTTACTTAAAATTATCTATATTTGTAAATAGTTTAACTCATTTTTCTATATTTGAAAACAGTCCTATATATATATATATATTCCATTGTTCAAAATCACTAAATATACTCAATGTCCAATATAATATGATTGTAATACTTGACCAAAAATAAACTTTAAAACACAGTTAGACTTTACAATCAAATTTTTATTGTAAGTACAACATATGTGGTTGTGAAATTTTGAACTTTTGATCTTAAGAGAGCAAGTGCTTTGATAGTTGAAGTATTCTCGTGTTAAACACAATTAAACAATAGCTTCCACAAGTGGATTAGCCAATAACAAATGTTTTAACTAGTCAAGTGACATTATATAATCGATCAAGAGGTCGAAAGTTTGAATCTTTATCTTCAAATTTCATTTAACTAAAAAGAAAATGTCAATTTATACCGTTTGTATAAATTAAAACTCTACACTAATAATTGTATCAATTTAAATCATGATTTTTTTTGTAAGTGCATCAATTTACTCTCTTTGTTACATTTCAATTGAAAAAACGTGGCATAATACTTATATTTGTATCAATTAAACACATCAACTTTCATAAATATATCTGACTCTTAATTAGGATTTTATTTAAGAATTGTCAATGTATCAATTTATGGTTCATTTTTTTCCGATAAAACTGACATTTGAAGAAATTTATACACGTGTGAGAATTGATCATAAGGAGTAATCCTAATTAATAGTCTAAATCGATTTACTAAGAAATTTTGAGTTTAATTAATATAAATTATAATTTTTTTAATTTAAAATATTTAAAATAGTATAAATTAATATACTTACAGAAATTTAAATAATTCTCATCTAGAGAGTCATAATAACATTAAAAGAAACGAATCAAATGAAAATGGTTGTTGAATTGGAAAAAAAAAAAAAAACCCGAACCAAAATTTGTTGTATGTTGGGAAGAACGTGATCCGCGACTTTTGTTGTCCGGACGAACAAAAGTAATTTCTTTCTTTCTTTCTTATTTAGAAACAAAGAAAGAGGCATAAAATCCACCCTGTTATTCCACCTTCTTGATTCAATTTCCATCAATTCCCAATCTTCAAGATGAATTTCTGTAAAAAATGAAGCATCTTCGTCTCCAATTCTTGCACAGTTTCCGCCAGATCCTATACGCCTTTCTACACAAAGCTCCATTGCTTCTTCTTCATCAAATCCTTTGAATTCTTCTGATTTCTAGGGATTCCTACTCTCATCTTTCTTCTCTACCTCTTTTACTTTCTGGGTTTCTTTCTTTCTTTCTCATGAACTCACCCCTGTCGATGTAGCGATCTCCTTGATGTCAGTTGGCAAGGGGCTTCTGAGATTACAACCCTGAACTCTTGGAGCCAAATCACCGGGAAATTGGGAAACGAATCACTGGGATTTGTGATTCATCCAAGCTTCACTGAAGGAAAGGGGGCTATGAAGTTAATGCAAGCTTAGTGATTATGGTGAGTATGGTCAAAGACGGGAAGGCAGGAAGTGCTGCTAAGCTTATAGTTGATGCTCTGCTTCAGCGGTTCCTCCCCCTCGCTCGGCGTCGAATCGAGACCGCTCAAGCTCAGGTTCAGTTTTTGCTTTTTGTTTCCTCTACCCTTTCCCAATGTTTCCCCTCTAGAAATTGTCATGTGCAGTTTTGCTAGTCCCCCACCTCAAAGAAGAAGATGAAGAATGAGTTATAATAGTCACTTTGTTGCAAATTTAAAGCTTTTTGATGTTGGGTGCTAGTGTAACATCCTCCCTGATGAATTAAGGTTGTATGCCGTATATTTCTGGTACTCGAATAGATTATTTTCTGTTTTCCTGGGTGCCAGTAGTCCAGTGCTTAATGATTTCGTGTGTGGTGTTTGCTTTTCCTGGTGAGCATATTGTATTGTTGTTCTATACACTCTGATGGCAGCAAGTATCGAAATCCAATTTTCATGTATATTTTTGTTGTCTAGTACTATTTCGTAAACAATCCTCAACTTCATTTAATTGCCTGTTTCCAATTTGTAGGATGGACAATATCTTCGACCATCGGACCCTGCCTATGAGCAAGTGCTGGATTCGTTGGCTATGGTTGCGAGACACACACCTGTGCCTCTTTTAGAGGCTCTTCTTCGATGGAGAGAAAGGTGCCTCAACTTTTCCTAGTCTTTCTCTCTATTTTCACTTATCCTTCGACAACTTTCAGCGTGTGCCTTCTCTGATAGTGGTAGTTTACAGGGTTGAATCCAAACACTGACTTCCTTTTCACTGTCAATTGGAATTAGTCTAGGAGAAATTTTTTATCTTTTATTATATAATATTTTCTTAGTTTAGGTCTGATTTTTTTGAAATTTTTAAAAAATGAATGCAGGCACCTTAAGGTAATTGTGTTGCATGTACCGGTGTGTTGATTTTTATTATTTTTTATGATGGGAAATAAAGCCTTACGAATTATAGAAAGTACAATGTTCCTGAAAAATTCAACTAAAATAAGAGGATAAACATCCTCTATGTCAAGTAAACTGGGATTGTGAAGAAGTTTCCAATAGTGGTGTAGTGAAACAGATGTCTCATCCCATGCCCCTAGGTTGTTGTTGAGCTCAGTAATGCATTCCTTCCATTTCCTTATATATATTATGACAATGGCATATAATGGGAGTGTGGATGTTCACATGGAACTAATATATATAGTTTTTGACTTTTGTTCTTTAAAATCTCCATTCTTTTGCCTTGATGCTTGCACTTTAAGATCTTTTTCTAGGCTAAGAGACTGCAGTCAAAGAAACCTTTTTCTTCAAAAGAAAAAAAAAGGAAAAAAGGAAGGAAAAAAAAAAAAATATTTTTTTGATAGTTTATTTACATTTTCTCTTTTTCCCCTCATTGCAGCGAATCTCCCAAGGGTGCAAATGATGCATCTACTTTCCAAAGAAAGGTTTGCTCATTCTGTGAAAACTATTTACAATGAGTATTGCTGTCATTATTATTTTGTTTTAAAAGAATTTATACCCATAGAGAGATGGATAATATTCTTGATATGGTTACTTTAAAATCCCTTGTTCGGAGAAGTTTGCTTTATTAACTTGAAGTTATAATGATATGCTTTCTTGGGGCTTAGCTTGCAGTTGAGTGCATATTTTGCTCAGCATGTATTCGCTTTGTGGAGTGCTGCCCTCAGGAAGGACTTACTGGTGCGCACAGTGTTGTATCAAATTTGTTTTTGTTTATTTATTTTTCTTCTTTTGTAGCTAATTGATAGCGGTTTATCATTGTAGAGAAGCTTTGGTCTGGGCTTGAAAACTTCGTTTTTGATTGGCTAATTAATGCTGACAGGTAAGGTTGCTTTGCATAGTTAATGAACAATATTGTTTTTTTGTTTTTGTTTTGGCGTAGGTATAACCTTTCATTGAAATGAATAGACCATATAGAAATTTAGTAATTGCTTGACTAACTTCAAAATTCCCGTAACCTTATTGTTTGTTTGTTTTTTCCCCCTCATATTTGAAGTGGAAAGCGTTATTATTATTTAAAAATTGTTCTATCGTTTTGTTTGAGTCATGGTTGCTTCATTCTGAGTGTTGCATTGATACTGAGGATAGGAGTTTGGTAACTTGTAACTTCTCAAGTATCAATGAAAAATTTGTGTTTCATGTTTAAAAAAAGAAAAGAAAGAAAGAAAGTCGGAGGATAGCATTGAAATTCAGCTTGCGCGTTATTATTATTTTTCAATTTTTACCAGTAACTTTTAAGCATTGTTATTAGATTTATTGCCTTTGTTTATTTAGGCAGGCCCTATTATCATTATTAGACAAGATATAGGCAAATTGTCTAGGGAGACTTGCTTGTGTTTATTTACCTTTTGGTTTCATTATTGAAAGAAAAAGACAGGTTTAGGTTTGATTAAATGTCATTGCAGGGTTGTTAGCCAGGTTGAATATCCATCATTAGTTGATTTGCGGGGGCTTCTTTTGGATCTTGTCGCACAACTTTTAGGTGCTTTGTCTCGCATCAGGTAAACATTTTTTATTTATCCTTTGAAAATTGTTTGAATTGGATTTTTTGCGTGCAATATTTTAGAAGTAATTAGGTTTACATAAGCTTTTGTTTATCATGCATGCATGTCAATTGATGCTTGCTTTATTTTGATATGTTAGCATTAGTATGAACTAGTTCTGCTTTGCACTTCTCTCTCCTTCACAAACTTATGTTTATAGTTGTTTTACTTTAATTAAAAAGGGGTAAAAACATTTGTGCTCTGTTGTGGTATTATTTTGCAGGTTTAGTTCTGTGACTGAACGCTTCTTCATGGAACTCAATACGCGTAGGATAGACACCAGTGTTGCACGAAGTGAAACTCTTAGTATCATCAATGGGATGCGCTACCTTAAGCTCGGGGTATGTATATAGCTTTTACTTATGCAAAGTCATGTAGAGATAATAGCATAATATCAACTTCAATTCTTAGGTTAAGACTGAGGGAGGACTGAATGCATCTGCCTGCTTTGTGGCCAAAGCAAACCCTCTCAATCGTGCTCCACATAAGCGCAAAAGCGAGCTTCACCATGCACTCTGCAACATGCTTTCAAACATCCTTGCTCCACTGGCAGATGGAGGTAAAGGCCAATGGCCACCTTCTGGCGTTGAACGTGCACTTACCTTATGGTATGAAGCTGTTGGACGAATTCGAGCACAGCTGATGCATTGGATGGATAAACAGAGCAAACACATCACTGTAAGTGGGATCTGTTTTGCCCTCTCCTGTAAGAAATTCAATATATTATTTCATACATTAAAGCTATAAATTTGGGATGGAGTTTTAGTTTTTTCTGTTTCGGCTCTTTGGCATGAAAATTTTGTTCTTCTGAAGAACTATCCTGCCTTAATTACCTTCCACCATAAACTATACACAGTATATACTGTTTGGAGTTAAGTAATTTTTAGATAAGAGTTTGGAGTTAAATATATACTAAGGTAAATTATATTTCTAACAGTTAGATACTGTAAAAATTGGCTGATAAAAAGATATTTTCCCAAATTGATGAGATTGTTGTCTCTGGGAATAGCTAAGCAATACTTAGTTGGCCAGATAACTACGACGTCATAATATTTTTGGATTTTTCATGCTAACATTCTTCTTCATATCCAACATCGTGTCTGTTTTTCCTCTTGTGCTTTACGCCAGTGTTTATTGTGTTCTAGGTTGGTTATCCCTTGGTCACTCTTCTTCTCTGTCTTGGTGACCCTCAAATATTTCACAACAACTTAAGTCCCCACATGGAGCAACTCTACAAGCTTCTTAGAGTAAGTTCCATTTACTTTCAAATTAAGGAGGTGAATGACGACTACAAATAATTCTAATAAGATCCTTGACTCTTCTTCAATGTTCGATGTGGGAAGTTTCTTCAAAAGGAGACTGAATATGCCATCCTGTTTCCATCACTCAAATTTATGAAACTTTATTTTGATTGTGCAGGACAAGAATCATCGGTTTATGGCCTTGGACTGTCTTCACCGGGTTTTAAGGTTTTACTTGAGTGTTCATGCAGCTAATCAGGCCCCAAACCGTATATGGGACTACTTAGACAGTGTGACATCTCAACTGCTTACGGTTCTAAAGAAAGGATTGCTTACTCAAGATGTTCAACATGATAAACTAGTTGAATTTTGTGTGACTATTGCGGAACATAATCTTGATTTTGCCATGAACCACTTGTTGTTGGAATTATTAAAACAAGATAGTTCTGGTGAGGCAAAAGTTATTGGCCTTCGTGCTCTCCTTGCCATTGTTACCTCTCCTTCAGGCCAGCACATTGGCTTGGAGATATTTAGAGGTAACCAACTAGTTAGGAGCCTCTGAATTTGTCAAAACCTATATTTTCTTAATCTAATCAACTTTATTGCATTAGCAGGTCATGATATTGGCCACTATATACCCAAGGTGAAGGCAGCAATTGAATCAATTTTAAGGTCTTGTCATAGAACCTACAGTCAGGCTCTTCTAACTTCTTCAAGGACCAACATTGGTAATTTGTTTTCTAATGTTTTACATGCTGCCGTTTGAAGGAAGATAGTATAATGAGAAAAAGGATGAACAGTGGAATCTAGCGTGATTATTGTTATTGTTATTGTTGTTATTATTATTACTACTATTATTATTATTTTTATCATTATTATCATTATTATTATTGAAGCTTTAATGTAGTTAAGCTTCAGGTCTTTGAGGTGCATATATGGGAGAGCCTGTTTTACTTGATAATAAGATGAGATGTCAAACGGAAAAAAAAGAAAGAAAAAAAGATGAGATGTCAAAGGTGTACACGGTGCCACTACATGTTTGGCATGATGAACACCTTAATGCTAAATTATGTTGTCCGAACTGCCATATAAGAGAAAAATAAAATGTTCAACGTGAAATGGCTTTGAATCAACATCCCAGGAAGTAATCATAGTTTTTAATAAATCTATAAGCGTGGATTACTTTGTACATAATCTTAAAAAATTATGTGATTTTAGCTGAAGTAAGCAAAAAACCACATGCTACAAAACTTGTCTCCCTTTGGAGGTCGACAATCTCCAATTATTAGATCCTGTGAATTTGTATTTGTTTTAGTTGTTGCCCGCCACTGACAAGAATGGTTTGGGTCTCTTTAGTTGGTGTTGTTTTGCCTGTTTTATAACATTCTAATTAAAACTTTAGGTCGTTTAATCTTTGACATCTCCCTTCTTTACATAGTTCAATGTTTATCTACTCAAGTTTTTTATCATACTTGTGCCATAAACTTATCACTTGATCTTCTCTTTCCTATGTTCAAATATCTAGCCTTTTATTTTTATGGGGAAATGGAAAATGAATTGTTCTATTTCCAGATTCTGTAACAAAGGAGAAGTCCCAAGGATATCTATTCCGGTCAGTCCTGAAGTGTATACCATATTTGATCGAAGAAGTTGGAAGAAGTGATAAAATAACTGAGATAATACCTCAGCATGGAATTAGTATTGATCCTGGTGTTCGTGAAGAAGCAGTTCAGGTACTGAACCGGATAGTAAGATATCTTCCTCATCGTCGCTTTGCAGTAATGCGAGGGATGGCTAACTTCATCCTACGGCTTCCAGATGAGTTTCCACTTCTTATACAAACATCACTGGGGCGCTTATTGGAACTCATGCGATTTTGGAGAGCTTGTTTGATTGAGGACCGTTTGGAAAATGATGTGCATGATGAAAAGCGTACGGTTCAAAGAACTGATGGGTTCAAGAAGCCATCATTTCATCAGTCGGGAGAAGTAGTTGAATTTCGTGCTTCTGAGATAGATGCAGTTGGTTTGATCTTCCTTAGTTCTGTGGATAGTCAAATTAGACATACAGCATTGGAGTTATTACGCTGTGTGCGTGCCTTGCGGAATGACATTCGAGACCTTGCAATACTTGACCAACCAGATTATACTTTGAAATATGATGCTGAACCAATATTTATCATAGATGTCCTAGAGGAGCATGGGGTATTTTTCTTTTAATGTTTTTTGCACTTCTCTGCTGTTCCTTTTTACTTGACTCATCGAACTGCTAGGGTCTGATGATATGTCAAACTGATTTTTGAACTACAGGATGACATTGTTCAAAACTGTTACTGGGATTCGGGGCGTCCGTTTGATTTGAAGCGAGAATCTGATACAATACCTCCAGATGTTACTCTTCAATCCATAATATTTGAAAGCCCTGATAAGAACAGGTGGGCACGTTGTCTCAGCGAATTGGTTAAGTATGCTTCTGAGCTGTGCCCAAGTTCTGTTCAGGAAGCAAGGTAAATAACGCTTTTCCCAAAATTGTGCTTTCTTGACAATTATATTTTTCTAGAACCACAATGCTGGGTTGCTCTTGGGCCTAATCTTGTATGAGTTATTGCCCAACATGGAACCCTCTTATGTCTCTGAGATTTAATGGCCAATTTTCGAAGTTTCTACTCTAGGATGTGTTTTGTAAACAAAATTCTGCTGGCAGGGTTGAGGTTTTGCAACGTCTCGCTCATGTCACACCAGTTGATTTAGGTGGGAAGGCTCATCCATCCCAAGATTCAGACAACAAATTGGATCAGTGGTTAATGTATGCCATGTTCTTATGTTCATGCCCGCCGGCTCCCAGAGAAAGTCCTGCCTTGGGAAAAGCCAAAGATCTTTATCACCTTATTTTCCCTTCAATAAAGTCTGGATCAGAAGCCCATGTGGTGAGCACATTTTCTAGACATATTTTCTTGCTAAATTTTCTGCTTCAACTTTCCATCTTTCTTTCCCTTTTTTGGGCCTCTTGTATGGGTTGTAAATTGTTAAAATTGAATTTGTAAGTCTGTCTGTTTTTAAATTACCTAACTACATAAGTTCATCTACCGATACTGAAGTTTGTCAGTTCTCCTAATTCAGCATGCGGCCACCATGGCTCTTGGCCACTCGCATTTTGAAGCATGTGAATTAATGTTCAGCGAGCTAGCATCTTTTATTGATGAGGTTTCCCTGGAGACGGAGGGAAAGCCAAAATGGAAGGTATTATCCGAGATTTAATCGAAGTGCATTATCTTTTATTAAATGATATTTGTGAAGTAGTGTCGAAATGTGTACAAAAGAACCTATCACGTGATAATTACATGAAGCTAGTCCAATACTCTAGGAGAGTAGATAAACTATACTTAAAAAGGTTGCTTTAAGTTGCACCAAGATAATGCTAAAAAAGTAATAGATTCTTCTTCATGAGAAGAAGTAATACTCACCAGAACCAAAATTTTATACTCACAAATATAATCAAAACACTGGAATTGGAACATTGACCCAGTAAAAATGTAGTACTTTTCTTTAATGTTTCATTATGGAATTTTTCATATGTCACAACAAAAACAAGGAAGATGTACATTTATTTTTCCCCAGAGTACTAGGTGCTTTCTGTTAAAGTTTCTTCTTATGATGACTTACTGACTTCCATACTTACAGAGCCAAAAGCCACGCCGTGAGGAGCTTCGTACTCACATTGCAAATATATATCGTACTGTTGCAGAGAAAATCTGGCCTGGCATGCTGGCCCGTAAATCAGTTTTTCGTCGACATTATCTCAAGTTCATTGATGATACAACCAAACAAATCTTGACATCACCTTTGGAGAGCTTTCAGGAAATGCAACCTCTTCGTTATTCACTTGCTTCTGTTCTGAGATCTCTAGCCCCAGAATTTGTTGAGTCAAGGTCAGAGAAGTTTGACCTTAGAACTAGAAAGCGGTTATTTGATCTTCTACTCTCCTGGTCTGATGATACAGGCGGAACATGGAGCCAGGATGGGGTCAGCGATTATAGACGTGAGGTAGAACGTTACAAATCTTCTCAACATGCTCGGTCGAAAGATTCAGTTGACAAGATATCATTTGATAAAGAACTTAGTGAACAAATTGAAGCAATTCAGTGGGCTTCCATGACTGCTATGGCTTCACTCTTGTATGGGCCCTGCTTTGATGATAATGCTAGGAAAATGAGTGGCAGGGTCATTTCTTGGATAAATAGTCTTTTTATTGAACCTGCACCCAGGGCTCCTTTTGGTTACTCACCAGCTGATCCTAGAACACCATCATACTCCAAGTCCGTAGAAGGCGGTCGTGGCACTGCTGGTCGTGATAGGCAAAGAGGGGGTCACAACCGTGTCTCTTTAGCAAAATTGGCTTTGAAGAATCTCCTGCTTACAAATTTGGACCTGTTTCCCGCTTGCATTGATCAGGTAAGTTTATTCTTTTATACCTTCTATGATGCATTTTCTGTCTTTTTAAAATTCAACCTTGTTTTCTTTTAAAGGTTATAAATTGAAAAGAGAGTTTTTGATAGGACGTGTCTATATTCATACATTTTGTGGTCTCAAAAGGCAAATTTGCATGCACAAAGGCTAAGGCTAAAAATCTAAGAATGTTTGAAATCTAAGGGTTTTGATTACTGAGTTATAATGGTGAAACAAGAATCATATGGTCTAGTGTAAGGATTATGATTTTCTTTTCTTTTTTTTTTTTCTTGAAAAGGAAATGAGTCTCTTCATTGAAATAATGAAATGAGACTAATGCTCAAAATATTTAGGTTCTTCCAAACTCAACAATTTTATTCATGAGGTTTGCATTTGGTAGCATTCATGGCTAATTGGCTATTTTTCTATTTCAGTGCTACTATTCCGATGCTGCCATAGCTGATGGTTACTTCAGTGTGCTGGCAGAAGTATATATGCGGCAAGAGATACCAAAATGTGAAATCCAAAGGCTCTTAAGCTTAATTCTGTACAAGGTGGTGGACCCTAGTAGACAAATCCGTGATGACGCTCTTCAAATGCTTGAGACTCTTTCTGTTCGCGAATGGGCTGAAGATGGCACTGAAGGGTCAGGGAGCTATCGAGCAGCCGTCGTCGGTAACCTTCCTGATTCATACCAACAATTTCAGTACAAGCTCTCTTGTAAACTTGCAAAAGATCACCCTGAATTGAGTCAACTTCTTTGTGAGGAGATAATGCAAAGGCAACTTGATGCAGTTGATATCATAGCTCAACATCAGGTTCTCACGTGCATGGCTCCATGGATTGAGAACCTTAATTTCTGGAAACTCAAAGACTCGGGTTGGAGTGATAGACTTCTTAAAAGCCTTTACTATGTCACGTGGCGGCATGGGGATCAGTTCCCAGATGAAATTGAAAAGCTCTGGAGCACGATTGCTAGCAAACCAAGGAACATTAGTCCTGTTCTGGATTTCTTAATCACAAAGGGAATTGAAGATTGTGATTCTAATGCATCTGCGGAAATAAGTGGTGCTTTTGCCACATATTTCTCAGTTGCAAAGCGGGTGAGTTTGTACTTAGCACGGATATGCCCTCAGCGTACTATTGATCACCTGGTCTACCAATTGGCCCAGCGCATGTTAGAGGACAGCATTGAGCCTGTTGGTCTAGGTTCCAAGGGAGATTTGGGTGGAAACTTTGTGTTGGAATTCTCTCAGGGGCCTCCAGTGGCCCAAGTTGCTTCTGTTGTGGACAGCCAACCGCACATGTCACCACTACTTGTACGTGGATCTCTTGATGGTCCGCTCAGGAATGCTAGTGGGAGCTTAAGTTGGAGAACAGCTGGTGTAACTGGCCGAAGTGTATCTGGCCCCCTAAGCCCAATGCCTCCTGAGTTGAACGTTGTTCCAGTAAATGCAGGCCGATCAGGCCAGCTACTTCCATCTTTAGTAAATATGTCTGGTCCTTTGATGGGCGTTAGAAGTTCTACAGGAACCATACGCAGTCGACATGTCTCCAGGGACAGTGGTGACTATCTCATTGATACGCCAAATTCTGGTGAAGATGGGCTTCACTCTGGGGTTGCTGCACATGGGGTCAGTGCTAAAGAACTACAGTCCGCGCTACAGGGTCATCAGCAACATTCTCTTACACACGCTGACATAGCATTGATCCTTCTCGCCGAAATTGCATATGAAAATGATGAAGATTTCCGTGAGCACTTGCCTCTGCTTTTTCATGTCACTTTTGTTTCAATGGATAGTTCAGAAGACATTGTTCTAGAGCACTGCCAGCAATTGCTTGTTAATCTACTATATTCACTTGCCGGCCGACACCTGGAACTTTATGAAGTTGAAAACAATGATGGAGAGAACAAGCAACAGGTTGTGAGCCTGATCAAGTATGTTCAATCAAAGCGTGGAAGCATGATGTGGGAGAATGAAGACCCATCTGTTGTGAGAACCGAGCTTCCTAGTGCAGCACTTCTCTCTGCACTGGTTCAGAGCATGGTGGATGCTATCTTCTTTCAAGGTGATTTACGTGAGACTTGGGGATTAGAGGCACTGAAATGGGCCATGGAATGTACATCACGACACCTTGCTTGTCGCTCACACCAGATCTACCGTGCACTGCGGCCAAGTGTTACAAGTGATACTTGTGTTTCTCTCCTTCGTTGTCTACATAGATGTCTGGGAAATCCAGTACCCCCTGTGTTAGGTTTCATTATGGAAATCTTGTTGACCTTGCAGGTAATGGTTGAGAACATGGAGCCTGAAAAGGTGATACTCTATCCTCAACTCTTTTGGGGGTGTGTGGCTATGATGCACACAGATTTTGTCCATGTATACTGCCAGGTTCTTGAGCTCTTCTCCCGTGTGATTGATCGTTTATCATTCTGGGACAGAACAACTGAAAATGTACTCCTTTCAAGCATGCCTCGGGATGAACTTGATACTAATAACGACATTGGAGACTTCCAACGGATTGAATCTAGAATGGCCTATGAAATGCCTCCATCTACTGGGAATCTTCCAACATTTGAAGGGGTGCAGCCTCTTGTACTTAAAGGGCTGATGTCCACTGTTAGTCATGGTGTCTCAATAGAGGTTCTTTCACGAATTACGGTGCACTCATGTGATTCCATTTTTGGGGATGCAGAAACAAGACTTTTGATGCACATCACAGGCTTACTCCCATGGCTCTGCTTGCAACTCAGTAAGGATCCACTGACAGGACCAGCTTCACCACTCCAGCAACAACATCAAAAAGCATGCTCAGTTGCATCTAATATTTCTATCTGGTGCCGTGCAAAGTCATTGGACGAATTAGCTACTGTTTTCATGGCATACTCTCGAGGTGAGATCAAAAGTATTGAGATCCTTCTTGCTTGTGTCTCCCCTCTACTTTGCAATGAGTGGTTTCCAAAGCATTCTGCACTGGCTTTTGGCCACTTGCTACGCCTGCTGGAGAAAGGACCGGTCGAATACCAGCGTGTAATACTCCTGATGCTGAAGGCATTGCTCCAACATACTCCAGTAGATGCTTCCCAAAGTCCGCATATGTATGCAATCGTCTCGCAGTTAGTTGAGAGTACATTGTGCTGGGAGGCATTGAGTGTATTAGAAGCACTTTTACAGAGTTGTAGTTCAATGACAGGTCCACACCCACATGAACTAGGGTCCTTCGAAAATGGACATGGTGGTGTTGAGGACAAGGTGCTGGCTCCTCAGACATCGTTCAAGGCTCGCAGTGGGCCCTTACAATATGGCATTGTATCAACATCCGGACCGGGTTCTCTTGTGCTAGGGGTTTCGAATGACTCAGGACCGTCACCAAGAGAGGTGGCTCTGCAAAACACACGACTTATTCTTGGGCGGGTTCTTGATAGCTGCATACTGGGAAAGAGGAGAGACTATAGAAGGTTGGTTCCTTTCGTCACAAGTATTGGGAATCCTTAACTCCACGTCTTTGTAAGTAACTTCTTTTATGTAGAGGCAATGTATATACACGTAAAGAAGTAGTTTTGTAGCTAGTGTTGAATTATATTATGTAGTTATAGCAAGCAGAGATCCTTTCCATTTATAGGTTCCTATTTAAGCTTTGTAAATGTACGTATATTTCCTTGTTTAATGCTTACAATGTTAATTTGTTTCCTATTTCCATTTTCCCTAATGTGGTTGGCCCACCAACTTCATAAGGCGACGTTAAATAACTCAATTTCACAAACTTCAATAGTCTTCATTTTTCACATTTATCGAGGAATTCCATCTTCTCCTCTTTCTCTTTTGCACATTTATTGGAAAACTTCATCTTCACAATTCTGCACTCCAAACACAGACTTCTTAACTTTAACATATTAACCCTAGACTTCAGAATTCAACTCTGCGCTCCAAATACCTCCTAAGAGTTCTTTTTATCCTGGAGATAAATTCAAGCTCTTTGATCGTGGAAGTTGTTAAGACATAATTAGTACTTGGTGTTTAGTTACATTATTTAGTTATTTTCCAAGGATATCATTCCTTTATTAAAGTCTTGTATCAAGTCTTATTAGTACTTTAAGTTAGATTGTTGTTTACTACAACACTCTTCTTCACCTACTCTCCTTGATTTAGGCGATTTAGTAAGATATGATATTATCTTTTGTATGTAGTCTTGTATTATCTTTTTTCTGTTTAAGGGAAGGAGTGTTTAATGAAAAAGCAAGCTTTCATCTTCAAAGAAACTCTTATCTCAAGAAAACTCTCAAACCTTTTCATGGTATTAGAGCACATGGCTTATATCGAGTCTGACTCCTTATCGTCCGAATCACCGAGAGAGACCCAAAGGAAGGAAAATCCCAATCCTTCAAAGACGATCAACAAAAGCGAATCGAGCAAGAACACTGCTGTTGAAAGCAACCGTACCAAGTCCATTTAGGTACCTTCCTTGTTGGAAATTCGAGTTTCACAAATTTGCTGAATCAAGTTACCTCGATTAAGCTAGCCAGAGATAATTTTCTTCTATGGCAAAACATTGTGCTCCCTATTCTTAAAAGCTATAAACTTGAAGGCCATCTCACCAGAAATACTCCCTGTCCTGAGCATTCTATTATTATTCCCCCCTGTGAACATGAACTAGAGGGGCTGTTGCTTCCCAAACCATAACATGATATCTGGCTTGTTGCTGATCAGCTGCTTGTCGGCTGGTGGTATATCTTTATGATGCTTGAGGTTGCAGCACACGTTATGAGACACGATGAAGCCAAGGCCCTATGGGACTCAATTCAGGAGTATTTTGGAGTGCAATCCAGATCTCAAGAAGACCACAATCGACAAATGTTGCAAGAAACTCACAAAGCTACAATGAAAATGTCTGAATACCTATCTACAATGAAAAATTATTTTGATAATCTTCAACTTGTTGGATATCCTATGGACATGAGAAGTTCTATATCTTATATTGTTGTTGGGCTTGATGATAATATACTCCAATAGTATGTGTTATAGAACTGTCTTGGAGCAAAATACAGTTTGAGTTGTTGTCTTTTGAACAACGTTATGAACATCTTCAAACTCGTAAGGAATCTGTTTCAGTGAATCTTGTGCAAGTTAAGAAACCCAAAACCAATCAACCTTCATACAACTAATCTGCACCCAATCAACCAAATAGACCACCTTAGAATCAAGTTAACTGTGGAGGAAGGAGCGGGGGGAGAGGCATATACAAATTCTATCCCCAAAATAATCGCCTTATGTGCCAAATTTGTGGAAAACTTGGGCACACTGCTGTCATCTGCTACCATCGATATGACAAAAGGGATAATCAATCTCCTGATCGAGTAATTCAACCACAAATCCCGTTGCACCTGTCTCTACCGAACCCATTGCCCTTATAACCTATCCTGAAGCTGTTCAAGACCCTGCTTGGTACTTGGACAATGGAGCAACCAATCACATCACATTTGATTTAGGCAATCTCAATATCCAAGGAGAATACTCAAGTTGACCAAAGTTGTTGGAAACGAATCAAAATTATCTGTTACTCGTATAGAGATTGTTAATTTACGTTCTAAGCTTAGGATTGTTACTCTTAAGAATGTTCTCTGTGTTCTTGGAATAAAAAAGATTTTGATAAGTGTTTCTCAACTTGCCAAAGAAAGCTCAATGATTGTTGAATTCCCTGCCATTCTTCTGTGTTGTGAAGGAAATCAAGTCCGCGACCGTGGTGTTGGAAGGAGTACTTGAGAATGGGTTGTACCATTTGCTGGAAGTTTTGGAAGCCTCAAGGAAATCTTGCAAATAAAGAAGCTTTGATGGTCAACCTAGGAGTAACCACTTCTATGAAGACTGAGATCCTCAATGCTACAAGACACTTGACACCTCTAGTTAGTTATGCTTTTGTATGTTGTACAAAGAATGTATGGTATCAAAGATTAGGCCATCCTTCTTCTATAATTTTGAGTCAAGTTCTTCATGAATGTAAAGCTTCTACTTAGGATAATGACAAATAATCTTTTTGTAAGGCTTGTAAATTTGGAAAGTCCTATAAATTGTCTTTTCCTTTATCTACTTCTCGTGCAACTCAACCATTAGCTTTAGTTCATACTGACTTATGGGGACAACCCCTATTCAATATGTTCAGGGTCACCGATTACATTGCCTTTTTGGATGATTTTGCCATTATGTTTGGATTTATCCTTTAAAAACTAAAGAAAAAGCTATTTTGGCTTTTAAGCAGTTTAAGACATCAATAGAATTGCAACCTAGCACAAAGATTCAAACTTTAAGATGTGATGGGGGAGGAGGGTTTAAGCCTATAATCCATTTAGCTCAAGAAAATGGAATCCACATTCTGCTATCCTGTCCTTACACAACTCCTCAAAATGGCAGGGTTGAAAGGAAGCATAAACACTTTGTGGAAACGGGTTTGACTCTTTTAGCCCAAGCCAAAATGCTTCTTCAATATTGGTGGTATTCCTTACATACAACATCTTACATTATTAATCGTTTGCCTTTAGTCGTTATTGATCACAAATGCCCTTATAATATTCTTCATAACAAAGAGCTTAATTATAAAGATCTGAGATCATTTGGGGTTGGTTGCTATTCTTGTCTTAGACCATATCAACAACACAAATTCAGTTTCCATACGGAAAAATGTGTATTTGTTGGTTATAGTGATTTGCACAAAGCTATAAATGTCTTAGTCCCACAGGAAAAATGTATGTATCTCGACATGTCACTTTTAATGAGGAAGATTATCCCTTCTCTGCACTTTTCTAGCAGCCTTATGATACGGTAAATAGTCCACAATACAACATCATTTCTTGGCTTCCTATCCCTCAACAAACCACAACACCTATTACATCAACTTTGCCCCATCCCAGTCGCACTTCGATTGAATCTGAACCTACCAGCAACACCCCTATGTCCAATTCTACCCCAATCTCCTCCTCCACTCACCAACCAATATCCAATCCACCTCACCTATCACCTCTGCCAGTCCCATTCCATCTAGCCCTGTACCCCTAATCAATGCTCACCCTATGGTTACTCGAGCCAAGGTTGGTATTACTAAGCCAAAACATCCATTCACTTGTTTAGCTTAAGCTTCTTCTTCAACCGATTGGTCTATAGTGGAACCTATATATTTTCATCAAGCAGTTTCTGTTTTGATCTGACAAGAAGCAATGGATGCTGAATTTCGGGCTTTACAATAGAATAACACCAAGCTTTTAGTTCTTTCTTCTCTACAGCAGCGAGTTGTCACCGGTTAATGGGTTTATAAAATAAAAAGAAACTCTGAAGGTCAAGTTGAGCGTTACAAGGCTCGTCTTGTTGCCAAAGGCTAACCTCTATTCGTATTGTTCTTACTCTTACTCTTACCTGGAAGTGGCCCATTCGCTAGCTTGATGTGACTAATGCCTTTCTTCATGGCATTGAAAGAAGATGTTTTTATTGAACAACCTCTTGGGTATGTTGATTCTCGTTTTCCTCATCATGTGCGTAAATTACACAAAGTCATTTATGGTTTGAAAAAGACTCCACATGCTTGGTATGATAAACTATGCGCATCTCTCTCGCGGTGGAAGTTTGTTCAATCTCAAGCTGATATGTCTTTGTTTTTCTATCATTCTTCTCATGGCACGATGTTTCTATTGGTTTATGTGGATGATCTTTTCATCACTGGATCTAATTCTCGTCTTCTGCAAGTCATCATAGCTCAACTATAGTCTATCTTTGCTATCAAAGATCTTGGACCTCTTCACTACTTCTTTCGCATTCAGGCACACTTTATTGACACTGGTCTTATTTTTTCTCAAACTAAATATGTGCAGATCTTCTCACCAAACTAAATCTTCAACATCTCAAATCTTCTCCTTCACCAACACTCTTATTGTAGTACATTGGGGTTGTTACAATATCTCTTGCACACTCAACCTGACATTGCGTTTGCTGTTAATAAACTCAGTCAATTTAACCAACACCCTACCAATGTTTATTGGAAGGCTCTCAAACGTGTGTTGCGATATTTGCAAGGCACTCTTTACCTTGGTCTACACCTCAAACTCGCTCCTCATTTCTCTCTCATGGGTTACTCTGATGCAGATTGGGCAGCCTCTCCAGATGATCGTAAGTCCGTTGGTGGTTACTGGTGTCTATTTTAGCTCCTCATTTGTTTCATGGTCTTTAAAGAAACAAGCTATGGTTGCTCGTTCGAGCATTGAATCTGAATATTGTGCTATTTCACTTGTGGCATGTGAAATGATTTGGCTTCGCTTTTTGCTTCAAGAACTTCAGGTGGTTCTCACCTCCACTCCTATTACTTGGTGTGATAACATCAGTGCTGCCACTCTTGCATCTAACTCATTTTTTTCATGCTCGCATGAAACATATTGAGATTGATGCCCACTTTATTTGTGAACAAGTCCTTGCCAAGACACTTGAAATTCGACATGTCTCCTTTCTTCATCAAATTGCTGACTGTCTCACTAAACTGTTGCCTTCCTATCCGTTTCAGCTTCTATGGGACAAACTCGAGCATCGTTTTATACCTTCACCTCGTTTGAGGGGGGTTGTTAAGACATAACTAGTACTTGGTGTTTAGTTACATTATTTAGTTATTTTCCAAAGATATCATTCCTTTATTAAAGTCTTGTATCAAGTCTTATAAGTTCTTTAAGTTAGGTTGCTGTTTACTTCAACACTCGTACGTCTTCACTTACTCTTCTTGATTTAGGTGATTTAGTAAGATCTGATATTATCTTTTGTGTGTATTCTTGTATTATCTTCCTTCTATTTAAGGGAAGGAGTGTTTAATGAAAAGACAAGCTTTCATCTTCAAAGAAGCTCTTATCTCAAGAATACTCTCAAACCTTTTCCGAAGTAATAATATGACTAGAACTCCAAAACATAATGTGCACAAGTCTGAGTGAGGAGAGGTATATAGACTACGGTTTTAGTCACCTTTCTTTTCCATTTAATCGTTATCATAAAATATCAACATTTATCTTCACTATTTAAACCAATGAGAAGTACTACTTTATGTTATCATTGCTTCTTTTAAACAAACACATCTAAACTATACAATTTTGCAACAAATCGCATATAGTTTGTCTATAATGTTGTTTCTATATTGCCAAGTGATTCAAGTCAAAATAATAGTCTAATTAAGTCATTGATCATATGGATGTTAGCAGCTAGTTCATGTTAACAAACACACACAAACCCATATATAACAATATTACAGTAATCAGTGTTTATATTTGACATATCTTGTCTACAAGATAAACCTTGAAGCTACAACACAATTTACCAACTTTATTGAGACTGCACATAATTATTGTTTCTTCATCTTTCAATTTGCTTCAATAAAAGAAGAGACATGCACATTCTAAAAGTTTTTTTTTTTTTTTTTTTTTTTTTTTTTTTTTTTTTTTTAATTATGAAAAATAACTCTACGAGTAAAAGTTACTCAAAGTCTCTCAATCTTGAATCTATTGAATTTATAAAAAAAAAGGAATTCATACAAAATTTGAACTCGATCTCAAATTAAAAAAATGAAGAATTAATATTAAGGTTTTCATGCTTAGCAAAGTAATGAAGAAGTGTAGATATCCATACTTAGCAAAGATACTTACCAAGTAGTCATCTTTGGATTTACATAATTTCCATTTATAAGTTGGATTGGCATCTGATGTTCATATTTAACAAACAAATGCCTATCATTTTCAACATTGACACTAAGAACAACCATTGGATTTAGCCTCATGATGGCCATTTTCTTCAACTTCCTCCCAACCTATATGGTGTCTGTTATCAGTTGGGGTGAACAGGAATGGCCGAAAAATCGAGTTGAACGATCAAAATTGGCTGAATCGAAGGCTGAAGGCCGATTTTCCCAAAAAATTGATAGGGGTCGATTTTGTCAAAATAACGTATCAGGTGCATGCCCAGCCATTCTCATATTACAAACCAGCCGATCAAACAGCTCGTAGATCTTTTCGCATTTGGAATGCGCTTTCTCACAAATAAGAAATGTATGTACTTCATTCTTTACCTCAATCTAACTGCAACTTGGCTCCTTTTTCAAATTGTGAGACCTGATGGCTCATTGTTTGTCTCATCTTTGAGACTTTTTGATAGAAGGGTGTAAGCAACTGAGTCTTGTGGATCCAATTGCAAAATTGAACCAGCTGCCTTCTCTACAACTTCTACATTTCCCTGGATTTTGCAAATACTAAACAGAGTTCTCCATATAATTGCATCTGCTTCAAATGGCATGTCCTGAATGGCACGTATATCTATGCTTCATTCATGAGTAGTGCTCAAGTTGAGGTTCTAAAGCACATATATATACTTGCCATTTTGTGAAAATAACACATACCCTTCTCAGCATTTTCCACGTGCGGACAAGCTAGAAGAATCGAAACAAAGATAATAGGTAGCACAAAGATAGGAACAACCCATGCAACACCTAAGTATTTTCCCTTTACTTTTAAAAAGTGATCATTTTGGTCCCTTCATTTTCATTTTAATTTCATTTTTAAGGGATAAAAATGGTCACTTTGTGAAAATTTTGGGACCAAAATAAACAAAAGATGAAAGTATAGATATATTCCGTAAATTTGCGAGGACCTTCTTAATTTCAACTACGATATTATATTTTTCTATAAAAATCCTAAAATTTTATTCTATAGATTTACGATATTATCTTCCTCTTGACTTCAACAGAAAAAGTACAAAAGCTAAAAAAGTAAAAAAAAAAAAAAAAAACTACAAAACCATAAAAAATAGTTAACCACTCTTTATTTAGATTTCAAATTCAAATTTGATTTGATTTTGAATTAAGTTATATTTAGATTTCAAATCACAATTTTATTTTATTTTCAAGGTGGTTACAAAAAATGATTAAGAAAACAAAAATGATATTATTTTGAAATAAATAAAGGATTGTTTTCAAATATAGAAAAATAAGCCAAACTATTTACAAATTAGAAATTTTTTACTCTTTATCAGTGATAGATGGCGAGCGATAATATTCTATCTTGGTCTATCGCTGATAGACAATGAAATTTTTTTATTTGAAAATAGTTTGATATTTTTTCTGGGTTTGTTTTCAAATATAGAAAAATTAGCAAAACTATTTACAAATATAGAAAAATTTTATTGTCTATCAGCGATAGACTGCGATAAATTCTATCGCTTGAGTGATAGACAACGATAGAAGTCTATCACATTCTATTGCTGATAAACACTTAAATTTCTCTATATTTGTAAATAGTTTGATATTTTTTCTGTTTATAGTAAATTTTTTTTCTCATAATAATTTTTTAAATAAATTGATTAATTTTTATTAATCAAATTACCTAATATATCATAAGAATCGAAAAGAAAAATAAAAAAAAATTCTCCCCTAAAACCTCTCACAAACTTGATCACTAATACTAAAACATATATTATATGCCTCAAAATTTCATTTATGGACTATTGATGGAACAATATATAAAACTTCTTTTATTTTTTCCCCTTTTTTTAATATATATATTGAAAGCATAAATCTACTAACTCACACTAATTTCCCATTATTTATGCTAAATTGACTAAACACAAGTAATTAATGATATTAAATGGAGCACTTAGATTAAAATTAATGTTAACTTGTTAAGCACATGGTTTTACTCTCTCTTATACATACATACAATATATATATATATATATATATTTATTATTAAAGAAAGAAATAATATCTGAAATGTAGTTTTTATTGAGGAATGGAATGGAGATGAAGAAGGGCATATAAAAAACCTGACTTCGTCAAAATCCCCAATTGTAATTTCCCCCAAAATTTCTATGGCTTTTTTCTCCATTCCTAAACTTCATCTTCAACCTAACATCGCACTTCCTGATCAAACCCACTCCAATTCACCTTCTCCGGTGCCCTCTATCTCATCCCTCCGCCGCGACGATCTCTCAAACCCCATGGATTTCAACCCTTTTGCCATCCTACCATCTCCTGACGATTCCCTCCCTTTCGAGACCGATTGGTTTTCCGAAACGGATTCCGACTCCGACCGTGATGTCACTTGCTTTGTCACTGATCTTTTCGACAATCGTACCTTCACCGATCATTTGCACGCTCTCGGCGATCACGATCGAGCTTTGGATTCTGCGCTTGACCCATTTACGCATTCTGTTAACGACTTGGGCATTTCGGGATTTGAAGATAGCGGTGAGATTGAATCTAATTATATTGACGAGCTGTGGTCGACGTTCGCTGTGGAATCTGATACCCGGGTTTCGGAGGTGGATGTGAGCATGCAAATTGCGGATTCCATTACTAGTGGCCTTCGGGTTGTCGATGTGGATTCGGACTCGGATTCTGATAATGGGATTATTGGTGCTCTGCAACTCGTGACAGGGGACGATGGCGAAAATGATGGTAATTGGGTTGAAAGTCCGAATCCTCTCTCGGATAACTTCAGCTTTTGTCTTCAGGGCCAGAGGATTTCGTACGAGGATTTTGAATGGGAGGAGGTTGAGGAACGAGTGGACGAAAGGGAAAATTCGAGCGTAGTGGTAGATAGAGCTGAGGAATTGTCTCTTGCATCGGGGTTTTCCAATGAAGAAGAATCGGGAGAAGAGGCGGGTCGATGGGAAATCCTATTGGTAATGAACGATATCGGGAGGAATAACGATGCTGAGGCGTACATAGCGGACCAGGATGATTACATGTATGCAGCAGAATACGATACCCTTTTTGGGCAATTCGTTGAAAATGATAACCCTTTGAAGGGTAGTCCTCCAGCAGCTAAAACTGCTGTGGAGAATCTTCCTCTGGTTGAGTTGAAAACAGAGAATATGCTGACAGAAGAAGTCGTTGTTTGTGCGGTTTGTAAGGATAAATTCTCAATGGAGGAGAAGGTCAGGAAGCTTCCCTGTGGTCACTATTACCATGATGATTGCATTCTGCCATGGCTGAATATTCGAAACACATGTCCTGTTTGTCGGTATGAGTTGCCAACAGATGATCCAGATTATGAGCGTAGGCAGAGTCAGAGTGGTGGCCTGCAGTCGGATTTGCAGGTCAGGTACAATTTTGAACTGATAGCTTAAGATTAGTGCAATATGTGAAATGCAACCTGTGAATAGGGTCACTCTTAGATGAAGAAAGTTGCTTACGATTTTGTTTTTGTAAAGGTTTTGTGGCAAGTATTTCTTTTAAAAATTCTCCGTGTGGAACTACTAGCATTGTTGATACCCTCAAATTGTCCTCACAGGTATCCATTGTGATTCAATGCTTGGTAAGTTTTAGTCACTAATAGTAGGGGGAAATGATATCATCTCTTACCTTGTTGAATTCAAATTAGGAATTATAATGATTCATACAAGACATACTAAATGCTGGTCTTTGAAATTGTTTACTTATGAAGTATTAAATTTGTATATTTATATGCTTGAGTATCCGTTGGTAAACTTGTTAAAATAGGAACCTCTTGGCGTAAACTTTAGTGTGGCGCAATTGCTTGATTTTGGATCAAAATAGTTCTGTTTAATTTAGCTTAACAGCCATGGGGAGGATGATGCTTCTGTTATCGGGTTCTGATTATTAATACTTACTCATCCGTTTATTAGACATAGAAATCTTAGTGGATGTGCTTTGGCCTTTTAATGTGTTTGGGAATGTTATCTTTCCCCTAGTATATTAAAAGTGCATTGACTAATAAAATCATTTTTTAAAAAGCTTTTTCCATTATGCTTGGCTATATGGTTGAAGAAACGTTTAGTTAATTTCCCCCCCTAAAACGCTAGTATGAAAGTGTTTTAATTTAAAATACTCCCTTAGACACTTCTTATCATCATGATATTGGTTCAAAATTGGGATTTTATTAAATGAAGTTTTTGTTTTTTGTGAAAAAAAATATCTCGAGAAATGCCATCCCTATTAATGATTACTAAAGTGGTGCTGTGTGGATCATACATTTTTTTTTGGGAATTATTGTGGGTTTGCTGATTTAAGATCTTTAGAAAAGCGTTTCTTTTATCAAACAATCTTCCAAAGTCAGACTTCTAAATTCTGGTGTTGGCTATTATTGCATTTACCCGTGTGTCATCTTATTGTTCCCTTCTTCAAAATCTCTCAGAAATTGTTTTACGAAATATTATTATGGTGTACTATTCTACGAGTTGAACCTCGGTTCACTTGAGCAGTAGATACAAATAACTGTCATTTTCCTATATAGCTGTTCAAAAAAGCCTGTGTTTCTTTCATGGTCTATATGATGTTTGCTGCTGCTAGAACAAAATATAGACTATAGCATTGTTAAACAGAGGGTGGGTTGTGCCTGCACTTTTTTCATGGTCTATATGATGTTTACTGCTGCTAGAACACGATATAGACTATGACATTATTAAACTGAGTTGAGTTGTGCATGCATTTCTTTCATGGTTTATATGATATAAGACATGTTTGGGAGTGATTTTGATATATTTAAAATTACTTTTGTGGTGTTTAAAATCACTCCAAAACACACATGTAATTCTTCAAAATCAATCAGACTCCACAAAAGTGATTTTAACCATTTTAGAATCACTTCCAAACATGCCAATAGAATATGACATTAAACATGAGTTGTGTAGTAACACCTTCCATCATCCTCATATTCTGGATCAGGATTCTTCTCTCTTCTCACTTGTGTGTGAACCTGTGATTATCATTGAGAACCATACTTGTCAGTTGTCACCATATTCTTCTTATCCAGATTCCCCTTCCACCCAAGTTTTGATTGAATGATTCATTTTGTTGAGTGAAACTCTTTCTTCTGAACTGGAAACTGAATTTGAAATGATTGAAGTTTTTTACTACACCTCTGCTCTCTCGTTTTACCATGTCTTGGTTTATTGCTGGGATCTCTGCCGATTAAAGTTGGTTTGAAGTATTCTTTCCAGGTTTGAGATGGCGCAAATATGAGAAGTTCAGGTTTCTGAGTAGTGTGGTTATGTTATTCACATCAGATTCTTATTTCAACCATTTTTTTTCAGATCTTATGATTTTTTAAAAAAATTAAAATTATTATTATTATTTACTACTACTAACATTTCAAACTTATTTCGATGGGCTAAACACTTCAAAAAAGGTCATGTTTTGTGCTATAATGCTAAGGAAATGTTTATTTTCATATGAGGTTTATCCAAACAGGAAATGGAAATGTAATAAAGTAAGGGTGAGCATTGAAACTGATCAAATTGATCCGAATGACCAAACTGAATCGAATAAAAAATTTGGTTTTTACTGAAAATCTAATTGAATAGAATCAAATATTTGCGGATTTGGTTTGGTAAATGATACGTTTGTGAAAGTTTAGAGTTGAAGTTATACAACTATTAGTCATATCTATAAACTTTTTGTGAAAGTTTAGTTATACAACTATTAGTTATATCTATAAACTTTACCTTGAATTTTTTTCAGACATCGTTAATTATGAGAAGTAATGGTATGAAAATCATTAGTTTAATTAAGATTTTCTATAAATTTGAGTCTTCATCGTTTTCTTAAAAGACAAAATATTTTGAATATTAAATAGTTTTGGCAGCATGATATGAATTCAGATAATTATAATATTAATATTAAATTTAGAAAAAAAGATATTTGTTATGATATGAAATAAAAGCTTAATTATACTATTACATATATTCTATGACCAAAAAGTCAAGACAAACATCCGATAATTGTTTTTTCTTTTGTCTTTTTTAATAATTGTTTTGGTTTAAGTATATAAAAAGTTGTTCATGAGATAATCAATCATGTGAGATATATAAGGAGCTTTTATCTATGCTTACTTAATCAAATGGTGTGTCTATCTATAAGCTTCTTAGATCAAATTAAAGAGGTATTTCTCAAAGAAATGACATCATACCAATATGATCAGTGAGTTAAAGATCATTAAATTTTTTTTTGGATTACGATAGAGTTGGAGAATTCGAACCACAAACTTTTAGATTGTTAACACATTATACAGTTGAGCCATACTCACTTTGACGATCATTTTTAAGATTGTAAACTATATATATAATGTGGATTAATTTAGTAGGTAGTATATAACAAAGTTTGATGATTATGTACAATTTTTCAAAATGTTTTTATTATTACTTGTCTCAACCCTAGTAGGTTTGTACATGAACAAAAGTTTTCATTCCCATATGGATTATTCCCAAGGAATGTCTTCAAGTAATTATTTATGTCCATGAAAATAGCTTGGGGTAGTGTTTATATATATATATATATATATATATATATCCGTGAGTGTTCGGACCAGCTTTCGCACACCTCGACTAATCTCACGGGACAACCCGTCTAACCCTACAACATTTGGGTGTCAAGAAAAATGGCTTGGGGCAGTCGATCTCCTAATTTCATCAAGATTGATCATCTCTTTCTGCTGATTCTCATATATTTTTTTCTTCTTTTTATCTGTTTTGAGAGTGAGCTAAGTCTTCTTATTATTATTACTTCAAATCATTCAAGTTTGGAATTGGTGTGTCATGAGGTTCTCTTCAACCTTCCACCCCTCTTTTTATTACCTCTTTTGAGTAAAACAAATGAAATATAATATGGAGGGCAACTTATCGAGACTTTGTTACTAGATCAAGCAAAACATCTTTAAAAGAGAGCTTAAAGAGGGTTGAAGTTTAAGGAAAAGAGACCATAAAAAATAAGTAGTAAACTTCGGAATGAAGGGGATATTAGATTGAATACTAAAATCATTATCTTGGGAGTGAAAAGCAAGCACAAGCAATAGAAATCAGTCTCGTCCCTTTAGCTTTAAGGAAGAAGTACATTATATACATGCATGTTCGTGATCACTGCAAGAAAAACTACTTTTAGTAACAAACAAAACGCATTGCTTAAAGTAAAAAACGTTGCTAATATCGTAAATGCGTGTCATTATAAACATCATAATTACCACGTAAAAAGTTTCAGCGACAGATTCGCTACGCGCTGCTAACATATAACTTTCACTAACGCTCATGCAGTACTAAAAGTGTACCTTTTAACAATGCACAATATGTTGATACTTATTTATTATAGCGACGTTGCAAGTTTATTTTCAGAGTTCTTTCTAGATTATTACAAGTATCTTTTTTCAACATGGATAAGCATCGATAATATGCATGAATGTGCACACACTTTGAGAAGGAAATGAAACTATTTCATGCACACGCTTGCAGAGGAAATTAAACAATTTTGATAAGCTAAGTCTAGAATTCATGTGTCGTTGTTAGGTAAATTTTTGAGTAAATTTAAGTAGCTAGCTTTATATATCTTTTGCATTTCATTATAGCTTCTTGCCTATTGATTCTTTGTCTCACTAGAGGAGAAAGTGTAAGGGGTTGTGTAATGATTACTAATAAAGACTTTTTACATTTTTACTATTGCCCCTAAACATTTTTTTTAAAACAATATGTGGGATGTGGAAATCGAACTTTCTGACCGTAAAGTTTATAGTACAGACTTTATATCAGTTGAACTATATTCATGTTGATAGAAAAAAAATTGAGCTTTTGAGTGTACAAATAATTTCTAATTGTAAATATTAATCAGGGTTATAAGATGAAGAAATGTGTTTCCTTTTCAATGATAATTTACGTCCAACTTTAATTTAATGTTAAAAATCCACAACTTAGAAAGAAATGTTTCCAAATAAAAAAAAGTAGAATAAAATACCTCAATTTTAAAAGAAAATTAAATTCTAATAAGGATGAGATTTATGTAATTTCAAGAACTAAAATGAAACATTATTGAAATTTCAAGAATAATTTCAAGAATAAAAATGTTAGATTTTGAAACAAAACTAAATAAAAAATTTAAAAGAACAAAAAAAGATATGTATTTTTTTTCCATATCAAAGTGAGAGTGCAATTAGAGAAGATAGAGAGTTTAAAAATAATAAGAGAAAACTAAGAATTTTTATTTAGAAGTAGAATAATAAAGGGAGATTACTATAAACAGAAAAAATATCAAACTATTTACAAATATAGAAAATTTTCACTGTATATTAGTAATAGATCTAGGCTAAAATTTTTCTATATTTGAAAACAACCCTAGAATGAAATATCCCAATTTTAAAAGGAAAATCAAATTCTAATAAGGATGAACTTTGGAGAGTTTAGGAAACAAATAGACAAGACATCCTTTCTTCTTAACATTTTTAAGCAAAAGAAAAAAAGAACATTTTTTATGTAGATTTTATGTGCAAAACTATTTAGATTTAGCATAGTTACTTAATATAATTAGAATTAATAGCATCTATACAATATCCATTTTGATAACACACTATTTTTTTATAATCCTCAAGGAAAAGAAAAATTCTACCATATTTAACAATACTTTTAGCCCAAAAAGGGTTATTAAATTCAATTTCTTCAAATTTCAAATGCATAAAAATCAAAACTCAAAATTTATACAATTATTTTTCACTTAAAGTTTAAATTGAATAATTTCTTTGTTTGGATGATCTCTAAAAACTCCAAGGAAAAGAAAAGAAAAGAAAATTAGGGCAAGAAGATGAAGTGGTAGCTATCATGTCAAAAGTTGCCAAATAATGTTATTGTGGTTATCTTCAAATTTTGATAGTGGATTAAGATTTTAATCCAAATTTTGGTGAGCAAAAGAAATGCTCAAGTGATTGTCTTAATCCAAATTAAAAATGCACTACCACTCCCTTAAATGCACTTCTTAACATCATGAACTAAAGCACATATACATTCATTGCACATTCAAATATGGAAAATCACATAAAGTTCATAATTTGTTGATGTTGCACAATGAGTTAATCTATTAATGTGTATAATTGAAGCAAGAAAGTGAATAAGAAAAAAAAAAAGAGAAATATAATGGTTCGATCTCTATGAAAGATGATGAAACATAAAATAGTAATTAAAAGGAAGAAAAATTGGGACTTATGTATTACAAAATGTGCATAAAAGTTTGATTTGCCTTTCATTTTTATTAGGGGTATGGGTAGAGGAACCCTACTAAAAAAAACTAGAAAAAGAAAGTGTTTTTCATTGTTGATAATCATCAAAAGGCTACAATCATACTAGAGTTTTGAGTGATTTGTGTAAATACTGTGAAGCGCAATATATATGTTGCACGTTAAAGTTAAGAAGAATCAAAAGAAGACAACTTATCTTTGAAGATTTGCCTATTAATTCCTTTCTTTCTAATGAATACATAGAAGGGCACATGAATAGCACACATTTTTGTAAAAATATTTCTTTTTCCACTAAAAGGTCCAACCATCGAGTATTTTCGAGAGCTAACTATCCACACCCTCTTAGGAAAGTACATAGCTACATTTGACTCGTTAAATATTAAAGATCGTCCCTTTGCCACAAAAGAACTGTGAACAAAAATTTGATCTAAAGAGTCTTCATTTTTGAGAAATAACAATGTACAACAACACTACCCTTGAGGGTGATCGTAGCTTACGGGAGCCGTAGTATAGGGGGATATCTAATCCTTTTGCCGTCGCAAGATTGACTAATTGTACGCAACAGGCTCAAAGACCGCTGGTTCTGGAAGGCACATGAGTCCGAGCGCTATGTTGAATGTGCGACCGACACTACATTACGTAGGTACCTGTGCAGGTTAAGGTGTCAATTGGTCCTAGAAATGGTGGCAGTGGCACGAGGAGTTAACGACCGGACGTGTTGCAATCTAGGGATCACTAGGCAACTCTTTCACTCTATAGGGATCGGGGGGCATAGCACAATTCTTTTTGGAGGAGGGTTGGTTTACCCAATTGACTGATCCTGCCATAATGTACTCCTACCTCTAGCACCAGCAACCAAAGTCGAGCATACATATGACGATCTTCATGCATGAATAGCTGGGAGGAAAGAAAGGGCAGTAGATGACAATGAAAAAGGGCGCTGCGTCTAGACAGGCGAGCAGAATGGATGAGTGAAATGTGTCATGCCATGGAGTGAGGAATATCTCAAGTCTCATGTAAGACAACAAAATGCACCTCAAATTGTTGCCGAGGAACTGAGAGACCTTCTAGAGCACAGGATAGCCACATGAACATACAATTATAGTAGATTGAAATCATTAGTGCTTGACCATAGTAAAACTTACAAAGTGTAACAAACAAACTAAGTGATTAAAAAACAAGAGAACAAACTTCAATTAATTATTGAATGAAACACAAGAGAATAGAACATGTATTAAAGTTACATGAAATGAAATTTTTTCAAAACTTATGTAACATAAAAACAATTACAATTTCATAAATAATTATAATGTTAAAGAAAAAAAAAATCTTTAGCTAGAAGATGCACCTAAATCTCCATTTACCTTGTTCAATATTAGAATAAGAAGTTATTCTAAGCTCTCATATTCTTTTTCCTTAAAGAGGTATGTATGAAAAGGAAATTAAAAGAGGATGCAAAATAAATTATAAAAGATGGTTTGTGAAAAAGAAATAAAGAAAAAAAAGAAACTTGGTCATTTGTATGAAGAACACTATTGGATCAATATGAAGGAATAGAAAGCCAACAAAACAAGCATCTAAAATAGGACAAACACTATAAAGATGTTTTGGGCATTTTCCTCTCTCTCTCTCCTATCTAAATTAATCACCAAATTATACAACCAAACAAAGCTCCAATAATGTACATTTTGGACTCTATCCTATACTTTATAGGACACCCACCACAAGATCAATTTGTATTTGAAAAAAAAAAAAAAAAAAAAAAAAAAAAAAAAAAAAAAAAAAAAAACATCACCAAATGCCATTCAACAAATACATATATTGAGGTTGCTTTAATGGGGTGCATTGAAAAGTTGCCCATTTTGATATACCTTTTTTTTCCCTCCAATCTCTCTCTATAGAATTCTTTTTAGATTAAAAATACCATTTTGGTATCTGTACTCTCAAATTTTTTCATTTTTGTCCTTACATTTTTAAATGTCTAATTTTAATTCTTGTATAGTTGTACTTTTAGTAAATCTTAAATTTAATGTGTTTTTGGAATAGTTTAATTTAAAAAATAAGTCATTTTGAAAAAAAAAATTGGAATGTTTGGCAACTACTCAAAATAGATTTTGAAGTGTATGTTAAACAATTTTTTTTTTTTATCAAAAAAGTTTAAATAAAAATGAGTTTTTTTTAAAAACATTTTTTTCTCAAGTCAATCCAAATAGACCATTAGTCTTTTGAAATTAATTTTCATGAAATTGGCTAGATAATAATAATGATATTCATGCCAAACATTTTCAAGTTTTATAATAAAAATGCTAATAGATGACAATAAGTTTTTGAAAAAATTAATAATGAACTAGCAGTAGGGATTAAATTTAAAACTTATTGATAGTACTAAAATTGAAAATTCAAAAAATACCGTGACTAAGATTGTATAAACTCCAAAGTATAAGGACTAAAATGCTATTTTCACAATTTTTTTTTTTTTAAAAAAGAAAACTTGAATTGACAAGTTGAGCAATAGGAAGGGTAGGATATAGGGGGTGGTGGCACTAACCCATGCGCACTTTGCCCCACAAATTTTCATCTATCATCACCCTCTCTCTTGTCTTAATCTCTCTATTTTTATTTGCCTTTTTTTATTATTATTATTATTTTATTTTCCTTTGCTTGTTCCATCATCCTTCTTAACATAATCTTCTTTCCCCATCAATTTTTTTTTCACTTTTGTATATAATGGATCAGTCCAAGTACTCTTTTAAAATATATATTATTCTATACGAAATTGATTCATAAAGTTTTAAAGTAGAGAGAAAAAGAAGAAGAAAAAAGATTGGTAAACAAGTTCGTGTATATTTATTTAATGTTTTGCTTTTAGTAAAATAAAAAGACCCTAATTTAGTTAAATCATTTTTATATGTTAAAGGATGTGTGGTTCACCAACATGCTTGTGTAACTCTGAGTTACGAAGTCAGACGTTTATTTGATATGTTGATCGACTTATCTCAAACTACAAGTTTGTAACTTCGTTAGGTTTTTTTTTACGGTCTTACCATTATCCACATACTCATATTTGTACAGCCTGTTTTCTTTTAGGCTATAAATCTAAAATATACAATCTCAAGCTTATTAACACCTTAAGCCAAAGATCTAACAAAACACTGTCAAATTTTGAGAAGTGCTTCTAATTGACAGAAATAAATTCAATAGTAGTTATTGAACTACTAGCTTTACTTTGAAGTTGTACAAAAATTCATGAATTCATTCAAAAGGCAAAGGAAACATTAATCTTGTTGAGCATCACTCTAAAGGACCACATGGTATACAAATATCCATATGTGTACATTACAAGTACAATTGCAAAAATGACAGAACAAACTGTGCAGTTTCTGATACAATTGGACAGGAAAACATACTGAAATCTGTACTTTCCTACTCAAATCTCAGACACACACACACACATGAGTGAGGGAGAGAAAAAGAGACAGAAGGAGAGTGAGATGGTCAAAATCTTTCTAATGACAATGTTGACTAAGCAGTCCACTCAATCAGACAAGAGCCTCAAGTGTGGGGAAGCAGCATTTTTTTTTTTTTTCAAGTTGCTCTTTTCTCCGGTAAAGATTATGGTATTACATGAATCAGAGAAAAGCTCTTTATTGAGTGGAAGACTAACTTTCAAAGCAAGTACACAATTACTTGCAAGTGTGGCTATTCCCTCCACCAATCGGACAAGATTTTCCACTCTGAAAGTAACTTTTTACCTTGTTGAGTGAGTGTGGTTAGGACCTCAGCTACTCTCTATGTCTTTTAGCAGCTAGCAAATTGTGATCCCAAGTTCCACCAACAAGCTCAGCTCAGATTTGACCAGATTTTAAAAATAACATGCTTGATTGAAGCAATCTTACACGGTTGGCCATTACTTTTTTAACAGCTCAACATCGAGCAACTCTGGCGTCTAGTGTCCCTTGATCGGATCACAGAAACTTCACATGATTAAAGCAACAAGACTAAGATATGATGAACTAGGGTAAAGTTTTATGAGTTAATTTTCCCAAAATCATCAATTCAGCAATATCATCATGAAAAAAAGCTTTATACAGAGGAGTGCTGGGTGTCGACAACTTTTATGCGACGATGTTTAAATCGACTAGGACTCTTATGATGTGGGATGACATTGAAGTTTTCTACTGTGTCTAGATCTCTATCAACTTTGGGAATTCATATATCATGTAGAGTTTCCTACATATTTAGAGAAGATATTGCAATGTCTACTACTTTCATGCAATCATAGAGCTTGACTGAATAGTTTCTCTATGTATAAAGAAACTAAAGATCTTAATTACAGAAAAGTGCCTTCTTTCACCTCAACTTTTAAATTTTGTCCTCATGTTGAGGTCACAGTTGTCTTCATTGTGCTAAACAAATATAAAATGGGACTTGGTAAGAAAGCAGTGGTTAGAAAATATTGGCCTTTTTCCAATTGTTTAAAGAGAAATCTGAGACAAGATGAGGCCACCAATAAAAGATTTGAGTACTCCGTTTCTCTCAGCAGTGTTTTTAAATGTAGTCCATTTCCAGTGACGCAATAAATAAGCCTCGGCTTATCTATCTTTACAAAACTTAATTTATAACTTTACAAGAATATAATATAATATGATAGTTAGTGCCTTGAAAATTGAAGTTTTTTCAGCTACTTCTGCCTTTGTAGTGATATCCTCCCTCCTTTTCTTTCTCCTTTTCTACCTTTTTGTGGGAAGGTGGGAGAAGGTTGAGTATGCATTTAAAATTGTGGCCATTATCTTAAATTATTGCTTTGAAATTTCTAGGATAAGTGTAAATGATTGGATCAAATTGCACTAAATATAACCAAAATGAACATAGAGGGATAAAAAGTATCTGCTAACAAATTGCATCAAAGCCAATTTGTATTCCTACAGTTTTATCCCAAAACTCAAGAATAGATGGAGAAAAGGTTAAGATGGTAGAATTATACTAAGAGCATTGGTATTCCCTACCTATACAGTTCAGACACCAAGAAGAAAGAGACGTACCTATAATATCACATCCCTTTAGTGCTATGATTGGTTCAATCTCAGCTATGAGATTCAGGGTTCAAGTTATCGAAGCTGTGTATTTTAAAATTAAATTTAAATCATTAACCCTATTGGCTATTATAGCTTCTTTTTGAGCTCTACCCTACGATAGTTGATGAATAGGAATGTGAAAGAGAGCTTTGCTTGCCTTGTCCATCTTCCCTTTGCTTACATCACTAGATTGAATTGTCTAGTAGAGATACTTCTCGACATCCTTTAATGTACCGTGCTTTTTTTTTTTTTTTTCTAATCATTCTACCATAACAATAATTATACCTCCCACAATATGTATGCTCTCTCTGATGTAAGCAAGATATGATCTGAAAATTATTATCACAGACATAATCAATTCTCATGTATATATATATGTGAGTCATGCATATCACAAACGCATAGTAATAGACATGGAGTAGTCATAGCGAGAAGGAAGGTACACAGATATAGTAGAGTACCTGGATGATCTCATGACATGAAAGCAGAGCAGCTGTGCCATAATAGGACACAGACAAGATCTGCATGGTATTCAAGTGATTCAAGCTCGCTGAAAAACTTTCTCAAAATCACTCCATGTTCCTAAGAGTGGGCCAACGAAACCTTTTACATGCTATAAAGCACCTTCACCACCAAACTTCCCATTCTCCCTAAACACTGTCTTCTCCCCTTCCAAAACCCAGCAAAGCTTTCAACAAGGCCTTAAAAATGCAGCCTGGTGAAGTCACAAGTCTCCAATATCTCATCCCCTCCAATTTATCTCCATATGCTACTCACTTTCCCATGGCACAGAACAACTTACCTACAATGCAACTTAACGAATTCTCCAATCCTTTATATAATTTCCAAGGTCCTTCTCAAGTCCATGATTTTAGTCGACAGCCATGCTTGAGTAGCAATTCAACTTCTGATGAAGCAGATGAGCAACAGCAAAGCCTCATCAATGAGAGGAAGCAGAGAAGGATGATATCCAATAGAGAGTCTGCACGCCGGTCACGTATGCGCAAACAGAAGCATTTGGATGAGCTATGGTCTCAAGTGGTTTGGCTACGAAATGAGAACCATCAGCTTATAGATAAGCTGAACCAAGTTTCAGACTGCCATGACAAGGTTGTTCAAGAAAATGCCCAACTCAAAGAGCAGACTTCTGAACTCCGTCGAATGCTCACAGAAGTACAGGTCAATAGTCATTACCCCAACTTCAGAGAACTTGAAAAAATTCCCCCTAACACACCATCCGAGAGCTGAGTCTGCCCCAGTCATGACAAGTTATATTGATAAGCCAGGGTGAGGAGGAAATTTTTTCCAGTTCCCTTTCTCCAGTTATGGTTCTTCTGTCTTCAGTCTTTTCCTCCATTCAGTCTGTAGCTCCATGCACGTAAAGAAGAACTGCAATAACTTCTGTTTGAGCATTTTCGTTCATTAATGTTTAATTATGATTTTTATTTTTGGCATCCAGAGACAGCTTAGATCATCTGAACTTGCTCCATATGGAAACACAGCAAGAGATCCATCATAATCCTACTTCAAATATAGTTCTATAAACTAATGGCAAACAATTTAAGATATACACAACAATTAAGGGCAATGGTCCTTTGGCTAACCACAATTTGGTATCTTCTTTGAGTGGTGTGGATGGTGAGAAGAGTGTTTTAATGAAATTAAGAGCCTTTGGGAGAATTATCAGGATAGTTTCGTCCATTTGGCTTCCTCTTGAAATGGATTTTCTAAAGCTTTTTGCAGCTATCTTATCTCTTTGTTTAGCTGGCTGTATATTGTTTTTGTAGCTTCTTTGACAGAATTTTTTTCAGCTGCCCCTTCCTTCTGTACATTTTATTTTTCCAATGACGTTGCTTAAAAATTTGAAGCATTTAAGAAAAAACCAATACAGGAGGTGTTTTCTTGAAGTAACTACAGTGATGAAGTTTCATATTGTGCAGTGAAGATAGTAGTAGTCATTCATGATGTTGAGTGTACTGAACAAGGAAAACAATGAGCAGCATGGATTGGATTATTTATATGTGATGGAGAAATAAGTAGTGGTGGGTGGTACTGGTTATAACTTATAAGATTACCTTTAAAAATTAAAACGAACAAAAAGATATCCAATGAAATTTTGAGCACTGCTGACATCCTTTTGAGAGCCTTCGTGTTTGTGAATAGACCAGAGCAATGTGTCAAAAACTTTTACACAGGACCCAGAATAGTCTTCTGTTGACCGTTGACTACCTCTCTTTTCCTTTTAAATTCTTTCATAAAACAGAGCCTTTCCACCTTTTGTTTCTTTAACACATTCTTTAGCACCTTCTGCCAATTTACAAAAATATAAACCAACGCTGAAATCTGATATTGTACAAGTACAACTACTAATCCTCAAAATTCAGATGTTATAGGACCACACAGACAAAATTAAAGGAAAACCAGCCAATTCTAGTTGAACTCCAAAGATTTGAGCACAAGACGACTGAGAAGATAAATCCATTACCTTCCCAAAGAAGATTTTTTCATAATCTTCTGCACACTTCCAACAAGTTGTGGTGGAGGCTCCTATGGCAATAGATTATCTTGCCTCCGGTTTCCTCTTTCTCACAATTCTTCCATTAACTACCTTAAGAAAAGAAGGAAAAGTAAAGTGTTTTATCATATTCACATCACCCTATTACATCCAACTTAATCTATTTTTATGTCTCCAATACACTCCCACTTTGAAGAGATCCTCCAGTTCATTTTTACATTTACCCAAATTGGGAACAACATATCCACAAACTGTGTAGGAAATGCTTAGAGCTTTCTTAATTTATTGGTTCTGATACATTAACTCCTCACCCAAATTACTAATCAAGGCCAGCAACTGCACAAAACCATGAAATGTTATGTACACAAGTTGATTGGCAAAAGAGCCATTCAATACACTTGACATGCACAAGGAGGAGCCAATTTGCAGTGTTGATTATTTTCTTTTTTATCAATATTTATTTTATCAATATTTAATTGTATCTTTTATGTTATATTTGTTGTATTTCTACTTTCCTTATTGTATTTATTTTTACCATATTTGTAATAGGAGTTTCTTTTATTTAAGAAATTCTTTTCCCTTCATAATAAGAATAAGAGAGGAAAATACATATTTTAAGCATGGTATCAGAGCGAAAAGAAACCTTAAAAACTATCCTAACCCTAGATTGAACCTCCACTGCCGCCGCCGTCGCCGTCCGTGCACAGTACCTCAGCAGAGTGCGTCATTTTTCTGCTCGCCGATTCGGTCGTAAGGAGCTCGTCGTGGGTTTTTTGTTCTTTCTCCTTGGCTGTTTGTTCGTGGCTTGCATCGGTTGTGTCTGTGGTAGATTCACAGCCTTACTGTTCGTTCGTTGCTTGCTCGCCGGATCCGACCAGCAGCTCGTTATTCCGACTGTTGTCGATCGTACCCTAGCTGTCACGACTGTCGCCGACCGTACCAGCAGCCGTTTGTTAGCCGTACTATCATTTGACTCTTTTTTTTTGTTTTTCAGCCGTGGTACCTCTTTAGTTCAGCCGTAAGCCGCTGCCTCACTGTAACCGCCACGATGTCAGATGAAAAGGCACCTATTACAAAGGTTTCAGACAATCGAATCCACCTCAATCCTCCTACTGTCCAAATAACTTCTATTCGACTTAATGGAGATAATTTCCTTCGTTGGTCTCAAAGTGTTCGGATGTATATCCGTGGACAAGGAAAGATAGGCTATATTACGGGAGAGAAAAGCAACCCTCCTCCAGATGATCCGTTCTTTGCTATATGGGATGCTGAAAATTCCATGGTCATGACGTGGCTCGTTAATTCCATGGTTGAAGACATCAGCTGCAATTATATGTGCTACTCCACTGCAAAGGAATTGTGGGATAGTGTGACGCAGATGTACTCTGATTTGGGAAACCAGTCACAAGTATTTGAGTTAAATCTCAAATTAAGAGATATGCGACAAGGAGGTCAATCAGTCACACAATATTTTCACTCTCTTAAGAGAATCTGGCAAGATCTTGATCTCTTTGATAAATATGAGTGGAAATCTACAGATGACCAAAAACATTACAGGAAAACTGTGGAGGACAGCCGTATCTACAAATTTCTTGCTGGCCTCAATGTTGAATTTGATGAAGTCCAAGGTAGAATTCTTGGGAAAATTATTCTTCCTACTATTAATGATGTTTTCTTTGAAGTTCGCAGGGAAGAAAGTCGCAGGAATGTGATGATTGGAAAAAAACCTATTGAGTCAGTTGAGAGTTCTGCGTTGGTAACTGAACATACTGCCATGAAGACCTCTGATCATCCCAACAAGACACATGAAAAGCCTCGGGTCTGGTGTGATCATTGCAATAAACCCCGGCATACACGTGAAACTTGTTGGAAGCTTCATGGAAAACCTGCTAATTGGAAAAGTTCCAAACACAGTGAGAGAAATTTCCATCAGCATACCTCAACTGCAAATGTTGCTGAGTCTAATATGTTTAGCAAGGAACAGATCGATCAAATCCTGAAACTGCTAAAGACTAGTTCTTCATCTGGTAATCCTAGTGTTTCCTTGGCACAATCAGGTAACTGTCCTCAAGCCCTCTCTAGCTTACATTCATCTCCATGGATTATCGATTCTGGAGCCACTGATCATATGACTAGTTCCTCTTCTCTGTTTGAATCATACTCTCCTGTATATAGTAATGACAAAATTCGCATTGCCGATGGTAGATTTGCCCCTATTGCGGGAAAAGGACATATTCCTTTGACCCAAAAAATTACTTTACGTTCTGTCCTTCATGTCCCTAAGTTAGCTTGCAATTTATTGTCTGTCAGTCAAATCTCTAAGGATACTAATTGCAGTGTTATTTTTTGTGGAACTCATTGTATTTTTCAGGATCAGGACTCGGGGAGACGATTGGCAGTGCTAGAATGATTGATGGTCTCTATTACTTTGAGGATGAAGTTTCTTCTAGTAACACAAAAGTTTAGGGCTTGAGTAGTGTCAGTTCTTCTTCTGTTCCAGAAACTATAATGCTTTGGCATCGTAGATTAGGACATCCAAATTTCTATTATTTAAAACATTTGTTTCCAAATTTATTTAAAGGGATTGATTGTTCTATTTTTCGGTGTGAAAGTTGCATTTTTGCCAAACATCATCGCTCCACTTATTTATCTACTCCTTACAAAGCTTCCTCACCTTTTTCCTTAGTTCATACTAATGTTTGGGGTCCTTCTAAGGTTCTGACACATAGTGGTAAACGTTGGTTTGTCACCTCCATAGATGACCACACTCGTCTAACTTGGCTTTATTTGCTAACCAAAAAGTTTGAGGTAAAAGAAGTCTTTGTTTGGTTTTACAATATGTTTGAGACTCAATTTCGAACTAAAATTCGTATTCTTCACTCTGATAATGGTACTGAATATTTTAACGAACAATTACATTTCCTACAAGATAAGGGTATTTTTCATCAAGCTACTTGTCGTGATACTCCTCAGCAAAATGGAATTGCTTAATGCAAAAATAGACATCTCCTTGAAGTTGCTCGTGCCCTTATGTTTTCTATGAATGTTCTGAAATATTTGTGGGGTGATGCAATTTTGACAGCGACCTACTTGATCAATCGAATGCCAACCAAAGTTTTAAATTTTCAAACTCCTCTCAATTGCTTTAAAGAGTCGTTTCCTACTTTTAGACTATTTTATGACCTACCAATCAAATTATTTGGTTGTCTTGCTTACGTTCATATTTCTCCTCTTTCTCGAACAAAACTTGACCCCTGAGCCATTAAATGCATTTTTGTAGGTTATGCTCCCAATAAGAAGGCTTATAAATGTTTTGACCCTTCGACCAACAAGTTTTTTTAGAGTCTGGATGTTGTTTTCTTGGAAAATCAACCTTACTTTAGCCAAAATTCTCTCCAGGGGGAGATATCTAACCTTGAAGATATTTTTTGGGACACCTCACCTATCCCAAACATCATTAATCCTGAAATTATAAAGTCTAGTCCTTTGATGCCTAGTATGGTAAGTTCCTCGTCATGGGGAGAAACACTGCGCACTGTTGTGACTGGCCAACCACTTGAACTTCAGGTTTATATTAGAAGAAACTTGACTCAAAGGGATCGAGAACAGACAGTTGATCTATCACAGGACCAGTCTAATACTCCGATGAATGATCCTAAAGTTCCAGGTAACATACACTCTTCCTTTTTTCCCAATTCTTCGTCTCATAATTCCTTAACTGAATTTTCTGACCTTGATATTCCAATTGCCCTTAGGAAAGGTACCCGTAAGTGTATTAAATATCCTATTGCAAATTATCTTTCTTATCATAGATTGTCAGACAGTCATAAAGCCTTCACATCCAAAATAACCGACCTGTTTGTTCCAAGGAATATACAGGAGGCCCTAAATGATATGAATTGGAAAGTAGCAGTGATGGAAGAAATGAGTGCGCTGAAACAAAATTGTACATGGGACATAGTTGAAAAAATAGTGGGATGCAAGTGGGTGTTCACTGTCAAATGTAATGCGGATGGTAGTATTGAAAGATACAAGGCCAGATTGGTTGCTAAAGGGTTCACTCAGACTTATGGAGTTGATTATCAAGAAACATTTGCGCCAGTTGCTAAAATTAACTCCATCAGAATTTTGTTATCGGTTGCAGTTAATCTTGATTGGCCTCTTTACCAACTTGATGTTAAGAATGCTTTTCTCAATGGGGATCTTGAAGAAGAGGTATTTATGGATCTGCCACCTGGCTTCGAGATGGATCTCGAGATTAACAAAGTGTGCAGGCTAAAGAAATCATTATACGGCCTTAAACAGTCTCCAAGAGCCTGGTTTGAACGTTTTGAAAAGGCAGTAACTAGCTATGGATTCAGTCAAAGTCAAGCCGATTATACTATGTTTTACAAGCATACAGAACAGGACAAAGTTGTGGTTTTGATCGTGTATGTTGATGATATAGTTCTTACAGGTAATGATGAGACAGAACTGATGTTTGTGAAGAAAAAACTGGCAAATGACTTCCAAATCAAAGACCTAGGAACCTTAAAGTACTTCCTAGGCATGGAGTTTGCCAGATCCAAAAGTGGTATTGTTGTCAACCAAAGGAAGTATGTTCTTGACCTATTGAAAGAGACAGGTTTACTTGGGTGTAAGGTAGCTGATACACCTATTGAGCATAATTTGAAATTGGAAGCTGCAACTGAAAAAGAAATAAAAGAGAGAGAAAAGTACCAAAGACTTGTGGGGAGACTCATATATCTCTCACACACACACGTCCTGACATCGCTTTTGCAGTCAGCATGGTGAGTCAGTTCATGCATGCTCCTGGAGCAACACACTTTGATGCTGTCTATAGAATCTTAAGATATTTGAAGGGTACCCCTGGAAAAGGCATATTATTTAGAAAACATAATCAACTAAATGTTGAAGTTTACACTGATGCAGATTGGGCAGGTAGCACCATTGATAGGAGATCCACTTCGGGTTATTGCTCCTTTGTTGGAGGAAATCTTGTGACTTGGCGAAGTAAAAAACAGAATGTGGTTGCGAGAAGTAGCGCTGAAGCAGAATTTAGGGCTCTAGCCCATGGTATTTGTGAGGGCATATGGATAAAAAGACTGCTAGAAGAACTGAGATTCTATCAGACAATTCCCATACGCATTTATTGTGATAATAAAGCAGCAATTTCCATTGCTCACAATCCAGTCCTTCATGATAGGACAAAACATATTGAAGTTGATAAACACTTCATAAAGGAAAAGATTGATGCTGGAATAATATGCATACCCTATCTCCCAACAACAGAGCAAATTGCAGATGTGTTAACTAAAGGTCTTCCAAAGTGGCAATTCAATAACCTGATTGACAAGCTGGCTATGAATGACATCTTCCAACCAGCTTGAGGGGGAGTGTTGATTATTTCCTTTTTTATCAATATTTATTTTATCAATATTTAATTGTATCTATTATGTTATATTTGTGGTATTTCTATTTTCCTTATTGTATTTATTTTTACCATATTTGTAATAGGAGTTTCTTTTATTTAAGAAACTCTTTTCCCTTCATAATAAGAATAAGAGAGGAAATACATATTTTAAGCATGCAAATAATACTATTTTCTTTTGTTTGGGGAGTGAGAATTCATTTGTTGAATTGAATGAGCTTTTATCATTCTTTGAGTCGATCTTTGGCCTAAAAGTTCATAGGGAAAAAAGCTTGATGAATTGAAAGGTCTAAATGATCAACTCTTCAATCAGTATAGGCCTCAACAGTACTCCCTCTAAGCTGAATGTTTGGGCTTCTAGTTTGGGGTGTGAGGTGAGTCTTCTCCCATTCCCTTACTTACAGCTCCGAATAGGTCATAATCAGAAGAGTAAAGCTTTCTGGAGTCCAATTTTGGAAAAGGTCCATGAGCATCTATCTTATTGGAAAAGAGCTTCTCCAAGGAGGAAAACTTGATGCTGAATGAATTCTAATTTACTTACTTCTTTGTTTAAAATCCCCAACTCGATGAGCAAGATGTTAGAGAAAATAATGAGAGGCTATTTGTGGAAGGGATTGATGAGGGAGGCTCGCACTTGGTTAGTTGGGAGACAATCTTGAAGTTTATAAACCTTGAGGTTGAGGGTTAGGTATCAATAATTTGAGATTGTGTGATTAGGCATCAGTAAGTAGTTGATGGAGTCAAATGCATTGAGGCATAAGATCATTGTGAGTAGATCTGGTCCTCACCTTGTAAGTGGGTTTCAAATTATGGTTATACTTATTGGACTGCTTCAACAAACCCCTGGATTACTGTTTCTGCAAGTTTTCCTTCTTCTCTTAGTTTGTGAAATGTTCCATTGGGACAGGTCATACACATTTTTCGGAGAAAGGATGATTGCTTCCTCCCAATGGTGTTCAGAACCCATGAATAAAAGCATTGTTTTCTGAACTTCTTTTCGAAAAGTTTCTAGTAAACAAAAGATTTTAATATGAATCCAGCAAGCAAATCTAGCATACATATTTATCAACTGTGATTAGTTTTCATCTCAGGCTCGAGTTAAAGTCGAAAAATCTACATTGGGTTGAAAACAAATTCATGGAAAGAGCGGGAGAAAGAATCTGGAAGAGCAAGATTGCAAAATCCGGCGAACACCCAACATCAGAACAAGCTTTCTTTCAAGAAATATTTCCAAAAAAAAAAAAAAAAAATGGCACAAACATGGAGATCTAAATGCACTTCTAAGACATTGTAATTTAACTCTTCCTCCATTGAAGAGGGAAATTCATACCTGAATATGCGCAGATGAGAAATGGGGAGTGGATAAAAAGGGATTTTTGGTGATGTTTGCTTTTCATCTTCTCCACCCAGAAATGAACTTTACTCCCCTTCATAAAAAATGATATATTTGTTCAGATGAACCAAATTTGATTGAGCTCCTCGAATTTTGATAACAATGAAAATTAATCTTTTCTTTACATCACTTGGCAGTTAGTATTACGTCTCGCAATACACTTTGAAATTAGGTTGCATTTGCTATCCCACAATCTTGGCAAATTGCAGTCAAACTCATGGAAAGCAGGACTTATCTGATTACTTTTGTGACGGTTCATCCAATCTCGTAAATGCAACGTGGTTTTAATATTACTCTCATTTTTGTAATTTGATTGCTCCCACTTAAGAGGTCAATCTGATTACAATAGATGAACTACATTGGACCCACCTAAAATTTGGCCTACTTTGCCAATATGTATGCCTTGGTTTGAACAAAAACATACTACTCTTTCTTCTAAATACCAAAAAATCCAGAAAATATCAAACTTGATAAGTATTTTTCCTCTCTATTCTAGTACTTCTGCTGAATCCCTCAACTTTTTTCTACATTTTTTTCGCTCTCGTTCATGTTTGATTTCACTCTTGCTCTTTCTCTAGGTACTTCTCGCTCTTGCTCTTTCTCTTTCTCTAGGTACTTCTCGCTCTAGTTTAAGATTGTATGGGAGATTATTGTTAATTCCTCTCTCGATCTCCAACTCGCTCTATGGAAATCAAACACGCTATGTATTTTTTAGTTCTAATTTAAGATTGGAGATCAAGATTATTGTTATTTTTTTAAAACCAAAAAATATATATTATTCATTAAATAGTTTTTATATAATTATATATTTTTTTTAAATATATACACCATCATCTAAAAAATATTTGTTTGAAATATTCTATCAGTTAGAAAAAAGATTATTTTGAAAAAAATAAATCTACAATCAAATTAAAATGTGTATTAGATTAACAAAATTTAAAATAATTAATACTTCTTTTTTAAAATCTTTGGTTTGGGTATTAAATTTTTAAAATTTTTTAGGGTATTATGGTAAAACATATACTTTTCTATTAACGGTTACACAGGTTGTTAAATACAATCAAAAGTAGTCACATTACTTTTGAGCTCATTATTTCTACACGCTCGTAAACACAACCAAAGGTATTCCATTTACTATTACATTTCAATTACTTTACAATACAATCCAATTGCAATTGCACCCAAATCTCAAACATGATAGAAAACGAGGCCTCACTATATGGGTGAGCATTTGCAGCTACAAATGGATACCAGGGATTACGGGTGTTGGTGGGTTGGGTTGAAGCACTTTTTAACCCAATTCAATTGTTGGGTTGAAAGTTTCTTCAACCCAAATAACCGATAATAAAAAATGAACTCAACCCAATCCAACCATGAAAACATTTGGTTGGATTGGATTGGTTCGGATTATTCGGGTCATTTATTAAAAAAAATTAACAATGAGTAAAAGGTTTGTCGCAACGTCATCGCGACGCGGAGCGACCGACGTCTTTTAAGGGTCTCTTTCGGGGTGAAAGATTTGGAGTCCCCACCCATCAGTTTAGGGTGTGATTGATCACCCATTTTGAAATAGATAAAAATAAAAACGGTCTACCTTGGAAGATTGGTTCGGAAGATTGGTTCGGGGGTCGTTGAGTGTAGGGAAGGTATTAGCACCCTACAAAACATTTTATTTTGTTATCCAAAATTGTAATAAAAATTAATAAAATGAAACCTCATAAAATTGACCAAATATTTCCTAGGGAGAGGTGTCCCTTTACGGTTAACTTAAATACCTCAGGCTAGACATAATTATTATCTTAGTCAATTATTTTATAAAAATTGATTGCCAATTTATATTTGGATTCTTTATGAAATATTTTCCTCTGGAGTAAAATTTGACTCCATCATGGGATTTATGAAAAATCTAAGAATGTTTGAAATTCATTTGAAATTTGAAATTCACATTAAGCTAGAGTTTCTCCTGAAAGTTGCACAGTTAACTTGAACTTTGTTTAAATATTCAATGCATGAAAAAAAATAAGAAATTTGAATAAATTCCCTAAATTAAATCAAATATAGGAAATACTTGAAAACTTTATTAGCTAATAAAATTAAAATTTATTTTGCCAATGCAAATGTGGATGTAGTAAGATGATTGTATTTAAAGTTTGAAATTCAAGAAGTTTGAAATGGTATTAAGAAATTTCAACTTTAAGAAAAAAAACAACTAAAGCATATTGATTTAAGAGTAATAAAAGTTTTGATTAAATGCTTTAAATAAATTTTAAATTTCAATCTATTAAGACTACAAAATCATAGAAATCTCATGTTTAAAATAAATAAATAAGATCCACAACTTAAAATTATATAATGCATTGAGTAATCCTATGGATAGTAAGATAATATATATATATATATATATATATATATATATATATATATATATATATTAAAATAAATAAAACAAATAGGGTGGAAATGAAAGTAGTAGAAAAACAAATAATAATATAAAAGTACGTGGGACCCACTATTTTTGTTAAATAAAATAGTATTAATAAATAATATAAAAATACGTGAGACCCACTATATTATTAAATAAATAAAACAAATAAAATGGCATGGGGCCCACACGTTCTTCTCTCCTCTTTCTTCCTCCCCTTCACCGATTTCTTCCTTCCTTTTTGTCTTCTATTCCAATCTCCTCTCCCAATTTTTCTTCAATGCTTTTATCCCTTTTTCAAATTCCTCATCTTACCTCTTTTTTTCTCTCCTCTCCTTCTTCTCTTCAATCATTTCTTTCCTTCTTTTTCCTCTCCTTTGCTTTCACCTCATAACTGCATTTAGAAGCTATCACTGAGTTTAAAAATAGATATTAACGTTGGAAAGGTTGAGGAAAAGTGGGAGAAATACGTTGAATGATTAAATTTTAGGTTTTAAAAATGGATTTATTTAATTATTTTAAAACAAATCATTAATAATAATAATAATAATAATAATAATAATAATCATTAAAATAATAATAATAATAATAATTAAATTAGTAAAGCATTTTTTTAAAGAAATATTTATTATTATTTTTTTATACTCATTTTTTTAAAAAAATAATTAAATTTATTAACAAAACCTTTTTTTGAAAAATATTTATTTTTATTCCCTTTTATATACTTTTTAAAACTCAATTAAAATCTCAATTTTCATTAAATTTCAAAATTCGATTAATAATTAAAATATCAAAAAAAAAAGAGAATAAACTTAAACAAATTAAAACAAGCCGGACCAAATGCGGTGTCTACAAGGTTAATATGTAAAAATTTTATTTAATTATTTTTATATATTGAATTTAGATTAACAACTCAATTTCAATTTATATTATGAAATTTTTCTTTCCAAAGTATTAAAAAATTATTTTAAAGAATTATTGGAGAATAAATGTTAAAAAAATCACGAAATTAAATAAAATTAATAATAAGTTTGGGTGAACCCATAAACCAACTCAACCCATAAAATTTTTATTTATTTGAATCCAATCTAATTTATCTAACCATACGGGTTGGGTTGATTGAGTTTTTTCAGAACATCAGGTTTTTTTAACACTCCTACTAGGGAGATTTTTCAAAAAAATTGTGGTACACTTTAAAATCATGTTAAGATCTCAATCATTCACAATAGGTGAGAATTCACGACTGTAAGGGGTAATTTAACGTTGTTTGTGCTATGTGACATAAACAGAAAGTTAGTTTCATTATTTTCAAAATTCAAGCCATTTTCGCACTAGTATGACCATAATTTTTTTTTTTTTTTTTTTTTTTTTTTTTTTTTACAAAAGTCTCATAAAATTAGTTTTTTTTTTTTAATTTCTTTTTGGCAGCAAAAGGATATAATTATTATGATTTTTAGTCAAAACTCTATTAGCTTGTGTGTAATGATGATTTAGATGTAAAGAATTGTATAATAATAAAAGGTCACCTTATTTGACCTTTATTTTGGTCAAAAGAAGTGCATTCAATTTTGGCTTCTTTGTATATTTCAAGAACATCAGGAGGTCTAGAAGCATTCAAAGGGAAGGGGAAGATCTGAAAAATGTAAATGTAAGAATTTTCATATTTTTTTCATGTCAACTCATACAACATTAGCTTTTTCATAGTTGAATTCTATTTATGATAGGTGAATTTCAAAATGAATTTTTAAACTAACCGTCTTTGATTTTCTATCACTGATAGACTCTAATAGACTTCTATCAACGTCTATCACAACTATCTAAAAATTTTGCTATTTTGTGTAAATAATTTTCCTTATTTTTCTATTTTTAAAAGTTTCCCATGAGTCAAACTATTTATAAATATAGAAAAATTTTACTCTCTATCAACAATAGACCGCGATAGAATTCTATAATTGCTTGAGCAATAGAAGTCTATCGTTGATAGATAGTGAACTTTTTTTTTTTATATTTGTAAATAGTTTGATATTTTTTTTTGTTTATAATAATTTTTCTTAAAATAATAGTAATTATTATAATTTAATATTAAGTATGTAACAATTAAGTGTCTAAGCTTTCCTACCTATTTATTTAATTTTTGTAATTTAAAATTTATAACATGTAAAATCTTGCCAAATTGCAATAAGATTTCTTATATATATGTAAGTTGAAAAATAGCTCAGAAACTAAATGTGTCATGGGACTAAATCGTTGCATAATAAAAATGGATAAGTAAAAAAGAAGTTCATGGTAAAGACTAAATCATTAGAAAGATAAAAGATTATAAACCTTTTTTAGTACAATATAAGACTAAGAGATTCGAACCATAAACTTCTTGATTGTTAACACATTCCGTCTGTCAGTTGAGCTATGTTCACTTTGGTAATCTGAAAATAGTTAAGTTAATATAATATTCATTCTTTTTCTTTTATATATATATATATATATATATATATATATATATATATTCTCTCTTTTCATTTCTTTTCAAGTTCAATAACTTGTGAGGAGTTTGGTCGCAAATTACAGTAATTAGAGCTAGCTCAAATGGTTGTAAATAGTGATTTATTAAAGATGTTTGGCTAATGAATTGAATTTGTATAATTTAATAGTCCATTTAGAATGACTTTTTGAGTACGGTTTTATAAACATTTTTTTCACTTATAACCACTTATTTAAACGCTTAGAAAGTCAATCAAAACACACCATAAAATAATAAAATAAATTTTACATTTGATAGTAAGCCTTTTCTTTTTAAAAGAAATTGCAAGAACAAGAAATTAAACCATCTCCATGAATGGTAATTTTAGTATCTTATCCAACACGATTAAGCTAGATAAATGCATACTATAAAAACACTTACTTATTTTGAATTTACCAAACTGAATGAAACATTTACTACTTATTAAAAATTCTTATTTTATTCCTATTATATAATACTTTTTTCACGTTTAAATTTAAAATTTACTAAACACTACTTTTAAAAGTACAAATTTATCAAACACTCATTTACTTAATCTTTTACTAATATTTTCGAAAGTGCAATTTATACCACAATTATATTACAAAATAAAAAAAAATAAACTTTTGAAATAGAAAAACAAATCATAATTTTCTAAATTTGTATATAAATATAAGAAATATAGACGTAATATGACGAAGGTATTTTATAGTTTCACCAACTCCCTTGGCGAAAGGCTCCATCCAACTAATATTACAATTTCTGTTCAAATTTTGTCCACCTACCCATTCCATTTCTCTCTGCCCAAGGCTGCTTTTAATTTTCCCTTCTAATAATGTGTGGCTCAATTTTTTATTTGTTAAATTATCAAAAATATTCTTGGAATCAATTTCAATTATAACCCAACTTTCAAAATTTTCTATTTTAATTCTTAAAATTTAGAATTTGTTTCAAAACAATTATATAAAATCTTATCATTAAATTAATGGCGGAAAAAAAACTGTGTCGGCTTATATAGACAAATTTAAATATGTACCTCGAAAAACTAATTTTTGTTATTACCTTTGAAATTAGGGATAAAATGAAAATTTTTAAAATTAATTGAAAAAAAAAGTTAAATATACTTTGGAGTTTGTTCAATTATAGTCTATTTACTTTTAATTGTTCAATATTTTCAACAAAAAAAAATTAACAATAATCTAGCCTACGAACTAAATTCAAGATTTATTAGAAGTATAAAGACTACAATGGAACAAGGAGAACTTTTAGAAATAGAAAAATAAGAGAAACTATTTATACAAAATAACAAAATTTTTAGATAGTTGTGATAGACACTGTTAGAAATTTATCAAGATCCAAGTCTATATGCTGATACAAGTCTTTTTTTTTCTACTATTTTCTATAAATAATTTGATATTTTTTCTATTCGTGAAAGGAACAAATTATAAAATATTGGAAAAAAAATAGTATTTTAACCCAACAAAACTCTCTATTTTTTTTTCTTTCATAATCTCATATTTTTTTTATTGGTTGTTTGTGTTTGTCCACTGGGGAGTCTCCAATTTTGACCTGCAGAAGGTCTATATAGCGAGTTCACGGTACCTAACCAGTATCTGTGTAATAATTCCCAATTTTCTTTGACACCCATTTCATTTGATCGGCTTTTAGAGAACCCCAGATCTCTATTTTCTTGAGATTTGCCTCGTTCTCGATCCATTTTCTTCGGAAGAAAAAATATTCAGGTTTTTATTTCTTCTGGGTTTTCATTGAATTGTCATCTTCATTATGCCCTGTATGTGTTTGCTGAAAATCCCCCCCCCCCCCCCCCCAATTCAATGGCGCTTCAATGTGGTTCTGCTTATTCGCTGTGCAGCTCTTTCAATTATAATTTCCAATTCTGATTTTGGGCTTCAGATTTCAATCCCTTCCCACATTTTTTAGCTAGATATCTTTCTTACTTTTTGTTTGATTTAAACAATGATTTAGAAGTTATAGATGGATGCTAATTCTTATGTTGTTGATATGATTCACTGATCTGGCTTTTGCTTGGCGTAGAAGGAAATTCTAGATCTTGCTTTAATCTTGTGATTTATGGCCATTATGTTTATAATCATATAAGTTTCTCTTGTTGGTATGTGATATTATGGCTGTTTTATTTGTTTATTTTTGCTTGAGTGGAAATTGAGCATATTGTAAACTTTTGGGTTTTATGGTTAAAGCATGAATATTGAATATGGAGTTCCTGAAAGAAAATGGAGGTTGTTTAGTCCTCTTTGTGAATGAGATGGTCAGCCTCTTTATTGGCATCTTAAGAGGCTAAGTCCAAAAATTTAAGGCAACCTTTCTTTATCAGATATTCTTAGTTTGCACTCTTGCTCCTCTCCTTTGTTATTGTTACAAAGAAGAAGAAATACCAGAGGAGTTATTATTTTAACTGAATCAAGTTGGAAATAAGTACTATTTAATGCTTCTTTCAAAAGTAGGTCAAAGTGGTTTGAAGTCCTTTAAAATTTTTTCAGAATCAATTTTAACTCTGTAATCAAATACTGTAAAAAATAATAAAAGAAAGTGTTTTTAATGGGTTAACAACACTTTTAACCATTCCAAACGTTATATGAAACTCATCCATAGTGTGAGTTTAAGAATTTCGAGAGTTGTAATTTTAAGTGAATACTTCTTTTAAGGGACTATTAGCTCTTCTTCGATGGGCTAATTTTAGGGAATGTACACTTTGCATGTTGTGTAGCTTTCATGATGAGTATTGCTTTGACATACGCAGCAATAGTGGTTGGTTTTTCCTTGGTCTTTTTACTTGTAATTTACAATAAGTTGTTAACTTTGGATCTTTTACGAACTAGATATCTGATTTTATCTAAGTCCTAATTATAAATCTTGAAACTGCTGTAGGTGAAAACATGGCTGCTCCTGCAAAACATACAAGGATTGGCCTTGCTGGTCTGGCTGTAATGGGTCAAAACTTGGCTCTCAACATTGCAGAAAAAGGCTTCCCTATTTCTGTATATAACCGAACGACCTCCAAAGTAGATGAGACAGTTGAACGAGCTAAGGCAGAAGGAAACCTTCCTCTCTATGGCTTCCATGATCCTGAATCTTTTGTTCAATCAATTCAAAAACCTCGTGTCATAATCATGCTTGTTAAGGCCGGGGCTCCAGTTGACCAAACCATTAAAACCCTCTCTGCTTACTTGGAGAAAGGTGACTGTATAATTGATGGTGGTAATGAATGGTATGAGAACACTGAGAGGAGAGAGAAAGCCATGGCTGAATTAGGTCTGCTCTACCTTGGAATGGGAGTTTCAGGAGGTGAAGAAGGTGCTAGGAATGGTCCTTCTTTGATGCCTGGAGGATCTTTTGAGGCATTTAAGAACATTGAGGACATTCTTGTTAAGGTGGCAGCCCAAGTTCCCGATAGCGGTCCCTGTGTGACTTACATCGGCAAAGGTGGATCAGGTAACTTTGTCAAGATGATCCACAATGGAATAGAATATGGTGATATGCAGCTGATTGCAGAGGCATATGATGTTTTGAGATCTGTGGGGAAGCTGTCAAATGAGGAACTTCACCAGTTTTTCTCGGAATGGAACAAAGGTGAGCTTCTAAGTTTCTTGATTGAAATCACTGCAGATATTTTCAGCATCAAGGATGACAAAGCCGACGGCTATTTAGTCGACAAAGTTTTGGACAAAACCGGTATGAAGGGTACCGGTAAATGGACTGTTCAGCAAGCTGCTGACCTCTCAGTTGCAGTCCCTACCATTGCTTCTTCTCTTGATGCAAGGTTCCTTAGTGGTTTGAAAGAAGAGAGGGTAGAAGCAGCAAAAGTCTTTGGATCAGGTCTTAATGATGTCTTGGTGCCTCAAGAGGTCGATAAAGCGAAGCTGATCGATGACGTTAGACAAGCTCTCTATGCATCCAAAATATGCAGCTATGCTCAAGGCATGAATCTGATCCGTGCCAAGAGTATTGAGAAGGGATGGGATTTGAAGTTGGGTGAACTTGCCCGTATTTGGAAGGGAGGTTGTATCATTCGAGCCGTGTTTCTTGATAGAATCAAGAGGGCCTATGATCGAAAACCCGATCTAGCCAATCTCCTTGTGGATACAGAGTTTGCAAAGGAAATCATTGAACGACAGTCAGCTTGGCGTAGAGTTGTATGCCTGGCCATCAACTCGGGTATCAGCACCCCAGGGATGTCCTCCAGTCTCGCTTACTTTGACAGCTACCGGAGGGACAGATTGCCTGCAAACTTGGTCCAAGCTCAAAGAGACTATTTTGGCGCCCATACATATGAAAGAACTGATGTCGAAGGATCTTTCCACACTGAATGGTTCAAGATCGCCAAACAGCTTAAGAACTGAATGTATTCCTTGCCATAATCCTGAAAGTAATAACAGTGTTTATTTTCAATAATCTTAGCTCTGTACTGTTGTTGATCAGAGCTCATTTCATATGTATTTTGGTGTCGATTTGGTTATATTACTGTGTTTTGAGTTTCGAGTTTGAATATGTTGTCTGATAAGGTTATGCTTTGGAAGAATTTCCATATGATTTTCTTCCGAGAAATGTTAAAATTTGGGAGTTACACTTCAACTCTTGAGCTTCTGCAAAAAAAATAAAATTTGAAAAATATGTTATAATCTTTTACAAATTTATAAATAATAAATAATAACGGCTAACTCAAACTTTCTATATGTATATATAAATATGTGTAACTCAAGGATTATAGTCAGGAAAAAAAAAAAAAAAAACCCTCAAGAATTTGATGAGTTGTTCAATGTTTTCGTTAAATGGAGAATTTTACTAATCCATCCTGTTCTCAATCAAAATTGGATTTGAAATTTATTTGAATTTAGTTAGTGCACAACATTTAGAAAAAAGGCATGATTTTGGTCCCTCTATTAATGGTATCATTAACTTAAAAAAAATTAAAATAAAATAATTAAAATAAATGATAAAAAGTAAAAATATCAATTTATATCAAGTTAAACTTTGAATTAATAATTGTATCAATTTAAACCCTAAATTTTTGTAAATGTATCAATTTACACCCTCCATTATGTTTTACTTGGATAAACATTTATGAGTTTCTGGATCAGCTTACACGCACATCAACTAATTAATTTCTCAAGACAACCTGCTTGATCCTGCAACATTTGAATAGTACCAAAAAATTCATACAATATTAAATTGTAGGTAGGTAGGTGACGACGGTCATAGTACTTTTCACTCATTGTTCTCTCCACTATTGTATAAGATAGGGAAGGATTTCTTCCCATGATGGCTGATACTTTTTGTTTATTGTTTTTAGCAAGTAAAGAGAAAAATGGAGGACCATCATTTTCATGATAAAATGAAACACTTTCTTTTTCTTTTTGGTGATCAACAAACATTCACATATTTTGCCTTGCATTTTCAAAACTTTTCATATAGAAAATTGAATTTTAGACAAAAAAAAAAAAAAAAAAAAAAAAAAAAAAAGGTCTAGTCATATCATATTGAAAGAGAGATCCAACTAATGAATAAAGCTCAAATCACTTAAAAGTTGAAGAACTATTTTGATAATGGGTTTCTTTTATTTTGTTATCCATTTTATACATATTGTGGATATACATCAAAAGAAAAGTGATACTCAAATTTGATTTGGTTATATATATGCTTAATTATAAACTCATATCAACTATGAATTAACCTCCCATTTACATATTATAGGCCCTATAATGGCTGTTTTTCATGCCACATTCATATTCAAGTTTAGACTTTCGAGATTCTTCTTTCTTCTCTTTATTTATTTCTTTCTTTCTTTAATTGAATAATCTTAGTTTTATTTCAATATTGACTTAATTATTACTTAATTAGTAGGCATGTGTATTGTTGATGTCAAATTTTGGATGGAGAAAATGCATATGATCTTCATGTGATATACTAACAATGAATTTGTTTGAAGGGAATAAGAACGTAGCCTGCAAAAGAGAAAGCCTGCACATTGGTGTGGTATTTGCCACATGCACTTCGATGCATAAGTAAGAGAGCGAAAGAGTGTGGAAGTTAGGAAATTTTAGTATATGACTCAAGTTATCTCATATGAAGTTATAATTATGTATTTATAGAGAAAGTCGACCTAAGTTGTTTCTTAGAGTTTCAAAGTTGCCTCAGGATAAAAAATAACCTACCAGACTGAGGAACGTGCTCGGTTTCATGTTTGGCTAGGGTTAGTCGAGGCCGAGCATCTCCTCTAGGCCATATTCCAAGCCTAAAATGATATCTTGAGTCAGGACATGCAAGTTAGGCATTTGGCAAGGCTCGGCCTCGGCCTTGGTCGAGGCAAGCACACTGGCTTAGGCCAAGCCCAAACCAGCCCTCTTTTCCTAAGTCCATTTTAGTTCTTAGTTGCCACTTTCAGCCTATATCATGTTTCTTCTTGACGTTGTCGTTCTTATTTGTGCTAAATGTCAATTATACTATTCGATCTAAAAGCATCCATAACATAACATGTATATTTGCCCTGGCCTTTCAAATTTAAATAAAAGGTACTATGTGAAATTGTATAATTGCAAGCCACACCTACGTCAATTAAATCAAAACCTTATTGTAAACTAGATTGTATAAAGAGAATTAAATTTATTGAAGCTGAATTTATATTTTCTGTATTTGGTAGTTTCAAGGTTTAAATTTCTTTTCAATACAACTCAAAACACCCTTATTAAGTTTGGTATAATTTGCAGTAATAAGGTAGATATTAAATATCAATGATTAGGTGCAATGTAGGCTCTACCTAATTCTATGCTTTCCTCTTTTTTACATAAAATAAAAGTTTTAACTTTTTTAAAAAAAAAATTGCCACATGACTTTTTTATTGGACAACTATCTAGGTTTGTCCAGCACCTAAGTTTTTCTTTTCATTAAAATAGTCGTTGTACTTTGGATGTTATTTCATTTTAATCTTTGTACTTTTAAATATCTAAATTTAGTTTAAGTGCTTTCAATAGATCTTAAAATTAGTCCTTTAAAGTTACTTTTTTTTAATTAAAATTGGTTAAATAATGGGGTAGTTATTTTAAATGGCAAAACTGCTAGAAATATTTTTAAATATAGCAAAATGTCATTATCTATCACTAATAAACACTGATAGACTACTATCATCTATCAATGTTTATCAATTATAGACATTAACAGATGTCTATCAGTGTCTATCCACTATCTATATGGAATAGACAGTAACATTTTGCTATATTTATAAATTTTTTGGCGTATTTTGTTATATTTGTAAAAAGTCCAAAATAATAATAATTTTTGTAGGAAAAAAAAAAGACAATGTAAATATGTTTGCAACATTATAGAAGAAATGCTAATTGACCTTTTTTTAGTAAATTAGCTAATAGTAGAGAATATTTTGAAAAGTAAATGGACAAAAATAAAATGAGTAGTTAATTTGTTGGTTTTTAGAAATTGGTATAATATTGGTATTCAACTTGTAAGCAAATTTATACACTAACATCAAAACATGTTTTATCAATCAAGGGTTTAGGAATTTAAATCTTTCATTCTAAATATGGTCAAATCCAAAAAAAAATACGCATAATTAAATTTGTGAAAGATTAATTATGTTGGGAGAAAGTAGTTTTAAAATATTTAAAATCGCTTCTAATTTGATACATTAAAAGTTTGTTTTAAATATGTTTTTAATGGTTTAAAATTAATTTAATGTTTGTTTAATTGCATTTTCAAGCGGAAAATTCATGAACAAATCTAGTGAATCAGCCAAGCAAAGCCCACATGTTGTAAGTTGTAAGCCACTGTCGGTCGCCGCGGCAAACACTGCAGCTCCAATGTGATTTTCCTTTTTAAGCTACTTTTCTCTTTTTGCCTTTTCGGAAAAGTTTTTTTTTTTTTTTTTTTTTTTTTAATTAATCTTTAAAAAAAAATTCAAATTGATTATTCTCCTTAGTTCTTATCTAAAGATTTTTACGCGAACAATTCTTTCTAACATATATTTTAGTTTTAAATATTATTATTTTAATATTTTTACTTTTAAATATATAATCTTATTTTCTATACTTTTAATAAATTAATCTTAAATTTCATCTTTTGCTGGATTAAATTTCAATTCTTGTACTTCTAATAAATTTTAAATTTAATCTCAAAAGATTGATCTTTTTATCACGACTGTTTGGTTCGTTTTTCCTCGTGTTTTCGAGCATTTTTAGGGTTTTTGTGTAGTTTTTTTGGGCAAAATCATTCTGATTCATGGATTTATCTATATTTTATAAGCTATTGTGATAATATATAGTTTCGATCTCGTCCAAGGTTGTTTGACTGATAAAGATCTAAAAATTATGTGGTCAATTGAATGTTTTAACATTTTGGGCTAAATGACATGTTTATCAATGCTTCTACATTGTGTAGTGAAATTTCTTGGCTATTAAAACGTTTTTGGAGCATGCTGAATATTTTATGCACTTTTTGACTGATTTTGACCAAAAAAACTGCATTATTGAGAGGGGAAATTTGTGTTTTCTTAATGTATTTCAAAGCATACTGGCTGAATTTCATACAAGGGATACCGGGATTGTCCCGAAAAAGTTGGCAAGGTGGGGAAAAAAAATACCCAGGGGCTAGGAGGAAGTGAAAAGTGTGTTTTGACCCGGTCAAGACCCTAATTGAGTTTGGGGTGGGTTCGGACCGGGTAAAATGTAATAGGGAGCCTGGGACCAGGAATAAGTCACTAGTTTTTGGCCTAGTGATGACCTAGTCGGGCTTAGACCGAGAAACAAACTTTGAGGAGGGGTACTTTTTTGCCTAGGACTTGGAATTAGTCACTGGATTTTTGTTTCTTGTTTTAAAAATTTGAAAAAAAAAACGTTTCTTAAATTGGAACCAAATTTGAGAAACTACAACTCTGTTTTATATATATTTTTATTTATTTTGTTCTATAATGAAACAAAACTAGGATTGACAAGTTTGTAGTAAAATCATTGATAGATGTCAAAAAGTGCATATTTTTACCCTATATTTTATTACTTTTTTATAGTAAAAAGACACTTTATGTGATATTTTGACCTTAGAATGACCTAAATTAGATAAAATGAGCAAATGCATGTTGTTGAATGATCTAAAGTGAGTCTTTACTGTTTTAGACTGATTTTATGGGATTTTACTAAGGTTTTTTACTATTTTGCAGAAATCTGTTTTGATGCGCCCTCAGTGTTCTGGATGATGCGCCCGGACGATGCTAATTTTTCATATTCGCACCCAGTCAATTTTGGTTGCTATTTTCTCGATCAAATATGTTATTCAACGCCTAAAATGCTGAAAAACGTTCAAAACATGATTTTATATCATTCCTCAACCAGCTTAGCCTATATAAAGGAGGAGAACCATTTCATTTCAAGCATTGACTCTCCACTGATCCATCCACGCTCCACCAATGAAATTCAGTCATCTCTTGGCCTAAATATCTTCCTCCCAGTCAATTTTGGTTGCTATTTTCTCGATCAAATATGTTATTCAACACCTAAAATGCTGAAAAACGTTCAAAACATGATTTTATATCATTCCTCAACCAACTTGGCCTATATAAAGGAGGAGAACCATTTCATTTCAAGCATTGACTCTCCATTGATCCATCCACGCTCCACCAATGAAATTCAGCCATCTCTTGGCCTAAATATCTTCCTCCCAGTCAGCAAGCTTTAAAAATGAAAGTCTCTCTGAGGTTTGAGCACTCTAAGTTACTTCTACCTCGTGAAAACGTGTGGAGAGGTTAGATTCGAAAGAAGAAAATTGTCCTAGGGGAAAGATTGGGAGTTCAAGGGATAGTCGGAAGGAGTTACTTGTTTGCATTTCCAGCTTTCTTCTATTTATTTACGCTCTTTTTTTTTATTATTTCCTTTCTTTTCTCTTCTCGTTGAACATTTGTCTTGTAATCATGATCTATGATCTAATGAAATCTATTCATTTGTTCTTAATCATGAGGTAAATTCTCTAAGGGGTTCAGTCATGTGAGTACCTAGGGCTTTATGGTTTGAACAATGGTTATGCTTCATACCTCTTTTGACTTTTGCATTGCTTTTGTTGAGTTTATGGATAAATATTGTTAAGTTAAATTGATCACTTAATTTAGCAATCTAGTGAAGTCTTAATGTTGAGAAAGTTAGGACATAAACTGATGTCACAAAGGAATGTGGGACCAAGAGCCTATATAGGGTAAATAAATTGAGCTTAATTAATTTGAGGACCAATTAGCCATAGAAATATACTATTAGCTACTTAATACTTCTAACGAAACTTGATACAAGACTGAATGGAAGAAGTTTCCTACCCATGAATAAGTCATTGTCCTAGTATGATGCGGCCGCATTGCCCAGGTTAAAACATAATTGTATCCCTACTCAACACTCTTGTTTATTGTTTTCATCAACATTCAACCTCAAAATCACTTATTTACCGGTTACCTCTTGGTTTGCATCGAAAAGTTTTTTCTTAGAAAAATTGAATTGCATAAATAGTCTCGTGGGATTTGACTCTTGGAATACTTCAAGATTTATTATTTCATCGATAGTATATGCTTGCATTAGACCATATTTATTCTCATCTATATTTTTATCACTCATTCACACTCGGTCGATCACGGGCCAAGCCATCCCATGGTTTCACATTCCCCAGTTTTTAATTTTTTTTTAGTATTTATATGTTAACTTGATTTTAAAATTTAAATTTATGTATTATTTTAATTTTCAAATTTCAAATTTTAAATATGTATATTTAAATACTTTTTGAATTTTAAATTTTAAAATTTAGAAATACGCATGTTTATATATTTTTTTAATACATTCGAAACTAGTTAGAATTTTACAATATATAAATTTTGTTTACTAAGACATTCATTCAGGTTCACTTTAATATTTTACAACCACGACATTTACATAATAATATAATTGAGTTGGCCGATTTGAATCACCATCATTTAACACAAATGACTTGAGTGAGAAATTATATTGCAAATCAAATTTTAACAACCTATAAATGATAGAAATAACTGTATTATAGTTATTAGTTTTGCATAAGAACTTATATGTATTTGATAATGTAAATATTTTATAATGATTTTTTATATTTGAATGTATTCTATATATATATATATATATGTATATTTATTTTATATAATTAAATTATATTTAAACTATAAAATTAGAGAAAATATTAGATGAAAAAATATAAGAAACGAAAAAAAAGGAAAAATGGAAAATGAAAAACAGTAACACGTATTACTTTATGAATAGATTTGTTTTGAGAAAGAATCTTTAGACTATCTCATTTTAAATGGTAGCAAGTCATAAAGGCACAAATGGATAATCGGTCCAAAGATAAAATTGAAATGAAATGAAGAGAATTGATTTTAAGATGAAAATTCGTGTTATCTAATATTTTTACTCCGTTTTAACAGAAAATATATAATTCGTTTCCATGGATTTACATGTTCCCGCTGCAATCAAAATTAGAAGGAAGCAAAAATCAAGAAGATCGATTTCAGAACTGTTCCGTCGATCGAGAGAAATTAGAAGAATCGGAATTAAGCGGGCATAGTAGCGGTAGCGAGGAACGTCGGCGTGTGATTTCCGGCCATGATGACGGCGGCCGTTTTTGCTGCAGGCGTATCGATCTTCGTCTTCTGGTGTTCTTCGTCGGAAGAAGATGAAGAGGAAGAGCGTTTCCGGTAGGAGCAAGCGAGTAAAATCAATGCGGTGAGAATGAGAAACAGAGTTAAAGCTATTCCACCGAAGAGATACGGTATCGGAGTATTCCAGAGGTGGTGGTGGTGGTGGCCGGAATTCATGGCGACGCCTAATCACCTCATTCCTCTCTGTTCTTTTCTTTGGTGGAATGAAAATGGAGTTCCATTATTTATAGAGCCCAAATTATGGATAAATTATTGGAAGCCGCGTCACAATATTTGCATCAAACAAAAATGGTAAAAGTGATTACATTCGTGTATTAATTTACACTATCAATTATATTAAAATATATATAGATATTGTATAAGATTTATAATTATATTATTTAAATTTTAAATTTTTATAAGGGAATTGATTTAGATTCTTTCTTGGGATTTTCTTTGGATATTGTCCATGGGTCAACTATGATTGTGCATTTTTCTTAAATGACATTTGAAGAAATTTGTACACGTGTGACAATTAATATAGGAATGATTTTCAAATATAATTGTAAATAGAAGTCTAAATTGATTTACCTATGAAAATTTAATAATTTATTTAATACGAATTATAAGTTTCACATTAAATTAGTCGAATAAATTCTTGAGGAAGGTGTAAATTGATATTTTTTAAAAAAAAATTATAAATATATTTCAAAACTATATCTAATGAAAAAGTTTAACATTGCTGATTATTTTAGTTTTTATTTTTGGTTTTTTGTCGTGCGTTTCATTTTATTTAAGAAACATTTAAATTTTAACTAAATTTCAAAAATAAAATTTTAAAATAACTCTTTATTTTAGTTTTTTAAAATTAACTTAAATTTTAAAAATATTTGTTAAATAAAAAAATATAAAAAAAAAAAAAAAAAACCATCAGTGTTTAGGGTAAACATTCAATTTAACCATGCATACTACCAGCCAAAAACACATCGAGAATTATAAGGTCTAAAATAAATTTATTAAACTCTCTTTAATAACTATTTAATTTTTAATTTTCTAAAAAAAACTATTTAAATTTTTAATTTTAGTGTTTTTTTTTCTTAAAGGAAATTTGGGCATCAGATCATAAAGTTCTGAATCTTAAAATTAAGAAAAATTAAAACTAACTAAAGTATCAATTGTACAAGGTTCAACTTCATGAAATTAATATTTTATCTTTAAAATTAACTCTCTCCTAAGTACAATAATGGTTAAGAAAAAAAAAATTAATTCTCCTTAAATTGTTTTAACAAAACTATTCAATGAAGACCAATTATTTTTTTATTTATTATTTTTTTTTATGAAGACTAAATATGACTATCGTCAAAGTTTATATCTAGAACGTATATTATATGATTAAAATAAATAAATAATTATTTATTAAAAGAAAAAAAAAAACATGGGTTAACACCAACCCATTTGTCCCAATGTCATTAATAAAACACGTTTCTCCTAAAAACCTTTTCTCACTAAAAAAAAATATAATATTACGTCGGTATATATATATATATATATATATATATATATATATTATACTGAGCACTATTAAAATACAATAAATTATTCAATTATAGTTTATATGCTTTTAAATGTTTAATTTTAGTCATTATATTTTTTATGAATCTTAAAATTAATCCTAATTCTTAATTTGAGTTTGAAGGTACATTTTTTAGTCGAAATTGATAAAAAGAAATATATTAATTCAGTTAAAATACTATTTTGGTCCATGTATTTTAAATTTTATTCAATTTTAGTTTTTGTATTTTCAACAAATCTTAGACTTAGTTCTTTGAAATTAATTTTTTTTAATTGAAATTGGTTTGATAATAACAATAATTTTCATGTAAAGAAAACATTGTGTGAATATGTTTCTAAAATTTATTAAGAGAATGCTAATAAAGACTAAATTATTTAAGGAAAAATTAACAATAAATTAATATTTTAAAGATTTATGGAAAATATGAAAACTAAATTTAAACATTTGAAAGTATATTAACTATAAAATAATATTTTAACCCAATAGTTTTCATTAAAAAAAAAAACATTGCTTTCCAAAATTTATAAACCTAAAGTTCTATAAAGTTTTTTCTTTTTTAAGATTCTTAATTAATAGTAGAAACTAATTTTAAAATTTTATTATATAAGCAGAAAAATTAATATAGAATAATTTTGAAAGTATCTAAAATGTTATTTTAATCTATAACAAAACAGAGTAAAATCAAGTGAAATTTGAAATTTGAGTAATTGTGACACCTTTCCAAGTATCTTCATATTGGCAATTCTCTCTAATAAAGAATTTATGATTTTTTTTTTTCTAATATTAATCATATAAAAAAAGTTGGACTTTAACCCAATACCATTATAGCACAAGACAAGAAAATAGTGAGAGACCCCACAACCAATCCATTCAATAATAATAATAATTAAAGAATGTAATCTAACAATCCATAGAATTTTATAGCACATTGAAGTTGTGGAATAAACCTTTTTTCACACCAAAAATAAGAGCTATATGGCTAAATCTTGTGAAAATTCAAGAGAAATGAAAAAAATTAGGCAATTTTACTCCACATTATAAAATCACATTAGAGTAATAAAAACACATGAATATAATATGAAAAGTATTTGAAGTGGTAGTGCCCAATAAATAAATAAATAAATAAATATATATATATATATAATATATATATATATATATATATATATATATATAATTGTTAACAAATTTCTTAATGTCTTCCACTAAAGGGTTGAATGATGTGGAAATGAAATGATTTGGCATAAATTTCCCAAAGTTTCATTTCTTTTCATCTCTCCCTAAAGTTGTTTGTTTCCATTCCATTAAAAGAATCCAAATGCATTATGAAGTTGCCACATAGTTTTTTTTTTTTTTTTTTTTTTTTTTTTTTTTTTTTTTTTTTTTTTTTTTTTTTGGGTTAGTGGTTAATTTTGGATTAAGTGTTGAAATAGAGTTCATTAAAAAAAATTGGTAAACAAGTAGGCACTTTTGAAACAATTTGTACAAATGAGATGTTTTCTTTTACTTTAATAAATTGTGTCTCTTTTTTTTTTATATATATATATAAAAAAAAAAAAAAGTCTTTTTAGTTCCTAAGTTTTGGGCCTAATTTATATTTGATCTCTAGATTTAAAAATATTTCACTTTTAGTCTTGGATAATTGTAATGAGTAGTAATTTTAGGAATAATAACTAAGTGTATATAAATTTTTTTAAAAAATTGCAAATATAGCAAAACTTATCAGTGATAGACTTCTATCGTTGATAGACTTTTATGGTCTAGGTGGTCTATCACTGATAGACCAGAAGAGTCTATCAACGATAGAAGACTATCACTTAAAAGTTGTTATATTTGCAATTTTTTTTAAAATATTGCTATATTTGCTAATACTTTGAATCTGATTGTTATATTTGCAATTGTCCCTTTAGTTTTTAATTAAATCTTTAGGTTTCAAAATGTTACAATATTACCTTTGAGAGTTGGGTTTTATTTCAATTTGATCTCTAAGTTTCAAGCTTTCCACATTTAACCTCAATTTTCAATAAATACTCGTTTTCTGTCTTTAGTGTAAATGTCTATTAATTAACTTTAGACTAAATTATAAAAAAAAATGCCCTTGAACTATGCACTTTATGTCAAAAATACTCCTGAACTTTCAAAAGTTTCAAAAATACCCTTAAACTTTCAAAAAGAGTTCAAAAATACCTTTGCCGTTAGTTTTGCCGTTTTGGATGGAAACTGTTAATGTTTTGTTTCAAAAATACCCCTAAACTTTTCAAAAGTTTCAAAAATACCCTTAACTAAAAAAAGTTAAAAAATACCTTCACTGTAAGTATATGAACATAAACCGTTAATACCTCGTTGCAAAATAACTTTAAATTTTTTTAAAAAAAAAGTTTATAATTGCTCCTAACGTTAATATAGTGATCAATTTGTTTAAAGTTTTCTTAAGTTTGAAAAGAATGAATTTGAAAACAAATTATATAGATATTCTCATTTTTTTTTTCATATAGATACTTTTATTTTTCTCTTAATTTTCTAATTCTTAACCTACACTAATTTTCTCACCAACTAAAATTTTAAGTTAAAATATAAAATCTCACAAAATTCTAAAATCAAAATCTCCCCCTTAAACATATCAAAATAATAATAATAAAAAAATGTTAGTAGTTGAGTGTATGTTGTTGACCGAATACATTTTTTCTATTTCACATGTTTAAGGGGAGATTTTGATTTTAGAATTATGTGAGATTTTATAGGATTTTATGTTTTAACTTAAAGTTTTGGTTGGTAAGAAAATTGGTGTAAGTTGAGAATTAGAGTATCTATATGAAAAAAAAATGAGAATATCTTTATAATTTGTTTTAAAGTGAGCAATTTTAAACTTTTTTTTATATTTATTTTAAAGTTATTTTTGCAATGAGGTATTAATGGTTTGTGTTCATATACTTACAGTGAAGGTATTTTTGAACTTTTTTTGAGTTAAGGGTATTTTTTAAACAAAACTTTAACGATTTCCATCCAAAACTAACGGCAGAGGTATTTTTTTAATTCTTTTTTGAAAGTTTAAGGGTATTTTTGAAATTTTTAAAAGTTCAGGAGTATTTTTTACACAAATTGCATAGTTTAGGGGCATTTTTTATAATTTAACCTTAATTTTAAAAGAATTATAATTAATTAAGTTTCTCTATTTTTTTCATCATTATTAAAATTAAATTTAAGATTTTATTTTATAATTATTTTAAATTAATTAATAGACTTTAACGTCAAAGATTGGAAGTGAGTTTTTAGTGAAAATTTGAGGTTAAAAGTGAAAATTTGAAATCTAGGGACCAAATCGAAACAAAACACAAGTGTCAAGGATAAAATTGTAACATTTTGAAACTTAGGGACTAAATTGAAATCAAACTCCAATTTTCTCAAAAAAAAAAAAAAAAATTGTGAGTATCAGACCAGCAATGAGCTTAAATGAATTTGGGCCACAGGCCCAGAGGCCAGTTCCTTCATCTGGAGGGATGAGCTGACAAAAGTTTAGCAATGGCCATCTCTGCAGTGGGATGAATTTTAGCCAAGCATACAATGACAAGCTTAACCTTTTTTTTTTTTTTTTCTTTTGGATTTTCTCAAAACTTAAATACTTGACTCTTATCATAAGTAAAAAAATCTATCCAAAAGACCTGTAAATCTAAAGCCCGTTTGATAACATTCTTGTTTTTTATTTTCTGTTTATAAAAGTTATGCTTATTTATTGGCCACCTTTCATTAATCGTTTTTGAAATCATAGCCAAATCGTTCTAAAAAGTCAAATTTGGCTACAATTGCAAAAACACTCGTAGAAGTGTAAAAAACTAAACAAAGAAAACGTAGGTATAAATGTAGATACTATAAGCATAATTTTCTTAAACAGAAAATTCAAAACAAAATCGTTATCAAACGGCCCTATACAATTGGAGAAAGAGAATAACAAAGCCCTTTGTAGAGCTTCAACATTCTAATATGTTACAACAAACCTTCAACTCCTATGCACCCCAAGGAAAAAGAAAAAAAAAAAAAAAAAACTTCACCTATGAAAATTTTCTCTTAATATACTAACTCTTCAAGAACTGATAAAACTTAGCCCCCCCCCCCCCCCCCCCCCCCCCCCAAAAAAAAAAAAAAAAAAAAAAAAAAAAAAAAAAAAAATTTGAAAAAGGATTTTCACCTTGGACCAGAGAGCTCCATGGCTTGAACCAACAATGATGAATCATCTGTGAGATCAGAGTATCTGTCTGAGGAAGAGAAATCATGGGGTTTGCACTTTGTTGAGTCAACTCTCTGAGAAGCTTCCCATCTCACAGCAAGCCCTTCTCCTTCAAGCATTCTGACAACTTCTGACATCTTTGGTCTATGTCCTGGTAGGTACTGTGTGCACAACAAAGCCACTTGAACCATCTCCTCTAATTCAACTCTGTCATAGTTGGCTTTCAGATCCTTGTCCACTAACACTTCCAGCTTCTTCTCCAGGTGAATCTTCTTCACCTGTAATTACAATAAACTTGTTGAGAAATCAATAATCAAAGAAAACGTAAACAGCAAATAAATTAATAGTGTGTTAACTATGTCCCCGGGAAAGGGAGAGATTAGTCTTATTATTAGAGAGAAAATCAGATAATAAAGATTCAGAGGCTCTAATTGAGTTAGAGTTTTTATAGCGCACTCCTCTAAACCCTATGGCCAAAATCGTAAATAGCATAAATACTGTTGGTGAGACCCTGTTTTTGGTCTTTCGGAGTGTCAGTTAATAGATTCATGGCATTCCAACTCAATGTCATTCACTTTCATCTTCTAATGCTCAAACCATTTCTTCCCATTTAGATCGACGTGTATCCGAAACGTCATTAGTAACTTCCTTTGGTTTATCGACGTCAAAAGAGGAAGAGAGGAACATGATAACAATGGCAGATTTGGAGATATACTCCATTCAGCTCGTCACCATTGTGTTTGTGTCTCCTCCCTCTTGAATGAAAACTTTGAGAAGCAATAAAAGTTTTAAGGAAAAAAAATCAAAGGATAACAAAGATGAATTTAAAGATGAGACATTTGTATTGTTTTTCTATGGTGGTGCATACCCAGTCAAGAATGCCTCCTTTCTGATTAGCTGCTTTACCAAACTCAAGGGCTCTCTGCCCTGTGATCAGTTCAAGGAGTAGGATTCCGAATCCGAAAACATCTGTTTTCTCGGACGACTGTCCAGTGGATAGATACTCGGGAGCTATATGTCCCACAGTGCCTCTCACAGCAGTTGTGACATGTGAATCTTGATGATCCAGAAGCTTTGCTAACCCGAAATCTCCAACGACAGCCTCGCAGTAGTCATCAAGCAATATGTTTGCAGCTTTAACATCTCTATGTATTATCTTTGGGTCACACTGTTCATGTAGGTATAACAATCCCCTTGCAGCTCCTATAGCAATTCTCTTCCTTGTTCCCCAGTCTAATACCGGTTTTCCTGCGAAAGAAACCGATAATTTTCTTGCATTACAATGTCAGAACTTAGATATTATAGACTGCATACTGTTAAGTATCAAATGTATAGACGGATTTTCATTGATGCTCTTAAAATGGCTACCTTTGAGCCGCGATGCAACACTCCCATTCGACATATATGGGTAAACAAGAAGCCTTTCGGTCGGTGTGTTGCAAAATCCATATAATCTGAGGAGATGACGGTGCACGGCTAGGCTGATCATCTCAACTTCAGTCTGAAACTGGATCTCGCCTCTACTTGCATTCCCATCTTTGAGTCTTTTAACAGCTACAACCGTTCCATCTGAAAGAATTCCTTTGTAAACATTTCCAAAACCTCCCTTTCCTAGTATGTTCTTGCTGCTGAAGTTGTTTGTTGCTATCTGAAGTTCTCTAAATTGGAATCTTCTCAGATTTCCAAGCGAAATTTCCTCATGTTGTCGATCTGCAATCAGAGAGATTGGCATCAAATCCAGAGTAAGATGCACAGGACATATATTAGAATGATATTATAATCCATATTCAAGTTTAAAGTTTGGTCTTATTGTTCAGTTCAGATGTTGGGATTAGCTAGAATTGAACAGTAATCATGACAATAAAAAAACATTGCAATGCTCCAAACAATTTACCTTTTACATCGAAGAATGTGGGTTGATTGCTTCGTCTTCTCCACCAAATGAACAGTCCAAATACAAGAACAATCAGACATAGGCAAGCTAGGCTCAAGCCAAATGTAAGGGCCATTTTATGACTCTTCAATTTCACAGCAGGTAAACCAGCTAAAAAAGCAAAGAGACTTGGTTTAGAATAGAACAACAACAAGAATTCTTACAACAATAACTACAGAACTCGAAAGGGTCTAAAGGAATTTATCAATAGCTATGTGTTTTCATGAACCTTACTTTGTGTACTGTTCAAATTCATGGACATGGGCATTAGAGTTGTACCGTGGCAACCGGCCTCGGACCCGGTTGCACAAATCAGAGGGTTTCCAACAATGCTGCAATATCAGAAAGATTATGTGAGTGAGATTTCACATAGAAAAAACACACACACACACACAAATAGAGAGAAAGGAGAGAGATATACTTGAATGTTTTGCTGGGAAATCTGGGCAGAGGGCCACTGATATTATTATAAGACACATCACTGCATTACAAACAAACTCAGAATAAGAATCTGAATTCAAGCGTAAGTTTTCATCAGAATTATGAATCAAAGATGGCTTAATTTGAAAAGATAGGAACTTACAGAAAGGCAAGCTGTGTCATGTTAGCTAAAGACATTGGAATTACCCCAGAAAGACTGTTGTTGTTAAGCCTCCTAAAATCAATGGAAAACAAACCAAATTAAACTAAAAACATTTGAGGGGGGAAAAAAAGCAAAAGGCATAATAGGAAGAAGCTTACAAGTACTGTAGGCTTCTCAAATGGCCTAAAGGAGAAGGAATTTCCCCTGTGAAGAAATTGTTTGATAGATCAAGTGTTTGGAGCCTTGAGAGCCTCCCAAGCTCTGGAGGAATTGGGCCTGTAATATTGTTGTTCTGTAACAGCCTATAGAGCAAATGCAAATCAATTTCCTTACTGATTTTTCTCCATTTTCAAGGGGGAGGAGATTAGGAGAAAGAGGAAGAGAAAGATCTTATTGAATTGTTTCAGTCATTTCAACTTACACAATTTGAAGGTTTGTCAAATTCCCAATGGTTGAAGAAAGAGTCCCAGACAGGTTCTGGCTTGGAGTTCCTCTGCATTATGTACAAAACCCACCAAAAGAAAGAAATAAATGAATCAGAGAATTTCAATGGTGGATTGCCTCCATTTTCCCAACTCTCCATCTACAAAAATTTTCAGTTCAAACGCTTAAAGAAGAAGATGGAGAAGAGGATTTACAGGCCAATGACAAGGCTCTCAGGAGAGCAAGTAACCATAGTCCAACTACATGGGTCAACAGAATCCCCATCCCAATTCTCAAGCACACCATGGGGATCTTGAAGAGAAGCTTTTATACCCATCAAAGCTTGAACTGAAATGAAACAATGAAACAATGAAAACCATTTCCCCCGTGAAAATTCTGCATTTTCCATCTTAAACTAACCTAAACAGACAAACCCATCTTGCAGAAAGAAATGGAGAAAAAAAGAAGAGGGCAATTAAAATCAAGGCTTCTATTTCCCCTCATTTTGATCTCATTTTCTCTCACTTACCTTCATAGTTAACACCTTTGGGAGATAACAAGCCATTTATTGCAGAAGCCCAAAACAATAAAGAAGCCACAAGACAGGAAACAGTAGCCTCAATTCTCTTCATTCCCATTAAATGCTCATGTACAAAAAACCAGAGACAAAGCCAAGTAGATGGCTGAAACTATTGCAAATGGGGGCTAGGCTGGTTGGTTTGAAGAAGAACAAGAAGAAGAAGAAGAAGAAAAGAGGGTGAGGCTAAAAAGGGGTATGGTTGTTTAATAAGGAAATCTTCAAATCAGAACCAAATTTTGTGGCTTTTATGGCAGAAATCTCCCATTAACCAAAAATCATCTAATGTCAGAGCCCAAATGGAGATGGAGAGGGCAGTTTGCTTTTGGTGGCAGTGGGCAGTGGCACTAACAAAGCATGCTTGTCGTTTGAGACAACAAGTTTTGAAGAATATAATATGGAAAAGCCTTAAAAAGAATCAAACAAAACAAACCAAATCCACGTAAGATTCAAGATTAAAATAAATAAAAATAAAAAAAAGAGGACAGAGATTGAGCATTATTTTTACCTTTAATCATGTCGTATGCTTTTAAAAGGATGCCATGTGAATTGTAAATTCCCTTAAAAAACATATTATTCTTAATCTTGTAAAACAAGTACAAACAAAAGAATTTTGAAAGAGGTGATTCAAAACCATTCAAAAGCTCCTTCTTTTCAAAAACTGCAAGCTGGAAGAAGAAATCTAAGCTCTTGATAAATTCTCCAAACCCCCCCCCCCCCCCTTTTTTTTCTTTTTCTAAAGGTAACCCAGTTAAAATTAGATGATTCTGATTCATGGGTCAGTGAAATCAAATGAAAATTCAGCTAATATTATGTAAAAAAAGCTCCCTTTTTTCCCAAGTTGGATGAAGAATGAACAACTTTGAGAGATTAAAAACAAAAAAAGGACAATAACCCAGTAAAAATTAGATGATTTAGATTCATGGGTCAGTAAAACCATATGACAAATGAACAAATCTGAGCAAATTTGTTATTAGTCAGTTAAGAGAATCAAGGCATTGAAAGTGGGAAAGGACAATGGAAAATGGGTTTTGTTTTGAGGAATCAAACATTCTTTGAGTTTGGCCATTGGGCAAAGTTCTAAAAAAAACCATATGTACAAAAAATTGGAGAATGTGAGAATCTCAAGGAGGCTATGGAGTTGGTCACCCACTATCAAAATAATTACAAAACCCCATTCATCTTTTGGTGAATTTCTTTCTTTTTTTTTTTTTTTTTTTTTAGTTTTGAAATGTTGGGAAGTGCTTTTTAAAGGTGGGGGGAAAGAGAAGAACTACACATGGTGGCTTTGTATCAGAAAGAAGCAATGTAATGTATAGCAGACAGTCATTCCACCAAAACTGTTGAAAAAGAAAAGTGCTTTTGGTAAAGCAAAAGCTGACATTTTTCTCTCTCTTTTATTAATAAATAATAATAAAAAAGAAAAAAGAGTTAAATTTGTTTGGTGATTTGTGATGATCCTCCATCGCAGGGGCTGCGCGTGCAAAGAGAAGCTCAATTATAGATGAACAGTGCTAATACTGCTCTTCTCTTCATCATCATATCTTTGCACTTCTTCTTGCCCCACTCATCTTTTTAACCTTTTTCTTTGAATCTCCTTCACTTTTTCTTTTCTTTTCCTTTCTTTTTCTTTTGAGTTTAGGGTGGAACAAGATTTGGTGTTTGGTTTTCTTTGATATCTCAACTGATAAAAGTTGAATTGATTTAAAGTTTCGTCCTTCAATTTAAATCTTTTGATTTTGTTTTTGTTGAATTATAAGTTTAGTTTTGAAACTTTCATAAATGTGTCTAGTAATAAAAGAAATTATTAACACCCCTATTACAATGTATGAAAGAGAAAGGACAAAAAATATCGTTATCGGTATAAATATCGGTGACTCAAATTTATGTATATATCGATGGATATTTTGAAAAAAAATTATGGATATAATGAAATTTTATAAAAATATTGTAAATTTTTTAGTAGAACAAACTTATTTAAATAATAAACCATGACTTTAAGCATACAAATCAATAATTAAAAGTTAAATACGATTGATAATGGAATAATAGATAATAATGAATACTGAAAAATGATTATGAACTGAATATTTCATTAATAAAGTCTAGATCATACAAAATGAAGGTCAATACAAGATTCAATAGTAAAAAGATGATCTAGGAGGTACTAGCCTAACATTAGCATAATTTATTTGATAATGACAATATTGATCCCAAGTCATGTATGTTAAAAAATTTCGAACATAATTGAAAGTATGTCATTCATGAGTCTCAACGTCAATATCAGTGCTACCAATAGGAGGATACCTTGGATCAAGTTTTGTTTTATCCAAATGAAGATGTTTTACAGAATGTAAATAATATAGAGGCTCTAAGTCTGCGTCTTTATCACTTTCACGAGCAAGTTGTGGTCCTCGTGCATAGATCGATGTGTTAAACTCATCACTATAACCATAGGGAACTATGATCACTTAAATGACTATACTTACTATGGAAATAGTCATAATTACTATTATTATAGACATATTGTTCAAACTCATTCAATGTGGTTAAAAATAAATTTATATATCTTTTTTGTGGTTTTTTTAAATTCAAAATCTTTGGAAATGAAAATTTTGGATTGAAAATTGAAAAAAAGTAGCACATTGAAGAAAAAAGACATATAGAGATGTTCAAACTACATGTTGGTGAAATATCCACAATAACTTGGTGATATTTTCACGATAAATGAGTAGAATATCTACGATATATCGGTAGAATATCTACGATTTTCTTCGAGCTGCGAAGGATATTTCCATAAAAAGATATATGAAAGATATATCAACAATATACCACCTATATCGACGATATTATCATCAAATTTCAGGAAAAAACGATTTTACTCCCAATATCTTTGTCAGATTCGTAATTTTACGGTTATATCAGTAATATATCGCAATTTTGTAATCCTTGTGAGAGAAAAATTGCAGAGGTACATCAAACTTTTACCGAATAGTTATTAAGGGTATGCATTTTTTTTAATCTGCATTAAACGATTATTAAGAGGTAGCTATGTCATGAAAGATCTTTTCATCTAATAAGTTTCTAAGGTCCTATTTGGTAACCATTAGGTTATGTTTTAGTTTTTGAAAATTAATCTTATAAACACTTCTCACATCTCTAAATTTCTCGCTTTTTATCTATTTCTTATCAATATTTTAAAAAACAAGCTAAATTTTGAAAACTAAAAAAAATATAGTTTTTAAAAACTTATTTTTGCTTTTGAAACTTAGCTAAGAATTCAACTATTGTATTAAGAAATATGCAAATCATTCTTGAGAGAAAATAGGCAGAATTTTCAAAAACCAAATACCAATAAAACAAAATGGTTACTAAACATAGCTTAAATTGTTTAAGAATTTTTTTAATTTTTAATTTTGTGTTTATTAGGTTCTTGGACTTTAACTGTGTCTAATAGATCACTAAAGATTTGTTTGATGACCATTTGATTTTTTTTTTTAAAAAAAAAATTAAGCTTCTAAACTCTCCATTCACCTTTAAATTTCTATGTAATATTGTTCACTATCTACCAATTTTTTCAACAACCAATTCAAATTTTGAAAAATTAAAAAATATAGTTATCTTTTTAGATCTTGGGACTTTTTCTAGAAATAATATTATTTTAATAAATAATGACAAAAATAGGATTGAGTTGAAAATATTGACAAAAGTAGGATAGCAAAATGGTGGACTCCACCTGTCATCAAAATCGTGGACCGAGTCCACGATTTACCCAACCAAGTGTTAGCAAAATAGTGACATGTGAGCAAAATAAGTGCAATAGTGACAAGGTTGACCAAGACATGTGAGCAAAACCGTAGACCCGATCCACGATTTGTGTGTCATGCGGGCTAATTTTATGAAATCGTGGACCTCATTTACGTTTTCCTCACCTATTTTTTAAAATACTTTTACCCCTACCCTATTTTTGTCATTATTTATTAAAATAACATTATTTCTTTTTAAAAAATTCTAGATTTTGACTAAAGATTCAAAATGTTTCTCAAATAAAAGAGGAAACATGGTGAGTAAATTGAGAGAAAACAAGTCTACATTTCAAAACCAAAAAACATAATGATTACCAAAGAAAGCCGGATATCTTTTAGGTCTTCGAATTTCTAATAAGTTTATCAAATTTCAGCTCTATGCTTAATTATTATACCGCTTTTTCTTTGTTTACCTTGTTTTTGTTTTTTTTTTCTTGAAAAAAATGTGTACCTTGTCTGTGTTTAATATGTATAGACTATTTGTCCCTAGTTTTTTAAAGTATAATTTGCTTACAAATTTAAAGTTTAGAGACTTATTAAATATTTTAAAATTCACAAATCTATTAAACACAAAATTAAAAGTTTAAGAACTTTTTATATATTTTTAAAGTTTAAGGCCCCCAACTATTGACCTCTAGTATGAATCACAATATCTTAATTAGTTGAACTTTGCGTAAGTTAGTCTTAAATAAATTAATTTAGATCCGTTTGATAATCCTTTCTTCTTTTATTTTCTGTTTGTAAAAATTATGTTTGTTTTTTTCATAATTTATTTAGTAAGTTTTTCATCTTACACAAAACCTATTTGAATTCTAAGTCAAATTTAAAAACAAAGTCAAGTTTTCAAATGTTACTTTTTTTTAGTTTTCAAATTTTAATTTGATCTTTAAAGCAATTTTAAAAGTAAAAGTAGTAATTTTAAACTTAATTTAACCTTTTTTTTGGTTGGAATATATGTATTTACTTGTGTTTTTTTTTTTTTTTTTTTTATAGAAAACTTGTTTAAATTTAGTATTCTAGTATTAATATTTTTTTTATAATATCAATGTGACACATTATTCATTCATTAAATTATCATCATCATCTTAATTTGTTGTAGACAATTAATGAATTAATAACAAACACTCATAAGTTATGCTCCTAAATTCTTTAGTGGGATACAATAAAACTTTGAAATATTTGGTTGAAATGTCTCATTCATTTACATGCAATATTTAAATAATATAGAAAAGCATAGACATAAGGAATATTTCTAAAAAAAATTCAATTATTTTGTCATATTTACAACATTCCTCCTTCTTCTCTTTCATTTCATCACAATGCTCTATTTTCCTTTAGGATTTAATTACTTAAACAACCCTCAAATTTTGGATAAATACAAATAGTATGTGAATATGAACTATCATGCAAAAAAAAAAAAAAAAAAAAAAAAAAAAAAAAGGAAAATATAAAAATTTAGAAATATCACATGCAATGCAAGTCCCACAAAATCATTAAACAAACTTATCAAATTAGTATAATCCCAAAGCTAAATTTCAAAACCCTCAATTAAAAAGTTCTTAATGATATATACTTTAAAGATTTAATGTTCAAATTTTAAAAAAGAAAAAATATCCAAAAGAATAGTTTCTCTGTTTTATATAATTATATAGCAAATCTATAAAAAAAAAAAATTTACACTGTTTAATCACATCATAGATTAAAATAAAAGTAAATTTTACTCTTCCAATCATAACAATAAATCAAGTTAAAAAGTTAATCATAAAAAATGATAATATTAGAAGATAATTAGAGGGAAATTAGAACTTAATCCAGTAGTCAATTTTTTTTTTAAATTCTTGATAGTTATTAAAAAAAAATTGTGAAAATTCCCAAATTAACCTTATGTCTTCATAGCTTAAATATAGAAAGTTAAAATTAGGGTTGGATTGAAATTAATTAACACCATAATTTAGGGAAGATATAGAGAGAGAAAGAGGACCACCAAAACCAAAAAGCATATACTAAAAAAATAATAAAATAAAATTTAAAAATAAAATAAAAAGTGGAATGGACCAAGCATAAGAAAAGAACACAAAACTTTAATAAAAGAATGACAAAAATGAGGGAAGAGATTAAGTTCCCAAAAATTCGAAGAACAGCTACACATTTTATTGTCTTATTCTTCCACCAAAATAATTTAAAATATATATCACTATGCCTCAATTACAATTTACACCACAGTGAAAAGACCACCAAAATAAACCTTTTTTATTTTATGTGCTTATTTTGATTTGTTTTATTGTTTTTTTTTTCCCCATTTTTGCATCTACTTATCCAGAAATTTTGTTTACGGGAACCTTACAATTGAGTAAAAATAATTTGAAAAAATAAATATAAAGAGTGAGAGTTAAACTTGAACCATGAGAAAGCTAGAAGACAAATTTACCACTAGGCTAGCTAGTGGTATTGATATTGGGGTAATTGTAATGAGTAGCAATTTTAGGGATAATAACTAAGTGTATAACAATATTTTTTTAAAAAAATTACAAATATAGCAAAGTCTATCAGTGATAGTCTTCTATCGCTAATAGACTCTCATGGACTATCAGTGATAAACCATCTAAATCATAAAAGTCTATCAGCGATAGAATTCTATCACTGATAGACTTTGCTATATTTGCAATTTTTTTTAAATGTTGTTATATATACTGATATTTTGAATCTGAATGCTATATTTGTAACTATCCTTTGATACTATGTTAGTTATATATATATAAAGAGCATAAGATTGAGGGGGGCTCGGCTTTTACTAAATCTACTCATGTTTGCCCTTTTAAAATATGATGAGATTATGAAAAAATCTATACACAAAATAGAAAGTTTTTAGAATTTTATTAGACACTTTTAAAAATTATGAGGCTAAATAGACATAAATCTCAAAGTTTAGAGACTAATGGTGTGTTTAGTTTAACTTTTTAAATACTTATTTTTTAAAAAAAAAAAAAATTTAGAGTGTTTGGCATGCAAATTTAGTAAATTCATTGGAAGTAACATTTGAAATCAACTTTTAGAAAAATGAAATTTTAGTGTATAATGATTAATCTATCCTTAATTTATATAATAGGTACAATTACCAAAAATACTCTCACTGATTCTTTATAGTAATTTAATATTAATAGAGATATTTTGAGTATATAGGAAAACCAAACAAACTTGTATATAATTTTTTTTTAAAATGTAATAAATAAATCGAAGACAAGTGTTTTCATTTTAAACAGTTTTTAAAAAACTGTTTGTGTGAAAATGACCTTTTTAAAAATAATATTTTTAGGCAATCCAAACAGACCATAAATTTATAATTTAACCAATTTTTCCTTTCTTAAAGGTTCAATTTGTTTTTAAATGTTGGGTGAGATGTTGCAAAAAAAATCTCTCTAATATAAAGGGTTAAATGTTGGTTTATAGAAAAAAAAAAAAAAGACTAAAATATCTGTCAATACGTCGATATATCTATACATAGGAGACTTCTACATTGATATATTAAGGATTAATCGATGCTTTCGAAATTTATTATTTACACTCATAAAAAAACATACAAATATGTCATCTATTTTATTATCTATTAATCACAACATAAAAATATATACTAATAACAATATTTGTAACTTAGTCGGAAGGTTAAAACAATTAAATTATTATTTAAAATAAATTTTATAAATTTTTTTTATTTACAAAAATATTCATGAAATATTGATATATCACATCGATATATTTGTAGAATTGATCCTAATATTAATATCCACATTGATATTTTAATGTGGATAGCAAGTAATACCAACTCGTTTGTTGGCACATGTCATGTGTGTAATGGCTGGTTTAAAAAACTCTTTTATAAAAGTTTTCCATTTTTTTAAATATATATATATAAAGAATTATAAATTTGATCACTTGGATTTGTAGAAGTCAAGACTATTATACACTTTAAATCAAATTTCATAGGGTCGAAGTGAGAGAAGGAGGGAAGGCGCGCTACAACTAACAGAACAGCCAGCTGAAAAACGCTAGCTAGCTTTAAGCTTTTATTCAAAGAAATAACTACCGTTATTCTAAAAAACTATAGTTTTTTTTGTGAAAACAAAATCAAGAATAGAAATTTGAAAAATAACTTTCTTTTTTTTTTGGAAAAAACCAATTTCAATAATGACCATGATATTAAATTTTCATCGAGATGTTCAATATTTTCATATTTTCACATTTTCATGGATTCGGCATCAACATGAAGGGTGAATCGACGTGCTTATTATACCGTAAAAAATCATAAAATATAAAAATAAACAATCAAAGTAATATGAATATAATACCAATAATAAATATTTTAACATTAAAAAAATATAGTATGCTTATTTACTAATTTACATATGTTTTTGAATTTTTGAATTTTATATATTTTTTAAAAATAACTATCAGTATTGACATTCTTACCAGTGATGCGAAGTAGAACCCAAATAGGATCAAACGGATGACTGTCAATCGAAAGCTCAAAAAAGAAGTGAAGAATCAGTTCCTCCCCCACAACTTTCTTATGTTATGGGGTCTTAAAGATTGATAAATAATCAATATGCTTAACATCCCCCCTCCCCTTTCTCCCCACTCAAGATGCCTCGAGGGATAAGATTTGCATTTTGGATACTAAGTATTGGGATCCCATAGTGGTGTAGGACTTCATAAGAAGATCCACGATCTGAAGCTCGAGTATGTCGGGACCAACTCCAGCGTCCACCCATTGCTGACATCGGGTCGAATGCAATATTGAATGCAATCTTCTTCCTGCCTGCTTTGAACTATTGCAATTGTGGATATATTTTCTTGCTCACAACAGAAGATATGGGATTCATTTCAAGTTCTCGAATTGATTGGATGGGCAAGCAACCCAAAGGTCTTGAATTGCCACCAATCAACAATGTAAACTTGCACGAAAAGCATGCATCTCCTGCAATGCAAGTTGTATTGTTTGTCACTATCCGATAAGTAAAAGATTTGAGAGTAAACTCGGACTTAGCACTGAGTTTTAAATTGAATTAACAATATTTCCATTGACATTTCTATAAAATTGAGACTTCAATATTTTTGTCAATATCGACATTTTAAACTTTGATATCAACCCCTTATTTTTTAAATAACTTTTTTTTTAAAAAAAAAAAAAAACTGTTTTTTGAAAATATCTCCCACTACCTTAGCAATAAATAAACAAACTAAACTAAATTAAAATTCCCACCCTTTAGACTTGTGCTGTTGAACATAACAGTGTTAAAAGTGAGAGTGATTGATGAAGACAGGTTCAATGTTCATGGTAAAGGGACCACCTAAACTTCAAATTCAATTATTATACAAATTAGGATAATAATCATCATTATTAAAGACAAATTTACATCATAAACATAGTTAGAAATAACATATTTATAAATCACACAACTTTAACCATCTAAATTTAGTTCAATTGGTTACAAAAATTCGAAGGTTTGAATTCTCGCCTCCATAGATCGTTGAACTTTCAATTAAAATTCAAGTGTGACAAAAGTTTGGAAAAAAAAATTAACGATATAATAATACAAAATAATGATGGTATATATAGTAATCAATAAACATGTCCAAGGCAACTTTGAATCCCCCAAAAGGAGGCAAAAATGAAGCATTCTTATCCTTAAAAAAAAAAAAAAAAAAAAAAAAAAAAAAAAAATTAATTAAAGAAATGGGGTTTTGAAAATCAAGGGAAAAATGTGGGGGCAAAGGAAATGAGTAGGAAATAATTACAATATTGAATAAGTTGGAAGAGAGAAATTGAGTGGGTGGGAAGAGACATTTCTTCCACATTTATATAAGGTATAAGGTATACTAAATAATTAGACACCCACATCCACAAGCTATTGCCTATGTTTAGGGCAAATATTTCAAAGTTGAAATTATGCAATTTGGCTTCCAAATCCAGATGTTTTGATAAATAAAAATATAATATTAGATTTTTTTTTTCTTTTTTTCTTTAGTGGGATTTGGTTGGAAGATTCTGTGGTATGTATATGGATATATTTGAATTAGGTAATTGAAGATGCTGGGATTGTGGATGTTTTTAAGCACTATAAGATAATAATGTTCATTATAAAATATTTGAGTTTAGTTTTTATTTAGTTTTTTATGTTTTAAAAGTAACATGATTGGTTTTCGATGTTTGAATTTGATTCGTAATTGGTAGACTTTTGGTTTTTTATTTATGTTCAAACTGATTTCATACTTCAAATACCAATTAGAAATCAAATTTAAACCTCGTAAACATCTAATATGTTAGTTTTAAAACTTTAAAAATCAAATAGAAATTAAATTCAAATTTCAAAAAGACAGTTTTTTTTTTTTTTTTTTTTTTTGAATGTGTAATGTTTTATGAGACCCTAATATGAAAAAAGCTTTCAAAATCCAATGTTATGATATGTTTTGTGTTTCTGTTTCAAAGTCATTGACAGGAAAGTGAAAGAGATTTAAAAATAAATAAAAAATTAAAAAAATATATATATGAGGGAACATGGTGTCCCATTTTCTCTTTTCTCTAAAGGGAAATCACCAAAATTCATTGGCATTTGCATTCCCTTTTTCAAAGGTTAATTTGGTCTATTCATTTTTTTTATTTTTTTTTAATTTTTTAATATTTTTACAGTTTAATCAATTAAGACACCCTTTTGTTGGGGTAATTTGCCTCCCAAAAACATTACATCTTTCAAACATATAAAAACCACTCAATTTTTTGGATATGGTTTTGTGGTGCTCTTTTTTGTTACTATCACTTTTTTTTTTTTTTTTTTTTTTTTTTTTTTTTTTGTATCATTATGAAGTAAGAAATTATTTTCGATTCGGCCAAAGTTGATTGATAGAATTGGATTTACTAAAATTTTGGAAAAACCCATGCATAAATTTGAAGTAAAAATATCTCGAGCACTTTTATTGCAAATTCTCCAAAATTATTGGCTTTTTAGACATTCCTATTATAATTTAACACGTCATTGAATGATATATTAATTTATTTCTTAGACCTCACATTATTTTAAAATACTACTATTGCGGCAAACAATGAAGGGAGTTAGGATGAATATTGATTTTTTATTAATCCAATGGTATGTCTTATTTTATTTTATTGCTTTTGTATGATAAATAGAGTATTATCTACTAACTTAGAATGCTTTTGATTTCTAAATTTAGATAATTTTCCAAAAAGAAATAATAATAAACAGAATTCGAATATACTTTTCTTTCTTTTTATTTAAGAAGAAAAAAGAGTAAATATTAATTTTTTTTCCAAAAATTTAAACTTTTGACCTCTTAATCACCAACCTATGTCTATATCCATCCATTGAAATATGCTCAAAATTACAAATATTGAGTTCGTTTCATTTTAAAAATCTAAATCTTTTTTTCCCTATAAAATAGTTGAAACTTTTTTTCTTTTTATAATACGTCGCTACAATTATAGCAAAAAAAGGCAGAATTGGAAATTAGGTAGCCTACTTATAGGTTGAAGATATTACTTTTGTTTAAATAAATAAATAAATAAATATTACTTCTGTTTTTTTTTTTTAAAAAAAAAAAAAAAAGTTATGATAAACTTCCAAATCTATCCCCTAAAATTTTTTTAAAAAATTACTTCACCCCTCCATGTACTCAACAATATCAAATCATACACCAGGAAACATCTTCATTTCTTCATTAATCAAAACTCTAGACCAATCTATTATGCAAATAAATTCATAATCAACTGAAGTAAAACTAAAACTGTGATAATTTCTTAGATAATGGTTGGGAAATCCAACCTTTTTTTTTCCTTCTTCTTTTTGTTGAGACATCATAATAATCCTCCCAATGGAAATTTGAAGGTCTGAAATGGCAAAAGAGTTTGCAAAGTTGGTCCCCCCAACAGCACCTCCATTGCTGGTCTCTGCAATAAATATAGTGAGAAATAGATAAGCAGCAAGTGGGGGAAGCAATAGCTACTAATCATAGAAAAATGATGACAATTTTGTCACACTGTCTGTAAGAACCTAAGTTGTCTTTTGTTTGCTGCCTACATTCTAATGAACATCACAACCATTTGAAGATGACAATCAAAAGGCTCCAACACAAATCAAGACTTTCTTTGTTCCTTTTTTTTTCTCTCTCTCTTTTCTTTCTTTCTTCTATTTTCCAACCTGGTAATGAATTACAGAGCAAAATGATACAAACCCTCTTGGCTTGTTTAGTCTCACTCATATCGTTTTGCTCATGGACATGTCCTAATCAACCTGTTTGGCAAAATATGTCTTGGCTTGCCATAAGAATTATTATTCATTTCAATATGGGGAGGAAAAACCAAGAATCAACAATCAGAACTATGAAATCAAACAAAAGGAATGATATATGACTATTCTAGCATTTTTTTTTTCCCTTTTAATGTGAAAAAAAAAATAGATGAGGAACCATGACTCATCAATAGAAGGGAATAAAAAAATAAAAATAACATACATTTGTTATGGTCAATCCAAGCATAGCTTAGTAGATAAGGTATTCATTACCATTTCAAATATCGATGACTTAATTTCCCACCCCATCATTATCATACTAGAAAAGACAGACAACTATTACAATTTATATTTAATCCAACACGTGTATGAAAATATAAACTAAGACAGATTTGAGCAATTTTCAAAATTTGCAAGAGCAAGTCTTTATAATTTATAAACACACACTAGAAAGTAACAACAATGTATGGCTTTATTCTTTAAGAAAGCTAGATTGTGTCAAGGGCTTTGTCAAAAGTGACTGCTAATAAGACTAAGTAGTTTTATGTTTGCTAAACAAATTGATGGGACATTTGATGTTTCATGCTATGCGTTATAATGCATTATAATCAACATCTTTTATCACCTTTGCTGCTATGACAAGCCAGAATCTCTTGCTTTGCTTTAAACCAAAGAAAGACATCTGTATCACTTTTCAATTATATTAAAGAAAAAAAGAACTCAAGGCAACATAAACATGATTAGCATTGGTTACATTAATACACAGATCCACCAAAATTTCAAAATTTCATAACCATTAGAAGGAAAGAACATCATTATGAAAAATTGATAAGCTCTAACACGATTAAGCACATTATGAGTCGGGTAGGCAAGGTGGGGTTATCATTCTCCAAAGACAAAATGTAGTGCTAACAAATATTTCGAATGTAACCAAATCAGTTGTCTTCCATAAAACACCAAGAAGAATTTAAAAAAAAAACAGAGAGAGAGAGACTCAAATAAGTTAATTACGGGTTAGAACACATACTACCTTTTTCACTCGTTTAGCAATGAGAACCTTGAACACAGAGTGAGAAATTTTCTGCATGAAAAAATGGCTACAACAAAGTAAACAAAGTAGAATGCTTGCAGACATGCGCAGCTTACTCTGAAGTCCAAGATTAGCAGAATTAAGGGCTTTACCATACAATAAGCCTCTTACACAGCAGCACCTACAGAATTTGATCTGATATTCTTGTCCCCCAAGAAGCTTTGAGAGCAACATCTTGGAGATGACGGCCTGAACTTTCAGCTTTTCTGGAAGTTTACTATTTTCTACATAAAACTCAGATAGAAATATGTACTAGGGGTCAAGAATCAATCACTTTATTGATGTTTTTCACACTGTGATTTTAAGACATATCTTCTCTGCATCTTTCCTGATCACACTTAAAAATCATGAAGAGATGTTGGGGGGTAAAAAACTAAAATAAGTTTTAAAAAGTTGATTGACTTGTGAAAATTTTAATAAGCTGATTTTGGCAACAAGTTAATTCAAACTCAATATAGAATATTTAGTAATTCTGTAATGATTTATTAACAAATAAAAACTAAATTTCAGAGGAGGCTACAAAAGAAAGACCCAACATTACATAAATAAGATAGGAAGTTGTAGGAAACTAGAGCTTCCTTGATCACAAGAAACTTGTTCCCTCGGATTTTTATTCTCCACAAAGAAGTTAATCTAATCATGCTCCATTCAGTCAACAAATTTTGAGAAACAGATGAAATATTTGAAACAAAACCTTTTAATTGATTAAATACCACATGAAACCTCATAAACTATATTGTAGGGAGACATTATGTGAGTCTAAGAAGCCAGATTTGGGGGAGCAGCAGCTTCTACAGGCTTCATGGAAAAAAAAAGATCCAAAACATCAGCATGGTTACGAATGTAACCGGGGCATTTTGAAAGAAAGTCTTGAGCATCTCCGTGCCTTCCAGCTTGGAAAAACGCTTCAAATAAATGGAGAACCACAGATGTAGAAGGAAATTTCTTCGATGTCATGCCCTTTAGGAAACCAATGGCATCATCAGCTGTTCCAGACTTCGATACATATGAGATAAATGGTTCAATTAATGGTGGGAATTCATGATTTCTCATCATCCCCAACAATTTCAAAGCTTCTTTGAATTCCCCTCGGAGCAATAGCTTGTTTATCAATGTTTTGTAAGTAGAATGCCGTGGTTTTAGCTGCTTTTGATCAACAAGATTGAAGAGAAGATGGGTAGCATCAGTTTCGCGTTTCTTTTGACAGTGAGCATTGACTATTAAATCCAAAGCATATCCAGCAGAAGACACTCCTCCTTTTTCAACCATTTTGTGAATGCAATCAGAGGCCTTATCAAGATCTCCAGCAGCACAATGCCCTTCTATCAGAGATGCCCAGGTCTTGTTGTCTGGATTACATCCAGAAGCTTCTAAGTTATTCATGAAATCATTAGCTTCATCACTTTTTCCAGTCCTACTGAGTCGATATGCTACCTTTCTCTGCATACCACCACTAAATACATATCCATACTCTTTCATTACATTTAAAACCTCATTGTACTCTCCAATCCTACCAACAGTAGACAGAGACTTGAGAACTGCAAAAACCATTGAATCCGTTAACACATTACCCGTCTCTGAAAATATCTTCAATGTCCTTGAGAATAGATCTAGATCTAAGTGCTTATTAACTGCTATTTTCTTTAACAGAAAAGTTAGACAATCCATTGAAGGCTTGTTACCTCCTGCCATTGCAAACACATACAAATTTACAGCTTCCTCAATCATTCTTCTTTTACAAAATCGTCCCAAAACCTTAGCAAATGTCTGCGCTTCCATTTCGTAACCATGGCTCCTCATTTCATCTACTACTTTCCAAAATCTATCTATACAATCTTCCCTTCCTAACACCCTAGCCATGGCATTATAAGTTTGCTCATCATGCTTAAACATCCCACTCTCACCAATCCATCTGAAAAATATAAAAGCTTTTGCTGGTTCTGTGCAAAGACTCTCCAATATCATCTCAACCATATCACTTGAAAATGAAACACTCATATCACGCAATTGCTGCTCAACATCCTCTCCCCACACATTGTTCCTGACAAGTTTGCAGACGATTGAACCAATCTTCTCCGGAGACTTGTCGGTGGATCCTGATGCAAACACATCTCTCAACTTCTCAGCTTCACTCTCCAATCCATCCTTCTCAAACTTCTCCAGTACCTTATCCCGTACAGTTTTAGATATCCCATAACCCTTTTTCTTCATACTGCAGTTCAAATCCCAAAACTCCTTAACAAGGCCATTAACACCTAGGATCCCCAGCATCAAGTTATACGACTTGGAGCTAAGTTTCTCACCATAATCCCCCGAAACCCAATCGAAAAACCTGATAGCACCATCAGGGCTCGACTCGAGCTTCCCCAATACCTCCAAAACCAAATCATGACTAATAACAATACCATTCGACTCTAAATCTTTCCTAATTTCATCCACATCGCGAGATTTAGAGAAAATATCAACCACAACAGCGTGATCAGACTCCTGTTCAGCCGCCGGTTCGGAGGAGAACGTTCGAGGCGTGCCGTATCTAGGTTTTACGATACTCGTGAAGTGAGAATCGGAAATGGGCGGCGACGCCGTGTCGTGAACGGGATGCTTAGGAAGAACTGACGATAGAGAGCGAAGTGATTGCAGATTGGGATGGGAAATTACCTGAAAATGTGAGGAGTTGGATGAAATGCGGAGCTGAGAGCGAAAATGAGCTCGTAAACGAAGCAGTCGCCATGAATATCTCATATTGCGGCTTTAGGGCACAGAACTGGAAGCAGGGCGAAGCCAAAGTGAAATGCAGAGAGAGTGGGAGAAGTAGGGTTTTAGAGAAGAATAAAATAAAAATAAAAACTGAATTTATTGGAAAAATTTGAAAACCTAAACTTTGTAAAGTAATCTGCACTAAATAAAATTAATAATTAAAAAAATATATATTTGTAGTGAATTGTATTGCTGTCGTATTGAAAATTGTTGATTAAACTTTTTAATTAAACTATGGGTTACATTTTATTAATGGAAAGATATTTGTTATTGGACGATCAATGTTAGGCCAACATGAGCATAGTTGAACTGACATAATTTTGTATTATCAATATCAACTTCGAGGTCAAAGATCGCCCTATGGACATCTCTATCAATATCAACTCTGATCCTCGTGAATTCCGCGCGAGGAATTGGGGACGGGGAAGCCTTCCCCATCCCCGCCCTACCCCCTCGATATTTCTATCTCCTACCTCACATGTTGTTAAAAAAGATTGATGTCAAAGTAAGCTTAGGCTAGTGGTAATTGACATGCACTCTCTTCCTTTGAGTTAGAGGTTTTTAATCTCTCACATCACAATTATTTTACTACAAATAATTATTATTTTATTAGCATGCTACTTGAAATAAATTGATTTTATTAATTGATAAGCTAGATTTTATTTATGGAAACGATATATTTCATATATTATGTAACTACATGGAAGGTATGTCATGTCTTTAGATATCTTAATAAGATAATAGTTAATGTCATGGGTGAAAAATTACCATACTTAAATCGAACATGAGAACCAAGACAAACCAAAGCAGCTTTGATATCAAAATGATAAGAAATCAAAGTTGTTCAGATACCAAAATGAATAAAACCTTGAGCATTGAATCTAAGAACCATGTTCAACAACAAGACTCAAAGAACTCAATCTCAACAGCCCCAAAATTTGATCCCAACCTCTATGATAGGCTGGATTCAAATTACTTAGATCATCTAATGAACTAAAGATTGGACAAAACTTGAAATTCTCATCAATCTTTGATCTTCAAAGCACTCCACAAGTAAAATAGGTTAAACCTCACTTGAATGCTTCAAATATTCATGCATTCTATTACAATAACACATAAGAAACAAAACGCCCTAAAAGCTTTCAAGGTTTAAAACTCGAACTTCTACATTTCAGAAATTTCCCATTCATCATATCTCAATACATCATAGCTATATAGCCTCAAAACAAGACCCATGACCTCTTAGCCATATATTGAGACTTTGTCCTCTCTTTTACCACTAGGCCACCCATGATGGTTTGTAACTATCACAATTTATAACCATAATTGGCCATAATGTAAATGTAACCTAAAAGGCACATGAAAAGTTTTAAAACTGAAAATAAATTTAATAAAATCCATTAATCAAATTTTCTTATATTCTACTTGGGGAGGGTGATAGGGACAACGACCATCCACATATTTCCACAATGGTATGATATTGTCCACTTTGGACATAACCCTCATGGTTTTGTTTTTGGTTTCACCCCAAAAGACCTCATAACAATGAAAATAATTGTCCTCACTTATATACCCATGATCATCCCCTTATTTACCCGATGTGGAATTTTTGTCGCATTCTCAACAGAGGGTACCCGACCAAGCTGAGTTAAACTTATCATACTTAAGGGCAAGCAAGCCTTTGGTTGGATTTTTCAGCTTTAATCTCTTCTTAGGCCAAGCCAAGCCACTATGTTGGGAGAATTCCTCTTTGTTTCAAAAATCGTGTATATTGCATTGTCTAACTCATTAATTCATTGAAGAGACGACGACAGAGATTCCAACTAAATATGCAAGTTAATCTCCAAAAATCTTAAGAGAATTCCTTTATGAATTAGAGAGATCTCACACGTGAGATTTTCTATACAGTACTTACTTTCGTCGAGCATAACACAAACTTATGTCTTGTTCAGACATCAAAGTTCCGTTGGAGGATATGACATCATATAAGAGTGTAGTTTCTTTATTTTATAGACAACTGTTCATCTCATATTCAGTTATCCTCTTAGGTCAAATTCATGCGGATTAATACACCACTTTTTTGTTTACAAGTTTTAGTATTTTTTTTTTTAATGAAAAAGCCTAATTGAGTAAACCTTGTATTTGTTTAGTGTTTATAGAAAAATAACATGTTATAGATTTTAATTTTTTTACTTTCCTCACAATTTTTTCAAATCATAATAATCACCCTTTAAACCCGATTAAAAAAAAAATGCAAGTGTGCTCGATAAAATATGTTCAAATATTAAACATGGGTGTTACTTTTTCAGTTTTCTATATATTTGGTTTTTATTCTATTTCAATTGTATTCAATTTTTTTTCATGTCACTCTTCTTTTACTATTGCAATTGCAAAAAAAAAAATAAAAAATAATAATAAAATAAAATAAAATAAATAGTTGCAACTCGATGACTATTCGAAATGATCAAGAATTAAATAGTCTATAAATATGTTTTATGTAATATTATTCATTTCTTAATTTTTACTTGATGAGACGTATGCATTTAATAAAGGAAAATTATTATAAATAGAAAAAATAAAATAGATAGTAAAATATTTCTATATATTTTTTCTATTTTTAAAAATAGCCTTTTAATGAAGGAGGTTTGAAATTTTGCACCCTATTGCCCTTAAGAAAATAAAGAACTTTTTGGACTCATTAACAACTTCTAATGCCACATTATTTTCCTGAAATAGTTTTTACAGTTATATATATATATATATATATATATATATATATTATTCTGGCAACCCTTTTTTAAGATGAAGATCTAAGAAAATATTTATATATAAAATTCAACATATATATTTTCTTTAAAAAAAAATTCAACACACATACATACATCACTCTCCACAGTTATTTTCAATATTTTGCAGGCAACCTTTTAAGATGAAGATTAAAAAAATATATTGAAATATAAAAATCAACATGAAAAAATTCCGATAGGCATTTATTTGAGATTAGAAAAATCTCCTAATAAAAGGAGTAACCAAACAAACCCCAGAAGCCAAAAGGAAAACTCATAAAATATATATATATATAAAAGAAGAAGAAAAAAAAAACCTCTTTCCTCCCATAAAGAGATTTGAAAGGATTGGAAACATCCAATCCTATTAAAGAAAATAACTCTCTCAACAGAGCATTTAACACGAGAAGTGATTTTATTTGTGGACGACATCTTTAACAGCATCAGCAGCTCCTTGAGCCTTAGCTTTCATTTGTTGTCCTGTCTCTTGAACGGACTCTTTGGCTGATTGAACTGCATTGCTTGCCTTATCCATTATATTGCTCACTTTTTCCTATATTCACAAATCACCATATTACTTATCATTCTTTAAACTTCAAATTCGAAAAATAAATTTGGATAATTTTTCGATGATGTTAGTAAATTATAAAATTTTATAAATTTTTAAAAATAGTCGTATAATAAGAAAAACAAATATAACATATGAAAAACCTGAGCTTGGCCCTTAGCTTCTCCAGCAATGATAGCTGCTCTCGTGAGAGGTGTCCATTTTTTGTAAAGAGAAGTTTATAAAAGAAGAAGAGAAGAGGATTTGTGAATATGATTCTCTAAGTTAGTTTGATTTAGGAGTTCGAGCTTGGTGTTATTTATATAGTAGTTTGAATGGAATCACCACTTGACACGTGTAATGCAACCAAAGGAAGCACCATGCCACGTGTCATCAGATCAATGAAACTTTTATATGCGAGGCCCATTGACTAGGGGATGGCAAGAAATAGAATGGTTCATTTTAAGTAATTGACCATTACTCTAAATTTATAATTTCTTATTAATTAAAAAAAAAAAAATCGCATATGATTAATAATAATAATAAGTATCAATTTATTACCATAAATTTTGGTAATTGTATTGATTAAACTTCAAACTAAGTAATTGTACCTATTTGAATGGTAAACTTTCCTAAGTGAATCGATTCAAATATTCTATTAAAATTTCATTTTCAAAACCATTAATGCATAATTTTTTATATATATGAAGACTTTTTTAAATGTAAAAATTAATATAAATTAGAAAAAAAAAATATAATAATCAAATAGATAGTAACGATTCTTCATTGGATTTGAATGATTTTTCATCCACTTGTCTTCCTCTCCCTCTATATATATTTTTACTTATTTAGAAAGTTTTACATGATAATTTTTCTCGCTTCCTTTTTTGTGGATTTTTTGGAGAAAAATAATTTTATTTAGGTGATTCTAATGTAACTTTAAGGGTCTGTTTGTTTCATAGATATTGCCATGAGATTTTAGACAAACATTTAATATCTTTGTTTCACAGAATTTCACTATTTAAAACTCAGAATATTATTATCTAGAACTCATATGACATGGGTTTTTTAATATCATACATACTTGTGGGATTTTTATACCTGAGAGTTGAATAGAGTCTGATTAATTAATAAATTTAATTATTACTATAAATTTTAATTACTTATTAAATATAAATGTATTATTTAGATTGAAAAATTTTTAATTAATATATTTACCATTGATATTTTATGTTATCTTAACTATTTAATATAAAAATTTATTATTTTAATATTCTAATTAATTATTTTTATTAATATAATAAAATAATTTAATTAATATTTAATTAAAAATATTTATTTATTGATATTTTGAGTGATTAAATAAGTAATTAATATAACAAATTATTAAATAATTAAATTTAATTATGATAACATTACTTTGTCTTTTATGATTAAATAATTATTTAATTTTAGTTTTTATATACAAAATTGGTAAATCAAACATATTCATTCAACTTTTAGGCATTAATTATGTTGCAAATCCAAACATAGATATTAATTAGTTTGAGGTTATAATTAATACAACTCTATAATTGAGGTATATAATTAAATTGAATATTTGCCCTAATGGTTAGAAGTTATTAAAAACCATTTTTAACTAATGTCGTCAGTAAAGTTCACTTCTTTCTCCAAATCTCATATTAGTAATTCACAAAATACCATCCTTGACGGATATATTATAGGGTTCAACTTATTTATAAATATAGCAAAATGTCACTATCTATTAGTGATAAATAATGATAGACACTTATAAATATTTACCAATGCTTATCACTGTATTGTCTATCCGTGATAGACAATGATATTTTGCTATATTTAAAAATATTTCTAGCATTTATCATTTAAAATAGTTAATTACCCTATATTTATATATCAAAGTTCAACACTATAATAAATACTAACCTCTTTTTAATGAATTATTTATAACTGATATGTTTAGATTTCTTAATCGTTGACCTAATATCTTATGATTTTTTAATTTTATAAACTATAATTTTATATTTTAAATATAGTTTCAGATTTGCAATTGCCTATCATTACTTTTAATGGAGTGAACAATCTACCTACACATAACTCAATGACTTAGATATCAATACTCTTTTTTATAGGTTAAAGTTTGAACATTCTCTATATAAAAACATCCCAAACTTTAAAGGCTAATATTTTTTATATTTCCAATCTTTTTAGTATGATATACTTCTAGACTTTTTTTTTTTCTTTTTTTACTTTCTTCCTCTTTTATACATCGACATATAATTTAGATGGTCTCACATTTAGGTCGAACATAATTAATTGAGTTAGCTTGGGCTGATTTATCTATTGTAGAGTTCTTTTTGTACCTATATTTTTTTTCATTTGAAATTCTTTTTTTTGAGTACGTAGGTAGGTGACTTTAGATTTTTTTTTTATCCTTGAACTTTGAAATTTGTAGCAAAAAAAAAAAAAAACTTTGGTAAGTCTCGTACCGATCTTTCTCTTTATATTATGATTCATTGTTTTATTTTATTTTTATTCATTTCTTTTCTAAAACGAGCATAGGTCAACTAATATCAAATATGTATTATCAATTTTGAGGTTGGTTAGATCCCTGCCCATATTGTAAGAAGAAGAAAAACCTACCTAATCTCAGAGATATTATTTAACAAATTCTCTCTTATTGATATATTTTCAATAATTTTTTTTTTGCACACATATCTCTCTTGCTGTTAATGTTGATGGAAATGTAGAAATCTCAATTTTACAAATATATTGATAAAATGTTGAAGTTGTTGGATATTTGTGAAGAAATTATAAAAACAAAAAAAATATTTAACTTGGTAAATAACCAATTTAACACTTTTTAAATTAGTTAAAATATTTATTATTTATATTACATTCACATCAATGACATTTTATATTCACTATCTAGGTTGATGTTGAAGTCTATAAAAATATGGAAATATCGATGAAAATTCAACCGTAACTTTCAATTATTTTATTTATTTATTTATTTTTGGAGTACATGCTCCCAATTACTTTTTTCCTTCTTTATAAACGTACACGATCTTTTTTTTTTTTTTTTTGGCCAAAACTTCTTTCATTCCTCACAAAAGCATCTTCCTGTATAACTATTTTCAAACGTGTTGAAATTATATAATCAAAGAAACTATTATTAATTTATTTATGAACATGGTTTTATGTTAAAAAAAATTATATAATTATTATTTTGTTATTATATAATTTTTGGGATAAATTGAAATTTTTGTCCCTATATCTTGAGAGAAGTTAAAATTTAGGCTTTTAAGTTTATAATTAGAGTTTAACTCTTATAGTTTGATAAAAGCTTCATAAATAATCACTATGGTAAAATTATTTAGGAGAATTAAACAAACTATAAGGACAATAAATTCTAATTATTATTTTTTTAAAAAAAAATAAATTCTAAATTTTAAAATCATATGAACTAAATTGTAACTTTATCTAAACCATAGTATCCTAATTTATAATAATTAGGTAATACATATTTTAATTAAAAAAATGAATTGAGTTTATAACATGACATACTATATTTCTAAATGTATTTATCTTTATTTAATATAATTCTACACTTTAAATTTTTAAATAATTTCGTAACACTATAGACTTTTTCATAAGTTTTACACACAAAAAAAAGTCCAACAAAGAGCCTCATTCTTCACAATATAGGCCATTGTGAAAGCCCTTCTCAAAAAATGAGTAAGCAAACAAAACGCAAAGACCAAAAAGAAAACCCTTTATAATTATTCTCTCCCTTTCCTAAAGAGAAAGGCTTGGAAAAATATATTATAGAGATGGAAAAAAAGCTCTAACAAAGAGCATTAAAGAAAATTGAAAATGAAAAACATATAGATTATTATAAGCGAAATTATTTGTTCACAGCATCTTTAACAGCATGTGCTGCTCCTTGTACTTTAGCCTTCATTTGTTGTCCTGCCTCTTGTACTGACTCTTTGGCTGATTGAGCTGCATCATTTGCCTTATCCATCATGTTGCTCACCTTCTCCTACATTAAGGATACAAACTAACATATATTACCAATCATCCTTTAATTTTCAATACCATGAAACAAAAATAGTGTGCAACCCACCGTAATTAATAAAAAATAATGTAACACTTTAGCAGGTACAAACTCTATAATATTATTATTCAGTTATTAATGTGGATGGTTACAAACGCAATAAGATGTGAGAACAAGCACAATTTAACTGACATATAGGTATGTATTAGCAATCAAGAGACCCATATGGTTCGAATCCTCCACCTCAATTGTATTTAAAAATAGAGAAGGAAACAAAGACATTTATAGACAGAAAAAACCTGAGCTTGGCCTTTGGTCTCTCCAGCGTGGTAGCTCATCTTGTGAGAGTTGTCTGCCATTTTTATTTTTTAATATAAATAGAGATTCAAAAGCACAGAAAGTAAATGAGAACTTGAAAAAGACTTGGTAAATATGGCTTTAGTTTTATTGATTTTGAACCTAAGCTTGGTGTTCATTTATATAGCAGCATTGGCTTAGATTACTGGCCTGACACGTGTAACATTCTAATTGAGACATTACGCCAAGTGTCGACTTTTCATTGGACTGTTAATATAGGAGGCCCATGTGGCCAGGAGCAGGCAAGAAGTGTTCAAAATGCAATGATAGGGAAAATTTGACTGTTTCCATTTTAGAGAGAGTTAATAGGAATGGCATTATGGTTATAGTCGATGTTATCGAGGATATTCTTGCCATTTTACATTCTTTTAATATATACTTTTCTTAATGTACAAATTGGAGATTTGAACCTTTTTCATTTTCGTTAAAAGTGAGATTATTTTTACTCAAAGAAAATAAAATGAGTTTTTTTTTTATTTGTTGTTTTGGAAAATTTTCACCAATAGAAAAAATGTCAAATTATTTAAAAAAAAAAAAATAGCAACAAAACACAAATATGAATTGATAGACTTCTATCAGCATTTATCAGTAATAGACTTCTATCACTGATAGACTTCTATCAGCGTCTATCACAACTATCTAAAAATTTTGCTATTTTGTTAAATAGTTTCCCTTATTTTTCTATTTTTAAAAATTCTCTTATTGTTTTTTAGATCATTTGTTTTTCTCCCATTTTATTCTATAACTAAATCATTTTTTAAAAGCATTATTTATTTGAAATCAATCGGTTTTTGTTTTTATTTTAGGTTAAATTTAAAGTTAGTTCTTAAAGTCCGAGATAATAATTATTTGATTTTTACAGGTTAAGTTAATGGATTCTATTCTACCTATAAATAGTGACTAAATGGAGCTTAAATTTTTTACTTCAAGTTTTTAAAGATATCTAATAATTGTCTGAACTTTAAATTTTGTATATTTTAGACTTTTAGCATATTGTTAAAATTAATAAATTTATTCTGCATAAAATTGAACTGTATCTTGTAGGGAAATAACACTTCCAATCTAGTAAGTTTATAAATTTGAGAAAACATTGAATAAAGTCGAAAATCTATTAATCTTAAATATTAAAGTGAAAGGTTAGTAACTTATTAAACCCAAAATTTTGAATATATAGACATGTTAGTTACAAATTCTGAAAGGTCAAAATTCTAAATTTAACCATCTTAAAAAAAAAAAAAAAAAAAAAAAAAAAAAAAAAACTCCAGTTTAAATTACAGTTTTAACCTTCTTGTTGAGTAGTGAATAAAAAAAGTTTCAGGTTGGGAGAGATAAAAAGAGTTTAATATTGGAAGAGAAATTATTTAAGGGAAATTTTTAAAAATAGAAAAATAAAATAAACTATTTACATAAAATAACAAATTTTTTAGATAGTTGTAATAAAACCTGTATGTAGGGGTCTATTATAGAAATGATAGAAGTCTATCATTAGATGCGAATAGAATTATATCAATATCTATCATTTTTTTTTTGTTATTTTCTCTAAATAGTTTGACAATTTTTTTAGAAAAAATTTCTCAAATAGAAAAAATGTCAAACTATTTACATAAAATATCAAAAAAAAAAAAAAAAAAAAAAAACACTGATAGACATTGATAGACTTTTATCAGCATCTATTAGTGATAGATTTCTACCATTTCTATCACTGATAGACCTTGATAGACACTTCCGTCTATCACAACTATCTAAAAATTTTGCTATTTTGTGGAAATAATTTTCCTTACTGTTCTAGTTTTAAAAATTCCCTTTTTTATATATGTAAAATTTTTTCATTATTTAATCAGTTTCTTCCTCATCTTCAAAATTTCTTATTACTCCATAAAACAACAAATCCTTATAATACAAATTGAAATTAAACGCAAACTTCTTCCCAACAAAAAAAAAATAGTAATAAAAATAATAATAAATAATAATGCATTTTCCAATCAAAATTAGTTAGAAAAGATTAAAAATATGCTTTACATTGATTTTGAATGTCTTAAATTCAATTTATGCATTGAACTCTACTTATTTGCCTAGTTTAGGTGTGTCATGCCTAACAAATTAAATAATAATTCCATTAAAACTAATTAAAAAAAATGCAATTTTACAATTTTACAATCACATATTTATGTATGTCTATCTGATTCTTATTAATTTAATCATTTGTACTATCTAATTCTTGTTAATTTAATCATTTATTGATAAAAATTATGACAATTTCTTCTATAAAATCAAAAAATTTTAAATTAATATCTAAAGAGTCCCTAAAAAATCAAAATTTCTCAACCCATCACCCTTAAAGTTCAGATCTTTCATACATAAATAAGAAAATCTTATGAATATAATTAAATATAATGAGAGAGAACTATTAAAATTCTCTTATCAATTACATTTCCTATAAATTAAAACACCACTTATGGCAAATGGGAAAATTAATTAAATAAAAAAACACCCACTAACAGAAAGAGTCTTAGCTTCCAATACCAAAACAATGAGACCCTAAAGAACATAAAAGGGGAAAAACTTGTGCATTATTATAGGTACATATTTGGAAATAAAAACGGTTCATTTGTTAAAACCAGTCGCATCCTTGATAGCTTCAGTTGCTTCTTGAGCTTTGACCATCATTTGTTGGCCTGCCTCTTGTACGGTCTCTTTTGCCGATTGAGCTACATGACTTGCCTTCTCCATCAGATTGCTTGTTTTTTCTTCAGTTTGGCCCTTGGCTTCTCCAGCATGATAGCTCATGTTCTGAGAGTTATTTGCCATATTTTTTTTTCACTTTTCGAGATTGATCTATGAATTGTTAAAAAAAAAAATATAAAGAGTGTGAGTTTTTTCGATTTTTTTTTTAATGAAAAGTTGTGTGTTTATGTGTTATTATATAGTAGTTTCATATTGATTCGATGTTTGACATGTGTAATTTTTATTTTTATTTTTTATTTTTTGGCTTAATGAAACTAGAGCCACACAAGTGTGAGAAATCTATGTGTGTTTGAAATTTAGGGTTAGAAGTTTTGATTGATTCAAGTAATTCACTATTTTTGAGGAGTGACTATGTGGCTTGTAATTTTTAGTTAGATGATTTTTAAAAAAAGAATTATGTCCTCTATTTATTCCAAAAATCATAAAAATATGACAAAGTATAATGCTGAAAAATTATGTTTAAAGGAGCTGAGAAGCAAAAATTGGTCTGAAAAAGACACTAGATCTAGCGTGGAATTTATATATATAAATATTGATGGAAATATTCACATTTCGGGTGTCAAGCGTGGAATTTTACTGCCCTTAATTTAGATAATTTTTTTTGGTTAAAAAATACTTTTGGTCCCCTAAACTTTCATCAAAGTAACAATTTAGTCCCTGAACTTTAGTTTATAACAATTTAGTCTATGTACTTTCAATTTTGTAATAATTTAGTCCTCAAACTTTAGTATGTATCAATTTAGTTCTTGTACTTTTAAATTTGTAATAATTTAGTCCATAACATAAAAACAATTATCAAAATTAGATGTTAATTTTTTTATTTTGTGATGTAGACCTTGTATTTTATAAAAATATTGAGTCCCTAATTAGTTTATCGGTTCATTTATACAAGAAATCTCATTAAATCTTAATGCTATTTTCTACAATAAAGACTAAATTGTTACAAATTTTAAAGTACACGGACTAAATTGTTACATAGTAAAGTTTAGGGACTAAATTGTTACAAAATTGAAAGTTTAGAGACTAAATTGTTACTTTTATGAAAGTTTAGAGACTAAAAGTGATTTTGAACATTTTTTTTTCAACTTGGGAGATTTTTAAGAATGTTTACAATGGGGAGGGGAGGTATTTTTTTTGGGTATATCCACTGTAAGCTCATATTTATACTGCATGAATATATTGTTGTATATTGAGTGAAACCTTGAACTGAACTCTTGATATTATAGGTTTCTTGAATCGAATGGGAAGCTTGTGATTTCTCTATATTTAAACTTTGGTATATGTTTTCTTTAGTTGATTGCAGTATTTTGTTTTTCCCTCGTATTTGTGTTTTCTACATTTTTAGTTTTACATCATACTTAATTGTACTCTATTTTAGAAAAATATTATCACATTTGATGAATTTGTTTTGAGGTGAATTTGATGGTAAATATGTTTATTTTGTAGCAAACATTTTTTGATGTGTATACTAAAGGATGAATCATTTTAAAAAGGTGAAGATTAAATGATATTTATGTGTCTTAAAAAAAATTAGAAACTTAAAGTTGTCTTGTTTTTTCATTTATCATGATAGTAATTTGAAGAACATGGCGATGCCACACAAAATATGGTTATTTATATCTGTGGAGTGTCGTATTTTGATTGAAGCATTCAATTACGAGCGATGTTTATACTATTCTAAATTTATTTGGATGTAAATGACTTGAATACAATATTATACTAAAGGTTTATATAATTACAATTGATTTTATAATTACATTTGTAATAATTTGTTATCGGTATGAAGTGCCTATATAAATGATATATAAAATAAAAATTAGCTATTACAGGTTAAAAATTCAATAAGTTTTTATAGCATTTGTTTACTATTGTAAAAGTTGCTATCAAAAGTAAATAATAACATTTTTTTTTAATGCTATGAAAAGTTTCCGTAATAATTCTGCAATTGGAAATGAATTTTTTATAATTTTTTGTATAGCATTGAACAAAAGTTATAAAAAGTTAGGGACTTTCAAATAACAATATCATGCATAAAAATGCTATAAAAAGTTTTTTATAGTGCTTTTTTACCACTATAAAAATACTATAAAAGACCGTCCATAGCATTTTTTACTACTATAAAAAATGTTATGAAAGATTTCAATAGTGTTTTTTTGTCAATGCTATGAAAAGTTTCCATAACATTAAATATATGTTATTAAAAGTTAATTTTTTATAGCATTAGAAAAATGCTATGAAAAGTTTGGAACTTACAATAACTTGAAGTACGACAATAAATTTCATATTTTATGCATGTCATAATTGGTAATGCAGATGGCATGAAAACCATGAGAAGAGAGGAGCTATAAAGTTATTTGATTTTTTATTTTTGAAAATTAAGTTTATAAACATTGATCCCATTTATAAATTTAATTATTTTGTTGTTCATTTTCTACTAGTTATAAAAAATTAAGTTAAATTTTGAAAATAAAAAAGTAGTTTTTAAAATTATGTTTCTTTAATAACGACATAAAATCGTGTGATAAAAAATTGAGAAAACAAAACTAAATTAGAAAAAAAAAAAAAAAAAAAAAAAAAAACTAAAAATGAAATAGACCGTATATGATATATTAAATTTAATTGGACTGCTACCCAAGTCAAAGCTAATGAATAAAAAGTAAAGGAAGAAGATGGAGTAACTAACAGGGCAAAGGAGGGTATAAACAGAGTAAAGTTGTAAAATCAATTATGATATGAATTTTTAATTAAAAATAAATTAGTTACACTCTTTGGAAAATTGAAATTGAATGGGTGTGATTTAAAAATAAGTTTATTATTTTAATTATTTTCATACCGGTAATTAGTTTATAATTTATTATAATTAAGATAATTATTTAAAAATTAATATGATTTAATTTGAAGCAATGTGAACATCTCCATGTGAAGTCTAGAACAAGCACTATATTGCTTTTAAAAGTTGGGACCCTTGGATTTCTCCCCCCAACGAAAAGTGTATTCAAATTTTCATATTTTATTTTAGAATTATCAATCTATGATCTCATTCTTTTAGTAATTGAATTATAATTATCTTTGAATTATTTTACAAAATAGCTAAAATATTAAGATTTTTATCCTTTTAATTTATGAACATTTATGCTCACTTATATCAATTTGTTCAATTTTTAAATTAGTGTCGAAGAAAAAATAAAACAAGTTGGCCCAATGTCAACTAGCCATAACTCTTATGGGGGAGAAAAGGCTCATGAGCCATATGAGAGCTCTTTTTTTTCAAGGCTCTTACACAATACAAGCTTTATTTGGGAGAGAGGAAAGAAAAAAAAGTCTAACCAAAAACAAAAATGAGCGAATAGGGATAGCTTCATTTATTAATTGCATCCTTGACAGCATCAGCTGCTCCTTGTGCTTTGGCTTTCATCTGTTGTCCTGCTTCCTGCACTGATTCCTTAGCTGATTGAGCTACATCACTTGCCTTGTCCATCATATTGCTCACTTTCTCCTGCATAAGGTCACAAATTAACAAAATACACCAAATTAGATATTCTCCTTAGCTGATTGATTCCTTAGTATGACAATAAAGATGTACGTCTAACTGGCAACATTAGATTGCAATTATGTTACTAAATACATAGCGATAGTGTAAACCTGAGTTTGACCCTTGGCTTCTCCGGCATGGTAGCTCATCTTTTGAGAGTTATCCATATTTTTTTATAAAGAATTTCAAAAACACAAATAAAGCTTTTTACTTGAGGAAGATGAATTAGTGAATATAGTTTTAGAGTTTGTTGATTTAGAAGCTTAAACTTGTAATGATTTAAATAGTAGTTATAATTGAATCATTAGTTAACATGTGTAATGTCATGTGGCAGTTTGTGATATGTTTAGAAATGACATTTGTCATATGATGTTTGGAATGGTTCTATATTGGGGCCAATTGACCAGGTTTAATAGTTGAGAATTGTTCAAAATTCACCACAAAAGTTGCTTCCTTTTTTAAGAGCATTTTTCATGTGTCAATATTTGTATACTATTCATGAGTGGAAAAGTCATCTTTAAAATGATAAAATTAATTGAATAAAACAATAAAATTACATCAGAAGTATTAAATAAAATATTATATATAAATTATTCTTAGTTAACTTTAATAATATTTGTTTTTATTAAGCTGAGTGCGTACTAATATCGAATAATTATGGGTTAACCTAGTAGTAAATAGGAAGCATGAACTTGATAAAGGGCTAAGAGGTTATGAATTCACTAATACATATGGTGGTCACCTATCGGTGATTTAATATTCTAGCAGTTTTCTTATGTTAGTTCATAAGATTAGTCAATGTGCGCGTAAGCTGCCCTAGATACTCACATATATATATATATATATATATATATATATATATATATATATATATATATAAAAGTACTAATATCGAAGGACTTTGTTGGTTTTCTATGAATAAAATAAGACAACTTATTGGTGTCTATTTGGTCACTGAAGTTTTAAAATAATATGTCATTCATCTCATAATTGCCAAGTCACATGTTCAATCACTAAAAAAATTAATATAATATGCCAAGTCAGCAAGTTAGTAGCTGCCACATAATATTTCTGTTAGTCAACTAACGGTCAAATCAATTTAGGGACCATTTAGAACATTTATTTAGACTTCAAGGACTAAAAGTGTTCATTTTAAAACTTCAAGGACTAAATAGATATCAACCTCAAACTTTAGAGACCAAAAGTGTATTAAATACAAAGCTAGCTAGGACATTTATCTTGATCATGAAGACAGGTTTACTTTATCAGTTTTAAATTTATATGCACACATTACATGAGTTTTGAAATAGTTAAAAGTGCTTTTAGTCACTTAAAATACTTGGATAATAATTTTCATAAAATAGTTTAATTTGGATTGCATATGAAGTTTGTAGCCACCTAATTTTGTCCGGCCTATTTAAAATAAGTTTAATTATTTAGTTTAATTTTGCCTTAATTTCTCTAATTTTAATTTTGTATTTTATCCACCTTTATTTTGAAAGAAAAAAAAAGCTTGTTTTACTGTTTGGTTAGAGTAACTAGATTGGTTAGTTAAAGTAACTAATTTGGTTAGAAATTTTACAAAAAAAAGTAAGTTTTTATTAGGTTTTATTTTTCCAATTTTTGTTTTCCTTCTTAGAGTGTGAGTCAAGTTTGGCCTTATTTCAAATTTAAAAAAAATAGCCAGTAAACTTTTATGGCAAATACGGAAGTTTTGTTGGCTTTAAAGCCATATTCTTCTTCAGCAGTAAAGGCGGATGGAAACAAAAAAAAAAAAAAAAAAAAAAAAACCCTAAGGGCGAGCTGTAGGAGGAGACAGAAAAAAAAAGAAAGAAAGGAGAGAGAGAGGGAGTGCTGTAGAGGGAGAATACAGAGAAACAAAAAACCCGAGAGAAAACAAAAATTAGAGAGTTTCTAACATCCTCCCAACATTTTTGAAATTTCGGAACCAAGAGAAGTTCAAGCTTTAGTTGGAGGTCGTTGGTAGGGCTTTTTGTCAAAGGATCCGCACCTCATACAACGAGCAACTTCTTGTTCCGGATCTAACCTTCAATCTTCTTCTTTTCTCTTGCCAATCTAAAAAAAATAGAGAGAAGAAAAGGTTATAAGGAAAAGTTTTTTTTATTGCTATTTTTTTTCCGTTTTATTTTTATTTTTTATTATAATGTGACATTTACGCATTTCTATTAAGTCTATTATTACTGTTCTTCTTTTTATTATTATTATTATTATTTTTTTTTGGTTCATCTTCTTTCTCTTCCATGTTTATCTCTTCATTATTGTTTTATTTTTAAAGAAGGTAAAGTGTAAAAAAAAAAAAAAAAAACTTACCTAGAACTCCACTTTGTGATAGTCTTGAGAGATTCGTAGCCTTCATTTTTTTTTCTTGAGTGTGAAATTGGGGAGTTTATTTTCAAAGTAAAAAAAAGGAGAAGAGAAGTTTTGTTAAAAAAAAAAAAAAAGAGAAGAGTAAAAGAAAAGCAAGAGAGGAAGAAGATGAGGGAAAATAAAAAAGAAGTGGTGAAGAAGAAAGAGAAATGGGTTAAAGTGTAAAAAAAAAGTTTTAAAGAAATTAATTAGAGTTTTTAAAAATAAAAAAGTTTAAAAGTATTATTATTATTATTATTGTTATTATTATAAAAAAAAAAGTAGGATGGATGGACGCAGCCCATCCTATCGTTTTAATTTAATTTAATTTTTTTTTTATTTATGTGTTGCGTCAGTGGCAGCACTGACGTAATTTTTTTCTTTTATTATTATTATTAATTATATATATAATTTTTTTTTATTTTGATTTATTAACTTTTCTTTTACAATCTTTGTTAATTTATTTTCTTATTAAATTTTAAAATTTTATTACATTGTATATCTTCTTTAATATCTTCTAATTTATTTTTTAGACCATTTATTTATTTTATTTGATATATTCACATGCTCTCAATTTAGTTTATATTTGCTAATTTTTGTTTGTTCGTTTTTTTAAAATTCATTTTAAAAAAAAACAAATAATCCGACGACGGAATCTAGATAATTTGGAAGTCCGATTTTCTAGAATTCTTGAGGCGAGGAGTCGATTCTTTGGAAGTCCGAGGTCGATCTCCAATATGTTTTCATTAAATTTTTAATGTATCATTTTACGTTTATTTAATATTATGCTTCTTAAATTATACTTATTTATTTAATGTTCACATTTAAGTTGATTTTAATTTCTAGTTAATATTTTTTAAAGTTTTTTTAAAATATTTTATTATTAAAATTCTTTTAAAGACATTTAAAATATAAATCTTTTAAAATACATTTTTTATCTTTAAAAAAATTAATATATTATTTCAAAAGATTTTCTAATAAGTTTTCTCTAAGAACTTGACACCGTTTTTCTTAAAAAAAATTCCTAAGACGGAATCTAGGAAATTTGGGAGTCCGATTTTCTAGAATTCTCGAGGTGAGAGATCATCTTTGGGAGTCCGAGATTTGATCCCAAGAAAAAATGAATTTAATTAAATGTTTTAAATTTTTTTATTAAAAAGACTATTCCTATGACGGATTTTGAGAAATTCAAATAATTTCTCAAATTCTTGAGGTGTGGAATTTTTCCTCAAATTTTAACGTAGTCAAATTGATGGAAGATTTTCCACTTATTTTATGAATCATTACTTCAAATATTGGAGTAATGAGGGGTAAAATAAGACATTTGTTTTAAAAAAATTTCTTCCCAAATGATTTTCTTTAAAGAATATATTTAATTCAAGATAAAATGATTTGGCCACCGTTTTCTAAACGGGTGTTGTGGGGTGCTAACACCTTCCTCATACACAAATGACTCCCGAACTCAACTCTAGTTTTCGCAGACCATTTTTGTTGATTTTTATTAAAATTTGTTCACTTTATTTCGGTGTCCAATCACACCGTAAAAAAGATTGGTGGCGACTCCTTTTTTATTTTCTTTTAAAATTAACCCTTTTTAAGGACGTCGGCCGGTCCGCGTCGTCTCGGGCACGTGGCGACAAAGTTATTACATTTTCTGGTACCTGAACTAATGCTAAGTATATAGTTTGAAGAACTTTGGATTAATTTAAACCCTCAAATTGTTTTTGCTAGGCCAAAGTATTTTTCAGGAAACTAGCTAGTAAATACTTCTGCTACGAAATCAAATAATTCGTCCAATCCAAGAATAGCACTATCATATCCTTTTGTAACGTTGTAAGGTTTGTTTAACTCTTTATGCAGTTTCATAATGTTCTGATACTTCAACTAATGCAAGTATAGTTTGAAGAACTTTGTACTTCTAAAAAATAAGACTTTTTTTAATCGATAAGGTACTACTCCTTTCTTGCTCAAAATCTATTTGTTTGGGATTCATTCGTAGATGTCCAAGTATAAGGGCTTATTTCATGAATGATATGGCCGTTATATGTCCTTTTAATTCCAGTCTCTTATTTAAATCTTCTTCACAATGTAAATTTACAGTTATAGCTCTTTATATAGTTAGAGTTCTCTTGATGACGGTAAAGTTATGACCCTCCAAAAATTTACACCGTAAGCTTAGGTCTTAATTTAGTGATATTGATAAATTTTATAGTATAGTAAAAATTGATACAAATCTATAAGTTTACAATAAAAATTGAATTCTTTTTTTTAAATCAATTTGTAAATGCACATATGCATTTCTACCTAGTTAATTCTTATTTATTTGATCATTTGTGGATAAAATATTGATTGAAAAAGGTAATATTAACCCATCACCCTTAAAAGTTTAAATCTAACGTAAAATAGGCAACATAAGTAAGAAAATCTTATGAATATATAATTAAATATAATGAAAAATAACTATTACACCAAATATAGAGTTATCTCTCCAATAATATTTCCTAAATCAAAACATAAAGAGAAAGATAGATCATCAAGATCTCAGCTACTCTCTCTTATGGCAAAAAAAAGGGGGGAAATTAAAGAAACAACTCACTAACAACAAGAATCACAAAAGGGGAAAAAAAAACTTAGTGCATTATATTATTATAGGCACATATTGAAATGAAATGGTAATTCATTTGTTGAGGCCGGTGGCATCCTTGATAGCCTCTGCTGCTCCTTGAGCCTTCGCCATCATCTGTTGGCCTGTCTCTTGCACTGTCTCTTTCACCGATTGAGCTGCATTGTTTGCCTTCTCTATTAGATTACTCGCCTTCTCTTCAACCTGACCTTTGACTTCTCCGGCATGGTAGCTCATCTTTTGAGAACTATCGGCCATATCTTTTATTTACGTTTCGAGACTATTACACAAATGATTGATAAGAAGAGAGAAAAATAAAGTAGTGAGATGGATGATCTTCACGTTTTTTATGAAAAGTTGGGTGATTATGTTGTTCTTATATAGTGGTTTGGGACAAGTTTTTTTTTTTTTTTTGGACCCAATAAGTGGGAGAAATTTAGGTGTGTTTAGTAACTAAATTTAGGGACAAGTTCTTTTGATTGATTCAAACTTCACTATTTTCAGTAACAAATATTATTGGGAATGACTGTGGCTTGGCTTGTAATTGTTATTTTTATTTTTATGAGTTTTTTTTTTTTTTTTTAAGTTTATATCCTTCGTTTGTTCCATAAAGTTTATAAAAATGATAGAATAATAATGCTGAGAAATTTTTCTACACAGTAAATTTTTATTGCTAAGAAAAAAAAAAGTGGGCCTGTTAAAAAGACATTGAATTGCTCATTAATTGATTTAACCTTAAAATGACAAACTGTGTCATTTTTATAAAGATTTGTGTCCAATATTTTAAGATGTTTCAATTTTGGTCACGTTATCAAACCGTAATGTAAATTGCTGTAATCGTAATTAAATTTTATTAATAGATCAAACGTAATGGGCCATAATCATAAATGTAATTGGATTGTTTTTTATTATGTTTATTTAGAATTATGAATTTATCACATTTACTATTACCATTACCATTTGACCCTAAACGGTAACGGTAACAATAACAATAAATGTGACAAATTCATACTTACACTGTAAGAGTATAACATTAACGGTAGTGGTAACGATAACATAATTTTGAAAAGCAAACAGATTGATTATCCTTTGCTCTCAATCAGTTTGCATTTTTTTTATTACTGTTTGAGCAGTGGGCCCCATGTGTCAATAGGAGTACTGAACGTAGAATAAACAACAACAAACGTAATTTATTAAATTACATCAAAATTATTAAATAATAATTTGATCCCTCGAGCGGTTCATATCACCAAGGATAATGTTTTTGTACCTCAAGGAGCTTGGAACATGTTCTTGTTGTTGGCATATGAGAAGTTTTCATAGTTCCTGTTGGGATGGTAGTGAGTGGAAAATTGTTGTTGGCCTCTATATTGTCCTCTGTCGACATAGTTGGCCGTCTCCATCTCACGTTGCTCGGTTTGATTTGTCATAGCATCTTGAAAGGCTATGGATAGTGAACTAGCTTGTAATTGGCCTCCTTGAGACAATTTAGACAACGTGTTAGTAAGAGAAGCCAATCGAGCTTTTAAAGAACTTACCTCATCCACCTCATGAACGTCAACAATTTTAGTTGAAGATGCTCGTTCATATGGCCAATTGTATGATGTATTGGCCAAGTCTTCTAATATTGTATGTATAGGCCGGTGGTTTTCGAGATTATGGACCCTCTAGCGGTAGCATCCAAAATAGATTTTGTGTTGCTTGATAGCCCAATGTAGAATAATTGGATTTGCAACCAATCCGGGTACCCGTGTTGAGGGCATCTTCTCAAGAGGTCCTTGTACCTCTCTCACGCCTCGTAGAATTGTTCATTTTCATGTTGACGGAATTGTTCTTTTGTAGTTATTGGATTATCTTTTCTATTTTATTTTCTTCTCTATCTTTTTTTTTTTTTTTTTTTTTAACTAATAAAATTAATTTGAATAGGTTCACTACAACACCTACTCAATTTCCAACAAAAAAAAAAAAAAATAATAATAATAAATTCATATCCAAGAAAATTAGAGGTGAGTTTTTTTAAATTTTTTTTTTTTTAATTTTAAACCTATTCTCTTTTCCATTATTGATTTCATGTGAGTTTTTTCTTCTATTCCTTTGTTTCTTTCTTAATTTATACCTATAAAAATAATTCACAATTTTCCTTCTGCTCATCATACATTAATTCTATCTAACACGTCTATTTGTAAGTTTTAATTGAATAAGTTAATTTGTTTTGAATGAATGATATGCAAGTGACATTGTACTCTGACATTGAAATAATTTTTAATTATTAAAAAAAGTTATCACAACATTGTGAGGGTAGAAGAGTAAAACGACATACTTTCTCTTTCTTTCTCGTGGGTATCCAAACAAGAAATATTAATTTAAGTGATTTCAAATAATTTTTGTTCTAAACACAAATAGTAATTTAAAATTATTTCCTTCTTTTAAATCCTAGGAATTAAAATCATTTAGAAGCATAATTACTTATCTCATTAACCACCTCCTCTCTCTCTTCACACCTCAGCAGGAAATCATGGTACTGCAAAAGGATCAGCAGGCTGCAATAGCCTTCTTTAGTTTCTGCCATTTTATCAGTTAACAAATTCAAGTTGGTCACCTTGAGAGAGAGGGTGTTAAAGAAACTTTAGGCTTAGTATTATTCTCAATTATTAGTTTCCTACTATTTCTCGTTTCTGTTATTCCTTTATTGTCATTTTTCTTTGATTAGTTTTGGAGTCTATTTATGGGTTATATTCGAGTTATTCTAATCAATAAGAAATATATAGTTATTAGACAAAAACAATATAAACCATGAACTTTGATAAGTTTATCAATTTAAACTCTTCATTATGTTTTATTTGGATATATTTATAAAAGTTTATGATTTAAATTGATATACTCGTGAAAGTTCAAAGTGTTTAAATTAATATACTTATGAAAGTTTATAGTTTAAATTGATACCATTATAAATTTGAAAATAATGTAACTCTACATTTTTTTTTTTTTTATCACAATATAATCCTACATTTTAATTGAAGAAATAAATGGTGGTTGGGTCTGCCATAAGTTATATAGGAAACTTTATTTTCAATTGAGAATAGGATGATTTCAAAATTAACCTTCAAAAGAATAAAATTAATGTTATCTTAAAATTTTGGGTTGTTGAAATATATTTTTAAAAAGAAATAAACATGTGACATTTTTTAAGAAGTTAAAATGTTTCTTATTAATTTGTATTATATTTGCATTTTATGTCTCATAATTTTTTTTTTTAAATATAATAAAAGTGTTGATTTGACAAAAATGGACGTCCCTTGACATCATCCTGCAAGCCACACATACACTAAAGCTAAATTATTTTCTTGATCTTAAACCTAAAAACTCCCTAAGTTCCGTTGTACATATTCAATTTATCTCTCTATATATATTATTATTATTGTTCCCCTTCTTTTCGTGTTTGAAAAGAAACGGATTCGAAATTTTGAATAGGACATGTTGAAAGAGGCAATGCAAATATTGTTTGGAAGAAAACATTGCTGCGTCTAGGCCTTATTATAGTAAAAGATCAAAAGTAATAGATGTACAGTACAATTTAACTGTTCTTTCCAATCAAATAATGACAAGTGTCCCTCCCAAGCCCATTTCACGTAAATTATCTGTGGATTCTAACTGTACAAGTCACAACAACTTTGACCCACTGTCAATTGCCTTCAACCATCATTTTCTCATGTACTATATTTTTTTATATATTAAAATAAAACTATAGAATTGTATTTATTTTAAAAAAATTAAGTAAAATAAAACTGTACATAAGAGACTTCCGTACACCTCACAGGTTTGAGCTCAATTGGCCAATCGTTATTATATTTAAATTTCATTTCATATATGCAACAACAAAGAGGTGAGAACTCTTTTCTCTCTACTTCGGTGCTTCTCGATTTTTTATTTCACGTCTCGAGTCTTTTTTTTTTTGCTTCATAATTTTAGAACTCTAATTAAACTTCAAATCAATTTTAATATAATAAAATCTTAAATGAACTTTGGTCTTTTAAATTTTATAACAAGTTTTTTTTTTTTTTTTTACTTTCCAAAAATTTTATTCTGATTCCTTAAATTTGTTTCTTAAGTGACTTTCTTTATCTCTTTTATGGAGTATATTAACGCCTCCGTAGCAGTCAATTGTTCCGCCTCTGCTTCTGTTTCAGCTTCCACGACTGCAGCTGCAACAGCAGCAGAAAATCACGGTGCTGCAAGATGATTAGCTTCTGATGCTGAAGTTTCTGCTGCAGTTGCAATAGCTTCTTCAAATGTTGTTGCCGACATCACACACGGAACCCCAATTGCTGCTCTTGCAGTTGCTTCAGCTAATTCTGCAAGAGATTCTGATGCACTCGCTGTTGATGCTGCTAACATGATTGCTCCTGGCAATGCCAATATGATCGTGCAACGGTATCGATGTACATGTGAAGTTCATAACTGCTCTAATGATAGGTGCGGCTGTCGTCGAACTGGTATTAGATGCTACGAAAATTGTCTCTGCAATGCCGATGAGTGCGTAAATAGAGGCTGATTTGGTTGATTAGATTTGCCTCTGGTAGGTATTTGTAGTCTTTTTTTTTTTTTTTTTTTTTTTTTTTTTTTTTTTTTTTTTTCTTTTTAAGTTTACAAAACAATAGTTTGCTCATATCAACTGCTATAATTTTATTTATATCTTGATGATCGTCAATTCTCATCAATTTTATTCAACTAGATATTTTACCGCATGCAAAAAATGTTTCATTATATATGACCATATAGTAAAATTAACAAATAGAGAGATAAACAATAAAGAAATAAATATAAATAAATCTAACTTTGTAAAAGATATTAGGAAAATAAATTATAATTTTGAATATGAATATATGTTAAAAATGTTTAAAAAATAATGGTAACCATTATAGTATTTGGGTTAAATTAGAACAATAACATAAATTTTAAGAAATATTAGTGAAAACTAGTACATTTCAAACTATTTAGAAAATAAGATATATATATATATATATATTTTGTCTTTTAGAGAATGTGATGGTTCAAAAAATGCACTCATGTTGGAAATGAAAAAGGTAATGAAAGGTTGGCTAGGAGTTAAAATTTAACAGTTTGATTGTAAAAGTAAATGTTGAATCCATAATTAAAATTGCTATAACCTGAATTTAAGATTTTATTGATGGACGAATCGTAATAAGCTTGAGTCACAAAAATAATTAAATTGCTTTTGATCATGTTTACTTAGAATTATGAATTTGTCACATTTATTGTTACCAATATTGTTTAGGTCAAACAATAACGATAACGATAACAGTAACAGTAAATGTGACAAATTCATACTTCTCATATTGTAATAGTAACACTATCGGCAATTTCTAAATGCAAACGAATTGAGTATCCTCCAATAATGAATTGGATTGCACTTTTTTATTACAAATTTAGAAGTAGGCCTAGATGTGAAAATGGATATAAAACACGAGTAAACAACACCAGAAATAATCAAATATGAGCTATTTTTTAAATTATCATCGATTTATTAACTTTCACTTAAAAGTAAACGTGGCCAAAATTAATTTTGGAATAGTGGCAGCATGCACCAGTTTTTTCGTTAACTTACTCTCGTTCAAAAGCAATTAAAATAAATATTTAAAAACCTATTTTATTAGTATTTAAAACATAAATATTTTTTTAGCATTTTTATTTTATTTTATATTAGTTAAATTATAATTTATTTAGATAGATTGTTAAATTATAATTTAAATACTAAACTTCTATAAAAATAAATACTAAAATAAAAAATAAGTTAGTTTATAGAATGATATATTACTTATTTTTATAAAGGTATTATTTAAAATGATTGCTATTATACTATTTGAATTTTAATTTAACAATTAATATTTTTTTTTAATTTTACATGTGGACTGGAGTTGAAGAATTGACAATTTTGACCTTTAGTTGCATATGCATTAAATAAAGAGAAATAATTTTTGTTAAGAATAATAAATTAAATAATTATCATATTAGTGTTTAAATTAAATTTTACAAATACTAAAAAATATCCCTAAAATAAGTACAATAAAAGTTGTAATAATGGTCTGGTAATCATGGTGTAAAATTTCGGTTGAAATCTCAAAATTTCGAGGAGAATTTTGATTTTTCCTCAATTTCTCAAAATTTTGATACAAATTTCAATTTTTTTAAACAATATTAGCTCTTCAATAAAAATTTTACCATCTAAAATTTTAATTTTCAAGAAATTAAAATTTGAAAAAAAAAACAATATATATTTATTTGTAATTTCATGTATATTTAATAATCTATTTAATTTCAAATATTAATTTAAATTAAAATATTTTGATATTTTGTAAGAGCCATAGCTTTAATTGTCTTATTTTGAAAAATTATGTGGGTACAAAATTCAATACTACTTTGCTCCTAATCAGATTTGAACCCAGATAGAGAGGAAAAAAATATTCCAACATAATTTTTTTTTTACTTTCTATCAGCAATAAATAACCATAGAAGTTTATCACTCAAGTCATAAAATAAACTTTTATCGTAGTCTATAATTATAGATGAAATTTTTTTTATAGATAGATGACAACTCCATTTTCCTCTCTTAGAAACAACATGGACCGCTCCGCATCGCAAACTAGCTACAGGTCCCAAAATTTTTGGTCAGGTACTCGGGTGGTTTTTTTATTTTTTTCGTTTTTACAATGTAAGCTTATAAATTCCAATTTATTTTATTTTTATTTATTAATTCTTAATTTCGTTTCTCCCCTCGATTTTAGTCTGTTTCTTTTATTAAAATTTCATCCCCATTTGTATAGTCACTACCCCAATTCTGAGCCACATACGCCAAACCCAAATTCATCTTCTTAGTCATAAGCCTAAAAACTCCACAACTTCCTCCATGCCATCACAATCTCAAGCATCCAATCCGCTGAAATCTCAGTCCCTTTCAACATTTCTGAGATACCCTTTTCTTCTTTTTCCCTCATCTTTCTTCTCTGTTGTTCAATTCAGTGAATTCACCTCCCCTTTAACTTAACCCAGGTGAGATTTTCATGGCGGGTCTCTCTGTTTTTTGCAATAATGGCTACTCTCTGCCTCCAGGAAGCTTTGGACCTCATTTTGACAGCAACAACTCTGTATGGAGGTATAGAAACTTTTCTGCTACTTCACTTACTCTTCCTTCAATGGCTTTTCCTTCTACCTACAGAAATTTTCATTCTCAGTTGCTCTGTAATTGTAGATTTCGTGTAATGGTAAATGGGCAATGGCGATTTTCCTGTTTAGAGTTTAGCAAGTTCTGTAAACCTTGGTGTGGGTTTTCTTGTAATAGTAAACTTGGGCATTTGATGAATGATAAAATGCCTCATCTGGGTAGTAGAAGGAACAACAATTTGAGAAGAAATTTTGGTTTAAGATTACGCCCTAGGTTGAGATTGTTATCTAAAAGATTGAAAACAGTTTCTGTTAGGTCAGCTCTGAACAATGTAGTGACATTTATTAGGAAGAATGTTAGAAAAGTGACCCTTTCTGCTTCAGTTTCTATTGTTTTGGGGCTGTGCTATTTGTTTCTGAAAATAACAGCAATCCCACCTTCCAAGAGTGTTCCATATTCAGATTTCATTACCAGCCTTCAGAATGGAACTGTCACCAAAGTTTTACTCGAGGAGGGGTCTCGTCGTATATATTTTAATCGAAGTTTTACAGAGTCGATTCAAGGTTTAGATAGCAAACCATTAGCAGTAGCAGTAGATAGTTCTAATGGAAGTGATAAGGGAATGAATGATGACTCGAGAACTGTTCAAGCCCCAAGAATGAATTTATTGACAAAAATTTCTAGAAGGAGAAGCCGTGTTGCAATTCCTGAGTGGCAATTCTCGACTAGGAAAGTAGACCATGATGAAAAGTTTCTGCTTGGTGTGATGAGAGAAAAGGGAACTACTTACAGTTCAGCACCTCAATCGGTTTTGATGTCGATGAGAACTACATTGATAACCATCATATCTCTATGGATACCTTTAATTCCTCTCATGTGGCTTCTCTATCGTCAACTTTCTGCGTCGAATACAACTGCGAGAAAGCGCCAACCGAACAGCCCCATGGTTGGATTTGAAGATGTTGAAGGCGTCGATGGTGCTAAAGTGGAGCTCATGGAGGTAAGGTATTTAAAATTTTGTTCATATATCTGACAATCTTTCCCCTTGATCTACTAATTTAGCATTCCATTTTATTTGTTTGGTTTCAACGTGGGAGATTGAAAATCGATTTGCTGGTTTGTCCTTAGCATTTTACTAGATGTTATATATTCTTGTTTTGAATTAGTTTCTCTTAATTAATTGTATGTTGTAAGGTTAAAATGTTGTTTTAGTTCTTGAATTTTGACTTGTTTTCCTTTTCCATCAAAGTTTCTATTAAGTCCTACCGACTACAAGATAATTTCGACTTCTAATATTTGACGAGAGGCTGTATCATTGCAATAAAAAGTTTAGGAACTAAAGTAGAAAAGAAATCAAAGACAGACTATTTTCTTAATCTATATTTATGTGTTAAGCATTGAAGCAGAAGCTTTCTTTTTCTCCATTGACTAAATTTATGATCATAGGTAGTATCATGCCTTCGAGGAGCTATGAACTACCAAAAACTAGGAGCAAAGCTTCCTAGAGGTGTCCTGTTAGTAGGTCCTCCTGGAACAGGGAAAACGCTCCTTGCACGAGCTGTGGCAGGAGAAGCCGGGGTTCCGTTTTTCAGTGTATCTGCCAGTGAATTTGTTGAAATGTTTGTTGGAAGAGGGGCAGCACGTATTAGAGACCTTTTTAATGCGGCAAGAAAATGTGCACCATCAATTGTATTCATTGATGAACTTGATGCGGTCGGAGGGAAACGGGGTAGAAGTTTCAATGATGAACGTGACCAAACATTAAACCAGGTAATCTCCAGTTAGAATGTGAATCACCCCACTCTCTTTGCTCAACTCTTTTCAGTAAAAATTTGATGATCTAACTTTCCTGCTTTTTAATCACCATAGTTGTTGACCGAAATGGATGGATTCGAGTCGGATATGAAAGTGATTGTCATAGCAGCAACTAACAGACCCGAAGCATTGGATTCCGCCCTATGTAGACCAGGTAGATTCTCAAGAAAAGTTCTCGTAGGCGAGCCCGATGAAGAAGGAAGGAGAAAAATCTTGGCAGTACATTTAAGAGAAGTTCCTCTGGAGGAAGACCTCAACTTAATCTGCAGTCTAGTAGCAGCACTCACACCTGGTTATGTAGGTGCTGATCTTGCAAATATTGTTAATGAAGCTGCACTACTCGCTGCTCGTAGAGGTCAGTCATTGTGCTCGTTATACACATACTAATTATTTCCAGTTTTCGACTCGGAACGCAAACTGTATGAGTTTTTTGAGCAATCCGTGGGAGCATCATTCGAGTTCTTTCTTCTCTTTTTTTTTGCAGGTGGCGAAACAATATCGAGGGAAGATTTAATGGGAGCTATTGAAAGATCAAAATTTGGGATCAACAGCAAGCAAGTGAGATCTAATACAATAAGCAATGAACTTGAAAGACTTTTTCCATGGATGACATCTCTAATGGGAAGAAATGACAAAAAAGTGGATCCATCACAAGGGCCATTAGGCTATCAAACTTTGAGCTGATTAATATGATTTATGTTGTGTCAAACATATATATTCATACTTGCATAATCCACATTTCATACTGTAAATAAATTTCTTGTCCCATTTTAATGTAGGTAGTATAGTATCAACAATTTTCATAAGTTTTTTATAAAAAAAAAAAAACAATTTTCATAAGTTTGAGAAAGTTTAACGTAATGAAGTCTACCCTAATTTGAATTTTCTAATAATCCATCACAAATTATGTAGGTCTCACCACTTTCTTCAATTAAAATATACTTATGTAAAGTTACATTATCTTTACCTAAATAAAATTAGTTTTATTTATGAAAATTTACTTATGTAAAGTTACATTATCTTTACCTAAATAAAATTAGTTTTATTTATGAAAATTTTTGACCGGTAGAAAAAATGTCAAACTATTTACAGAAAATAGTAAAAAAAAAAAAAAATATATATATATTGATAATTTAAAAATTTTGCTATTTTCTATAAATAGTTTTCTTTATTTTTTTTTATTTTTAAAAATTCTCTTTTATTTATTTATTATTTTAATATCTTTTCATAGTGTGGTATCTTTATTTATTTTTAAATTTATATATATTTAATTCAATTAACAATAGTTTAAAATAGAGGGGTTGTTTTCAAATATAGAAAAATAGAAAAATTTCACTGTCTATCAAGTAATAAAAATCTATTGCGGTCGGGTAGATAGAGAAAATTTTATATATTTATAAATAGTTTGATATTTTTCTATTTATAATCATTTTTCAATATTTTTACTTAATTTTTTATTATAATACAAAAATTTCAAATTTGTGAAAATTAATGTAATAGAAAAAATTTTATGTTACAAAATGAAAAAAAAACAATAAAACTTTTAACAATTTAAAATTTTTGTTTGCTATAATTAAATATATATAATTTGATAAAAATTTGAGTTAATAATTATTTTAGAAAAAGTTACCTATTTAGTTCCCAAGTTTTAAAAACTTTTAGTCCTTAGTTTTTACAATAAGTGTGGTTGGTCCATAAGTATGTTTTCAAAATGTCCCAAGTAATGCTTCTTATTATTTTAAATAATTATATAACATTTTAAATTAAAAATTAATATTTAAAAAATAAGGAAAAAAAAATACTTTGGTGCATCCCGGGGTGATCTTAATTTCAATTTTAAATTAGAAAAAATAGTTACAGTGTTTGAAAAATCAATAGCAAATTGGTGTGATTTAGTTATATAAAACAAAGTAGGACTTATTATTTCAATTATTTCATCCTATTATTTAATTTATAATTTATTATAATATAATTATTAAAAAATTATATTATTAAATTGTAACTAATTTTGTGTACTCTGAATTATTTGATAAAGTTTAAGAAAAATAATGGTTATAAATATTGAATCAGTCCAATATTCATGAGAGAATATATGTGAAAAAGTGTTCTAATATGAAATGATAATTTGAGATCTCTAAATTGTTAGGGAAGATGACATATTTTTAAGAAAGTTAAATCTAAATGGTAGTATATCTACAACTTTTGCTCATTATAATAAATTAATAAGTGATTCTAAATAGATCAATAAATAAATTATTTTACCAACTATGCAATTAAGATTTTCCATATAATTGCTTTATTAGCTTGCAAACTCAACCTCAAACCGAGACCTAATCGTCCCACAATAATTAATCAGGTGTCAAACTCTTATTTTTTTTATTAAATATTTTTTTTGGACTGATTTAAAAAAAATATACATTAAGTAGTGCAATACTTAAATATTAAGTATTGCTGCTAAAGCTTTGGCCTTGCTTTATGGTCTTAAAGAATTATTCGAGTTGGGTATTAAGAATGTGTGGGTCGAATTTGACTCCCAAACTATTATCAAAGCTCTCCAAAATTCTTCTTTAACAAACTCTCCTATTGGTTTTATTCTAGATGAGATTGGGACGTGGATGAGTCGGGTTAATGTCTTGGGTATTTGTTTTGTTCCTAGATCTTATAATGGGGCGGCCCATTGTATTGTTCGGTGGGTTGCTTCCAATTTAGGGAGTGATCGTTGGCTTTTGAGGTTCTGTTTTTGCTTCGTCGTGTTGTTGATGTTGGAAATGACTAACATAACAAAAGAAAATAAAACCGAAAAATCGTTTTAATTAATTCAAGAATTAATTGTTTGTCTCAATTAATTCTAAAACCGTTTTAAAATTAATTTGAAAACGGTTTTCTTTTGTTTTAAAAGTGATTTTTATTTTTCCTTAAAAGATAACTCTCAATTTGGAGGAAAAGGAGAGATAAGAATTTTATGTTTTAATCTTGGTTCTTCACTGATATCTGAGCATTTTTTTCATTGATTACAACCCGTTCTCCAACGAGTGCACGTCAGCAATCGGGAGTTGTGTTAACCTTGGGGAGCAACTGATTTTGACGATTTAGCATCGAGGTCGCGCCGATTTTGCTTTCAAGGCAGTGGATTTTCCACGGCACAACAACAATCGACAATTGATTCCAACAATTTGAAAGCAAAAGCGGAAGCAAAAGTCGCTCGAAATCGTTATCAAATGTCGATCAAATCTGCAAAATTCTCGAATATGTCCAAATTTTAGCCTTATTGACGATTGAAAAAAAAAGTATTGAATGAATTATTTAGATGAAAGTTTAAATTGGAGTGGGTGAGATACTGACCTGTTTCATAGACAAGAGTAACGAAGAAAAGGACAGAGAGATGAATGAGAAAATGTATGATTTAAGAACAAGAAATCTGGGAGGAGATTGGCTTGAAATCGAATTTAGGAATGGTACTTCGTGAAGGCGAACAATGGTGTCGCCATAATCGGGCATGTAAGGATTTTACTGTATGATGATCGAATCTATTGGTGGACTGATCGAAAAAGCCCCGACATGAATGAAGATTCCGGTGATAAAGTTTATAAGTTTCGATCAGAATTGGAACGAAACGATGGAAGAGGATTTTCAGCTCAGCAGCCCCGATAGATTCTTAGGAGATTGCGCCATCGAGTTGATTGAGATTACTAGGTATTCATTTCTTCCTTATCAATCATTTAATTTTATCTTTTGATGAAATATTTGATTTTAATTTTAATTATGGTAGCTTCAATTTTGTTAATGGAAAGAAATTTTGAGAGAGATTATATTTTGACTCTCTGTTTTTGAGATTGCTAAAAAATGATATGAAATTAGGAAATTTTTTCATTGCAAATTGAGAAGAAAATTTAGTAAATATGGAATGTACATATAAATTTTCCACTTAATTTGGGAATGTATTGGCATGATTTGAGAAATTTGAAGAGAGACAACTCAACATATTTAATTAGAACTTTCTAATTGGTGGATTGATTTATGTTGATTGTCATATGTGCATGTGATAGATAGTAGTAGGTCTTGTGATTGTTGACCATCAAATATAATGATTTTTAAGGTGAAGACATTTCGATCGCATCCAATTTTTAAATTTCAAACTATTGTCAATTTGGATGATGATGGTGGTGAGATTTTATTTTGAAGTTGGTAGATTATTCCACGAATATAATTTAAAACTATTGAACTTATATTTGGCCGAGTTTGAATGAACTTTACATAGGTTGTCTTCCCTATACTTTTAAGTTCAATGATGTCTCAAATTTTATATATGGCTTGAAATTTTAATAATTTTGTTTTATGGCTATATTTTAGCATAATATTAAATTATTATTTTTTTCGCCCTATGCGCTCCGTGGTGTATACCCCTTGGTGACAAAGATAATAATGAACCTCCTTAGTCATCCTACAGTAATGAGTATCATGTCTTGCATGCACAAGCGTACAAACACCACTTGTCATACCGTGCGTGTTTGATTGATTCTTAATGAATATCATGGTATATATTAGAATTACATATTAGAATTTAATCCTTTGAGGTTACTTTGTATTCTTTTACCCATGGTCTATAATTTTGAAATTATTGGATTGGGAGGTTGGGTAGCTTGAAGCGCATGTGAATTGTCAACTTCTTAAATTATTGTGATCAATTTTGAGCAAATCTAATTATCATGAATAGAAATAATATCTCATGTATGTTATATTTGACAAAGTTTATACATGATTAAAACGTTATGTTTGGCCATTAAAGTTCATGAAGTTGAAAAGTATTATTATTACTTTTAAATTGAGTTTGACCCTATAGCATGAAAATAGGTAAATTCCATCATTTTTTATGTAGACGCTTGTAGAATTGATGGTAATTTAAGATATTGTCTAAGCTATAAAATATGTGATATTTTATAAGGCATGAGGGCTTATGCCCAAAGTAGATACAATACCAATTGTGAAGATATTTGGAGAGTTGTTCCTTTTAAGTGGTTATCCTGTTGACAGCCTTATGGGTTGTTGGATGTGTATGTTTACTGTTTGAAATTTGCATGGTTATGTGATGGACATTGTTGATGTATTTAGAATGTCTGATGTAAATCTTTGATATGCCCTGTCCATTACATATATTGATTTTGAAAATTCGTATGGGACAATTTCTAACTTATTTTGTAAAGTGGTATCAAAGTCGTGTTCCTAGTTTAGTCATGTTGATATAATCCTTAAGTGTCGAACAAAGATGTAGCGGGACCTCGAAAGTAGTCGTGGTGTGATCCATGTTCGAACTTTATCGAATAGGCAGTATGTTATGGTGAAAAAGATTTAGCCTAGATAAGAGTTAAATGGATGAATGACTACTTCAGGGGAGACTCAGTTGGTCCTTTGTTCGAGGAGAGGATTGTTGGAATATGACCAAAGTCCCACATTAGTTAGATATGAGATGATTATGCATACATAAATGTACATATATATTTCAATTGATTGAAAGTATACAGTTATTGAGCATGTCTATAATCTTGAAAAGAGAAAATGTCGATTAACTATTTAGTAGCTTATAAAGAGACATTGAAATAAATCAATTCGGTATATGTAAATAAGACATCAAATATTCTAATGCATACTCTCGTAAGACTAAAATAGCTACTATAGAGTCTTGATAGCATTTGCAGCAATACGTAGCCAGCTAATACATCAGATGGAAAGACGAGGAAATATATGTGTGACACTACCTAAAGGTATGTAAATTCACACAATCTCTATAAGGTTTTAAAGTAAACTATTGTGATACATGTGTTTACTTAAAGTTGTTTGGAGCTAATTGTGTGATTATCTATTTGTATATTAACGATATATTGATTTTTTATACGAACATAGATATAAGTAACAATACTAAGTTATTTATGTCCTCACATGTTTGAAATGAAAGATTTAGGTGAGGGTAATGTGATACTTGGTGCTAAGATAAGGAAAAGTGAAAATAGATTTTCTTTATATCAATCACATATTGAAAAATGCTAAAAAGATTTGATTGCTTTAATGATGCTTCTATAAGAATACCTTATGAAGCTAGTATGAGTCTTAAGAAAATAAGGAAGATAGTATTTCTCGATCTAAATATGCAAGGATTATAGGAAGTGTTATATTTTTATGAACTATACTAGACTTATGATTGCATATGTTGTGAGAAGATTGAGTAGATATACACATAATTTTGATAACGATCATTTGACTGTCCTTCGTCATTTATTAAGATATCTTAAAGGTACAATATTTTATTATTTGCATTTTAATATTTTTCTGCCATACTAGAAAGGTAGTGTATGCAAACTGGGTACCTTAGAATGACGAAGTAAACTTTACTAGTGGATGTGTTCTTATTGGGTAGAGGAGCCATTTCATGGAAGTCTGCAAAACAAACTTGTATAGCAAGGTCCACCGTTGAGTCTGAATTTATTGCTCTAGAATTAACAGAGAGGCTGAGAGGCTTAGAAGCCTACTGGGAGATGCACCATTGTGGGGGGCATCAATATGAGTGGCTTAGAAGCCTATTGAGAGAAGTACCATTGTGAGGGGCATTAGTACTAATCTCTTTGCAATGTTATTCACCAACTACCATAGGAATTGCCAAGAATAATGTGTATGATGGCAAGAGGAGGCATAAACGCCTCAAACATGGAGCTGTGAAACAGTTACTAAAAGGAGGATTATTTCATTGTAAGATTTGAGAGTAATTCAGCAGATTCTCTCACTAAACCATTATAGTGGTTCATAGCCCTTTATCTGGGTGGTCTATTGCGATAGACTTGATGGTCCATAGCTCTTTATCTGGGTGGTCCTAGTATGGACTTGATGGACAGAACTAAAACCTTTAAAAATTCCATAGCCCTTCTTTTGGGTGGTCCTAGTATGGACTTGATGGATAACTGTAAAATTTTCATAGCTCAGTTTTGAGTGGTTTGTCTTTGACAAACTTGATGAAGTTGGTCCTAGTATGGACTTGATGGATATATGTAAAATCTTCATAGCTCAGTTTTGAGTGGTCTGTTTTTGACAGACTTGATGAAGTTGGTCTTGGTATGGACTAGACATGAAGCCTTCGTAGCTCAGTTTTGAGTGGTCTATTGTGGTAGACTTGATGAAGCAATTAACGTGATTGTGAAGGTATGACCGCCTTCTATGAAAAAGTTTAAGGGTTTTTTTTCTAGAGCTTTCAAGTTGACCCGAGGTTTTATGTGTATGTCCTTAAATAGCACGCTTTTTATCGCGGAATCAATGGAAATTTGAGGAGTAAAACATGTTATGAGGGTCTCAATCATAGTTATTGAAAGTTCAAGAGGTAACTCACTCTCTCTAACAAAGTTGTTGCCCCATTTCACTATGCATCAATTCAAATCGTTAAGATATTGATGTTTAAGTTTGGTCTCCTAACTTTGCACAGAAAACAGATTTTATAAAATGTCTTTTTTTTTTTTGTTATACCAAGTCATTCGTGGGGGATTGTTGGAAATGACTAACATAACAAAAGAAAATATAACCGAAAAACCGTTTTAATTAATTCAAGAATTAATTGTTTGTCTCAATTAATTCTAAAACCGTTTTAAAATTAATTTGAAAACGGTTTTCTTTTGTTTTAAAAATGATTTTTATTTTTCCTTAAAAGATAACTCTCAATTTGGAGGAAAATGAGAGATAAGAATTTTATGTTTTAATCTTGGTTCTTCATTGATCTCTGAGCATTTTTTCATTGATTCCAACCCGTTCTCCAACGAGTGCACGTCAGCGATTGAGAGTTGTGTTAACTTTGGAGAGCAACCGGCTTTGACGATTTAGCACCGAGGTCGCGCCGATTTTGCTTTCAAGACGGTGAATTTTCTACGGCACAACAACAATCGACATTTGATTCCAACAGTTGAGCTTGATGCTCTTATTTGTAACCCATATGGGATTTTTTGAGTTTATGGAAGTTGCTTTGTCAAAAGAAAAAAAAGAAAAAAGAAAAACGAAAAAAAATATTGCAATACTGGGTCAAAAGTCAGGCTTGTACCTTATAAATCCGAAAATACACAGTAAATTAAAGAAGATGGTTCTTAGTTTCTTTTTGTTCTTTCTAAATTTTCATTTATTTTCCCCAATTTTAGTTGGGTTGTTACTAATTGGTATAGTTTGGTCTAACTATGGGGTTTCGACCTCTTTGAAAATCACTTAATTATATTCTCACACCTTTCTTCGTCAATTGTGTTTAATGAAGAAGGTAGAAAGTGTTGAGGATCCCACATTAGAAAATTAAGGGACCTCACATTCTTAATAAGATAGATGAGCTACTCCTCTCATCGCCAATTAGTTTTGAGATGGGAGCCCATATTATTTGATAGAAAGGAAGGGAATGGGGGCATAGGGCTTCCATCAAATATTGTTAAGGTAATATTCTCCAAACTTGCTATCTCCAATTGCCCATTTGCAGGCTCGTTTCTAAAACTTGGAATGATATGGTTATAGATTATGCTTCATCTTGTAAATTCGTTCCAAATGCTTTTTTTGTCTCTACCTACGATATATGTCCTCCCAATTGCAATCGTGTTTGTCGTACTCCTCGTTTTTGCAATCCCAAGATGAATTGTATCGATATTGATAAGATGAATTTGGTTGCCTCATTTGGGTTTGACGAACGTGATTGCTCAATTATCTCAATTTTAAATTTCTGTAATGGCTTGCTGTTTATTTCTAAAAGTAATGGTGACGACATTGATGTTTGTGGTATATTAAATCTGATGACTAATGAGTTTTTCAAACTTTACCTCAATGAAGAGGAGGATATTTACCTATATGGATTTGGTTTTAGCCGTAAGACGAAGCGGTACAAATTGTTTAGAGCTACTACTGGTCAAGAAGAATACACTTGCACAATGGAGATTATGAGGTTCGGTGGTAGGAGTGGAACCAAGGAATGGAGGCATTTTGACTGCCTCCCTTTTGACTTCCATTGTTGTGGTGCTTATTTGAATGGAGTCATCTATTGGATTGGAAAAGAGAAAGGAAAAGAGTTTGTGATTTATTTGAATGGAGTCATCTATTGCCGGTATTCCCATCGTTGGACCATGTTGCAAGAAGTTTCAATTGTGGATGATGCAAGGAAAAGATTCATGGATTAGAGAATTTGTAATGTATGAAGTAGGTCATTCTTTCATCTCATTAAAGTCTTTGAAAATGGAGAGAGATGGTTTTTGGTGAATGGTAATATTTTTTGTTGCGACATAAAGATAAAGTCATTATTGAATCAAAATAAAACAAGATTTCGAGGGTTTTTGTCAATAGAATCCTTACATTTTGGATCACTCCAAAACATTTTGGCAGGCGACTAATGAAGTTTTTTCATTTTTTTTTAATTATTATGTTCTTTGAGATGAGAAGATTATGCTTTTTATTCATTTGAAGAAATTATGTTCAGCCATATAGCACTACTATCGGAAAGTTTGGTTAGTTTAAGTTAAATATTGATTGTTGTTTATTTTTATTAAATTTGTTTTTCAATTTGTTGTTTTTATGAGTTTTGTCTTTTTAAAAAAATAATAACAATAGATAAATAAGCAATAAGTAATTGATGGTGTTCGAGGTTTTTGGAGAAATATGTTTCATGAAGTTGAACTTGAGTTTGATGTGGTTTGATATTTAGTATTTGATACTTTGATTCTCTCTTAATTGAACATTCTCTCTAGGCTTTCTAGTGTGTAGAATTTTTTAACCTTTTAAATAAAGGAGAACTCTTAGAGTTCTCAGGTGGGTTTGGGCTTGACTGGTCTATGGACCTAACCTTTAGTCTCACTTAATTTGATTAATTTACATTTAATTCGTGACAATTTGTGATTAGTTTAAAATTTTCCATTCAACAGATGGTTTTTAGGAAAAATATTAATTTATAATCCTAAACTTTAGATGTGTTTATCCGTTTAAACCTTGAATTAATAATTGTATCAATTTAAATCATAACCTTTTACTAAATGTGTATCAATTTTCATTATGTTATGTTTGGAAAAGCCTCGTGTGTCTTAATAATTGTATCAATTTAACCTCTAAATTTTAATTAATGAACCAATTTAGACTCTGGTCATATTTTCCTTTGAGAATCATCTTGCATTTACTTTAATTATCAATTTTGTAAAATCGACATTTGAAGAAGTCTTTACACGTTTGAGAATCAATATATGAATGATTTTCAAATGTATCGTAGTGAAAGGTCTAGATTGATTAACTTATAAAACTTACATTTGTATCAATTAAACTCCTAAATTATCATCAATCAAATTTTTTTTTTATTAAACTTACCTTTAAAAATCCTCAGTACATCAAGTTTTTCATGTGTGTAGACTTTTTCAAAATTTGAATTAACAAAATTGATGATTTTCAAAGGAAATCTTAACTAAGAATCTAAATTGATCCACTATGAAAGTTTAGTTTAATTAATAATTGTGTAAGTCTAATATGATGTTTATCTAACTAGAATATATGTATAACTAAGAGTATAAATTGATACAATTATTAGTTTATGACTTTAATTGATACGACTCTAAAGTAGTTTATTGTATAAATTGATATTTTTCTTAAAAAAATAAAAATAAGTTACGTTTGCATACTGCAAGGTACATGATGCAAATAACTCGAATACAAATTCTATGCACCAAATAAAGATATGCTCTAATCCATGTACGTACTAATGGTAAATGTATTTTATTTTATTTTATTTTTTATTTGGAAAAGTTAAGAGGATTATTGCAACTTTTTGTGAAATGAGGTGCTAACAATTACCAACCATACACTAATGATAAATGTATTTTTTAATCCTCGAAAGTTTAAGAATATTTATAAAATATTTGAAAGTTCAAAGTATATGTTTTAAACATAGTATTAATGTCTTTGATTCAAAACTAACGATAAAGGTAGGATGTTACAAAACTTTTTAAAGTTTATGAGTATTTTTAAAATAAACTTTAAAATAGAGTACAAATTAAAGTTCAGATTTTTTTTTTTAAATTTAGTATTGACTTTATATATTTGCATTGCAATTTGGGTAATTTTTCTATCACTTGTTTTGATTCCATTTTTTTAAATGGTTTACCTAAGTTCCTACAATCTTAGATTTGTATTGAGGCCACGCTTATACAAAGCCAAAGGTAATTCATCAATCGTAATGTTTAAGTAGGTTTCAATTGATTACTTTTGTTGTTGGTTTTACTTGCATCCCATTGTAATGAGTTGTGGGACTCGCTTTGCAATCTGTAATCAAATCTCAATCTAATTGAGGAATGAAGAGTGTTCAATTTGATTCTGGTTGAAAATTACGTAGGACTCACTATCTTTATATTGTTATCATTATGATTACCGTTACATATATTGTTACTATAACAGTATGAAAATTATGAATCTGCCACATTTATTGATACATCTATCTTTACCGTTACTGTGATCGTTACCATTATAGGTATGATCAAATAGTAACTGTAACATTAAAATGTGACAGATTCATAATTCTAGGTAAAAGCGATAAAAAATAATCCAATTATATATGTTTGCGATTTAGGCATATTACGATTCATCCATCAATAAAATTTCATTTTTATTACACTAATTTTTTTTTATTGCGAATTGATAAACGCGGCCTAAATTCAAATCAACTAGATTTTACATTTTATATTTTATCTTAGAATTGGAGAAAGCAAGGAAGGGGATTAATATATTCCATGATAGTGAAAGAGGATGGGACAAAGGCTAAAGGCTGATGAGAGAAGAGAGTGAAGGAGTTAGTTTTATAGGGTGAGATTGTGGATATGTTGTTCTAAGAGGTGAGTGTGACATTAAAAAAGAAGGGGAGAAAGGCAAAGGCAAGTACAAAAAGTTGTATTAAATACTTAGCTCAAATTTAATTGGCATTGGCATTGGCATCATCTTCTTTCATCTCTATAATTATTATACTAAAAATAAATAAATAATATTTTAATAAAGTTATAAAAATTTAAAAATATATTTAAATTAGTATATGAACATGATTTTTAAACAAGTTAACATGTTTACTATTTATATTATATTTACACTATGACATTGTGTTGCTTATATTTTATGTTTTGTGGATTTTCTGCAATATAATAAAAATACTGATTCACTCCTCACGTCGATGTCAAACTCGTGGAAACGTTGAAACATCGACATGGCGACGAAATTTAATACTATGACTTTCATGGGTTTTTATGATATCATAGTATGTCAATTCACTTCTGATTATGTCAATGTCAAACCCATGAAAATGTGGAAATATTGATAAGAATATCGACTTGTCGAGAGAAATACATTTAAAGAATGTATTAATTAAATTATAATTTAAATACTAAAATAAAAATCACTTAAATTTTTTATTCAAAAAACCAATTTCTTTATTTAGAAAAAACCACTAAAAGCGTCTTTATTTATATATATTAAATTTTTTTATTTAATATTGTAATAGTTAAAATTTAATTTTTTTTAGGGAAGTTTTTAAAAATAGAAAAATAAGAAAAACTATTTACAGCAAAATTTTTAAATAGTTGTGATAGACGCTGATAGAAGTCTATCAATGTCTATTAATGTCTTTTTTGCTATTTTATGTAAATAGTTTGATATTTTTTCTATATATGAAAATTTTCCTTTTTTTTTAGTACTAGTTAAAATTAATTTAAATACTAATATAATAAACATTTAATTCATAATGAATACTAGTTCTCTTTATATAAGACATCTGTCATTAAATAAAAGGTTAAAAGTTTTTTTTTTAAATAGTAAATATTTTAAAGGATAAAATTAAACGGTTGGAAATATTTTCAAAATATAGCAAAATGTCGACGATAGACACTGATAGACATTTATCGGTGTCTATCACTGACACTGGTAGATGTCTACCAGTGTCACTAATTGACAGTGACATTTTGCTATATTTGTAAATAGATTGGTTCATTTTGCTATTTTTGAAAATTGTAAAAAAAAGGTTATTAATAATTAAATTTAAATTTAAAAATTAAACTATTAAAATAACAAATTTTTTAGAAGAATCACTCCAATATTTTATTCTTTACAAAAAAAAAAAAGTATAAATATTCATATAGTTCAAATTCTAAATATTTCAAGAACAAAAAAGTTCAAATTCTAAATATTCAAAAAGAAAAAAAAAGTTCAAATTCTAAAATAAATTGATATACTAATTATAGCTCTTTTGGTTTTTTCTTTGTTTTTTAATTGTCAGATGGAAGATGGAACACCTCTATATAGAGGAGGATCATATCAATTAACAAATTAGTAATGAGTATATCAAAATACTTAAAGCTATACTCGAATACATGTAGCTTTTGAAAAATCTCACACATGCAGCAACCATCCTAAACTTATGTTTGAATATAAATGTCTATTTGGATTGACTTTTTCTGTGTTTATAAACACTCTTTTTAAACTTACTTATTTAAATATTTAAAAAGTCAATTCAAGTGCACCCTAAATATGCATATAATTTTGGATATAAATATAATGACTCATTTAAAGTAACTCTTGAAAAAAATAATTTTAATGAAAATCCTAACCTCTGATTTGATTTGTGTATGTAAGTGTAAGAATTTAATTAATAAAGCTATAAGTATTACACATTATTTATCCGAACAAAACATAATAAAAGATATAAATATGAAAGTAACACATTCTTATTAGTAGAAAAGACTCATGAGTCATGTGAGACATTTTCTTCAAGGCTCTTACATAAGACTAGATTTATTCAACAGAGGGAAAAGAAAAAAAAAAATCTAAGCAAAAACAAAATTGAGGAGAACCTTTGAAAAAAAAAATCTCAAAAAATGAGCAAATCGATAGACATTTTTATTTGTTAATTGCATCCTTGACAGCATCAGCGGCCCCTTGTGCCTTCGCTTTCACCTGTTGTCCTGCTTCTTGCACTGATTCTTTAGCTGATTGGGCTGCATCGCTTGTCTTGTCCATCATATTGCTCACCTTTTCCTGCATAAGAACACAAACTAACATGTCACCTTAATCATCCCTTAATCACACAAACATAAACCAAATATGGGACGTTCTCCGACGACAACCAATAAAAGTAATATGAAACCTATGAAATACGACAACCAATAAAAGCAATATGAAACCTATGAAATAAAACAATAATAAGTTACGTTGAGAAATAACACAAAATTCATTGAGAATGAAATTATTATATTCGGCCATTGTTACCACATTCATTTTATATTCAATTATATCACAAAATATTAAAAATAATGTAATATATAATTGATATAAACGACAACATAATTAAATTTAAATAATAATGAGTAAGTGAACCTGAGCTTGACCTTTGGCTTCTCCGGCATGGTAGCTCATTTTTTGAGAGTTATCCATTATATTTTTTTAATAATGAATTTAGAAATCACAGGAAGGAGCTTAGAACTTGTGAGGAAGGACTTGAATGGGAATATAGATTTTAGGGTATTGTTGATTTAGAAAATCTAACTTGTTGATAGTTATATATAGTACTTACAAATTACCCAATCACTACTTGAATGCAATGCCACACAATTAGTAAGTAATTTTGCATGCCACGTGTTGGTTTGTGATTTGTTTTGAAGTAACACTTGTCATATGATGTTGTTTGAATTGTTCTATAGTTAAATTGGGGCCAATTGACCAAGTTTAATCAAGAGTTTGAGAAATGTTCAACATTCTCCACAAAAATTGGATTCCTTTTTTTAGAGTGTTTTATGTCAATATCGTTTATTCATAAGTGGAAAGTGTCATCTTCACAACCTAAACCATAAATTTAATTTTTTTTTTAAAAAAAGAACATATAAATATTCTTGAAAAATCTTATGAAAATTTTCAACTTTTATCTTGGTGGAATATTTTGCAATTATTTTTTCAATTCTCTCTATATTTTATTTTTTTTTAAGAAAGATACCATAGAATCAAGGGATCAGTAGGTGCACTGAAATATCTCAACTATAGGTTTGAACATTTTTAACACACTCATCATCATGCCCCGATTCAGATATATTCAAAAGTAGTAGTCAATACAAAAAGAGCTGGAGGGAAGCTCATGGATACGAGTGAGAAGCCATAACAAAAAAAATGCACGGAAGAAGAATTACAAGAAAACAGGAAGATTGAGTGCAATAGTAGTTGGACTGTAGTTTTTGAAAAGTCTTGATATGTGAGCTTGATACTAAGTGTTCTCCGATACGTTGGTGACACTATCATTTGTGGGTTGATTGCGTACATTTGTAGAAGTCATTGTATGAGTACCATCAGAATTGATGAGACGAAAGTATATCTCTAGTAAATTTGAGATTTTGAAGATGTCCTTTAAAAATGCTATAAAAAGACACATTTGTTGTAGTATTAGAGACACCAATACCGTATTATATTTTATTTCTTCCTATAAATAATTTTAGTATTAAGTTACATGTAATTATTTTAATTAAGTACAATATACTAGAATCCTACCTTTTGCAATTTCATTGTTTTTCTTGCAATATCTCCATAATTTTGTTTGAGCCACCATTTTCAATAGTAATGAAAGATTTCTAGGAACTTATAGATTTCTACAAGTTTCACTTCTTTAATTCCATTTTTATTCTTCTTTTTGCATGCTATACATTTTTTGTTTTATTCAAACCATATAGTATAATATTATTTCTATTTATCTATTTCATTTTATTTTATTTATTTATTTTCGTAGAAAGAACAACACAAAAAAAAATAACTACAATATTACATATCGAGCTAAACCCAACGTAAATCGCTCAGGGTAAAGAATTTAAAGAATGGTAGACTCTCGATCCTGCAACTGTTTATGAGGAACACAATGAGCATGCAAAACTCGCTGCCTCTTTCCTTGACCTCACCAATAAAGAAAAAGGTTTTAGAAATATCAACTGCTTCGTTATTCAATAATTGCTTCAAGAATTTTTACATCTTTATAATAGGAGATAAACTTCGAACCAGCAAGAAGAACCCGTCCTAAATTTAAGAAATATCAGATCTTAAATTTGTCGTAGTATTTAAATTTGTTTGTTAAGGTGTAATATTTTGAATTTGTGTTTTAAAAAAATATAATATATATTTTGATTTTTTTGTAATAATTTATTTTATTTTGTTTGTTTTCCCAATTTTAGATGAGTTGTTAGTGTTTTGGCTTTAAATATGGGGGTTCACCCTCATCCAAGATTATAACATTTTCATATCTATATTCATCAGTTGTGTTTAATGGAGAAGTTAGAATGTAAAAGGAGGATTATGAATATAAATTGGGGTCCGGAGCTTCCGCCCAATATTGTTAAGGTAATATTCTCCAAACTTACTATTTGCAATTTGCCAATTTGTAGGCTCGTATGTAAAACTTGGAATCATCTAGTTTTAAATTACGCTTCATCTCTTAAATTTGTTCCAAATGTTTTTCTTGTTAGTACCTTTCTTGTTAGCACCTACGATATCCTCTTCAGTCGCAATTGCAATTGTTATCCTCGTTGTTTTCCTTCTTTTAAGTGCAATCCCAAGATGCATTGTCTTGATATCGATACAATGAGTTACGTTGCCTCATATGGGTTTGAGAACGATGATTGGCCTAAAATCGAAATTTTCAATTCCTGCAATGGATTGTTGTATATTTACAAATTTAGTGATGACAATTTTTGCAACGGCATATTAAATTTGATGACTAACGAGTTCTTCAAACTACCTCAACCTAAAGTAAAAAATAAGAATATCCATTGCGTCTACGGATTTGGTTTTAGTCGTAAGACGAAGCGGTACAAATTGTTCAAAGTTATCCACGAACAAGAAGACTCTCATTCCATGATGGATAGGGGTGTTCACGGTTCGGTTCGGTTTGAGGTCAAAACCGAACCGAACCGAATAAAATTGAGAATGTAATATATAGAATCGAACCGAACCGTTTGTTCGGTTCGGTTTTGCGGTTTAACCTCTTTTTTTAATTATATTTTTTATAATTCAAGTGTTTCCTCTTTTTGTCTTGTCCATGCCAAGTGTTTTTTTTTTTTTTTTGTTTACTTTTTCTAAGTATAATTTTAAATTCAATTGATCAATGATTCAATGTATTTAAATTAATTTTTGCATAAATATATTTTTGACAATCAATTTTGAAATTTCAAAACACAATATAAAAATATATTTAGAATACTACTAATGTAATTATATTTAGTAATACTAATAGTTCAACAACAAAAGTCCAAGACAACAATAAACCTACAAATTTCAAAGTCCAATCTTAAAATACTACATCCACAGGCCACAAACAACTAAAGTCCAATCTTAAAATTATTACAACCATAAACAACTAAAGTCTAATCTTAAAATTACTACCATAGTCCATAACATAAAAGTTCCAAAGTCCAGATGACCACATTCAAAGTTTTAAGTTACATAAATTAGAACCAAACTTGTTCAAACCACCTTCTCCTTCTCGTTCATCTCCTTCTCATTCTTCTCTTTCTCCTTCTTCTCCTTCTCATTCTTCTCTTTCTCGTTCTTCTCCTTGGTTTTTGCCTCTAAACCTACTTTGAAGTCTATAAAAAAATGATAAACATCTTAACATAATAATTATATAAACAATATATTTGAAGTCTAAAAGGAATGTTTTAAAGATATATACCTTCTTCAACAATTACAATATCCTCCAAGAATCTTTGAAGATCAATGCTAATTGGTTTTGAACGTAACCAATTTTGTGCACATACAAGTGCCTCAACTGTTGTTGGAGCTAGCGAGGAACGAAAAGGATCAATTACTCTCCCACTCGTACTGAATGCAGACTCAGAAGCAACTGTGGATACTGGAATTGCCAAAAGATCACGTGCAATTTTGCTAAGAACCTTATATCTAGAAGAATGTCCTTTCCACCAATCTAAGATATCAAAGTTCTCCTCACGTTTGATACGAGACTCCAATAAGTAAATATTAACTTCTGTATCCATAGTTTGGGTATCATCTTCATCCATTTCTTCAAAATCAAAACGAAAAACCTCTGAAGCATTACTAGTAGTAGTAGATGTAGTCATAAAGCTACTATCATCTTCAATACAACCTGAACCTGAAGATTGACTCTTACTTGCACAATTCTTGGACATGTGAGATGATGAGCTTGTACATGAAGTTGAACCATGATTAACAACTGACAAACTATATTCATTGCACAATTTTCTCAAAACATCCTCCACCTTATTTCCTACTTCTTTTGCCCCATCCATATCAAATAGCTGATTCAAACAATACATAAGAGATTTCATCTTATAACGAGGGTCCAAAATAAAAGCAACATACAAGAGGAAGTTATTTTTCTCACTTTTTCCCCAATACTTATCATACTTCTCTTGTATCTTCATTGTCATTTCACGCAAAAGTAAATTTTCAGGACCAGTGACACTACAATATTTTCTTATGCAATTTTGAATGATGCTAATCTCATAGAAGACCGTATTAGAAGTAACATAAAGAGACCCTGAAAGCCTAATAGTTACTTCATAGAATACAGACAAGAATTTGGTAAATATTCTAGCAATTTCCCAATCTTGGGTGGTTGGTTTACTCTCCTCATTCATGTAGACTGTGTCATAGTCTTCTAACCTTTCAAATGCCTTTTCAAATTTTATAGCTGCATCAAGCATCAAATATGTAGAATTTTATCTAGTTTGAACATCAAGACACAACATACTCTTACTAGATATGTTCTCATCTTCAATACACTTCTTAAATTTAGCAAGTCTAGCAGGAGAAGACCTAACAAACCTCACAGCATTTCGAATTCGAATTAATGAATCATTCACATCTTTCAAGCCATCACAGACAATTAAATTCAATATATGTGCACAACATCTGACATGCAAGAACTCACCATTCAACACCAACCCATGTTTAAAACGCTTCTTTAGGTAAGCAATGACGGTATCATTTGACGAAGCATTATCAACAGTTAATGTCAAAACTCGTTCAATACCCCACTCTTTCAAACATTTCTCAACCTCTTTTCCTATTGTCTCCCCTCTATGGTTTTCAATCTGAGAGAAACTAATAATTCTCTTATGTAGCTTCCAATTTCTATCAATAAAGTGTGCAGTCAAAACCATGTAATTAATATTTTGAATCGATGTCCAAGTATCAGTCGTAAGTGAGACTCTATATCCTTCATCCACAACAATATCCCTCAATTGTTCTTTCAAGGTAGCATATATTACCAAAATATCCCTAGCAATTGTAGTTCGGGAAGGAATAACAAAATTTGGTTCTACCAACATCAATGTCCCTTCCACAAACCTCCTAAATCCCTCATTCTCCACAAATTTAAATGACAACTCATCAATTATGATCATCTCAGCAATTAGTCTTCGAGCATTCTCAATAGTAAACATCTTATAGTTAAGTGATGCTGTATTACCACCTCCACCACTCCCTTTATTCTTAAACAACTTAGTTTGAGTTATATCTAACTTACTGTTTTTCATTTGATACAGATTTTTTTACAGTAATTTTCAAGATGCATTCTCATAGTTGAATTTCCATTCCTTCTTGGATGACACGCATACACCATACCACAATAATTACATTTAGCATGTGGATCATCATCACTATATTCAGAGCATCTAGTAAAGTGATCTCATACCATAGATGTATTTTTCCTCTTTTTTCGAGCTTGTGGTTGGAGTGTTGGACTTGATGATGCCGATGGTGGATGCATCTCAACAACATCATCATTTTCGTTCACACTAGAACAGTTGTTGCTCGTGCTCTTGCTATTACTGTTGATGCTTTTACTCGTCATGGTGTTGTGCTACTGCCTACAAAATATATAAATTTCAATGAAACTTTATCTTCAAAACTTTCAATGAAAATGAAAATGAAAGATTTTGTTACCTTGTCGGCGATATCCGATCTGAGAAGTGAGAGATTGAGACAGATTAGAGATCGATCTAACGAAGTGAGTGAGAGATTGAGAGAAATCAGGCCCAGATCTAGAGCGACGTTGAGTGTGGGCTGCCGTGGGTTGCTGTGTGGGCTGTCGTAGGTTGCTGGGCTCGTCGGATGGGCTGCCGTGGGATGGGCTAGAGCGACATCAGATGGGCTGCCTGCTGGGTCTGGTCGCCGTCGACGATGTGGTGACTGTGAGGGGCTGGTCGCCGTCGACGATGTGGTGACTGTGAGGGGTTGGTCGCCGTCGACGATGTGGTAGCTGTGAGGGGTTGGTCGCCGTCGTAGTGCTGCTGGTCGTCTGTCGTCGCCGTCTGAGAGTGAGATTGAAGGTGGCTGGCGGCTGCACTGCGACTGCGAGGATGAAGCCGTGAAGGTCGTCCGTCGTTGTCGTCTGAGAGTGAGGGAGGGGAGGGTTGAGCCGCGCGAGGGATCTGGGAAAGTGGGAAGGATATTTTAACTTTTAACTTTTAAGTATTACCCTAAAGTAAAAAATAAAAATATAAAATAAAAATTATAAATAATAACTATATATTATAAATAAAATAATAAATATATTATTTTTTTAAATAATCGGTTCGGTTCGGTTTTGTTGCGGTTTAGGGTTTTGAAACCGAACCGAACCGCATAAAATGCCCACCCCTACTTATATTTCGGTTCAGTTTTGTAAACGGTTCGGTTTCAGCGGTTTGAATGCCCACCCCTACTTATATTCGATCCAATGGTCACGTGTGACATCATCGTGATTTGTCATTAGTCCTAAATGTGATCATTTGTAATTTTATTATTAATTTGATAAATGACGTGACAATTTGAGATTGATCCAAAATTTCTCCGCACATGTGTGAGTAGATGAATCTTGAAAAAGATAATATTGAAATCAAAATACAAGTTATATGTTCTTGAATTTGACTCGATCTATTTGACGTGTCAATTTAATCAAACTTGAGATATTATTCACAATTTAGTTAATTTGATTTGAGAATAAAATCATAAATTTGGATAATTTGAATTTGATTGGAGAAATCCTTTCCTTTAAAAAGAATTGATATGATTTATTTTGTGTCAAGTAAAAAAAATTAGTTTTGATCCCAGCCAAGACGAAGACATAAGGAATTAAAAAAATATTACATATATAATTTGTTTAACCATCATGAGTTGGCTTAGTGGTAGTTGGAACAAAAACAAAAAAAAAAAAGAGGACTTAATATCCTACTAGTTTCCTTGACACCCAAATGTTGTAGGTTAAGCGCATTGTCCCATGAGATTAGTGGTGTGCATAAGCTGACCTAGACACTCACAAATATTAAAAAAAAAAAAAATTTGTTTTAATTCTTATGTTGCTCTTTCATTTCTTTCCAGGAAACTCTATTCCACACTTAGAGAAGGGGAAGAATAGAGATGAAGGAGATAACTTTGATATGATTTATTTTGTTTAATACTTACAACTATGAATGGGAAATTGTTTTACTTTTCACAAATAGCACTATTTTTTTTGGCAATTGTTTGAATGGATGTGCATCTCTTGCCAAAATTCATATTGAGATGAAAACAAAAATTTAATTTCTTTAAATTTGATATCCAAACCAACAATTTTTTTTAGCTTTAATCCCAGCCAACATGAAGACCTAAGGAATTTAAAAATATTACATATATAATATATGAAAAGATTAAGTACGATTTGTAATATTGCAATACTAAAACTGAAAAAAACAATCATATTTACATAAACATCACAATCTTAGTCGAGATGTATTCGGATGAGTCAAATATAAAAAAATATTTGAGTGCTCTTTCTAATAATTACTCCCTGTTAATCTCTTTATATTGTTAATTACATTTTTAAAAATCAAGTCAAGTTTTGATAATTAAAAAAAATTAAACGAAGAACAAACTAGATATAAAGAAAGTACTCAAATAAGATGGGGAACACTTTGTCCCCGACCCAGCAAAAAAAAAAAAAAAATCTCTTTAAACTGAAGAAGTGGAAATAAATCAGTATAGTTCTAACAATTTTTTTTTTTTTTTTTTTTTTTTTTTTTTTTTTTTTTGAAATTTAGCTAAAAATTAAATGTTTAGTTTGTAAATATGAAGTTAAAAAACTTGTGATTACTAACCTACTCGAATGTCTTAAGCTATGGGTCACAGTCCTCTTTTTAGCAAGTCATTTTTAATTACTATAATTAGGAAGAGAAAAAAAATTCTCCAGACCTATAAGATGACAATATTTTTTCTTTTTTTAGAAAAAAGATAACAATAACATTTGTTCTGTTATAGAATATTTTATTTTATTTATTTTATTTTTCATACATTAAAATCTTGAAATGATGACACGAAGATTCCATAAATTTGGTTGTTTTTCTGCCACTTCAGGATTGCATTAAATTTTGTTAGGAGGCCCATAAGAATGAAATGTTAGGACCAAACCTAACCAAACACATTTAGTTAGCGTGAAAGGTATAAATCCATTACTTATTATAATAATAACATTTAAGAATAATGTAGCGTCCACTAAATAAAATAATATATCATTTAATGAAATGTTAAATTATGAAAGGAGTAGGTCCAAAAATTTTCTCAAATCTACTAATCAATTGTTTGAAATCAATAAAGTTTAGAAAATAGCTTTAGAAATGATTTTAAATAGCTTATTTTGTTTGAAATGATAAAAAAGGTTTAAAATGAAAATATTTAAAATAATGTGTTTGAAGGGTAAAAAAAAAAAAAAAGAAAGAAAGTTAGGACAAAAAAATTGCTAATATAAGCTTTTAATTATTTTGTGGTTGGTGATTCCATAAATTTGGTTGTTTTCTGCCACATCAACCTTACATATTAAATTTTGTTTGGAAGCCCATAAAAAATGAAATGTTGGGATGAAACCAAACCGAACCAAACGCGTTTGGTAAAGAATGGGTCTTATTTCTCTATGTGATGGGAAGATTTTCCTAATTGCTTAGGTCTTTTAATAGAGATGGATTTTGCCTCTTCATCTATGTAACTATTTGGTTTTGTTCTTAAAAAAAATAGACATCTAGTAAGCATAGATGTTAGATACATCTGCGTTACTCGAAAATTTTCAAAGTGGTACCTGGCAAAAATTCTAGTACTACAATTTATCTCGATTACTTATTTACCATAATAGTAGCATTTAATAAATTATAAATGTAAGGTCTAATAAATAAATGAATGAACTATTTAATAACGTGTGAAATTATGAACAAAATTAATAATACTAAAGAGTACTAAAATTTTCTCAAATCTACTAAACAAAAGAAAAATATAAAATTGTTTGTGGCATCATCTATTTTACAAATCTTAGTTAATCATCTCCATTTTACTTTTAATACTCAACCATTAAAGCAATCTATTTTTTTTTTTTTTTTTTTTTGCTTTCCTTTTCTTTTCAGATGGTGGTTTAAATCTTTATTCTCATATTTATACTGAAAAAAGATATTATTGATGACTATATAAAATATTTATAAACACAATAGTTTAATTGGCCAAGTTTTTTTTTTTTTTGTCCATATTTAAACAAAATTATTAATTCAATAAAAAAAAAAGTTGTACCAACTTGAATATCTAACTGGTTAGGACAATATACAACTAATTTGAATATAGATCAACCAATGAAAGTATATGTTGTCGATGATGTTAGAGGTTTGAAATCTCTCCCTACACATTTAAATACTAAAAAAACAAAAAATTGTCCAAAATGTTAATATACATAAATTTTAAAGAAATTACTATAAACAGAAAAAATATCAAACTATTTACAAATATAAAACAATTTCACTATTTATCAATGATAGATCGCGATAGAATTCTATCGCTTTCTATCGCTCAAGCAAATCAAGCGATAGAATTCTATCGTGGTCTATTCTATATTTGTAAATAATTTGATTCATTTTTCTATATTTGAAAACCATCCTAAATTTTCACTCACATTTTTTAACTAATTAAAACCATCCTTTTTAACAAATCATTTTAAAAAAAAAAAATTGTCCAAATCAATCAAAACCATCAATGTACAATATTTTATTTTATAAAAAAGAATAATTAATATTTATTTGTTGTAGTAGTTTGAATCCCCTACTCTAATCATACTAAATATATATATATAGAGGTTGCAGCCAAAAGTTTAGAGCTTGAATATCTCACTCAAATTGAACTATATATTAAAAACTAAGATTTATTGTTCTAACCCACTAAAAGATTTTGTATTTTTTTTTAACCTTAAAAAAAATAGCATTAACCTTATCCTTCCCCAAATTTGTTTTTCATAAAGTGGTTTGGTAAAAAATTTTACATAAATTGTACGAATGATCTATTTCATTTAATTTATAAATTTCATTTCAACTAGGGAAAATAGTGTAGTTAATTAACTAAAAATGGAGTAATTAGAAGGAAAAAAATTGTGGATCTTAGTAATCTAATCACCACGTATCTTCCTAAAAGGTTGCTTAAAGTAATCTCTCCTTTTTCTATCAAGTTGAGTTTTTAAAAACTATATTATTTTACCTATATGTATTAGAAAATTATTATTAAAAGAAAAAATATCAAACAATTTATAAATATAGGAAAACTTTACTGTTTATCGGTGATAGAATTATTGTTGAGTAAAATTTTTCTATATTTGTAAATAGTATGACTTATTTTTCTATATTTAAAAACCTTCTTATATATTATTTAAAAAATATATTATCAAGTTAGTCTTTAAAATATATTATTTGAAAAATATCTTCTAAAGAAATGATATATTATTTTACAAATATATTATAATTGTTTCAAAACAATTATGAGATTAAATAGAAATAGTGAGTTTTCTCGACAAAAGGGACCAAATTTAAAATAATAATAATAATAATAATAATAATAATAATAAAAGTTTTGATCATAAGCAACACGTTCTACGTCATCTTTTCTAATCTCTTATTTAAATCAAATTCCATGTCGTTGGTTTCCTTTTCTTTCGTGTCAAATTTAATTAAAATAATGTCACTTGGGAGTTAGGATAAATGAATTTAAATAACATTATATAATGATTAATTATTAACGATTTAATAGAGATTGTAACGTTCTTTTTACAAAATATATATATATATATATATATATATATATCATAATCATCGACTAGTTAATTCAAAACTTAGAAGTTATAAATGTATTGATATCATTCCTTTTAAAAATAGGTTAAATTATAAGTGTATGTCTATTTGGTCCCTAAGCTTATTTTGTTTAATAACGTTCATGTAATAAGACTATAAACTTGAAATTTTGTGTGATTATATGCCCATGCATTTAAAAAATCAAAGAAAACATTGAATAAGTTAATGGCGACACAAAATTGAAAATGCAAGAATTTATTAGACACAAAATTAAAAGTTTAGAAATTTATTTGACATTTTTTAAAGTTCAATGCCCAAACAGACACAAATCTAAAAGTTCAAGAAATTATTATAATTTGTACACTTCTTAAAGTTGACAAAATATATACAAACCTAAAAGTTCATGAAGTAAACTTGTATATTATAACCCAAAAACATATTATTGATGAACAATCCTTTTTTCTCCTTAGGAAAAAAAACTTTAAATTATAAATTTAGTATATAAATTTAATGTGTATCTAATACCTTAATTAATTGAAAGAATCGTTCATAAATTTAGATTATGTTCTTATTTGACAACCAAAGCAAATCATAATAGTTTAAAACATAGACATATTTCTACATTGTTGAGCTAAAATAATATTATTTTTTTCGGTAAACATAGCTCAATTGATTAAAGCATGTGTCTTTAATTAAGAAATTAAATGTTCAAATCTCTCACTCTAAAGTCAATTTAAATTATACTATTTAATTAGATTATATTTGTTTAGTATTTAAATTATGTTATTATCTTTTTTTTTTTTTTAAAAAAAAGGGTCATTTGGTTATGAGTTTTCAAAATATGTCTTTTTTAGTCATTGAATTTTTTTGAATACGTGCATTTAGTCCCTGACTTTTTAAAATATTTTTTTAGTTACTAAATTTTTGGGTTATTTTCAAATATAAAAAAATTAAAGGCGGAAAAGAAATTAAAGCCTTCACCAACATTTACTTTACAAAAGACTTAAAACAAAGTTTGAAGCATTGGTTTATTTGTTGTAATAATTTGCTTTATGAGAGGGAAGAGGAATTGAATGATCACTTCAATCTGGTTTTTATTTTTACTGAAATAAGGAAGATTTATCTGCCACACTTTTTGATTTCTTCTTCTTCTTTCTTAAAGGAGAGAGCGGTATAAAAATTGAGAAGTTAAAGAAAAATAATTGGGTGTATTCAACTGCACAATTACATATTGGCCATGTGACAAATTTGCATGAAGATAAATTCAGTCTAGATTGCACACAAGTATTATAAAATGTTGGGTGCAGTAAACATAGTATTAAATTTTTATCGATGTGTCAAAATTTCGATCGATATTTTCATGTTTTCATGGGTTCGATATCGATATGAGGGGTGAATCGAAATTTCCATTATATCGTAGAAAAATCTACAAAACACGAAAAATAAACATTACAATGCCACTTATATAAATATAATATAAATAATAGATTTGTTTACTTATTTGAGATGTTTATTATTTACTAATTTAAATTTAATTTTTGAATTTTTTTTATAATTTTTCCAGAAATATTCATCGAAATCCATATTTTCATCAGAATTTCAGTAAAATTAAGACCTCGATATTTCCATCAAGATCGATATTTTAAACCTTGGCAGTGAATAACGTGTTCAACAAAGTAATATTAGAAGGTTTTTTTTATAGCAACCACATAGATTTAATTTCTTATTTTAGCAACAAAGTAATAATTTCGCCTATAATGAATATATATATATATATATATATTATATATATATATATATATATATATATATATATATATATATATATCAAAGATGCTTTATAAGTTCAATATAATATTATAATAGTTAAATTTTATTTATTTTTATTACTGTTTAAAATTCAAATTTTTTTAAGAAGAATCAGTCTAATATTTTATTCTTTACAAAAATTATAATTCGACTTAATATAGTTCGAATTCTAAATATTTCAAAAACAAAAAGGTTGAAATTCTAAAAATAAGTTAATATACTATTTATAACCTCTTTTGTTTTTATTTTAACTTTTGTTTTTATTTCTTAGAAATAGGTGTAATGAGGTTGCATCTATCTCTTGTGTAGTCCAACCAACATCTAATAAAATTGTGTCATGTTGCATAATTTTTTTAAAATAAATTTTGTGAGTAAAGAAAAAAAAAAGAGAGTATAGAAATAGGTACAACCTAATCATTACCCATAAAATAATGTGCACTGCCACGACTTTGTAAAAAGTAAAAATACATATGAACTATTTTATTAAGGTATTTTTGAAAAAAAAAAAATTAGTAGAAATTCTAATTGAGAGTAAATTGATTTAGGATAAAACAAAAGTTAAAAAAAAGAGTCCAGATTGATTTTATGAAAGTGCAGGGGTTTAATTGATAAAATTATAAGTTTCACACAATGTTGACATAATTAAGGGTAGAAATTGATACAACTTTCAAAGTTCAAGAGTTTAAATGGTTAATTTTCTTTAATTTAGATATTTGATAAAAAAAAAAAAAAAGAAAAAAAGAAAAGGGGGTGCACACCAGATTCGCTATTATTCTACATCCTCGTCTATTGCAAGGTTTTTTTTTATAATAAATTAATCATGATGAGGACGAGTGAAAGATATACTTCATCTCTTAGGGAGGATGAATAATTAAGAGATATAAATTGATCTTTTTGTTATATGTTTTGTGCTATAATTATAATCGAGAAAAACAAACCTAGGTTTTGGTCCATGTCAACTAGTCGTAATTTTTATTAACAGAAAAGGCTCCATGAGCCATGTGAGACTTATTTTTCAATGCTCTCACATAATGCTGATTTTATTCGTAGAAGAAAAAAAGTCTAAGCAAAAACAAAATTGAAGAGACCACTTGAAAAAATCCAAAAAAAGGGAGCAAAAATTGGAAACATTTTCACTTCTTAATTGCATCTTTGACAGCATCAGCGGCCCCTTGTGCCTTGGCCTTTCTTGTTGCCCTGCTTCTTGCATTGATTCCTTAGTTGATTGGGCTACATCGCTTGCCTTGTTCATCATATTACTCACCTTAAGACACAAACTAATTAACATGTTACTCTATCACCCATTCATTTTATATTTAATCGTCATAAAGTATTAAAAAAATATAATAATTAAACATGCAATCGATAAAATGATGGCGTGGTTAAATTTAAATAGCAATGGCTAAGTGAACCTGAACTTGGCCCTTGACTTCTCAGCGTAGTAGCTCATCTTTTGGGACTTATCCAATTTTTTTATAATGAATTTTAAAAATACAAAAATTAGGAGCTTAGAACTTGAGAAAGACTTGGTGAATATAGTTTGAGAGTTTTGTTGATTTAGAAAATCAAACTTGTTGGGAGTTATATAGTAGTTACAATCCATTCACTACTTGACACGTGCAATGCCACAAGTAAGTAACTTGCATGCCACGTGGTAGTTTGTGATTTGAAGTGACACTTGTCATATGATGTTGTTGGAATTGTTCTAAATTAAGGCCCAATTGACTAGGTTTAATTAAGAGTTCAGACATGTTGGACATTGTCTACAAAATTTGGTTCTTTTTTAGAGTTTCTTTTTTCTAAAAGGTAGAAATCAAAACTAATATTTGAATCAATTTAAACTATAAACTTTAAATAGTTAATCAATTTTGACTCTTAATTAGATTTTTATTATTATAGTAAAATTTATATGATGTACAATAAGCAAACATTGTGTCAGCATATATACTTTAAACATAGTCACATTAATGATGAATACTTTGTTTAAACATGATCAAATTTATATGATGTACAATAAACAAACTAATATTTCTCCTTGTACTTCACAAGGAGAAAGATGATCTTGTTAGACACAATACTTTGTTAGACATGGTCAGATCATTAAGAAGTTACACATCATTGCCATACTCTGGTAAGGACTTGCAATAAAGATTGCACTGTGAACATTATTCTCTCCAAAACTGTTTGGGAGACAATTTTGGATTATGAAAATGTAGTAAACTAGTTTACAACATTTCAGAATTTGGGTACGTTAAGATGCATATGCTGAAACAAGCCTAAGAGGAATATACATGTTCAAAGATATGCCTATATGTAGGTTGTCCTCTACGAGAAAAAGAAAGCTTTTATGCAATCCTAAATAAAGTTATGTATTCGTATATATCCTACAAGATGAGAGACTTCATCTCAGTTTGAGTTTGTAGACTTTCTTGATAGGGTAAACCCATAGGATATGAATAGATCTACAAAAGAAGACGTGCGTGTATAGATAAGAAGATACAGATCTTCAAGGTAAGACTCATGGCAAAAAATGAAACCAGTCGAGAGAAATTAGATTGTGAGTCAATTTTCTCACTTGATGCCATAACAGAGTCTTAGCGTTGTTCATTCTTGCATATGAGATATGTAAAATGTAAGCTTAGATTCTTTTATGAAAATAATTTAAGGAATGCATCTATACAGATAAACAGAGGAGTTCAACTTTCAAAGATCAAATGCAAAGAGTTTTCATATGTGTATATTTTCATTTGAGAAATGAATTAGATAATTAGATCTTTGAATATAAGGTTTGATAAGAGTTATCATAACCTATGACTTTGAACAAATATTAATGATCTTGTATAGACAAGAGAGTCATTAATTGACAAGTGGATATTTCTCATATTTTATGTTAATAAAGTATCACTCATTATGAATGATGTAATATAACATAAAAATTTGACTACCTAACCGATTAGGAACACGACGTTAAGTAAGTCTCAAGCATCTTGCATTTCCAGAATGTTTGTCAAATATTCGATGCAAAACTTCAAAAGAATGATAGTGCATCATTCTAATGTGAAGTTAAGTCTAAGAAAGGGTATCCTAAGACACCTCAAGTGTTAAGGACAAATAATTAATTATCTTCTCTCAGTAGGAGATACTTAATGCATAAATAAGACTTAACATACAATTGGTTAGTTATATCGGTTATATCATGGTATGACCATTGAAGTACAAAATTAAAACCTTTCTCAAGGTATATATGGATAATGGAAATTTTTTGTGTATAGTGTTAAGATATGATCTTTCACAAGATACACTAGTCTTAGTCTTACAAAGATTTAGAGAAATCCATTGTAAGATTAATTTTATCCTTTGTGGTGATTGTTTTTGCTTGTGAAGCAAAATTTTGTGTAGCCATAAAATATCCTTAAAGATCTAAAAATGTTTCAGTTCTGAGTTAGTCTATCGCACTTTTATGAGATAATAGGGGTGCAAAGACTAAGACTAAGGATATTGGTAAATACCAACTACTAGGATAAGACATATTGGTAAAAGGTATCATGGTAGTGACCAAGATGACTATGAATGATATATGGTTTGATTTATATAAAAGGACTCTCTAGGCTAAAGTGTTTGAGAGTCACCTAGAATGTCTAGAATTATGAGACACGTCTCTTCTTCGCTAGGGCAAGTGAGAGAACTGTTGGGTTTTATGCCCTAAAACTCGTAGATAGTAAATGTTGTATTTTGACCGTCATTAATAAATGGTTATTCATTATGATTCAATAAATGTTATTGATTATTTTATCTTGTTTTAATAACCCTAAAATCCAATAAACTAACATCCTAGGCTGTTTTATGAGTCTTGAACAATATGTAAAGACATATAGAGATCAATGTTCAAGTTACAGCCTAAAGGGTCTATAGTATAAGGATAGGGCTCGGTACCTTATCCTGGTAACACTATGGATACGGCCCACTTTGTATTTGATACAAACGCAATGATCTAACGCGTTCGTGTAGGAGACATGCGAGTGAGGGTATCCTATGCAATGAGTTTGCATAAGACTGGACCACAAAATAGTAACCACTAGATATAACTCCGTCGACTGGTTAGGTTTCTATTTCAATAAGTTGACGTAGGCAACTTAGTCTTAATCTTGAGTATATTATGAACTCCTGTTCACGAGGGATTGTCCTTTGATTTGTATGGGTGAGAGTGGCCCGTTTGCCGACTCGATATGCCTACCATTTTGGGGACAAGACTGAGTGGGGAGCTGGGAACATAATTATACAAGATGGATTTCACTCCTTCCCGACTTTAGGGTAAGTAGATAAGTGTTCCCTTAAGTGGTGTCTCCGGGACTTGAACAAAGGGCCCTACCCTCTCACTGGCCCGAGAGAGGTTTCTGTTTGATGGTTGGACCATAAACAAGTTGTTCATTAGAGGAGCACTGGTACTTAAGGATTTAGAAGTAACTCAAGGGTATAACGGTAATTTGACCAAGCTGGTGTTACATAACTTGTGAAGGACTAACTTGTTGTTATTGGTCTATATCCGTGGACACAGAAATATATCTACAGTGAAAAGAGTGCAGCTGTGGGTCTTTAGTGGAGTGTACCCACAGTTAACGAATATTGATTAATGTGGTTAATGGGTTTAGCCCGTTAATCTCATATCGTTGGAGCTTCTGATCTGTAGGTCCATTAGGTCCCCTTCTTAGCTCGTAAAGAATATTGAGGAAATTTATTCTTGGATGAAATTTGAAAATTTCAAATTTACTAAGGGAAAAGTATAATGTATAATGATACATTATAATATAAAGTTTATTTTACAAATTAAACTTTATAGTATAAATATAATTTTGGATATGATTCAAAGTTAATTTGTAAGAGAATTAAATATTTGAAATTGTTCAAATATTATTTTAATATGAATTAGATTTATATTAAAACTATAGGTTAAAATTAATGCGCATTAGATGTACATTAAAACTATAGGTTATGAGAGAAATGTATTTGAATTTGATTCAAATGCAAGTTAAAATTAAATATTTGGTAATTAATTAATTGGAGAATTAATTAGTTATTTAGTTTAATCTATTTAATTAAATTAATTGAATTAAAACTATAGGTTATGTGAGAGATGTTCATTTAAATATGATTTAAATGAATTGGTTAATTAAATTAGATTTAATTAATCATTAATTATTAATTTAATTAATATTAAATTAGTAGTAACTCCCACGTAGGGGAGTTTGGGATAACACCCACTTTTCCCATTTTCTCTCGCTTCCTTATATGACATCTAACATAAAAGAATTAAATGGTTCATTGTCTCAACAAAAAATTCTCTGCCTTTTTTTCCCTTGCCAAAAAGGTTCCCACAAACCTTTTCTCAAGATTCAGAGAAAAGGAAGGTCTCCAAATGGTGGTGACGCGTAAGTTTTTTCTTCTTTCATTTTTTTTTTTTTTTTTTTTTTGTATTCTATATGCTTAACCTATATTATTTTAAGTTTTTTTTTTTTACCAATGTAGAAGTATTTCAAAAAAAAATATAAAATTAATTTTGAGATAGGGTTCTGATATGTTTTCGCTGCGCTTGGGTTTAACAAGAACATGTTGGGTATAGAGTATGCTCTAGGATACATGTCTCATCGACTTTAGTGCAAGTGGGAGATTGTTGGGATTTGTGCCCTAAAGCTTCGTAATTTATTAGTTGATTAATTTAATTATTAATTATACAATATTAATTTATCGATTAACCATAAAAATCCAAGGTTATTATATGAAATCTTGAACATGTATGTAGTTGACATACGGGTGGATCATGTTCAAGAAATAACCTAAAGGTCTATAGTATATGGTGTTGGACCGGTATGGCAACCTAGAGGGGTGAATAGAGTTTAATTAAACTTTTTAAGAAATATGCTCAATTTAAACTAATTAAATACTTTTTAAAATAAATTAATAAAAACCCTAAATGATGTCAAATAACAAAATTGATAGAAAGTATGTAATAATAAACTCAATTAATCTCAACCAACAAAAGCATGCAATTAAAATTAAATGCAAAAATAATTAGGGAAGAGTTAAAGAAAAAGACACCGTAATTTTTATAGTTGTTCGGTTAAACTCGACCTACATCCACTTTCCCAAGCGCCTCTCGGGATTTCGATTAAAAAATCTTCTTTTGACTCTTTCCACGGATGAGAGTCGAACCGCTACCTTGCTCCTTTTTTAGGTTCAAGAGCAAACCCGATCCTTTTCACGGGTTAGGATCAAACCGTTACAATTTTGTTGAAAGCTTTAAATCACACAATAAAACTCTCTAAAAGAGTGGGTATACAAATTTGAGCTCACACACTTTAATCCCCACAATACAATGGAAATTTCTCTCAAGAATAAGATGAAAAGAATAAAAAATTGGAAGCTTGGAGAGAGAGCAACAATGGTGGCATTTTGCTAATTTTGAGAATTGAGTAGTGTGAAAAAGTTGAAACAATTTTGGGAAGATAAAGTTTAAAAAGAGAGGAAAGTTGGCTAAAAAATTGAATTTGAGTTTGATCCATTGGATTGTGTAAAAAGCAAATTGAGTGGTTGAGATTTAAAAAAAGTTAGACACAAACATATATAATATTAAATTCATTTACTTTAAAAACAACTAATCATTAGACACACACATATATAATATTAAATTCAATTCTTTTTAAAATCATTTTTTTTATTATTTTCAAAATCAATATCTTTTAGTTTTATTAAAATCCACCAATTATAGAATAAAGTCCCTTGTGTCACTTCCTCTATGGCTCCAAGTGGCACTCCTTAATTAGTCTAATTTGATGATTAATTTGGCCACGTCACCACCTCGGTATTTTTTCGTTAACTTTATTTCGACGATAACTTCTTCGTTTGAACTCCGATTTGGGTGATTCAAGAAGCATCGGAATCGTTGTTCAGAGCTCTAGGCTATGCGCTATTCAAAATAATAAAATTGTTAGTAAAAAAAATTAGGTTTGTTATCATCAAAACATTAATTAAAATTAAATTAATTTGAGATTAAGGGCCAAAAAGCCAACATATGGATAGGGTTGGGTGCCTTATCCTGGTAACACTATGGATATGGTCCACTTTGTAATAGTTACAAATGGTTTGATATAAACCATTCGTGTGGAGACATGTGAGTAGGGGTATCCTATACAAAGAGTTTGTATAAGACTAGATCGTGAAATATTTAATCTCTCTTTGTAAATCCGTTAATTGATGAGATTAATATTTAATAGGATGATCATATGCGACTTGATCTTAATCTTGAATGACTTATGAACTCCTGTCTATGAGGTCAGTCCTTTGATTTGCACGAGCGAGAGTGACCCGAGTTGCCGACTCAATAAGCCTACCATTTTGGGGACTAGACTAAATGGAGAGTTGAGAACATAAACTTCACAAAACGGAATTCACTCCTTCCCGCATAGGGTAAGTAGATGAGTAGTTCCCTTAAGTGCTGATTTTGGGTCTTGAACAAGGGGTCCCACCCTCTCACTGGCCCGAGAGGGACTTAGTTTATGGTTGGATCATAAACAAATTGTTCATTAGAGGAATCAGTGGTACTTAAGGAAAATAGGTAATTACAGGGGTAAAAACAGACATTTGACCCAGCTATAATTATGAACAACTTGTGAAGGATCGACTTGCTTATATTGATTATATCCATGGACACACCTTGTTCTATAGTGCATAAGAGTTCAACTATAGGTCTATAGTGGTTTGCCTTGTAGTTAATGAATTAATATTAAATTAATTAAAGAGTTTAATTAATTAATCTTGGATTATTGAAACTTATAATCTGTAGGTCCATAAAGTCCCTTTGCTAGCTCACCACGGACCAAGAACGATCAATTATGTTGAAAGAAAAGTTTGAAATGTTCAAATTTATGAGGGAAAATATTAATAGTATTGGATACACAATTTAATTACATGATTTATTATAAAGTTTATTTGAATGAGATTCAAATTATAACTTTATAATATGGAGAATTAATTTATTTGAATATGATTCAAATAATTAGTTATTTATTTGGATGAGATTCATATAAATAAATAAATTATTTAATTTGAATAAGATTCGAATTAAATAGATAATGAGAGAATTAATTTATTTGAATATAATTTAAATAATTAAGTTATTTGGATGAGATCCATATAATAAAGTTATTTAATTTAAATAAGATTTGAATTAAATAATTAGAGAGAAAATTAATTAATTTGAATGGGGTTCAAATAATTAATTATTTAATTTGGATGAGATTCAAATTAAAGATTCTACATGAAATAAATATTTAAATATGATTTAAATATTTAAACTATTTAATATGAGATATTATTTGGGTAGATATTTAATAATATTAGATATTATTAAATATTTAATTTAAAAATGTGAGCAAAGGGTTATCCTAATAGGATTAGGAATAAGTTCTATAAATAGAGCCCTTGGGAGCTCTCATAGACTACAATCTCTACAATTACTCTAAGAAAATTCTTTTCTCATTCTCTTTATTCTTTTTAGAAGCGGATTAGAAGAATTCAAGGAGGAGAGGAGACTACCGATACGAGAAGATTTTTCTACATTTGTAGACGACAAATGTATGATGTTTAACCTTTTTTTTTTTTTTTTTTTTTGCTTATTTGTATTTTTAATTCTTTTAAGAAATCAAATAACGTGATCACACACTTCCTTTCCTAAATTTAACAAACTCAAAATAATAATAATAATAATAAAAAGATAAATTTTGTTTAATAACAAGAATATTAGTAAATTAATTACTTAAAAAACTAGAAACAATTTGACTTGTTTAAACCATTGACAACTTCATTGATAGGTCTACAATTTGATTCTCTACCACTTGAAATTACTAACAAACTAAATTATTAAACTAAAGAAAACATGAAGTAACTACAAAACCAAATTAAAAATTAGAACAAAAAATAAAAAACACATGATTGAAAACATAATTAAGAAAAGTAACTAATTTTAGTCCGACAATTAAAACTAAATCACCCATAAACACGGCAAACGACAATCATGTTGGAATCCAAAAGGATTCCACAATAAATTTCGTGGGTAAAAGAAGTCAAACAGAATTGTTTTGATCCATTTTTATCCATGTTTTTTTCATTCTGCATATTTATGACGTCAGCCACCCTCTAATCCACAAAATTAAACAAAACAAACTAAACTCCCCACAGAATTAACACTCTGAAAATTCATCTATTTTATTTTATCTATTTATTTATTTATTAACAGACAACAGGATCACTTCAAGATTTGTCCACGTCAGATCATTAATTATCACCATCGGTACTTACGTGTAGTAGCTGATCATAACCCCTTTGTCCATCTGTCATTTTCTTCCTCTATTTAATCCCTAAGTCAGCCCCCAAAAGTTCATAGCAAAAAAAAAAAATTAACATTCAAACAAACAAACAAAGAAAAAAAAAGAAAAAACAAAGAAATTGAGAAAATTTCTGAAAAATTTGATGGCCAGAATTATCGTTTCAACCCAATCAAAGATCCCCAAGGTATTTTTCTACGCTTTCAATCGCTCGTTGAACACCGCCGCCTCCTCATCCGCTGCCGCCTTCACCGCCGCCGCCACCTCTCCACCGCCACCCCTCAATCTCTCCGACTCTCCGGCCACCCCCACCGTTGATTTTACCGACACAAGGTCCCTCTTTGGGTCTCTTTCCACGTCGGAGCTCCTACGCGCCGCCGCCAACCTCCATGCCGCCGCCATCGGCCCCGTCGTTGACGTCGGAATGTGGGTTATGAATTCTAAATTGATGGACGTTGAGGTGATTCGTGATGTGGTTTTGGGTACCGTTAAGCATACTTTTTACCAACATTTTTGCGCCGGTGAGGACGACGCGGCCGTCGCGAAAACCGTTCGACGGTTGCACGATGTCGGGTTGAGAAGTATGCTTGATTACGCTCTCGAATACGCCGACGACGAAGCGTCGTGTGATCGGAATCTCTACGGTTTTCTTCAAACCATCGAGGCAACTAAATCGCTCCCACCGGGCTCGGTAAGTACTTCTTGAACTTTTTTGTTTGTGTTTGTTCTAATTTCGTTCTTGAACTTTCATGTTTATTCTTTTTTTTTTTTTTTTTTTTTTTTTTTTTGCTAATTTTTCTTTAAAATGTTGATTTAATCTTTGTTATTGTTTCATTGCCTAACATATTACTATTCAATACTATTTTTGCTTTTTCCAAAAAAAAAAAAAACTATTTTGCTAATTAATGTAACTCTAACTATATGTCTACATCGACCAATAAATAAATGTTATGAAAGTCCACAATAACCCATAAAATATAAATTCTCGCATTCAGTCCATCTTTAAAAAATAATTAATAATTAAAGCGTTTTGGAATTAAATTAAGATTTTAAGCTTATTATTATTATTCAATTTCTCTAAAATTATATGATTTATTTTAGTAAAATTCTGAACTTAACTTATAAATTACGGCATTTGTATTTTTCCATAAGCACTGATTTGTATTTTTCTTTTTTTTCATCGTAGAAAATTTAAGCTGATTTGTTGACATTTTTTAAAATTTATTCTCTCTTTACGTTATTCTATTAAAAAATTGAAATATATGGTACTAATTAAAAAAGGTTGGAATATAATAAAGAAATAATTTTTGTAATAAAGGAATTTTCTAGAATAGTCAATGGTCAACGTTTTGGCACAATATTCGATAAGATTTTGCTGCCACGTCCGTTTTCTTATGAATAACACATTGCCACGTGGTTATTTGATGGCTTTATTTCTTCAATAGTTTTTCCATCTAAATCTTTTTCTTGTGGAAAAGAAAAGTAGACCAAGCAACTAAAATAAATGAAAGGAAGGGAAATGGTAATAATCTTGAAAAATAGTAATAAAATCCAATCTAATTTTTTAAAATAAGGTTTATAAACACTATTTCACCCATAATTCTTCGTATGTTTTGATTGATTGTGACATATTTTGAACACTTTTTCTAATTTGACAACTGATAAAAGTAATGTTGTATTTGATTGATAGGCAAGTTTCGTGGTGACTAAAGTGAGTGCAATTTGTCCATTGAGATTACTGGAGAGAGTTAGCGACTTATTGAGATGGCAACAAAAGAACCCTAGTTTCAATCTTCCATGGAAGCTCGAAACTTTGCCAATTTTCTCAGAATCAAGCCCTCTTTACCACACTCTTGAACAACCACAACCCTTAACAAATGAAGAAGAAAAAAGCCTCCAAATGAGCCATGAAAGGCTAATGAAAATTTGTGAAAGTTGTGTTGATGCCAATATTCCTTTAGCCATTGATGCTGAACATACCAAAGTTCAACCAGCCATTGATTACTTCACTTATTCAGCTGCCATTATTCACAACAAAGACCACAATCCAATAGTTTATGGAACAATTCAAGCCTATCTAAAAGATGCAAAAGATAGACTTTTGTTAGTTACCAAAGAAGCTACCAAAATGAAAGTTCCACTTGGTATTAAGCTTGTGAGAGGTGCTTATATGTCAAGTGAATCCAAACTTGCTTCTTCTCTTGGCTTTGAATCTCCAATTCACAATACAATTCAAGATACCCATTTTTGCTACAATACTTGTGCATCTTTCTTGCTTGACAACATCGCCAAAGGCTCGAGTGGAGCTATTCTTGCAACCCATAACATCGAATCAGGTAATGAATTATGCTCTATGCTCTATGCTCTTCTTATTTCCAAACCGACCCAGTTGTTTGATAACCATTTCGGTTCTTTTTGAATAGGGAAATTTGCAGCTAGTAAAGCATATGAGATAGGGATAGGAAAGTTGAAGCAAAAGCTTGAGTTTGCTCAATTGTATGGAATGTCAGAAGCACTTTCTTTTGGGTTGAGAAATGCAGGGTTTCAAGTGAGTAAATACATGCCATTTGGACCTGTGGATATGGTAATGCCATACCTTTTAAGAAGAGCTGAAGAGAATAGAGGTCTCTTATCAACTTCAAATTTGGATAGACAACTTATGAGGTAATTCAAAACATATTTAATTAATTTTCATATGTAGTTTAAAATTTTGTTAAACTATTTACAGAAAATAGCAAAAAAAAAAAAAAAAACAGATAGACATTATCAACTTCTATCAGCATCTATCAGTGATAAAACTTCTATCATTTCTATCCGCGTCTATCACAACTATCTAAACATTTTACTATTTTGTGTAAATAGTTTTTTTTATTTTTTTAATTTTAAAAATTCTCTTAGTATATATATGGATTTGACACATTTGAAATTTCTTGATTCTTTGCAGAAGGGAGATGGGAAGGAGGATGAAAGAGTACTTTAGGTGAAAAGAAAGGGCCTTTTAGCAATTTCAACAACCTACAACACCAAGATTTGCATTTTGTGTTTATAGGATCACACATGGTTTTAAAAACCTACTTTGTTTTGTTTTTTTTTTTTTTTTTTTTATACTTAATTGGTGTTTAAAATGTATCATTATAATTCTAATAATATTAGGAACTTTATTATAATTGAAATAGCAAGTTGTATATGTCTCCATCTTATATTAATACACATTAGATGATACTAAGATAATGGAATCTTATTGAGTTCAAACTGCAAAAACAAAACCAAAGTCATGGAATCTCCAAACACTTTTGTGTATAGAAATTGGGACCACTAATTAAGAGAAAATTAAATTAAATTAAACTTTCAAATTTTCTCCTTTAAATTTTTAAGGAATTTTAATAGAACTTTCATATTTATTTTGACCCTAAATTCTCATGTTTCTATCCACTCAAGAATCTATAATTAAGAAGAAGAAGAAAAAAAAAAGGTTGAAGCTAAGACCCCATTTGATGTATAACTTTGATATTTTATTTTTGAAATTTTTCCAAAGATTTAATTATGTAAAATACCATTAAAATATTATCATTGGAGGAGGGATAGAAATACATTAGAATATTGAGAATAGTTTTGAAACGCTCTTGAAAATTCAAGAATAATATTACAATCTTTTGGAAAAAAAAAAAGTTGAAAAGTATTTTTAATAACTAGCAATTTTTTAAAAACTACTTATTATTTTTTAGTTTTTAGTTTTTAAAATTGGTTTCGATTTTATGAACATTTGTAAATCATAAGATCATAAAAATAATAATATTACAGACGCACGAGAGTAGTATTTATCTTATAAGTTTTTTTTTTTTTTTTTTAAAATCAAACAAAAGTTTAATTGCAAAACCACTTTGGTGAACAAAAAATATAATGTTTACTTAAAATATATATGTGGTTAAGTTACAAATTTATAATTCTTTTTTAGGATAAAAATTATGATGTTGGAAATCAAATTTAGAACTGTTTTCAAATATAAAAAAATGAGTTAAATTATTTACGAATATAGAAATTTTTTACTACATATTAAGGATAAACCGATTATAAAACTTGAACAATAAATAAGAATAGTCAAGTCAGTGAAATTTTTTAATATTTATAAATAATCTGATTTTTTTTGTTTAACAGTAATTTCTCAAAAAAAGTAAAAAAAGCGGTTGTGAGTTCAATCTATAGTGGTCATATTTAATATCTTACGATAAGTTGGCAGGCTGCCTGTTATAGGGTCGGGTGGATTGTCTCGTGAGATTAATAGAGATGGGCGTAAGTTGCCCAGACACTCACGGATATAAAAAAAAAACACAGTAATTTCCCACAAAAACACAGTAATTTCCCACAAAATTAAGTATATTTATCATAAATAATTTAATTCTTAATTTAACTGAAAAAATATTCTCACCCACTCTTCTTCCCAACCCGTCTGAAATCGGACGCTCTCTCTGCTCTCTCTCCCTCCTTAACTTACCGCCGGCCGCCTTCTCTCTCCGTCTCCGGCATTCAGGGATCAGTTTCTCCTGTCTCTCAAGAAACCGATCGCTTCACAGAATACAGCAACCAACAGTAAGTCCTACAAATAGAATAATCGGAAGCATTTTTTAATAATTTTACTTCAATTGAGAGTATGATTGGAGGCTGTTTTTGGATCCTTTAAGTGTCATCTTACTTGTTCAATTGATCAATTCAACCCTATCTTGTGTATCGTATTCGTATTCTACGCCTCAATTTGGAGATTATATATATAATTTTCTTTTATTTATTCAACACTATCAGTGAATTAGATTCTCGAGAATCTCCTCTTTTGGCTTTGGAGTTTTTAACATTTCCTCTGTCGACACTGAGGCAGAAAGCAGAATAAAGTGGCAATGCGGAAAGTGCTCGTAACTTGTTATAGATCATCCATATCAGAATTTTTCAATTCCGTTTTCTTCTGGGTTCAAATTCAAACCTACCTGCGAATTTAATTTATGATGGTGGTGCAGAAGCCCTAGAGGTACGAAATTCCTTTGCTATCTTCAACGATCTCAATCAAATATACAAAGATATAGGGTTTGCGAAATTGTTATTCTTTACCTTTCTGTTATGGGATGTCGAGGTTGAATTTGCTTAGAAGCGATGATATGTGCTTCATTCGATGAAATTCGTTTCCCAAAACATGGATGTTTCGAAGAAAATCCATTAATTTTTCCTTAAATAAGTATTATTGAGCTTCTGCATCATTGACAGGCTGCGTCTTTCTTTTTAGGGATTTCTGGGTAGTTTTCCAATTGCCACTGCATGGATAATTGATCGAATTTAGATATTATGCTAAACTATTTCTGGGTACCTGCCAGTTCATTAGGTGATTCTTTTCTCTTTTCTCTTTTCTTTCTTTTTTTTTTTTTTTGGAGCTAAATTGTCTGTAGGACCTGCTTGATAGCCATTTTTTAGTTGTTTTTTTGAAGAAAGAAGTCCGTTTGTTCATAATCTCTTTCTTATTCTATCAACGTTTTTAGCATTTTTAAAATGAAAGAAAAAAATAAAGGAAATTTGGCTAAGTTATAATGCTTCAACTTTCATTTGCATCTATTTTGGGTTTGTTACATTGCAACTCTATTAATCGGCATCATGTTTTTAAACTTGTTTGACAGTTAGGAAGAAGGAAAGAGTTAACTGAAACACCAAGATTGTGAAACCATGGTTATTTCCCAGCAGCCAAAGAAAAAGGTGGTTTGTGCTTATCGATGGGTTGGGTGATGTCTCGTTACCAAAATTTGGATTCAAGACCCCTCTGCAAGTGGCCAAAGTTCCAAACCTGGATGCAATTGCTTCTGCTGGTGTTAATGGCCTCATGGACCCTGTTGAGGTAGGGTTGGGTTGTGGAAGTGACACAGCTCATCTTTCTCTTATGGGTTATGACCCTAGAGTATATTATAGGGGTCGAGGTGCATTCGAGTCTATGGGAGCCGGATTGGCTATGTCACCTGGAGACATTGCGTTTAAGGTGCATTTCTCTACCTTTATTCCCTAAATTACAGTCCGTCCATTTTTTTTTCGTTAATCGCTGGCTCTTGAGACTCGGATGCATATAAGATAGAAACATAATGATAGTTTGTTGGTCTTGGTTTTTAGTCAAAAGAGAAGGTGATTGTTTGTTTAGCTGAATGTTCTCTCTTCAAGTTAGAGCCTGAACTTAAACAAGTGAAGGAAAGTTTATGCAAATATGATTTGATCAGATAAAACCTATTATTTGGCATGAAAACAAATGCTTTTTATTTCTCATAATTTAACGACATAGTGCTTTTATAACTTGCTCAGATTTTTTAGGAGAAATTTTGTAACTGAATCATATAATTAAAATCCAGCCTCCTATCTCTTTCTCTCTGGTTATTATTATTATTATTATTATTATTTTCTGGAACTGGGACTTATCGTTGTTGCTATATTTATCTCTTTTGTTTTGGAGTAGTAGTGTGCTTCCTTCGAACTCCTTCCACATGGCTGCAGTTTCTACCCAAATCACATCTTGGTCTTCTCACTGCTTTTATTTATTTCATCTTCTCTATTCTTCTGCTATGTTAGTTGGGAAATTTGGAAAGAGTATGAGTATCATTTTCTTGCCCCCATTTTTAGTCTGTAAATTTACTAGCGGCTTCACAATTGTAGTCAAACTTTGCTACATTGGATGAGAAAACGGGAATAGTAACTAGTAGGAGGGCTGATAGACACTTTGAGGAGGAAGGGCCAATACTATGCGCAGCTCTTGACAGAATGAAGATACCAAGTTTCCCAGAGTATGAAGTTAGAGTCAGGTAGTTTGTACTCCTTACCTCATTAAAATCATTTGATGTTTCATCATGTCTGGTCTATTTGATAATTCTCGTTACAAGGTTGTTGGGGAAGTCCAAATGGATTCTAAGCTCATAAGTAAAAAAAAAAAAACAAAGAAAAAAAAACATTGTAATAGACCCAGTGACTTCAGTGTAAAGGGTCAGAGGTTTTCAAATCTCACATGCCCATATTATGGGTTCAAGACTTGTAATTTCAAAGGCAGATAATAAGATTTATCTCATTCTCTTTTTTTTTTTTTTCCTCCCTATAGGTATGCCACAGAGCATAGATGTGGCGTGGTTGTGAAAGGACCAAATTTGAGTGGGAATATATCAGGAACAGACCCTTTGAAGGACAACCGCTTACTTTTGCAAGCAGAGGCCTTGGATGATTCTGAGGAAGCAAAGCTTACTGCAGCTGTTGTGAATGAGTTGTCCAAGGAAATATCGCGAATCCTGGTTTCTCACCCAATAAATGCAAAGCGTGCAGCAGAAGGGAAAAACATAGCCAACCTCGTTCTCTTACGAGGTGGATGATTCTGAGGAAGCAAAGCTTACTGCAGCTGTTGTGAATGAGTTTCCAAGGAATATCGCGAATCCTGGTTTCTCACCCAATAAATGCAAAGCGTGCAGCAGAATGGAAAAACATAGCCAACCTCGTTCTCTTACGAGGTTGTGGTATTCGAATTGAGGTTTGTTCTTTTATGTATTTCTCCTATTTGCACTGAGTTTTTATCCATAGGATTGCAGTGTTGGTGTTCATGCTTCCTCGTGTTTGGCTGCACCATGTGTTGATTCATCTCACATGAAATGCAAAACTAGATATATTCTGCCCTGGGAATGATGTTTGTACCATTGCCCGTTTACATTAATGAAAAAGTATAACCGGTTGATGCAATTCAATGCTTAACTCATGCACTTGAAAAACTTGTATAATTCGAATCAGGTGAAAAGCTTGGATCTCGCATTGAGGTTGTCTTTTAATGAGATTTCATTTCATTACATCAAGCGCATTGATGAACTTCAATGAAAGAACTCTCTCACAATTTACACTCTTCATAACAGGTTCCTCCATTCGAGAAGAAACATGGTTTTTGTCCATGCATGGTGGCACCCACTAAAATTATTGCTGGTCTGGGTTTATCACTAGGAATTGATATCCTAGATGCTCCCGGAGGAACTGGAGATTATCGAACACTCTTAACCTCGAAAGCTACTGCAATAGCAAAGGGACTCTCAGCTCCTTTGCAATCCTGTCCCAATGTTTTCGTGCCAGGAGAAGATGAACTCAAACCAGGTCGGGCAGATGGTTACGATTTTGGGTTCCTTCACGTTAAGGTCGGTTCACTTTCTCCTGGCTCTCTCCAAAATATGTCCTATAGTCAATAAATTATTAGAACCCCCTCTTATAGAAGTTCTCATCACATATGCAACTAAGTGAAGGACACACACTGCAGCAATGTTTTTGGCTGTTGAAGAGATTATCAGATTCTATTGGAAGATTTTTCACCACTCACCAAAAATCTTAGAGAAAGAAAACTCTTTGATGTCCAAAAACTGGTTTTGTTTATTTGTAATTACATTCAAAGTCCGCTCTCATGGTGTGGTTTCCTACCAATCTTGTAGGCAATAGATGATGCCGGGCACGACAAGGCAACTATATTCAAAGTTAAGGGAATGGAAGCTGTTGATAGAGCAATAGGACAACTAGCCAAGCTTCTCTGGAAGGCAGAATCTACTGGGAATTTCCAGTACTACCTGTGTGTGACAGGAGACCATTCTACACCAGTTGAGTATGGAGATCACAGTTTTGAGCCGGTTCCATTTACAATTTGTAAATTGAAAGACTTTGTAGGCGCTGTGGGTGGGGAGTCGGTAATTGCAGGCATTTCTCTTGAACCGTTTCCACTTCCAACGGTCGTAGCTGGTGAGGACTTGGAGTGGAGAGAAATCCAGAAGGTGGAAGAAGAGAGAAACAGAGAGCCCCAATCTTTTGGTGGTGACTCAGTTTATGAGTTTGATGAGATTGCAGCTGCCAAGGGATGTCTTGGGCGCTTCCTTGTGAGAGATGATGGGTATTATAAAGAAATTCCTCAAATTGGATGCATGAATTGCTTCAGTTCAGGTGGCTTTTATTTATGTATCTTTTCTTTTCTTTTATTACTAGTCTCTTCTAAGACTTAATAAAAATTTTGGAAGGGTTTTGCTGCTAAAGCAAGTGCAGCTCAATGGCGTATGAGAGTGTTATTAACCACGAGGTCTGAGTTTCGAATTCCTCAACTTCTATTGTACTATATATATATAGATATATATATCCAAGTTTTTTTTTTTTTTTTTTTTTTTTTTTGTGTGTTTATAGAATTCCTTAGGATTTACAATAAGGTAGAATTTCTGAATGAATGTGGTTTTGATGATGATAAGGATAACATAGGATTTGGAATCTAAAAAGGTAAAAATGTCCAGTTTAAAGAATTAAGAGACGGAAATGACATATAAGTTAGATTTCAAAGGTATCAAAAAAAAAAAAAAAAAAAAAAAAAAAGTTTTGTTTCGTAAATCAAATTTTAGTCTAGAAAAATATCTGTCCTAAAAAAGAATCTTTCCCAAATTTGATTTTTCGAAATAGTATTTCATTTTCAGAAATTATTTGTTAAACTATTTTCTGCTTTTTTTTTTTCCTTTTTTGGTCAGCATATTCATATTGATATAAAGTTTGAAAATAATTAATTAAAAATGAAAATCCTGAAATTTCTCCCGTTATATTTGAATTAAATGCATATCATATTTAAGGGAAATTTTCAGAAATAGAAAAAATGTCAAATTATTTATAAAAAAAATAGTAAAAAAAAAAGTATTGATGGACATGGATAAACTTCTATCGGCAATAAATTGTCATTATCATAACTATTAAAAATTGTTGTTATTTTGTGTAAATTATTTTTCTTATTTTTTAAAATTCTCTTATTTAAAAAGTTTATTTAGCAAATCAGATTGAATATTATTAGAGATATACTTGAAAGAAGTTAAAAAAGGAGCGTTGATGTTTGTTTTAGTTGTAAGATCTAATTGTAATGTTTTTAAACTATAAATATTTTTATAGAAGGAAAAAAAAAACAAAATGTAGTTTGTAAAAACATATTTCTATTTTTTTTTTTTTTTTTTGTTGGGAGATAGAACCTTCAACTTTGAGAAAAGTCATGTCAATTATGAGTTACGGTTTGTTAAACTTTTCAGTATCCAAAATTCTCTCTCAAAATTTTTTTTTCTATAAACTTTTTTTCATTCCAAGATTAAGGGCATGTTTGGATTTACTTTAAAAAAAATATATTTTTCAAAAAATTCATTTTTGTTTAAACACTCTTGATAAGAACCGATTAAAATACACTTGAAAAATTAATTTGAATGTTTGTCAAATACTCCAACTTCTTCCAAAATGACTATTTTTTTAAATTAAACACTTGAAAAAGTATTTCAAACACAACCTAATTTGTCTCATGAGCTTTTGTTCTCTTTCTCTTCTAATATATTTTTCACTTTTTTTTTCTTTTCACCAATTTAATAATTTTTTCCTAACTTTTTTCTGTCTAAACTTATCTTTTTCTTTGACATTTTTATGACGTTTTAATTCCTCTTTAACTTCTTATCAAAAAGAAAAGAAATCTCTCACTTTTTCTTCTCTCATTATTTTTCTTTGTAACGAATATATTTCTAATTTTTATTTGTTTAAAATTTTATCTCTAAATTGTCTCATTACAACTTTTCTTCGTTTTCTAATATTTCTTTTACTATCAACCTTATTTTGTTTTTCAATTTGGAATTTCTCCTTTTCTCTTTAAATCGAATTTTAATTCTAATTAATATTCTCTCTAATCTCTTTAACTAATATTACTTATGTTTTCGTAACTCTAATTAACATTCTCTCTAATCTCTTTAACCATAACTTATGTTTTATTAAGGAAAATTTTAAAAAATAGAAAAATAAGATAAATTATTTACACACAATAGCAAAACTTTTAGATAGTTGTGATAGACGATGATAGAAGTCTATCAGTGTTTTTGTTACTATTTTTTGTAAATAGTTTGACATTTTTTCTATCTGTAAAAATTTCTCTTTTATTAACTATAATTAACATCTTATTTAATCTCTTTAACCAATACTTATGTTTTGTTAACTCTAATTAAAATTCTCTCTAATCTCTATACTTATATTTAAATAACTCTAGTTAACATTCTCTCTAATAAAAAAAAATTAATATTTCCTCTTTATCTCAAAAAAAAAAAAAAAAAAAAAAAAAAAAAAAAAAAAGCTAATATTCTCTTTAACAACTGTATATCTTAAAATAATGTTGTTTTCTCCCTCACAAACTTCTCTCAATTTAAGAAGACAAAATTTGTCTCCATCTCTAAGAAGTATTATTATTTATCAAATTGACATTAGTAAGTAATATCATATTATTAAGTTTTTGTCAACATGTCAATATTTTCATCGATATTTTTTTTTTATGGAATTTGACATCAACATGAGAGATGAATCAATATTTTCATTTTTTCGTAAAAAATTCAATGAAACATAAAAAGTAAACAATAAAATGTCACTAATGTACATATAATAAAAACGTTAACTTGCTTAAAAAGAGTAAAGTGTTAATACTTAACACCATTTGTTTGTCATATAAGTGCTAAACTAACAAAAAAATTATATCAATTCGATAGTTTAACGAATAAGAGATAATTATCACTCCAAAATTCCTTGATTTGATGTTTCAATTCTATCATTATTAAATATTACAATAAACAACTAAATTTTACGATCTAAACTATTTTAGAGTAGAAAGATGATAACTTCAATCTTATATACATTTTTGGCTCAATAAGTAATTTGAATGTTTACATTTATTGTGAATCTCTTGACTAATGATTCTTTTGAATTGACTTAAGAAAAAAATATTTTTTAAAAAAATTTATTTTATTTAAACTATTTTGATAAAAACTATTTAAAATACACTTCAAAATCTGTTTGAAGTGGTTGTAGAACACTCTAAATTTTTTTTAAATAATTTGTTTTTTAAATTAAACACTTGACAATGCATTCCAAACGCACCTTAAATAAATCTTCCTACTAAACAACCCCACTTATTTTAATAAAAGTTGATAGACAAACAAAGGAATCTATCAGAGAGTTCTTAAAATTTGTAGGAAAAACTTTTCATGGTTAAACTTTTGAACAATATATATATATATATATAACCCTGTTTTGAAATATATTTCCAGGTTGCCTTCTCTTCTCATTTGACCTTTCTTCATTGTTTAACCCCAATTTCATCCATAGAGAAAACCTCAAGCTTCCTTGGGTTGAAAATCCGTCTGGAAAATGGCAGCTCCCTTCCTTGATGCTGCATCATTAACTTCTTCAGGCACCAATAATGGCAGAGGCACTTCCTTTCTCCCCTTTTTCTTTTTTGTATTTATGTTGTTCTTTGTGTTTGGAACTTCAATTGGCTATGAAATAAACCTGTGATTAGATTGAACCTACAAACCCTTTTCATTTTACTTCTTGTGGATATTGATCATGCTTTCTTTGGTGATTTTCTACCATTTTATGCCTCTTGAGTTTTGACCCAGGTTATTATTTGAGTTTTTGCTTTCAAATTTATCATGTTTTGTGTTGATATCGAAATGTGGTATTAACTGTGAATTTGTAATCTTCGGGAGGAATCGGACAAACACTCTGCACAATAGAGAATTTCGCACCGGTGTGGTGTTTGGCCATCAATGCTCTGACGATCAAGTCAGTTATCGTTTAAAGAGCTAGAGAGTAGAGAATTCAAGATGTGTTTAAACGTACCTCAAATGTCACAAGCCCTCTCGATTGTATGGAAATAGGTTTTGTAGCAATCATCACTAGTTAACTTCTCGGGTCATTAATTAAACCGTTACTAACCGTTATGAATTGTTGGATTTATTTCTATAAGTAACCCAAGCATATGCAAAAGTAAAACACTAAGGCATAATCTTTACCTTTATAGGGTCAACATCCTCAAGCTCTATGGTCGCCTCTATGGGTTGGCCTCCATACTTAGACATTATTTTCCTCTCATAGCCAACCTTATGAGTCAGCCTACATGAAGTCTACGGAATCAGTCTCTATTCCCTTCTAGGTAAATATTTAGCCATATTTTTACCCACAACATTTTATAACCATTTTTGGAAATGAAATTGCAGAAACCGTGTGGGATCTTTCCTTTGGACATAACCCAGGAGTTTTATTCTTTACGATTTGTGAGATGGAAGATGATAAGGACAACGGAACCTTCACTAATCTTTGCATTGGTGCACTTTGGGCAATGGGCATAAATTCCTCATGGTTTTGCTTTTGAAACTACTAAAAAGTTTTATACCGATGGAGATAATTGTCTTCACTTATATATCATGAATCTCTCCTTTCTCTAACCAATGTGGAACTTTTTGTTTGCATAAGAGAGAGTTCAGTGTTGAAGTGGGATTTGTCTGGTTTGTTGTTTGAAATGCTGCTGCTATTTTTTATTATTTTTTTTCTTTTTTTTGGAAGCTCTTTGTAGGTTTTAATCAAACATGTGATTAATTATTGCTGGGATTTCACTCTTGCCTTCTATTTTCTTTTTGGAAATCAACTGCATTTTCCTGTCTTTGGTTTCCAATCTTGATAGGAGTTGGTTAGCTATGGAAAACATTTTCAATAATCTGGCAATGTTAACAGATTAAGCTTCTCAGCCCCTCCCTCTTTCCCCTCTATCTTTGATAAATTTAAACCTTTTCTACTCAGTTGGGGAGCAATTGCCTGGATGTCTTTCACTTAAGAGAATTCCAAGACATTTGAGGTTTTCAAATGGTTATAGAACAAAAGCAGCATCAAATCCTAATTTTAAGGCAGTCGAGGTCCCACGCCAATGGTACAATCTGGTTGCAGATCTTCCTGTAAAACCTCGTCCTCCATTGCATCCCAAGACTTTTGAACCAATAAAACCTGAAGATCTGTCAAATCTCTATCCTGATGAATTGCTTAAACAAGAGGCCAGTACTGATCGGTACATAAACATCCCCGACGAAGTTGTCGATGTCTACGAGCTTTGGCGCCCAACTCCTCTGATCAGGTCTGTGGTATGTCTTTCTAAAATGTATGTTAGCAATGCAGGCTTCTTTAACACAATGTTTTCTGTTATGACATCTTGGATCCTTTCCCTGTTAGTTTTCTTATCATACTTGCATCTTTTCATTACTCCTAAAGAGTGTAATGGCATTTTTCAATATATGTTAGAGCTAAGAGATTAGAGAAGCTTCTTGACACACCAGCTAGAATTTACTACAAGTATGAAGGAGTTAGCCCTGCTGGCTCACATAAACCCAACTCTGCTGTTCCACAAGTTTGGTATAATGTACAAGAAGGTGTCAAGAATGTCGTTACAGAAACTGGTGCTGGGCAATGGGGATGCAGTTTGGCCTTTGCTTGCAGCATATTTGGTATTGGCTGTGAGGTAAGAAACAAAAGTTGTAAACTTTTTCCTTTTTGATAGTACAAACTTAAACTTACTTCTGATGATTAACTGTTGTTGAATTAAGATGTTGAAAAATGGTTCAAAGTTCAGCTTCTTGGTTGCTTCTATAACATATTACATGAATTTTGTCTTGTTTCCTTAAACAGGTGTGGCAAGTGCGTGCGTCGTATGATCAAAAACCGTATCGACGAATGATGATGCAAACTTGGGGGGCAAAAGTGCACTCATCTCCGTCCGATCTCACTGATGCAGGTAGAAAATTTCTTCAAGTTGACCCGTCAAGCCCGGGAAGTTTGGGAATTGCCATTTCAGAAGCTGTGGAGGTTGCAACTCTCAATGCTGATACCAAATACTGTGTGGGAAGTGTCCTCAACCATGTTTTGCTTCACCAAACCGTCATTGGTGAAGAATGTCTAAAACAAATGGAAGCCTTAGGTGAGAAACCGGATGTCATCATCGGTTGCACGGGCGGAGGATCAAATTTTGCAGGCCTTAGCTTCCCATTCCTCCGTGAGAAACTTGCTGGAAAAATAAACCCTGTTATTAGAGCAGTTGAACCTGCAGCATGTCCTTCATTAACCAAAGGCGTTTACGCTTATGATTATGGCGATACAGCCGGGATGACGCCGTTGATGAAGATGCACACACTTGGTCACAACTTCATTCCTGACCCCATTCATGCTGGTAATGTTTAATATGCTATCAAAAGATTTGAAACAGATATAATAATGTATTGAACTCTTTGTTTCTCTTGATCACCAACTTGGCTTACTTGTTTTTGGCAGGTGGTTTGCGGTATCATGGTATGGCTCCATTGATCTCACATGTCTATAATCTTGGTCTCTTGGAAGCTATATCACTTCCCCAAACAGAATGCTTTCAAGGTACTCGAATTTATCTGCAATTTAAACCTATTACTAGAAATTTGGCTATGCATTATCAAATAGTATAAGGTTTCATTTCAAAACCAATTGGCAATGAGAGGAGTAGCCCATCTATGTTATTAAGAGTATGAGGTCCCTTGATTTTTTCAATGCGGGATCCTCAACATGCCCCCTCAAGATGGTGTCTCTTTTGGGTTCACCATTCTTGATCGGATCTCAATTTCATTTTATTGGACCGAATACCCGTTTGGGCTTTATGGGCTCTGATACCACAATGAATTTCTTTAGATAATGAATTTGGGAAATCTCTGGTTTTTTACTTGCTTCATTATCACGAGGCCTTTGGCCATTTATACAAGAAGACACTTCCAATTAGGGCAAACAAAGGAAAATAATAATACATAAAAAAAAATAGAGAAATACAATTACACATGTCACAAGCTAATTGGAATACTCAATTATTCCTTCAACTGATTTGTAACAACTTGATTCTTCTGGAACGTTTGTGATTTGTGATGTGGCTCTTTGCACAGCTGACTGTAAAAACTTGTATAGGTAGGATTTGCTGACGGTATGTTTGACTTTCCCTTTGATTGATCTTCTTCCTTAATATGCATAACTGACCGACAATGCAACAATTGAGTTTCTCTTTGTTTGTAGGTGCTATACAATTTGCTCGATCAGAAGGACTAATACCAGCACCTGAGCCAACTCACGCCATAGCTGCAACTATCCGAGAGGCTCTTCGCTGTCGAGAAACCGGAGAATCGAAAGTTATTCTCACAGCCATGTGTGGGCATGGTCACTTTGACTTGCCAACTTATGAGAAGTATCTACAAGGAGGGATTAAAGATCTTTCTTTTGCAAAGGAGAAGATACAGGAATTACTGCCCACCATTCCTCAGATGGGCTGAAGTTATATATCTATACATATATATTTATATATAGTAAGTTGCAATTTTCCTATTGGATTTCAACTAATGAATCGCTGAGAGGTCATTTGCTTGCAAGACTTGAAACTACAAGTGTAAGATATGATATGCATTGTTTGATATGATATGTTCATAGGATGACATTTCGTATATATAATTAATATACTAAATTATATCATTGATATATCAATGTATTAGTCTACGTGTGCTTGCATTTGATGTTATTCGTTGAGCTTAAATTTGAATTCTTATTTAGTTGTTTTGAAGTATTATTTTACTGTTACACTGTCATCAACTTGTAATGGTTCATTTCATCTTTTTGGTAATCAATCTCATTAGAGAGTTGTAGAGGTTGCTGGAAATATAATACATGTAATAGTTAAATATAATATGAGAGGATTTTGAAAAGAAATGATATCTTCGCACTCGGTGAATAGACAAAACTCAAATGTGACTAAAACTTTTTAGTATTGAAGTAATGGAATATGTGTTAAAAGAGATGTAAGCATGTGTAATTTACTCCCCAAGTCAACCCTACATCCCAACTCAGTTCTAAATTATTTAGAAACCGCAGTCTTTCGTCGTTGGATGAATAGTTTATTTCAATCACACTCGTTTTAAGTGCAATTTCAATAATAACATTGGTGTATCAGTAATATATCAACACTCCTTCAAAAAATTCATTTAAAAAATAACATTGATTTATCAATAGTATACCATTACTTATTAAAAAAATTTAAGTATATCTCATTAGTGTATAATACATCAATACTTATTCAAAATGGAATTTTAAACATTGGTTTATAGATAGTTGATCAACAATCATTCAAAATTTATTTAAAGTAAAACATTATATTGATATTACAATATAGTATATCAATACCCATTCAAAATGCATTTGAATTATCTCATAGGTGTACCAGTAGTATATCAGCATTGTTTCAAAGTTCTAAAATATAACAATAGTGTATCAATCATACGTTAAAACTCATTAAACATTAAGAAAATTGGATCTGGTAGCATCAATTATAGTATCATTTTAAAATTTAGCAAAAATTGGAAATCATAAGAATTATAGCAAGACGTCTCCCTTGCACATGAGACATTTTTTCGTTAATTCTAAAATGTCCTCAACAATATCTTTGTATTACACAGTAATTAAATTTTGAGATCTCAACATTGTATGTATGTATATGTGTGTGTATATGTATCTATATATTGGTTTTTTTTAAAAAACAATATTTTTGTTCCCTCCAATTCTATTTCAATTAATATATAGGACTCACGAGCATACATGCATCATCAAAATCATCAAAGGATTAGTCAAAAGTCTTCCATGTTATTCTATCATTAATCCGCATACATCACTTATTGTAGAAACGGATGGATCAGACATAGGTTATGGTGGCATTCTCAAAAGTCTATTAATGGTCAAGAACAATTAGTTAGATATCATTCAGGCATCTGGCTAGAATCTCAAAAAAAAATTATTCAACAATAAAAAAAAAATATCAATTGTTTTATGTACAAATAAATTTCAAAGTGATTTAATCAATAAAAGTTTCTTGATACATGTTGACCGTAAAGCAGCAACAAATATTTTAAAAAAAGATGTAAAAAATCTAGTTTCTCAACAAATTTTTGTCAGATGACAAGCAATACTTTATACTTTCTTGTTTTAGTTTCAAAATTGAGACTATAAAAGGAAGCATAAACTCTCTTCGTGATTATTTCAGGAGAGAATCCCTTCAAGGCAAGAGAGTGAAGAGTGAAAAAACAAATTAAAAAAAAAAAAAAAGAAGAGAGAATGATTCCCACACCTCCTTAAACTATATATATATATGTGCATCGTACTAGATAACTAAGACCACATTTGGCGCTCACATCACATCGCGGGGTATTTGTTTGACCCGAAAGTCTGTGCGTCAATATTTAATTTCTTCATCAACCTTCATTAATTGACATAAATATTATTTTATGGGATCATTTATTTTTCTATAAGAATCATATATATATATATATATAGTCAAAGTCCGTGCGTCAATATTTAATTTCTTCATCAACTTTCAGTAATTGACATAAATATTATTTTATGGGACCATTTGTTTTTTTATACGAATCATATATATATATATATATATATATTTTTTTATAATATGTGGATGGAAGAGATCGAATCTCGAAGTTGATAATACATATTTAATGTTAATTTAGTCATGTCTATTTATATATAAATTTTGAATTAAATTTTTTTTTAAGAAGTTACCCACTTTCAATTTTGTGTAAAAAAATATATGAAATTAACACCATTTGTTTGAGTGCTAAACTAATAAAATTTTATATCAATTCAAACCTAGTTTAATTATGGAAAAAATCTAAAACTAACGTATTTATTATTTGACACGTCATTAAATGATTTATTTAATTTATTATTTATTTATTTTGTAAACCCTATATTATTTTTAAATGTTACTTTTATGATAAATAATAACGGTACTATAAATTTTATAATTTAATGAATAAAAGATTATTATCACTTCAAAATTCGACGATTCCATCTTTCAATTCTATCATTATTAAAAAAAAAAAAAGACACTTAATTTTAGGATTGAAACTATTTTATAGTAGGAACATGTAGACAGAGTATTTAAAATTTAGAGGAAAAACCTTTCTATGGTCAAACTCTTTTTTTAAAAAAATATCTGTTTTGAAATATTTTTCCAGGCTGCCTTCTCTTCTCATTTGACCTTTATTCATTGTTTAACACGAATTTCATCCATAGAGAAAACCTCAAGCTTCCTTCTCTCTTTACACACAAAAGAGTTGAAAATCCGTCTGGAAAATGGCCGCTACCTTCCTTGCTGTTGGATCATTAGCTTCTTCAGGCATCAATAATGGCAGAGGCACTTCATTTCTCCTCTTTTTCATTTCTCCCCTTTTTCTTTTCTGTATTTATGTTGTTACTTGTGTTTGGAACTTCAGTTGGCTATGAAATAAACCTGTGATTATATTGAACCTACAAACCCTTTTCATTTTACTTCTTCTGGATATTGATCATGCTTTCTTTGGTGATTTTCTACCTTTTTATGCCTCTTGAGTCTTGACCCAGGTTATTATTTGAGTTTTTACCTTCAGATTCATCATGTTTTGTTGCCATTTTTGGAGATGAAATTGCAGAAATTTTGGGGGATCTTTAAATTGGACATAACCTAGGAATTTTTGTCTTTATAATGTGTGAGCTGGGAGATTGATAAGGACAACACAACCTTCACCAATCTCTGCATTGGTGCACTTTGGGCATAAACTCTTGTGACTTTGCTTTTAAAATCATACTTGTATACCATGAATCTCTCCCTTCTCTAACCAATGTAAACCTTTTGTTTGCACAAGAGATAGAGATCAGTGTTGAAGTGGGATTTGTCTTGTTTGTTGCTTGAAATGCTGCTGTTTTATTTATTTATTGTGGAAGCTTATTGTTGGTTTTAATCAGACGTGATTATTGCTGGATTTCACTTTTGCCTTTTATTTTCTTTTTGGAAGTCAACTGCATTTTCCTGTCTTTGGTTTCCAATCTTGATAGGAGTTGGCAGTTTTAAATTAATAGAGCAGGCCAATTTAGCTATGGAAAACACTTTCAATCTGGTAATGTTGTGATAATTTTCCCATAGATATTAAGCTTCTCAGCCCCTCCCTCTTTCCCCTCATCTTTGATAAATTTAAACCTTTTCAACTCAGTTGGGGAGCAATCGCCTGGATGTCTTTCACTTAAGAGAATTCCAACACATTTGAGGTTTTCAAATGGTTATAGAACAAAAGCAGCATCAAACCCTAATTTGAAGGCAGTCGAGGTCCCGCGCCAATGGTACAATCTGGTTGCAGATCTTCCTGTAAAACCTCCTCCTCCATTGCATCCCAAGACTTTTGAACCAATAAAACCCGAAGATTTGTCGCATCTCTTTCCTGATGAATTGATTAAGCAAGAAGCCAGTACTGATCGGTACATAAACATCCCTGACGAAGTTGTCGATATCTACGGGCTTTGGCGCCCAACTCCTCTGATCAGGTCTGTGGTATGTCTTTCTAGAATGTATGCATTGCAGGCTTGTTTAACACAATGTTTTCTTATTGTTTTCTGTTATGACATCTTGAATCGTTTCCCTGTTAACTTTTTTCTATACTTGCATCTTTTGATTACTTTAAAGCCTCTAATGGCATTTTTCAACATATGTTAGAGCTAAGAGGTTAGAGAAGCTTCTTGACACACCAGCTAGAATTTACTACAAGTATGAAGGAGTTAGCCCTGCTGGGTCACATAAACCCAACTCTGCTGTTCCACAAGTTTGGTATAATGTACAAGAAGGTGTCAAAAATGTTGTTACAGAAACTGGGGCTGGGCAATGGGGATCCAGTTTGGCCTTTGCTTGCAGCATATTTGGTATTGGCTGTGAGGTAAGAAACAGTAGTTGTGAACTTTTTCTTTTTTGATAGTACAAACTTAAAGTTACTTCTGATGATTAACTGTTGCTGAATTAAGATGTCGAAAAAATGGTTCAAAGCTCAGCTTCTTAGTTGCTTCTGCAACATATCAAAGCTTCTGCAACATATCACATGAATTTTATCTTGTTTCCTTAAATAGGTGTGGCAAGTGCGTGCGTCTTATGATCAAAAACCGTATCGACGAATGATGATGCAAACTTGGGGGGCAAAAGTACACCCATCTCCATCCGATCTAACAGATGCAGGTAGAAAATTTCTTCAAATTGACCCGTCAAGCCCGGGAAGTTTGGGAATTGCCATTTCAGAAGCTGTAGAGGTTGCAGCTCTCAATGCTGATACCAAATACTGTTTGGGAAGTGTCCTCAACCATGTTTTGCTTCACCAAACTGTCATCGGTGAAGAGTGTCTAAAACAAATGGAAGCCATAGGTGAGAGCCCGGATGTTATCATCGGTTGCACGGGCGGAGGATCAAATTTCGCAGGTCTTAGCTTCCCATTCCTTCGTGAGAAACTTGCTGGAAAAATAAACCCTGTTATTAGAGCAGTTGAACCTGCAGCATGTCCTTCATTAACCAAAGGCGTATACGCTTATGATTATGGCGATACAGCGGGGATGACGCCGTTGATGAAAATGCACACACTTGGTCATGACTTCATTCCCGACCCCATTCACGCTGGTAATGTTTAATATGCTATGAAAAGATTTGAAACAGATGTAATGCATTGAACTCTTTGTTTCTCTTGATCACCATCTTGGCTTACTTGTTTTTGGCAGGTGGATTGCGGTATCATGGTATGGCTCCATTGATCTCACATGTCTATAATCTTGGTCTCTTGGAAGCTATATCACTTCCCCAGACAGAATGCTTTCAAGGTACCGATACATTCTCGAATTTATCCGAAAATTAACCGATAAAATTTGGCTATGCATAACTATCCAATAATGCAACAACTGCATTTCTCATTGTTTGTAGGTGCTATACAATTTGCACGATCAGAAGGACTAATACCAGCACCCGAGCCAACTCACGCCATAGCTGCAACTATCCGAGAGGCTCTTTGCTGTCGAGAAACCGGAGAATCAAAAGTTATTCTCACAGCCATGTGTGGGCATGGTCACTTTGATTTGCCAGCTTATGAGAAGTATCTACAAGGAGGGATCACAGATCTTTCTTTTGCAAAAGAGAAGATACAGGAATCACTAACCACCATTCCTCAGGTGGGCTGAAGTTAGTTATATATATATATATATATATATATATATTTATATAAGGTTTAGGGCTTAGGGTTTACGAGCCAACGAATTGTTGAGATGTCGTTAGCTTGCAAGACTTGCAAAAGTAAAAACTACAGTGTATGATATGTTCAATAGGAAGGAATTTCCTGCATTGCCATTGCCATTGAGGCTGTGAGACTAAATGGAATAAAGGGTAGTTGCATAATAGAAATCATTAGTAATAATTTTTTGAAATTTGTTAGTGCAATACCAAATTGAAATATCTTATTTCTGTTTTTTTTATTATTTCAATTTTACCCATATTGGTATTAACAGGTATATCAATAGTATATTTGATATACTCTATATTTCGTATATCATATATCGGTCATATAGTTAGTATACTAAATTATATAATTGATATATCAAATTTATTAGTCTATAACTTGAAATTGAATTCTTATTTATTTGTTTTGAAGTATTATTTTACTAGTACATTATCATTAGCTTGTAATGATTCAATTTATCTTATTGGTAATCATTCTTAGAGTATTGTTGAGGTTGATGGTAATGTATTACCTTCAATTGTTACCATAAAATGGGAGGACCTCAAACACATACGATACCTTCACAATTGGTGAATCAACAAAGCTCAAATGTGACTAAAATACATTTTTAATGTTGAAGTAATAAAAATGTGTTTTTTTTTTTTTTTTTTCTGAAAGGAGTAATAAAATTGTGTTTAAAGAGAACTAAACGTATCTAGTTTACCTTCAAGTGCTTTCAAAGTCGACCCTACATCCCAACTCGGGTTCTAGATTGTCGAGAAGCCATTGTCTTCTATTGTGAGGTAAATATTTCATTTTTATCACATGTTTTAAATGCAATTTCAATAATAATATTAGTGTCTCAATATTATTAATACTTATTTAAATTTTATTTTAAATATAATATTGATATTTGTATACCATTACTTATTAAAAAATGTCAAGTACATCTCACTAGTGTATTCGTTGATCAACAATCATTCAAAATTCGTTTAAAGTATAGCATTATTGGTGTTTCTATATAGTATATAAATACCAATTCAAAATGCATTAGAATTATCTTATACGTATATTAGTAGTATATTTAACACTCATTCAAAATTCATTTAAAATATAATATTTAGGAAAATTATTATAAACAGAAAAAATATCAAACTATTTACAAATATAGAAAATTTTCACTATCTATCAGTGATAGACCGCGATAGAATTCTATCGCTTTCTATCGCTCAAGCAAATAAATTCTACCGCCTAACCGATAGAAAGCGATAGAATTCTATCGTTATCTATCAGTGATAGACTGTAAAATTTTTCTATGTTTGTAAATAGTTTGGCTCATTTTTCTATATTTGAAAAGAGCCCTAATATTTATGTATCAATAGTCAAATAAAACTCATTAAAATTCATGATTTCACGTATATCATTAGTTTATCAAGACTCGTTCTTAATATAATTTCAAGTATAATATTAGTGTATCTGTAATATATTAACGTTCATTTAAATTTCATTTCAAGCATGACATTAGTGTGTCAATAATATATTAATATTTGTTCAAAATACATTTCAATTATATCAATACTCATTCAAACATGCGATTACTATAAAATACAATTGATATATCAATATTGTACGTGAAATGAATTTTGAATGAGAATTAAAATATTATTGGGTATATCAATTTACCTACAAATATAAAGTATATCAAATATACTATTGATATGCAACTGATTGGGTAGAATTCATGAATTTCGGTTCGAATTTGATCGAAATTAACAAATTTTGGCCGAAATTCATCTAATTATCACTAAAATTGACCAATATTTAATATGACTTTTTTTTCTCAAAGTTTAAATCTTTTGATTAAAAAATGGTTAGTTTTCAAATACAACAAAATGAACTAAAATATTTACAAATATAACAAAAGGTCATGATAGACTACTATCATCAATCACTGATAGACAAAAATAAATGTCTATCATTGTCTATCACCGATAGACTATGACATTTTGTTATATTTGTAAACATTTTTAGCAGTTTTGCCATTTAAAATAATTTCTACTCAAAAACTCTAATCCCCTTCAAATATTAGTTAGAAAAATCAACAAAAACAACTCTCAAACTTCTAATACGCGAGATAACTCACCAATCACGATTTGTTTTAGAGATGCAATGAATCGAACAACAATTTTTTGGAGTGTTTGGAGTAAGGAGTGGAATAGTGAGGAGTAAGGAATTATGAAATCAAGAGGGTTGTAAACTCCCGAGTCCAATAGTATAAGGAGTTGATGATATAAATTGATATTTTTTAGCAGTGAGATCCATCAACTCCTTGAGCCAAATAAAAGATAGAGTTCACTACTCTTATTTTCTAGTTCCTACTTTCAAGCTCCTTGGACCAAACATACTCCATTTTCATTCAATAGAATGAGAGAGGACAACCTTTCAAATAGAAAAAGTAAAATAGTATATTATCTAAAACCGGTGTCTGAAAGAGCCAAAATACCAAAATTTTTAAATGAGTTATTTTGTCAAAATTTGAAACAAGAGGGCTATTTTTAAGCATAACCCAGAAAAACGCACGGCCACGCTTGGGCGGAAAGAAGAGAAAGATTTAGCCGTGGGTCTCAGTGGGTGGCGGGAATCAATCGTGGGTCTCGTTCAATAGCCTGAAAACGGTGTGGGTTTCGTTTTTCCGGTGGCATCCAGCGGCGGTTGAAGCTGTGTTTCACGGTGGTTTAGCTTGTGAGGTATTTTCGTTGTTGACGCGATTCAGTCCAAATATATTGGGTATGGTGGGTTTATTCCATTGTATTATGTATTGGTGAATTCATGCTCTTAATAAAACTCTCAAAGTGGATGTAGACCGACAGGTTGAACCACTATCTATTTTGATATCTTTATGTCTTGCTCTGTTTTATTTGTTGCTGCAAATTTGCGTTCGGCGTTTCTAGGGTTCAGTCTTTTACAGTTACGAAATGGCTGTTGATAGTGTTGGATTTGGTATCCCTTTGGCATGATACGGATAGCACCATTTCTTTAGTTTTAGTTGATTGTTAGCCAGTTAAAGTAATGGAGTGTGTGTTAAGAATTTCTTTTTATCTACCTAGGTGAGTTTGCCCTAAAAAAATGGGCAGTAAAGGTCGTATTCCGCCTCCACATGCAAGGCGTACTCTTCCAGGTTCTGGTGTACTGCATCCAGAAGCATTTGGTCATGGGCTACGTCCTCCACCAGGTGCCTTTCCTCCCTTTGACATGTTGCCTCCTCCAGAAGTGATGGAACAGAAGCTAGCTGGGCAACATGTTGAGATACAGAAACTTGCCACCGAGAATCAGAGGCTTGCTGCTACCCATGGAACTTTGAGGCAAGAGCTTGCTGCTGCCCAACATGAGCTGCAAATTCTTCATGCTCAAATAGGAGCTGTGAAATCTGAAAGAGAACAGCAAGCAAGGAATCTTTCTGATAAAATTGCAAAGATGGAAGCAGAGTTACAAGCAGCTGAGCCAATTAAGTTAGAGTTGCAGCAAGCAAAATCAGATGCTCAAAACTTGATTGTAGCAAGGCAGGAACTTATTACTAGAGTGCAACATTTGACCCAAGACCTCCAGAGGGCCCATGGAGATGTGCAGCAAGTTCCTGTTTTGATGTCAGAACTTGAGAGTTTGAGGCAGGAATATCAGCATTGTAGGTGTGTAATCTGTATAGTATTTAACTTTAGAGGGACTTTTTAGGATTTCACACAACTACTTAATTTAGTTCATGTGTAGGATGCCTTGTGAATTCAATCAAGTTGAGTCTTCAACTTCTGCAGTTCAGTTTCTTTGCATTTCTAATTAGGCCTCTGGGTTGTGGTTATAGATGCTGCCCTAGCTTGACTTGTTTCCTTAGCTATTTCTAGGAGGCGTATGCATTGTGTTTTTAAATATTAAGCCAAGGTGTCTGGTGAGTATTGTCCAGAAGTTTACTGTAGTTCATTACAATGAAACACAGTTCCTTATACCCCCACGAGAAAAAAGAAAGAAAAAACCCACTATGAACCCATTTTCCCTTCATTTCTTAAAGTCCAACTGCGTGGTCTATCCTCTACTGGACCAGAGTTTGATCCTAATGTACTTCAGGGTCTTTTTTTGTTCTTATTATTTTAATTTTTATTGGCTTGTGTTCCTTGCTTGTAAAATGCCATGACCTAGTTATTGACCTTGCAGGGCGACCTATGACTATGAGAAAAAATTATACAATGATCATCTTGAGTCACTTCAGGTGATGGAAAAGAATTATATCACTATGGCTAGGGAACTGGAGAAGCTTAGGGCAGAGTTGACAAATACTGCTAGTTTAGAACGAAGACATGGTACTCTTGCTTACCCTTATTTCACTTTTTTTGGGATTATCTTATCCTTCTCGAATTTCCCTTAGTCTACCACTGATATTTTGATGACTGCACATAGGTGGACCTTATGGTACTACCCAAAACAACGAGATAGAGGCTTCTGGGAATTCAGCTGGACAAAATACTTATGAAGACGGCTATGGTGTTGCCCAGGTTTGTCACATATTCCACTTTCTGGTTTTCATGAATTGATATTTTGTTTTTGAATTCATAGTTTCTCTTTCCGTATGTTTCTTACTATTACTATTGATGCAAAAGGAGAAACACCTTTTGATGGGCTGTAAGGTCTCTTTCCTGCCTATGTTTTACCTAGGCTTTTCTTTGAGTCATTATCCGAGGTCTCCTTGGTGTTGGGTTTCAATTGTTGGCTAGAGAAGGTTTAGAAAGTTTATCTTCCTGATAGGAAGCTTTCTTCTCTAGGAGTAGGAGACTTGTTTCAATCCAGACTATACTGTTTAGGGAAAATGAAAGAATAAAAAAAACAGACGAAAAGGTCTATAAAAAGACAGCTCAGCAAAAAGACCCACAAAGCTAACCATACAAAATGGGTCTCCACCAATGGAGTTATAATAGATTTTTCCAATTGGTCAAAAGAATAGAGAGATTATAAGAGCTATAAAAAGATGTGCATTTGCACTAAGACATAGCAAGAAATATAATTTGTTCTAAACAACTCTCGGACGTGCTTCCTTTTCTGTTGAAAAGACAATTGTTCCATTCCTTCCAAGTAGTCCATAAGAAAACCTCTATCACACTGTGTTTCTATAAAGGAGACTTACTACTCGCATTGTATATCGAATTTACTCTCTTTAGTATGATTCTGTCCTTGTTTTGTAGAAAACTATCAGGGATTTGTTTTTGGGGGGAGAGTATATGAGTCATGGAACTGACTCTCCTTGTTGCTTGTTGGCTTTATGGATTTTCTTAATCCAAAGGTCACAAGTTCAAGGAGCTGTTGGTGAGAGAGAGAGTATATCAGTCATGAGGGTGTGGTTTTCAATTATCATCTGGTTGGAAATTTATGAAAATGGCTAAAGTGAGTTTGTTTCCAAAATTTCTGAAAATGATGGGTCGGGGTATTTGAAATTTATAATGTAATCATTCTGTCCTTTTGGCTAAGTAGAGTCGTTGTGGAGGTTTCCTTTAGAACCTAAGGCGTTGTGGCATTGGATTTTGGTACATACGACCATGTTAATGAGTGAGACAGTACAATAATGACCAAAGGGCAACTTGTGAAAGGCAATTTGGAAGTGTCCTCTCAAGTTTCTAGACTTCACCAAATTCTTAAATGGTGGTGGTGCAATGTTTCACTTTTGGACAATTTTTGGCTTGGCAATGCTCCTCTATGTTCTTTATTCCCTAATCTATATGATTTGTCTTTTTTTTTTTTTTTTGAAAGAGGGGAAAAAAAACACAAACAGAAACAAAAAAACAAAAGCCAAAAAAAACAAAAGAAAAGGGGTCCCATGGCACTTGTTTTCTCTTTGTCTGGACATGAGTTTTCTTTTAACTTTCACCTTAGGGTAGAGCATTATTGGATAGGGAAGGTGTGCATATGTCTATGATGTTGCCCCTTTTACATGGTTTTTGTTTTAGGTACGAGTTACAGCGAAAGTTGGACATAAACCCTTGATTACTCTGTTTTATTCTCATGTAAATCCTTCTTCCCTTGCTTGCTTCATTCCTCCTCCGTTTCGCAAAAAGCCAGATTTTCTGCTGGCTAGTTGCTCATGGAAGGGTTAACACCTTGAACTGTATCTAAGATTCTTCTATAGTTTTGGGTCCTATGCTTTGTTTGAACATGAGTATGATTTGGATCACATTTTATGGAGATGAAACTTTACGGTGAAGATTTGGGTTAGCTTTTGTACCTTCTTTGGTGTTCGCTTGGCATTAAACAGGACTGTTCATCCACGACTACGTTATTTTATAATTCTTCTTTAGTTTTGATACTCAACCATTGGAGCATCCTTGGTAATTTTGTGTCTGTTTCATTTGGACTTGTGTTTCTGCACTGCCTCTCTCTCTCTCTCAATGAAGGTAATTTTTAATTTATACGTATGAGTATATTAGTTTGGCATTTCAATAGTTCATGGATCCTTTGAAGGACGATGGAGAGGCATGGGGATTTCATGTTTGTGTCTAGTTGGTACCTAAACTTTAATATGTGTCTAATAGGTCTCTAAACTTTCAATTTTGTGTCCAATGGATCATTGAACTTCAAAATGCCTAATAAGTTCTTAAACTTTCAATTTTGAGTCCAATAAGTTCTTTAATTTTTAATTGTGTGTCTAATAGGTCCTTGGCTTGTTCGAATTTTACTTTTTTATTTTTTTTAACTTTTAAATCCATTGGACTATAGAACACAAAATTGGAACTTTAGGGTCTTATTAGACATAAAATTCAGTTTTGTATTTGACATATTACTTATTTTGGAAATTTTCAAATATGATAGTGAGATATTAAACACAAAACTCAGAATTTCTTTTTTTAATTATTTTTTTATAAGTAATTTCATTGATGGTATGAAAAAGGGGACCCCAAGAGGGATCACAAAAGACCTCTCCAGTTTGAAATGAGGAGACTATAGCTATATTAACGAAAAAAAGAAGCATTTACACCAAGCCACCACCAAATTATAGCATCAAAATATCTAATTATATGTGAGTTCCTTGTATTGAAAGATTAGTTGATTGCTTTCTTGCCAAATGTTCCAGCAGTTGGCTCTAACAAGGTTTCCCAAAGAAGCTTCTTTTCCTTCCAAGTTTAGGGATTATTGAAAGTTGAGGGACCTACCTGACACTTTTTAAAGTTTTGGGACCTTTTTGATACAAACTTGAAAGTTCATAGGCTAAACTTATAATTTAATCTTTTTTTTCCCTTCTAAATAAGGACTCGAACTGCAATATTCAACTGCACTGGTTTTATCTCCATCTACATGATTAGTAGTTTACACTTCAATATAAGTATGTTGATCCGGTTTTATTTTTCCTAACAATTTGTTACTCGTTGAAATTGCGCAATAGGGGCGTGGCCCGCTGCCCGCTACTGCAGGTGCTGCATCCAGTGCTGGTGCAACTGCATACACGGGACCTCAAACTGGTTCTACTGCAACCCGACCCAACTTCGATGCCACAAGGGGTCCCCAACGAGGACCCGGTTATGATGGAGGAAGAGGATCCATTTATGATTCACAGAGACCTGGTTATGATGGACAAAGAGGACCGGGTTACAATGTGCCTGGGTTACCTACTTATGATGCACCTAGAGGAGCTGGCTATGATGCTCAAGCTAGAGGTGTTGCCGGACATGCTGCACCTGGAAACACCGCTCCTTATCGGTCTTCAACACCGCCTGGTCGTGGTGGTGGCTACGAAGCACCATCTCGAGGTGGAGGAAACCCCGGTAGGAGATGAGCCAAAGGTACCATTTGAGCATACCTTCTATTACTATGTTTTCTCATCAGCCTTATCCAAATTGTCATCTGTTGTGCCATTCCCTCAAATTTGCAGACTTTTTTTTTTTTCCCTTCTTTGCTAGAAGTTTATTATCAACAAACTTTGAATGAATCATTGGAAAACTTTACATTGACATCAAGGTCAAAATCATTTCTAGTTTAGTGATTCATCATTTTTCAGCTGTCTGATCAAGGAAACTTCACATGATAATGAACTAAAGAAAATCCAATGTTCTCAAAAGCTAATTTTCAATTCTTTCATTAATCCCATTTTGAAATTTGTAAGATGCTCACAAACAAGAATGTACCTACTGATACTAAAGTCAAAATAGGCATCCATCAGGTGAAATGGCACATCAACTAGTTTGCAATTCTTTGTATTATTATTAGAAAGAAATTAAATGAGAGTAGAAAGCCAACCATTTTTCTCCCTTTTGTTTAATGAATTTTGTTAGTGGGATGTGATCTTTTCATGTTGGATAGATTATTTTATGAAAAGTTTATAAAAAGATAAGCCTATTTGGATCTATACATAAATCATACCCACCGTCACCTAACTTTTCTTAGTCAATATCTATTGCATACACTAAGTTTTAGGTTTAGTTTTCTTTTAGTTCCTAAGTTTTAAAATATTACATTTTTAGTCCTTAAGTTTTGAGTTTGGTTTTAATTTAGTCCTTAGGTTTCAAAATATTACATTTCTAGTCCTTAAGTTTTGAATTTAGTTTGAATTTAGTCCCTAGGTTTCAAATTATTACATTTCTAGTTCTTAAGTTTTGAGTTTGCTGATGTCCTCTTGCCTTGTGAATACTTCAAAAAAAAGTTTTGAGTTTGCTTTGAATTTAGTCCCTAGGTTTCAAAATATTACATTTCTAGTCCTTAAGTTTTGAGTTTGGTTTCAATTTAGTCCCTAGGTTTTAAAATGTTACGATTTTACCTTTGAAATTTTAGTTTTGTTTCAATTGGGTTCTTAGATTTCAAGATTTCAAACTTTTATAACATTAAATTTTCACTGAATACTCATTTTCCGTTTTTGGTGTTAATGTCTATTAATTAATTTAAAAAAGCTAAAATAATTACAATTAATTAAATTTTATTGTTTTTCATCACTATTAAAATTAATTTTAAAATTTTACTTTAAAATTATTTTAATAGACATTAATATCGAATATTAGATGTAAGTATTTCACGAAAAATCAAAGTTAAAAGTGTAAATCTTAAAACCAAGTGATCAAATTAAAATAAAATTTAAATTTCAAGGGTAAAATTGTAACATTCTGAAACACATGGATTTAAATTGAAACCGAATTAAAAACCTAAGTACTAAAAGTGTAACATTTTGAAACTTAAGAACTAAATGGAAACTAAATCCAAAACTTAGGAATCAAAAAGGAAAATTACTATAAACAAAAAAATATCAAACTATTTACAAATATAGGAAAAATTTCACTGTCTAATCGCGTTGGTAGACAGTAAAATTTTTTTATATTTGTAAATAGTTTGACTCATTTTTCTATATTTGAAAACGGAAACTAAACCCAAAACTTATGACTCAAAAAAAGTATTTTTCTCAATGATTTATTGAAAATGAAATAAGAGACGGTGAATATAATTAATATTAAACGAACGAGCATACGAGTCGAGAAGTTTAGGTAAGAATAGTAATTTGATTGAAGTAGTTATTATAAATATAATGCCAAAAGAGAGACCTATTACCCTACATTATTGCACATGCAACTAATTTTGCAGCAAAACTAATATTTCAGCTTTCAATTGCAATGAGTATCAAATTCCACCAACCCCTAAAAATCAATCGATGTAAACATAAGAACAAAAGTTGAAAGAACAAATTAAAGGTCAATTTTTATAAAACTATTTGGAAATTTTAAATTAATATTAATTATAAGAATACAAAATGTATTTAGTTTATTAATTAAATGACATCTCAACAACTAGCACAATAGCTCATCTTTACCTATCAAGATTTGAAATGGATATATTACTTTAATAATGGATTGAGGCTGCTTAATTTAAATCAAACTTTGGGAGAATTATATTATAATATGGATAATTGGAAACCCCATTTATGTAAATCTTATTGAAGTTTGAACCACAAAGTTTAATTAAAGCCAAATCAAGAAAGTTTTAAGAGGTTTTAATTAATTCAAAGATATAATATAGCAACACAGCTGTCATGACAAATTTCTTTTTTTTTTTTTTTAAAAAAAAATTTAGAAAGAAAAAAAAGGCATTATTTGAAATGAATTGTTCTTTTTTGATATATATGAAGTCATATCAATCTAAAGGAAAATCCAAATGAATTTGCCTTTCAATTCAGCTATCAATCACACAAAACCAAAAGTCATTACTTCTCTTTGGAACATATCCTCCCTTGCAATTGTCAGAACTTTTCAAAGTTTTTCACTTTCTTTACTACCTTAAATTATTTATTTTAATTTTTTAGGTTAAAAAATTGGAAAACTTTCACAGATACAAAATAAAAAATATCAAACTATTTATAAAAATTAGCAAAAAAAAATACTTATAGATATTGATAGGCTTCTATCAGCATCTATCAGTATATACTTCTATCATTATCAGTGATAGACCCTAATAGACTTCTATTAATATCTGTCACAACTATTTAAAAAGTTTACTATTTTGTATAAATAGTTTTCCTTATTTTTCTATTTTTAAAAATTCTCCTAAAAAATATTTTTAGTCTCTAAACTTTCATAAAAGTGACAATTTAGTCTTTAAAATTTAAATGATATCGATCTAGTTCTTGTACTATAACAAGTTAGTCCTTGAACTTTAATAAATAACGATTTAATCCTTATACATTACATTTTGTAACAATTTAGACCCTATCGTTAAAAATATTAGTACGATTTAACCAAAAAAAAAAAAATATGTGTGAAGATTGATAAATTGCTTGAATATCAAATTTATTTATAAATTATAAAAACTAAGTTATTACATAATAAGAATTAATACTTAGTATTGATGATAGAGACTAATTCATTATTCATTAAAGTTTAAGGACTAAATTGATACAAATTTTATAGTAAAGAACTAACTTAGGAACCAAAATGTTTTTTTAACTTTTTCGTATTATTATTATTATTATTATTATTAAACTTAGTCAATCCATCTCCTACTAAATAGGAAGTAGTTAAGAGACTTGGCTAATGAGTTAGCCTATTAAAAAGGAAAAGTATAGCCAAAGATAAAAAAGACCCTAAACCATAAGAGTTATAGTAAGTTGCAATTAAATGACCATAATAAGCCTTTAGAAGAACCCATCCATATTCATTTTCCACTCTCAAATCTCATCATTTGAGTTCATCAACAAACAACCAATAGCCAACAGTCTTTTCTTAAAGGTTGAAGCTTTCCACCATTATATTCTTCTTCTTCTTCTTCTTCTTCTTCTTCTTCTTCGTCTTCTTCTTCTTCTTCTTCTTCTTCTTCTTGAGTTACTGTCATATCTCGAGCAACACACAAAACTATCATCGATGATTAAGATGTTAATAGATCAAGAACAGTGTAAGAAACTTAGACAACGTTTAATTTAAACACATGCTTTCACGATCTATAATTTCTATAATCATTTTCGTTTAATAATTGATTTTGTCATGTCATATCCTTTCTCATCTCTCTTTTTCAATGTAAACCCATTACAATAATATTATCATCCACTCATTTACTACTCTCTATTTCCACATGTAATTAATTAAGTTAATAATCATATAAAACCAAAAAACCCAATAGAATAATAATATTATCATTTTCTCCTTTTCTCCTTTTCTCTTTATATATGTATATATATATAGAGAGAGAGAACTTCCTCTGTATCTGTCACAACTCTGAATCCAACTAATTTTCCCTAAAGTATTTTGTGCTATGAAACTCCATAGCAATGAAGTTCCCTCAGGGAAAAGCTATAGCCTTCAGAAAACATTAGCCATAGTTTTCAGTTTAGTGATATTGACAGTGATTCCTCTGTTATACAATCTTGTAAACTATTACTCTGTATTTGTTGTGAACAATTCACCAAAATCTCCATCAAATTCATACTCAAATAGTAATGAAAATGATGGGATTGTTGAGACACTGTCAAATTATAAAGAAGAAGAAGAAGAAGAATGTGATATATTCACAGGAGAATGGATACCAAATCCAAATGCTCCATATTATACAAGTTCATCTTGTTGGGCAATTCATGAACACCAAAATTGTATGAAATATGGAAGGCCTGATGGAGGATTTATGCAATGGAGATGGAAGCCTGATGCTTGTGAACTTCCCATTTTCAATCCTTCTCAGTTTCTTGAGCTTATGAGAGATAAATCTTTGGCTTTTGTTGGTGACTCTGTTGGAAGAAACCAAATGCAATCTTTGATATGCCTTCTTTCAAGGGTATGTAATTTCTTTCTTTCTTCTTTTTTTTTTTTTATCATTTTTTTTTATATTTCAAATTCTAAATCTTCATCATTCTCATCATGGTTGGTGTCAGTAATTATTTTGTTGATGATATTATAATGTCTTAATCAATCGAATTAGCTGGTTTAGATGTCTTAACATTGAATCAGTCTAATTAGATTTAGAATAATTGTAATGGGTAGCACTTTAAAGTGTGAAGAATTACAAATATAACAAGATTTATAATCATTCTTTTTTTCTTTTTTTTTTGCCACTTTTTATCATTTTTCTTATTTCAAACTCTAAATCTTCGTCATTCTCATCATCATTCACGTCGGTATTTTTTTCGATGATGATATTATAATGTCTTTAATCAATTAGATTAGTTGTTTAGATGTCTTAATATTGAATCAGTCTAATTAGATTTAGAGTAACTGTAATGGATAGCACTTTAAAATTGATAATTAAGTGTATAACAACATTTTAAAAAAATTATAAATATAGCAAAATCTATCAATGATAAACTATGTCACTAAGAGTTGGATCTAAATTTTGAGTAATATTCATTTTGGGTTTTTATTATTATATTTGGTTTTTTTTTTATTTATTGAAAGATGAGTTTTTTAATGGATGTTTGAATCTGTTTTTGCCATTCTTGAGATGGGTTTTTGGAATATATTCCTTTTTCTGAAATGACTTTAATAATATGAGTGTTTGTGCCTAAAAGGTCAATAATTTGAGTGTGTCATTAAATAATATAGTTGAAAACAAAAAAATAATATATTTATGTTTTGATGGATGGAAATTAAATTCTTACCTAAAGTTGGGGTATGGTTTGTAAATGATATCATACTTTTTTAAAAATTTAAAAAAAAAGTTAAAATTGTTTCAATTGGAATAAAGTATCATTAATTAATGCTTATAAAAAGACAACAAATTTTGCAAAATAAACAAATAAAATGATCAAATCAGCCCTTAATGGGTTAATTTCAATAGTCTAATCTAACTTTGTGAAAGCATCTTATGACTAAAAAAAGATTTAAAAGTAACCCAAGGATAAAAGTTCACTTTTTATGATAAGATTAGAAAGAAAAGGTTAATTATTGGGTTTAGGGAATCTTAATGCCATTCCCAAGGCCACCTCTTTTTTCACTAACTTTCACAAATATGACCTATCAACAAAGAAAAAGGTCATTTTTTTAATTATTATAAACTTCAAATAGTAGATTTTAGTTCAACCACTTGTGAAATTTGAAAATTTTCAACTACTTCCAACCTATAGTATCATTTTTGTGTAACTTATTCAAATATTTATTCATAAATTATTATATAACAATGTTTTTAAATAGATATTATTTTAATTTCTTTCCTTTTATAATGAAAGAGGATGCATAGAGATAGGATTCCACCCAAATATTACATATAGATATATTTGCCTAATTTAATTGAACAGTTGCAAATATAGCAATCAAACTTAAAATGTTAACAGATATAGCATAATGTAAAAAATGTGCAGATATAGCAAAATTTAGATCTAGCTTTTAGAGTCTATCAATAATAGACTATATAGCATAATTAAAAAAATTGCAAATATAGCAAAATTTAGATCCAGCTTTCAAAGTCTATCAGTGATAGACTATATCCCTAAGAAGAGCCTTACATCACACCTAAAATATTAACAAATATAGCATAATACAAAAAAATTGCAGATATAGCAAAATTTATATCCAACTCTTAGAGTCTATCAGTGATAGACTATATTCCTAATAAGAGTCTTCTATCACACCAAAAATATTAACAGAGATAGCATAATACAAAAAAAAAAATTGCAGATATAGCAAAATTTAGATCCAGGTCTCAAAGTCTGTCAGTGATAGACTATATCTCTAATAGGAATCTATCATTAATAAGAGTCTAAAGTGCTATCGGTTGCAATTACTCTAATTCAACCGAGAAATATATATATATTAAAAAAAAGGGGGGAATATGGGAATCTTTGGCACTTGTTATATGGCAAGAAGTTTGTATTATAGTTGCACACAACACTAGGCCAGAGAGGAGAGGAAGCATGCATGTGAATCATCTATGTCCCTTCCATCTCTCTTTCTCTATCATCTTTTTTGAATTTTGATTTTATGTTCAATGTTGCTTTCTAAACCCAATTCATTCCTCATAATTCTAATTTGTTTTCTTTCATCTTCTTTCCATTTCAATTTTTTTTTTTTTTTTTTTTTGCCTCATCTTCAACAATATAATATAATATAATATAATATACATACACAAATATTATATGTTAACGTACCTTTTAAGTCAGAGTCTTAACTAATTGAACTATGCTTAAGATTATGATTTCACTACTATATTAAAATTAGATTTAGTAGAGTTCAAATAAATTTAATTATCAAGTTGTTGTTATTATTATTATTATTATTATTTTGGACAAGAAAAAAAAACAAAACAAAACAAAAAAGACGTTTGTGGTCAATAAATCCTTTTGATTATAAAATAGAAAAGTTGATGTGTTTGAGCTTTCTTTTCCTTGGAGAAAAAAACAAAGAGTAAAAGAGTATATGCCAGCTTGATAAGTTGTGACATTTTAACTAATAAAAATAAATATATATTTTGCAAAAAGATTGTTTCCAATTATTTTATGGATAAGACTTGGGAATAATCTCATCTCATTATTAGCAAACAAATTATACCAAAATCGACCCCCAATTTTTATTCCATTCTTTTCTATCAAAAATACTACAAATTCTTATTTGTCTTTTTAATTATTTTATTTATATGTAGTTATTTATTTATTTTGAAGAGGAGTTTATACATCTTATTTTATTATTTCATCAATTTTAGATGTATTTTTATTTAGTTTTGTAATTTTCAAATATATATTCTTTAGTAATTTTTAGACTCCACCTAAAAAACTATTTTATTCCTTACATATAATTTCTATTGAAATAATTTAACCAAAAAAAAAAGTCAAATCTATTTAAAAGACTCTAACAACTACATATAGATATAGGATATTAATTCATCCATTGAAAAAAGAAAGGGTGTATCTCTTTTTTTAAAAAAAAAAAAATTAATAATGATGAAAAAATGAAGTATTCAATAATGACTAAAATGAAATAACGTAAAGGAAAGTTTGAGACGTCTGCTTGCCGTTTAGAATGGTAGCAATCCTCTAGTGGAAGTCTCATACTCTTTTGAAGTGACTAGACTTTTAAATTTTTAAAATTTTGATTTGTCTAAGGGTTTTTTTTTTATTTTTTATTTTTTTATATTTTTTACAGAGCTCTTTAACTTGCTAGTTCTATGAATATCATGCATTTTCATAAAAATTTTATAGAAGAGATTAAAGTTGTTCGTGGGTTAGCAACTTTGACATCTTCTTTTAGGCGTTCTTTGATATGAGAAAAACATGTTTTAGAGCCCGTTTGGATTGACTTAAGAAAAAATTGTTTTTCAAAAAAACTCATTTTTATTTAAATTCTTTTAATAAAAATGGTTTAAAATACACTTCTGCCAAACACTCTAATTTTTCTTAAAATAATTTATTTTTTAAATAAATGCATTCCGAATACATCTTAACCTCTATTCTCTCTTTCATCTCGGAAGGGGATAAGCATAGGTTGTGATTTTTGGTTGGTTTAAAAAAAAATTGAAAAAAAAGTTATTAATTTGTTTTGACATATATGGCATCATGTGGTATAAGAATAATTTTCACATGAGAGTGGTTAAATATAATAAAAAAAAACAAATTGCCCCTTATTTTATTATTTTTTTCTTAAAAAAACAATTTTTTTTGCAAGCAAATAAAATCTATTTTTTTATTTAAAAAAATGTTTGCACATGCATTTTTCAGACATTAAAAATCTGTATCTCTTTCTCTCTCTAACATTTTTGCCGACAATGGTGTATTGTGTCAGAAGAGAAGTGGAATATTGTAAACATTTGACCAACAAATATTTTTATTATTATTATTAAAGTACATCCCATATGGTGAGACATTGTTTTCATAGAATTTTGTAACATTTATATTTTTTTTTAAATGTTTCTCTTTTTTTATTCCACCTTTTTAGAGAGAGAAATCATATCATACTTTAAATTGTAATTTCTTTTTCTTTTATTGTTCTTAAAAAGTATTAGTATTTTCAACTTTTTAGAGGGAGAAAGCATATGATATACCTTTAAATTATATTTTTTTCTTAATTAAAAAAAAAAGTTGAATTTATTGTATGCCACTAAGATGAGTTTCTCCCGACTTAGTTGTATTAAATAAAAGTTTATGGTCAAATGAGTTAGATCCAAAATATAATTAAAATAAACCAATAAAAAATTTGTTATATAAAAAAGTATGTAATCAATTTTTCTAATTATTAGTTCTTGTGGGTGGGATTATATTTTTTTAATAATAACATTAATACTATATCATATCATATTAGAGCTTAATTAATGATTTGAACAGTATTGTTACTATTATTATTTTATTCAATATCATTGGAAAAATTATTGATTATTTTTAATTTAATCACTTTTTTTTCAAAGGTTAATCACCGTTTTTAGAGAGAGAGAGAATTATAATCATGAAATAAAAAAGAAAAATCAACATTGGGTTGGTTTGAAGTTTTTTTTTTTTTTTTTTTTTTAACAATTTTCGATTTTGGTGCCTAAAGTTACAATTTTAATTTAGGTGATTTAAAAAAGTTTAAAAAGTTCTATTTTAGCAGTGAAACTTTACATATTTTTAACTTTGCCCTTCATTTTAAAATTATATTCTACCTTTTGTCTTTCTTTTTTTTCATTTTTCTTTTCTTATTTTATTTAAATTCAACAAATATGAAGATTGAAGATAACATTTTGTCAATGAGTCTTAGATTTGGATGTCCTTTCCTTCCATATAACATGATATTCTATGTATGGAAGAGTACCTTTTTTTTTAAGTACTTATTCCATTTTTATAATTCAACCGTTGCAACTTTTAGAATAATAATAGGTGTTTTATTCATAGTGATTTAACATAGTATCAAGAAGTTTTGTGTTCAAACCCCTGTTATTTTCTCCTCACTTAATACTACAAGTGAGAGAGAATGTTAGATGATATAGTATTAAATTTACTCTCACCCATCAACTTAAGCTTTTGAGTCAACCAATGGTTATTTTTAAATAGAGGAAAATGAACCAAAATATTTACAAATATAGCAAAATTCCACTATCCATCTACAATAGACTACTATTTGTGTCCATCTATCGCGACACATATAGTAGTCTATTGCGGTCTATCATAAATAAACAGTGAAATTTTGCTATATATGTAAATATTTTTAACAATTTTGTCATTATAACAATTTTTCATTAAATATTGGATAGTATTTTTAAAGCTAATAACTAACTGTATCTATTCTACTGTTAAAAGACTCTTATTAGTGATACTATGAAAATTAGATTTTAAGTCTGATTGCTATATTTGTAAGTATCTTTTTAATATTTTTATATATATATTTTTTTAACACGATCATAGTTGAAATGGAATATTGACAGGTGGAGTATCCAATAGACGAGTCGTACACGGCGGACGAGAATTTCAAGAGATGGAAATACAAAAGCTACAATTTCACAATGGCGAGTTTCTGGACCCCACATCTAACCAAAGCCGCCATGGGAGATTCCGACGGTCCGACCAAAACTGGCCTTTTCAACCTCTACTTAGACGAACACGACCAAGAATGGACCACTCAGATCGACGAATTCCACTACATCATCATCTCCGGCGGCCACTGGTTCTTCCGTCCAATGGTTTTCTACGAAAACCACCGCATCGTCGGCTGCCATTACTGCCTCCTCCCAAACGTCACCGATCTAGGAATGTACTACGGCTACCGAAAAGCCTTCAGAACAGCATTCAAAGCCATAAACAGCTTGAAAAATTTCAAAGGAACCACAATTCTAAGAACATTCGCACCGTCGCATTTCGAGAACGGGCTGTGGAATGAAGGAGGAAATTGCTTGAGAACGAAGCCGTTTCGAAGCAACGAAACGCAATTGGAAGGGCATAATTTGGAACTGTATATGATTCAGATGGAGGAATTTAGGGTAGCGGAAAGGGAAGGAAGAAAAAGAGGGAAGAAATTTAGGGTTCTTGATACGACACAGGCAATGTTGCTGAGGCCGGATGGGCATCCGAGTAGGTACGGGCATTTGGCGACGGAGAATGTGACATTGTATAATGATTGTGTGCATTGGTGTTTGCCTGGCCCCATTGATGCTTGGAGTGATTTCTTGCTTCAGATGTTGAAGATGGAAGGGATTAGATCAGCCAGAGATAGGTTACAGTTTGGTTAGAGAGAACAGCTCCCTCCATTCATATTGTTTTTTTTTTTTTTTTTTTTTTGGTGTTGTTCTTGTTCTTCTTCTTTTGGGATTTGTATCATTGTTCATTTTTTTCAAGTTGTATGTATGTAATTAGAGATTGTGAAAGAAGTAATAAGAGCATAATTTAATTAAGCAACTCAACTTAATTAGACTTAGGTAAGTTGTATCAATTTATATCATCTTTGTAGTTTGAGTAAGTTAAACTCCTAGATTTTCATAAACCAATCAATTTAGACTCCTCATTATAAAATGGACGATTCAAGTAAATGAATGGATTGTACTTAGAAAATTATAACTTAGAGTTTCTTCAACCGGAACGTAATAGAAGATGTAAATTAATATATATCCAAAAGTTTAGAGTCTAAATTGATACAATCTACAATAAATTTGATTTTGAGCATTTGTGGATGCAAATTACATATGTATTTTATTGTTTGGCTTTTTATAAGATATCTCAAGTATTTGTTGTGGTTAAGACGTCTTTGTTTCGTGTAAAATGGTGTAAGTTCTCACCCTGTATTTATAATGTAATGTGATCTGATAGAGAGAAGAAACAAGAGAGTAGTATACTCAAAACTGTCAATTTCTATCAATGTGTGGATGGCCATCAACTAGTCCTTCATAATCCTATCTCTATCTCTATCCAGTCCACACACATCTCTTGAGAACAACCCCATTTTGAATTAATTTTTCATGTTTAATATTTAAAGAAAAAAATGGTGGGATTATTATAGTCCATGGTGAAAGGAAAATCCAACTGTACTTGATATAGACTCTACTCTATACCATGTTGCCAAGAACAAAAGAAAGATGACAACTCCTTGTATATAATAATCTAAACCCAATTGCTCTTTTTCTTTATGATTTTATCCAAGAAGATTCTATTATTTCACAAATGTTTGTCAATTCAGACTCCAGCTTGGTTCATTGACCTTCATCAGCCATTATTTGATTCATTATTGAAGGGAAGAAGTTTCCAGTTTTCAGTAAATCTCAGTGTAAAAAAAGTCAATATCCCATTTCAAAGAAGCAATAATTAAACAGGCAAACCTTCATTGCTAAGCTAAGTTTTTATCACTCTGCCCCCAATATAATCATCAAGACCCTCTATCACTTGTAGACCACACAACAAAACTGATGATTCAGACCTATGCTATGAGGTGGCTCAATGTTGAAATTATTTCTATGATTGCTTCAAGTATTTGGCAAAAAAGTTTAAATGTCTTTTTTCCTTATATACATATACTAGGTACTACATTAATTTTACATGAAAATTTACTAGTAACACTATTGTTCATTGACCATTAACCATTGTTTGTATGTGTGTGCGTATATGTATATATTTATTGTATCAAGGTTACTATTTTTTTTCTCTGTTTCCCTGAAAGTAGCAGAGGAATAAAGCTGCTAAGTTAAAATTGAAAATAACTTACTTGAACCATGTGGTAGTTACTCGGTATCCTTATCTGTAAAGCATGTTTCTCCAAGAATTTTTTGAGGATATCTGTCTGTAATCTGTATGAGTGTTGTATGGTTGTCGGTGGCCCAAAGAAATTGTGTCTTTCCATCTGTCCCACTTAGTTTTTAATAATGAAATATTATGCAATGCCTAATAAAACCAAAGTTGTATAATGATGGTGGTTTGGTAGGTAATCCAAGCCAAGAATAGCAGCATCACTATCATATGAATGAATGCTTTTCAATAATTTACCCTAAGTTGCTTTTTACATGGACCTACACCTATCACAGAGAGAGAGAGGGAGTGTGTGTGTGTGTTATATGAATGAAAACACTTGGTATCTAGATTTCAGAGCTGTTCTCAACATGAAGCTTCATGCTTTTGAGGCTCCAGTTGTTAACAAATCAGTGTTGTGGAATACCCACAAAGGGATTCTTCTAGCTCTGACACTGATTCTTCTAACCATCATTCCTCTGTCTACAAACAAGAACTTGCCTTCATCAGTGCCAAATCTCTGGAAAAACATCACCAGCTTGAAGACAGTGGAGTCAGAGAAGAAATGTGACGTGTTTCGTGGCACTTGGGTATCGAAATCTGAGAGGCCCTACTACACGAATGACACCTGTGACATGATGTTTGAGTACCAAAACTGCTTAAAGTATGGAAGACCAGACAGAGAATTCTTGAAGTGGAGGTGGAAGCCAGATGAATGTGAGCTTCCTCTCTTTGATTCTGCTCAGTTCTTGGAAATTGTTAAAGGGAAGTCCCTTGCTTTTGTTGGAGACTCCGTCGCTAGAAATCATATGCAGTCATTGTTGTGTCTCCTCTCCAATGTAAGTTCATTCTCCAAACACATTTTTCAATCTCAGGAGTTAAAACTTTCCCTGTTTTTTTTAATCGTCTTTCATACGTTGCAGGTATCTCATCCAGAAGATGTTTCTCTTAAATACAACCTAACCTACGATTTCAAAAGGTGGTTCTTTCCTGATTACAATTTCACAGTGGCAAGATTCTGGTCCCCCTATTTGGTTAAAAGCAGGGACGCGGACCAGAATGGTTTCTCCTCCAACAGCCTTATGAATCTTTATTTGGATGAGGCAGACAGAACCTGGACTTCTGCCATCGAATCTTTCGACTATGTCATCTTCTCAGCAGGACAGTGGTTCTTTCGCCCCCAAGTATACTACGAAAATGGTCAAATGATAGGATGTTTCAATTGCCAGCAAAGTAATGTCACACAGCTTTTAAACTTCTATGGCTACGGGAAAGTCTTTCAAACTGCCTTTAAGACGCTTATGGGCCTCAAAGGCTACAAAGGGGTGACTTTTATGAGGACATTTTCTCCATCGCACTTCGAGAATGGAGATTGGAACAAAGGAGGGAACTGTGCAAGGACAAGGCCATTTACAAAGGAAGAGATGCACTGGAAAAGTTTTGTCTTTGAGTTGCATAAGGCTCAGGTGGAGGAATTCAGAGCAGCAGAGAGGGAGGGGTTGAGGAGAGGCCTGCAATTCAGCCTGTTGGACACAACTGAGGCCATGCTGATGAGACCAGATGGGCATCCAAACCATTATTCTCCTCCTAGGAATGGGAATGTAGCTGACTGTGTGCACTGGTGTTTGCCAGGCCCCATTGACACATGGAATGAGTTTTTACTCTATATACTGAAGACAGGAAGGGAAGATACACATTGATAATGTATAGGGAAATGGATAGATGAGTTTTGTTAAAAATTACACTTTTTTTTTATAATCTATACTGTAATATCAGTGCATTTGTCTCTATGAATTACTTCAGATTCTTTACTGGGTGGCCATTAATCATTAGAAAGTTGGGTAGTTTGTGATATATTAGCTGATAAGTTTCTAAAGAAAAGCTGTAATAAGCCATGTATGGGAATAATAAATATATTCTTTAATCAGTGGGATTAAGCCGAATCCTGCTATAATAACAAAATAAAAATGGAGGCTGTTTAGCAGCTTAATTTATAAGCATTAAAATAATAATTGTGTAACCATTCACAAACATATAGTTTTTCAAAACAGAACAAATTAATTTCATCCAAAAGAATAGGTCACTCATAAGAACAAATTAAGAAAAATAACCTTCGAACAACTAAATTAAACAAGTTTTCGTTGAATTTTATTAAAAAAAAATAATAATAATAAATAAAAGAATCTTCTGTGTAGGTTGTAACAAAAATTATGCTCATTTCGTTGCACACTCAACATGTACATTCTCATACTAAACAGCCCTCTCAGATGCAAGAAATCATAAATGATCTCTCTTGTAGGTAAAGCAATGGAGGATCCCATATATTATCCCTTCCTTTTCTTGACAGGAAGTACCTATTGGCTGTTCATAGCTTGCAACACTCAAATTCTGTTGCATTTCAAATTACAAAAAATGAGGAATATATATCCTGCAACTTCAATTCCATCTTCTCATTCCTAATCATAATCATATCTTAACCAGCAAAAAGTTTCAATCTTTCTGCAGCTTTAATCGGTTTAGAGCTGTTTCTGTCTATTACTATCACTAAAAAGTTTGAATCTTGACTTACTGAGATTTCATGTTCAAGAAGATTGAAAGAGAGCTCAGGCGGGTAATCAAAGGGAAACGTCGCTCCCCTCCACCGCGTCTTCCACCACCACCTCCTCCTCCTCCTCCTTCACCTCCACCTCCACCTCCACCACAGCCCCCCGAGTCACCACCACCAGAACCTTCTCAAAAGCCATCAGAGCCTACTCCATTCCTATTTCCTTCAACTCAATCCACAGTTCTCCCGGATCCTTCACTATTCTTTTCCCCTGAACTCCTCTCAGCCCCTCTCCCTACAAACAGTTTCTTCCAGAACCTCACTCTCAATAATGGCGACCAACCTGAGTACATCCATCCCTACTTGATCAAATCCTCCCTCTCCTCCATCTCTGTTTCCTACCCATCAATCTCCTCCAACTCTACTTCGGAATGCCAAATTTTCACCCCTGACCTTACCATCTCTTCCTCTGAAAAAATAAACCCACTTCCCCAGAAATCTCATGTAATCTCCTCATTCAATGATTTGAATGTCACTTTGGATATTCCTTCCTCCAACCTCCGTTTCTATCTCGTCCGGGGAAGCCCATTTCTGACTTTCACAGTTTCCAAAGGCGGAGCCTTTTCAATCTCCACCATTCACGAAGTTATCTCCTTTTCTTTTAACAATGCACTCACCAAATACACAATAAAATTGAAAAACAATCAAACATGGCTTATTTACTCCTCGTTTCCAATCAATTTGAGGCATAATCTTTCTATGATTACTTCTGGGGCATTTGCAGGAATCATTAGGATTGCAGCATTGCCAAATTTAGATCCGGAATGTGAACTGATACTTGACCGGTTTAGTTCGTGTTTCCCAGTCTCGGGTGAGGCACAGTTTACGAAGCCATTTTGTTTGGAATACAAATGGGAGACAAAAGGGTGGGGGGATTTGCTCATGCTTGCACACCCTCTGCATCTTCATCTCCTAGCAGGCACTGATAATGATGTAGTTATTTTAGATAAGCTCAAGTATAAAAGTATAGATGGTGAGCTTGTGGGTATGGTGGGAAGTTCATGGGCTTTGAAACCAGAACCTATTTCAGTAAGCTGGCATTCCATTAGGGGTGTAGAGGAAGAATCCTTTGCTGAAATAATTTCTGCACTTGGTAAAGATGTTGAGGCTCTAAATTCAACATCTATGATATTGACAGCAAAATCTCCTTATTCTTATGGAAAATTGATAGCAAGAGCAGCAAGGTTGGCAGTGATTGCTGAAGAAGTGAGATCTCTTGAAGTGGTTCCAGAAATAAGAAAGTTCCTAATGGGCGCAATTGAGCCTTGGTTAAATGGGACATTTGAGGGGAATGGTTTTGTATATGATGACAAATGGGGTGGAATTGTCAGCAAAGAAGGGTCCTTCGATTCTGGCGCAGACTTTGGATTTGGAATGTATAATAATCACCATCATCAGCTGGGCTACTTTCTTTATGCCATTGCTGTGCTTGTGAAAATTGACCCTGCTTGGGGGAGAAAGTACAGTCCTCAAGTTTATTCTCTTATGGCAGACATCATGAACTTGAGCAGGCGAGCCAATTCAAAGTTTCCAAAGTTGAGATGTTTTGATGTGTATAAATTGCATTCTTGGGGTACAGGATTGGCCGAATTCACGGATGGCCGGAGTCAAGAGAGCATCAGTGAAGCAGTAAATGCTTACTATTCTGCAGCTTTGGTGGGGTTAGCTTATGGAGACGCCCATCTTGTATCCATTGGCTCTATGCTAGCAGCATTGGAGATTAAAGCAGGTCAGATGTGGTGGCAAGTAAGAGAAGGAGAAACAACTTTGTACCAGGAAGAATTTGTTAAGGAAAACAGGGTGGTGGGAGTATTGTGGTCTAACAAAAGGGACAGTGGATTATGGTTTGCTCCCAGTGAATGGAAAGAGTGTAGGCTTGGCATTCAGGTGTTACCCATATTGCCAATCACAGAGATGTTGCTCTCAGATGTTGGGTTCGTAAGGGAGCTTGTGAACTGGGCGTTGCCTTCTCTGGGAAGAGAAGGTGTTGGGGAAGGATGGAAAGGCTTTGTCTATGCCCTGGAAAGCATTTATGACAAAGATGGTTCTTTGCAGAAGATTAGGAACTTGAAAGATTTTGATGATGGAAACTCACTTACCAACCTGTTATGGTGGGTTCACAGTAGAGGCAAAGAAGGAGAAGCAAATATCAGTAACAGCAAAGTGCAACTAGTTTAGCACCAAATTTCTCTTCTTCAGGTTAATGTCAAGTTATATAAAAAAGAATCATGCTGCTGGTGCTGCATTTGTCTCGGTTAAGAAACTTTTACTTGGATCATCTTATATACAAACAATACTTGTTAAACCATCATGACATTACAAGGATTTGAACACGACACCTCTTGCTCTGATGTCAAGTTAAATCATCAATCAATTCAAAAGTTTAAGCTAATAGATTATGGTAAATTTAATTAAATCAATACTTTAACAATACTGACATGAGTTATAACCTGTACCTACATGGCTCTTATTCAACTTTATTTGAAACAACTTCTCATCACCCACTTTCTGCCCTCAATATTTGGCTAAAAACAAGGACTGGACCAAAATGGTTTCCCCTCTCCTACTGCCTTAGATTGAACTTGTTAGCAAGCATTTCAGCTCTCGGATGTACAATTGCCAGTGAAAAGCAAATCAGCAACCTCAGAACTCAGAAAGTTTTCAGAAACTTTAAAGATGAAGATTAGCGTTATTTTGAGGGACAATCGTGTTCAGTTCAACGGTGCTTGAGTTTTTGTCTCCTCCATCGAAGACAGAAGGTAGGACAAATAGATAATGGGCTCGGGAAAGAAAATGAATTATGTTGAAGATATATTTTGCTTACATTTACAAATCAACACTATAATGTACTTAATACTTTTCCTAGCCATTGTTTGTAAATTCTATAGGACTAGAATATTTTAATTCTGTTTAATGTTGCCAACAATCAAATATTGTATTAATGCATGATTAGTCGAGACTAAACAATATTTAATTGAACAATTTCATTTCGCCCAACCATTCATATAAACAAACAAACAACAACATTAATACATGCGATTTCATATTATAAGCAATAGTAACTATTATGAACTTACCCTTACCATTTCCGCTCACAATCTAAACCAATCCTTTGGAAAACTTTATCATCGTGCGGCAAGTTCGATTATCAAGCTACATCACCACCACGCTCAGATAGGATTTCACTCGAGCCATATTCGATTGTACGTTGCAATGCCGCCTCACTTCATAATGAAATATCTAATCTGTTCATTACTTTTCCCCGGTTGCATCGGAATTGATTGAAGGGATTTGACCGCCGATAGGGGATCGGAGGTGGTGGCAAATGCGGCGGATGGATTGGTGTGTTTAGGGTTCACACATGTAGTATTTGAAGAAGCATGTTGATCTAGAAATGGCGGGTACTTCATTGGGTTGCTAGTTTTAGGCTATCAATTTTAGATCGTTGAATTTAGCTCAAATTATTCAAATTTTTTATAAAATATTGAAAAAATTTATTCTCTACCAACCATAGAATTATATCACTTGTAATTTATCTTCATTTTTTAAAAGGTTTTAAACTTTTTATTTTAAAATTTTCTTGAACAATAGATAATCTAAAAGAAACATTATTTTTAAATAATAATAACATAAGGTGACTTTAGATTGTTTTGTAATCATCAATCCATTACAACCCACATTCACTACAATCTAACTATTTCATATTTATCTTCGTTCATTCCCATCAATTATCTCCTCATCTATTATTTTTTCTCTTTCTCTTCTATCCTAACTATTTTTCTCTTTTTTAATTAATTTTATTATTTTAATATGAAAATTTTCATAGATGGAAAAAATGTCAAACTATTTATAAAAAAAAAAAAAAAAATACTGATACACATTGATAGACTTCTATCAGCATCTATCAGTGATAGACTTCTATCATTTCTATCACTAATAGATCCTCATAGACATCTATCAGTGTCTATCACAACTATCTAAAAAGTTTGCTTTTTTTTTTTTTAAATAGTTTTCCTTATTTTTTTATTTTTAAAAATTTTCCTTTTAATATTCAATTATCCTTTTCATTTTTTCATTTTTTTTTTCACTTTATTATTTTTATATCTCTCACATTTCTCTTCTCTCTCCTTTCATTATTTTTTCACCATTTTTACTTTTTTAATTTTCATTAACGAGTTTTTAATTATCTTACATTTTTAAATCTCTATTGTTTTTCATCAGTTTTGGTATAACTTAAGATATTCACATTAACCATTAATTTTCATAGAAAAATTCTCCTCCCTCACTTTTTTATTTAAATTTTAGAAAATTACTATAAATAAAAAAAAATATCTAACTATTTATAAATATAAAAAAATTATACTATCTATCAGCAATAAACCGTGATAGACTTTTACTACTTCTATCGCTCGCTTTTATAGCTCAAGCAATAAAAATCTATCACTCAAGCAATAGAATTCAATAGCGATCTATTGCTGATAGACAATGTAATTTTTCTATATTTGTAAATAGTTTAGCTCAGTTTTCTATATTTGAAAACAGCACTAAATTTTAAGTATGTGTATGATTGGTTAATGTGAAACACGTTCTATTCTACTATTGATTTAAATAAATGTGGGTATACTCAATTTTCTTTTTTAAATATTTAATTACAAGTTGACACAAATATATATATATATATATATATATATATATATAAAATGTTGTGGTCTTTTTTTTTTATTAGTATATTAAATGTCGGAGGGAAGTCCTCCAAAGTTGTCAAAGTCTTCTCTATGCTTACTCCCCACATGATTCTTCTAACTTAAGAAATTGATTGATTCTCTTGAACATTAAGAAATACATGAAACTCATCTCCACATTTTTCTTTCTTGAGTTAAATATATATATTTTTTCCTTTTGTATCAAAATGTTTTATGTAATATCATAGTATTATGGGAAAAAACAAAAGAGAGAGATAGAATTGTAGTTTTCTCATTTTTTTTTTTTTTTTTTTTTTTGTCTATAAAATTGGAACTAACTTGGAAGTTCCTTAAAAAGAATTTTTTTTAAAAAAAAAATTAAAACTTTTGAGAAATTAATTTTAAGAAAATGGATATTATAATTTTCTTTTACGTTTTTTTTTTCAAAATATTTTCCCCATAAAATTATGAAAGGGCTTTAGTCAAGCAAGTAACAATAGGCTTTAGATGATGAGTCTAGCTTAAAGTGAAAGTAGGTCTTTCTAGACAAATTTTTTAAAAAGAATTACGAACAAAATTTAAAAGGTTATTTTTCTTTGTTAATATAATACTAAAAATATGTTTTTTTAGTACAACAATTACGAGAGGGTAGGGATTGAACGTCTAGTCTCGAACGAAGATCATGTCAATTACCCGTTAAACTCACTTTGGCACAAAAAGTATGTTTTAGTCCTTCCATTTAGACTTTTATATTTAACATTTTTCAATTATACCTTAATAAATAATAATTGGGTTCGATCTCAGTTTGAATTATGAAATAGAAGATAAAAATGTAATTTAAGAGAAAAAAAATGTTTATACTTTCTCCTCAAAATTTATAATAATTTAGTTTAAATTTGTGAAATTTTCATTTTTCTTCTCTTAATCAGTGAAATAATTTGTATTTAGGTTTTCACGAGGCATTGAGAAAGTTTATATAAAATTAGTTATAACTTTTATCGATGAAAATGATTTAATTGAAATATGCTCAAAAGTATGGGATCAAATTTAAACTATCTTTTAACACAATAAAAATTAAATCTATAAACATTTAAACATTAAGAGTAAAATATATATTAAATTGTAATTTTATATTGAATCCAAAATTAAAAGTATATCTCAAACTTAAAAAATAGAAAGAAATAAAAAAAAGATTGAGAATATTAAATTTATATAATTTTTTTTAGTTCACACATAGTTGTTGAGATTTGAACCTTAAACCACTTAATACAGAAAATATAGGGAATATGCCTATAACGATTGATTTACGCTTAAGTTGGCAATATACCAATATCTATTTAATTAATTATAAATACTTACTTAATAATTTTGTTTATTGTCAAATTGTTACTAATAGATATTATCCTTTCTTATCGCAATATTCATTATAAGATGAAATATTTGAAAGATAATTATCTTAGATGACAAAACTGCTATAAATATTTTTAAATATAGCAAAATATCACTGTCTGTTTGTGATAGACATCTATCAGTGTCCATCACTGTCTATCAATATATTTTGCTATATTTGTAAATATTTTAACTTATTTTACTATATTTGAGCTCATATTTGAATCTCTAATTTTTTAAAAAAGATATATGATGTTTTTTTGAATGATATACTTTGTCAATTATTTTTTTTTTTGAAAAAAAAAACTCTATATATATAAATGTACTTTAAACGAGTTGATTTGAGATATAGTAAATTGAAACCAAATATTTATGGATGTAGCAAAACGCAAAAGAAATTATAAAAATGACAAAATCTTCCACAAGCAGCTCATGTAAAAGGTCCAAAAAGCCCATTCATTCAGGACGTGGCCATTGTGTGTGTAAAGGAAACGAGGAAGGAAGGAAGGTGAGGAAGAAAAGCATGGGAAGGTGTTATAGCGGTGAAGTAAAAGAGAGAGAAGTGGTGGAGGGATGACTTGAAAAGCTAAGGTTTAGTGAATGAAGTTATTCAGATTCACATGTTTTGTTACTTCCATTTATGGTTGGACTAAGATGTCTAAGGGTTCGTTTGGATTAATTTGAGAAAAAAAATGTTTTTCAAAAAATTCATTTTTATTTAAACTCTTGTGATAAAAACGGTTCAAAATATACTTTAAAAATCTATTTTTAATGATTTTCAAACATTCTAATTTTTTTCAAAATAATTTATTTTCAAAATTAAACACTTGAAAATGTATTTCAAATGTACTCTAATTCACCACGGTCAATTTTGTGTATCTCATTTGTCATGTGCACAAAGTTCTTATCATGTTTTATTCTTAGCTTTATATTCCATTCCATCATTATAGCCTTTACAAATTCATCTACAACTTTACAAAATATTTTTTTTTTGTTATATATTAATGATAGATAGCGATTGTATTTTCACCCAATGGTTTTTTTTTCTTATTATGAACAAAATGCTTAGATGATAGAACTTTGTAAATTTTATGATAAAACTACAACTAATAGAAATTCTTTGAATTGATGATAGTCTAGTACCGATAGTCAGTGATAAAACTCACTATCACTGTCTATCAATCTATTACTGTCTATCATTGATAGACATATATCATTATATATCACTGATGAACTTTGATAGGTTTTTATCACTAACAGACTCTGATGATATATGCATATAGAAGTCTATCACTAACTCTTTTTTTTATTATTATTTTAACTCTCTCAGCTACTATCATTGATATATTTCAAGTAACAAATACAAGTCCATCAACAATATATATAAGTGATAGAATGAAGAAGTATATTATTAGTGATAGAATTCTATCACTATCTATCAATGATAGATTTTTATCACTCTATATCACTGATAACATCAATTATAGACTTCTATCAGTGATTCTATTTGTACTACTAATTTTAGTTCTATCACTGATAGACAGTTATCATCACTAATATAGGACTCTAATAGAAGTATATAGAAGTTTATCAATAAAAGTACATAGAAGTATCATTGATAGAATTATATATATATATATATATATATATATATATATATATATTGTAGAAGTATGTTACCAATAGACTTTGACATAATTATATATGCAATTTGATAATCAAATGATATCAATCTATCAGGGTCTATCAATTTTTCTTTTTTTTTTTAATTTGTAGATCATATTAAGTTTAGTTTGTGATTCAATGATCTTTGATATACTTAGAATTGATAGACTCCGATAAAAGTATATAGAAAACAAAAATATATAGAAGTATTAGTGATAGATACTGATAGAAGTCTATCACTCATTCTTTTTTATCACGGATAGATAGTGATAGATGTCTATTACTAACATACGTATTAGATACTTTAATTGTTTGAAGTTTTTGTCTAGTGACAAATTATTAGCAAAAGTCCATTCCAAAAGTATAACAATAACAACAATGTTATATAAATCTTGTACATATATATCTCCATATATGTTGACAAAAATACGTAACTATAGTGGAATTTTCAAAAGAAATTTAAGATAAGTTGATGGAAAATAAAGAAAGAGGGAAGTGGCTAAAATATTGCCATATTTGCATTATTTTTAACTTATTTGCTATATTTGTAAATAAATTCACATTTTCCCATATAATATAATTCCCCTTCAAAAAGAAAAAATTGGACAGAGCATTTAATAATAATATAAATATTCAAGATTGGAGGCTTCAACTTCTCAAAGGATCATTGACTCCATTATTTCGGTTTTATATTTTTCTTCTGCCAAATGGCTCTTCAAATTTATAAATTCATAATTACATTAACAACTTGCTTTTTGTATATTAAGAAAAACATCTGGCTCTTTTCATAGTGCAGTTTGATTACAATAAATTTAGAGAAAATTGGTTGCAAAATAATTCAAAATTTAAAAATGGTATCTTGTTTATTACCAATTATCTCATGCTTTAAAAAATATTTTTAAACTAAACTTTTATATATATATATATATATATATATCCAAAGTTTCATTTTTATTTTTAAAATTTGATGTTATGTGTATCTTTCAATTTGTACAAACGGATAATAAATCGAATTAAACAAAAAAGATTCATAGAAAATTTTTACATATAGAAAAAATGTCAAACTATTTACAAAAATTAGCAAAAAAAACAAGGCATTGATAGACTTATATCAACATCTATGAGTGATAAACTTCTATCATTTCTATCCGTGTCTGTCAGAACTATCTAAAAATTTTGCTATTTTGTGTAAAAAGTTTCTCTTATTATCGTTTTAGATCTTACTTTATAAAACTGATTGGTTTGGTTTGATTTTTGGTTGATCTTGAAACAAACAAAATCCAACCACTATCACCCATTTTTTCTTAAAGATAAAGTAACAAAGAAACCAAAATTCACAGTAAAAAAAAAAGAAACCAAAATTGGTATCTACATTTCATCTCCTTAGTTCTTTCTAACACATTAAGGAATAAGGATAAACCAATCAACCCTTTTGCATTACTTGCAATCCTCCATCTTCCTAGCAATCCTTCAACTTCACTTCTAATCCAAATTTCCCAATTAAAATTATCCCAAAATTCCCCTTTATATATCCATTTCTCTCCTTTTTCAATAATATCAACTATTTTTTCTTCTTTCTTTAATTATATCTCATAATTGATTAATATTCTATTAATTATTCACTAAAAAATTTGGTCTTTGACTCTTGAAAACCTGCCAAATCCAACCCCACCAATGTTGAAGAAGCTCAGAAGAAATTTCAAAAAATTCAAAACCTTAATCAACAAGAGCTTCAACTACTCTTCTTCTTCTTCATCCAAACGCTATAAATTCTCTTCACCATCTCCTCCTCTGTCACCGCCTCCACCGCCGGAAATGTCGTCGCCGATGCAACCTTTCTGGCAATCGCCGCCACCCGTTGCCGCCCTGTTTCCTCAAACCCAATCCACCGTTCTTCCCGACCCTTCAAATTTCTTCGCACCTCACCTTCTTTCCTCTCCTCTTCCAACAAATTCCTTCTTCCAGAACTTCACCGTAAAAAATGGCGATCAGCCGGAATACATTCATCCTTATCTGATCAAATCCTCCCTCTCCACCGTCTCAATTTCGTACCCTTCGATGTTCTTAAACTCTGCTTTTGGATATCAGGTTTTCAATGCCGATTGGACCGTCTCTGAAAATCCCTCCTCTGTTTCGCAAAAACCCCATATAATCTCTTCGTTTAGTGATCTCAGTCTCACTCTTGATATTCCTTCTGGTAATCTCCGATTCTTCCTCGTTCGAGGAAGCCCATTTATGACATTTGAGGTTTTGAACAATACCCCAATTTCAATCTCCACCATTCACGCGATTCTCTCGTTTTCGTCTAATAGTTCGTTGACGAAATTCACTGTCACTCTCAACAACAATCAGACATGGCTGATTTACTCGTCGTCGCCGATCAATTTGACGCACAGTCTCTCGCAGATTACTTCCGGTGGATTTTCTGGCATCATTCGAATCGCGGTTTTGCCGAACCCACATTGCGAAACGATCCTCGATCGGTTTTCTTCTTGTTACCCTGTTTCAGGTGAGGTGAATTTCAGAAACCCTTTCTGTTTGGAGTATAAATGGGAGAAGAATGGGTGGGGTAATTTGTTAATGCTCGCACACCCTCTTCATCTCCGTCTACTATCCGGCTATGATTCCGGTGCCGTTGTTCTCGATGATTTCAAGTACAAGAGTATCGACGGCGACCTCGTCGGCATCGTCGGTGGCTCGTGGGTTTTGAAACCTGACCCTGTTTCTGTAACTTGGCATTCAATCAATGGCGTTGGAGAGGAATTTCAGAGCGAAATTATCTCTGCGCTTGTGAAAGATGTTGAGGGCTTGAAATCTTCGCCCATTACAACAACATCGTCTTATTTCTATGGGAAATCGATTGCTAGAGCTGCGAGGCTCGCATTGATTGCTGAGGAAGTAAATTTTCTGCAGGTGATTCCTGAAGTGAGGAAGTTTTTGAAGGGAGCTATTGAGCCATGGCTGCATGGGACTTTTAATGGCAATGGGTTTCTTTATGATGGGAAATGGGGTGGCCTTGTAACCCAACAAGGGTCTACTAATTCTGGTGCTGATTTTGGATTTGGAGTTTATAATGATCACCATTATCATATTGGTTACTTTCTGTATGCCATTGCTGTACTTGTGAAGATTGATCCAGCTTGGGGAAGAAAGTTCAGGCCTCATGCCTACTCTTTAATGGCAGATTTCATGAACTTGAGTAGAAGATCTAACTCAACGTTCCCACGTTTGAGATGTTTTGATTTGTATAAACTACACTCTTGGGCTTCGGGGTTGACCGAGTTTGCAGACGGTCGGAATCAGGAGAGTACAAGTGAGGCTGTGAATGCTTATTACTCTGCAGCTCTGTTGGGTTTGGCTTATGGAGATACTCATCTTGCTTCCATTGGATCAACACTAACAGCTTTGGAGATCAAGGCAGCTCAAACATGGTGGCAAATCAGGGAAGGGGATAATCTTTATGATGTTGATTTTGCAAGAGAAAACAAGGTTGTTGGAGTGTTGTGGTCTAACAAAAGGGACAGTGGCTTATGGTTTGCTCCTCCTGATTGGAGAGAATGTAGGCTTGGGATTCAGGTGCTGCCATTACTGCCCATCACTGAGATTTTGTTCTCTGATGCTGGCTTTGCCAAGGAGCTTGTGGATTGGACATTGCCTTCTTTGGGAAGGGAAGGAGTTGGGGAAGGTTGGAAGGGATTTGCTTATGCTTTGCAGGGCGTTTATGATAAAGATGGAGTGGTGGAGAAGATCAGAAACTTGACGGGGTTCGACGATGGGAACTCGCTCTCTAATCTGTTGTGGTGGATTCATAGTAGAAGAGGAGGTGGAGATGAGGGTGAAGGCTCTGGTGGTGGATGGAAACATTGGTGGTTTAGTCATTAATCACTGCAACTGAACAGTGATCTCGGATTCGATAACTGCGACATGAAACGTATTAAATCCAATCGAACTAAACCAAGCCAAATCCATTTGAATACACTGAAACAATATAACTGGTTTTAGGCATTACTGGTGCTGGATTGCTTTACTTTTCAGATTCATTTGGTGCTGATCATTATATTGGAATTGAAGATGGCAGATAGAGGAAACAAATGCAGTGTGTTTCTTTCAAGCAAATTTCTTGTGCAGTTCATTTTCTTTGTCAGGCTTGTGTGTTTGAGCTTGATTCCTCTGTTGCTGTTAATGCCATTTCTTGTGCACTTTTCATATTGTTTTTATGTTCAATACAAATAAAAAGATTGTCTTCTTTTCTGGTTATGGAAATCAAAAGGAAAAAGAAAAAAGAAAAAAGAAAAAAGAAAAAAGAGATGAATAAAAGTTCATGTTCATACTTTTTGTTTAGCTGATTCCCTTCTTTTGAATGATTTGATATGGAATTCTTTATTTCTGTTACTGTTCAGACACTTCCCTGTCCTGTGCTGCCCTCATAACCCTTTTTTTTTTTTTTTTTTTTTTTTTTTTTTTTTTAATTATCCTTAAATACTATTCAATTACTGCACTTTTGGCTTTGATTCGTTATTCTTATACTTTTCAACCTAGGTTTATTTTAGTCCTTGAACTTAAGATATTATTTTGGTTCCTAAAAATTGAAATAAATACGAAAATGAAGGGACTAAATAGTCACTTTAGTCAAAAGTATATGGACCAAATAATATTTAAACATTTTCATTATCATCCCCTCCTAAGCTCCCATATGGTTATGTTCTACTACTCCAACGTTTTATCCAAAAAAGGACAACCTCAATATCAAGTAGAAGAAAGAACCACAAAATCTCAAAATGGACTCGAGTAATAAGATTGTATATCACCAAAACGTGTATAAAACAGTAGTAATTGACACATGCTCTTTTTTTTTTAAATGAAGGCTCAAATTTTCATACTCTACTTTTGTTGTACTCAATAAGATTGCACATCATATTCATACAAAAAATACGTGCCTAACTCAAACTAACCGAGTTGAGAATTTTAGTACAATTAGTATGAAATGGAGATTTGAACCTTGGAATAAGTAGATTTTTTAACTTGAGCCAGGCTGTTCAATTTGTTTTGACATTTTGATGCTAAGATTGAGAAGGCAAAACAAAAAAAAAAAAAAAAATCTCTAATATCTATTCAAAATACAAAAGAATAGTGATAATTTTAATTTATTTATATAATTGTCAGTCTGACAATGGCATTGTTTTGGGGCCATACCAAATATACAGATCCATAATAACCTTGTTTGAACGAAATAAAAATAACGAAATAAAGACTTTTTTCCTTTTTTTCACCCTAATTAATTATTAATAACATGTTTAAAAAAAAGTTTACTCTATAGCATAATATATTAAATTGATGCTATAAAATAAAATTCTTGAAATCAAGATTAAAAAAAAAAATTCAAAGTTTTTTCAAAGAGAAAAAAAAAATCATACCTACCAAAAAAAAAAAAAAACATAGGCATAAAATCAAGGAAAAAACATCTAAAAATTCAACATCATCCTAACACAGTTAGTGGATGTATTTGTGATATTTTTTATAGGTCAAATATTTGAATTATCCATCATTGTATTTGTAACAAGACGTATTATTTTTTTAAAAAAAAAAAAAATTAGCAATAAAACATTGAAGCCAAGCAAAAAATAAATATAATATAATTAGAAGAAAATAGTAAAAAAGAATCATTTTTGAATTATCCATCGTTGTATTTGTAATAAAACGTATTATTTCTTTAAAACAACTTAGCAATTTAACGTCCAAGCCAAGTAAAAAATTAATCTAATATAATTAGAAGAAAATAGTAAAAAATATAATTTGAGTTCACCTACATTCAAACCTCTGATCCTCTAATTAAGGGTATAATTATTAACCTGTTTAGCTATCCTTAAGTTAGCAAAGAAATATTAGTTATAGGCATAATATTAAATTTTCGTCTACATATCGATATTTCCATCGGTATTTCTATGTTTCTATGAACTCGACATCAACATGAAAGATGAATCGATATTTCCATTATATCATATAAAAAAAAAATCCAAGAAACACAAAAGATAATTATCAAAATGCCACTAATCATATAATATAAATAATAGACATATTAACTTGTAAGGAAATCATAAACTAATTTTAGTTTATTTTTTGAATTTTTTGTTTTTATAATTTTTATAAGAAAAATCCATCGAAATCGATATTTCATCGAAAATTTCCTAAAATTAAGACTTTGATATTTCCATCGACATTTTTATAAGAAAAATCCATCGAAATCGATATTTCATCGAAAATTTCCTAAAATTAAGACTTTGATATTTCCATCGACATCAACATTTTAAACTTTGGTGATAGGTTATAAGATTAACACAAAAATACTTATAGAAACCATTAATGGTAAAAGGAACATAATTAGAATAAAAGAAAATTATTTATTACACCACTTATTGATAACAGGTTAAAATATATTTTTGGTATCTATAATTTGGAGAAAGTTACCGTTAATTTTATCCTTGTTGTTTGATAAAATTCTAATTATAAACTACGGAGACGAAATTCTAACTTTTTTTTTAAATCATATACGACTAAATTTAAATTTAACCTTCCTAATATAACATCTCTATCATACGTATTTCTTTTCAATGTCACTATTTTTAAAGTTTCAAAAGGTAGAGATCTTTAAACTAGTTGCTAACATAAATGCCCATGGTCCACACCCTCATTACTACATTATTGAAATTTATAGCAAGTCCTTGACTCCTTTCTCTTTGGTTTTTTTCTTCTACAAGAATAATTCTTTTGCCTTTTTGTTTTATTTATTTATAATATATAAATTAAAGAAAAAATTTCACAGATAGAAAAAATGTCAAACTATTTATAGTAAATAGCAAAAAAACCCTGATAGACATTGATGACGTGTTTGGCTCAACGGGTTTGAAAGTAGGAGTGAGGAAGTAGGGAGTTTTGAATTTCACTCCTTGTTTGACCCAAGAAGTTGGTGAGACTCACTACTAAAAAATATCAATTTTATATCTTATCAAGTCCTTATAATGTATGCCCAGGAGTTCACAACTCCCTAAACTTTATAACTCTTTACTCTTCACTATTTCACTCCTTACCTCAAACACTCCCTAATAGACTTCTATTAGCATCTATCACTAATAGACTTCTTTCATTTATATCACTAATAGATCCGATAAACTTCTATCAACGTCTATTACAACTATCTAAAAATTTTACTATTTCGTGTAAATAATTTTACTTATTTTTCTATTTTTAAAAATTTTCCTAAATTAAATCCTAAATGAGTAGATAATAAGATAATAGTTTTTCCAATCTAAAATTTTACTTTCAGGAGGCAATGTCAAAATTGTAAGACTTGGATCAAATAATTGAATCCAATAAATTTAAATTAGTTTATACAAACACCAATTGGACATTTTTATTAAAAGAATATTGAAATCAAATATATATATTGGTCAACAGCGACTTCTGATATTTAAATGAAATTGATCAGATTTAGAGAGCATATTCTATTCCTTTTGACTAGTTCAACTTCCACTATTTGGCACCTTTTTATAAATCATACTTATATCTTATTTTTTCATTAAACATTCTACTTGTTTCTGTATCTTACATTACATATATTTTTGTAAAAAAAATTGGGTAAAAATAAAAATAATGTTGGGTTCAATATTAATTTTTTGTACTTTAAATTATTTAATTTTAGTTCATGTACCTTCATGTCATGACCAAAGTGATAGATAGTAAGTATATTATGTTATGCAAATTAACCTACCAGAAGGATAGTTTTGACGAAAGGAAAGGCTGAACTGAGGAGAATATCTTTAGATTGCACAGGTTAAAGGTGAAAAATTTAGTATCGGAATCAACCATGTGACAGTTGATATTAGAGTCCGAGTTTCGTTGAGGGAGACTTGGATTACACAATTGCATCTAATAAGTGCTGCTATCTGACTTTGCTACATTGATATTTGGCAAAGTAGAGAGTGCCAAATTTTCATTTATGCAAGAGGCAGCTTTGCATAATAGTGGAGACTAAATTTAAGATTTATTGAAATTATATGAACTAAAATTGGATAACTAAAAGTATAGAACTAAAATTGGACAGACTACAAATTTAGGAATAAGATAGAATTTTAACTTTTCAAATATTTGTCAAATTCTTGGGAAAAAAACTGTTTAATAAACAAAACATATTCAACATTTAGATACAACCTTAGAAAATATCATTAGAAAATATAACCAAACAAATATGTTATTAGGATATGAGCTAAAGTGATTGAATGAGTATATAGCTTAATCGGTATGTAGTCTTTTTCCCGAATTATGAGATCTAAATCTTTATACTTACTTGTTATACGAAAAATATATACACTTTTTTTTTTTTAAAAAAATGTATATTGAATTAATACATGATTATTTTTAAATGAGTGGTAACTTAATGTGACATTAACTTTTATAAAAGAACTAAATAAGTCAAACCAACTTGATATGGTTTTAATATACATACTAAATCCAACTTTTCAAAACACAATAATTTGTTTTTGAGTAACAAAGTGCATGAGTTAAGTCAATCATTGAATTTTTGTTTTAAAGAATTAATTCACAATGCCCATCCTAAAACTTAATATTATTTTGGTTAATTAAATATTTAGTCTATGAGTTTATTTCAAATAAGTTTATCAACTTTTAAAAAGTTTTTAATAGATTTTCAAAAGATTTAATTTTGTGTTTAATACTAACATATCCTTTAAAGTGCATTTAATAAATTTTTAAACTTTTGATTTTGTATGTAATAAATTATTGAGATTTCAATTTTATTTATTTATTTTATTTCTTTTTTGCAATTCTATTGGATAGATAATTGAAAGGGCAATAATTTATTACACATAAAATTCAATTTATGAATAATATAGGAAAATTACTATAAACAAAAAATATCAAACTATTTACGAAAATAGAAAAATTTCAACAGATTTCTATCGCTGTCTATCACTTAAGCGATAGAATTATATCGCAGATAGACAGTAAAATTTTTCTGCATTTATAAATAGTTTGGCTCATATTTCTATATTTGAGAACAACTCAATAATATATTTGTAAATTAAAAATATATATTAAATATGACAAGGATCTATAAGACACAAAATTGAAAATTCCTATATTTTTTTAGATGCTTTTTAAAGTTTAAGGATTTATTAGACACAAATATAAAAGTTTTAGAAAATAAACTTTTAATTTAACCTATTAATCATTATATATAGGGATGCTTTCAAAAAATGAAGAAAATATCAAACTATTTATAAATATAGAAAAATTCTACTGTTTACAGCGATAGATTTCTATCATTGAGCTATAGACCGTGATAGACTTCTATCACTAAGTGATAAAAGTTTACTATGGTCTATCGCGGATAGACTGTGAAATTTTTATATATTTATAAATAGTTTGATTTTTTTCTATTCATAATATTTTTTCTTACCTATAACTTTTATTTAATTTGTTGATAATTTAGAGGACTAACATGTTTCACTAGTTTCTTTTGGCCAATATCTTTAAACAAACAACTTGAATGATGCAAAACAAATACAACCCCAATTTTATTTATTTATTTATTTTTTATGGGAGTAAAAAAATAGTGCAGGATAAAATCTAAAAAGAAAGGCTAAAAATAAAATTGAAAAAAGAGTGGAATTTTGTGTTGCTTGAAGCAATAGACAAAATAAGAAATAAGTAATTACATATAATATTACAAAAAAAAGGGTTAGCATTACAAGAAATCCTTATATTTCCAGGGGCAGCTGAACAAAACATTGCAATATTCAAATAAAATGTCTATGAGATCTCACTTATAATTTATAAATATTTTAAATCAATAAATCATAATTGTAATAATAAATCAAACAAAATAATATTTATTTATTTATTTATCCAAAAGTTGGTTGAACAGAAAGGCTCCAAGCCTCCAACACAGCTTGTTTTGATTTCTTTGTCTTCCATATTAGAGCCATCAAATATTAATGCCATATGATTAATTAAAAAAGTATTTTTAATTTTATTTTCTCAAAATTTGTTTCTAAAGAAATTGAAATTTACTTCACAATTAAGTAAAGTGAACATATTGACAACTTCTATTATTATTTTTAAATTTTAATATATTTCTGAATATACTTTGTAAAAAAAGAAATTACAAGTTTTTATTTGTATCTACAGAATAAATCAAAATATTAATAATTTAGAAAAACTTACGTCTTGTTTGAAAGACCATATTTCACAATTTATTTTTTCAGCTACCAGAATGAATAGCAATTTTTTTTTACCATTTGTATTTTCCTTAAAAAAATTGTTTGGTAGGCAATTTCCAAAAACAACATTTTACAAATAATTTTTCAATTAAATTACAAATTTATCGATCTACTTTGACATAAGATTTAAACTTTGGGACTCAATTAGACATAAAATTTAAATCTACGTCTAATAAGGTAATTAATATCTTTAAAAAAAATTAAAATTTGTCAGAAATTTATTAGATATAAAATTAAAAATTGGGAGACATATTAGTTTAGAAAGTTAAGAGGCAAAATAGACAAATCTGTAATTCAACGAATTCTAATCACTAAGATTACTTTTCAAAATAATGGTTTAAATTTAAACAAAAACGTGCATGAAAGGCTGTTTTTAGTACAACAGATTGACCAAGAACAAGAACAATAATTGACTGTTGCTTCACAAAAATAAAGTAAAAAAGAGAAACCATCTTGAAAAGCAAATCTTTTTGTGAATGGAATGACGAATTTTTGTTGGTTTGTGTAAAGAATGAAGAGGAAAAGAGGAAAATTAGATAGAAAAAAAATGCCAAGTGGTAACAAAAGAAGCAAATAGTTAAAATCAGTGATGATGGTACTGAAAAACAGAGTCTTTTTTTGATTTGGGTTTAATTACAATGCTTAAACTCGTTCGTTGGCCTCGCTCTGCATGTGCGAGCTGAAGATTGGCTCCAGCAAGTCGCCCCCACGTTTTGTAAAACCACCCCCACTATTATCCACCGAAGGATATTTCTGGGGTTACCGAGTGGACTTGAGAGATTCCATTTTCGACCTTCAGGACTTGGTCACCGGAGGGAAATTTCATCGATTCAGCGAGAGGTACGAGCTCTCTTTATCGGTTTCAGCCCATTTGCTGATGTGGGGTTGCCACATTTTGTCGATCACAGCATTGGGTTTGTTCTAGTTCTGCTGAAATTGCACTGCACTTTGTTGATCTGGTAGATTTGAGGGATTTTTTTTTTTGTTTCATGGTTTGAGTTCTGGTTTGACTGGGAAGTTTTGGGATGGCGGGTTTTTATTGGGCTTTCTTTGAAGTTTCTTCGTTGTAGGGTATACTGAATCAGTGTTTTTGATGCACATTCTTTGTCAATTTGAAGCGATTTGGATGAGATTGGTGATACATTGATTGAGAGGTGGTATGCGGGTTGAGATTACATTGTGAAGTTTATGTGTCAATGATTTTCTAATAGGGAATGGAAGTGTAGTGTTGGATTTTGTAGCTGTTTAAGGGTCTGTGAATTGGATTATGGCTTCACCTTCTCCAAGTATTTCTCCTCCTGCGAATCCATCAGATTCCTCAGTTTCTTCACCACCTTCTCCTTCTCCTCCGGTGGAGTCTGCAACATCTCCCTCATCTCCCACATCTTCTGAGCCTAATCAGACTGGTGAACCTCCTTCATCACCTTCTAGTTCTTCAGCACCACCTCCTCAGTCACCACCAGCTGTTCCTGATGCTCCTCCTCCTTCTCCTCCATTGTCTCCTCCTCCATTGGCAGCATCACCACCTGCACCACCAGCATCCCCACCTCCTTCTCCCCCTGCTGGTTCCCCACCTCCACCTCCCCAAGCTTCGCCCTCACCGCCGCCACCTTCAACGCCATCCTCCCCACCACCACCACCACCACCACCACCACCTTCAACAACATCACCAACACCTTCCTCTGCATCACCACCTCCCCCAGAGAGATCAACTACCTCTCCTCCTCCTGAAGCTTCACCACCCCCTCCTGATTTATCACCTCCGCCCCCACCAGCAGCAGCAGGTGGTTCTCCACCTCCTCCATCCAATCCTAGACCTCCATCTTCAACTCCCTCTCCCCCTCCCCCTGATACAATTTCACCTTCTCCACCTCCACCAACTAATGTCCCAACACCACCTTCATCAGCAGGAGAATCACCTAAAGTATCTCCCCCATCCCACAAGGCTTCTCCTCCTTCAGATTCTCAATCTCCACCTTCAGATAACTCCCCTCCACCAAGATCTGCAGTACCATCACCTCCTTCTTCTGTTCCTTCATCGTCTGCTCCTCCTCCAATTAGTGATCCTGGTTCTCCAACTAATTCATCTGGTGGAACTCCTGTTACCCCTCCAACTTCTGTTACACCAGAACGACCAATTGCAACAACCAATGGTACCAATATTACAGCAAATTACTCAACCAATAAAGGGGGTTTCAGCACTGGAACATCTGTGGCAGTTGGCAGTGTGGTTGGTGTTCTAGTGCTGAGTCTTGTTATCATGGCTATGTGGTTTGTTCAGAAACGGAAGAGAAGAAAGAAGAATATCCCTTACACCATGGCTTCTCCTTTTTCCTCCCAAAACTCAGGTACTGTATTTGAACCCTGAATTTTGAATTTATTTTCTTTTATAATGATTGATAAAAAAGTTTCTGATATAATGTAGAGGATGTTGAGTAACACAAATGAATTATATGGAGAGAGAGCCATGGAGGGAGGCTTGTTTGGTTATTTGGTGAAGGGGAGCTCATATGTTGCATTAATGATATGAGATCTTTTTTGTACTGTATTAGTTTAAGCCAGTTTTCAATTTCAAGGGAAATATTTTTTGTTGCTATAGTCTTAGAAATTTAAGAAGAAAAAGAACTGATGTGGACTCGTGGTTGATTGAGTCATTGAGGATGACATTCTAGATGGCAGTATCGACCTTTAGTCTTGTTTTCATGTGATTCTCATTGGGATTTATGTATTAATTGAAGTTTTCAATCTACAGTACAATTAAAGTCCCCAAGGATATGATTTGTAGTAGATAAACTAAAAGTACTTTCATCCCTACCTAGAATTTCAAAGCTATCCATGGCTATCCCATAAAAGTAGATTTCATATGATTTCAGATGCTCTATTCAGAAAAGATTAGTTACAATGTGGGTTTGGTTTCGCGTTTACATTTCGGATTTTAAATATTTATTATTTTAACTTGTTCTGTTGTACTTAGCCTGAGCTACATGGCACCACAACATCAATTAGCTTGGAAACTGAAGCAGGATATTTTTTTATTATTTCTCTTTCCATTTAGAATACATGGAGAATTATTGGGAGTGTTGCCATAACATTATGAATACTGATGAATATTCATGTATTCTCCAGATTCCCTTTTCCTAAGGCCCCATTCTTCAGCTCCCGTAGTAGGAAGCCGTACTGATAGTGATTTCAAGTATTCATCATCTGAAGGAGGTGGAGTAGTTAATTCCAGATCGTTTGCTTATGATGACCTACACCAGGCAACAAGTGGGTTTTCATCGAATAATCTTTTGGGGGAAGGTGGATTTGGTTGTGTGTACAAAGGCACCCTTGCAGATGGAAGAGACGTAGCTGTTAAACAACTTAAAGTGGGTGGTGGACAGGGAGAACGAGAGTTCAGAGCCGAAGTTGAGATTATTAGCCGAGTACACCATCGGCATTTGGTTTCCCTGGTTGGTTACTGTATCTCTGATTATCAAAGATTGCTTGTCTACGATTATGTTCCAAACAATACCCTTCATTACCATCTGCACGGTAAGATGTACTTTATGAATTCTGGTGAAAATGTCTAGAGAATGCTTACATCTTCTGTTATCATACTTTTTATAAGCATGCAGCATCTATGCAATATTCTTTCATTAATGTAGAAAGTATGTTTATTTTAAATTTTCAATTTTGTTATCCCTTTCAATTGTATTGCACTATAAACATTCCTGCAAAGCCTCCATCTTTATTCCCCCCTTTTAATGGCAAATGCCATGCCCATTTTGGTGCTTCTCAATTTTTTTCTGCATAGGTTTGCTGCAGTAAACTGTCATTTTGATATTAACAATAGTACCCTTAAGAAAAACAACATTAATACCTGTGTAAAATTTTAATTTCAGGGGAGAGCAGGCCAGTTTTGGCTTGGGCTACACGTGTTCGAATTGCTGCTGGTGCAGCTCGTGGAATTGCTTACCTACATGAGGATTGTAAGTCTCTCCCTTTGGGCATTGTTAGTAAAGTATATTTACCGTGAGTTGGTCCAATAGTTGCAGACTGTAAACTTAAAGGCTTCCAACTAATGCTGTAGGGTTAGGTAGTAACCTTTTGAAATTAGTTGAGGTGTGCACAAAGTCGGGTGAACTTTGATGGCATATGTGTTAACAAGTGACTTCTATAATGCTCAATTGTGATGGTGCTTCCGCTACTTATACACGTTGTTTCATTAATTTTTCATATTCATCATACATCCATTGTTATGGTGCTTCCATTTTAAGGAAATCTAGTTAGATATTAGTAATCTTCAGTCCTCTCCAAGCGTTTGATTTCTGCTTTGACTTTTCTAAATATTTTTCAACTATCCCTCTCAATATTATGGTGATTCTTACCAGGTCATCCACGCATTATTCACAGGGATATTAAATCGTCTAACATTCTGCTTGATATCAACTTTGAAGCTCAGGTAATTTGCTAGAATTCTTCTGAACTGCTATGACAATTGTTGCCACCAAAACTATAGTTTGGGAATTATGGTTGGAAAAAACCAAAGGATTTTCCATGATAAACACAGAGATTAGAAGATTTTTAAGCCGTAGGTAAGTTGGGGGCTTTCATACCACTTGTCTTTGTACTTTTCACATTTTCAGTACAAAACACAGATTTGAAATGAACAAGAGAAAATAATGTATGCCTCACCAATCACATGCCTTCCCAAACTTTTTCATATCATCAGAAATTCTGATTGAATGGCTATGTCATTTCTCTCTCTAGCTGGAAGCGCTTTTATTTAGTGATTGCTATCACTGTTTTGATCGAACTTCTTAAGGAATGACATAAGATCGTGATAGGTGTAGTCAGATGTTTTCCCAACCGTGTGCACTAATTATTCTGTCATTTGCTTATAATATTGTATGCTCTACACTAACAGGTCGCAGATTTTGGGCTTGCTAAATTGGCACTGGATTCGCATACTCATGTAACGACTCGTGTTATGGGAACCTTTGGGTATGTCACTAAGAGTACTTATGTTTAGTTTTCTCAAGAGGAAGTTGCTATACTTGTACACTTTCTCTTTTTCATGATGGCCGTGCTTTAAGTACTAGTACTACAGTGCTGGTGTACGCTTACTTACTTGGTGAAGCTTTTTTTGAACTTTCAATTTCAGGAACATGGACCTTAAACTACATAAGTAATAAGATCAAAATGAAATTTTTTTCAAAACCAAATTAGAAAGTTATCTGTATATCAAGTAATAAATTACACAAAATTCAATCAACTAAACATCCAAATCAAGTCACTAAAATGCTCTAACCATCTAGACATACCCAAACCTGGCTACAAAATCAAACAGGAAAGAAAAGTCCAAATTTAACATCAAAATGGCCAAACCCAACAGCATTCAACAGGACTATAAGAACCAATATCCATTTCATCTCTTTCCTTATTAAAAACCAATTTCCATGAAAATTAAAAATTAAAAATGAAGAAGCCTTGTCCAAACAACGACCCTTACAACTAGCTATGAACTTTCTATCAAAGAATAGAGATTCAACAACTGAAGAATATTAATTTAACAATTATTTTATTTTATGATTCAATTTAATGAAATTAAAATTTTAAGGTTAGATTTACTTTAATATAGAAGTAGTGTTTTTTTTTTTTTCTTTTTTAAGAAAAAGATAATAATAAGAAGGAAACATTTCATTAAACAAAGGAAAAAGAAGAAACAAACATGTCATTAAACCAAAGAAAAGAGGGAGAGGAAGACCGCAACCTGGGAAGCAATGGCATTTCTGCATGACATATATTTGAATCCTAAGGGCTATTTCAATAATACAGCCCTTGCATGGTGCTTCTCTGTTTTTTACTTCAGGAATTGCAAATGGCCTGTTCAGTTCTAATTGTATAACTCAATATGCAAATGCATTTTTATGTTCTTGTCTCTGTACTTGCCATATGTAAAAAATTACTATCTGCTGTCTTCAGATACATGGCTCCAGAGTACGCGACGAGTGGGAAATTGACAGATAAATCTGATGTTTTCTCTTTTGGGGTTGTACTTTTGGAGTTAATTACTGGTCGCAAGCCTGTGGATTCTTCTCAGCCTCTAGGGGATGAGAGCTTAGTTGAATGGGTAAGCCCTCTCTATCTTAACGTCTTTCTTGCTATACTACCAGGCAAGTTACCTGTAAAACTGAAGCCCCCAGTTCATGTGTTTCTATCTTTGCTTCTTTAAAAGAATAAAAAAGAAATAAAGCAATAAAGAAATAAATTTGAAATTGATATTAGACCTTCAGAGTGTTGAATTGTCAAACTCTTTCAAGACCTTAATCTGTTTTAGTTGTCTCCGTTTAACAGTATTCTGGTGGGGAACCTGCAAGTAAACACATAAGAAAAACTGACAAGATATCATTTTAGTCTTTTCTTATGGCTCGATATTGCATAATAGTTGTAAGGATCGCTCGTTTGGATTGGATAATAATTCTCCATTTTTTGTACCACTGATTTCTATTCAAAGCTAATGCAGTAGGAAAATTTTCAAGCAGTTACCAGATTCTTAATATTGCCTATTTGCCTAATATTTAAGACCAACCTTCCTCTTCTTGGCAATTTAATGGAGGATTTTCTTCTAGACAGGGCAAAACTAACCTTACAGCTGGTAGCAGGAATTTTAAAGAAGGAAGGAAACCTCTTTTTCATCTTCTGCAGTTTGAGAAGATTCTTACATTAATCCCAACACTCTTAGATCTAGGTTGAAATTGTTCTTGACTGAACGAATGGGGCTGTTGGTTTTGCTCATATTTTACCACTTAAATATTCTTATTTTTAGATCCGTTTGCTTTAACATTCTCTTGTACATTAACCTCCATGGATACTTCAGGCTCGACCATTGCTTGCACAAGCCATTGAGGATGAGAATTTTGAAGAATTGGTGGATCCAAGGCTAGACAACAATTATGTAGACAGAGAAATGTTCCGGATGATTGAAGCAGCTGCCGCTTGTGTTCGTCATTCGGCAGTAAAGAGGCCAAGAATGAGTCAAGTTAGTATCTTCATATCATACACAAAATTTCCAACAAAATGAAAAAACCTCCCACATAAACATATTCCAACTTAGAGGGAAAAAAACTAAGATGAAATGTATTGTTTTGTTTGACATCAGGTGGTGAGAGCTCTAGATTCTTTAGATGAAATGTCAGATCTTGCAAATGGGGTGAAACCTGGGCAGAGTGGAGTGTTTGATTCAGCTGAACAATCTGCTCAGATTAGAATGTTTCAGAGAATGGCTTTTGGCAGTCAAGATTACAGTTACGGTTATTCCGATCGAGATCGAAGTCGAAGTTATAGTCAAAGTCAAAGTAGCTGGAGTAGAGGATCCAGAGATCAAAGTCCCTCGGCGCCTATGAATCGATCCCGGCAATGAAACATCTGATATGTGTTTATTTTACATCTCTGGCAGATTTTGGAGCTGGAATCAGGTCCTACCATTCAATTCTTTGTAAATCTCTGCACAATTTTTCTCATCTCAATTTTCTTTTGTTCCTGTTCTCCTCTCTGCTAACAAGGTTTTGCCATGATAAAGCTGGTTGATATTGTATTCTCTACAATTTGGGGCTGAAAATTCTTTTATATTTTCAATTTTGAGGAGCAACTACAAATGTATGTACTATTCTTTGCACAATTATTACAATTATTCTCAGTGTTAATGGTAAGTATATGAATTTTGAAGAATGATTCTTGGCATGAAGTCCTGATTTTAGGGATGAATTTACTTGGCCATATCTTGTTTAGTTCTTTGTTTGTATCTTCTTTTCTTTGAGATTTCAGTTTGAAATTAATTTATTTTATGACCTAATCTAGTGAATTTTATTGAACTCTAAAGTAAACTTTGGGTGAGTTTATTTATTTATTACATTTTGGATGAGGATTTGAACCTCAATCTTCTTTGTCAAGAACATAATAATCATGAAATATTTTCTATTTTAATTTTGGTGCTCTAAAAAATGTAGATTTTGAGATCATATGAGGAATTTTTTTTTTAACTTTTCTTTTGTTAACCCCTTAATCATCATATTTATGAAGGTATAAAAGCTAGACTATTATAGTTCTTAAAAAAAATGCTAGACTATAATAAGAAATGAAGCAAATTATTTTTCCGAAGGTATAAATGGTTATAAATTAGGAAAATTTTTACGGATAGAAAAAATGTCAAATTATTTACAGAAAATATATAAAAAATACTGATAGACATTGATAAACTTATATCAGCATCTATCCGTAATAGACTTCTATCATTTATATGACTGATAGATCTTGATAAATTTCCATCAGCATCTATCACAACTATTTAAAAGTTTTGCTATTTTGTGTAAATAGTTTTCTTTATTTTTCTATATTTAAAAGTTCCCCTATAAATCATGTAGAAGCACTATACTATTATAAGAGATGAAGTATATTAATTATTAGTATATAACTAGGGTTTAAATTATAAAGGCAAGGAATAAATACTTTTTTTTTTAAGTACAGGAATAAATACTTTTTTCGTTCTTATGTTTTAGGTCTAATTTTTATTAAGTTTGAGTAATTTACTTTGAATTTTTTAGTTTTTTTTTTAAGTTTTTAGTTAGTGGTGTTAATTTATATTAATTAATCTAAAAGAATTATATAATTATAATTAAATTAGCTTATACTAATTATTTATCACTATTAAAATTAGTAAAAAAAAAAACTATATCATAATAATTTTACATTAATTAACCGAAAGTTAAAGTTAAATACCAAAGTGAGTATTTATTAAAACACGAGATTAAAAGTGTAAGATATAGAAATTTATGAACCAAATGAAAACTATACTAAAAATTTAAGGGTAATTATAACATTTTATAACTTAGATAAAAATTTGAGTAAAAGTGTAACGATTGGAAATTGGAGGACCCACCAAATGAAAACTTAAACAAAAAACTTGGAATATTTTCTGATATTTCAATTAATTGAGGACTAAAACGACATCGTTTCTTCAGCTATTGGGAAAGAGAATCTATACTCCATGGTAGACGTCGTTCACTGGTGGAAAGTAAATCGGCACATAATTTCTCTCTACTTTCTCGCCCAGAGAAATCTTGTTTCAAGAAGAACAGAATCATCAGATAGTGAAGGAGAGAGCTCAGAGCGAAGAACTTCAGAAATGGGAGAAGAACAAGAGGATTCACAGAGGTTGAAGAGAGTAGCGGCGGCAGCATATGACTACGAGAACGATCCCAGATGGGCTGATTACTGGTCCAACATTCTGATCCCTCCTCACATGGCTTCTCGACCCGATGTTGTTGACCATTACAAGCGCAAGTTCTACCAGCGATACATCGTGGGTTCTCTCCCTTTTGATTCTTTTCGATTTGGGTATCGCTGTTCTCTTCAATTTAGAATCCGTACTCAGTAATCGCTTATTGGGGTTGTTTTCTTTCTATTGGATTATTACGCTGTCTGGCGTTATGTTCTGGATTTTGGGATGTGACTTAACTCTTTTTGTTGTTTTCGCATTATATCAGTTGGTTCTCGCTAATTTCTGCTTTGTGGAGTGTTACTGTTAGTGCAATTTTTTTGGGGGGAATTTTATCTTTTAAATTTTGAGATTTCTTGTGGATTTTGGGTTCTTGGAGTTAAGAGAAGATGTTCAAGTTCAATTACAAGGCAATCAGCTAAAATCTTAGTGCAATTTTTGTTGTTTTCGCATTATATCATTTGGTTCTTGCTAATTTCTGCTTTCTGGACTGTTACTGTTAGTGCATTTTTATTGGGATTTTTCTCTTTTAGATTTTGAGATTTCTTGTGGATTTAGGGTTCTTGGAGTTGAAAGAAGATGTTCAAGTTCAATTACAAGGCAATCAGTTAAAATCTTGGACTGGTTTTGTGTTAAGCTGCGAAATGGGTTTTTGTTTAACTGTCCTCTTTTATAGAATTTGTGCTCTTTGGTGGTTGTTGAGAATTCAAATGTGTTCATGCATTTGTTTTAAATTCTTACTCTATGCTTCTTTTCCTTACTCGGTTTTGAAAGACAGGATCCCGAACTTGTGGTAGAGGCCATGTCTTCAAGTAGTTCAACTCAGTCATCTAGACCTTCAGCTACATCTTCCGCAGCACCCCCTCCTACTAATGATCGAAGTCGACCACAAAGTGCAGGTAGAAGTTCTGTTTTTCCCCCTCTTAATGTTAGACATCAAGATCTAGATATTTCTTTAATGTTCATGTTGAATTTACCTGATTGCATTTCTATAACGCATTGCTCATGATGAAGCAGGATCAACAACGACTAGGACTTCAGGTACATCTGCAAGTGCAGATGCTAATCCGACTCCATTGCGCTGGGATCGGCAAACAATTCAGTTTTCTGTCAATGCATGGGTAGGTAGCTTAGTTCATACTTGCTTATATGATGTTGCAAAGTTGGCATTACTACAGAATGTTTGAGGGCTGCACAATGTTATGTTATTTATGTATTTTGTTTTTTTTCTTAAATTTGAGGTGCTGGTTTTCTGAAAGTTTGTACGAACTTTTAATTACAAAGGTTCCATCATTTCTGATAGATGAAATGTAATTCTCATAGGTTTTGTTGAATATTTTTTGTGCATACCGCCATACACTATTTGTATCTGAAATGTTTTTTCTTCCTTCTCTTTGTGGAGCTATCCCTTTCATTACTGAAACCGTCCTCTGTTTGTGTGTGCTTGGGTACGCTTGTTATGCACTTCAATTCCTAGATATAAAGAGTAAGGTGTACATCATCTCTTCTACTCTGTAAGTTCTTATTTGACAGTGCCCTGATCTTTCTCCAAGATTTACTACCAGGTTTTCTCTATTAATTCAAGTTCTGTTCGTTTTACCTCGATTGAGATTTTCAACTGCCCCTTTTTGGGTAAACTGCAAATAAAAGACATTCTATTGGACTTTGTGATATCCTGGAGTATTAGTTTATTTATGGAAAGCTCATTCATAGCAGATTTTAGTCATCAAATTTTTAGAGGTTATATGTGAGCATTGTCCATGGGCTTCTTTTCCTTCATGGAAACTTGGAACCTCCAAGAAAAATCTTTATTAGAAAAGTTATGAACATTATTTTAAATTTGAGCATGAAAGCTATATACTAAGGGTATTTTCATAAAAAATTATTGGTTGTCTTCAGTATTGGCTCATGGTTATGGATAGTTCTGTTCTGCTTCCATCTTTTTTAATATATTTTTCAATTTTGGGATCTATTCTGAAAAGTTAATTTTCTTTTCTTCTGCAGGTGTTTATTGTGGCTGTACTGGCAATTTTCCCCCTAATACCCAAAAATCTTTCGCAGAGGGCATACAGGCTATCTTTTATGGGCACAACTTGTTCTTCTTTATATTCTTTGTACTCGTTGTATGGAGTAAGTTCTCCATACTAATTTCACAGCGTCATTTCCAATTCTATGAAAACGTTTGGTTTCTTCCAATCTAAAGAAAAGAAAAGAAAGAAAATGTTTGATTTACTATCATCAAAAGGAACAAAAAAGAAAAATAATAATAATAATAAAAGAAGAAGAAGAAGAAGAAAAATAAAACAGCTCCTTTATGTTCATCTAGTTTTATGTATTATCTTTCTATCTTGAATTATTAATTTTTTAATGTTTGCAGAAGCCCAGGGCGTGGAATTTGCAAGCATTGCAAGCTTATTTCCAGTCCATAATTGCGACAAAAGATTTCATTTACTTCACTTACTGTATCACCTTTGTGACTTCAAATATTTGTCTTAAATGTAAGCGTAGCTTTGCTGATCAAGTTTTGTTTACTGATCTCTTTAAGAGATCACCGTATTCATTCATTGAAACATGACTTTGTTTATATGATGTTTTTCTACAATTTCATACTTGTGCGGCAAGATTTTTAAACTTCTTTTTTTAATATTGTTAATGCAGTTGCTTTAATTCCTATCCTATGTCGGGCTCTTGAACATGTTGCAAAGTTTCTTAGGCGTAATTTTGCACGTTCGTCTTTATACAGGTAGCGTGTTGTCAATTTTTAATTCAGTTTATTTGTTGTATGAAATATATGAATATATGTCTACTTGGATTTTGAACCCTCCCCCCACCAAAAAAAAATATTAAATCCTTAGTCTCTGCTTACATTTAAGATTGCATGTGTTCTTTATTTTATATCCTCCATCTTTGCTTTTATGGAAGGGGAAGGTGCTCACAGTTTCTTCCTTGTTGTGCCTAGAGAAGGATATACTTCTTAGGAGAAAATCAAGTGGTGTACGAACAGAAAAGAGAGAATAGATCTGATTAAAGTTCCTTTAATTTCAAATTTGGAAGGTGAATATTATTAATAAGAGACGCATTATGTGCTCTTGAGGGAATTAATGGGTGTTCAAGGATATAGGAGAAATCAAGTGTGTGAGCTCTCCTGTCTACATGCAGGAAGAATAGATGAATGTGTATTGCCTGACTCTTACTTTTCTCGTGTGCTTAAAATCTGCTGGTTGACTTCTTTTATCGCTCAAGTTTATAACAATATGTCTTTAATTTGTTGCAGGAAATATTTGGAAGAGCCTTGCGTATGGGTGGAGTCAAATTCAACTACTCTCAGCATCCTATCTTCACAGGCTGAGATTGGAATTGGCTTCATTCTAATCATCTCTTTGCTCTCGTCAGTTTTTACTCCCTTTTGGCTCTTGTCAACTTCTTCTAAATCCACCCCCCCCCCCCCCATAACACACTCACTTTTTTAATGGTCATTTCTCTTCAATGATCTCCTCAAACTTATGTTCTACAGGTGGCAACGCAACTTCTTACATACATTCATGTACTGGCAGGTGCGCTTTCTTGTAATCGTTACATAATAGCATATTCTTTATTATTATTATTTTTTCTTTTTTAGTACAACATAATAGATATTCAGGCACACAAACAATATTATAAAACATAGAAGATGAGTTTACTATCCTAAATGTGGGGGGTGGGGTGGGGGGGGGGGGGGGGGGGGGGGGGGGGGGGCTATATTGAGCTTAGTTTCTTGAACCATTAACTCGAGAATAATTCTCTTGGATTTTTAACCAAACAATTGGTATGTTGTTTGTAATATGATCTCATTTTGGTGTTATAACTCATGAGTAGACTGGTGACCATCTTTAGGGTGTTTCTCTTGTTGAAACTATATATGTTGTTTTCATAATAAAAAAAAAAAAAGAGTTGGTGACTCACTTTTTTTTGTTCTGGACAATTGCAAAACAGCTGCTAAAGCTCATGTATCATGCTCCTGTCACTTCTGGATATCATCGTAGCGCCTGGTCCAATATTGGGAGGGTTGTTTCCCCGCTGATCTACCGTTATGCCCCGTTCCTCAATACTCCTCTTTCAATGGCGCAAAGATGGTGGTTCAGGTAGAATCTAATAGAGGAAGAAGATGCAACTCTGATGTATGAAAAGTTTTAGACTAATCCCAGTAGTGACTCTCCTTCCACTTTTTCAAGCTATAACTTGGATGACATTCTCACTTAGGTCTGTGGAACAAGTTTGGCTTCCAAATGCAACTTCTTATATATTTATTATTGATATACATTATACATCTTAGGAGATTGTTATGTTTGAAATGTGGGTTCTCTATCCTGCACTCTGTTCATGGTGATGGAGGGAAGGTTCTTCATTATTTCTTTCATTTTGTAGACTTCATGTCTGACATTTTAATATCTAATGAGGTTCTGAAAACAGATCTTTGAATCACAATTAAAATGAGGTATAAATCTCCAATAAATAATTGCACTATTATTGACTTTGTGAGATAAATTTCACTTGTTCTTATATATATGCACATATATATGTATATATATATATATTATGTTTTTGTTGATCAGATGAAATTGAAACTTTTAAAACAGTTGAGATATTCGCTGATCCTTTTTCGATCATTTCTCATCCAAAATTTTGTCGTTTTGTTTCGATATTCTTCTCTATATACACTTTTTTTCTGTATTTTTTGATTCGATTATTGTTATTTGTAAATATGGTTCGTTCAGATAATATATTTGAGGCCAACGTTATCCCATCACGTCAATGGTGGATAAAATGATCAACTTTCTTGAAAAAACAATAAACGAACTGTTGCAACTCATTATCAATTTCAAAATTAAACTCATAATTGAACATATATTATCATTTACTATCATTGTTTTATCTAAAAAATATACACATCCATCGGTAGTTGATCTAGGTAGAAAGATGAAGATTAATATTGTAAATAGCAAAAGAAATTGGGCTTAACAACATATTAAAGAAATTTGAACGCTATATAATTGATAGAGGGTGAGAATTTAAATTTATGTGATCTGTGTCTGGTGTGTGAGTTTATGGTCGAGGCATAAATTGGACTAAGAGAAATTACACTCTAATCGCATATATTTCAAGTGTAAATTTGCTGAATTGAGAGATAGAAGGAACGTTATCATTTGTGATATAGATCAGGATTATTGAGTTATCATTAATAAACTTTATTTGTTTTTAATTAATTTCCAGCTGTTAAATTTAAATTTTTATTTTTAATTTTAAGGGTTACAAAACTTGGTAATTATGGAGATGTCTTTTGTTTCTAGTTTTGGATATTTGAAATGTTGGAAAGATGGAGGTTGATTTCTCCGATGAAGATGCACTAGTGTTTTTACCACGGGCTGTATTTTTTTTTAATTATTTGGATAATAAATTATTCATATAAATGAATTCATTAATTATTTTCATTTAATAATATTATTAATTTGGTAACATTTTATATTTGATGGGGCTGTGAATATAATTTTGAAGTAACTAATAATTATTTTTTAAAATTTACAATTTTCATATAACATTATAATTATGAGAGTGAAAAGTTAATTATCAACTCATAAAAAGGGATCTTAATTATTAGGTGTTTTGATTTTAATCCATATAAAGGGATCTACTATTTTATTTTATTTTATTGAAAAAAGGGATCTACTAATTATTTTCATGTAATAACCAAATATTTAGGATAATATTAGCATACTTGTTTCTCACATGCAATATTTATTCTAAATAGAAGTTTGAATATGAATCTTTTCTAATATGATTTATTTTTTTAAAAAATTATATTGATCATTTAATAGAATACAACGTAAAACTATATGAAGATTGATAAAGAATACTGCTTCAAAAAATGAAAAGGCAAGCAGACTGCTGTAATTAATAATTAAGAAATTAAACTAAAAAATAAAATAAATATAAATAGACCACAAAAAAGAAAAAGTAAAAAAAGTGAAGAGGATGAAAAGAAGAAAAACTTCACTTGTTGTAAGAAATGAGTGAGAAATAGTCATTTTATAGATGACTAAAATGGAGATGTTACCAAATAATTTGAGATTCTATCACTTTTGATATTAAATAATGAAATATAATTAAATGATAATGAAAGTGGAGAGTTACCAAACTTTTTTAATCTAATTTTTTATTATATTAATGAAATATAATCTTTGAAGTAGTAGCACGCCTGTGACACATAGTAAAGTGTGTTACTATTGACATTAACACATTAATAATAATCATCATAATAAAATAATAATAATAATAATAATAAGGATAAAATACCCTTTTGATCCTCGAAGTTTAAGATTTGAGATTCATGTCTATTTGGTACTAAGTTTGGAAACAGACAGTTTAGTCGCTCGCGTTTGTTAAATGCTTCTAAATAGTTTCTAACTTAACTTTTAAGTTAATATAATGCTTACCCGACCGGTATGTGATGATGTAGACGTTAATTTATTTGATGACATGTCAATTATCTTTGATTAGCTAGAAAATTAATTTAAATTTAAATTTAAAAATAAAGAAGAGTTGTTTAAAATATTTAAAAACTTAAAATAATACTCTCCATATGCCCTAGCCCCTAATTGCAGTAGGAAAAGCTTCAAGAATGTTAACAATAAGTGGTCGTCATCTTCGTTAGCAATAGCCCCTCATTCGTTTTTCCCCCCCCCCCCCCCCCCCCACCAAAAAAAAAAAAAAAAAAATCCTTAAAAACTCCCTCTCTGTCAAAATAAAATTTGATGACCTATTTTAACAACTTTTCTTTATTTTTAAGCTAAATTTTAATGAATTTCCCACTAATCCAAATATAATTGACACATCATAAAAAACAATTAATATCCACGCCAGGACATAATGGTCTAGTAAACATTTTGTTAACTTAAAATTAAGTCAGGGACCATTTAGAAGTATTTAGCAAACGTGAGTGACTAAAGTGTCTGTTTTCAAACTTCAAGGGTTAAAAGTGCATTTTGCCCTAATAATAATGAATTTAATATTGAGATTTGTGCCCTAAAACCTCGTAATTAATTAGTTGTTTAATTAATTTAATATGCAATATTAAATCTATTGCAATGAAAATCCAAAGTTATTTTATGTAATCTTGAACAGTATATGGTTGAAATACAGGCGGATCATATCCCATTAATAAGCTAAATGGTTTATAGTATATGGATAAGATTAGGTGTCTTATCCTGGCGACACTATGGATACGACACACTTTGTCATTGTTACAAAAGGTTTGATCAAAATCGTTCATATGGAGACATGTGAGTGAGAGTATCTTATACAAATAATTTGTATAAGACTTAATTGCGAAATATTTAATATCTCTTTGTAAATCCGTTAACTGAAGAGATTAATATTTCACAGGATGATCATATGTGATTCGATTTTAATCATGAGTGAGTTATGAACTCTTGCTTGTGAGGACTCGTCCTTTGATTTGCATAGGTGAGAGTGGTCTGAGTCTCCGGCTCAATATGCCTACCATTTTGAGACTTGACCAAATAGGAAATTGGGAATATAAATTTGCAAGATGGAATTCACTTCTTCCCATTTAGGAAGAGTAGATAAGTAGTTCCCTTAAATGCTGACTTCAAGACTTGAACAATAGGGTCCCATTCTCTCATTGGTCCGAGAGGGACTTGGTTTATGGTTGGACTATAAACAAATTATTCAATAGATGATCAGTGATACTTAAGAAGATAGAGGTAATTACAGAGGTAAAATGGACTTTTGACCCAGCTGTATTTACAAACAACTCGTGAAGGATCGACTTACTTGTAATTGTTATGTCCATGGTTGCAACTTGTCCTACAATGCATAAGAGGGCAACTATGCGTCTATAATGGTTTGCCCTATAGTTAATGAATTAAGGTTAGTTAATTAAAGCGTTTAGTTAATTAATCTTTTATCGTTGGAGTTTATGATCTGTAGGTCAATATGGTTTCCCTGCTATCTCACAACGGACCAACAAGGATGAAAGGTATTGAAAGAAAATTTTGAAATGTTCAAATTTTTGTGTCAAATGAAGGAAAATATATTTATATAATTAATATAAGGGGTCTTTTCACAAATAAAAAAAAAAAACAAAAGTAATTACACATAGAAAAAAAAGTGGGAAATACAAAAGTACGGGGTACACTTTTTTCTATATGTGTAATTACTTTTGTTTTTTTTCTATACACAACAACTTCTCTTAATAATATAAGCATATTGATTTATTAAGATACATTATTATAAAGTTAATTTGAATATGATTCAAATTAAAACTATGTAATAGGAAGAATTATTGTATTTTAATATGATTCAAATAATTAATGATTTTATTTACTAAAAAAAAAAGTAATCATCTTAATATGAAATATTAAAATAGATAATTATCATTATCATTAAAATTATCTTAACTATCTAAATCATTTTAATATGAAGATCATTATAATTATCATTTGAACTAACCTAATTATTTAAATCATTTTAATATGGATATTAAAATGGATAATTATAATTATCATTAAGATTAACCTAATTATCAAAATCATTTTAATATGAGAATAATTATATTTAATTAAGTTTTATCTTAATTAGATTCTATAAATAAGACCTTATAGAGAACATTAAAGGAGTTTTAAAGTTTACGAATCTTTTCTAAAATTCTCCTAAAATACATAGAAAGAGTTCTTTAATTTTCTTTTCTTTCAAAAGGCTCACACAAGTTAGACCCTTGCCAGAGTCATAGCGAGGAGGACTTCGTAAAAGAGAACAACAATTGGAGAGAATTTTTGCTGTAGACCATAAAAGTCTATCAATGATAGATGTCTATCACAGATAAACTTTTTTATATTTGCAAATTATTAAAAATGTTGTTATATATGCTAATACTTTAAATCTGAATGTTGTCCCTTTTTGATTTAGTATTGATATATTACAATCTCTAAGTAGGAGTTTGTGAATTTCACTATTTGTTTGACTTAACCGTCGGTGGGTTTCTAAGAAATAATAAAAAAATAAAAAGAAATCAATAATGCACCACCCGTCAAGATTAAATTTAAAATTTATTATAATACAGACTAAAATCAGAAATTAAATAGACTATTTTTTAAAAAAAAAATCTCAAATTAACATTAATCAAAATTATATTTCAACCCTAAAAAATAAAAAAGGATGTTTAAAAAAGAAATTAAAAGAAAAAGGAAGAAGAAGAAAAAGGAAAAGAATCTGAATCTGAATCGTACGGCCAGCACTCATCCATCTACTGCGCCGCCCGGATCATTTGACCTCACTCGCTCGTCGTCATTGCTCTGCCTCATCTTTTCCCAATTCCGGCTCCGACCGATGTCTCCTGCACTCACTTTCCCTTCTTCCGCTTCCTTTTTTCCCAATTCAGGCTCCCAATTTTACTGACGGTACCTTCTCCACAACCCTAAATTTCTCTTTTTCCTTCATTCAATATGCTTTTTTTCATTCCTTATTTGGTTAATTACAACCTACGCTCAACTAAACTAGAATGTATTCGAATTAGGAAATTTTCAAGTTTATTGATCTTTGTTGTTTTTTATTTCCCTCGAAATTTTAGAATTTGAAGAGTGCTTGGTGCTTTAAAACGATTTCCTGGTAACTTTAGTAACTGGGTTTCCTTCAAACTGAATGCTTGAGTTGTTTTCCCCCCCATTTATATACCATGCTGTAAACAGGTATCTGTGCATTGTTATTTCTGGAAGTTCAAATGTTTGCTGCCAAGTTTTCAGATTCCAATCTGCATCCGATTATACCATTATATTTACCATGCTGTAAACAGGTATCTGTGCTTGAGTAATAATTTGTGATAAAGAAATTTGGAAAGAAGTGCTGACTACAGGGAATTAAAGAAGAAGAATTAACTTGAACTTGATGATGCTGTTTTTAGTTTTAACACGACTTAGATATGTATTTTTCTTCATATTCAAAATTTTGGATTAGTTCTAAAGTTCAAATGTTTGCTGCCAAGTTTTCAGATTCCAATCTGCATCCGATTATACCATTATTTACCATGCTGTAAACAGGTATCTGTGCTTGAGTAATAATTGTGATAAAGAAATTGGAAAGAAGTGCTGACTACAGGGAATTAAAGAAGAAGAATTAACTTGAACTTGATGATGCTGTTTTTAGTTTTAACACGACTTAGATATGTATTTTTCTTCATATTCAAAATTTTGGATTAGTTCTAACCCTACAATGTTATGTAATGAAGACACCTGTTGATGGTTAATATCCTAACTTGGGGATCCTGGGGAATTTGAAACTAGGTCTTTGATGTGCTTTTGGTTTCTATATTTATGGCGTGAGGTTATTTGAAAGTTTCAGATTCTGAAAGTGTCATAAGTCAGATAGATATATTATTAATTACTTTTTGGATTCTTTATAGTTTTATTGACTTGTACAATTAATTTTTATATTGTTAATGAAGTTCCTAGTTTACTTTTACCTGAAGTGTTCTTAGTGTTGTTATGGTGTTAACATGTGCCATTGCCACTTTTTATTGATAGGTGATTTCTACCTGGTGTGCTGTTTATTCCTGCAGATAAAATTTACAGTTACTAAGTGGACTTTTTGATACAGAATTGTCCATTTTATCTCCATTTTATGGGGACCGAGGATTTCATTGCATTGCCAGGTTCTGGTGATTCTGGAAATGAAACCGAGAGTAATGAATCTCTTAGTTTTAATGAAACAAGAGAAGCTTATTCTCAATCAAGTGTTTTGAAGTGCAAGGACGATGATGCAAGCATAGAGAAGGTTGAGCTTGCAGATGATGTACACTTGGAAGATATGCCTTGCATACCTCAATCTGACCTTACTGATGAAACACAACGTTCTGATTCAGATATGGAAATTGAGGATTTGAATAACCTCCCAGATTTTAGTAAGACTAGAAGTAGAAGTGAGAATAATAAAATACTGAGTGAAACCGATTATCTGCCAGTCAACTCGGCAGATGAGAATATACTACCAAGCAGTGAGCCCTTGCAGCAGAATGAGCTTCATACGAGGTATGAAGATGTTTGTCATATTGAAAGTAGAAATTTTCAGGAGGATTGGGTTGATAATTCATCCTTCTTGAAAACTGGTGGTCAATTGACGGTAATGAACGGAGTTTCAATTGAGTTCAACGGATTAAACTCTGGAGTTCCCATTGAGTATGGTTCGGCTGCATCCCATCATCATGGAGGCCCCAGTAAGATTCACAAGAGTGATGGTAGTTGGATTCCCCTTCACCCCCCCCCCCCCCCCCCCCCCGATTTATTATTTACTTTAAAAGACTAATCCGTAGTTTTTTAAACCTTTTTTTTTTAAAAGGAATATCCCCTTTTAATTGTGATAAGTTAACTTTTCTTTTTCTACAATTTATAAGGTTCTAATTGTGATACTAAAAATTATTTTTCTATGTAACCAGCAATATCAGGTGTCAAAAGACCAAGGATGGCCATGGATGAGCAACAACCTTCAGTGCACATCGTATATACTTCTTTAACAAGGTTGGTTGTGCAACTGTTTTTGCAACAACGAGCCTATTTGTTCAATTTAATAAAAATAATAGTTTGTTATAATTGAGAAACATGTATCGTTGCCGAAAAGTGTAGAACCTGGTGATACGATTGTATTAGGGTTTTTAAGGGATTAGAGTGCTACCAGTGGTACTCATTGGTGAGACGAAGCAATTTTCTGAAATTGATTTGTCACTGAAGCCCATATAAATTTAGAAATGTCAACTGTAATTCCACGTTTTTCTTTTATTTGGCATCCCCTTATAAATGTTTCTTCCTTTCCTTCAAAATGTCCACGTGTAATACCGTGTTTGTTTTTCAATTTTTAAATTTATATATCCTATTGGAAGCTGATTTTATTATTAAAAAAAAAATCAAATGTAATGTTGTGTGAACAACTTATAGAGAACTATGTTCAACAAACAGATTTTGTAAGTTCCTAACTAGATTCAGTTTCTTATTTCCAGAGATAGTAAACAAAAGCTTGATGAATTATTAAAGCAGTGGTCTGAGTGGCATGCTCTACGAGGTTCTCTATCACATGTAAGCCTCATTCATTAGTGCTGCTTGGTTTGCTGCTATATTCTATGCCTTATTGTTCAAGATGTTGCTTTATACAATCTTGTAGAATTTAGAATTAACTCTTTTTCATATGATTTTGTTGAATTGTTAAACTGAGGTGTCCCCATCTGTACACAAGTGTTTTGCTGTTAATGGTTTTTCTTCACAAATGATATTTTCTAAATTTAAGGTTCACTATCTTGAGTTATTTTGGACATTGTTTTGTTCCTGCCTCAAGTTTTTCAAATGAGGTTATTTTATTATCTTTGACTTTGAATGAAGGAGCGAGCCACCAATGACTGGCCAATGGTCAAAGAGCTAAGTTGTAGTCTTAAGAAGCACGGACACTGACACGCGACACGAATATGACATTTTTTTTTTTTTTTTTACAAAAATAAATATATGTATGCATGATTTGACATATTGTGAAATATGGGCACATCTATTTAACAAAAAGTAAGAGAAACCATAATGGAAAAAAAAGAAAGTAAAGATAAAATCAGAAGGAAAAAACAGTAAGAGATGTCACATAAGTTGTCGGCAGTTGTGGGTCTTGAAGTTGAAGTCACCGTTGTCGATGAAGTTACGAAAGAAGAATCAAGTAGCATAGTGGGTTTTTTATTTTTTTTGAAAAAAAGTTGTGGGTTAAGTTTTGAGGCTGAAGTGTGTTGGTATTGAGAAAGTGTGTAAAAACTCTAGAATTTTGAAAAAGTTTGGTTGAACGATTAATTTTAATTAGCTTAAAATTCCCCTTAAATGGGCTGCCGATAGTGGTTCTTGTTTCATTATTTTTTTAAAAAGTTTTTTTTTTGCATATGGAGTGTCCTATGTGTGTCTTGGCGTGTCCTAACTTGTCGGAAAGCAAACAAATAGTAATAAAACAATGGACATGTTAGCTGGCGTGTCGGACATGTGTCGGAGGCGTGTTGGTGTCTGACACCGATACTTCGCCTGTTTAGAAGTGTCGTGTCCGACACCGATACTTCGCCGGTTTAGAAGTGTCGGTGCTTTATAGCTGTATCCTGTAGGTTGATGAGGTCGTTATCCTCTAATTTCATTATTCCTTGTGGTGTGTCTTATCACTACGGAACTTGAATTATGTGTATGAGTTTGTCTGCACCAGTTCATGTGAAGATCAATGAGGTGGTAGTGAGTATAACGCTTGATCTCTGGGCATCCATAATTCTAGTAAACTTATAAGTTTATCTTTGCTTGGCTGTCCTCATCCAAGTGATCAAGTGATGGAAGCAAAACTCTTACGGAGTTCGTGCAATACAGATTGTGCATATTACGTTTTTCTAAGGATTCCAAATTGTGGTTGAGTCTAGGAAGGTGAAGGACTGGTTTCTCGATTGCCTGGATGCTTGTAAAATAAACTATCATGTTAATTTGAATGGAAGTGATACTATGAGTGTGTTATGGGATATTTGGGGGGAGAGGAACAATCTAGTGTTCAGAGGTAGAGATAGGGACCCCTGTGAGGTTTGGTCTTTAGTGAGGTTTCATGTATCGCTTTGGGCTTCAGTATCAAAGTTTTTTTTGTAATTATTCTCTAGGAAACATCTTACTTAGTTGGAATCCCTTTCTTTAGAAGGGGTGTTTTGGTGGGCTAGTTTTTTTGTATGTCCTTGTATTCTTTCATTTTTTCTCAATGTAAGTTGTTGATTCTAAAAAAGAAAGTGATATTATGAGTGTGTTTACTTTGGTCAATGAATTCTTGATTGGGTGTGATGTGTGAAGACCTATATTTGTGTTGTTTGTACAATTAACTTAAACATCAGGGGTGAATTAGATTTTACAATGGTGATCATTTGTATTACTGGACCTTATTGTCTAGTGTGTAATCTTCTCTTCTCAAGTCCCTTCTTTCTTTTTAACATTTATTGAAAATTCCGTCTAAAGTCCTTGGAGTCGGTAAAAAATGTTTTCTTTTTGTTCATTGGATGAGTATTTTGTCTTTCTCTGTGTGTGTTGGGAGGAAGGGAGGGGGGTAGAGGTGAAGTAGCTAATTGAACTTGCTTGTTTCTCTGTTCAGGATGATAAAGACTCTGAAAACCTAGAATCTGGAGAAGAGACGTTCTTCCCTGCTCTCTGTGTCGGCACAAAGAAGACTTCAGCAGTGGTGACTTTTCTGTCTTTTTGTCCATAAACGTTTATATTTGAGATTGTTGACCTATGTTTATCTCAATTTGAGTGGCGTTTCTATTTTTGGGTTTAGTTAGCAGCAATTGTTATTGGCGTTGGATTATTGTTTCTTGTTCTTATACTGACCTTCTACCTATATATTTTGTGGTAAATCTTAAGTTAAGTGGAAAAGTTACACTTCGGCCTTCCCTTTTTCATTCTTTTTATCCATCCTGTGGGAAAAAATAAAGTTGAAGTTCTTCTTGGAGCTCAACACTTGAAACTTTCTTGGTTTGTGTTTGCATGACCACAGACCATCGTGTCCAAAAATTTGGATTGCTGGTAGCAATTAAAAGCAGGTGTATGTTTGGCAAACTATGCCAGTTGGTCTGCTTTTAGTTAACATGTGAGCAGTATGTGGAATGGAAGCAAAGAAACTGATAACTTTGTGGACCAATTGGTGTATAACACATATAAAGCTAATGCAAATAACAACATGAGGATGTTTTGATTCACAATATGAGAACATGTTGATAAACTTTCTTTTTGTTTACCTTATTATCCTTTATTCAGTTTGATGCTGGAGGCAAAAACTAAACCTATTTTCTCTTTATGGTTCTTTCTGTGTATGGTATTTTGTGGTAAAGAATTTGTGAAGCCTTTATTAGTTTTTTTTTTCCTCTCTTGTTTTCATAGCTACTTTCTGTATTTTCCTTCTTAATTATTGTTTAACTGCAGACTTTCTGGATTGACAACCAAAAAAGTGAACAGCAGCAAAATTTTGTTCCTATAGATGATAATTCTGTGCCACTGTATGATCGGGGATTCACTTTGGGACTGACTTCAGCCAATGATTCGAGTAAAGTGGAAGGGTAAGTACTCTTTATTCACCACTGTTGAATGAAATATTTTAGTGGGTTACCCTTCCTAGTTTTGAACTATTACGTGTAAATTCAGGATAGACAGTGGTAGAAAATTAAATTCAGGATAGTCAGTGGTAGAAAATTTGTAAAGTGTTGAGGATTCCACATTTGAAAGACGTGGAGACTTCACAATCTTTAAAAAATACATGGGCTATTTTTTCCATTGCTAATTGGTTTGAGATGGAATCTCATCTTTATGAGTTATCTAATATGGTTTCAAAATCCATGAAGCCTAACTAAGTATTTGGTCTAAAGAAAAAGAATTAGTATCAAAACCAAGAATGGTGAACCCAAAGAGGCCATCTTGAAAGGGGACATATTGAAGATCTCATATACATGGAGACCTCACAGTTGTTATCTTTTTTAGTAAGTTGCATTAATCTTGCATTAATCTTGCAGCGAATTTATGGCTGCTTTACAATACTTGTTATCTTTTTTAGTAAGTTGGAGGCTAATTTATACTTTTAAATTGAATTGATAATTCGAGTTAACAGCAGGGGCCAAGCAAATCTAAAGGAGGAGGCAGCTTTAAATTTAAAATGAAATCCAGTCCTTGATTTCCTTGTTTTTCATGGCAATGGAAATGAAAGGATTCTTTATAATAGTTCTTATTTTTTTAGTTTGGCAAAGAACCTAAATATTAATAAGGGCATATACTTGGTTTTGCTAGTTTATGTGCCTTTCCATCAGTGCTTTGTTACTACAACACTTTGAACTTGTTTTTTATTCTTAATTTTCTTTGGAAACTTTCTAGAGGCCTGAAGATAATTGATGATGCTAGCCGTTGTTTCAATTGTGGTTCTTACAATCATTCCTTAAAAGATTGTCGAAAACCTCGAGATAATGCTGCTGTTAATAATGCTCGCAATAAGTATAAAAAATATCATAGTTCTGGCTCCCGCAATTCAACTCGATATTATCAGAATTCACGTGGGGGGAAGTATGATGATTTGAGGCCAGGAGCTCTTGATGCTGAAACACGGCAACTGTTAGGTCTCAAGGTATTATAGATATCTTGTTCTTAAGAATTATTCCATTCATGGCTTGTCTATAAGAAAGCAAATAAAAATTTAAAACTGAATGCAGCATTACAATTATTAACTTCGACTTCAATTTGGTACATGTTTTTGTCTCCCAAGAGCATATCCAAGACAGCATGCATTTTTCTCAGCTCATGGTTTCCATAGAAATTCGTTGTGAGTGCAAGGGAATGATCCTATAGAAAAAGGGGGAACGTGCATAGCCATTTAAAACTGGCAATTTAATATAATTTGAAGGTCGTCAAATGATGTAGATTTACACCTTTCTGAGTTTCTATTCTCTTTTGCCTTGACTGTCATCTGCCATAAATGAACTGTCATTTTAGGTCAAATAGATTCAAACAAAAGTATAGAAATCAATGAAGATTGGCCTATGGTTTGAAAATCAGATGCATAATTCAGTCATTATTTTACAAATAGGAAATTCTGATTTACTTACTTGTGTACTTCATGAGAATTCATATGTGGTTAGAGTTTTGATATTCTTTTCGCCATTCAGGAGCTTGATCCACCCCCATGGCTTAACAGAATGCGAGAGTTGGGATATCCACCGGGATATTTAGGTAATTACATTACGTTATTTGTGTTGCTTTCTCTTTCATTTAAACAGTTTCAAAATCACTTCCATACATGCCCTGAATCTAGTTTTTCAAATTTTTTATGCTAAACAGAATTGCCTGCTAGAAAAATTATTACTTTTAACCCTTATAAAATAACAAAAACAGATAGAAAGAGATTTATTATTATCTGCAGTGTCTGTTCACTGTTTAATAGCAGTAAAAAACGTGTTTATCTTTCAGATCTGGAAGATGAGGATCAGCCATCCGGGATTACAATATATGCTGATGAGAAGACCGACGAACAGGAAGATGGGGAAATTACTGAGGCAGAGTACCGTAAACCACGAAAGAAAATGAGTGTTGAATTTCCTGGCATAAATGCTCCCATCCCAGAAAACGCAGATGAAAGACTTTGGGCTGCTGAACCTTCGAGTTCGGGTCTCCCTAGAAATCGGTCGAACCAGCGCTTGAACCATTACACAGAATATGATGGGAAGGGAAATGATCACCATCAACGATGGTCCCGGGATTACAGAGACGACAGACCTCCAGGTGTTGACTCTGTAAAAAGTCCTCCCATGTTTACTCCTAGGTATGGTGGTCATGATTTTAGTTCTGACTCTCAAACTCCAAGAGGTAATTTTTCATCGTCGAGGAGCCCGAATTTGGGGAGGCCCCACTCAGATAGAGGTAGAAGAAGTCCACTGCTTGACGATGATTACTCAAGATATGGCTCCTCTTACAGTTCTTCCCTGTTTTCACCACCAAGAAGACGCTGATATTTGGAGATAAACAGCGTTTGTAGAAACAAAAACATTCTGAAAGAATTGAGGCTGTGAAAGTATATTTATTTCAAACCTGGTGAAGAATATTATTAACCTTGCAGATGACGGATGACTTAAGTTTGTGGAAACAGACGAGAGATAAAGCCTGTATAATAGAATCATAGTTTGGTGAATCTGAATTATTAGTGAGAAATTTGCACATTCTGTTGTATATGAGTTATTCACTTTACAAGTTTTTTAGCAGTAGAGCTGAGTGATCAGTCACATCAAGATGATAAGATTTGAACCTATGGCCCTTTGAATGTTTTTAGAATGATTCTTGAGTTCGAGTCAAAGAAGCAAGGTCACTCGATCATTATTAAAAAAAATTGATTGACTGACTGAACAATGTCAGATCAGAAGAAAATGTTTGTATGTCATCTGTACACAAATATGATTTTAGGTCGAGGAAAAGACTACCATTGTTTGTTTCATTGAGTTAACAAAATGGATTTTCGTATAATCTGAAGAACAATTTGTAGTATCGTTTATCTTATTTTGTTGTTCCCAGGCTGTCAGGGGTTCTTGATGAGAACAATTTATCATCACCAAGGAAGACACAAATGGGAAAAAAGTGAATCGTCAGGATAAAAGTCTGTTTTCTCATTGAGCTATTTTAAATAACTAGGTACTAAATATGAGAATTATCTTGCAGACTGGTTGGAAGTTCTAACTCTTTTGTTTTTGTTTTTTGTTTTTTTTTTTTTTTTTAAGGTTTAAAAATCGTTTTGACTGCTACACTTTGAAGTTTTTTTCTTCCTGCTATTTAAATATTTAAAATGTCTAACTTTTAGTCGTTTTTTCATCTCTAAATTTTCAGAAGGCCTATTTTAGACCCTTCACTTTTTAAAAATAGCTTTTATTATTGTTATATTATCTTTTAACCTAATATATGCTGTTTGAAATCGAGGTAAGGACTATATAACAGTTATTATTGTCAGAGGCAAATGCTCGTCTCCAATTTACACTGTTGGAGATCATGCTCGTATTTGCATGCTAGAGAAAAATATTGATAGTTTTGGACCAAGATGAGCTTTAAATAGCATCATTATTTGCGGTTGGGGTTTTAATTTAAAAAGCTGATTAATGATGAACAGAGCTCTCTCTACTTTTCATTTTAACCATCCAAAAAAGGGAAAACAATGATACACAAAAAGAATCGTACTTGATTGTTGCCCAAAGTAAAGGCCACTTTTGAATCTCCTGATCATTAATGTCATATTTTCAAACAAACAATTGTAATAGAAAGCAAGAACAATCATATTTATTGTAGAGTGGTGAGAGATAGAATCAATAAGTTAAAACAATCATTCAAGAACTAAGAAAGCGGCAAACATTTTGATACAAACAAATTTCGATGAGTAGCTGAGTATCCACGGTCAGCGGCTACTACAACGCCAAATATCTAGCTAAGGATAAGGACTGTCATAAAAAATAAAAAAAAAATACATATATGAAATGGCTGGATAATTCTGAATCCTAAGAGAAGAAAAAGAGGGGAAACAAAAAGCAAATCCCCCTGGCCTGAACAATTCGTAGTTCTAACTATATTTGAATTCTTGTTACACATCTAAACCTTCTCCCTAACATCAATCAATCCTACACAAGTTGACCCCCACTTAGCGATCATCAACAGTCAACATTATTGAGAAGGGCTTAGTAAAGGTCACGTTGTGAAAAAGGTCCAGAGCTTCTTTCCTATTGAAACTTCACCTGGATGTTCCGACTCTTCTTCATCATCCTCATCTTCATTTCCAACTTCCTCGCAAGACTCACTTCTGTATTCACCGCGACCCCCATACTTGCCTGCGTTTTCAGGCGACCCATTCACTTCCTCACTCAGAGATACCATATCAATGGAATTTTTTGACGTGCCAGCAATACCGTCATCTTGATTGTCTCCAACTGTACCACACTGCACACAATAAAAGACCATGACATTAATTAGAGTTTAATTATTAAACTATCAATCACCAGAGTTCAATCAGCATTCACATTGCTGCATCATGGACCATGATAGACATAGCGTTGAATGTAGGAGGGAAGGTCAAAAACATCCGAAAGTTGAGACCAAAAAAAATTGTCAAAATGAAATAATGACACAGCCGGACTCCTATATAAATTTTCTTCTAGGGAAAAAAATCGATAAGAAATCAGCTTTCGTGGTGCAAATGGAATAAATGTTTTAAGATTAAAGAAGAATATGCAAGATCAATATGAACTAAAAAAGATGAAACTCAAGATCATACACAGAATATAGCAATATTAAAAGAAATACAGCAACAAAATCATGAAGCTTAACTAGAAACTAGGATTAAACCGTACCCTTACAAGGTGAGTGCTTCCAGCATTATCGCTAGCAACCCCCATTGAGGGTGTAGGACGAACTCTGGAATAGTGAGCATCTTCCTCTGTACGATTCACAGGAGCATCTTCTTCATTTTCTTTACTAACGTTAGAAGGGTCTTTAGAAGCACCTACACTAAATAAGTAGCAAAAAGATCAAATTAGATGAGATGAGATAATCATAACTTGTCTAAAAATTGCTCTCAAAATTAAAATCAATAGATCAGAAAGTGATTACTTCAAAGGGTTACACGTGCCTATATACATATTCTCTTTTGTATATTGGGTTGGGGGCCAAAGGTGGGTGCCAGTAACCACGCACATGGCTCCTCCTTTTTCTTTTTTTTTTTCTTTTCATAATATTTTTTATCCATACTGAATTAGGGGCCCCATGGGTAGGGTGACGTGGTGTAACAACCTACGCCTCAGTTATTTTTTCCCCAGTTTAATAACAAAAGAATAATCAGAATCTTACACTTTAGTCCGCCGGAGATTGTATCGTTTTTCAGGAGCTCGCACAGCTGGTACAGCCCTCTGTCGTCTTTTCCGTGGTTGACCTTCCACAACACTGCCAGAGCGTACCTCACTGTCATCATGATCATTCTCACCCATGATTTGAGATGAACTAGCACGTGTCCTCTTCCGTAAATTCCTTCGTGTGCCTTTGCCGGCAAGACTAGATTCATCCCGACTCTCGTTATTCAGCTGACTAGAATCCTCAGCATTTCCATTTGGATACTCAACTTGATGAGTTTGCTGAAGCTCCCCAATTATAGCCTTAGCATCTTCGACAACTGCCATAACAGACCGGGTTCTATTGATTTTAGGCTTTCCTCTCTTGAGACGTGGTTTTCGCTGCTTCTCCCTTACATCAGAAGGTTGGGAATCAACTGCATTTTCTGGTGCCTTACTATTAATGTTACTTTGATTATCAGTTGAAAAATTCTGACTTGGTTCTACCTCCCTACCACTAACATCAGACTGAATTCTCTTGTCATCAAGAGAATCACTTGCAATTGCAAGAGATAACTCTGCCTCATCTTCACCTGCAGACATTCTCTTGGAGGGTTCTGCCAAATCATCATGTTCATCTGATACTGGTGCTTCATCATCCTGTTTCTCAAATGCTGGAGATGCAATCTTTTTACCTGGGGAGAATTTAAAAATCTTAGAAGTGCACTTACGAAGCCAAGAAATGGTTCCAGCAGATATAGGAGATTTTTGACCAGCTACGCCTGGAGTCAGTTCACCATTTCGCACATCAGAAGTACCCAGATTTCCACCAGGAGATACCTGGAGTCCTTGAATTTCCATATATCTATCAGGCAGTCCAGGCAGATTAAGGACATCAGCATTTTCAATACCATCCAGAGATTGTAAATCTGAAAGCACAAACTCAGATGCTATTTCCCCACAGTTCTTGCAGGTCATGTGTTTGTCAACATATGAAATAAAGCGATCTCTCTCCACAACAAGTCGTTCTCGCTGATCTTTCAACTTATTGCTTAGTTCAAGAAGCTCTTCAATGTCCTTGCGTATTTCAATTCTCTGCCTTTCCAAATGTTCTTTATTAGCTTCAGCTTCCTGCTTTTCTTTCTCAGTTTTAAGTCTCTCAAGTTTCAGCTCGTCCATTTCTCTTCTAGCAACATCTCTCAAAAACTTAATATTCTCCAATTCTCTCTCCTTCTCTTCCTTAAATGACTTCTCTTTCTCACGGAATTCTCTTTCCATTTCTTCCACCCGATTCTGCATGGCAGATTCAAGCTCTCTTTTTTGTAGGTCAAAATCATGCATCATTTGACTTCTATCACTTTGAGCTTTTTCAGCAACGGCTGATTTCTCATGCTCCATGCTAGCTGCAAAGGATTCTTGAGCTAACTTTAAATTTTCCTGCTCTCTATGGATATAAGCTTCAGTTTCTGATCTTTCATTTTTCAACCTTTCCTCCTCGGAGAATATCCTTTTTTCAAATTCTTCCTTCTGCAGCAAAAGAGTCTTCTGCTCTTTCTCAACCTGAGCTCTTTTCTCATCCAGCTCTTCCCATTCTCTCTCAAAAGTTTCTTTCTGCTGCTTCAAATCCTCTGCTTCCTTCAGTAGTAGTTCTTTCTGTTGCCTATATTTCTCTATCTCTTGTTTCAGTTCTGACTGCAAACGGAGAAAATCAGACCTTTCTGCCTCACTCACTTTGAGACTTTCCCTCTCTTCATGTAATTTCAACAGTTGTGCTTCATTCTCGGCTCTAATCTTCTCCACTTCAGCCTTTAAACTGATCAGATCCTCTTTATCAGCGAGCAATTGTTTCTTCTCTGCCTCAAGGTTCTTCTCCTGGGACTTCATAGACTTTTCTCTTTGTTTCAAAGCTTTGAACTTTGTATCGTAGTCTGCCTCTTTCTCCTTAAACTTCTCTGTTCTCTTTTCCAGTGCCTGCTCTCTTTTCCCAACCTTTTCCTCCATGTGCTTGATTTCAGCTTCCTTTTTCTCCACTTCAGACACTTTGTTTTTCAATTCTTCATCCAAAGATTTTCTCTTTTGATCAATTTCTAGCTCAAACTCAACCTTTTTTGCATCTAGAATGGCATTATGTTCATCGAGAAGCTTTTGAATCTCAACCTGTTGACATTGCATTGGGTAAAATAAAAAATTAAATTAGACTATTTCAAAGGTAGGTGCTGTATTTTCCTTCCTTGGAAATAAAACTTGACATCAAAGCAGACACTGAGAAAAGTGAAAAACGGCTACTCTCCCCAACATATACCAATTCAGTTGATATAAAAAATAATCAAACTAATCTGAAGAAAGTGCCCTTAAAAACTATACGTTTCTCAGGTAGATTACATACTGCAAGTGGGGTGAGAAAACTTACACTTTCACGAGCACTAAGCTTTTCCTCCAACAGAAGTAACTCCTTCTCTTTTATCTCTAAGGAAACTTTCAATGAATCAGATTCCTGCATCCAGAAGAAACTGTAATTTTAAAACCAGTAAATATAATTCTCTGCATATCTGCTGCTTGAAGAAAGATACTCACCTGCTCTTTCAAAGCTATGTTAGCTAGCCTACTACCTATATCTTCTTCTTTCCTTTTCAGAGCTAAATTAGCAGAGTCAATTTTCTTCTGAATCTCTTCAAGATCTTTCTCTTTCTGTTTCACCATCATGTCATTCTCATTTGCCCTCTCCTCTCGCTGATTAAGAATTGTTTGACCCTTGGCAAGTCTCTCTTCTGCATCTTGCAACTTTCTTTCCCATTCCCGCAAGTCATCGCGTTGCTTAGACAAGATAGCCTCATGAGCTTCCCGTCTAACAAAAGTCAACATTGAAAACACCATTTTAAACTTATATTTTTTTGGTTCTAGAGAACAGTTACAAAATGCAGCAATATTTAAGACAACTATCTGAGAGGAATGCATACTCTCCATTGAAGGATAGACGATCCCTCCTAAGTGCGCATTCCCGAGCCTCCAGATCTTGCAGCTTCCTCTCAACCTCTGAATTCTTCCTGCTCACCTCAGCAAGTTTTGCATCCGCAGCACGCAGTTTTGCCTCCACTTCCAAAGATTTTTCTTCAATACTAGTTACTAAAGCATTAGCTTCAGCTAACTTTGAGTCACCAGTAAACTTAATTTCAGCATTTTCTGCACGCATCTCACGTAGAGCCTTCTCCAGCTGCATGACAACATTCCACGTAACAGCAGTTTAAACAATAAGTAACCCAAGAAAAGAAGACTTCAGAAGAGAAGAGTGCATATGTGGGTGGCCAGACACATTTAATGAAACTAGAAATGGGAAAATAGGTTCAAATAATTCAAGCTCTCAACCTCAAGAGCTAGCTTTTCCAAAAATAGAGAGAAAAGGATAGAATTTGAAAGATAGTCCCACTAATTCAAATGGTGATAATGTAGAACAGTAATGCATTTTATTAAATTGTATGGAACATTCCTCTTCATATAGTCATCTATCCTAACCATCAAATACGTCAAAAGTAAAACTCGATATAACCCAATCAGGCCATCTTAAAAACCATCATTCCAGCAGGCAGAAATCAAGGTATCTTATTTGAATGCCCAAAAAGACTCAAGCCAGTAATATGTCCTAACTGAAACCTACACTAGGAAAATATCCAAATTTGCAGCTACGCTATTACCTAATACACATAATCTCCAAAGTCATACATCTTTACATAGTCCCATTAACAAGAAGCAGATAGCAAACATGCCAGAAGGTAGGATATTATAATAAGACCTGTAAATAAAATCTGCGAGAGGAATGCCAAAGAAAATTGACATCACAGGATACACATGACATGTCAGTATCAGTAAACAAGATATAGAAAGCTGGAGCCTTACATCAAAAACGCACTCCTTCTCAACACCCAATGCCTTCTTCAAATTTTCCTCTTGCTTCTCAGCATCAGATATTGCAATCATATGGGCCATTTGTTCTCTTTTGAGAGTGTCCTTTGTTTCAGCCAACGCTTGTTTAAGCTCTTCATATTTCAAAGTCCAATCCTTTTTCTCAATCAAGAGAAGCCCCATGTTGTACTGGTACTCAAAAAGCTGTTTAAAGCGAAGAAATTGGAAGTGAGTTAATAACTATAAATAGTACACCTGGGGAATGGGTATGTAAAACTACAGGGCTTCCAAACACCTGGCGCAAAAAGAAAAAAGCTGAACTGGAAAAAATTAAGATGCTTATAAATTACGAAAACACCAGATCAGAAACTCCATCTTTCCACCAAAACATTATAAAAACAGAAACCATTAGCTCATTATACTACATAAACCAACTTAGCAGCATATCCTATTCTAGGGCCTGCAACTCCACAATTCACACACATTCAATATCTCGTTCGATCATTTCCTCTGCTGTAACTGTACTATTGGTTTGCAATTGATAGCATAAGTCGAGTAAATAACCATAAGAACAAACCACTTCAACTCTGAACGACATTGTGAGCCAGATGCTCCTAATTTATCTAAATTAACGAAAATAATCCACTTAATAAAACAAGAGCATGAATACTCAACAAAATCGTGAACAAAATCAACTAACCTCATTTTCAAGTCTCGAGATCTTCTCAGCCAACCCTTCTTGGTCCAAGGCGGCCGCTTCAGCCGACCCCACAAACATCTCTCCCCCATTTTCAACTACAGTACCCGAAAGAGGCGTCGCAGTTTCACCAAAAGCAACAGTCTTCCCCTTGATCCCATCACCCCTGCGACTCAAATTAGGAGTAACAGAGTTGGGATTCGAAGCAGAACCGGCTCCAGTCTTCTGGGCCCCGGTTTTGGGAGTGAGGGGCCAACCAGACCAAACTTTCTGCGGCGTAAACATCACGAAACTCTCAACAGAACCAACCTCGGAACTAAACCCAATTCCACGGATCGTGAATTCAACTTCATAAGCATGCGAAAACCCAAAATTCCGCGGTGGGTGGGCACAAAAACCCTCACAACTCCCCAAGACTCGAACTACTAACCCTTCAACCCAAACAAACAAACACACACACACACAAGAAGATTTAAACAAGATATGTACCGAATATTCAGTTAGCCCTAACCCAACGCAATCGGAAGCCACCGAATTCCGTCGAAAAATCAAAAAAGAAAAAGAAGGAAGTTCCAAAATCAAACGAACTTGAAATCAAACTCCTCAACCTTCTCGTGATTCCAGTTCTATTAAGAGAACCCTAGGCCGGACGTGACCGGAATTCCCAAATTCAGGCGAAATAGAGATTTGAAATCCGACAACGTCTCCCAAATCGAACCGATCCCCCTCTCTCTATCTCTCTCTAATCTTTCTATCTATCTACAGCCTCCCTTTGTGCGCTTTTTTGCGGACCACTTGTTCATTTCTACGGGCCCCGACCGCAAACTCTACCCCTAAATTACCATCTTATCCTTATCCTTCCTCAATAAATTATTTGAGCCGCTAGCTGACAATTTTAAACTCTCGAAAATAAGAAATAAAATTTAAATATCGTGTTCCAAATATGTAATCTAATAATTATTAGAAACTTATATATTTTAAACCTATATTCATGATGTATATTTGATAATGATATTCTAAATACGTCAAATTTAAAATTTCAAAAATTGTAAAAAAAAAATTAATTGGGCTTAGTTAAAATTATAAGAACAGTTCAAAATAAGTTTCTTACTTAAAAACACAAAATTAAAGGCATTTCAAATTAACACCTTTCTCACCGGTAAAATGATGGGATCTTTTTACAAATAAAAAAAAAAACAAAAGTAATTACATATATAGAAAAAAAAAGTGGAAAATACAAAAAGTATATGGTGCATTTTTTTTTTATATGTGTAATTAATTTTATTTTATTTTCTATACACAACAATTTCCCTAAAAAGAAGGTAATAGTACTAAAAGAAATATATAAGAAATAGATAAAACATATATTTTTATATCTTTAAAAAAAAGGAAAAATAATACTAAGTTGTCCACCATTAAGTTGTTGCCTTGTTGTAATACAAAATGGGAGAGAGAAAATAGATATTTCTTTTATGTCTTTAAAAAATAAGTGACAACAAAGTATTGTTGATTTATAAATTAGCTATCGAACTTATCAACGATCGCCGATAATCTTCAAAAGAATTTCTAGGACTACTGTAATGTATACTAATTCTATTTAATATTTATTGCATTAAATGATATATTATTTTATTTTATAAGTTTATAAGAAATAAATGTAGGAAATAAAACCCATAATAACTACAACAACGTAAGAAAATTTTCCTCCACGCCGCCAGGGGCAGTTTGGGAATTTCACAGACGGAAAAAAAATTGTATCAGAGACGCCGCTGCCTTTTTCAGTTCGGAGCGTGCGAGTTTCAGTGCATGGTTTGCGCTGACGAAAGTACCCTTGGAGGATAAAATGGCCGTTGGGTGAGAAACGAGTAGTAAATAGAAGGAAAGGTGAGGGGTAAAACAGGAAGTGGAAGAATATACACGTGACATGTGGAAAAAGGGGGGGAAAAAGAAAGAAAAAAGAATGGGAATTCCACGGTGTCCTTAAGAGAGAAGGAGTTTGAAAAAAGTTGGAAAAAAAGAGGAGAGAGATTGGATGTGAAAGTGGGAGTGGAAGGGAAGGAAGGTAGAAGGAAGATCAGAATTAAGAACAAATCATATAATAATAAATATATTTTTGTCCCCATGTGATTGCCTTTCTTTTTCATGTTCTTACCCATCATTCTCCATTTCTCTTTCTTCACTTTTTTTTTTTTTTTTTTTTTTTTTTTTTTAGTTATGAGTTGGACTTTGGATTTGCTCAGTCAACTTTATTGTTTAGGAACATATAGAATGGTTTTTTTTTTATATTTTTTTTAGATTAAACTTTTTTTTAATAAATTTTAAAAAAAATTTCCCAAACTATTTACAGAAAATAGTAAAAAAAAAATACCAATAGACATTGATGGACTTCTATCAACATCTATCAATAATAGATTTCTATCATTTTTATCGTTGATAGACCCTGATAAACTTCTATCCATGTCTATCACAATTATCTAAAAAATTTGTTATTTTATATAAATAAATTTTCTTATTTTTTTTATTTTTAAAAATTTTCCATTTTAAAAAGTATATAAAATGTATTTAAATTTTCAATATGGTGTTTAACTTAGTAGTTAGTACGTGAATTAAAAAAATGTAGACATAAAATTATAACAGTTTTTTTTTATCTAAATTTTGGGTCTAGTTTCTATTTGGTTTTTAGACTTCAAAATGTTACATATTTAGTTATTAAGTTTTGGTTTTGGTTTTCGTTTCAACTTATTCCCTATGTTTAAAGATGTTATAATTTTACCTTTGATGTTTGAGTTTTGTTTCAATTTAGTTCATAAATTTCAAGATTTTATATTTTTAATCTCGATTTTTTATTAAATACTCACGTTTAATCATTGACGTCAATGTTTATTAATGAACTTAAAATAATTTTGAAGTGAAATTTTAATTTTAATTTTAAAAGTATAAAACTTAATTAATTATAATTCTTTTAATTTTGTTAAGTTACATTAACACTGAAGATAAAAAATTAGTATTTTGTGAAAAATCAAGGTTAAGAGTGTAAATTTTGAAACATAGAGACCAAATTGAAACAAAACTCAAATGTCAAGATTAAAATTGTAACATTTTGAAACTTAAAAGACTAAATTGGAACCAAACTCAAAACTTAAGAACTAAATACATAATATTTTGAAATATAGGGACTAAAATTGAAACTAAACATAAAATCTAGGATCAAAGAAGTATTTTTTTTTTCTATATTTTAAAAAAAATTTATAATTTATTATACATAAAATTTGACATATTGACTTTTACTTTTCTAAATACTAGATTTACTGGAGACATTTAAAAGTTTAAATATTAAATATTGTAATTTGACTTTTTTTTTCTTCTTTGAATTGAAGCTGGACTCTGAATGGTGGAATTAATATTATGAATTAGGGGGCTTATTTTTTGTTTTGAAGGATTTTTTATTGGTCATAATTATTTACAATTTTATTGTGTGGTTATTATAATATTTTTATGGTTGAGCGTGGAAATTTATTTCCTTGACTTGATCTTCGGTTTTTTTTTTTTTTTCCGTTAAATTTTGTAGACCTGATCAAATTTTGTTATTTTTATTTTTAATGAGGCTAAAAACATATTATTTTTCCATTTATCTTGTAGAATGGTATCGAAGAAACATAGGTTAATTTTGTAATGATTTCAAGTTTAGAGTAAGTCACTTAGTAAAAAAATGAATAAAAAAATAAACCGTGTACGTTAAATGATGACTTAGCCATGAAGTAGATTTTTTTTTAATACCAAAAAAAAAAATAAAAAAAAAAATCAAAAGATGCTTTATCCAAACTTGATTTACCTTCATACACACGAATAGAATCCCAATTTAAAATCTATTATTTAAAAATGAATGAAAAAAAGTGAACAAAGAAAACTTATTATTTAAATAATTGTTTTTGTTTTGAAATTCAGTGAGAATTAAAATGTTTAGTTAGAAAAAATGAAAATCGTGATAAATAAGTTTTAGGAAAATTACTATAAACAGAAAAAATATCAAACTATTTATAAATATAGAAAAAATTAAATGTCTATTAGAAAAATCATGACAAGTAAGTTTTAGGGAAACTATTTACAATAGAATTATACCGTGGTCTATCGTCGATAGACAGTGAAAATTTTCTATATTTGTAAATAGTTTGACTATTTTTTTATATTTAAAAACATTCTTTTAAGTTTTATTTTAAATAAAAATAAATATACTTTTCAAAAATTTAAAAAAAAACTATGAATAGGGTTAAATGTCCAACGAGTTTTCTTTTTCTCGAACAAATCCAAAAGAAACCCAAATAAAAAGGGGTGTATCACGAGAAAGAAAGAAAGAAAAAAAAAAAGATCCAATTTTGAAGTTCTAACTTTAAAGCAACAATTAATTTATAAAAGCCGAAATTGATTTGGTCAAGAGAGACAAATATACATTTACATTATGTCTCGTATTAATTAAAAAAATTAACTTATCTATGACCCTATTTTAGGTCAAATTAGACATACTTCACCTCATAATTATGATTAGGACCCATTCCATGCATACAAATTTGTCATCCTTAATATTATTATTTTTTGTGTAAAATTAAACACGTATATTAGGTTTTAATGCAATTTTGTTTATGTCTAAAATTTAAGTCCAACTAATTTATTTCTATAACAAAAAAAAAATGTCCAAATAATTTATTGATTTTAGATACTTGGAGAATTATCCCCAAAACTATTTTTTTATATAAAAAATCTAATTAGTTTACCAACAAAAATTAATCGCATTCAAACTAAATCAACCATAAAATAACTAGGTTAGCATAGAGATATACTTTAAATTTGAGGTTCCTACATATTTTTTTAACTGAAAATATTATTACCTCCATTAGCAAGGACATACATGTTTTTAAGTCCTTAAGTTTTGGCACTCGTTTCTATTTGGTACTTAGATTTTAAAAAACATTATTTATAACTTGGTTTGAGAGTAAAAACGAATTAAATATTAATCTAAACAAAATTTCTGAATTTTTTTACTTATAAAAAATATTTGTCAATATCGATAAACCTTATGCACGCTTGTTAAGACCATGTCCAGGGACGTGAATCCAGAATTTTGACCCAACATACCCGAATTAAAGGGTGTACCACCTAAAAAAGTTTCCAAAAAAACCGTTGAAATACTAGATTGGGCCTGGAAAAAAAATGAGTCTAGACCACTGTTTTTTCAGTTTTTTTTTTTTGGACGAACTTCAACATTCCTTCAAATTGACCCATATGCTTGTTAGAGATCAAGTTTCGTGAGTTTTTGATCGGGGTCAAATTTTGGTCACTTTTGGAATGGACTAATATAAGGCCCATTTTGGCCCGTTTTGGTCGCGCCTTTGTACTCCCCTAAGGAGCGCCCTTCGTGGTATAAAGTTTATGCACGCTTGTCAAGACCATGTTCGGGGATGTGAATCCAGAATTTCGACCCAAGATACCAGAATTAAAGGGTGAACCACCCAAAAAAGTTTCCAAAAACCCGCCGAAAAACTAGCTTGGGCCTAGGAAAAAAAACTGAGTCTGGACCACTGTTTTTCAGTTTTTTTTTTGACAAACTTCGACTTTCCTTCAAATTGACCAATTTACTTGTTAGGGATCAAGTGTCTGCTGGGATTAAAACCCTAGCGCAGCGAAAACATATCAGAACCTTAACTCAAAATTAATTTAAAAAATTTTGAAATACTTCTACATTGGTAAAATAAATCTAAAAATCTAGGTTAAGCATATTGAAAACAAAATTACAGAGAAAAAAAAAACTTATGTTGGATCACCACCACTTGGAGTCCTTCCTTTTCTCTAAATCTTGAGAAAAGGTTTGTGGGAACCTTTTTGGTAAAGGAAAAAACTACAAAGAACTCTTCTGAGAGAATTTTTGAGAGAGAACACCAGATCCAATTTTTATGTTAAACACTATATAAGGAAAAGAGAGAAAATGGGAAACGTGGGTGTTATGTCATGTATTAAGTAACTCCCCTACGTGGGAGTTACAACAATATTAAAACTAATTTAATATTAATTAAATTAAATTAATAATTAATAATTAATTAAATCTAATTTAATTAACCAATTCATTTAAATCATATTTAAATGAACATCTCTCACATAACCTATAGTTTTAATTAAATTAAATTAAATAACTAATTAATTCTCTAATTAATTAATTACCAAATTAAATATCAAATCTTTAATTTTAACCTGCATTTGAATCAAATTCAAATACATTTCTCTCATAACCTATAGTTTTAATGTACATCTAATGCGCATTAATTTTAACCTATAGTTTTAATATAAATCTAATTCATATTAAAATAATATTTGAACAATTTCAAATATTTAATTCTCTTACAAATTAACTTTGAATCATATCCAAAATTATATTTATACTATAAAGTTTAATTTGTAAAATAAACTTTATATTATAATGTATTATTACACATTATACTTTTCCCTTAGTAAATTTGAACTTTTCAAATTTCATCCAAGAATAAATTATCTCAATATTCTTTACGAGCTAGGAAGGGGACCTAATGGACCTACAGATTAGAAGCTCCAACGATATGAGATTAACGGGCTAAACTCATTAACCACATTAATCAATATTCATTAACTGTGGGTACACTCCACTAAAGACCCACAGTCGCACTCTTCTCACTGTAGATATATTTCTGTATCCACGGATATAGACCAATAACAGCAAGTTAGTCCTTCACAAGTGTTCATAAAACCAGCTGGGTCAAATTACCGTTATCCTTAGGTTACTTCTAAATCCTTAAGTACCAGTTCTCCTCTAATGATCAACCTGTTTATGGTCCGACCATCAAACAGAAACCCCTCTTGGGCCAGTGAGAGGGTAGGGCCCTTTGTTCAAGTCTCGGAGACACCACTTAAGGGAACACTTATATACTTACCCTAAAGTCGTGAAGGAGTGAAATCCATCCTGTATAATTATGTTCCCAGCTCCCCACTTAATATTGTCCCCAAAATGGTAGGCATATCGAGTCGGCAAACAGGCCACTCTCACCCATACAAATCAAAGGACAATCTCTCGTGAACAAGAGTTCATAATATACTTAAGATTAAGACTAAGTTGTCTAGGTCAACCTATTGAAATAGAAACCTAACTAGTCAACGAAGTTACATCTAGTGGTTACTATTTCGTGGTCCAGTCTTGTGCAAACTCATTGCATAGGATAGCCCCACTCGCATGTCTCCTACACGAACGCGTTGGATCATTGCATTTGTATCAAATACAAATTGGGTTGTATCCATAGTGTTACCAGAATAAGGTACCTAACTCTATCCTTATACTATAGACCCTTTAGACTGTAACTTGAGCATTGATCTCTATATGTCTCTACATATTGTTCAAGACTTATAAATCAGCCTAGGATATTAGTTTATTGGATTTTAGGGTTATTAAAACAAGATAAAATAATCAATAACATTTATTGAATAATAATGAATAACAAATTATTAATGATGGTCAAAATACAACATTTACTATCTACGAGTCTTAGGGCATAAAACCCAACAAACTCCCACTTGAACTAAAACTCTAGTTAGTGGGTTGTACAAGATAATACAAAACAATGGTAAATAATACGAATACAATAAACTAGGGCATCTATATACCCATTACACATCTCCCACTTGTCCTAGATTACCCAATGTACAAATCTCGTAGACCTAGATCCTTTAGATGACGCTCGAACACTTTAGCCGAGACAGTCTTCGTAAATGGATCAGCAATGTTGTGCTCCGAAGCAATCTTTGTGATAATCACATCTCCTCGTTGCACAATCTCCCTTATCAGGTGATATTTCCTCTCGATGTGCTTTCCTCGTTTGTGGCTACGAGGTTCTTTAGAGTTGGCTACTGCCCCATTGTTGTCACAGTATAGGGTAATAGGCAAGTCGATATTTGGAACAACTTCCAAATCAGTTAAGAACTTTCTAAGCCAAACTGCTTCTTTTGCTGCTTCACAAGCAGCTACATACTCAGCCTCCATAGTGGAGTCTGCTATGCATCCTTGCTTGATACTTCGTCATACTACAGCTCCCTCATTTAGGGTAAACACTGATCCCGACGTGGATTTCCTAGAATCCTTGTCAGTTTGGAAATCAGAGTCAATATATTCTCTAAGGATCAAATCCTTAGCTCCATACACTAGCTTGTAGTCCCTCGTTCTCCTAAGATACTTGAGGATATTCTTAACTGTTGTCCAGTGGTCAAACCCTGGATTAGACTGGTACCTACTGACTATTCCCACTGCATAACAAATGTTTGGCCTAGTGTAGAGCATAGCTTACATTAAGATGCCCTTTGTGATGTAAACCTTATGCACGCTTGTTAGAACCATGTCCAGGGATGTGAATCCAGAATTTCAACCCAAGATATCCGAATAAGAGGGGCGGATGACCCAAAAAATTATCCAAAACACCAATGAAAAACTAGTTTGGGCCTAGGGAAAAAACTGAGTCCATACCAGTTTTTTTCAGTTTTTTTGGGAAGAACTTCAACTTTTCTTCAAATTGACCCATTTGCTTGTTAGAGATCAAGTTTCGTGAGTTTTTGACCGGGGTCAAATTTTGGCTACTTTTGGTATGGGCTAATATAAAGTCATTTTTGGTCCGTTTTGGTCGTGCCTTTGTTCTCCCTTAAGGAGCGCCCCTCGTGAGCTAAAGCTTATGCACTCTTGTCAGGACCATGTCCAAGGATCTGAATCCATAATTTCGACCCAAGATACTTGAATTAGAGGGGTGTACGACCCAAAAAAGTATCCAAAACACTGATGAAAAACTAACTTGGGACTAGGAAAAAACTGGGTCCAAACCACTTTTTTTCAGTCTTTTTGGGAACAAACTTCAACTTTCCTTCAAATTGACCCATTTGCTTGTTAGAGATCACGTTTCGTGAGTTTTTGACCGGTGTCAAATTTTGGTCACTTTTGGTATGGGCTAATATAAGGCCCATTTTTTGCTCGTTTTGGTTTGCGCCTTTGTACTCATCTAAGAAGCACCCTTCGCGGTCTAAAGCTTATGGACGCTTGTCATGACCATGTCCAGGGATGTGAATCCTGAATTTTGACCCAAGATACCCAAATTAAAGGGGTGTACCACCCAAAAAAAAAGTTTCCAAAAAGCCATCGAAAAACTAGATTGGGCCTAGGAAAAAAACTGAGTCTGGACCACTATTTTTCAATTTGTTTTTTTGGACGAACTTGAATTTTTCTTCAAATTGACCCATTTTCTTGTTAGAGATCAAGTTTCGTGAGTTTTTGACTAGGGTCAAATTTTGGTCACTTTTGGTATGGGCTAATATAAGGCCCATTTTTGGCCTGTTTTGGTTTGCGCTTTTGTACTCGTCGAAGGAGTGCCCTTCGCGGTCTAAAGCTTATGCACGCTTGTGAGGACTATGTCCAGGGATGTGAATCTAGATTTTCGACCCAAGATACTGCAATTAAAGGGGTGTACGACCCAAAAAAGTTTCCAAAAAACCGTCGAGAAACTAGATTGGGCCTAGGAAAAAAACTTAGTTTGGACCACTGTTTTTCAGTTTTTTTTTTTACGAACTTCAACTTTCCTTCAAATTGACCCATATGCTTGTTAGAGATCACGTTTCGTGAGTTTTTGACCGGTGTCAAATTTTGGTCACTTTTGGTATGAGCTAATATAAGGCCCATTTTTTGCCCGTTTTGGTTTGCGCCTCTGTACTCATCTAAGAAGCACCATTCACGGTCTAAAACTTGTTGATATATCTGTAAAATTAAAATCTCGTTATCGATATCGACATCAATATTTTAATTATTATCGTTATCGACATCGATATTTTAATTATTATCGTTATCGTTACTATTATCATTAATGTACCGTTACAATAAGATGTATGAATTTGTCTCATTTACTGTTACTATTACTGTTTAGGGTCAAACGATAACGATAATGGTAATAGTAAATGTGACAGATTCATAATTTTAAGTAATCGTGATCAAAGATAATCCAATTACATTTGCGATTTTAGGCTATTGTGATTGATCTATCAATAAAATTTCATGCATTACACTATTTTTCATCACGGATCGGTAAGTGTGGCCTTAGTTCAGTTTTAAATTATATAGGATATGGTTAATATAAATGTAAAATCTTTCAATATGAGAACTTTCCTCCAAAACAACAATTAAAAAATGGCAGCTGTACAATTATGGAAACATCATTTTAAAATTATTTCTACATACAAAACAAAAAAAATTATTTCTATAGTACACAATTTTTTGAAGAACATTCAACCAGTAATGTCAGTCATCGAAGAATCAAAATCCAAGCACGCACAAGAAATAAATTAGACCATTCAAATTGTGACATGTGTCCCTTAAGCCAGCTTAGATAGAAACTTATCAGTAAAAAAAATGAAATATAATGACAAATGGGTTGAATATAATAAGTTAAAATACTTGCTTAAACAAAAATTAAAATACCATTTGAATCCGACCACCTTCGATTTTAGTCAATGTAATCTTAAATGTCTAAATTTAATCATGTTAATATATCTTATAAGTAATATTTTTTTTTTATTATTATTAGTTTGAAGTTAATTTTTGTCAAATTTAATAAAATAATAATGATAAATTTCATTGAGAAAAAAAAGATAATATGAATATATTTTCAAAATATATGAAAAAGTCGGTAGAGATTATAGTTTTTAAAAAGAAAAAGTTAAAACATATTAATAGAGACTAATTTTAAAATTTTATTAAAAGTACGAGAATTTAATTGAAACATTAAAAATACAATAACTAAAATAGTACTTTAATAAATAAAATAGGGTGATTTGCACAAATAAAAATCAGGCCCAAAATAATAAAAGATGTAGTATAAGAAAAAACATATAAGGGATATGACACAAAATTAGCGTGAGATATCACTGATAGCAACTATCACTGATAGCCATATAGATAAATGACTAAAAAGCTCATGTACACCATTTCGCGCTTCTTCTTCCATTTTTCTCAAATTGAAAGCACCTATCAGTGATAGCCACTGATAGCTACAATCAGTTTCTATCACTAATAGTTGATATCAGTGATAGCTTTCAATTTGAGAAATATTAATACAACCTTGAAATAGTAACAATTGAAATATTAGCTTTCAATTTGCTATCAGACATCGTTGGCTATTATTGATACACTTTCACCAATTGGAATCAAACTTGAAATATTAACACTTCAAAGTTATTAGTGGCTATCAGTGATAAACTTTTATGGGTAGTTATCAACTTTGAAGGGAAACTATCAACTTTCAAATATTAACATTTAAAGCTATAAGTTATAGAAGTTTATCAATGAGGGGTCTATAAGTGACTATCACTGATATCTATCTAAGTCACATCACCAATATCATTAATATCATTCATTTAATTGATATATACATAAGTCATATCATTATATACGCATATCATTGATAGTTTCTATCAATGGCTATTACCAATAACTTTTAGCAGTGGCTATCACTGATAGATTTTCATAAAATGGAATCGACTTTTATATCATTTATATCATCGATATCCTCGATATATGGATATCACCTAAGTTCTATCACTAATATCATTGATATCACTTATATCGTGGTTATTGGTGATAGCTTCTATCACTAATAACATGCTATCAAAAATAACTTCAATCATTCCTTTTTACCATCAAATAACATGCTATTGTTGATAGCTTCTATCACTGGTAACATGCTATTAGTGATAACTTCTAAGCATCACACTTACACTTTAGTTCGAGATTCAACTTTATTAATTAAATTCATTAAGTTGGTTATCAATGATAGACTTCTATAAGTGGCTATTAAATGTGAAAGAAAATCATCAAAGATTAAGCTATCAGTGATAGAAAATATTAGTGGTTATCTTTGATAGACTTTCATTAGTGACTATTAATTTTTAAAGATTAACACTCAAAGCTATCAGGCTATTATTGAGAAATTTTTATCGTGATTATCAATAATAGACTTTTATCACTAATAGACTTCTACCATTGATATCTACCTAAGTTTGATATCACTGATACATAACTATGACTGATATCTATCCAAGTTCTGTCACTAATATCACTAATAATTGATATTATCGATACACAAATATTTAGTGAATTATTTTCTAACATTTAAAAATATGAGTAGCTAGTGAATTTTGTAATTAATGATAGCATTCTTTGAGTGACTAATTTATAAGTATATCAGTGGCTATTACGGATAGATTTATATTATTATGTCATAACAGTGAAGTCTATCACTGATAGCTACTAATAGATTCTATAAGTTTTAAACTTTTAATTTTATCTTGAGTATTTACTAATAAATTAGTATACATTAGTTGATAAGAGTTTATAAGTCATAGACTTCTATCGCTGATCGAAATAGTTTGTCAGTGATAGAAGCCTATCATTGATAGACTATAAGGGGTGTTTGGGGTGAGGAGATGAGATGAGATGAGTTGAGATATGAACTCAACACATCGTTTGGGAGGCCAACTTCGTATGTCACCGACATTTTATACCATGTCCACCAACAGTGCACTCAGCTCACATGACCAGTGACCACCTCCGACGACCAACTTTGGTGACCACGTGCGACGGCCAACTCCGGCGACCAACTCCGGTGACCACCTCCGACGACCAATTTCGGCGATCAACTCTGACGACCACCACATGCAGCCAACTCCGACAACATCCAACCACCACTGTTGACGGCCAACTCCGGCGACCACCTCCGACAGCCAACTCCGACAACCACCACATGTGGCCAACTCCGGCAACATCCAACCACTATTGTTGATGGCCAACTCCGACGACCTCCAATGGCGGCCACTCCACCAACTCCGACGACTGTTATTTTAAATTTTAACTACTACAAATTTGAGCTTTGTTGATACATCATCTCTTTTAAATTATGACTACTACTCAAAACCCTCTTTGCTACAGTGTTACTATTTTTCACTCATCCTCTCTTTTTTTCTTTGTTACCGTGTTTACTATTTTCTACCCAAACAAAAATATTTTACACCCCAATCACAAACTATTATAACTTAGACTATAATAGTCCGCACCCCAAACACTAACTATTATAACTCACTTACTATAATAACCAATTCAGCACCTTGACTTCCCCTAAATGTTTATATTTGAGTTGTCGCACAAAATTGTCAATAAAAATACCTTTGTTGACACTAAAGTACGTAAGTTCCATCAAAACGTTGAATTTTCGATTTTTTTATTAGTTCATTAGTATTTTAGAGTCATTATTTATAGTAATTGAACATTCATACAATCACTTTAATCATGTAAGGAATCAAACAATTTATATGTAAAAATACTATTGAGAAAAAATTATCAAACACATGAGTGGTTTTTATTTTAAAAAGTTTTTATCAAAAGTATTAACATAAAAATGACTTAACTAGAAACATCACATGCACAAATTTGTAACATGATTGCTTAAATTAAAAAAAAAAATGAAATGCATGATCCAAAAGTAAATCCTAAACCCCATTTTCCAAAACTACCAACAATACATGTGTACTTAAAAAGAACATGTAGAATTATTGAATAAAAAAGTTTTGATAAGAAAATAAGTAGACATGAGCATTAAAGCGTTACTTCCAAGCTAAGGTTCCTACGCTTGGTGAAAAATTGCAACCATTCAAGCTTCAAGATACACTTTTCATCCAAGTTTCATAATAAATCTAAAAATCCAGATTCATTCACATATTTTATGTCCTATGTATCCAATTTAATTTAATGTATTTAGATTTATTAGGGTAGTTGAAAGAGTGTAGATAAATTTAGACAATTTGGTGAAAGATTGTGTCCTTTCATAGTGTTTTTTCAATTAGTTTAAATAGGGTTGTAATTTCTACATTTTAAAAGAAAATTTTGAATTTGAATGAAATTTTCAGAGTTTAATCTCTCAAGTTTTATGCTTTCTTTGTATTATTCTATTAGTATGCATGTTTTAGAACTTTCAATCTAGTCTGATCAATTAGATCGTGGAAAGTTTGAAATCTTGAACTTAGGAACAAGTTCTCCTTTCTTCTTAATCTTTGATCAATTCTTTCCAAGTCAAATCCGTTTAGTTTTCTTGGGGTTGTCTATCAAATTTGTTAATGGGGTTATTTTCATTATTGTTATGGGGTTCACCTAGAATAAGGAGAGTTTTCAAGCATAATTGAGGTGGTTCCATTTATCAAGTTTCCAAACTAAAACCATCATCATAAAAACAGATTATTTATATAAAAAAACTGCACCAGATACCCGGGACATATGAACTTAGCAACCCAAACAGCCAAAACACAGATATATGAACTCCACAATCCACAGACATCATATTTTCAGACATAATATCTCAACTCAGCGCCCCAAACAGCTCCTAATAGACTTAGTATATTTGTGATATCATAGGCTATCGTTGATAGAAGTTTATTAATTATTACTGATAGACTACATAATTTTAAAGTCCTATAAAAAAACATTATTGGCCTGTTTAATTGGGAAGGTTTGGAGAGAGGAGGGGATTGGGGGATGGAAGAAAAAAGAAAGAAAGATTTTTTTTAAAAAAAAAAAAGAATGGGAAGAAAAATGAAAGCAAAAACGGAGAAAATAAAGAAAAGAAAAAAAAAGAATAGAAGCAAAAATGGAGAAAGGAAAGAATTTTTTTTAAAAAAGAAAGTGAAGAAGAATGGAAGCAAAAAAGGGAGAAAGGAAAGAAAATTAAAAGGAGAGAGAAAATTAAAAGGAGAGACTAATGGAAGCAAAGCGGGAGAAAGGAAAGAAAATTAAAAAAAATAAAATAAAAGAGAGAGAAAGGGAAGAAGAAGTACAACAAAACAAAAGAGAGCAAAATTGGAAATTGAAAAGTAACGAAGAGTTGACTGGTCAACACTTCCGTATTTGTAAATAATTTAAAAATATGGCATATTTTTAGATTTTTTCTCTTATTGTTCTGTCCATTATAAATATCCAATAAAATAGTATCAAATTCAGCATACAAGTACACCACATAACCAACAAATTTATAATAATGTTATAGGTTAAAATATCATTTTGGTCCCTATATTGTGAAGTTTGTTCAATTTTAGTCTTTATACTTTTGATTCTCTAATTTTAGTCCTTGTATTTTTAATAATAATAAAATTTAGTTCCTCAAAATTAATTTTAACTGAAATTCATTAAATAATAATAACAAATTTCATGCAACATAATAAAATATGTAAAAATATATTTTCAAAATTTATAGTAAAAATTAGGAGTGTTACAAAAAATTAAAAAAAATCAAAAAACCAAATCGATCCACTGGTTTGGTTTGATTTTTTAGTATAAAATTGGACATATTGGTTTTATTTGAAGAAAACCAAAAAATATCAGTTCGGATCGGATTTTGATTGAAAACCAATCAAAACCGAACCAAACCGAGGGTATGCATACTCTTAAAAATAAACTTGGTGCATATATATTTATTGTTTAGAAAAAAATATCAATTATTATGGAGTGTATATGATATTTATTTAGAAAGTACCAAGAAAAGAATAAAGATGTCCAATTTCAATCTATAAAAAAAAAATAGCCCAATTTTAATTTAAAATAAATAAAAATGACCAATTCAAAACAAAATTAGAAATAAAAATTAAATTTTGAAAGATAAAAAAGAAAATGTCAAAACCAAAAACCAAACCAATAATAAACCGAACCAAATAAAAATCAATTCATTGGTTTTGTTCTTTATTGGATGTCGGTTTGGATATTTTTTTTACAAAATCAATTGATTTGGTTTGATTCTTGGTTGACCTCAAAACCGATAAAACCAAACCGACTATCACCTCTAGTAAAACTGCTATAAATAATAAAAAAATTATGAAAATTAACAATAAACTAGCACTGGACTATATTTAAGATTTATTGAAAACACATTCACTAAAATTAGAGAATTGAAAATATAGTATATTACTGTAAATTTGTATGTCTTGGTTTGACAATTCCTCATTTTTTTCCCCTTAAAGTATACGTTTTTTCTTTGAAAAATTGTACAATATTAGATGTTTTTCCAAATTAAAAATGTTTTAATGAATACGGTACAATTCAAATTCGTTACTTTTGGGTAGTTTGCAGGTTTTCACTTCTCAATTAATTTGAATTATAATTAATATGGAAAGTTTGACAACATTATCGTAATTAACATGGAAAAATTCATGTTGTTTTGATTTTGCCGTAAAAAGCTTTTAAGTTGTATTTTGTTGGTCATTAATTTTCTCATTGAAGTTTTTCACGTGGGGTTCTCGATTAAATTTCGAACATAATTAAGTAGATATGATATCAATTATCATCTTAAAAGTAAATAGGTTCAATCTTTCACTCTCTTAATTATTGAGAAATTATAATATGTAAGTATTTAAAATTAGTATTTTTGATTTGTCAAATGATGCACTCTACGTTATGATTAGAGATAAAACAGACACAAATTTTTACTGGTGCTGAAAAAAAAAACTCAATGCATAAAAAAAATAAGGCTGAAAATAGAATATTATCAAAGAAAATGGAGAAAAAAAAACTTTTTGAGTCTAATTTCCGTTTGATTCCTGTTTTTTCTGATTCGTCATTAACTATCCTAACACTACCAAAATCACCAAATGCACAGGATGTAAAGAAATTTCTCTTGGATGTAGCATGAACTGAGACGCTACTATCAATCTCTCAAATGCTCTGTTTTGTAGCAAGATTTATAATATCACTACCGAATAAAATGTGAAAGCATCTCATCCTCATGCATTTGGGTCCGAGTTTGATAAGAAAATTCTAAATGCCTCCCATTAGTCTGGCAATATACTAAGGAGGCATAACTCATGCATCTCATCCTCAAACTTGATATTCATCCTAGATAAATGATTATGATATATTAGAATGTACTCAAGTGATCAAACATGAGTGTTCTATTTTAATACTACAATGCCATCATTTGTTTGATCATAAACATTTTGTTTGAGGAGTGAAAAACTACGAACCAAAGTCAAAATTTTCACTATAATCAGTAATGAGTTACAATGAGTTATCTCTAGTCAAAACTAGAGGCATATACACTAGATATATATCTCAAGATTAATAAGTCTCAACAACCAACGAAAACAATAGAGAAAATAAATTAGAAATGTCTCACTTGAAATGACAACCAATTACCTGCTGTAATCTGACTGTCTATAGCTCCAGAAAAGTTCCACCATCCAGATTGAAGACCCTCGTGTCAAAACAAGTTGTCAAAATTTCAACTTGATTGACCACAAATCGACTTTCAAAACACTGAATTACGCCACTGTATTGTATTACTTTTTTTTTTTTTTCTCAAATTCTCTCTTTAGCGCCACTTTTCAGATTCTCAATTTGCATGATTACTCTTTGATTAACCGACTGCTTAGGGTTTTTAACATAAAAATATAATAAACCATAATATCGGCCTCATAAATGGACCTTCACACAACGTAAAATAACCCATCAACCCAAATACTTAGGACCTCTTTGGTACGGAATCTAAAAATAAAAATTTGAAAACAATGGATTTAATGAAAATAAAGTTGAACCTAGTTTAATTAGAATATAAATTAATTTATAATTTTTTTAGTATTGAAAGAATTTTGACTACAGACTTCTAATACATAAATGTCAGTTGAGCTAGGTTCGCTCTGGTGATTATCTCTAAGTTTATCATATGGTAGAAATATATAATATTATTAAGAAAAATCCCAATTCCATGATTCCAAAGCAAAACCCTAAGTCAAAGTAAAAGAAAAAAACCCTTCTCTGTCTTAATTTTGAAATATTCTGTAATAAAATATTGTGCTTAAATTTCCATTCCGTCTCTCCCATGGCGATGACAAAGATCCACGTCTGAAACTCCATTTGAAGATCAGCGTTTCTCTTTAACGCAGCTGAAATTCATCTCACATTTGGCCACGATTTCCACCATTGAAGATCCTAATACTCCTATTCTTTCCTCCACCGTCTCTTCCGCTGAAGAACCAATGGCGGTTCCCGTGGTCCAGTTCCCGATCTTCATGGCTGTCAGAGTCCTTGGGATGCTTGTGGCAGCTCTTCTGTTCATTTGGACCTTGCACTTCCGTGGAGGATTGGCACTTATCTCAGAAAACAAGGATCACATCTTCAATGTAATTACCTACTTCCTCTATTTTCACAAATGATTCTGCTATTGTCTGTTTTTTCTTCTTCTTCTTCTCAATTTACCATTTTTTTTTTTAAATTGATACGCATGTTTGATGGTGCTTGAGTTCGTTGATGCTCATGAGTCTTCACTGGGTCTACTAATTTAGTTTTCCATTTCATTCTGCTTTGGATTTTGAATTTGTGTGTTTGAAATTAATTTAGTATTGTTTTAGTTTCTATATGATGGCAACCTCAGTGGTGTTTGTTTGTTTGTCTCAGAATTGGGCTCAACTTAAATAACATACCTGATGATCTTGTATATTAAGATAGAAACATTGCCTTTAATTCTCCTTTTTTCCTTTTGTTTTCCTGTTTATTTGGTGAGATTGCTGCTGTTTTGTAGGTCCATCCTGTTCTTATGGTGATTGGACTTATTCTTCTAAACGGTGAAGGTATTATATGTTCTTTTTGGATTTAAATTATAGTTTGAAGCATTAGTTTACATAGTTTTGCATTCTTCCTCGATGGTGGTTTGATGTTCTATATTGGCAATTTGAATACATGTGTAGACTATGTGAAAATATAATACTGCTTTGTTAAAGCTAAAAATCACAAATTCTTTTGTATGGGAAACAAAATGCATTATATAGAATAAATGAAATTACATTGGGGGGGTTAGCAAAGTCAAACCCCAAGCTTAGGAAGTTATAAGAACCTCTTCCAATTGGCACAGAGATAGGGTGTGAAAAGAAAGGCTTTTACAAAAGATCAAAGCATTATTTTGCCTTCTGCTAAAGAGAAATCACAAAATTTCAGGGTTGGAATTAGTAGATTTAAATGTGCTCACATTTCTCTTTTTTTTTTTTTTTCCCCTTGGTGTGCAAAGGAGATTGGAACTATTGCCCACTAGTTACTATACTATTGGGTGGGGTTTATATATATAATTTACTTTTATAGTAAACAAAGACCATATATTGATGCCAAAGTGAGCATAGCTCAGTTGATATACAGTATGTATTAGCGATCAAGAGATTTGTGGTTCTGATCCCCCACCCCTATCATACTTAAAAAAAACTATATATTGATGATAATGGAAACAAAAGAGGGAGAATGCAGCTGGATTTAATATTTGGGGTTTACAATTTTTAAGAAAACTAGGATAGTGGGCAAGGTTTTCTTTAACAGTATGAAACATTTCCTGGCGTGCATCATGTAGGTTTTAGGTTTTGTCCAGGAAATGTGTTATTATACAAAACCAGCTAAAGGTATGGTTTTGAATCATTTATGAAATATGTATTCTGAAATCATTTGCAAACTTATTAAGTTATTCTCCTACCATGCTGGTGCTTTCAATGATTTTGTTCACCATTCTTAGATGTATTGATGCAGCAATGTTAGCATACAAGACAGTATCAGGAACCAAAAACTTCAGAAAACTAGTTCATCTTGCACTCCAATTTGTTGCATTCTTCTTAAGCCTGATTGGCATATGGGCTGCCCTGAAGTTCCACAATGACAAAGGAATCGAAAACTTTTACAGTCTACATTCATGGTTGGGCTTAGTTTCTATCTTTCTGTTTGGCATCCAGGTTCGTAAATCGTAATATCAACTCGTATGATTTACTTTCTGGCCCGCCTGTTGAGCTATGTGATTCTAATTCATTAGGATGACTCCATTTGAACAGTGGTCTGCAGGTTTTGTAACCTTTTGGTACCCAGGTGGCTCTAGAAACAGCAGAGCTACTCTGTTGCCATGGCATGTATTCTTTGGCGTTTACATATATGGCCTTTCCATTGCTACAACTGTTACTGGATTGTTAGAAAAAGCTACATTTCTTCAAACCAGCAAGGTAATATTACGCTATTCGAATGAGGCTTTGCTGATAAATTCATTGGGTGTCCTCATTGTTCTCTTGGGTGGTCTCGTAATTCTGGCGGTTATCGCTCTGCCGAATGCCAAAGGTGATGTTAACAGAGGGCTAGCAGAATAGGATGAAAACATGATGCTGCTTCATACTTGAAGTGGAACAAGTACTTGTACTCTCTATGGACTTAAGCGAGGCAGATCTTTCTTGTTCTAAGCATATCAATTGATCAAAGTCAAACTTGCCTTTATTTTTACTTGAGACAGTTGATTCATCCTTAACTTAGAGATCACTTTATACGTTGAGAAGCAAACAGATTCTTATTCTTTAGTTGAAAATAAGATAGTCATGTTTGTGGATTGGAACTGATTTTATGAATTCACCGCCGTAAGAAGGAAACAGTTTAGTTGAAAATTTTCGGTTCGGCTCAGTTTGTCTGCCAAACCGAACCATCAACACCCCTACATCCTTTTATAAAATAAAATTATTGATCTTATACAGATTTTATCCAAACCGAACCATGAATAACTCCCTACATCTTTTTATGAAATGAAATTATTGATCTTATACAGATTTTATCCAAATCAAACCATGAACACCCCTACATCCTACTATGAAATGAATTATTGATCTTATACATATTTTATCCAAACTGAACCATGAACACCTCCTATATCCTTCTATAAAATGAGATTATTGATCTCATATAGATTTTATTCAAACTGAACCATGAATACCCTTACATTCTTCTATGAAATTAATTATTGATCTTATACATATTTTATCCCAATCGAACCATGAACGCCCCTATATCCTTCTATAAAGTGAATTATTGATTTTATACATATTTTATACATACCAAATTGAACTAGAACACCCCTACACTCTTCTATGAAATGAATTATTGATCTTATACAAATTTTATGAAGCATAAATGCAGCTACGACTTAGGACAAATGGTTTTGATAACATATGATTAATATGCCTGGGATTAACAGGTAATCTAAAAATTAATAAATAAAAAATTTATTGTTTTTTTCATTGGTACAAATCCAATCATCTCAATGGTAACAAATGCTTGTACATTAAGCAGAGAATATCCTATTTAACAGAACACCTTATTCTTCCAGAATAACTAATCTTCATAATTAAAATAGGTATATCATTGTTGTGAAAGATCAATTACTTGCTAATTTATTGATAGAAGCTAACAATAACATTGATGAAATAAAAGACGGAGCTCGCACACCATATTTCTTTTTGGTTAACTTTTATTTATTGATTTCTTTCATCTTCTCTATAGAAATTTTGACTTTTGCTGATGTAAAAAGTTATCGTCAAATAATAACATAATACATCGACAACTAAAATTAAACGTGGGAAAAGTCTGTCTATCTCGAAGCATGATTCGTCGGCAAATGTCTGGCCAAAGACAATATCTCTTATACTCTATAAAAGCTTCGAGAGAGTGAAAATAAAAACCAATTTTTTTTTTTAATGATAACGCAAATGCGTTAACATAAATATTTCTCCCAACGCTCTTTAAGTTTCATTAAGATAAATGTCAGCCAATCTCTTTAAATTATTGTAGTTTTAAATTCCTTGTAATTATTATCTAAGAGTTGGTTTCAAATATAAGGCTAAATTAAAAAAAAATAAAAAAATCCTTGAACTTTAAATTTTGTGTAAAAATACCCCTAAACTTTGAAAAGTTTCAAAAAATACGTTTCAACTTTCAAAATTGGTTCAAAACTAACATAATGTTGACATGACATTAACTTTTAACTTTTACCTATATGACATGGAAAAGATGAAAACGTGGATATATGAGGTGTCAAAAAATTTTATGGAACCTTGTGTTTATCGATTCCTTTTTTGAAGTCTAGAAATAGCTAGTTTAAGGATGAGAAAAGAAATTATTTGCCACAAATTAATTGAATAATATTTCACTAAAATGTAGTTTTATGATGCTATTGAGAGAGATTAAAAAATATTCTCGAGAGTCAAGAGTATATGTCGAGATTAAAATTGCAAAGGTTCTTCAAGAAAGTTTACCTTTAAAAAGAAAAGCACATATTTAGAGATTTCATAAGTAGCAAATTAATGGAGTTTGGGTGCAAATAATATTCAAGACAGAGATCTTATTATTATTTTTATTAATTTTTAAACATAACATAACATAATTGATTAAGGTGCTATAACTTATATGATCAACCGTTTGAAGCTCTATATTCAACATATCTAGTAACAATTCAGTTGGAACAATTTGTTTTATTTCATGTTTGTTTTCTCAATTTTAGAGCGAATGACTTAATAAGAAAATCATTTTCATTTAAACACGTTTGATAAAAACTTCTTAAAATAAAATACACGTATTTCACCACTCTTTTTCAAGAGTGTTTTTATGTAAAAATTTGTTTAGTTTGTTCTATACTAAAAATATTTTTATTAATTTTAAATTACTATATAAAAGAATTCACTGGTGCCAGTGATAGTTGAAGTTGGTCGTTGGTTGTCGAAAGTAGTGGTCAGAGGTTGGCCAGCGGGGAGTCACCGGAGAAGGTGGCCCAAGGTGGTCATCAATGTTGGTGGCCAGAGGTTGGTGGTAGTCACTGATGAAGGTAGTGGTCGGAGTTTCTCCTACAAATTAGGGAGATTAATCCCATTAAACACTCAAAATTCATTTTTCTAAAAGTTCGTTTCAAGTGTTTATCTTAAACCAAAACTCATTCTTTCAAAATCTATTTTAGGTAGTTGTCAGAATTCTTTTAAAAAACAACATATTTTTTAATTTAATCATCTAAAAAGATATTCCAAACACATTTGTTACCTCACTAATTGGTATAGTTGGCTTTTAAGTGTGGGGTTGCACACTCGTTCAAAATTACAACATTCTCATACCTATCTCCATCCATTGTGTTCAATGGAGAAGCTAGAAACTAAGATGAGGATTTTGTTCAAAAAGAAAAATCTGGCTTTAGATTAAGCTTCCTCAACTAAATTCCTTCATAATACTGTTAATTTATTGAAAGTCTAGACACTAAAATTACAAATTTATTGAAACTACACTAAATTTGAACAATTAAAAATATGACCAAAAATACAAGGAAACCCAAAATACACATACCAAAATGATATTTAAACCTTCCAAATTACTTCTAAATATAACTTGATTTAAATGCTTCGTATATTCTTAATAAATTGGAAGTAAATGAAGCATAAATCCTTTCAAACAATTTTCAAAGAAAAGAACCATTACAAATCACTTTCAAAAAATTAAAATCTATAAAACAATTTTTTTTAATAAAAATTAGGAAAAAAATGCATCACAATCCAAATAACCAAAGCACAAATCCCCAAAGTTAGATGCAATCAATGATTTAAAACAGCACTCACAATGACGAAAGTGACGAAAGCTAACATTGACGATTTATGAGAAGAAATTAGATAAAACGTAGAGATAACAAACAGATGACATTGACTATGAAGCTAAGAGAGTTCGAGTCATAGGAAACAAATATGTCCTGACCAGCAACCAAACAGAGGTCAACAAAATCACAATGAAATTGTGGTGTCTGATGGGATGCTCTTAGATTAGATTACATGAAACTTGGGCAAACTGGTCCCTTGGACAGACCAAGGCGGACTTCCATTCCATGATGCATATCCAATGGCCTCAAAGATTCAGATTCCCTTGGGTCTGCAAATCACATTCACATAAAAAAAAAGGTTATAAATTAACACTGGCAGAAAATATTATATCTAAAATGGGTATTTCAAGCAACAGATGGACTACACAATAGAAATCATTATGTTAAGTCAAGTGAGAAAAAAAAAATTCATCCCCTTCATACTTGAAAACAGCCTAGAAAGATTTGAAATTCTATGTATATTAGGTATTGGAAGCAACGAGCTTCATGATACGAACTCCTCATTGAATTGATATAAAATTGTTTAGAGGAAACGAACTCCCGTGAAAGAAGAAAACTACAAAAGTGAACTTAACACTGAAGAATAAGCTCCTTCATCCCTCATCTGAGTTCTTCAAATCTTAAGTACACAGGCCCGAAATATTCAAGGAATAGGGGGACAAACAAATGTTGTATAAAAGCTAAGTAATGATCCTCGAATACCATTTTTCTAATTGAAATAAATCCTGATAGAGCTTGAATTATGTATTTACTATTTTGGCAATGGCAAGAGAGTTTCAAGAGCTCCCCCTCTCCACAATGTTACAACAAGAGCTACAATTTGGCAAAATACAAAAAAACGACACCCTTCACCTGTCACAAATGGTCTTAATAACCTTTCTCACCACCTACACAGAAAAACACATCCTCCACCAAAAAGCAGAACTACCTGGATCACATGGGCACCATTGAATCACAGCACTCACACACCCAACAATGCATTTCCACCCTCACACTTCTTCCCTTCCCCATCCGTGAATACACTTGGGTGACTTGAGGTCTATCATATCCAACCATATTTCATGAATTTAATTATCCCACCAATGCCAGATAATTTAATAAAAGTCCTAAAGAAACTCATTAGGCTCAAAAGAAATATTTAAGCTAATGGGAAAACTCCCCCTAATGATGCAAATGAATACAGAGAACAGAATCAGATGAGTTATATGGATCTAGGAGATTCCATAAATTCTCATTTTACCATTTAGATAGTCTGCAAAGCCAAAGTCATCCAAGCTTCCAGTAAGAGCCTCCAATCCTAGCATTGAAGATGGAATAGGCCCTGGAGGCCTTTGAAATCTGCAATAGCGTTGAGTTAGAATTGAAACTATCTTAGCTTAGCAATGACTTTCAAGTTCCAACTAGACAAACAGCTTAAATTAGCTTCACTCGGGCATCACACATTGAAATGTTGGTGAAAAGAAAATAAAAGTAGAGGTTAGGTTTGAGTATCCCCAATGTAATTCATGCCCATAAAACATCAATCCTACAAGAGACATCCTATTTTCATGGCTCTAGCATATCATGGAATGAGGAGAAAAAGTGCTACATGAGTTGGAAGAGTTAGTGAAGTGAAGTGTGACTGCTTTTCCTCTGCCAATCGACACATTATAAAACAATAATCACAAAAGCATTATAGTTGAAACAAACTAAAATCTACAACAAAACTGCAGATTTTGATGCATTATAGCTTTTCAAATAGTGCTCCAATTTAGAACACGCCAAAAGAGATAAACATCTATACAAGAAGAATTGCCATACCTAGAAAGAATTTGCCTGTCCAAATCCATCTTCAATGGAAAAGCAGATCCATATGTATTCACAAGAATTTTCCTTTTCATCTCCTCTTCCGTTCTTCTTGTCTATATCAAGAAAAAAAAATTAGGAATATACATCAATCAAATTGAGAGAAATTTTTTTAACGAACAAGATCAAGCTTGTTTTTTCATCTTCAGATTGAAAGGAACATATTGCGGTTTTCCTAAGCATTCCACAAAAAATTTATATAACTGCTCTGACTGTAATGCCAATGTTCCCAAGTGCAGCCATAAGAATTTTATGTTGGTAAGAAATAATTCTACTAGCAAATAAATAAAGAAAAAACAAGGGAGAAACATCCCAAACCCTGTAATCAAGACGAGGGAGGCTTTTTCAGTGCTTTTCCTAAGCATTCCACCCCCCTCCAGGACTTTAAGGGTGCTAACAGGTTCAATTCTCAATGATCACCACTTAAAATTCCAATAGAATAAAGATATTAGAGAAAATTGCAAAAACCACACCAGTATGATTTAATACCCTCAAATTTTTAATTGTAAACATTGAGCCTTTAAACTTATACAAGTGTTAAAATTGCTTCTTCAAACTTACATAATTGTAGAAATTGTAACAATGGTATAAGTTTGAAGGTTCAATTTTTATCATCTGGGGTCTAATTTCTACAACTGTGGAAGATAAGAGGGTCCAAAAATTTTAGGGCTCAATTTTTACACTTGAAAATGTGAGGATGAAATTGCAACTACCACCATACTTCGGGGGTACTTTTTGCAATTTGCCCAAAATATTATGGATGCTCTTAGTCTTTTCCTTCCGTAGCAATCTAATTGAAAGCAGAACCTATTTGCTCCAGTTTCCTTTACTAGAAAATGTTAAGACGAGCTACTTGGAAGGTTTTATCAAACGGCACACTAGATAAATCACTCTGCCATTCCTATTTCAGTACGAAGAAATGAAATTCTCACCACCATTTTACAATAATTTATAAAAATGGGACTCAAAATTTTTTTAAAAATCAAGCTACAAGTTTCTAGTACGAGTAACTTAGGTAAACAGTTGTTCATTAGCTTCAGCGAACCCAGATTCTATACCCAACAACAATCTTGTCCAAATGCAATTACTAAACAGACGAATCCATATAGAAATGAAATAGGGCAACTTAGATTGAAAAAAGTGAGAGAATTACAGTTTCATAGAGGGATTCGACGGGATGAGATCCAACGAGATCGCTCTTCACGCCTTGGAGTCCAAATCGAAGGGCATCATTCTGGATCCCTCCGATTTCATGGGGAATGGCCTTCGAAGACTCCATTTTTTTCCTTTTTCCTTTCTCTCAAGAAAACTTCTTCTGCAAGTCGCGACCGTGGTTTGCCTCTGCCAACTGAGGATTGGTAAAGTTATGGTATTTATACAAAACACGGTGGCTTGGAAGAAAATTTATGAATTTTGGCCCAATAATCGGATATACATTGAGAGAGACGAAATTTTCCAAAAATGTGAAACTATCCACCGAAAATAGGAAAAAAATAGACCGAAAAATATTGATAGACTTTTATCAGCATCTATAAATGAGATGATAGATCTTGATAGACTTCCATTATTTCTATCAAATTTTGTTATTTTGTGTAAATAATTTCTCTTATTTTTCTATGTTTAAAAATTCTCCTATATATTATATACAAAATTTAAAAAAAAAAAAGTTTTTTAGACAAGGTTTAAAAAATGTTAAGGATAAAAAAAAATGTGGATGGAAATAGTGACATAATGTCAATGTTGATAGATAATTTTGGAAAAAGCAAAATACATTTTTGATCCATAAGATTTGGAATTAGTATCTATTTGGTCTCTAAAGAGTCGTTTGGTTTTATAGATAGATGAGAATAAAAGATGCGAATAACATGTTGGGAATAAGATGTCTAAGAATCAAAGATGATTGTGTTTGGTTGTACATGAAAAATACTATCAAAATTTTATGAACAAAAGTTTTTGTATTTAATTTATGAAATTAAGCCTATGCAATCTTATATAATTGTAATATATTAATTAATTAAAGAAACAATAATAGTTTTACTTATAAATATGTGAAAATGGAGTAATTTATAATTAAAATGAACCAATTAATATAGAAAAATTATAATAAACAGTCCAATTAGTTAAAATATTTAATAATATAGCACCTTTTAAAATTAATTGTATATATGAAACATAATCACCGATTAGGTTTTAGTTTTTTCATAAATTTCAAGTTTGCCCTTTTCTTCTGGATTTGAGGCGTGCTCTTTCTTCCTTCTTTTCTTCTTTCTTTTTTTTTTCTTTTTTTTTCCTGTTCTTTCTCCCTTGCATGTCCGATTCCAACTCTTCTTCCTTTCCTCCATCGCCGCCACACACAGCCGCCTCGTACCACCCTCTCTATGCTTCTCCTTAAGCATATCTAACTTACTTAATTAATATAGTAATAAAAGATTGAGTGTGATATTTTACGCTAGGGACGACGAAAGACGAGAGATAAGAGTTGTCGGCCTTCAAATGGAAGAGACGAAAGAGAGGGAGTTGCCGACCTTCAGATGGAAGAGACGAGAGAGAGGGCTCGAGTAGTCGAGGACGATGACAATAGTGTGAGCACGGGCTGAGGGTGGTAGCGAATGGCATGCGCGTGACAACAAATATGGGTTTAGGGTTTAGATGAGAGAGACTCAGATAGTAGAGATTGCGAGAGGAGGGAAAGAGACGACTATCACTGACAGCAGCTATCACTGATAGCAACTGATAGCATATTTCTCAATTTGAAAGTTATCACTGATAGCAGCTGAAATCACACATTTCTCAAATTGAAAGTTATCATTGATAGCAGCTATCAGTGATAGCAACCAACAACACATTTCTCAAATTGAAAGTTATCACCAATAATAGCTATTAGTGATAGCAACTGATATAACATTTTTCAAATTAAAAATTACCACTGATAGCAACTATCAGCAATAGCAACTGATAGTACATTTCTCAAATTGAAAACTATCACTAATAGCAAATTAAAAGTTACGACTAATAGCAACTATCAGCGATAGCAACTGATAGTACATTTCTCAAATTGAAAGTTATCAGTGAAAGCTTTCAATTTGAGAAAATGGGGAAGAAGCGCGCAAAATGGTAGCCGGGCCTGGGTGTTTTAGTCTTTTACCAATTATTGTCCTATATTTACAATTACTTTTCCCTTGTTCTATAAATTCTAATATTTATAGGCTGATGACTATCTATGCAAGCACCCCATTAATATATTTAATGAATGTCATATTAAATATAATCTAATATTTAATCATTGTTATAATTAATTAAGTTCCACATTAGTAACAATTAAATAATATAAACATATATTTTAATAAACCATGTGTTATATAAAAAATGAAAAAACGAGATAAAAATATAATATGTTAACAAAGAATATTAAAAAAAGTTTTATAAATATGATAGGTTAATAATGAATGAAATAATAAGAATTAATCATAAATAGTCAATCATGATTATAAGTTCATGATGAAAGATTAAAATAAATTAACAATTATTATTATTAATAAAAATAATTAGTAATTCATTATGATTATTGAAAATGAATCTTTGTACCAACTAAATTTAACTAATTCTAATTTACTAATTTAAAATTTTTAAGATATTTTTAGCTAATTAATTAATAATTTATTCATTTAATAAATTTTTATTGTAAAATTAAGTTAAGTAAATATTTTAATAAATTATTATTGATTTATTAAACAAATATTTATATTAATTTTGTTAAATTAATATCAACTAATTAATTAACTATATTTAAAATAAAAATAGAAGAAGATGAAAAAAAGATAAAACTCACCGTTTTGAAAAGGAATAGAAAACTTTGTCGGTGAGAAAAGAGTGTGCCTAATTTTCAAGCAAAGTGTTGAAAACGGTTGGAGTCTTTATCTTGGTTGAGGTTGAGCATGCTAGTTTGGCCCAAGCTCAAGTTAGTCTCCTTTTTCTAGATCCATTTCGATCTTTAGTTGCCACATTTTGCCTGGTTCCACCATAACAGTTACAATAAATTTCCATTTTTGTGGATAAACTTTTCTTTGAAATTTGTTATGTCGGAGTTTTGTGTTAAAGGGGAAAAAAAGTTACTTATATGATCAATCGTAGTCCTTAAAAGACAAATTAAATTGCCAAATTAGATTGCTGATTAGTCCCTTTTTTTTCTTCTGCCGAGAATCGTTATTTTATTTCATTTGTACTGACAAAATAAACAAAGCTCTCTAGAACTGGAATGAGACTGTTCGATTTCGTCAAAACTTAATAATTATACTTGAAATTGATTTAAAAAGCCAAATTAATTAATATATTTTCAGAATTAATTAAACGACTTGATTAATTTGATTTCTTCGATTGAGTTGTTTAGAGAAATAGCAAGTGTTTAGAGAGGGAAGGAACGATATAAAACTAAAATTTTAGAGAACTATAAGCTATCAAGTTGAATGTTTAAGTAAATACTTTTTACAATTTTGATTATTTTTAAATATAGAAAAATTAGTTAAACTATTTACAAATATAGAAAAATTTCATTGTCTATCGTACTAACGTGTACTATCACTTGTTTATCGCTATAGATAGTGAAATTTTTTTATATTTGTAAATAATTTGATATTTTTTTCTATTTATAATAATTTTCATATTTTAAATTAAATGATAAAACTGTTAAAAATATTTACAAATATAATAAAATGTCATTGTCTATCAATAATAGACCACGATAGACTTCTATCGCTTAGTGATAGAAGTTTATCGCGGTCTATCACTTATATACAATGACATTTTGTTATATTTATAAATATTTTGACTCATTTTGCTATATTTGAAAACAACTCATTTTAAAACTTATTAAATGTAGTGTGAAAGACTTCTTAAATAGTCTTTAAAAAATTGGACACAATTCTACAAGTTTAAGAGCTAGTTTAACCTATTTTCTTTCTATAGATTTATTACAATAAAAGCTAAATTGGTCGTGAATCTTCACAAATATTAACATAGAAAGTTAATGCCTACAGAAGTCGCAAAAGACCATTGATCATTTACACCTAAATTAGGTTGCATTTATGTTATTAATAAATAATTTTTTTTAAAGAAAAAATAGTATACAGCTTAAATTTAGATTGGAGATTTGGTAAGGATCCCATTTACAAAGTTATCCATACAATTATAAAACTGTGATAAGAAGGGTACAATTATCGATTGTTTTAGGTGAGAAAATGTCAAAAAAACAAAAAATAAACAAAAAAAATATTTAAGCAAGATTTAGAAAGCTAACTACTCAAACTTTTTTATTAATGAAAGATCATTCAACATCTTCTCTATAGCTTCATCGTCATGCACCCTTCCTTTAGTCTGAAAACAACAAAAGTATTTATAAGCAAGTCTACTCTATCTATAAACATTGTTTTTACTTTTCGAAGCTGTAACTGTTAAAATTGGACCATCAAACTCACATAATTGTAGAAATTATAACTATTTAAATTTACGAGTTCAATTTTTATCATTTAGGGGTCCAATTTCTACAAATATCGTAAGTTAGAGGGTTCAATCTTAACACTCGTATAAGTTTAAGGACTCATTTTTTTGTCTTTCTTTTTTTTTTTTCAAATTACATTTTTAGTTTTAAAACTTTTTAGTAGTAATTTAAAACTCGATGCATATTCATTGTTGAAAGAAAAACACACAGTAAACTAGAAAAACACACAGTAAACTTTTTAAAAGTTACTACTCTACTTATGATAAAAATTAAAATACCAATAAATATTTTAATGTAGGCATTACAAGGAATGACAAAAGATACCTTCAAAGATGGAACTATGGATGTAGCTTCCTCCACAGTTTCAGGGCAAAGGTTGCCAAGAACACATAGCTGCAAATTTCAAAAGGAGATAAACCTTCCCATAGAATAATAATAAGTAAGTTAATTAAACCAAATGATCCAGTATACATACCTCAAACTCAGCTAGTTGATATCTGCTTAGAATTCTATATGGTAGTAGTTAAGTTTTAACCACTTTTATGCGATTTTAAACAATGAAACCAACTTTAATGTTTGTAACTTAGGTGATAAAGTAAATTGTATTTCCCTCCATGAATTAAATATCAAAGTAGTACATAATTTTCGGATGGATACCTAGGAAACCTATAAAATAGTATGGCTGTAAAGGTATAATGAACTTTAAGCTAATCTAGTTCAAAATGGGGTTAGTTATAGCATAGAGTAGATATGCACAACTCATCCTTCCCACCATCCCATAAAATAGAAAACATTAAAGTTTAAAGGATACTCTCGGACTTGTCTAACAGCATCAGGGTTCTTATAGCGACTGAAGCGTTTCACATACTGCAATGACTTTTCAAACACTCTGCAGAAGAAGACCAAATTAAAAATCCATTGTTATTGTATGGCAAGTGAGAATGAATATCGTAATTTAAGTATATATTTTAGCTATTCCAACAAAGAAGAAAAACTCTAATTTAACTTATGAATCAATAAAGAATAAACATAAATCTCACTGAGAAACTTGATTTGTTGGATCCTCGGCCCTTTGTTGAAGCTGCTCATACTTGTGTTCAAGGATCAAAGAAACTTCGCAATTCATTAAACACTTGGCTTTTAAGAACTCTGTAGGTAGACAAAGGAAGTAAGTGTCAGTTATCATGTCTTATATTTTCTCTTTATGGACCTTAGAACAAAGAGCACAAAGAGCGAAATAAAAGATTAAATACATGAATTGCTCAACAGATCCAAAATTTTCAAATATATGAAGCAAACACATTGCCACAGAAAGATTGAGCGGCTTAAATGTCATTGAATTGAATATTGATAGAAAATCAGAGATGTACAGAAAGATTGGTACCATCCCCAATTTTAAGCTCCGCAGCATTTTCTTCTTCTTCTCCAGACATGCTTGAAGTTAGAGATTTGTCCAACCTACAATATATGGGAACGAGTAGATCAAGATCAAAACTAAATCTACATAAATGATATTACAAAAACTGCTCGCGAAGCTACACTAATAAATCAAAATACCATCCCAAACAACAAATTACCCGACCAAATTGCAAGGCATCAGAGATTCAGAAGTATAGTAAGAGAAGGGAAAATTCAAAGCCAGCAACTAACTACACATAAAATTGATAACCTTAAGAAAGAATACTTTGAATAAGGTACGACACAAGAGATTCTTTCATGCACTTTTACTGGATTTAGCCTATAACATTAGAAAATTGTCCTCGTGATGTAACTCATAAAATACATTACTACTTTCTTGTGTCTCATGATTTCTATCAAGGTTTCCCATAAATCAAACGAAGTTTAAATTTTGTAATATACTTTATGAACCCTAGGAACATTAAACCTTTAATTCACATTGCAAAAACTCCATCCAAATCAACTTTGTATTAACTATAAAATAATCAGCAATTTTTGAGAACAGAGAGGGGCAATTGGGCCCTAACTAAATGCCTAAACAGCAATGTAACTTTAACTGAGAATGGTGAAACGTATACCTAGATTAGAAATTTAGAAAAGAAGAGATTCGTAATCTTGGAGAACGGAAATGAATACCAAATCCTACTGTTGAAGATTCAACCACCGTCTGAAATTAGAAGAATGTATGTAAATAGAGAAGAAACTGAGAGAGGGAAGAACGCACCACAAAACACAGAGAGGATCAGGGGCGAGATCCGGCGGCGGCGAGATGTGACGGCAAAATCAGAGGCAGCAAAAACAGAGAAGTGCGCGATGGAGGAGAGGCAGCTTCTTCGTTTTCAACTCGGACGGCCAATAACGGTGATCATAATATTCGCACGTTCTTCGGGGCCATTTATATATGTGTATATTTTGGGAAACTGGAGCCAAAATGTTTACTAAATTTCAAAATGGGCCCAAATCTACCCAATAAAATTTAAATAATTAACCTACTCCATCACTAATACTTCATAAATAATCTAAACTTGAACGATATTTTATATCTAGATTTTTATATTTTTGGACAAATTTAACCTTATAGTATATTCTTTCGCTTATTAATTTTTATAATATTTTATAATTAGAATATTAAAAGAAGACAAAATAAATTTAATATTAATTATTTAGAGATTTTTTTTATTAATTATTAATTACTAATTACGAAATATATCATCATATGTTTTCCATTTAGTTATTTCTTATTTTCTTCGTTAACAGATATGTTATATATCTCCAAATCTTAAGAATATGTGATGGGTTTCCAAAATTATTTGCTGTGAAACTTCTTCAAACAAAGTATTTTAGGTGAAAATCCCAAGTATTGATTTTTTTTAATTTTTCCTAACATTATTATTATATAATATGTGACATATATTTGCAAAATGACTAAATATTGACAAAGTAAATGAAATATATATCTTAAAAGAAATGAGACCAAAATTATAATATAGAGTATAATATTAGGGAAATTATTGTGTATAGAAAAAAAAAACAAAATTAATTACACATATAGAAAAAAGTGCACCCCATGCTTTTCTATTTTCCACTTTTTTTCTATATGTGTAATTAGTTTTATTTTTTTTTCTATTTGTGAAAAGACCCCTATATATTATATAACCTAAAATTTATAATTGTTCTAAATATATTTTAAATAAACATTGTATATATTTGAAATAACGTCGTATATATTTTAAATAAACCTTAAAAAATTAAATAAAAACCAAAATTTGGTATTATAATTATGTATTAAATGCAATCCACTAATTTGAGGATTCTGAATTTTAAGTCAAAATTTAAAATTTGTAAAAAAAAAATTTGTAAGACAAATTAAGGAAGAAATAAAATCTCTTAAATTTAATGAAAATGGAAATTTCTTTTTGTGATGGTTTTGAAAATTCAGAAAAGATTATGCACATGATTTTCATATTTTCTTTTCCATATTTGTGTCTTTTTATTTTTTTATTAAAAAAACTAGAAATTAATGGAATATTATAGACTTTTAGACTTAATTTTTATATAATATTGTAATATTATCTCTTGGTATAGTACTGTTATTTTTGTCAACGCTGACTTGTCTAAAATTCAAGAAAGTTGGTTGGTTGGTAGAAGACAATAGTCTCATCCACTTCGTTTATCACAACTTTATTCTATCTCTTTCACTTATTCGTTGCACATATAAGGGCAACATAAGTTTGATCTATGTTGAGATATTTAACATCTTTTCATCATGTTTATTAACAATTAGTCAAAAGTAACTAAATGTGGAATTTTTTTTTTTAATTTTAGGCTTACATGAAATGATATGTAAGCTTGTTTTTCATTTACTAGACCTTGTGAATTCTGTGTATCCTGTCATTGCATCGTGAATAGCTCTGTGAACAAGAAATGTGCAAAAGATGTTATCTACAATGCTAGATACTACACGAATCATATAAGTAAGATCAACAAACTTTAATTTATTGGGATATCCAAGAACCGATATCTTCGTGTAGCTTATTTTTAGAAGCATCCAATTGTTTTGTGTTTTTGGAAACAAGCTCTTGTCCTCCACCTTCAGCTATTACTATAACCATGTGTCCTTATTCTTTCAATATACTAAAAAATGCCACTTTTTTCTTTCAGATAAAAGAGTGACTCTAGTATATCAAACAACAATCAATATGACTAACAAGAGATGACTATTAACCCTATGCAATTCAATATAAAGTAAAAATTAGTTTTAAAAAATCATTCAAAAGTTACAAAATTAATCCAACACCAACTAGAGATAAATTAATGATTCTTACCACTATTGCGCCCCTCAACTTCATTAATCGACGTCATTCTCATTACTTTTAGCTTCAACGTGCGCAACATCAATAGCACGTTGAGCTTCTTGAACAAGAGTGTCAAAATCAAATGACTTGTCTATGATCTAAAAATAGACTTACATTAGTCTCAAAGAGAAAAAAAATTCAAATATAAATTTGATAATTCACATGCAAACACATTAAAAAGAATTAACAAAAAAAATTTATATTATTTATTGAAATATCATTATCAATCGTCTTTGGAATTCTAACTATTGAAACTTTGAGGCCACACTTTTTTATTTTCTACATGAATGAAGACTATAATTTATATGAGATCAAAAGCTCTTTATTTCTTTTAGATATTCTACCTATATATTGTGAATTGTTTGTAGGTACTTCATAAATGGCAGCAGCTCCTTAAGACTAACTATGAACAAGTGTTTAGTATTTTTCTTGAATGCTCTCGACAATCTTGGATGTATTATTGTGACTACCTTTTGATGTTCCAAGGAATGTGCCACCACATTTATGAATGTTGTTCACAAACTTTGGTGTTAATTGAATTGTATTTTTACTATAAGAACCTTTATACCCTTCCTATAAGACAATCAAATTTATTTTGTTATAAAGTAATGTATTAATGATATTTAAATGTGTGATTAAAATAAATAAAAGTGTGCAAAAATAAATAAAAGTATGTAATCACCTCAATACCAACAATCTTATGGACACCATACATGTGATAGAATTCACATACTATTTCCTAATAACGTGTTAAGACCAGGGTACAAATCCTCCACAAGTTACAATATACGCATTGACTTTATCGGTTTCAAAAACCACCTAAAAATATGTATGACTTGTTAGTTACCATCCAAAAGGAGCATGACAAGGAAAAAAGAAAGTACAATTAGTAACCTTTTGGCTAGTCCAACATGTCGAAAATATCTCCCACTTTGAGATTTCTTTTCAACAACCTATTTGAAAAAAAAAACCCAAAATTATAGCCATTCAAGTCTATAATTAACAACTATAAGAGTTGAAAGTATAGACTCAAGTTACTTACATTTTGAGCAACAACGTCATCCACATCAACAAAATATATTGCTTGATCATTAAAATACGTTTTTTTGTTAGTATATGTTCCTCTATTTTTAAATAAAAAATATGATGTGTTATAATCAAATATAGAAATATACTCAACAGCAAAATAAGCACGATGATTATGTAATGGATTCATACGGCTGCAAAGAAGACAACAAAATTATATATTCTCTTTCCTACTATAACAAACAACAAAATTCATTTAAATCCATTATAAATTGAAATCCCTCCAAATTATGGTTACAAACAACTATCACCGGGTGTTTAGGATGAAGAGTAAAATAATGATAGTAAAGAGTTATTAACTGTTGTAAAGTCTTGGGACCACAATGTAAGAAATTGATAAAATATAAAGTTGATATTTTTTAGTAGTAGAACCCACCAACTTCTTGGGCCTAATAAAGAGTGGAATTCAATACTCTTAATTCCTAACTTCAACTTCTCAACTCCTTGAGCCGTGCATGATAAAATCTAATATGATAAAAAGAAGGTTAGTCATATATGTATATATATAATTGGGGGATAATATGAGGACACGTAGTGTAAATTGGCGGGTTAGAGAAACGGATCCCATTCTCGTTTCTTTCAAACCAACCGAGCTTCGCTTTCCACTGCGTTCTTCAGAGCTTCACAGATTCAGAGAGAGAGAGAGTCAATGTCAATCAGTGGAATATCTCCAACTCCTGGTCTCTGTTCTTGCTCCCATGACCAATTCACTCTCGGCAATCGCCTCTCCGTTGTTTCTCTGCGTTTCTCTCGTCCTTACCGCACAATTTCCCTTCCTGGAGGTGGCAATTTCATCGGCAGACCCAACTTTTTGGTCCATTTTGAACCGAGAACACTTCTGACGAAGCCTCAACGATTAGCTTTCACATTCTCGGCTAGAGCTGCTGATTCTACTCAGCCATCTTCCGTCTCAGCCTCGCCGGACAAAGCAGTAGTTACCGACGACGAATTCTCGCTTGCGAAAGTACGTTTCTGACTCTCTATGCTTATGAATTCTTGAGAGTATTGGCAACGGTCACTCCTAAGTGGCAATTAGATTGGAATTTCTCAATTATGTTTGATGCGCTGTAGTGGTTGTAAAGAAACGAGAGGAGATGTTTGAGATAAAAGTAGTGTTTAAACTTTAAATTGTGAGGGAGTAAAATTCTGTTTTTGTGTCTTGGTTATTCGCGTGAAAATTTAATGCGTTAGAAGGAGGAAAGGTAAATAAAGAGACTTCACTCGATGAATAATATATATGTATATGTTGCAGAGATTTGTATTTAAGATATCATTCTTTGGTAGTATAATTAAAAGTCTAAGATGTTAAACTAGGACAAATTAGTCATTTACTATGTGTAATATGCCCCAAATATATGGAATAAAGAATAAAGTACGTACCAGATACTTTGATATATAATGCAATAAAATGTACAGTTTCTTTTGTCACTATTGATGTACACACCTTTTCTCTTTATGAATTGAGATGTAATTTTTTTTAGTCTATTTGTTCTGTTGTTGTGGTGTTTTACCATTTTTTTTACAGGTTTCATTTGGTGTAATTGGCTTAGGTGTTGGGGTTTCTTTGTTGTCGTAAGTTGTTTCTTCCTCAGGCTCAAAATTCCTAAATTTATAACTTGTACATTTGATCTGTTTTCGTTCTATAGGTATGGATTCGGTGCATACTTTAATATCCTCCCAGGATCTGAATGGTCTGCCATTATGCTGACATATGGCTTCCCTCTTGCAATTATTGGCATGGCTCTAAAGGTATAACTTTCTATTTATTCACCTTTTGCAGTGTAAAAAAGGACTAACGTGGTAAATGTATGCTTCTTCAGCAGCCACATTATCTTATGGTCATTTCAGCTTTTCTATACCCTATATATTATTAGTTATAGTTCAGTAGCTTATCCGAATTTAAAATACCTAAAAGTTGCTATCTGGACTTTTAAAGAAAAGTAGTGTCATTTAGTGTTCAACACATTCTGTGTTTCATTGGTCATTGCCTTTCTTAAATGGCCTTGCAGTGTTGCTTCTTTGTCCCTAATTCCTTAACTTCATGAACTTGAGCTGAAAAGGAAAATAATTGATAGAGAAAATTAGGTCCTCATTCCAAGTCCACCCTTTGAATGTTTGCAGTATGCTGAACTCAAACCAGTGCCATGCTTGACATACTTAGATGCTCAAAAACTGAGGGAAACATGCGCCACCCCAATTCTCAAACAGGTTTTTTTCTTGGAACTTCATTCTTTCTAAAGGACATGCTAGTAACATATGTTGTAAATATATTATCTTGTGAGTGTTTGTTTTGATAGACCTGCCATTTTTATACATTTATTCTTATAGAGGGAGTAGAAGGACAAAATTGTTATTAGAATCTTTAGGAGAAAAAAAAAATTGGCCCAAAGGTGCGGGAAGCCATTATACTTGGGTAGGAGGGGCGGAAGAGAAAAATGCTGAGGAATTAAACGTATGGGAAGACATTTATTCTTATAGAGGGAGTAGAAGGACAAAATTGTTATTAGAATCTTTAGGAGAAAAAAAAATTGGCCCCAAAGGTGCGGGAAGCCATTATACTTGGGTAGGAGGGGCGGAAGAGAAAAATGCTGAGGAATTAAACGTATGGGAAGAATGGGAAAGAGTAGTCTGAGTTTTATCTGCATGTGGAGAATTTTGAGCCTCTCAAAATTCTTCTTTTCTTTATTTTGCTGTCATTCAAAATGATCAATTGAGACTTATCATGTTTTTCTATTTACTGTTCTATGATATTTCGTTTAGTTTGTTTATTTAGGTTTCTTCATCTAGTCAATTCAGTTTTTAAACATGAACTTTCATCTTGTTGATACTGCACTACAGCTCGGAAAAGCACGAATCTGTCATTTGGTGTGAAATATATCTTTCCAGATTATAAATGAAAAGTTATCGATTTATTCGAGAAAAACAAAAAGCTTGCCTTTTATTTCACTTTGACTGTTGTTTCAAATAATATGTCACTTGCGAGTTTAACTTAAATTGTTTCAAATACATTGACATTTTGTTTATACACAAGTTTCATTGTATAAGTTGTTTCATATTTCTGATCACTTCATAACATTATTCATCAGGTAAGAGATGATGTTATTAGGTTCCGTTATGGGGATGAACAACACTTGGATGAGGCATTGAAACGGATTTTCCAATATGGTCTGGTAGGTAAACTGGGGTTACTTAAATCATCTTTCCTTGTGATCTTTGATTGCAATTTTACCTGCCAGTAATTTCATACTCTGGTTTTCTTTTTTTGTTTGTTTGTTTGTTTTGTTTTTTTTAATGGATTCTCAGCATTATATCAATTCAAAAGACTCCTGCTTTATCAGTGTAGAAACTGAAAGTTGGCTTCACTTTTGCTTAGCCGTTGCATTGTTCTGATACTAGAATTTCAATAAACCACTAGATGCTGACATATTATTGGATCCAAGCTGTTTGAACTCCAGTTCATGCTTGTCCCATCCAATATATAGGTCTAGGAGTGCACATTTTGATGTGATTTTGAGACTGATGTTAAATAAATGTTGAGATAGCCTCTTATCATCCATTTGCCCTCTTCCTGAAGGATGAAGCGTGGCATCCAACACTCAAAAGAATTCCCACAAATCCTTACTGAATATGAAAAAAATAGTATTCTTTTTAAAAAGGAAACAACGATCACTTTTAATTGATAAAATGGAAAGAGACTAATGCTCAAAAGTACAAGAACCCAATGATAACAAGAAATAAAAGGAAATGAAAGAAATAGTATCTAAGAAGGTTTAGAAGTTGTCACCATTGTATAGGCTCTGCTCTGCTATTTGACTCAATTGCTAACGCCATAACATTGTAGTATTAATGAACTAATTGAACAAAATAGTAAGTTAACTAGTCAGCAGTGGATCAACAACTAAGAAGACTGACCAATGGGTAAATGTGACAAACAGAAAAAGATAAAAGTACTATGTGAAAGTAACTTCAGAATGTATTACGTAGTGCCTATATTCTAGTTTTAGATGTCTGTCACATAACAGATGCTGCAGGACTCCCGGCATTGTGGGACGCTTAAATAGACTATTAGAGGGTTAATAGTTATTCTTTTGGCCCTTGACACAAATAAAGATATTAAATAAGATCTATGATGTTGAACAAAATACTATTTCTTTTTTTTTTTTAAATATAATTTTTTTGGATATGCTCATGAATTTTATGTACTACTCCCAACTTTTTGAAGATTATGTGTGGTCATGTCCATCTCCTTTACTTGTACGCTACTTTCTAGCCAATTAGCAGTTCGATATATAATAAATTCGTAATACTGTAAGGTATGAACGTTTAATGAACTTGTTCTTTAGTACTTTGGATGGATCAATTTCTTCAACGCTTATTCATAAGTTTACTTAGATTGTATTTTAGATTTTCAATGTACATTGCACGGTAATGTCCTGTATGGCTAATAAGGCTTCTCAGCTTATAAATTCTCTTCTTGCCATCATTTATCCCCTCATTTCTCTTTGTTTCTTTCTTAAATTGGTCATCCTGCATTTGAACAACTTGACGGTCAGACAGATACACAAATACAGATAGAAGTTTATTTTACAATCTTAATGTGAAATTGTATAAATTGTGTATTTGAATCCTCATTTTTATACTTTACATCAATTTTTGTAAATTGATCATTAATGCATTCTTCTTTTGTATGCACAGGCTGGGGGAATTCCTCGAAGGAGTGCACCTATTTTGCAAAGTATTCGTGAAGAAGTATGTTTACATGACTTTGTATTTGTTTCAGATATTTGCAGTACTTATGACGCTTTTGATTGTACCAACTGGAAGTACTACTAAATACAATAGCATGATAACAACGCTATGATTCTAATATTATGCCATTGGGTACAATTCTAGGTCACTGAAGATGGAAAGTATTGCCTGATCTTGGTGTTTGAAGCCAAAGCCTTGACATTGTCAGATTTTGAGCGAAGACAGGTAATTGACATATGCTTCTTTTATGTAGTTGAAGAAAGAGTGCTGTCAGATTTTTTTACCCTTTTAATTCTCCAGAAGATTGATTTAATTGCTCAAAATCCAAATTTTGCGTGCTGATGTAGTCATCATGATAAATGTTTATCGTCATTCTAAAGGAAGAATAGTTTTCGGAAGACTTGAAACTGTATGAAGACATTATATTTAAAGATGAACCTATGATGAATTTGCAGGCAAAATTTGCTTCTTTCTTTGGCCCAGGGATCACTGCAGAAGTTGGTGAGCTTAATGCGTTACATAATTTATCTTTTTTCGTTTTTTTTTGGAAATTATAGTTACTGAAAATTTCTTGAAACTTTTGCAGGTAAGGGAGAGAATGATTTGTATGAAGTCCGGCTTATTTCTAACACAATTCCCGGTGCTTCACCTTGATAAAGTATATGGTGTAATCAAATTCTGCTACATATAATGGTTTCATTTAGTATACAAACTGCTGTCCACTTGTGAAGTTCCGGTAAGTATATATTTCTTTCAAAATCCCTGCAATCGAAACATTAAATTTGGTCTCTAATGTTTATAACAAGTGAAAAAAATATGACAAAAGATTTAGAAAGAGAAAAAAAAATGACATCCAAATGGTTTCCTTCCTGAATTTATAATTGCAAAATCACTTCATTCTTAAAATAAAAACAGGACAATCTACCTTACCTATACCTCTTCCGGAACTTTTTGACATGATGCACATGGTTATTTGATTAATGAACTTTCCCTTAGAATAGTCACAGAATTATGAAATGTACCCTTGCGAGCTGGAAACTACCGCCTAAAAAGGACCCAATGCGGACGACACGTGCCCATAAACATGGTGCATTTTGGGCTTGTAAATGCCAATTTTGATTGTAGCTTTTGTCACAATTTACTAGAAGGTAGTAGAGCCATATTCTTGTACATTGATACATAATCTTGACTTTCTTGTTTTGGAATAATAGCATTTATTACCATTGAACTGTTGCCGTTGCCACATAGGGTACTTTGAACTAGTCTCATTCATCACATTTCATTGAAGATTTTTGCCAATCAGTGATTCATCAATAATTAGTCTCAAATGAAGTCTTACAAGTCTTTCTTACAGCTTCTCACGTGGGCTTAGTACTAAATGCCGTCTATTTTTTAAGTTTGATGGAGACCATGTGGTTTTCTAATTTTTGATTCTCAAGAATTATGCTTCTTTTTTTATAATTTTTTTTTATCATGATTTTCATTTTTTTTAACTAAATGTTTGAATTTTTTTGTCAAATTCTAAATTCTAAAAACAAAATTTTAAAAGCTACCAATTTTAATTTTGAAAAATAGACTTGGTTTTTTAAAAAATATCTAAAAAGTAGATAACAAAACAAAGAAAATTAATAGGTTGAAGTAATGTTTATAAATTTAATTTAAAAAAAACAAAATTGTTTTCAAACGGAGATCTAGGTTACTAGATTTCAGTTGAATACTTAGGTTTTTGAGATCTAAAGCTGATGGCTCCTCTCCTCGCTTCTCCAAAAGTTCTCTTCAAGTTGCTTTCTGGAATTATTCTCTCCTTTTAGTAGCCATTAAAATTTACCTGGGACCAAAAGGAGGGAAATGAGAAACATGTGTTCTTATGCTCTTTTGCCTTTTGTATATTCTCTCAAGGGTAAGTCCACGTGAAACTGTCATTACATATATCCTATTGTCTCTTCTCTTTCACCTCCCCGCTTTTCAGTTTTCATCGCTGTAAAAATAGGATTCTGACCGTCTCATCGAGGATAATCACCTCGGGGGAGGGCCAAATTTTCCTAATCTAAGAGTTGGAATCTTCTTCAAATCACCTCTATGGGTGAGAATGAGTCGATTAAAGTCTATAGTTCAGTTAAAATTAGATGGGCCAGAAAAATACTTTTATCGGAAAGTTCTTGCAAATTATTGCTTTAGAAGGGACATTTCTGAATGTTAACTAGGACGAGGAATTGAAGATCGGGTAAACTAAAGTTGAAACATACATATTCGAAGATGGGGTGGTTCCTTAAACTCAAGTTGGAAAATATCTGCCATTGAGGCATTGAGAAGATTCTTTTCATCCTGCCGTGCATAAAAAGGTTTTGCATATTTTTCTTATTTCAAGTTTGTTGTTCTAATATATTTTGTTCTTTGACTCTCTTATTTTCTCTGTCTTCACATTTTTTACACCTGGTGAAATTGTTTAGTCTTTTTTCCTAAAATGGAAAAGTATCTGTTTTTGGTGTTTGAACTCTTAAAAGCTCAAAATTTACTTTCATTTTAAAATTCTGGGCATAAAATTTCAACGGTAGAGATCAAATTTATTTTAATGATTTTTTTTAAAAGATCAAATTTATTTTAATGAGTAACCATCATATTGTTGATGTTTGAACATTCTAAGTTTCTAACTAATGTGATAAGTACTTTTTGAATTTCTTAGTGGGTCCTCGATTGGGCTGTTTTATTAGCTCATGAAGCACTTGTATCGTGCAACTAGGCCGATCTTCTTTATTCCCTTACACTTCTTAGAGATCCACTTTATGATTTATAGTATTAGAATTGGATTCTGAATTGATAGAAGCTTCATTACTTAGTAACCAGTGAAAGGCAATGAAATTAATAATCATACTTATTAAAAGCTTTGTTTGTTTAAAGGTAAAGACAAAGGCAGGCACGTGAAGTGAGAAGGTAAAGCTGCTCCCAACTTTCACCATCCCAATAAACGAAAAATAATATCACTTGGCACCAACATTAAAGCAGAGAACCACAAAACTAAAAGCCCTAACCTTTCTCCGCAGGCCTGAGGTCCCTCTCCATGATTGCTCTTAAATTTCTTAACGCAAACACAAACCCCACTAACACCTGCAAAAATATGCCTGAAATACAAAGCGAATCTCCTTTTGCCATTTTCTCAGTAACTTTTCAGCACCCTTTCAAATGAGGTAAAAAGTTCTTCTTTCTTGTTTTGTGTTTATCTCTCTGTCTTGTTCTCATCCATGACAGGCACCCACCTTGCCTCCACGTTTGCTCGTTTGTACTGTTTCTATCTCCATTTTCTCCTTTTGTCATCTCCTTCTCTTTTCTTGCTTTAATTGTCACCTGCACTCAAATTAGACTCATCACTGTTGTGTATGGGTCTGAGGAGAATGGGATTTCTCTTATATTTGCTAATTTAGGCATTGTCATCTGTGAACATGACCCTCATGGAAATTTGTAGAAAATGCTCAAACTTTACTAAACACCTGTGGTTTAAGAAAGAGAGAAATGCAATATCTCGGTGTTGGAATAACATTTTATGCGCAAAATGAGAAGATTAGCCACGTGAAGGACTGTTCAACTAAATGATCTTTGGAGCCTCATACATTTCATTGTGAAAGTGAAGTTTTGATTAATGTAGAGCTGTTACCTTTTCCTCAACTGAAAGGTATAGTCTGTTGTTATTGGGGTGGAAAGGAAAAAAAGGCACTCTAACAAAGTTACAAATTATGACCCATATTGATTCTTACCAAACAATGTTTAAAGCTACTGGTGAAAAGATGAATCACAGTTCAATCATACCAGTAACACAAAATCCACAAAAGGTCACTTCTTCTGCTCAACAATAACCTTTGAGAACTGTTTTTCGTTTTACTTTTTTGTTTCTTTTCACTTTTAGTGTTTCCCTTGAATCCCGGCCCTTTCACCTGTGGACTGATTTTGAAATTATACTGACTGATATTGAGGTACAAGCATGTGGATGTCTAATGAATGACAGATGCGATGATTCAGAGTCTTCTTTTTTTTTTTTTTTTTTTTTTTTTTTTCCTTTTCATTATTTTAGCCATTTGACCATATCCTTCAAATGCATAACCATTCTTTCCAGAAAGAGAGAAATAAAGCAGAAATTTCAATATAAAGCAGCAGAAACTGTGAGAACCCATTTTGTATTTTGCAGTAAAGAATCTGGATGGGCTCCACCAATAAAGCAAGGAGGGTGGGGATGGTTGGGGAAGTGGGATTGTAAAATGTTTGGTACAGAGCTTATGGTAGTTGGGAGTTTGGAAATATGTTTTGTGAAATTGGCTTTGCTTCTGATACTGATATATTCTTGGTTAGAGTCCTCCAAGTTTTTTTTTTTTTTTCTTTCCCTCTTCTCTTTTTTTCGTTTTCCCATCTGATTGATTCTTTTCTACTGTCCGGAAAATGCTTCCCACAAACAGAGACAACCACAACTGTATGAGTTGTTGGGAAGCAGACAACCATGGGAGAAAATCATAGGTCTGTAAGCTATAGCCTATAGGAATATGTGAAGAGCGTGGTCCCATTTTTACTCTTACACTTCTCCATTTTGTTAGATAATTGATCTGAATCAGTCAAGCCTAATCTTGACGGCCCCATTTGTAGAAATGCACAATCAACGAGGAAGAGACTGAACCATCCAAATTATGACTGTTTGCACTCTCATGTTTCGGGGAATGGGTTAATCAGCCTAAAATTTCTTCCTAGATTTCTTAATTAGTTGGGTTTGTGTTAATCTTGTCATTTCAAACCCCTTTGAATCTTCCTTCTACTTAAATCATTATTATCACTCGAAAGATCATAGAATGTACATACCGCTTTCTCTGGTTTCTTTTTAGGAATGGAATAAGAATTTGGTGAACCAGTTTGTTCTTTCCCACATGCCTTTAACGATCTCTCGTTAATGGGAGGTGTCGAAGCAGGGCTAGGACTTGTTGAACTTCTGTCAGGTGGTGTGCTTTGAGTTCCCACATCCTTGGTCGTCATCCCTTCCACTCTCTTTTCTACAACTCAAACAATGAACTTGTTTGATATTGAATTCAACTTCAAAGAAACCTTGCAAATCTTGTTATAAGAAAATGAGTGGAAAAAGAAAAGTGATGGTACCTGGAATTGGATACTGATGAACTGCTTCCTCCTGTGGAAAATTAATTGGCCTATCTTGGAGTTGTCTGGAATTTGTGGAATAAACTAAAGGAGCAGACATGGTGATTCTGGTTCTAAAATTTCTGAATGACCTTGCATTTAGTGTTTTAGCAGATAAAAACTCCATTGGAACCTCCCCTGAAAGAGGATTGCAAATATATTTCTCTGCTTCATACCACTTTGAGTTCAAAACAAATCCCTCTGGTGACAAGCTTTCCCAGCTATTATAACTTGACCTGGCTTGCAATGCTGCACAAAAACCCACTACCCACTTTACTATTGAAAGACAACTCCATTTTCTTATTTGCTTTTCTCAGCTGAAACCAAGGTTAAAAACCGAGTGGTTCCTTAGGGTGTTTGCAAAAATGTCTTACCTTTGAGAGCAGTAGTGAAAGAATAGGTTGATGGGTCAATTTCATCTGCAAAAGAAATCAAGAAATAAACGATGAGATGAGAGAAACCCATGACAGGAAAAACTGACTTGAAGCAGAAAACAGAGAGGTATTTTTTTTAAGTACCTCTCATGGAGTAGCCTGGGGAAGAAGCAGTGCTGGAGATGGTTATGTTTGATCTAAAGGATCTGCCATCTTCCCTAAAGCTTCGCATATAAGACCCTGAAAACCTTCTGGAACTTGTGTTCTCACACTTGATCCTTGCCCTAACTGGCCACTCTCTTAAATTGAAGTCATCTGGTTCTTCTCTTCTTTGAGAACCATAATGAAACTGCTCCATTCTAAGGCTTTGAAGAAATGAGAAACTAGTTGAATTCAAGCCTTTTAAACCCCCTTCTTCAAGCTTTTACTAATACCACACTCTTCTCTGTAGTTTATAAGGCTAAATATTTCCCATAGAAAAATATTTTAAGATTTTATACTGTAAAAGCAAATATCCTTAATTCATGAACAATTGTCTTATATGTATATATGTGTATATATATTTGCATATATGTTTTATCTAATTTCGTCTATCAACATTCTAATTGTTATTCCATGTCTAAAAAAGCTGAATTCCTTTTTCCCAAATAAAACAATCATCTCTGTCACAGCCCAAATTGCTAAGTGCTCTTTTTGCCAGACAAAACAAGTCCATTTCAACAATTTTCAGTCTCAATTATTGGTCTATATTGTTAGGGTTCTGTTTCAAATAATGGGTCTCACACTAAGTTGTTGTATAGCTCAAAATGTTTCCCATGCAATGTCATTTTGTTTATGATGTCTTCCTCCCTTGTAATTTCAACTTCCTTCCTAGTTCAAAACTTTGGATATTAATGTCATGTCATGATCAAAGCTTGTCCCAATTTTGTTGTTCATATGATTACGGTTGTTGATTTAAAAAAACTTTCTTTTCCTAGTTTAGTGTATTATTGTCGACAACCAACATGAGCATAGCTCAACTAGTATACAGTTATACTATCAACTTTAGGTTTAAGATTCGATCCCCCGCTTCACATATCGTCTATATATATATATATATATATCAAAGTGTTGAGACAACTAGATGTATGAAGGGAGATGGGTAAGAGAATTTTTATCCACTTATTGTCTTAATTTTTCTTAGAAAAAAATTATTTATTGGACTTTAATGACATGTTTTGATAATTTCATTAAGATATCTTGTTTTTCAATTTACACCATTTCATTCTTTATCCATCCCCTCCCCCCCCCCCCCCAACCCCCAATAAATAATTAACATAACAGAACACCTATTACACAGATTTACAAACCCAAACCTCCTCACCGAAAAAGTGAAAGAGAACTAAACATGCAACCCAAAAGAATCCCTACAAACTCCTTTAGATCAGGAAGAAGAAGTTTACAAAACTAGCACAAAAATTACTGAAAACTACCGTTGCACGAGCAAGATGATATGCCACCCTATTCTTCCCTCTCGAGCACCAAATGTAAGACAGAACTCGAGTAGCCTCAGACAAGGAGGCAATCTCCTCCACTAAGCTATTTAGCTTAGACAGATCACAACCCACACGGTCAACAACATTAATAAGCTCAAGATTGTCAGATTCTACAATAAAGGAAGGGAGAGGTAAACACGACCTCGAAAAAGAAAATTAAAAAGGCACTTAATCACCGCTAAGGCTTCAAGGTTCTTAATGACTCACTTCTTCACCACCTTCTCGCAACCCATATACACCAGAGACTCAACAGAGTTATGCATGATCTAGCTTATACCTCGCACATGATCCGGCTTATGTCTCGCACACCCTCAATATCAAATCACACAACATCAACATTCATCTTCCAAAAGTCCAACTCAGGTGGCATCCACGACACTTGACTTAATAGACTCTTTGGTCTAGGCGGGGGGGGAGGGGCCTCCCCACGGGAACCAAAACCAAACTCCTCAACATGTGGTCTGTTATTTTTTATCAGATTACAGTAATGCCACACATCCCATAGAAGGATGGTAGTAGTCTCCCGATTACATTCATTTTCTTATAATATTTAGGGATTGCATTAACTCTATCATGATTGTCAATTTTTTTCATCAAATTTTAATGGGTTAGCAAGAGGAATATCATATTTTTACTTTTCATTCGGAAAACTAACAAACCAACATTTTAACCTCATCAATGAGCCCGAAGCCCAAGTCCAGCCTAGGCTCGATCCAAGCTTTACCCAAAGTCAATGTTTGATTGACCCAGCCTAAGCTATTCATTCATTGGATTGGATATGGATCACCATTTTGGTTGGGCTGGCCCGTTTGGGCCATATTTGGATCGGCTCGTTGGGCCAGCCTAGTGAGCTTTTATATATATATATATATATATATATATATATATATATATATATAAAGTATATTTTTTTTAAATATATATTTAGATATATTGTAGTTTTTAGTTAACATAATTTTTTTAAATGTTAAAAACTAATAAAACTGTCTAAAATAATTAAATCATTAAAATAAAACTTTATGATATCAATAATTTTATCTATAAACATCTAGAATAAATTTAATAAATTTTAATAACATTTCATTAAAAAAATCTAAAATATACATATATATTTTTAAATATTTAAATATTTAATATTCAATGGACTAATCCAATGGGCCGACCCAAACTTGACCTAAACCTTGATCCAAAGAGCAAGCCCAAGGGTAGGGCCATGGACTTGCCTATTGAAGGTTGGGTCGGTCTGATCCAAGCCCAAGGGCCTAAAGCATTGTTTGGGCCTAAAGCATTTGGATCGAGCTTGGGCCTTCACTTTTTAGGGTTGGGTTGGGCCAGACCGACCCGATGAGGGTGACCAACTTTACTCTTGTAAAAATGGTAAAATGAATTTAAAAATAAATAATTACGAATTTATAAAAGTCCAAATTACCCTCACTCATGTAAAAGAGATGTTAATACCTCATGAAAAAATATTCTTAAATACACTTTAATTAAAAAACCACCTAACATACCTTTAAAGTACTAGAATACTTGTCCATCAATTTTCAAATTTGAAACCTGCCAGACACTTCATCTTCCCCAAAAACATAACGGTCTTTTTACATCATCACTTCCTACCTTGGAGAAATAACCAATATCTCCCAACTCCCAAGATAATCCCAAAACAGTTGCAAGTTCTCCCTCAAGTCTCAAGAATGATTATCAAGCTACTCCATAAACACATTTTTCGAAACTCCCCATTGACTAATTATCAAGATCATGACTGGCAGTGGTGGCATTCTAGAGACCATCGGTGGATGTTGATGAAATGCAACGAGCCCACGACAACGCCAATTGATGAAATCTGAGAGGGAGAGTGAGAGAGATGACACATGACTTACTCACAATTGCCAGTGGTCGTAGGCGTGTAGTTGTAGTCGGTAAGCGACAGCCGTCGCCAAGCAATAAATGACGGCGGTTGGTTGCATAGGTTGGAGCTTATGGGGCTCATGCGAAGAAGGAAAATATGGGCATTCCTGGGTGGTTTGCACGAAGGAGAAGATGGAAGGGGTGGGGGTGCAACCCTGTTGGGCTAAAATAACTTAAGGTTTTTAATTTATGTTTTAGAAAAAAAAAAACTCGCATAAACATATATACATATGCACTCTTAACCTAAATTTGCGTCAAAGTCAAATTTTCTTCCTCTCCTTGTATTCAATCTTTCAAAAAAAAATTTCACACCAAATCAAACAAACCAATTATCTTTTCCAAATTAATTAGATTGTGGCTCCAAATTCCAAAATTAAAGGAAATAAAGTCCTAAAATTTAAAATAATTAATTTTTCTCAACAATTATATATAACCCAACTTATTTCAAAATACCTGTGGGGCATTATATTTGAAAGAGAGAGTGCATTCATGCTTAAGATCCGAATGAAAATAGGGAGTCCAAATTGTGAACCCGAATAATTAATTATAGTGAAATTAAAGATGTTGAGGGATATGTATATAAATAAAGAGGAGAAATATAAAAAGTCAGATCTAGGATCGAGATTTATGCCAACATATTCACATGGAAAGAGAGAGTTAATTCACATTGAATATCTTAATGGAAATGAGCTTAAATTGTGAATTTAATGAATTAATTACAGTGCAATCAACGGAGGTGTTGGATTAATTACAGTGCAATTAAAGGAGTTGATAAGGGCATTTACAGTTAAATTAAATAATCTTTGTCCTTCATGATCCTAATAACCTTGCAATTGTTGCAGCCAACACGACACACGGTTAGATGAAAAATACTATATTCAAAAGTTGGAAAAAGCTTAGATTGAATTAAATCAACAAAATGATTAAAAGATGTGTTTGTGGATATAAAAATTTCAATAACCTGGAAGTCATAATAGTAGTTATTTTCATCCCACCTACCATTGAACAAAATCCTTAATCATTGAATAGCCATAGCAAGGAGAGAGATTAAGAGCTAATGGTGATTAATTGAGAGTTGAAATTGGTCGTCTTTAGTCTAACTTTGATGAAATATGAGGTTGATTTCGTTGATAAAGATAAGAAATTCTAAAGTAAACCCTATATTTCATGTTTAAAACGAAATTATAATAAAGCTAATGATATACCCAATTTTAAAAATCAGAAGAATTGGTCGGAAACAAGATGTACAAATATTTCATGTTTAAAATGGAATTATAATAAGGGAAATTACTATAAACAAAAAATATCAAACTATTTACAAATATAGAAATTTTTTATTGCTATCAGTAACAGACCGCGATAGAATTCTATCGCTTGACAACATAAATTTTTTCTATATTTGTAAATAGTTTGACTCATTTATTTATATTTGAAAACAACCTTTGTAATAAAGATAATAATAAAAACAATTTAAAAACGGTATGATTTGGTTAGAATTAACATAAAAGATAATATAAATATAAAAAGTCAGATTTAAGAAAAATAATATAATGAGCTTTGAAAATTTAAATCAAAATTTAAAGAATGAAGATTCTTGGTACAAACTTGGAGAATTTTCAAATTAAAATCGAGATTTATACCAAAAAAATCCTCCAGGAAAGATGATGTTAAGTGAATATAGGAATGAGTTTGATGGATTAATTACCTATAATTAACTAAATTGTTGGATTAATTATAGTGCAATTAAAGAAGCTAATGAGAACATTTTAGGATTAATAGAAAAAGGACTCACGCGCGATTAACGTATTTTGCTATAATTCAAAATAATTTCGTGTTTTGTTATTTCTCCAAATGAAATCAGTGCTACATGACTAAATTTTCCCATTTTTAATTCATTTTCAAATACTTTTATTATGATCGCATCTTTAAATATTTTGTTATCTACATTCTCAGTTTTTTTGTTTCTTTATTTAAAAGAGTCTATTGTATACCTTAAACAAATATTCATTTTCCCTATGTTGATTTGATCATATTTCTTTTAATAACGTGTGTACTAGGCATCTTATTATATTAAATATATTAATAAAAAATTATTATAAAAAAAAAATATCAAAACTCTTTATAAATATAGAAAAATCGCACTATTTATCATCGTGATAGACTTTTATCGCTGGAGCAATAGAAGTTTATTGCAGTTTATCGCTCAAACGATAAAAGTCTATCGCGGTCTATCGTTGATAGATAATGAAATTTTTCTATATTTATAAATAGTTTTACTCATTTTTCTATATTGGAACGAAATTTTTCTATATTTATAAATAGTCTGATTCATTTTTCTCTATTGAAAAATAACCGTATATTAATTGATACCAAATCTTCTACTTTTATAAGCTAAAAAATTGGCTCTTTTTTATTTTTGTTTTGATTTGAATACCATACCATCACATCCAGCCCTCTTTACAATATAGTCTTCTAAGGCATAGGGGTTTGACACGTGGCAACTCTCCAATTGTAACAATCTTAACGTTAAATTTGAAAAGAAAAATGCAATTTTTAGAGAAAAATCATTTAAAAAAAAAAGTATCTGCATATGCTTCCAATAAATTATAAAATATTTCCATGTAACAAAATTGATAAAATTTCAGAGAAAAAGGGCATTGATAAAATTTTGAGAAAACCATTTTACTAATTTTTGTATTTTAATATAAATTATTAGTTTCAAGTTTTATTAGGTAAAATTTTAAATTGCCTTAAAATTTATATAGTAAAAATTTAGAAAGGGTTGAGAGTTGACACGTGGGAATATAGAGCAGATGGAGTAGTAGTGATAGGTAGGTCCCCATTCTGAGGTTTATCTCATCATTAACTTTCTCCACTTTTGTTTCTTGTGCATGCAACCTTGGATTCATGAAAAACAAAATGAGACTTTTTTTTTCTCCTTTTAAAATTAAGTTTGTAATTATCCATATGCTCTCATAAAAATTTGAAAATTTAAAAATGGAAATGAATGTCGTGTTGTAATTTCAATTTCACAGATATATCGATAGAAATACAGATAAAATATCGATATCAAACAATAAATTTTGTTTGTGGAAACATTATAAAACAAAAAAATTAAATAAATTATTAAAATTAATAAATATACCTTTTATGTTTTTAAAATAAGTTAAAATGCTTATTGTTTATATTATATTTAGATAAGGACAGTTGTAAACATAACAATCGAATTCAAATTATTAGTATATATAACAACATTTTTAAAAAATTTCAAATATAGCTAAGTCTATCAGTGATAGACTTTTATCACTGATAGACTTTTATAATTTAGGTGGTCTATCAACGATAGACCATAAGAGTCTATCAACGATAGAACTCTATCACGGATAGACTTTGCTATATCTACCATTTTTTTAAATTATTGCTATACACTTGGTTATTATCTCTAAAATTTCTACTCATTACAATTATCCATTTTGGTATTTAATTTTTTTTTTATGTTTTATGTATATTTTACGATACAATGGAAATGTCGATTCACTCTTAATGTTGATATTAAATCTATGAAAATATGAAAATAGCGACATATTAAAAAAAAAAAAATTAATACTACCTATCGTTGGATTAAACTAATGCTAAATTGAATAACTTTAAACTAATAGTCATCGTAGTAGTTGTTATTATTATTATTATTTTGAAAATATATTCTCAAATACTCCTTTCCACGTGTGAGTTTAATTAGACGATGGGAATGTAAATATAAAATTTTACTTGAATGAAAAATGAGAAGCTAAAAGAGGAGAACAAAGCGTATCTGTCATTATATTGGCTTTTTGTTCCTTCGGTAAATATTTCTATTTTTATTAGAACTCTTAGAGAGGAAAATAAAGTTGCCTATAATCTAACAACTTTTTTTTAGGAGAGTTCTTTCGTCCCTTTATTTTATTCCTCATCTTCGAGAGAGATTGATGTATCATATATAGTCATTAGGTTGTTGTGTCGAGTTTAATGAATGTCAGTCGAAAAAAAAAAACGTGAAGCAAATAGAATTATGGAAGATCAAGGCTTTATCTAGATTGGCCTTATTGGCGGTTCCAATGGGCATTGTATACGTGTAACTTAAATAAATAGACTCAAATACACAATTGTCTAAACTTTTATATTTTTTAAATGAATAGACTAATGTGCTATTCCAAATTTACTTTTAAACCCTCATTACCATTCACTTTTTTTAAAAAATATATATATAATAATATTAATACCAAAAGACGCATGTAAGGGAAAGTTCTCACGGTTATCAACTTTCTAAAATGGTCTTATTTTCAAAACCTATACGAGTAAGAAAGTTTCTCTAAAAATTCAAAATTTGTTTCCCTCATAAATAAAAGCAAGAATCAGCAAGGAGTTTCGAATGAGAAAACAAAGTATATTTGATATTTATCACACAATATTGAATTTTTTAGAAATTATAAACCAAAGTATATTGAAAGTATATGTGATGTATAGTTACATTTTTCAGTATATTTGTAAACACACCAAAAAATAAATTATAATATATGCAATGTATATTTACATCTTCCAGTATATTACCAGTATATTGATCGACATTTACTTGAGATCTTAATGGAAAAGTGATCGATTTTCAACTAGGAACATGGAAGAAAATAAATAAAATCTCCTAAAATGAAGATTAATTTGAAATATTCTGCATTAAATGAATAACAATCGAAATTAATAAATAACAAAAACAAAGTCAAAATTTGAAGGGTTGTTTTCAAATATAAAAAAATGAGCCAAACTATTTACAAATATAGAAAAATTTTACTGTCTATCAGCAATAGACCGTGATAGAATTCTATCGCTTGAACTTTTTTCAATGTGGTACTTTTTAAATTTTCAACTTTTCTCAATTTTCAATCCAAAACTTTCATTTACAGAATAATGGAATTTAAAAAAGACTATATATATATATATATATATATATATATATATATATATAACATCATTCAAACTTTTTTCATTAAATTTTCACATCATTTCACCTTAAAATTGAATTGATATGAGTTTTTTTCTTTTGCCGTTCAAAATTTTTATTTTCGCCCCAACTCACCTCAAAGTTTTCATAAACTTTATATTATTTTGTAATTATTTTTCCATTTTTTTTAAAATTTATTCTCTCGCATCGACATTTACACAGACATTTACAAGATATGTATATCTAAATGTTGTCTTACTTTATAGAAATGATGATTGAAAATGGTCAATTATAGTCTAATTAGGTTATAATCAAAGTTTCATTAATTAATTATAATAATTTCCATCAATTTCCATCAAATTTTTTGAAATTTTCATAGATAATTCTATAAAATCGAGACCTCAATATTTCTATCGACATTAATATCCGGACCTTGAGTGTAGCGCAAAAACGTGCCTTTTTTTTATTTTAAAAAAAAAGCATAATATCCCAATGCTACACACCCTAGTGCCATGACACTCTTATAGTGTCATGGTGCTATCAGAAGATCTTTTATATATATTAAAAAATTTAACATACGTGTAACGTAATTTAACATAGATATTCATTAAATTTAAAATTTAAAAATATCATTTTTAAAATTTTAAATTTTTATTAAACACCTATTTTGTTTTGTTTTATTATTTTAAGTTTTAAAAAATAGTGGTTAATTTTTAAAATAAAATCACAATTAATTTTTATTTGATATGGTAAATATTAATTTAACTTTAATTAGAAAAACATGTTATCATTATTATTAGAGGCAAATTTCTCACTTTTTTTCTATTAAAAATAAAATAAATGTGAAAAAAAATTTACAATAATAAACATAATGTCATTTTGCAATTAGTCAAAATACAAATGCATGAAACTATATATAAACATAATGTCATAAGATTCATAAAGGCTTTCAGTTTATTTGAAAAAAAATCATAATCACGTTTTGTTAATTACATGACTTAGCAAATGCAGTGATATGCCACATTTACAAAATTAAAATAAATAAATGTGAAAAAATTGAGATATACCATGAATGATTAATTTGCCACAAAGAAAAAATAATTATTTTTTACTTTCCAATAAGTCAAGAAACAAATGCATGAGACTATATATATATATATATATAGAGAGAGAGAGAGAGAGAGAGAGAATGCAATATGTCTTCTGTTCTAATTGATCATTATTTATTTTATTATTTTATATTTATTACATTAATTCATATTTCATACATTTAATAATAATAAAAATGGTATATATTTTTTCACAAATAAATTCAATTTCTCAAAAAAAAGTCATAAAATCGGGAGATCTTTAATCTATTTAACAAAATAATAATAATAATTGCACAAATATAATTTTTTGGTACAATCTAATGCAACAACGTAATTCAAACTTTGAATTAAATTAACAGTAAAAAACCATAAGATTGAGATGTACCTTGAAACAAACACTTTACCACAATTACTATTGTTATTGCCACAGAGAAAATGATGATAAATTTGTTTAACAATGAGTCTCTTACAAATGCATAAACTATTTATAGAGAATGAAAAATGTGCGTTATAATGAACATTCAATTTTTTGTTATAGAATTAGAAAAGATTCAAAGTTATTGCATTTTTTTTTATTAAAACTCTTCATATTCACCTTAAAAGTCATTTCACCTTTAATGCAATTAAGATGAAAAAGACGGTTATACTATGAAAATTAGTTTTAAAGTCTGATGGAAAATATGTAAAAATTAGGGGCATTTTTAAAAATAGAAAAATAAGGAAAACTATTTACACAAAATAGCAAAATTTTTAGATAGTTGTAATAGATGCTGATAGAAGTCTATCAGAGTCTATCAGTGATAGAAATGATAGAAGTCTATCATTGATAGATGCTGATAGAAGTCTATCAATGTCTATCAGTATTTTTTTTTCTATTTTTTGTAAATAGTTTGACATTTTTTCTATCTATGAAATTTTCCCTAAAAATTAATGAGAAAGACATAAATTAATAATAGAAAGTGGAAGTGGTAAATTTTTCGTGAGAGCGGGGGAGAGAAGGAGAAGGAGAATTTGAAAAGATAGTAAAGACAATTTAGGTATTATATAATAAAACTTTGAGCAAAATTATCCTAGAAAGATTTTCAACCTAAGTCACTTTTAATATAAAAAAGAAAGAGATTAAAAAAAAAAATTAAGGAATTGTGAGAGCCAAGAAAGGATGCCTTTTGCGTCTAAATTCAGCTTTTATCATTGTTGCCACTACAAATAATTGAAAAATAATAATAATAAATAAATAAATACAGAATCCAACAAGCATTTCAGATCAATATTCATTTTCAATCTAACGTGTGATATTGATCAGATGTAAGTAGATCTCAAGGAAACTTTGGATCAACTTTTTGTTGTTAAATGTCTAACAGTAAGAAAGAGATTTATTTTTAAGAAGCAATAAAAATTCTATAATTTTGCACAATCTTATCATGCTTGCATGTGTTTATCGAATAAAATTTGACGGTGTATAAAATTTATATACCTACTTTCAATATTCCAAAAAAATTAAATCTCTATTTGATAATGATTTGATATTGATCGAAATCGAGTAATTTTCAGAGTACTAATAAAATGACCAAAACCAAACCATATAATCAAACGGATTTATTATACACTAAAATAAAAGGACAACAATTACAAATTACAACCTCTATATCAAACACTCCTGATAGTCTACAAAATTACAAATCATGCCCTCAATAGAGAATAAGTTTCATACACAACAAAATCAATATAACATTGAAACAATAATTAAAAAACATAAAGGGTAATGATACGAACTAGCATAACTCATATAGTTAAGAGATTAGAAATTTGAATCCTCACTCCATATGTAACTAAAAAAAAGAAGCTAAGATATGGTTTACACTCTATACGAGTCGACCGGAGTACGATTGAGTAACCTAACCCTAGTCAGTGAAACCAGGGACGGTGGCATGTGGGTGGCAAGCCTTGGCATTTGCAGTGGGCTCAGCAGCTGGGCTGGGCTCAGTGGGCTTGACCACAAGTTCGGCAGGCAAGTCTCCAATGTCCTTCAAGTAGAAGGTATAGAAGAGCTTGAAGGGGAATATGATTTGTTGCAGCTTAACCTGACCCCTCACACCTTCGAAGATCCCTGACCCACCAGTCACAGCCAGATACGTGTCCTCGTAGGTGATGTAAGGCCCCTGCACCGCTATGTGACCGTAATCCCCAAAGTAAAAGCTGTATATCGCCTCGTAATGGTCACCTTTCATCTCCGGTTTGTTTTGCACCAATATGCATAGCCCTGCCGTTATTCCTACCCGTTTTTGTAGGTCTCCGGTATATAGCTGTAATTTTTTTTAGGAAAAAAAAAGTCAGAAAAATATTCTTTTCCCGCCCAATTTTAGTCGAGTTTCTATTTGATCCCTAGATTTTAGAATGTTGAACATTTAATCCAAATTTTGAGTTTGATTTTAAATTAATCCCTAGGTCTCGAAATGTTACAATTTTACTCTTGAGATTTGAACTTTGTTTCAATTTTCAAGATTTTCACTCTTATTTAATAATTATTTTTAATTAATTAATAAACATTAACAATGATTGAAAATGAGCCTTCAATAAAAATTGAGATTAAAAATATAAATTAAAAAAAAATAATGATTAAATGCAACCTCAATGCTCTTCTTTTCGAAAATTTTTCTATACTCCTCTTGTTCACATTATAAATTATCTTCATAAATATTTGTAGACTCCACATTAATGTTAATGAGTCCACCCTATTTTTAAGAGCGCCTTGACATGACATACACACAACAAGTAGAGGTAATAGAAAATTGTTCATACTACCACCGTAATAAAGAAAATTCTCTCTCCTTACACCCAAAAATAAAATTAAAATCCTACATTTCTTTTCTAAAAAAATTGTACACATTGTTATTGGGTGCTACTCAGGCTCACAAAAGATGGGTGCTGACCACGGCCCAATTATTTTCCTTTGAGCTGCACCCAAATTTTTTTCAAAAAAAAATACTTAACTTGTCCTAGACCGCATTATCTTTGTATAATCAACCAAATTGTGGGATCATAATTTGTCACCTCAAAAAATATTTTACTTCTTTTTTTTTTTTTAATATTTTAACTAATTTTTCATATATATGATAAGATTGGGATGCATAAAAAGTTTTCTCCGGATGCACAGAAAAGATATAGGACCAAATTGTAGATAGACTCAAGCCCAAAAATTAATAAAGTATTACGGACGTGCTTCTTTCTGCTTTTTCTTGCTTGACCTATATCTGGAATATTACAAATTCTAAACAGAGAAATCCTTGATGTTGATTGGTATAAACTAAGAAAAATCTTCCCTAGAAAGACTAAAGAATAGTAGCTCCCGTATGAATCTAAGCATATTGTTCAGTTTTTCTATAGAAATTTCTCCAGAAACAACACGAATGATCGAACATTGATGAACTGAACTCAAAATCAAAGCGTAGAAAACTAGAGTTCAGATCAGGAAGCTTACTTACTTTGTTGGTGAAGGGAACCAGATCGCCAAGCGCATTCGTATTCTTCTGGCTTAACCTAAGATACGCAGGACTTTGACGATCCCTTTCGTTGATTTCATAAACATATAATTCCTGAACTCTACCTACAGAAACCAAAAGGACGATCAAAATCCGCACAGATCCTCAAAAAACAAATATCGATTCATTGAAAAAAAAAACAAAACAAAAACCTAAAAACTCACTCGAATTAGGAGAATCGGAGGCACTGGCCTGACTACGGGAAGAGAACGATCTTCCAGTGGTGGAGAAACTCAGATTCTTCGAAGCGGAGAAGAGCTTGGAGCTCTGAGTGAACAATGGACCGGAAAGCTTAACGGAAACAGGCCGATTAACAGAGGAATTAGTCGGATTCGCGCAGGCTAATCGCAGAGAGTTGGAAACTGCTCGTAAAGCTGCCATGGGCGATGATTTCCGATCTCTGATTTTGGTGTTTGGATGAAGAGAAAGTGGAAGAGAAAGTGTTTGATAGAAAAGGGGAAAATGGGGGATTGGGATTTAAATAAAGAGAATATTTGGGTGCTTTGCCTTTAATTAATAATTAATCATTTTTTGGAGTTTATTTTGGTGTACGGATAGCCGCCGGAGACGTGGACGGTGCGCATGTGGAAATGGTGGAGACGGCGGCGGACAAGAGTCAACCCGACGATGTGGCACGTGGCAATCCAAGAGTGGGAGTTGTGGTGAATAGTCTTCCAGTTCTACGGAAGATTTGGTGTGAGCGTATGGACAGGATTATAACGTGTGAAAACAAGTAAACAACGGGCCGTAGTTGCATGCACTTGTCGGTGAGAGTATCAAAATTATAGAATATAAAGAGGGGAGTTTTTAGTGGAGCATTTTTCATATGTTGTTTTCTGGGAGAACGGTCGGCACATAATATAATATTAACGGATAATTGAACTTTAAAAAAAAAAGAAAAAGAAGAAGAAAAAAAATATATTTTTTTAAAAAAATGTAGAAGTAATGATTTAATTTCTAAACTTTAGTTGTCAAATTGACCATGTTGAAGTTTTGGTTATTGGCTCTATATAATTTTTCCTAAGCTAGTGGTTCTGTAGATGTCCAGATAAAGCATTAACATCTGTTTTGACGTCAGAAGTCTTTCCTGCATAATACTTTTCTTATTTGAACATATTCGATAGAGATTTTCAACTCGATAATTACCTTTATTGTCTGGCAGCCTTCTTATTCCTTGTTGGCGTTTGTTTCCTTTCTTAAATATGGTTTATAAAGGAATACTAACTAACCTTTTAGGGTAAGTCGAATATTGTTTTATCTTCGCAAGGGTTTACTTTTCGAATGGATGTTTTGCTCCAGATGGTGTTTTGGCTCTTTGACAACCCTTCGTTGTGCAAGTTGTTCTTCCATTGGAGTGCAACTTGTTGAAGTTTTCACAGACTTAGGAGGAGCCAAAGTCATAGCTGCCGGAGAAGGGATTTTCAATCTTAGGGGGAACCTACGACTCAGCTTTGGAGAAGGGAGTTCTCCACCTTAGGGGCATCCTAAGGTTCATTAGTGAAGGGAGTTCACTGACTTGAGGAAAGATACATCGTGAGAGGAGTCTCACACACTGTTGAGCACCAACGTATTAAAAGCTAATATTAACATATTTAGGGGGAGCCTAAATTCACTTAAGAGGGAGTCTCATATCTAGGAGGAGCCTAGGTGATCAGAGAGTTAATCTCTACATGAGCTATTGTAGTGTCCTGAATTACAGATAAGTACAACGTTGTAAACTGCTTAAATTTTTAATATTAGTAGATTATCTTTTCTGGGTACTTTGCCCCTAGACGTAGGTGGTTTATCATCGAACAGGGTTACCAACTCTTGTGTGTCTTTACTTGTTCTTTTGTTATTTGTATTTTTGTTGTTGCAATTGTTGTCAGTGCTTTCTGTGAGACATCCATATATTGGTTGAATAGTCTTTTATCGCTTTTTCAGAGCGTAACTCAACTGGCATAAAGAAATGTTAACGACCAAGAGAATAAATTTTCCTACTATGGGAGTATGAAAAATTTACCATACTCTATCAATTCTTCTATTTATTGTGTGGAATCAACATGCTTTTAAAAATAGAGTGTGATCCGCGACATTAATGTATGGTCCATTAATAATTATGAAGATAAATTTATAGTGTGAACAAAATGAGTAAAGTACTCCTATAGTATTAAAAAAAATTTCCCAACCAAAAAATTTGTGGTTCAAATTCTCTAACTCTCATTATACTTAAAAAAACAAATTCTAAACTATATTTTACAACTTTTAGTTTAGTTATTACAATTTTTGTAACCATAGTTTTTCTACTTTAAAATTTGGTTCCTTTTTTAAAAAAGGATGAGATGTTTATGAATTTAAAAAATTAAAGCAGTAGATTACTTCAAACTAAGGTTCAAATATTGAATGAAAGTTTAAGGATGAAAAAAATGTTTTTTTAACCGGCCAAAAAATCTAACCAACAAATATTAAGTAATATATATTTCAAGAAAATAATAAGATATGAACCTACAAAGAAAATGATACAGAAAAAAAGGTTAATTGATTGGTTAGTAACAATTTTTCTCAAAAAGAAAAAGGAAAAAATTACGCCTTTTAAGTGCGATCATTAGAAAATCTAATAAATTTGCTAGAGCTTAATATATGGTATGCTAACTCAATAAATAACTCAATTAGACATTACTATATCAATTTTTGTAGCACAAAAAAAATGATGAATATATGAAACTTAGTTATGCACGTAAAAGAGTTTGTTTAGTGTGGTTCTACTACTTACCTACTTATAACACATATAAATGTAAGTCGTTATTTAGAATAATCACATAGTTAGATACTTAGAATAATCTATCCATCCTTAAGGTAGAAATCTTTCAAGATTAGTTGTTATAATTATTTATTTATTTTTCGTTGAACAATAAATATTAACCAATTTGAGTTATTCTCAAATTAATGTGATTAATTACCGGATAAGATGGCATTTTGAGCACGAAGGAATAAGTTAAACATGATGACACAATTAACAAGTGTAGAGTGATCATTACTTCTATTTTATAAAATAAAAAGACTTGACATGATTGCTGAGGTAGGTGAGTCAACAACATCATTAGTAATTGGCTTATTAAATAAAGGAATACAATTTAACTATTTCATCATATCAAAAGACGTTTTTATCCTTGAATTTTGGCCATGGTAATATTTGTCTTCAAAATCAAGTTGAAAATGGTTAATATTCAACCCCCATATATATATATATAGGATGGATTTATTAAGGGCATGTCTCACTCAAATCATGATGTTTTACTTTTATGTATATGATTTTTTATTAAATATAAAAAATTATATATATTTAATATATATTTTTTTCATTTTATTTAGAACCAAAATAAGCGTGTTGTCTCAGTAGCTGGAAGGTTCTTTATTTTTCACTAGACGACATCTCTCCTACCTCTAGAGTTGGCAATGGGCGGGGCAGGGCCGGAGATGCACTCCCTTTCTCATCTCTATGGGGATTTGTAATCCCCTTCCCTTCCCATTCCCCATTTTGGTCGAGATCGGAGAATCTCCGTTTGAGAGAACCGAGTCCCTGCGAAAAAATTCTCCGTTTATATTTGTATTTCTAATTATTATTTATTTAAATTAATAATTTAAAAACATTAAAGACTTTTTATTGTAAAAGTAATAAAAAAGTTAAGATTATTTATATTATGAAATGAAAATTAAAAAAAAAAAAAAAAAAGTAGTTAACTTCTCGTATATGTATGTAAATACAAATAAACAATATTAAAGAATAACACTATGAATTGTTTTATATAGAAACATGAACCAAACTATTTATAAATATATACAATTTTTATTGTCTATCAGCAATAGACCGTGATAGAATTCTATCGCGGTCTATTGTTGATAGACAGTAAAAATTTTCTATATTTGTAAATATTTTGATATTTTTTCTATTTATAGTAATTTCCCTAATAATATATATCAAATAATAATAAAAGTTAATAAAATAATAATTTATATATTAAAAAATATTTAAAAAATAACTAAATAAATATTCGGGGCGAGGTCGGGATGGGACCTATTTTGTTTCCCTAGTTTGACCCCATATCTTCGATCATATCGATACTCGCAGGGACCCGATCTCGCGGAGATTTTTGTCAACCCTACCTACCTCTAAATTCTCTATACACTTGAAAAAAGAAACTTAATTCTATTTTAAGTTTTTGTCATATATATACACATATAATATTTATGGATCATTATAAAATTATTTTATAAAAACTGATTGAATGATTTTTTTTCTTATGTATCTCGGTGAATAATTCTATAAAATGTATAATAATTTTGTAATTAGTATTACTTAATAAATATATTGTATATCGGTGTATTTAAAATTACATTTATATAACAATTAAATTACAAGTTTAGTTCCTAAATTTTGAAAATTGTGACTATTAAATCTCTAGACTTTCAATTTTGACTCTAGCCCTTAAAAATGTCTAATAAATCTATAAATTATTTGAATCTTATATCTAATAGATCTCAGAAATACTAAAAATATTTAAAAAGTAATTGTTGTGTTTACCAAAAAAAAAAAAAAAAATAATTGTCTCTTTGAACCTTAAAGTTTAAATTGTATAGCTAATTCATACATTAAATTTTAAAAGATATCTAATTGTACCTATTAAACACAAAATTAAATTTAATGTCTACTCTAACATTTACCTTCTAATATTTTCAAATATCTAACTTTTAACATTTAACTCACATACTCTCTAATATCTTTTACTTTTTGCTATTAATTTTAATTTTAAAATAATAATTAAATTAATGTAGTAAAAGACCTTTCATATACACTCATATGTGCTAATTTTCTTTTTTTTTCCCTTTTTTTTTGTCATCTTTACCTTTTCCTATAAAATTAAATGCACTCATAGTTATTGATAAATTTGAGAAATATAAAATGGTAGAATATTGAAAGTCATTTCTACATTTATAAAAAGTTAATGAAATTTAAGAAGAATTTGAAATACCAAAAGTTCTACAATTTATTTTCTTTAAACTATAAAAAGGAATACTTTTTTTTCATCTTAAAAAATACATATTCATCTCCATCTTAATCTTCAAAAGTATTCAAGTTTAAAATAATGAAACATAGTTTAGAATTGTCAAAGTAGTAAAGTCGTATAAAAAAAAGTTACATTAAATAAATTGTGTGCAATAAAGTTTTTTATCTTTATTTCTTTTTTTTCTTACTTCTTTAATAAGTATTATTATTTTGCTCCGTAATTCAAATGTTTGTTTGAATTTTGTTAATTAAAAGGTAATTTCCAAATATAAAAAAATAAGTCAAATTATTTACAAGTATAGAAAAATGTCACTGTTAGATAATGAAAATTTTCTATATTCGTAAATAGTTTGATATTTTTTATATTTATAATAATTTTCTTTAATTTTTAAACGTACTTTTCCGTAAATTTTTCAAAGTCGTTTTGTAAAAGATTATACAATTTTGCTTCTAAAAAAATCAAATCTAACATTAGTTTAATCAAATTTTCTGTATATTTTGGCAACACAAAAAATATAAAACAGATATATTAGTTTTTAAATTTAAAATTAATTATACTAAAACAAATAGAAAATTATTATAAATAGAAAAAATATCAAACTGTTTATAAATATAAAAAAATTTTACTGTTTATCAGCAGTAAACCACCATAGAATTTTATCATTTAAGCGATAGACTTATATCATTATCTATCGCTCAAGTCATAGAATTCTATCGCGGTTGATAGGCAGTAAAATTTTTCTATATTTATAAATAGTTAAGCTCATTTTTTTATAATATTTCTTTTTCTACCTATCCCTTCCATACCCCACTAGACTTCACTTTAAAATCTCTTCTTATCTCTCTCATAATTCTTAATCTTTTTTTATATGTTACCAATTCTCCAATATTCATTGCTCTCATGTCTTTATATATTTCTATACTTTTTTCTTCTTATTCATAACACCTATTTTTTTCTTTCAATTAATATTATATTATTACATAATTTGGAGATGAAATATTAGTTTCTAAAAAAAAAAAAAGTATTATGTTATCAAATTTGATACGTAATTAAAACTTTTTTTCGCACTAATAGATAGTTAAAACTAAAATTAAGAAACTAATTTAAAAACAAAAGTGTAAAAATGTCTTCAAACTAATAATTTAAATGTATCCATCAACTTGAATAATAATAATGTGAAGAGTGATAATATAAATAGCTTGAATATAAAAATTTTATCCATTTATTATAGGGGAATTTTTAAAAATAGAAAAACAAAGGAAACTATTTACACAAAATAGCAAAATTTTTAGATAGTTGTGATAAACGCTGATAGAAGTCTATCAAGGTCTATCAATAATAGAAATGATAGAAATCTATCACTGATAGATGCTGATAGAAGTCTATCAATGTCTATCAGTGTTTTTTTTGCTATTTTCTGTAAATAATTTAAAATTTTTTCTATAGGTGAAAATTTCTCTTTATTCTATCTTTTTCCACTAAAGTACTCATTTTTAAAATGGACTTTTCAATTTTCTATAACATTTCTCAATTAATAAACTTACTAGATAAATAGTTTTGTGTTGGTTAACACATTTTATCCTAAAAATCTTTCATATTTTTTCTGTTTATAGTAATTTCTCGTATAATTATTATCTAAATATTATTAAAACTTATTTGATTAATTTTATATTTTAAAAGAGAATAAACACGTGAAACGTATATAAAAGCTCATTGACAAAAATATTTCATTAGTAAAATCAAATTCAGTTAAAATAAACATCAACGTACTACCCTTATCAAAAAGAAAAGAAAAAGAACTGAAACTTCAAAAAATAAAAAATAAAAAATTAACTCAACTGAAAGTACTAGTTTTATCAGGAGGAAAAAAAAACAAAAAAACTACTACTTCCAAAGGACTTATTAAAATTTAATTTCACAAGCTTTAAAGTAATAAAATTTATATTGATTTACAAATTTGGTCCTCAGATCTGGGCAAATTACAATTGATCTAATTTGTAATTTTAAAAGTTTCAATTTAGTTCCAATTGTTTTTTTTCTAACAATGTAGGGAGTGAAAAAATCAAACTTCTAACTTCGATCTTGACATTTAGTTCCGATAGTTTGTTCTTAATTTTAATTTAATCGGTTTAGTTTCAATTTAGTTTCTATAGTTTAGTCAAACTTCATAAATCATCATTGTCATTGTCATACATTTTTTACGTAGTAATGAACGTACTTTCAATCTGGTCAAGTTTATTTATTAATAATATTACGGTATAAGGTCAAGAAAAAAAAATAGAAAGAAATATATATATTTTGTACAGAATAAAAAAAATATAATCCAGAGAATATTTGAGCTATAATGACTGAATTGAAACTCTTAAAACGATGGATATCAAATTTAAACTAGATAAATTGTATCAAATATACTCAAATTGAAGGTATATTTCTTTTTAAAAAAATGTCTAAAATACCTTTGTTACAATTAGTTATTATAAGTTTTTATTATTAAATTGAAATCTTTGAATATTTTTATTATGTATTTATTTTCGAAGTTGACAGGTTTGTAAAATTTCAGTTTATATAGTTGATTAAAAAAAAGAGAGTATTTTCCTTAAATCAAATATGTCAAAATATGGAAATGTTTTTTCTTGTTTTAATATTTTTAGTATTGTTTTTTTAGATTACTATTGATGAAAATATTGAAAGGTTATTATAGTAATTGACACGTTATATAAAAATTCCTAATTAATTCTTGTCAGATAGTGGGAAGTTTTTAACATTTGTAATATTAGTTCCTACTTTAGCCTATTTACGAAGAAATTCCTTTAAACTAAGTCAATTCCTGAAAAGACTAGAAACTTTTTTAGAACTATTTGAATCAAATTGAACCTATGTTAAAATGATAGGGACTAAACTAAAAACTCTTAAAATAATAAGGACTAAACCAAAAATATTTAATTTTGAAAAGATGGAATTGAAGGTTGTAAAAATGAAGTGAAGTCCAATTAGGCCCATAAAAGTTGAATGCTGGAAATGTGAGGGCTTAGCCTGAGAGGGAAACAGGCCTATCGCCTTTGCCTTGTCAGCTCGACAGCCTTTGTCACTTCCAACAGTCTCCCTACCCTATGCCTTCACCTTCTCAAGGCCAACCCAACTTTCCTTGGGCCTTCTCGTCATTTCACTCAACATCTTTTTTACTATATAATTTTTGTAATTATTGCGTCTAATACAGCTTTAAAGAATTTTCAATTATTTTTACGTCTAATAAACCTCCAATTTTTTGTTTTTTTATTTTTTTATTATTATTGTGTTTGATAGGTAATTTGATTTACAAGACTTAAATTTAAGAAATTATTAGAATAAACAAAATTGACAGTTAAAGAACATAGTAGAGTTGAGGAATATATTAAATATAATATTTAAGGTTCTATTCGGTAATTATTTAGTTTTTTGGTTTTTTGTTTTTAAAAAATAAGCCTATAGATACTACCTCAACTTCCAAATTTGTTATTTTGTCATCTACTTTTTTACCAATAGTTTATAAAACCAAGCAAAAATTTGAAAACTAAAAAAAATAACTTTTAAAAATTTATTTTTGTTTTTAATGAAAGATGCAAATCATTGTAAGAAAAAGAGAGGAAATAAGCTTAATTTTCAAAAACCAAAAATAAAAACGAAATGGTTAACAAATGGAGTATAAACTATTAGATTCTTAAAAAACATTTTTTGAAGTTTAGAAACTTATTATACACCATCCAAACCAAAAGGCTATTTTTAAATATGTTATTCCTATGTAAATTTAGGGTTTTTTTTTTTTCCTGTAGGGGTTACCTTAATTTCAAATTTGTAATGGTGTTTGTCCCAAATTTTAAAAATAATAAAGCATGACTATCTGTCATTGTCAAGACCCACAAAGAGTGTGTTAATTATTATCCATACTACCCTTCGACATGCACCATTAATGAGAAATCGAAACGACCAGTACCTGAGTGAGAGAGTGAGTGCGAGGGAGTGAGAGCAAGGAGGAATATGAGAGTCAAAGCACTATTATACATATGATTTCAAAGTTAACACTCGCTAAAATTGCGATGGACAATATGAATAGTTCACACGTTATCTCTTAGTGTATTTTGACAACAACACATAGTCCTATTTTCAAAATTAAATTTAGGACAAATGATATTACGATCCAAAATTAAAGTCATCAATAAAAAAATAATTTTAAAAAAACCCTTAAATTTAAGAAATTTTTTTTAAAAAAAAAAAAAGTTAAACTATTTACAAAAAAAAATAGCAAAAAAAAAAAAAAAAATAGTGATAGACATTGATAGACTTTTATCAACATCTATCAGTGATAGACTTTTATCAACATCTATCAGTGATAGACTTCTATCATTTCTATCACTGATAGACCCTGATAAACTTCTATTCAACATATATCACAATTATCTAAAAATTATGTTATTTTATGTAAATAGTTTTTCTTATTTTTCTATTTTTAAAATTTTTTCCAAATTTAATTTATAGATTTTTTTTTGGGGTTGAGAAACAACATGTTTTGTAGATTTAATTAATGGAAATGATAAATTTGTTGTGGAATAATGTAGGATTCAACGGTTGGTAGTTCAAATCACAAAGCATACATCATGCAACCACAACTTATACATCACCACCAATTTACAACTAAGTTATTGCTTTATTATAAAACAATAGTAATACCAACAAATTATTTTTGTTTTCATTGGTGATCATTTGAGTTTCTTTAATTTCACGAATAAACTCATTATAATTTATCAATTAAACTTTTGAATTTATTGGAAATTTAACATAATGAAATGAGTTGACATCCTTATAGTGTATATCAATTTCAATACTTCGAGATTTTTTTTTACCTAATATATCCATAATCTATAATCTATAATATATTAAAAAAATAATAAATTAATAGCTATCAATATAATATATAATTAATTGATTATTAATTATCAATAATAATTGTAATAGAAATTCAAAGGTTAGAATGTAAAAAGTTTCTCTTACTACAAAATTTTTCTTCCTTTAATTTAATTCAAAAATAAAATTTAATATTTTAGAATTTAAAAAGTTTTGTAACTCTCAACTTCTAGTATTATAAAAATGAGTTTTTTTTATCACCATTTTTCACCAACAACTAAAGTTTTTTTTTTTTTTTTTTTTTTTTGGTTCTTTTAATGTATTATTTTTTAAAGTCTATTCAATCTTTAAAACATCTCAAGATGTTGGTTATAACGATATTAATTTTAGTAAAACTGGCTGATAATGACCAATTATGAGAGGTGGGTATATATTATATGAGACAATTTTAATCAATTTTGAAGCAACTTGATTGAGACGATGGCCGGATTCCAACATGATTAATTAAAACACTTTAAGAACTTGCTTAATTGCATAAAATATTTCTATCTTTTTCAATTTAAAAGAAAAATTGTTATAAATAGAAAAAAAATATTAAATTATTTATAAATATAGAACATTTTCACTATCTATTAGCAATAGAAGTCTATCACGATAAATTATTAATAGACAGTAAAATTTTTCTTTATTTATAAATAGTTTGAGTCATTTTTTTATATTTAAGAAAAACTCCCGTTAAAACTACTATTACTCAGCTTAGCTTGTATTGTGTTTAGCCATCAAGGGAGATGTGAAAAATCAGTCAAGCCTTTCTTAATCAAAGAGATGCTAATTTTTTTAAAATATATATATAAACAATGGCATTTCTGAAATTTGGTATTAGTTAAAAGGTTTTCTTTTTCTTTTTCATAATAATAATAATGAATAAATAAATAGGTAAGTCGTATAACTTCAAGTCATAAACATGTTACAAATTAACCATCCACAAGAAACATATTTGCAACGGTTAATAAATAAATAATATGTCATTACAGAACTATTGCAATTATTTAGATTTGTAACAGTTTCAAAACTGATGCAAGTGAATTACTACGACTCATTCCATAAATATTTGATTTTAAATTTTTCAAAATTAAGTTTTTAATTTTTTACCATAACTTTTACCTTTCTCAAATAAAAAAAAAAAAGTTGAATTCTTAGTTAAAATTTTAAAAGAAAAAATGAGTTTCCAAAAATTACTTTTTTTTGTTTTGAAAACTTAATTTAATTTTTAAAATATGAGTAGAAAGTAAATAACAAAATAAATTTAAAGGTAGAAAAAGTATTTATAGAAGTAATTATGACTCTCTGTTTTTCATTGAAAACTTCTTTCCCTCAATTAAAATTTGATGACAAAAAAAAAAAAAAAAAAAAGACCGATGAGGTGGAAATTGAAGGATGTATATGAAGTTGGTTGGCCAGATGCAGTGAATTAAGGGGAAAAAAAAGGTATGAAATGAAACATTGATGAGGGAGACCAACTTTTTTAGATGTAATAATCAATAAAACATGGGAACTTTTAGAAATAAGAAAGTGGCAAATTGCAAAACCTATTTTAAAGTAGGGTGATAGTTACAATTATACTCTCGAATTTATATAAGTGTTAAAATTAGATCCTCAAACTTAAATAATTGTAGAAATTATAACAATTATATAAGTTTAAAGGTTTAATTTTTATTATTTAGAGGCTAATTTCAATGATTGTTGTAAGTTTGAGGGTTCAATTTTAATACTTGTAAAAATTTGAGGTCCGAATTTTTACAATTGAAAGTTTAAGAGTATCTATCATCATAGTTTAGAGGTGATGTTTACAATTTTTTTTTTTCTGAAAAATAAAATAAAGAAATAAAAGTTTTATAATTTTGTTTAGGATGAGGAGCAAGCAAGCAGAGTTTGCCTACTCATCCACCCCGTGTCTGTGGGTCGCTACCATCTAGATCCATCCATTAGACAAGGAATGTGCTTTCTCTTCCTTAAACTCTCCAATCAAACTCCGACAAAGTTAACTACTCTATAAAGTAATTTTCTCTTTTAGTATACTTTAATTTATTTATTTTCTTTTTTACTACGAGGCTGATAGAATAAACAGTCAAATACTATGTTTATTTTAGCTAATTTACGTTACTCAAAGAGGGTGTCTAGAAAGTTAAATTATTAAATTGTCTGTGTTTGGAGTGCTAAGTTGAGTTGAATTGAGTCAGAAAGTCTGTGTTTCGGGTGCAAAGTTGAGTTGAATTGGAGTATCTAGTATAATTGATTTTGTCCTGAAAATTTTTGTTCTTTTTTTGCTATTTTTTTAAAATTTTCCAAATATACATATATTTTCCTAAAATTTTTAACACTAAAAAATGCTTAATTTTTTTCTCATTATTAAAACATAATAAATTCCTACAAAGTAAACATATACTACACACAAATTTTGAATTCAATTTTTTAACACTCAATAACATAACTTTTTTTTTTTCATTCCTAAACACCAAACATATTCCAAACAAATGAAAATTTTTCACAACTACTTAACCCTCAATCATGAACACTGAAGAAGCTTAAAAATTGAACTTTTTGTTTTTCCTTCTTGAAAAATATAACATATTTTCAACACACAATTGCATAACAATTTTATTTACATCCCCAAAGACATGTCATATTCTAATAAAATGAACATTTTCTCTACTCTCTAACTCTCAATTTTTAACCCTCAATTAATTTTAAATCAACCATAAATATTAATTAAAAAAAATTTATCTTATTTTTCGCCCATTTGTAAAATATGAATTTCAATTTTTATGATTAATAATCTTTTTCCTTTTTTGTGCAAACATTTGATTCTTTACATTTTACACTAATATAACGGAATGTTATATTTTTTTTTGCAAACATTTTTTATGGTTAAGTCTAATTTGCCACTTACAAATGAAATAATAATGTCCACAAAAATGTCATGTACATTTAAAAAAAATGCATATCAATTAATAACACTCAATACATCACAATTTGTTTCCCCACAATTAAACAAAATTTGGATTATAAAAAGTAGACTCTAACTTAAAATTAATAAACCTCAAACTAATTGTTGGAGGAAATGTGCAATTAGTTTGGGCCCTACAAGAATGAAGCTAAATGCAAATAAAATTAAATTGGAACGTACTATGACATACCTTCAAAGGTCCGAAATGAATTAGATCGAAACACCAAGACCAAACCAGAGACAAAGCATAGATATGATCTAAAAAAAATTATGAAACCACACTTATATGAATTTAAAAAATGAAAATTAAGTGGAAAACAAGAAAAAAATTATTTAAACATTAGGAGAATTTTTAAAAGTAGAAAAATAAGGGAAACTATTTACACAAAATAGTAAAAATTTTAGATAGTTGTGATAGACGCTGATAGAAGTTTATCAGGGTCTATTAGTGATAGAAATGATAGAAGTCTATCACTAATAGATACTGATAAAAGTCTATCAATGTCTATCAGTGTTTTTTTAATATTTTCTATAAATAGTTTGACATTTTTTTTATCCGTGAAAAATTTTCTAAACATTATCCCTTCAAATTTTTCAACCCAAAAAAATATTACTTTAGAAAAAACTTGATTTTTTTTTTTTAATTTTAAAAAGTGAAAAACATACCAAAAAAATAATAATATGAAAACAAATATAATTTTAAAAATAGAACAAAAAATGGTAATCAAAGCTCGGCTTAAATTCTCTTTATTCATATATTGGCCCAAGAGAAGATAGCAAAGAGACACTATTAGACAAAAAATGTAATAGCTTTTATGGATTTTTGTATGTTTAGGTAATTCTGAACTTAAAATCTTATTTAATCACTTTAAATTTTTATATTATTCTATTTTCATTTTCATTTTCCAAATACAGGGTGTATATTCATTAAATTTTAATTTTCTTGTTAAATTTCTACATTACATTTAATTGAAATCTTAAAATCCCAACTTTTTTTTTTTTTTTTTTCATATTTAATGCCAGATTCAATGTATATATATGGTTTGAAAAACATGTCCACATGATACCACCAAAATTTCAATTAAAAAAGCAATATGAATATTTAACTATAAAAGCAAAAATTGATTTAAGTAAAAACATTTGAAAGTACCAAAATTGGAATAAAATAGGTATGGAAGTCTGGTAACAAAATACCTCATAATTAATATGTCCTACCATTTTGCAGATATTTTTTTCCACCCCCCAATGAATATAAGGTACCAAATTGCAATTTTTGAAAATTTTAAGGAAAAAAATTCCATAATATTTTTATGTAAGAATCCCAGCAATTGCAACCCCACAACACATACATAAAAGAAAAAGAAAAAAAAAAGAAAAAAAAATAAAGAAAAAGGAAAATACCCTGCAGCATTGGCAATAATTTTGTCTTTAATTTGTTTCATATTTCCAGTAAAGTTTCACTAAAAGTGGTCTAGGGTCTTAGCAATTAATTATTATGTCCATCAATTAAAGAAATATTTTGTAATATACGTATCAAATTTTTATGGAAAATTTTTAAAAATAAAAAAATAAGAAAAATTAATTACACAAAATAACAAAATTTTTAAATAGTTGTGATAGATGCTGATAGAAGTTTATCAACGTATATCTGTATTTTTTTTTTTTTTTTGTTATTTTTGACCAATTTTTATTTATAATGCATATTATTTTAATTTTTGATAGGTATCAGATCAACATTTGTAAAAATAATAATAACAATAGTAAATAGATGGATAAATTCTTCACGAAAATTTCTTTTTAATCCTACATATTCTCGAAATGTTTGTAGAATTGTGAATTGGTGAATATTAATTTCAAATTATAAAATCTTTATTTAAGTGGTTTTTAAAATTGGTTGGACGTAGTGATCCCTATTAATAATTATAAATGTTAATAAATAAATAAATGAACTCTTCTGAATTTTATTCTTTTATTTCTTTTTCTATCTCAATTTAATGAAAAATTTACCATTTTAATCTATGAGTTTTCAAAACATAATTTTTTAGTCCCGAGTTTTTAATACTAAATGTATTTAGTATCTTCAGTTTTCAAAATATAATTTTTTTAATATCTGAGTTTTTTAAAAAATAGGCTTTAAAGATTCCTACATATTTTTTAAAATAATTTTAAAAAAGTATCACATCTTTTTAAAATTACTTTTTAATACTTCGTGACCTTTTAAACCTTATCTTAAGAATTTAGGGACTAAAAGGATAAATTTTGAAAACTCAGGGCCAAATATATCTATTTTTAAAAACTCAAAGTCTAAAAATGTATGTTTTGAAAGTTCAGAGACCAAATGCACATATTCTTTAAAATACAAGGACTAAAAAGGTAATTTTTCCTAATTTAATTGATTAAATTAAAAACTAGCTAACTAGGAGCATAATTTGACTAATTAAGATATATATTTTCAATCAAAAGTGGAAGGTTCAAATTTTTCACTTTTGTTAAACAAAATAAATAGTAATTTGATAAATATATATATATATATATATATATATATATATATATATATATATATAGCTCAACTAATATAAAACTTATAATATTCAACTCGTCGTAAAAAAAATTAATTCAAATGAGAACTTATCTATTGATTTGTATTACGAATTTCCTTTATAAAAATTTTTAAATGTCGAATCATATTTTGAAGTGATTCAGTACATATCAATATCATTTTTTTTTTATTATTTTTAAAAGAATATGTATATTTGTCGTTTGAAAGGAATGTAATTTTGCTTCTAAAAAAGAGAGCATAATTTTGACAATGGGTTTTCTTCGATCTAGTTGAATAGCTTTATCAATGTGATGTAGTTCCTTTATTCCTTTCTTTGAAAAAAAATGACGTAGTTCCTTTATTTTATTTTCTACCACTTTTATGTTAGATAAATTTATAATTTTATAAGATAAAAATATGTTTTTAATATATATTTCTTATTTCTTAAAAATCAAAACTTGATTGGCTTATATATGTGTCTAAAGTTTCTATGGTGAACCCCTCCCCCCACCTCAAAACAAAAGTAAAATAAATAAAAATGTAAAATGAAATAACAATGAAATTTCATGTATTCAATAATTAAACTTTAGAAATCAAAGGGAAAAAAAACTTGTGAATAGTTTTAATTTTAATGGTTTATTTATTATTATTATTATTTTTATATCCGTGAGTGTCCGGGCCAGCTTACGCATACCTCGACTAATCTCATTTAGGATTGAACCCACTATCCCTTCGCTCTTTGGTTTTTTTTAATTTTTATGTTCTCACTACTACTAGGCCAACCCATGATGGTTATTCTAATAGTTTATTTGATCATTTTTATTTCATATCTCTCTAATATTTTGATAGATGATATATATTTCATGATTATACTTAGGTTGACCATATAAAAATATTTTTAAAATGGTGAAATATCAAAAAGTAGCTGATAAATATTTAATAAAATATGTCTTTTAATGTAAAGCTAAAACAAAATATTTATTTAATAAAACCTAAATTTTTTATAATCTAACATGTTGATAGGAACAAAGATCTCTATACACAAATTCAATAGTACATTGTAAATAAATGAGAGAAAATTCAAATTTGGTAATTGATAAAAGGATTTATTAGTACACATGATTCAATAGCTAAACAGCTAAAGTACATTTACTTTTTTAAAGATATCGTAGAGATTTGAATTTTTAACTCCAAAAATATTTTAACTTAATATATATTTTAGTATGTATATATCTTGTAAACTATATGCACATTTAAGGAGTTTTAGAGAGATATAATGAAATGAAATTATTGTAATATCTTTTTTCTCTTTTTGATAAAAAAAAATTATAGCAATTATCTAATTGGCCATAAGCTAATTAACACGAAGATGAAACCAAAAGAAGAGGCCCTAGTTTCTTACAATAAAGTTTTAATTAACTACCAAAAAAAGGTATATGATTAAATTTCCCAAAACTCATAACCCTAATATAGAGAAAGATTAGTATGGAAAAATTAGAAAAAGAAATGGTACCCTCATAAGAAAAATTACATGTAAAACAAATCAATAAATCTAATAAAAAGTGACACATCGATGTTTTTTTTTTTTTTTAATTGCTAGTTAATGAATTAACTTAACCTGAAAATATTTAGAATCCCTTATTCAAATATGAAGGACGACTAAATTTAAACGGTTGGGAAGATGTTATCAGTTTCACCAGCTTTTGATTTTAAAAATATGTCAACCTAGTTAAGATATTTGGGTACACTTACTGATCCCTTGTCACCTATTTCTTGTTCAAAAAAATTTCGTCAACTTTTGGTCATTCAGATCAAAGTTCTTTACAAATTGCAATTCTTCCTTAGTTGCTTTTAACTTTCAAGCTTTCATGTAAGACCTTATTACTTTCGTATGTTTCTTACATATGTACATTCTGATCATAATGAAGTTTTTTTTTTTTTTTTTTTAAAAAAAAGTAAAACCGTTATATGGTTTTTCATGACACTTTAAGGGGATGTTCGAGCTCCCAAATTGAAGTGAAGTGGGCTATTATAGTCCACTCCATGTTTAGGGCTCCGAATATAATGGTGGTATTTACAACTATTTTATAACCTACAATTATTTACAGTAATATAACTTGAAATTCATCTTTGTTACCGTGTTAACTATTTTCTACCTATACTCTCACTCTCTCTCTTTGTTACAGTGTTTACTATTTCTTACCCAAACTAAAACAGTATGCACCCCAAATACAAACTATTATAATTTAGATTAAAATAATATGCACCCATTATTATAATTTATATACTATAATAATCACTGACTATAGTAACAAATTCAACGCCCTAAACATAAAGAAAATTAAATAGAAGCGAAACTCAAACTCCTGACATAAAGTTTGGTAGGGAAACAAAACACTTTGAAGGACTGATGATCTAGCTGGTTGCTTTTTGCAAAAAAATAAAAAAATAAAAGAATAAAGTCTCAAGACACATCATAATACACCATGGTCAAAATAGGAAAACTGCCACACATTCTCTCTCTAACCCTTCAGTCCATATGTTGTTGCTTCTTCTCTCTTTGTTTGAGAGAGGGGCCTGGATGAGAGAGAAATAAATACCCAATAAGTATATAATTTTTTCCATATTCTCAAATGAATTAATCATCATGTGTTGGCTTAGTGGTAGTGAAAATATCCAAAAATAAATCATTAAGGAATTATGAGTTCAATCCATGGTACGAATTTTCTTGACACCCAAATGTTGTAAAATGTCTTGTGAAATTAGTCGAGATGCACAGAATTTGACCCGAACACTCACGAATATAAATATATATATTCTCATATGAATTAATGCCTCAATGGTACTTTTAAGAGAATATGATTTGTGAGTGAAGCATTTCCACACACAAACACACCCAATTCTCTCTTCTCCCTCTTTTTTTTTTTTTTTTTTTTTTTTTTTTTTTTTTGGTTCAAATAACCAAACATCCACACGTGTTTATATACTCTCTCTTTAGCTTCTAGCTTTTGTGGAAACAGAAATGACCACACTAATTATTCAACCTCTACCATAGCCCACTCACTTTAATTTATATATACTAAGATTTAACATAAAATCAAAATTATAAAAATTATAAAAATTATAAAAATCATAAAACCCTTTTCTTTTAATCTAATCTCTTATATGGATAAGCCCTTTTTAAAATATACCCTAAAGTTTTTAACCTCTTATATGCCCTTTTTTTTTTCTCGCAAAAGCTTGTAGATTAGATAGTTCTCTAGACTTTTCTCTCATTCCTTCTTCTTTCTTTTTTTTTTTCCTCTTTTATTTTCTTCTTATTTTTTATGGAAAATTTATTTGTTTGTCTATAAATTTTGGGTTTAGTACTTTTCATTTGGTCCTTAGGTTTTAGAACATTATATTTTTAATCGTTAAGGCCTCATTTAGTAACCATTTCGTTTTTTGAAAATTAAGTTGATTTCTACCCTATTTTTTTCAATGATTTGCATCTTTCTTGAGTCTAATTGTTGAATTCTTAGCCAAGTTACAAAAACAAAAACAAGTTTTTAAAAGCTATTTTTTTTAGTTTTCAAAATTTGGCTTGTAAAAAGTAGATAACAAAGGAAGAAATTTGGAGGTGGAAGTAGTGACTTAATTTTTAAAAACAAAAACAAAAAAAACTAAATGGTTACCAAACGGGGTTTAAAGTTTTGAGTTTGATTTGAATTTAGTCACTAGATTCAAAATTTACAATTTTACTCTTGAGGTTTGTATTTTGTTTCAATCTAGTCCATATTAATTTCAAGATTTACACTCTTAATCTTGATTTTATATTAAATATTCACTTTTTTCTTTATTTTTTTATGTCTATTAATAAATTTAAAAGACTTAAAGAAATTTTAAGGGAAATTTCACATATGGAAAAAATGTCAAACTATTTACAGAAAATAGCAAAAAAAATACTGATAGACATTGATAGACTTCTATCAGCATCTATCGGTGATAGACTTCTATCATTTTTATCACTGATAGACTTTGATAAACTTCTATCAGCGTCTATCATAACTATATAATTTTTTTGCTATTTTCTGTAAATAGTTTTTCCTTATTTTTATATTTTTAAAAATTCCTCTAAATTTTAATTGATTAAGTTTTTGGGTTGTTTTCAAATAGAGAAAAATGAATCAAACTATTTACAAATATAGAAAAATTTTATTGTATATCAGCGATACACCGCGATAGATTTCTATCGCCAGTCTATCGCTGATAGATAGTAAAATTTTTCTATATTTATAAATAGTTGATATTTTTTCTATTTATAATAATTTTCCTAAGTTTTACCATTTTTTTCATTACTATTACAATTAATTTTAAATTTTTATTTTAAAATTAATTGATAGACATTAACGACAAAGATTGAAAGTTAGTATTTAGTAAAAAATTATAGTTAAAAGTGTAAATCTTAAAACCTAAAAACTGAATTGAAACAAAACTCAAACCTCGAAGATAAAATTATAACATTTTAAAACTTAAGGATTAAATTAAAATCAAACACAAAACTATAACATTTTAAAACATTTTGAAACTTGATAAAAAAGTATTCCCCCCCCCCCCCCCCCCCCTTTTTTTTAAAAAAACCCCTTAAAGCCCAACAAAAATCTAAAACTTTGGCCTACTAAACTAGCAAATCATAATCAAGAAAAAAAGTCTATTTGGGTTTGAATTTAGGGCAAGTTTCTATAGAGTTCCAGATTGATCAACAATCTCCATCTCTCCTGATTTGTTGTATCCAAAGAGATTCTTTGCTGAGATTTCTCTTATCTCCACAAATAATGCTATGGGCCCAAATTCTTTTGAAGGAATACAATTAAATTCACAAAGGAGATTATATATATATATATATATATATATAATATTGATAAAAGGGTTTTGGGAGATGAAAGTGACAACACAAAGAGAAGCTAGAAATTAGTCACTAGGAATATATACATATCAAATCCTTCTAAGATAGGGAGAGACCTATCTTTTTCTAATATGTATATATATATATATATATATTCTTTATTTGTGTAATAATGTATGGAAGCTATCATTTGTCTTGTAAAAAAATAGGAGTTTGTAAGTTGTCTTCTTCGGAAAATGTTGGCTCTGGACTGTGAACTACTGATTGATCTTCTTCTCTTTTCCCAAAGTGTACGTTTTTTTTAAAAAAAAAAAAATTAATTTTTATGGAGCTACTTGCCTTTATGTAAAACCTAAATTTATTCATTAATTAACGTTGGGGTTGTATATGTACTTATTTGGTGTAAATGTATAGGCAATACTTTTTAGATTGTCTTATCTACTCTGACAAAGGGAGAATAGCTCAACTAGCATAAATTGATTTGAGATTCAAATTCTTATTGTGTATTGCATTCAAAATTAAATTAAAATTTTAATATTGATATTGACATCAATTAATTTCAAATTCGAACTTGTCAATTTACGATATGTAAATATTTTAATTTTTATTAATCCACATCAAAACTTGACCTGACTTCATTTTAAACTCAAAATGTTTCTTTAATTATTATTTAATTAGAAATTTGAATGTTGATTTTTACATTCTAGTTCAATTCATTTTGTTAATTTTATTTCTAAAAGTACTTAAAAGTGGTTTTATGGGTGTTGAGTTGAGTTAATATATCTATGGAGTTCATATGTTTGTGTTTAAATTGAGTTCATATATATGTCAGTGGTATCTCATCCAGTTTTTCTCACATAAATAATTTATTTTATGGTGATTATTTTATTTAAAAGCTTTTTTATTCCATAATTGTACATATATATTTTTCTAAAATAAACTATGGATTATACTTTATTTATTTCTTTTTTTTTTTAAAGTACACATGTATTGTTTGAAGTTTTGGAAGATGGGATTTAGGGTTTACTTTTGGATCATGCATTTTAAATTTTTTTCTTAATTTAAGCAATCATTTTACAAATTTGTGCATGTGTCGTTTCTAGTTAAGTTGGGCAAAATTATATTGGATTTATTTGAACAAAACAAATTTGGATTTATATTGTATGTACAATATCCTCTATTAATAGTTATGTTATATGGTTGGCACAAAAAATATGTAACAAAGATCACATTCTCCGACCCAGTTATATGATAAAAAAATTATATATGATATAGGTCAACTTCCTTCTGTCTCCCAAACTCCAATTCATACTTATCTTTTTGTCATGATACAAACTTCTATTTAGATTAACTTGGAAAAAATGCTTTTCAAAAAGTCATTTTTATTTAAACACTTTTAATAAAAAAAAAAAAAAAAAAACTGTTTAAAATAAAAAACACTCGTGTGTCTGGCAACTCTTACTCAAAAGTATTTTTATATACAAGTTTATTTGGTTTGTGTATATGCTAAAAGTGTTTTTTTTATTAATATCAAATTACTATAAAGACGACTATAAAATACTATGAACTAATAAAAAAAATCGAGAATTCATGGTTCTTATAGAACTTACGTACTTTATTTTGTGTCAACAAAGGTGTTTTTATTGACATTGTTGTGCGCCAACTTAAATATAAATATTTATCCCAATTGCGGAAGTGATTGATCACTTCATCTTTGATTTGGGATTGAAAATTCAAAATAAATTTTATAGAGAACAATTAGGTTAAGCATACAGTAAGGGTATCAAGAAAAAATACATTTGAAGAACGTAAATAAACTTTCTGCACAAACCAATGAAATGGAAGAACACCACCAAAAAGGGTTTTCTTGCTATATCTCATGGATAGGTTTAGAATGGTAGGATTCTGAAACTTTTGGCAGGGAGTTTTCACATAGAGAAATAAACATAAAGTAAAAAATTTGAGAGAATGATTCTTCAACCAATGTTTTGTAATTTTTCAAAACCTTTTTTAAGAACTAGAAAAAATGTGTGAGGGGAATAAATTCTCCCCTCACTCTACTATCTCCACTCCGTGCAATTATGTAGGGAGTTATGTTAATATTATTATTATTATTATATATTAAATCATATTTAATATATATATAATTAAATAATATTTAATTAATTAAATTTAAATAATAATAATAACAAATTAATTAACAATTAATTAATTACACATTTTTATGCATTTAAATCATATGTAAATGCATGTCTCTCTCATAAACTATAGTTTTAATATAAATCACATTCACATTAGTTTTACTATAAAGTTTTAATATGAATTAAATTCACACTAATATTTGAATCTTATTCAAATATTGTTTTTTATCTTAATATATAGTTTAATCATAAATCATATTTATGATGACTATAATATATCATTATATATTATATTTTATATTAATCTTTATTAATATCTAATTCCCTTAAATAATTTGAACAAGTCAAATTATTTCTAAATAATTGAACCTTATTTTATCCTTAGTGAGCTAGCAAGGGACCTAATGGACTTATAGATTAGAAGCTCTAATGATTCAAGATTAAATTAATCAAACTCTTTAATTAATTAAATTAACATTCATTAACTGCAAGTCATTCCATTAAAGACCCATAACTGCACTCTTCCACTGTAGATATATTTATGTGTCCAAGGGATATAACCAGTCATCAATAAGTCGACTTTTTATAAATTGCTCGTAATTACAGCTGGGTCAAAATTACCGTTTTACCTCTGTAATCACTTTTTTTTTCATTAAGCCCCACTAATCCTCTAATGAACAACATGTTTATGGTCTTACCATAAACAAATCCATCTCGGGCCAACAAGAGGGTGGACCCATTGTTCAAGACCCGGACTCAGCACTTAAGGGAGCAATTTATCTACTTTCCCTGAAAGTGGAAAAAAGTAAACTTCATATTGTGTAGCTATGTTCCCAGCTCTCTACTTGAACAAGTCCCCAAAATGGTAGGCATATCGAGTTGGCGACTTAGATCACTCTCATCCATATAAATCAAAGGACTGCCCTCATAGACATGAGTTCATAACTCATTTTGGATTGAGATCGAGTTATTTATGGTTATCCTATGAAATATTAGTCTCTACAGTTAACGGTGTTATAACGTGAGAATAATCATTTTTCGGTCCGGACTTGTACAAACTCTTTGTATAGGATACCCCTACTCGCATGTCTTCACATGAACGATTTTGATTAAATCATTTGTAACACTTTACAACTCATGTAACAGTTAAAAAGTGGATTGTATCCGCAACGTTACCAGAATAAAGCATCCAACCTTATTCATATATTGCAGACATTTTATGTTATAACTCTAACACGATCCACTTATATGTCTACTACATACTATTCAAGCTACATTTAATAACCTTTAATCTTAGTTTATTGGATTGAGTAAAAATGATCTAAAGATCAAATAAAATACAAATGATCTAAAGATCAAATAAAATACATCTTATTTATTATTTTCTTAAATGAATAAATAAATCATCATGTACACTTTACAAAGTTACAAGACCCCATGAATTTAGGGCATAATCCCAACAAGAGTAAACCAAACATAAATTCGTGATCAACAAAATTCCAAATTTGTAGTAGTGATAATTTAAAATAATGGTCATCGAAGTTGGTGGAGGTGGCAGCCGTTGGAAGTCGCCGGAGTTGGTCGTCGACGGTGGTGATCGGATGTGATCGGAGTTGACTGCTAGAAGTGGTCGCTAGAGGTAGTGGTCGAAGTTAGGCAATGGAGGTATCAGTGGTGATAAGGGTTAAGTTGTTAGTGGTGGTCGAAGTCGGTGACATATAAAATTGGCCCCTCAAGCACTAGTTGAATTCATATCTCAGCTCATAGGAACTCATACCCTCACTCCAAACACACTCTAAACTTCGTTGTATATCGCTTCAATAAACAAAACTAAAGTATATACATATATACATACATACATATGTATTGTATGTAGGGTTTAGAGTGTTGTGGTTTAACATTGTCATTGCAACATTATGGAATTTATGGTTGGAACGAAACGTACGTACTTTTAGTGATCAAGCCAAACTAGTGAATATCTAATATAGGGGTATTAAAAAACTAACATGTGTTTGCTTTGGATTGAAATTTGGTTCAATTAATGTATGGATTAAGTAGGTTTATGGGTTTAACTAAAATTAGTTTGGATTAACCTGAACCAACCTAAAAAAATTATTAAGTCTAAAAGTATTTCCTTTACTTATTTAATACATATATCTATAATTCATCTTAGATATTAATAGTTTTCAAACCATTTTAAAATATAATTTTTCATGTCACTAAAACCTAATTTTTCATAATATATATAAATTAAAAGTTTGTTACTAATAATTCTATATTTTAAAAAAGATTTAATAGATATTTTAAAAATTAACATCTCACTTCAAAAAAAAAAAAAAAAGAAAAAAATCAAAAGACTAAATGAACCAAATAACCCAAACTAACTCATCTCAAATGTTTTATTGTTGGGTTGAATTGAGTTCATTATTTTATAAAAGTTGTTTTAGTTGAAGAAATATAGAACCTAAACAATTGAGTTGAATCTAAAAGATAGCTCAATCCAACCCAACCTAGTTCATATACGAACCCTCCAAATTTATAGGATGAGGTTGTTATGCTTGTCGCTCTTTGGTATTTAAAATTTTTTTTTTTAATTACGATATATCTTCTATAGTGCTTAATTTGCAAGCTTTTCTCTAGTATTTGCCTTTGCCTTTGTATTTTCTTTGCTTTTGAGCTCTCCTTCAACTCTTGTACATTCCTTCTATACTAGTTTTTTTTTTCCCTTCGAATGAATGCACCTCTTTTGGTCTGAGAGTATGATGAGGGTGCTAAGAATGTATCAACCTAGTTGAGATGTTCTAGTGCACCTACTAATTCCTTTTTCTCTAGTATCTTTTAAAAAAAAATTAAAAAAATTCGATCGACGATCTATTGGCACTTCATAAAATTGAAATTTTTACACAAACATATAGATATCACATCTAATAAATCCTGATAACATATATTAAAATATGAATCTGAAATTCAATGAGATGATAAAATGGTAAGTTAATAACATAGTTATATTACTTCTCTCCTCAACAGTTGAGGTTATTTTGCTCTTGTTTAATTCCCTGAAAGCTTAAGCCCTAGAAGAGAGGCCCCCACTCTATCTCTGGGATTAAAGACGGTTTTATTTATTTATTTATTTATAATTTTTACAAATTTTAAAAGATTCACATATCAGTGATCCTTTTATGCTTTCGTACGTTGCTCCCACATTTAATAGCAAAAACCCTCAAATCATGTGTTTTTTTTCCAATTATATACATATTTCTCAACCCCTTCTCCCCATTTTTGCATTCTCTCCTTCCTCATAATTTCTTCTCCTAGATTTTTCCCTAAATTATATACCACCTTTTTTTCACATATGGAAACTGTAAAAAAAAAAATTAAAGGAAAAATTAAATAAAGTTGGAAATCCCCTTTTGTCCCCTAAATATTCCACTTGTTTTGGTGCCATGCTTTTCATCAAAAAAAAAAAAAAAAAAAAAAAAAACCCTAATTTTTATATATAGAGAAGAAATCAAGCTGGGTCTTTTCAATTCCACTAGTGGTGATGTTGGTTTTTTTAGTACATGAAAATATGCCATTTCTTCATCAACCTTTTATTAGCCCACCATTTTATTTTCCAGAAAAAAATAAAAGGAATTTTGTAATTTTTTTTTTAAAAAAATGATATTGGGTGGAGCTCTTTGAAAGGGAAAAGCAGCTGCTCTCTTGCAGGTTGCTCAGTTGGTTTAATTACACAAGCTTGAATAATAATAGAACCCACCAAAAAAAAAAAAAAAAAACCCAAAGAGAGCTAAAGTTTACCCCCAAAAGTACTATTGAATCATATTACAAACCACACAAAAATATGTTTTCTTCCACCAACAATCTCCACCTTTTCCCTCTTCAACAGTACTTCCCTTCTTCCTCCTCCTCCTCCTCTTACCACCACCACCATCTTGTGGCTCCTCCTCCGCCATCGCCGCCGCCATCGCACCACCAGGAACCGGTTTATCTCGGGTCGCAATTAGATCCCGTACTCTCAGGAGTAGGAGGTCCATTTGTACAAGTCCTTCCTAATCAAGAAGATCAAGGCAGAATGAAGAATGAGCAACAAGAAGTAGTTTTGATGTCTCAAAATAATGGTAATAGTCAATGTTTTTCTTCTTCTGGTCTTAACAACTTCTTAACAAAGAAAAGCACTGTTAAGAAAGATCGGCATAGCAAGATTTACACAGCTCAAGGTTTGAGAGATAGAAGAGTAAGATTGTCCATTGACATTTCTAGAAAGTTCTTTGATCTTCAAGACATGTTGGGTTATGACAAAGCTAGCAAAACCCTAGATTGGTTACTCACCAAGTCAAGAAAAGCTATTAAAGAGTTGACAAAGACAAGAAATAATCATATTACTTCATCTTCAAAATTTAATTTTGATGATGATTCTGAAGAATGTGAGGTTATTTCCAATGATGAAGCTGAGAAAATTATGTTGGCTAAATCATCTTCTAAGAAAAATCTTGCATTTCATGATGTTGTGGCTAAAGAATCTAGGGCTAAAGCAAGAGCAAGAGCTAGGGAAAGGACTAAGGAGAAAATGATTATGAACCAACAATTTCGCTCTCCACCGCCACCGCCACCGCCACCGTCGCTCCCACCGCCACATGTTTCCTCGTCTTCGTCTTCCGTCGTCCAAAAAACCGCTGCGTCGTCGGATCAAGAAAACAACATCATTGGAATCATGTGGAAGCCATCTCCTATGATTACATCTTCTTCAGGGTATCAGAAAAATTTGGTGATCTCAAAAGGAGATACTTATTACAACAATTGCAATAATTTCTATTTTCCTTCTAATTTGCCTCCAAATTGGGATATCAACATTGACTCTTTTGCAAGACCACAATCTGGATTTTGTTCAATTGCCAACATAGATTCTCTCCCAGGTAATTTCCTTCTTTTTTTTTTTTTTATAAAGCTTAAAAATTTACCAAATTTCTGAAGGAAAAAAAAAATAACAATCAATTTTGAAGAATATAGATTAATATTCTTGAGTTTTTTTTTTTTTTTTTTTGGGTAGAATTTCAAGTATGTGCAAAGCCATGGGATACCTGCAGCAACAACCAACACCTTCATTAACAGTTACAAATCCATGGCTGTCTGAGGATTTAATCCCAACTTTATATATGTAAGATCTGATTACTCATTAATTATCAGTTCAATTATCACCTTTCAAAAGAAATTTCAGTCATATATTTTTTTTGTTTGTTCATACAAAACTTTTGAGACTAGTTTAATTGACCTAATAGGGAAAAGGGAAGATAATTTTTGATGAATTGGATTGAGTTTGTGGAATTACTAAAATAATATCATGTTAATTAAGGAGAGGAATGCATCACTAATTCAGGGGTATAATGAAGATGCTACGGTCGTGTCAACCTAGTTGAGATAGCCCGATGCACCTACTGATCTCACTCGTCTTAGTACTTATGTTAAAAAAAATTAAGGAGATGAATGAGGATATATCCTAGGAATAACAAAGACATATATATAGGAGAAAAATGAAGAACATGTGAATGGTGAAAGGGGAAAGAAGAAATAAACAATATTTAGAGAGAAGAGAGGAATATGTAAGGATTTACATTGACACTTAACCTTAATGTAAAGCTAATTTATTGGTCATTAAGGTAGTGAGAGATTAACCTTTGTGGTTTGAATCCTTCAATTCTACCCCTTCTTTCTCTCTAGTAAAATAGCCTCCTTAAGAAAAACTTTAGGAAATTCCTAAATATATGTTTCCTCATCATGGTAATTTCAAATTTTGTTACTCTTCATTTAGATTTGTAGGTAAAAATAAAAAAATTATATTATGTGACATTCTAAATATTGTATCAAAACTTCTATAATTGTGATATTCAAGAGAAACTATGAGTTTGTTTTACTAAAACTAAAAGCAAAGTTTAATTCATAAGTGAGTATTTTTGACAGGGGAATTCACAAACTGGAAGTATTATAAATTAAAGGGAACAAAATATAGCTTAAATGTTACTATAATATTATTTTATATGGATAACATTTATACAATTTTATTAATATTATGGACTTTCTGTCTGGGAAAATTATCAAAACTTATGGAATTAAGTTCATAGAATTTGACTGAATAGATTTCCAAATCTTTGTCTCTAGATAATAAAAAAAAAAACTTCATACATAAAGAAAATTGAATTAAATGTCAATGAATAGAAATGTAAAGGCATGAGTTTGTTTTAAGGTATTCCATCAGCCCTTAATGAACATCTTCAACACATGAAGTTAAGGAATTATTTCAATTTTTCTTTAACTCTTAAATTAATCAAACCCTTAAGTTTATGAGGTCGTATATGATAATTTTTTTTTCTTTGATACTATATTCTGGTCTTGGATTAGCATAAATGTATATAAATATCTAAGTTATAGGCTAAAGTTAATTTAAGACTTAATATTTTATTCTCAAACATACATCACTGTGGTACTGTGGTTTGCAATAAATTTACTTTATTTGATTTATGCCTAGTTTAAATATTGAAGGATTCAACCCTTTTCTACAAAATAAAACCATTCATAATTTGAGAAAAGAACATGAAGAGATGTCAGCTTGTCTTTTTTAATTTGTTGTTAAAATTCTAGAATCACCAAGTTTTTAATTTGTAGGATTGAAATTAAATGAGTTAAAGTAACTATTCAAATGATCATATATATATATATGAAAATTTAGTTGAATGTTGAAGGCTTTTGGAACTTAAATGGAATTAGAAAATCATGGCTTTTTTTTCTTCTTAAAACTAATGGACAAAGTAGAAAAACTTTAAACTAGAAAAAATTAAGTTTAAATCTGTGCAGTATATTAATTACTTCTCATTTTTCTACACAGAGTATTAGGTATCTAGTTATGTGATGATTAAAAGGGTTGAATAATGGTAACATATTTTTTTTTATTTTTTTTTAATTTTTTTTAAGGTTTTGAAGAACAAATACTTTTGTGCGTATTTACTAATTAGTATATATAGGAACAATTGAAGACGAAAGGTTTTGGTTTCTGCTTCTTTCCTATTTCTAGTTAATTTGAAAATGTGAATGAAATTAATTAACTTAAGGCTGGTTTTGATTGACTTTTAAGTGTTTAAATAAGTGTTTATAAATGTAAAAAAAAATGTTTATAAACACTTAAAAAGTCAATCCAGACGTGTCCTTAGTCTACCTCAGGAATTGCTTATACAATACCAAAATAACACTTTCAAGTTATGAAATTAATTAGAAATAGTTACTAAAGCAAGAAAACAAGGAAAGTAAAGACACAAGAAACACACAAAGACACAAAAAAACACACATGAAGTTTACTAAACCCTAAATAACTCAAGTTTTTAGGACACAGTAGTGATCATAGTTCACATATTCATAAGCTTATTACAAAGAAAAAGTAATATACAAGTAAGAGATCAACACCCAAAAAAAAAAAGAATTATAATTTTCATATCTCTGAAAACAAAGATCCAAATTTTGGATACACAAAGATGAGCATGAAATGATTTGGTTTCTAACATAAACAAGCTACTCAATTTGTGCCAGTAATATGCTTTATGTTCATATATGAAGGTATTTTTCAAACATATATATCTATCTACCATATAAAATGTCAAAGAAGGCAACTCAAAGATGAAAAAAAATTGCTTAGAGATTATACCAATACTGAAATAAAGTTTTTTTTTTCTCTTTTTATGAATCATTCTATTGTTAAATGAAGTTGATTTTGCTTTTGAATTGTTCAGTTATATCTAAGTATGATTGTGATTATATGCCTATTGCAGCCAACATGAGTGTTTTGAAATCAGCTTGGAGTAGTGAAGGCATTTGCTGCCAAAGAAAATGGATGGTTTTGTGCTGTTTGGTTCTTAGGGGAAATCCTTGGAGTTCATTATATGAACTATATAAATATGGAAGCATTTGGGAGATTGAATTATTTTGTGATAGTTGCATTTAATCCAATTAGGACATCATATCTATGATATCTTAATGTCTTTCTTATCCCTCTTTCATTTCTTTTTTTCTCTTTTTTTTTCTCCTTTTGATGTAATTAATGAAGGCAAAAGAGATTGGAATGAAACACAATTATTTGAATCCTAATATCTTTTGAGTTACGAAAGTTCGACATTTTTTTTTTACGATGTGTGGAGTAATGGAATCGAATCTTTGACCTCGAGTTCGATGGTATGAGACTTGTCAGTTGAGCTATGCTCATTTTGGCAAAATTAGCATGATTGACTTAGTTAAAATTACATACATTATATTGAGATACAATGGTAGTATGTATTTACTTATATCTATTTAGATTCGAGTAGATGTTGTTAAGTTTTTTTCTTCAATAAACTTAGGGTTTGTTTGAAATGAACCTTTTAAGTGCTCAAAGTTCATTCCAAATAGAGACCCTAAAACACCATAGGAAATTATTGAATTTTTTTTGTTTACGATGTGGGGGTGGGAAAACAAACTTCTGATTCAAAGTTTTTTTTTTTTTTTTTAACAATCCACAGAGACAAAGAGGGATCAGGAGTGTACCGAGATATTTCATCTAGGTTGACACATCCTTAGCACCTTCATCATACCCAAGACCGGCAAAAGTGCATTAATAATGAAAAGTTCAATACATACAGAGACAGAGAAAGTTTGATAATACATATTCTATGTCAGTTGAGCTATTGAAGGAAATTTGTATGATAAGGGAGAAAAACTGGCCATTTATATCTTTGGGTGTAAGATAGAAATGGAAAAATACATTTTCATCACAACTAGACCCCCCCCCCCCCCCCCCCCCCAAAAAAAAAAAATAATAAAGCTATTAGATTAGAATATTTTAGTTAATTATCTAAATATTTCTTTAGACAACTTCATGTTTTCTTTCAAAATCCCAGTCCAAAATTCACCTGAAATTTCCAAATTTCGACTTCAATATCATGTGCCATTGTTCAAGATCATATGAAATATGACCTGTTTTTGCTTCCTATTCTTGAACATGTGACAATTTTATGCCAAATTTGTTGGATTTTTTTTCCTAGTACAACATAGATTATATAGACAAATCCAAGGTAACATACGTACTATGTGGGTCCTATGTTTTATCTAGTACAACCTTGTATTTGCATTTTTATTTTCCCTAGAATTCATGTATTATTGTTTCTTGCCTTCTTTTCCTTCCTAATATTAACCTCCCCCCAAGTAAGAATATTTGAAATTAATTCTAAATTATTTCAATTAATCTTCTTAATTAACATAATGATCAAAATGAATTTCCTTACAAATTAGTTATGGTTAAAAAAATAATTTGTACAATTATCAGGTCAATAGTAGAATCTCATCCTATAACGTATGAAAATATATTTAAAGTACATTGGATGAGAAGAACAAGTGTTTTCATGATCAACTTTTTTATTTGTTTTTAAAAAAAATCAGATGATGCAAAGAATGGAATCCAATCAATCTTTAAATTATTCAATTATTTTGAGCTTAGTAATTTAGTTCAAATAATTATCTTAAGAAATCAATAGGGTTGTTTTTAATTATTTTTAAAGAGAAAAAAAAAACAAAGTAGATTCAAACTCGTGCAAAACCCTAGTTTAACCTTTAAGAAAACTCAGCTTTCTTACACAACTTTCCCTAATTTCTTAAGACAATATGAAGGATCAAAGTTACAATCAAATGTTTAACATATGGTTAATCAAATCAAGAAAAAAAATGTGCCATGAACACTTTAATTAAGAATAAAACTTTAAATCAATTTGATTTTACAAATTGAAAAATAAAGTATTGAAAATGAAAAAAAAAAGTACAAAATGCCCCTAAACTAGAGCGGTCATTACAATTACATATTCAAATTTTCAATTTCATTCATTAGTACACCCTTATGAAATTGTTGTAATTAAACTCTTAAAAGATTGCAAATTGTAGTAATCATTCATTAAAAGCTATAAGATTTCTACACATCTCCCCTAAATTATTTTTTTTAACAATGAAATCTCCCCTAAACTATATATAAATTCTTTACATCAAGTTTTTTTTTTTTTAATTGTTAGTATTATAGTTTTGTAAAATTTTATAGTGTTAAAAGAAATTGAATTAAATCGTAACATCTCTAAAAAAAAGATCTCTATAATTTTGAGGTTTAGTTTGGGTGGTTAGTGCATTTCATAAACCTTCCTAAATAAATTTAGGTGAAAATTGTGATTGTAATAATTTATGAAGTGATTGTCAAGTTGAAAGTTTTTTTTTAGACGAAGTTGAAAGTTTAAAAATGTATTTTCCTTTTTTTTTCTTTCTCCGGAGACTTCATTAGTACTAATAAAAGGCACAAAATACAAAATGATTTTTCTTTTAGTATACAAAATTTTTAAAAAAATGATCTTAAAAACCAAATGACTTGCATTATAAAAAAACGACATGTACCATCAACCTTAATGTTAGAGGTTTGATTCTCCTATTTTATAAATTGTCTTAAAAAAATAAAAAAATTGAGATATTCGAGTACGCCTACTGATCCCTCAACCTCTTATATATTGTTAATAAATAAATAAATTTTAAATTGTGTTTTCAATAAGATATTTTCAAAACAACATTTAAATACAATCACATCACTGAAAAGGCTAAACGGATAACGAGTCAAATCTTTGCTACAATTACTTCAAATGGATTTAAGGTACGTCTAGAAGTCATTTTCAAAGGGTTAGAATCAATTTTGTCATGTTTAAGTGCATGATTGAGATGTGTCGGGGTGTGATAAGAGTTTTAGGGATGTGTCAATCTAGTTGAGACATTTCAGTGTATCTACTGATCCCTTTATCTCTAGTATATCTTGTTCAAAAAAAGAAATTACTAAAATTGATATTTTTATTTAAAAAATATCAATACATGAGTGAGACAAATTTTACTTTAAAAACGGGCTACTTTTGTGGGGTGATTGATTTCTCCCAAACATACCCTAAAATTTCTTTTAAATACATGCAAATAATTCAAAATAACTTTAATTAATCTTTGGTTTCATTACACACTATTAAGATGCAATTTCCATACCATCGGAAATGTTTTGAATATTAATAAACCATATTTCAAAATGACTTTAAATCCGACAAAAATGATTATTACCATTTCAAAATTAAACTGTAAATAAGTACTAATTAAACTGATTCAAGAGAATAAATAAATGGGTGTTTCAATATAAAGATGAACAGATTTCTAGGTTTTTGTTCTTTGGGTGTCTTAAAATTTCACATCCATCAAGGGGTTTAAGAATAGTTCTCACATTTTAATGAAATGTATCTGCCTAATATCTTGTCAAAAGTTGTCTTTTTTTTTTATTTATTTATTTATTTTCTTTTTCTTTTTGGGAAAAGAAAAATGTAGGAATCAGAGAGATGATACTTCAGAGCAACTCTAAAGTGAGAAAGAGAGAGTAGGAAATTTTGACTGAATTTCTTTTCTCTCTTTTATTTATGATAATATATAATATATTATAATTGCAGGCCTAATTTTATATAGGAGAGTTTTAGATATAACTGTAGTTATTGGTGCCTACATAACATAAAACTTAGAGACAGAGCATTAATATCTAGACATCTTTTCCAACACATTGTCATCTCAAATTCATATAAATAAAACAAATACTTACCTAATTTAATGACTATTCACTTGAAAATATATCAATCAGATAGCATATATAGCAATATTTAAAACAAAAATTAAAAATACATCAAAGTCTATCAGTGATAGACTTTTATCGCTGATAGACTACCTAGACCACAAAAGTCTATCACTTATAAACTCTGTTGTATTTATAATTCTTTTAAAATGTTGTTATACACTTGATTATTATTCTTAAAGTTGCTACTCATTACAATTATCCAAATTTCTAATCATAGAAATTATATTGATTAATAGTTCTAAAAAATACTATATTAATATGATTTATAGTTATAACTTTTCGATATCCACGAGCGTTCGGAGTTGTTTACGCACACCTCAATTAAATTCATAGGACAACCCGCCTAACAACCCAACAACCTTTCGTGTCAAGGAAACTCGTAGGATATTAAATCTTAGGCATATAAGTGGCTACCATGTATTGAACCCATAAATTCTTAGTCATTTATCAAAGTCATATCCCTTATTTTCTATAGGCCAACCTAGGTTGATTTATAATTGTAATTTTATATGTTCAGATATATAAGAGAGAAAATTAAAGAAAAAATAGTGCTACTTTGAAAAAAAAATTCAAGACACTTGATAAGATTATATTACTTAATTTTAAATACTATCTTATTTCAAATTTATTTTACTTCTAAATTTTTATTTTCTAGAAAAGAAAATGAATTGAAAGTAATGATTTCCTGGTGGGGGTTTTTGTTCTAATAAAAAAAAAAGTAGTTAGAAGGAAAGAAAAGAAGGAACCACTTTTTTTTTTTTTTCTGGGGATGTGTGTTGCTGAGAACAATATGAAAATTAGAGAAAATCTTCCAATGAGATTGTGCAGCCAATTACATTTAAGTTTTAATAACAAAGATGATTTCTTTAATTAGAAAATTATTAGACAATAATTACATGTTTCAATTAACTGTTTGACAAAACTAAAATCACCAGCCAGCTCATGGGTTTTTGTTAAGCCCAAAACATTCCATTTCCTCTTTTATCCCCCCCCAAAAAAATAATAAATAAATAAATAAAACGTTTACCCTTTTTCTTAAAACATTGAGTGAGAGAAAGAGGTTGTATTTGCCCACACCCTCATTATATAAATTATATGACTATTAATTTGGCTATTAATAATTTTGTGTGTATGTATACATGACTATTAATAATTAATAATTTATATATATATGTATATATATGAAACAGGAAATTAAAGCAGTGGATGTATGGAAAGGGAAGAAACACTCAAATAATGTCTATAAAACATATCTGAGAATCTAAACTACTGTTACCTTGTGGTGGAAGACAGAAGTTTGCTGAAGCTTTACTTGAGAAATGGAGTTGTACCCATCAAATTCCTTTTAACATAAAATAAGGGGAAAATAAAAGTTTTTCATTAAATACTTCATATATAGCCGTGCATGCATGTTCTTCAATGAAAATTTAAAATTAAAAAAAAAAAAAAAAGGAAGAAATTAAAGTTCATCATCACCTTCAACAGAAGAAATCAAAGAGAGGGAGAGAAATGGCAATCAACTTCACTTTTTCAAATAAAAATAAAAATTTCATCTTTGTGGTTAAATTTAGAGGGAAGAGGATTGGGCTATGAAGGGAGCAAGAAAGAAACAGTACGTGGCACTGACACAAATTTGTACACAATCTATTGATTAAAAACAAAAAGAAATCATTAAAATATTCAACCTAAAAGACTTTGCCCTTTTTTTTTTTTTTCTTTATATATATATATTTAGAGACTTAGGCTAAAGGTAAAAGAAAGGACACACATGCATATATAGCTATATATACAATATAATACCCACAGAAAAATCTTCCCTTTCTTATATATCTTTATTATATATTTCTTTCTAAGTCAAATAAATAAATCATAGTTTCAATAGAGGAGAAGAGTTTCAGAAGCCATATGGAGTAGGGTTAGGGTTTAGGTCTGAGAGAAGAAGGGTGAAAGTTTTTTTTTGTTTGTAAAAAAAGAAAAGTTAGGGGTTAAAATATTATTTTGGTTCATGAAATTTGTTCAATTTTTTTTTTTTTTTTTTTTTTTTTTACAATGTACTCAAAGTTTAAAATATCGATGTCGATAGAAATATCGAGTTCTTAATTTTATAGAAATTTCTATGAAAATTTCGATTTCGATGGATATTTATGGAAAAATTATAAAAGTAAAAAAATTTAAAAATAAATTTAAATTAGTAAATAAATATTTTATTATTTTCAAATAAGTAAACAGGTCTATTATTTATATTATATTTATATTAGTGGCATTTTGATGCTTATTTTTTGTGTTTCATGAATTTTTCTATGATATAATGGAAATATCGATTCACTCCTCATATCGATATCGAACCCATGGAAACATGGATCTATCGATGGAAATATTGACATATCAATGGAAATTTAATACCATGAATGTACTAGAGGTAAGAGGAATAAGTAGACATACCCAGATATCTCAAATAGATTGACATATCTTTAGCGTTCTCATCGCTAGACGCATTTGGACTAAGGTTTAGTTTATGTACTTTGAAATGAACAATTTTTATTCTTATATTTTCAATAAATCTTAAATTTAATTCCAGCTCGAAGTTAATTTTTATCAAAATTTGTTAAATAATAAAATATTAAGAATTTCTGTATATTCAGGTGTGTCTACTGATCCCTCGACCTCTAGTATCTTGTTCGAAAAGAAAATTATGTAAGAGAATATAATGTGAATATATTTCCAAAATGTATATTGTAAATGTTAATAGATAATAAAAGAAGATTGGGAAATTATTATGAATAGAAAAAATATCAAACTATTTACACAAACGATGGAATTCAATCGCATTCTATCGCTGATAGATAGTAAAAATTTTCTATATTTGTAAATAATTTGACTCATTTTTTTATATTTGAAAACAACCTTAAAATTAGATTTTTTTAATTTAAGAATTATTGAAGGTACATGACTAAAATTGAATAGGTAAAAATATAAGGACCAAAAATAAATAGTTCCTAAATTATAAGGACCAAAAAGTTATATAGTTTTGTAGCATTGCTGTTCATCTTCATCCTAAGCCTTTTTTTTAATTTTTTTTTTCCCCTCTTTTTCCTGTTTTTCTGCTCAAATTTGCTTCTGGCCCCTCTCAAAATCTTCATTAGGCCCTCCCTCTAGTTTCTTTTACATGTACAACTTGAAACTTTTTACTGGTCTTTTGTAATGATTTAACTCTGAGGTTAAATTCTATTACAGAAAAGAATTGAGGTAAAATTATAAAGTTCAATTATACAAAATGCACTACTGAAACTACTTTAGGGTAAGTTTCGATTGTGTCTGTGAACTTTCATTTTTTTTTACTTTTATCCTTAAATTTTAAATTTATTTCAAAGCAAACCTTTCTTCTTCTTCTTCTTCTACTACTATTATTATTATTATTATTAAATGAAGATGAAAATGCCACGTGTGATAATTGGTATTGACTTTGTAAAATTAGAGGTAGCACATGTTGAGTTTTAATTATGTCTTTGAATTTTATAGTAGGTTATTACAATTATGTTTTTATTGTAATAACCTTTTATTTTTAACTTTTTTTTTCTTCTCCGGAGAAGGTTTTATTTTAACTCTTAAACTTCGAAATTGTGTTTTACCTTATCGTTCATTTAGCTTCTCGAAGATGAAAATATGATGTAGTAAAATTAGTTGAAAAAGGAAGGTTATTCTCGTTGATATATTTGGCAGTGAGCTGTAAAAATTAATTACACGATCTCTAAAATTTAAAATGTTTAAATATATGTATTGGATTACTTTCAAAGAAATGTTTGTATTTCATCGTTATTATTTAATGTTGTTAACTAAATGATGACACTACATCTTCATAGCTTATTTGCTTCTATTTTGTTTTTTATGTCATAGTAACTTAAAAATAAATGTTAAATTTTGAATTATTGAAATTTGAGATGGGGTGCAACGGAATTATTAATTTTACTTTCTTGTTTTGGCCCAAAAAGTAATTATTAAATTCAATGTGAGCTCCGTAACTTATTAACATTAATTTCATGACTTAATGACTTCTTACATCGTAGACCCTACGACTAAAAACCCTAAACAATTTCACTTTTTATTCTAAACGCTCTCTAAGAGTTAACATGTGAGGTAAAAGATTCGAATCTCTTATTTCTTGATCGAGATTATATATCTTAATCAGTTGAACTACGCAGACGGCCACATTTACCAATCTGTAATGAAAATTGGTGTAGACAGAACGGGATTCCATATTGATGAATCAATTGTAATGGGTCTCAATCGCAAATGTAATTGGATTGTTTTTTTATCACGTTTACTTATAATTGTGAATTTGTCACATTTACTGTTACCATTATCATTTAGGGTCATACGGTAACAATAACAGTAAATGTGACAAATTTATATAATTCTCCTACTGTAATAGTAATAGTATCTATAATAGTAATGCTAACGGAATCGACGTAATTTTCAAATGCTATTGGATTAATCACCCTTCGCTCGTCAATCAGTTTGCATTTTTTATTACAGATTTGAAAGTAGACCCCACATATCAGAACATGTATGAAACATAAGCAAACAACAACAAACATAATCAAAGAGGCCCACTTTTTAGATTACCATTGATTTAATAAGTTTCACCTGGAATAAACGTGACCTACTTTAATTAGGTTAATTTCATGTGTCGTGATTATTTTGAAGGTTTTATTAGAGTAAGCTCATAGTAGTTGGTATATACTACTCTGTTTGAAGTTGGTGGGTTCAAATCCTCTGCTCTCCTTTGACAAAAGAGGGCTATCACATTTGATTTAGGATTCTTTTGATTTAAGGGTAATTGTAATGAGTAGTAATTTTATGGATAATAATTAAGTTCATAGCAACATTTTTAAAAAATTGCAAATATAGCAAAGTCTATCAGTGATAGATTCTTGTGGTCTATCAGTGATAGACCACCTAAGTCTATCACTGATAGACTTTGCTATATTTACAATTTTTTAAAACGTTGCTATATATGCTAATATTTTGAATCTGATTGCTATATTTGCAACTGTCTCAAATTAAAAAATCTCAAATCGATGTTAGAAGCGTTGATATGTAAAAATGATAAGAGTTGAAGTGTCAATTAGCTGAATTGTTTTTGCTTTTTTAACTTGTGTTTGGCTTTTCTTTTTCTCCTCCTCCTTTTTTTCCCTCTCTCTCCCAATTTTAATATATGTTTGTGTCTAATAAGTTAAATTTTTTTAATTCTAATCTAATTGGTCTTTGACATATTCTACAATTTTTTTTTTTTAATTATGAATTCTATTAAACATAGAATTGAATTTTGTGCCTATTAAAATATTAGACATAGAATTAAATTTTGTACCTATTAAAATATTAAGACGCGTATGATAATAATTTCATTTTTAATTTTTTGTTATTGAATATTTTGTTTGTTTCTTCTCCATTTCTTTACTATGACTAACAAAAACATAAAAACTCACAATAAAAATAGCGTCTATAAACTGAAATTACATATTTTTTTAAAAAAAAACCCAAATGATTGTCCCAAATGGACCTAAACTCTTAATTTCGTATCCAATATATTCGTGAATTTTAAATAGTGTGGAATAGCCAAATTTATTCAAACTTCAATTATTATTTATTATTTACTATTTATTATTTTTGTATTTTTGTCTCTTTCTCATTTTGGGCTTTATCTCTTGGTCCATAAAGTGAATGAATGATCTGTTTAAGCCTAAGTCCATGGTCCTATCTCCTAATATATAAAGGAATCACAGCCTCAACAGAGGCCCTGCCTCTATCTGTTCTTTTCTGTTTTTTTTTTTTTTCATCTTTTTTTCTTTTTTTCTTTTTTTCTTAGGTAAAGGTAATATATATTGTTGGCTTTTACTTTGTATCTTTTGTTGGTTTAATATTCTTTTCAAGTGAGAAGTGTGATGATTATTTTAAAATAAGTAAATATTTAGTTTAAAGTATATACTTAATTTTTAATTTCATTTTGACTTTCAATTATATTTTGTTTTAAAACCTTCTTACTTTGAATCTTTAATTACTGGTTAATCTTTGCATTAAATTTGACACACTCTTGAGCTCAAAATATTACCACAAGATCATATGTTTATCAAGTAAACCACCCTTTCTTTTAGTTACTGATAGGGACAGTTGCAAATATAGCAATTAAGCCAAAAGTATTTGTAGATATAGCACAATGTAAAATTATTTGCAAATATAGTAAAATCTAGATTCAACTCCGAGAGTCTATTAGTGATAGATCATATCACTAAGAAAAGTCTATCAGACTAAATTGCTAATAGGAGTTTATCAACGATATATAAAGTCTATCACTTATAGATGTTGCTATATCTGCAATTATTTTAAAATATTGTTATACACTTAGTAATTATCTCTAAAAGTGTTACCAATTGTAATTACCATTACTGTCATTTCATTTAGAAGTGAAAAAGAAAACACTTCAAAGTCCTTTTTGACTTTTCTAAAAAAAATTTATAAGGAAATATAAATATTTGAGATGAAAACTAATTATATTGTTATTAGTTAATAAAAAGCTCTCAAAGTTAAATCTGTTTTATGCACCAATGTTAGCCACTAAGAAGCCTTCGATTCGTATCCCCTATCTTTTTATTGTACTAAAATAATAATAATAATAATAATAATAGGAAAATATAATAAACTTGTTTGATGATATTTTTGAAATTTATTCTTCTTTTTCAAGATTTCTGCTTTTCCATATTATTATTATCAATTAGAGGAGGACCTCACAAGAAGTTGTGAGACGATTTTTGGGAGTTTATGAAATGCTAATTTTAATCCGTTTTAAAAACATTGCGAAGACTATGTGAGATTGAAAACTTAATTTTGGATTAGTGTAGCTTTTAAAATTATTGCTAGCAATTGTTCTTTAAAAAAAATCAAAATCTAAAAAAAAAAAGCTAAGTAACAACGATTAGCAAATGAATATTCAATTATTGTGATTTATTAGCTATAATGACTAAAATAGTCCTATCAAATTTTGTGTACAACCGGTTGAAAATTTATAATTTGTTTGAAGTAACATTTTAACAATCAGATTCAAAGTATTAACATATATAGCAATATTTTTAAAAAATTGCAGAGTCTATCAGCGATAGAAGTCTATTACTGATAGATTTTGCTATATTTGCAATTTTTTAAAAATGTTGTTATACATTTGGTTGTTATTTCTAAAATTATTACTCATTACAATTATCTTGTTTAAATAACTATTTAAATGTTATATGTTTTCAATTTATATTTATATTTTGTTTAACAACTTCTCCAAAAATATATATATATATATATATATATATATATATATATATATATATATATATTAGAAAAACAGTTGGTATAGTTGTTTGTAATTTTAGAAAAATAATGGTATTTAGTTTTTTGAAAAATGGAGGCATTCAACTAACTAATTAATTACACCATAAATGTATTATGGAATGCATTAACAACTATAAAGGAAAACAGAAATTAAATATGTAAAAGAAATTTTATTCAATAAGATTATTAGGCAAGCAGTATCCATCCCAAAAGTACTAAATATATACAAGTGTAAATTTATGGAAATAACCCAAACAAAAAGGACTACTAACATAAATTTAAAAATACAAGTGTTACTAATAATAAGGTTGAATTTTTAAAATTCTAAATTAAACTTCAGGACGAACTTTACCAAGATGTTGATTTATATATCTACTCCAAAACCAATGTTGCTTCCAAACACACGACATGTCTTCGATAGAAATGCCTTTTGTCTCGGGCAAGAAAAAATAGACGAACATCGTCATCAAAGCCACAAAGAAGGCAAAGAAGAAAAACAACCCAAATTTCATATGATAGAACATGGTGAGGAAGATCTTAGCAATCAAAAAGGTAAAAAATATGTTCACCAAGACTGTTACGCTTTGAGCAGCAGAGTGAATTTCAAGTGGAAAATTTTCACTTGGAACCAACCATGCCAATGGTCCCCAAGACCATGCAAAGGCTTGAACATAAATGCACATAAACAACACCACAATACCAGCATACCATTTAGGTAAATAAGCAATCTCTCCCGAAACTCCAAATTTCTAAGCAATGAACACAGCCACCAAAACCTATAGATGTCATTTTTATTAGAATCAAATCAATCTAATTAAGGAAGAAGCCGCTTTTAAAGAACAACTGTTGAAGCATGTTTTTGCAAATTCTGGTTCTAAAAAATCAAATAAAAGTAGAGCCTGAAATACCATACAACATTCTAACTATTCAAAAATGAAAGCTAATAAAGTTAAAGGAAAAAAGAATTAATTACCTGAAAAATGATCATGATAAATCCACCCAGCAAAAAAAGGATTCTCCTTCCCCACTTATCAGTGCCATAAAGAGATACAAAGGTTGAAGGTTGCAAAAACGTTAACTCCACCAGTAATGACAGATGAAAGAAGAGAAGCATTGTCCCCAAATCCAATAGTCTTAAACAATACAGGAGCATAGAACATGACCACATTAATACCGGTCAATTGTTGAAACAGTGGGATCAAAATGGACATTACCAATGGTGGTTTGTTTTATCTCTCTCTCAAATTTTTCCAAGGATGTTTCACTGCTTTAGCAGCCATACTTGTTGCCACAATATCTTGAAATTTTGCCTCTACATCCTTTTCAGACACACCGCAGGTTTGAAGCATGACTTTTGCCTTCTCGACTTCACCTCTCTCCAACATTGAGGTTGAAGTGTCAGGAAGGAATAGAGCTGAGACAGTAATGAACAATGCAGGCACTGCTGCACCACTCAAACTTACTCGCCACCCCTATCCACCATGAATATTGGCAGTACCATAGTTAACTAAGTTAGCCACTAAGACGCCAAATGTAATTGAAAGTTGAAAAACAACACTGAGAGTGCCTCGATATTTAGATGGAGCCATCTTTGAAACATAAATTGGAACAGATTGAAGTGCGAATCCAACACCAATACCCAAACAAATACGACCAATGATGAGGATGGCAATGTTTTGAGCTGCAGCATCAAAAGCAACACAAATCCACCTACGACCAAAGGCTTTAGTGACCCAAGATGCTACAAAAGAGACCAAAAGAGCAGCCAAGTAAAGAGAAGAAGTGAACATGGTAAGAGTAAGACTGTCAAACTTGCAATATTGATTAGTAGAAGTGTCTAGAGCTTCTTTCTGATAAACAGAGGGAAAAAGACTCTACAAAAACGGAGCCATGGAGGTGACACCACCTGATCATAAACAAAAACAAAAATAATAAAAATAGAGTTAAGTGAGAGACAATAAAGGAGAAAGAGAAGGGATTAATTCAAAGATATAAATATAAATAATTACCAGAAATACCAATATCGTAACTGAAAATGAATCCTCCCATGGCCGCAACAATGCAAGTCATCAAGACATAATAGATCAATTCTCCAGTATAGTTCTTGATCGGAGCGCCTTGGCTGAGCTCGAAGCTACCGCCGGCCATATTGATTGCTAATGTGAAGAGGATTAAGTAATTAACAAAATATGATTAACGGTAAGAGAGGAGATTTGGAAGTAATTGTGATAAAAGTGGTGGCGAATGGGAGAATATATAGTACCCAAATATTTCCTTACATTATTAGAAATAATCTGTTTCCTAATCCAAATCCAAAATCCGTGTGTGAGTGGAAGGACTGTTACATTAGGGATTATGAGATAATTAAGTCATTAATTAATTCGAAGTTCGTAAGAATTCTAGTCGGATTCACTTTTTAAAATTTTAAATTAATTTTTTAAATAACATTATTTTCTAAAAAAAATAGTTTAAAGATTTACTTTTACAAATGTAATCAAAGGGGTTTTTAATCTCATTTACCGTCGCTAAAATTTGTAGAATTTTACATTTACCATTGTTTATGATATATATATATTTTTTTAATTATTTAAGAAATAAAAAAATTGAACTAAAAAGTCAAATTAAAATTAAAGATTTTCAATTTAATAAATTATTAAAAAAACATTTAGAATATAGGATTAAAATTTAAAGTTTACCCATGTATGTGAGTTACGATATGCATTTTACTTAAGTAGTTCCCTTAAATATTGATTTTAAAACTTGAACAACAGGGTTGGAAAAAAAAAATAGAATTTTGACCCAACATAATCACAACCAACTCATGAAAGTGATTAAATTCATAAGTAGAACTTATTTCACCTTGCATAAAAGTAAAATTAAAATTAAAAAGTAAAATTAAAATTAAAATTAAAATTAAAAATTTTCAATTTAATAAATTATTTTAAAAAAACATTTAGAATATAAGGATTGAAATTTAATATATAGGATTTGTGAGTTACGTGATATGGATTTTACTTGAGTAGTTCTCTTAAATGTTAATTTCAAAACTTAAACAGTAGAGTCAGACAAAAAATAAACTTTTGACCCAATGGTAATTACAACCAACTTGTGGAAACTCGACTTGTATGTAATGATTAGATCCATGAGTTCAACTTATTCAGGAAAAATTTTCTATATTATAGTATGAAAAATTTTCCATAGTACCTCTGTTTATTGTGTGTCATGTCAACGCGCTTTTAAAAATAAGTAGGACCCACTAACATCGATAAAGGGTCCACAATATTTATGAAGGCAAATTTATAGTGGAAACACAGGAAGTATAGTATTACGGTAGTACTTGAAATTTCCCCTTCTGCCTTACATAAAAATAAAAAAGTGAACTAACAAGTAAAAGTAAAATTAATTCTTTTCAATTGAATACGTTATTAAAAAAAATATTTAGAATAGGAGAATTTTTAAAAATAGAAAAATAAGGGAAATCATTTACACAAAATAGCAAAATTTTTAAATAGTTGTGATAGACGCTGATAAAAGTCTATCAGAGTCTATTAGTGATAGAAATGATAGATGCTTATAGAAGTCTATTATTTTTTTTTTTTTTTGCTATTTTTTTTAAATAGTTTGACATTTTTTCTATTTGTGAAAATTTCCCTTTAGAATATAGGATTAAATTTTAATATTTACCCTTGTTTGTGAGTTATACGAGATGAATTTTACATGAGTAGTTCCCTTAAATGTTAATTTCAAAACTTGAACAATATGATCAAAGAAAAAATAGACTTTTGACCCAACGGTAATTACAATCAACTCGTGAAAGTTCAACTTGCATGTAATCATTACAACTTATTCTATCTTGCATAAAAGTGAACTCTACGTCTAAGTGAAGTGACATATAGTTAATGAATGAAAATTAATTAATTAAGACCTCATTTGGCTTTTTGTTTTTTATTTTTGAAAATTAAGTTTATTTTTTACATTTTCTTACTATGGTTTACATCTTTTAAGTACAAGAGTTGAATTCTTAGTCATATTCCTAAAAGCAAAAACAAAGTTTTAAACACTATTTTTTTTAGTTTTCATATTTTGGCTTGATTTTTAAAAACATTGGTAAAAAGTAAATAACAAAGCAAGAAATTTATGTTTGTAGGATTAATTTTCAAAAACTAAACCAAAAATCAAATGATTATCAAACGGGACCTAAACAATTTGATTAAAATTACAATTTTGTGTCAGATAGGTCTCTAATTGTTCAATTTTGTGTCAATAAGAGACTTTTTCAATATTTTTTAAAATTCATAGAAATAACCCTCAATTACATTCTATGTAGAAAAATCTCGTATGAAATTTATAATTGTAGCTATTAATCTCCTAATCTTTCATAAATAAATCAATTTAAACTCTTAGACAAAATTTTCTTTGAAAATAGTTCATGCATTTACTCTAATCATCTATTTTGTTAAACCAACATTTGAATAAGTCTACATATATGTAAAAACTAATGCATAAGATTTTCAAATGTAATCATAATGAATGATCTAAATTAATTAGTTTATAAAAAGTTAAGAATTTAATTGACTCAAATTATAAGTTCCACAATATTGGTCAAATAAAATCTAGAGAGGGTTGTGAATTAATATACTTATGAAAATTCAAAGTTTAAATTGATGCAATTATTAGTCCAAAGTTTTAATTAATACAACCTAAAGTTTAGGAGTATGAATTGGTATTGCCCATTCAAATTTATATCTACTATATCGATTAATTTTTAAAATTTTCAAATATGTCAATAAATTTATTAGACACAAGATTAAATTTTAAAAACTATTAAACATATTAAAATTCAAAAATCTATTAGATACAAAATTAATAGTTCAAAACCTATTAGACAAACTTCAAAAATAAAAATAAAAATCTAGAGGCTAAACTTATAATTTAACCCAGAAAAAAAGAAGTGTGATACTAAACTGATTTTTTATTACGTAGATTTGATTCATGGAAGTTTACTACAGAGAATAGATTGAACAATCAAGAATGCACAACCCATTCTTCCAGACTTGACAAAGACCAAACCTGCAAATCGATATTGTCTTGTCCCATAATTATTATAGAAAGAAAGAAGATGATCATCTTAAGAATCTAACAACCATTAATTATTTAGCTTAATCCTCAGGTTTCCATTGTACCAGAGCTAATGTATGGCGGCCACCGCAGGCAACAAGTTTGGCAATCCAACGGCCATGCTCAGTCCTCCCACGAGGAGGTGCAATGTCAATCGGAACTTCCTCTGGTTGCCCAGTTGTTACCTTCCTTCCATATCCAAGCCGCCCATGGTCGCCTCGCCCAAACTGTCATACACATATAAACAAGGTAGAAGAAATATAACAAAGACTTGGAAATATAACAAAGACTTGACAATGAGCTTTCAGAACAAATTTAATGAGAAGAGGTGGATTTCAAAATAGTTCTAAATCTAGAGTAAAAGTGTATCTAAGGCAATGATTTTGGATAATAGTGACTTGAAACACCACTGTGATCCTTCAACTTTTCATACTTTTTATTTGGCCAAATTGCGGACGCTGCTCCTAACTTCTATTAAAGTTTCTCAAAACGATCGTTAGAGTAGAAATTCATTAGAATTTTGGATGAAAATTGGGACATGAAATGGGTGTGGCAGTGTTTAGGGTCCACCTCTCATTCCACGCCAACACCACACTATTCCAAGTCTCAACATTCTAATTGATTTCTTCTCAACATTCTAACAGATTCCTACTCCAAATGTAGTTTTGAAACGTTTATCAAAGGTCAAGGGTAATATTGTAATTTTTGAAAGAATAAGTGTATTTTTTAAAACAAATGGAAAAGTTCAAGGGTACATTATGTAATGTAGCTTTTTTTTTTTTCTTTTTTTTCTTTTTTTTTTTTGGGGGGGGGGTCTCAAATTTTATTTATTTTGCTTTAGTCCATGAACTATGCATAAAAAGAATTATTTTAAATCTCTCATTAACCATTTTACAAAAACATCTAAAGTTGTTTCATAATCTAGTACTTAACCCACCACATGTCTACATGTGGTTTACTTGTCTAGACAAATAAATATCTGTCACAAGTTTCAATTAACTAATGTATAAGAACATAACAAGGATCGAAACAAATCGTACGAAGTTTAGAATGTTTGAGAGTTAAAGGAGACAAAAGTAGAATAAGCTGAAAGCTGATGGATCAAGATAACGTCAAAACTTAAGTAATGTAATGATTTATCCCTAAAATAGCCTATTAGAAAGAAGATTTTGAATCAACCATCTCCATCAGTACTTTTAAAAATGTATTAGTTTTTAAATTATTTTGGAAAAACACATTAAAAAAACAAAAATCCATAACCGGTTTCATCATATGATGATGTCTCAAACAAGGTTGTTGATTAAGACTAACCGAAAACATGCGGCCGTCACTGGTTACTGCAACTGAGTGTGTGCCTCCACATGATACCTGTACCAATGAATGAGATTATTGCATATTCAAAAGATTTCTACTTTTGTCAAATAAAAACTGCATCTCTAACTCTAATCCTTAATTCTCAGAGGGATCCTGAAATTTAATTCAAGTGTATTTTCTTTTTTTCAAGAATAAAACGCCAACGATAGTTATTTCCTTTTGGTAATCACTCTGTTGTCTAGGGGTGCAAGCCAAAATTGAAACATAGAATACTCTCTTTTTATTTATTAAGGAACTATTTGTTCGACAGGTTTATCCAAGATACTCTTATCCTTTTCAAACTAGAATTATATCAGCTTACCGATGAAGGATTATTTTATAGAAGGTCGAATGTATGAAACCAAAGGGAAATGTTTGTTTTCCCATTCGTGCATCAAACTAAATATCATGTCAATAGAACATTATATCCATACTTCCATTACAACGACCTTCTAAAATCTAAATTCATCCAGCCTTTAAGACATTTCTCAGCTTTAGGCAGAAGTTGCGGGGCACAATTATAAAAATGGCATGATTTGTACCTGAACAATGTCCTCTCCAGACAGAAGTTGAACCTTCTGGGGAACCATTTTGCTGCTCTTGTCATTATCTCCAAACCCAAGCCTCCCATGTTCTCCTCGCCCCCATCCATAAACCTGCAATAGCAGTAAGCTTACTCTTTCTACTCAAACACAGACAATGGAGGATGCATCATTCGATCTTGACCGAGTTCGTAATTCATCAGCAAATTTTACCAAGCATGTAAACCATGCTTATCGAAGACATAAGCACTGCTACTTCAACTATGAAATAAAACTTTTGTCTTCTCAAATCTCAAGAAAATATGGATTTGACAGATTATCGTGCAGATCAGTGTTTAACATATAAGCACTTAAACACAACCAACGCAAGGACACACTACACATTGTTTCATGTTCGTAGTTTGTACTAGAATCAATGCCAGGCCAAAATGATAGAAGTTTCATGGCTTCATGGAATTGTAGAAGGTATTTCTTTGCAAATGCACTAGCACTATCAAACACCAATAGTTATACAGCTCTAGCCTCTATGGAGATCGACTTCTCTCAAAACATGTATTGATATCAGTGTACTACAATATATATTGGCATAGAGAACCCCTCAGCATTAAGTGGAGAGAGAGAGTGAACACTCACCTCTCCGCTATCTGTCAATGCAGTTGAATGCCATCCTCCAGCTGCAATGTCAACCTTTGGATAAAGATGTGGTAAATTAATTAACAAGGTAGCCATATAAGCTGCTTTTATTTTCATGGCTAAACATAGAAAATACGTCTTTGAGTTTTTTTTATTTAAAATAAAATTTAGAAAAAAAATAGAATATGGAACACAAACCAAATTAAGACCAGAAAGCCCTTGGACAGGAATTGGCTGTGATCTTGGTTGTGTGTCACCAGTTCCAAGTTGTCCATATTCATTATTACCCCATGCCCATAAAGTTCCATCTTCTTGGAGAGCTAAATTATGAAATGCCCCAACTGCAATAAGCCTCACCATATCGAGACCTTGAACTCGTACAGGAACAGAAATTTGCTTTCTGCAAACAATACACTCTCAATATATTAGCATCACTGCATACAATGAACCAGAAATTTGCTTTCTGCAAACAATACACTCTCAATATATTAGCATCACTGCATACAATGAAAACAGACCAAGTACTAGAAACAATTCTAGTTAAATATGTTAGAATAACGATAGTGACACTGACAAGACTGGTTGTGAAAAAGAAAAAAAAACGTCCACGACAGTGGAAAGATGGTCATTGTAGTTTAAAATAAGCAAACCTAATTAACGAACATATCTATATGGATGACTATGCCAGTGCAAAAATGTCCATTATAGTTCAAAATAAGTAAACAGAATAGAAGTGTTCAGTGATATTATAATTAAAAGTTATGAGACCATACATATCTCCAGGTGGCCATGGTTGGCCCCACGTCCATACATGTCCTTCACGTGTAAGTACCACAGAGTGTGTACCTCCTGCAGCAACCTATGACAGAGAAAAAGGAGTACGTTTCTCAACCAACTTGAGATGAGCATAAAACAATCTTCCATAAAATATGCATTCAAGACAGAGCCCAGAGATTAAAAAGGGTCAAGTCAAAATCAAACCGGATCTTTGATTTGTGTCTACCTACTTGCATGTAATTTCAAGAACAAACTGTGCCAAATGTAATAAGATCAAGAATAATCTGGACCTTGGAAGCCTTGTCATCTCACTAGCAAGCTTCAAATTCAAATGACATTGAAGTCATTGACTTAAAACCACATTAGCCATATCATTAGGATGTTAAGTAATCTGGAAGTTCTTTGGGACTAAATGTTGTAAAACTGAGCATTTTTGTCATGAGGTTAGTCAAAGAATTTATAAGCTACTCTCAGACATGGTTATTAAAAATTTTGAGAACATTTTATTTCCCTTCATCAATCGTGGTCACCAGTCATAATGTCAGGAAAATTGCTCAGGCAGTCAAGCTTGGTCTGCTCGTCCAATCTATCAAATCTGGAGACATATAATCCCGCTCCACAATTTGATGCAAAAGTGAACTTATTTGTCCACTGAACAAAAACACAAATGTCTAGCTATGTATCCATTAGATTCAGGAGAAGCTACCTTAGACAAACCACGAATCTCACCATAGCATTTTTATTTCACAAAGTTTTAGCTTAGACTTTAACGAGGAAACAAGCCCCACAGACTCAATAATGAAATTTTTGGTATTAATTAGGCAAGCATCAACTGGACTTTGAAAGCCAACAATACCTTATTCCGTAAACCTATAGCCATGGAAGGATGAAAAAGAGCTGGTTGGCATCTTCCTTACATTTTTTTGGACATATAACACCAGTTAAGGGAAAGCTGTTGATGGAGATTTCTTGTCGAATTAGTATCTTTGGTATTAATTCATTTTCATCCCAGTACCAAGAACCAAATAAATACTGCTTTCTTATTTGGGGGGACGGGGATATTTTTCATTCTCCACAATATCTTTGACAATCAAGAAAGAGGAGAACACTGACTACGAAGTTGACCAATTAGAAAGCAGAGATCTACGAGAGAAATGTCATCATGTTCCAGTTAACGGCAATGTTCTTTACAAGATAAGATAACCATGAAAGTTTATGATAGTTTTCTGGAGAAGGACAACCATGAATTAGTCTGGCCCATACCAGGACTTGCTCTCCAGTTTCAATATCATTATCACAATTGCTCGGTTTGGTATATGTAGATATCTTTAAGTGGCATTTTGCCATGTTCATTAGAGATAAGACTATAAAGATCATATTGAAAATAGCTATCACTCTTAAGAATTATTTGATTAGATAAATTATCGAACATAGGAAAAAATATGTTTTCCTGGTAATGCACCAAATGGTTCATTTCCAGGAATTCAAGCAGACGTGCTTAAATGAAAGGGCTACAATATTGTGATCATGTGAACACAGTAAGTAAAAGCTGTATTGTGCATAGCATCTATGAGTATCTGCATAATACATGAACATGATCCAAAATAAATGCTCACAAATATGTTACCTGTTGAACTATTAGTTTTGGAGCACATCGTTGAGGAATTGCTATATCTCTTCTCGGTGGCCTCCCAGTGTCATCTTTCTTCTCAGGTTCTTCACCACACTGACCATATTCATTACCACCTGCACCATACAAACTTTACATGCTTACTTGCCTAGCTTGATCTAAAATATGAGGCGCCAGGAAAACTTTCCCCAAACAAGTTCCAGTTCCAAATAACCCTCTAACTAAGTATAACGACTTCTGCTCTGTTGTTACTCATACTGTCATGCACAAATGAAGCTAGTACAGAATACAGACAACGTTAAAACTTAATCCAAAGACGTAAAATTTGTTATCTCTCCCAGATGGTAAATGATTGTAAATACAAGACTAACATTCTTTCAAAAAGATTCTGAAACTTGCACTCTGAGGCAGCCACGAGTTTTTAACCCTTAATATTTGTCTTCTAAGATTCACAAGAGATTTATCCCCTCCATACATAAAAAGTTCACGATCTATGATTACATGCTAAGTTGTAGTCTTTGTGTAAATTGTAACCCTTAGAAATAGAATGATAATATTTGGTGAAGCATTGTTTAAGTACCGATCTGGTAGTTTTAATGAGAAAACACATTTGAGAAATAGAATGATAATATCAACTCCCATCTATTTTTCTATGAAATAAAGTTCACCAGTATATGTCATACCAATACAAAATTGACATTGGTACTTTAGCCCATTATTATTTTACTGCTAAAGCTTTCAAAAAAGTATTAAAGAAAATAGTTAAAGGATTTTGTGAATCCTCAATCAGTGACTGTGATGACAATATTGAAAACAACTATAGCAATGTTTATTTAAGGTGATAACAATTGATTGATACGTGACTTTGTCGTTTTAGCACTTCTATAAATGCTCCCAAATAAGTTTAAGTCTTGCCTCTTCAAGATAAAAGGTTTATATGCCTCTTTGACATTTTTAAAACATTGATAACTAGTACTGTAAAAATTTCATGGTCAGTATTCCCAGTCACACAGTTAGCCAAGGAAAGGAATTTTAAGTACCCCAGGCATAAGCTCGGCCTTGATCATCCACAGCAAGACAGTGCCATCCACCAATCGCCGCCTAAAAAACAGGACCACCATATGAAACTCTCTCTAAAACACTAACCAAATAGTACACAGAAGTTCTTCAGCACTAAAATTAAAAACTACACTTAGATTGATTACCTGTACAATCTTAACATTACCAAGAGCTTTCACCTGGCTCGGAACATTCTCAGCTTTGGTTCCTGCTGGGTGCCCAAGAGTTCCTCTCTGATTCCAACCCCATGTAAACAGCTACAAATTCCCCACAAATTTAAAACCAAAACAAAGAAATACGAGAAGACAAAACGAACAGAAGTGAATTAAAACAGAAGCTTAAAGAGAGCGATTCGAATAAAATGTAACTGACTTTCCCATCTTCGCATATGGCGAGGGAGTTCCGGCTACCAGCAACAACAGAACAGACATTCTGAGACTCAAGAGCTTTAATGGCGCAAACCCATTCACTTTCTTCGTTATTCCCCAATCCCAATTGCCCATCTTCTCCTGAACCCCTGACAATTCGTTTACATTTTGGTCAATCAATTCAGTTGCTATCAATCTTTGACAACTACAGCACAAAATTAGAGACAACCATGATTACGGACCAAGCAATAATAGCAGTATCGGCAGCCATTGAAAAGCGAGATACAAAGCTCGAGCAGTGTCTGGCGTCCTAAATCAGGAATTTGAGCTAAACAAATCCGAGTAGAATCTGCTTCTAATTAAGAAATGCGAATAAAATAAAGATGAAAATCTTTTGAGAAAGAGATAAAGATGAAATTGAAAAAGCAAAAAGGTGAGTGAAAGTGAAACACAAGCAAAAAGAGAGGAGAAATGCGAATATCGTACGGCGTTCCATTGGACTCGATAATTAGGTCAGTCCTATAATCTCGCACTTAAAGAAAAATGGCGGGAATTTTCATAAAATATTTAAGAGAGGTTTAGGACATTGAGAAAAGTTGCAAAGTTTTAAAGAATTTGAAGTTTGGCGGGTTGATTAGTCGTGAGACGAACCCTTAGACTAAATAAGAAGCGGAGTTCATAGTGATAATTTATATTTTTGGGTCAAATACTTTGTACTTGATACTTTTTTCTTTTTATAATATATGGGTGAGAATCGAAGATTGACTTTGAGATTGATAGTACAATTTTATGTCAGTTGATCTATGCTCGTTTTGAAAGCTAATACAAAGGTTGTTGATATATTCTACTCACTCATCTGCATCTCGAATCAATTGTGGCTTATGCTTAGTTGGATTAGAGTTAATGGATTTATTTGATGTAGTCTTCTACTTTATGAATATCAAATTGAACCCAATCAAATTGGCTAGTTTTTCAAATGATTAATCGGCGACCACCTTTTCGTTCAAATTGACCACCAATTAACTCTAATATGGCTTGATCTTATCAAAAAATTTCTTCTTCAAAAGTTGAATTTAATGAATAAACACAAAGTCAAAGGATTTAATTGGTAACTTAAATATATGTTATTAATTTATAATGGTAGAGTATTTTTTTTTTTCAAATTTGTCCACGATGATTTGAATGTTCTTAATTTTATCATTGTGTTGTATATTTCTTCCAATCAAGTCTTTATCATTGTAAAATACTAATATAATTACGCATAGCGAGCATAACTCAATTGGCATACGAATGTGTTAGATACTAAAAAGTTTGTGGTTCGAATCGTTGTGTACTAAAATAACTAATAAAATAATGGTTATATATGAATTAAAAATATTTTTTTTTACAATATTGTCCTGATGTAAACCAAATCGTCACTAATTATAAAAATATCATCATTACTTGTTTGGATGGGTTATTAGATAATCTTTGGATCTCAAAAAGGGGGCAATAACGATATTTGTTGTGTCTTTAGGAGTATCGAAATGAATCGAATTTTTGCGACTCAATGCTTCTTTCAAGCATATTTTGATGAAAATTGAAAGTTTTTTCTAGCCTAATATTGGCATTCTTGTGTGCAAGGAGAGAGTCTTGTGAGTCGGAGTAATTGGATTCCTCCTCCACCATATGTGTGGAAGCTGAACGTTGATGTCTCTTAGATCATCTTAATTCATGAGATAAAGGATGGGTGGTTCATAACTCTTTCATGTCTCTCCTAGACGCTTGTTTTAAGAGAATCAAGAATTTTCAACCAATTAAAAGTGTTGGAGGATCGTGGGATCTTTGAAAGTTTTTGTGGTTGCTCTTCTTTGTCTCTCGATCAGCCAAGTGTTTTCATTGTGAATCATATGCAAGTGAAATGGTTAAGTCTTTGGAATTGGCAATAGTTGATCTTCCTGAGATTTATAATTTTGTGGATGGTATTCTTTATTTGTCTAGCAAGCAGGGGTGGGTGGAGTTATCTTTTTGTAATTGTTCTAGTAACTTTATTGCATATAGCTTTGTTCGGGTTGTTGCTAGATTGGAGTTTTTTTACAATTTCCTCTTCCATAATTGAGGATTGTTCTGTTTATGTGGTTGTTGGTGGTTAGCTTTTTAATGATTTTATCTTCTAAGAAAATGAAAGTTTATCAATCATTAGTTGGCTAACATTTTAATGAAAACAACGAACAATTTTATGTCAAATTATTACATACTCATATGAAATGATCAATTTTATATTTTACGAGTGAGTATTATGTCTATCTCATTAAATTAAATCATCAATTACTTTTAACTCAATTGTTAAAGGTCAATTTAAACATAACTTATGTTTAGGCATACACATGGATTAAGATGTCGAAATTTGAATTTTAACCTCTGCATGTTGTTCAACTTAAAAAATCAACTATTAAAGTGTTATTTGACATTACATCACTGTTTTATTAATCAATTTTAATGTTTTGTTGAAAAAGTTAAATACATTATAAATTAGGAAAATTGCATTGGATATCAAATTTTGATTATATATTAACATCCATGTCATCAACTTTTAAAATATTACAAATATGTCAAAATATAATGAAAATAATATAGATAGTTAAATAATCACATTATTTGATTTTTTTTATGCGAAAATATCATTCCAAAACTACCCTCATCTCTTAAGAAATAGAAAATTAGTAAATTTGATACTCTCTTTCCTTACACACGTTTTCTTCCTCAATATTTTCCATGTTTATGCAATAACCTAAGATTCTTTGATATTCTCCAATATTCACGATTTCTCCAAGATTTGAAATACCGAATTTCTTTTGATGCACACAATTGTGCATATTTTTTTTTTCGAAATCTTGTTTTAATTTTATTAGTTGAACACACGGTTTCAAAATCTCCTTGCTTGAAGATTTCTCTTCTTGAAGCCACGGTTTGTATTCGATTTTTTTGCTTGAATTTCGTCCTCACCTTCTCTCATTCACGATTGCGCTCAAAATTTTACTGGTTTCAATTTCATCAAGATCTTCTCCAATTTTTCCATTACTAGAGTTTTTTTTAGAAATGAATGTTAGGTTTTCGGAATGGAGATGTTAATTATTTGTGTATAATCATGTGTATTGATTGAAAATTTGTCAGTTTGCGACAAACTAGGTGTAGATTACTGGTTTATATTCGAGATAATTTGTGTTCTTTGGCTATGATGTTTATTGTAGTTTGATTTTACAGACTTTTTATTTAAGGCTGTGTATATTGAAGAATTGAAAGTAGGGGAGTTGCAACGTGGGTAAGAGAGAAATTCATGTGTTATTGTTAGTACCTTGGAGAGTCAAAATTGTTAGGTCTGATGTGAAAAGAACTCCTTTTGGCTCCCATAGGAATATCTGGCTTGCTATATGAATGTGTTTCTTTCCAATATTTTACTTGAACATTCTTTTGAGAGGATGGTTAGTAATTAATTTTATTCACCAGGCTAGTTGGATATATTATACAAGATGTAGAAATTAAATTAAAAATTAGAAGTGCGGGTGGATTGTTTAAGCATAGAGAATCAAATATGGTTATATAATTGATATCTAATTTTTGTCTGATATCTATTTGATTGTTATGTGATTGTCATATCATTGATATCTGATTGTCATGTGATCTTCATTAGATATCAGGTACTTTGTGATTTCTATTTGATTAACATGTGATTGTCATCTGATTGATATCTGATTGTCATTGATTACCATGTGATTTTCATAGATATTAAGTACTTTGTGATTTCTATTTGATTGTCACGTGATTGATATCCCACTACTATCTGATTCTCATATGATTTTCATTAGATATTAAGTACTTTGTTATTTATATTTAATTGTCATGTGATTGATGTTTGATTTTTTACTACTAAGAACAACCCTCATCAAGCAAGAAGACCTAAAAAACAAAGAATTCCTTCAATTGGTGAATTGGCAAAGGACACGAACTATAGCCAAGGTAAGCATGTTAGTCATAATAGAAAAACATGTAAATAATTTGTGTATCTATTTGAATAATCATATTGTGGATTTCAAAGATGTATTTGTTAATCATTTGTTTTTATGTAAGTACAATATATAGTGTCTTATTTTAGCAGTTTACTGTTGACAATAATCAGGTAATCATTGACAATTAGTATATCAGTAATTAGACAACAATCATATAACAATCAATATCAAATGAAAATCAAATAGCAATCACATATCATTGACAATCATAATTAGATAGTAATCAGATAAAAATCAGTATATTTGACAACTCATTTTAGATATTAATCAAACAACAATCAGACAACAGTCGGTAGCATTGGCAATTACTATCAGATAATAATCAGACAACAATCAGATAGGAATTGGTATCATTGACAATTATATGGTAATCAGATAGCAATCAAATAGTAATTAGTGGGCAATCAGATACATTCACACATTTTTAATTGTGAGGGGCATTTTGGTCATCCGGGCATTTCAATTGGACTGGGCTTAAAGATTTTGCCTTTTTGCAAAATCATAAAACATTGTATATGGGCCTAATTTTAACAAATCAAATTGATATTTTTACAATTATCCCTATACATTAGAACTAAAAAAGGGTAACAAATTAAAGTGGAAAAAAAATACAAATGCATTTAAAATATAACTTAGGACCGGTTTTGATTAACTTTCTGAGTGTTTATAAACACTTAAAAAGTCAATCCAAACAGGTTCTTAGTAAATAAATTATCAATTATCATTCTACTTTGGTTAAAAATACACTTTATTAGGTGTGTAGACTCATAAACCTATAGGAATCAAATTTATTTATAATTTATAAATAATTAATCGTTATATAATAAAAATTGATACTTAATATTATTGAAAATTTTTACGATGGAGACTAAATCATTATAAATTGCAAACTATAGAGACTTATAAATGGTTACCAACTAAATTGTGATCAACTTTCATAGTAACAAAAGTGTTCTTTAACTTTTTAATTTTTGTGAGGAAAAAACGTTTATTCTGTTTAGGGTTTAGAGTTTTAACAAAATTAAAAATTAAAAAAGAATAAAACTGGGAAGCGGAATTGAGACTCCGGAGTTGGCTTCGAACGTCCTACTTCCAACGAAACCAAGGGGATTTGACTGCTAATTCCTGTGCTCCTATTGCTTTCTGAAATGGGTTACATACAGGAAGCTCGGGAGAATCATGTGAAGAAGAAAGTAGAGGAAGGTATTATTCAAATGTTCTTCTCATTCTCTACATCTTTAATCTTCTTTTGATTGCTGATGGGTCAATTTAGTTTTTGAGTCTAGTATCTCTGCAAATAGTATAGAAAACTTTTGGAAATCTGCTGATGGTTTTTTTTGTCCATTTCCAGCTTTGCGCAGCAAAATGAAGCAGAAGGCGTTGAAGGAGTGCGATCATTACGCTTCAAAATATGCTGAATGCGCCTATGGCAAAACATTATCTGTCGTTTTCAAGTGTCGCAATCAAGCTAAGGAATTGAACAATTGCCTTCACCTATAGTGAGTCTCTGATTGTTTTGTTTAGCTTTTCGGTGGTTATATTAAACTTCAGCTGCGTTTTATTCAGATTGTTGGGATTCTATTTTGTTCATAACAGTGTGCATTATCATCGTTCCTCGCGCACCAATCATCATGTTTAGTCTAATTGATAAGATACACTGGTTGTGTTGCCTGTTAATTGAGCGTTTCAGGGATAGTAATTTTGGGGGTGATTTGTGAAAAATCAAGCATGGATCGTAATTTCAAAGGATTGAGTTTGAATTTAGAGACATGTTGGTGGCAAATGAAAGTAAGTCAAGAGCTGGAGTCATGAGGCCAAACATATGACTCTTATGGGGATGAATAACTGCTTAGTACATACCATTTTCTATGTTCATAGAAATAAAAAAAGGGTTCTTCTCAGAATGTATTTTGAGTGGGGGCGGGGATGTGACTCTTCATCGCCTACAGGCCATGAGTCACCTACGAAGTGTATTATGGCATGGGCGAGTCGGCATTAAGTGACTTTTAACTGTAGCAAAAAACTTCTAGCAGATGTCAATTGGCATCTACTGTGCTTCTTACTATGGACTAGAAGTTTCATTAGAGGGTATATCCCTGAAACCAATATCTATGGCTCAACAGGAGCGTTAGTAATGCTATACCACAAGATGGATGTTCGAGCAAGCCTTTACAAAAATGTAAGGGCTCATTGTTTGGTTATAGATACATGCCTACAACCAAATGGCAGCGCATATGGATGCCTCCATGTCATGATCTAGGTGGGGCAGACTTATGCGGCTGTTATCAGCTAGCAAACATTAAAATTGGCCTAGCAAACAAACAAGAGTCATCGTTGAGTTATAGAGTGCGCCAAGCAACGGTGCATCCACGATGCAATGGCCTTGTCCTTGTTAGGATTGTTAGTTATCTCTGCTGTAGTGTTGTAGTAGTATATTTAGTTTTATTGTTAGAAGGTTAGTTGGGCTGTTAATTCTCTTGGGCTTCTATTTAGAGAACACTGTATTCGTTTTGTAAACACTGAATATTATCGATTCTGATCAAGGATCAGTTCAGTTCTTGAGTAGAGGCAAGATGATAACCCTAAGCCCAAGTTGGCTACTAGTGCATAGAGTTAAAAAAAATGCTTGTACATACAATGTGCATGATCTCAAGAGTCTGTTGGGAGAATGAGCTTTAGGTTAAGCCAACTATGGGCAAGAAGGTGCTCGTTTGAGATGCTTGAGTGCGGGCAACCAAATGGTCTCAGTATCAGAAGGAATAACCCGACATTGACTTTAACAGATGTGAGAGGATCTTGAATCGAGTTTTGAGGCAGGAGTTTGGCAGGTAATGAGTCATAGTAGTATCTAGCACCACACGATCTAAGGTGGTCTGATCAATATTGGTGATTTGATTGAAGAATTCGCACCCCATTATAAAGAACCAAACACTAGTACTCTAGGGCTTGGGATTCGGATGTGTGGGCAGGAAAGATACACTTGTGCTCTAGGGCTTGGGATTCGCATGTGTGGGCAGGAAAGATAAAAGACAGTAACCAACTGATGTTCTTAGAGAAAAGCTATATATTTAACTGAATGCCAAATAGCTTCGAGAAATCTGAATAGTTAAGGTTAAGGATATTATGTGAACAAATTTTATATTACTATTGAATAGTGAACAATATTTGGTTGAATCAACACTTTGCTAACAGTTTGGTGCATTATAAATAAAAATTTTCATTCTGAAACTCGTCTTGCCTGGTTCCATTTTAATGGAGAGGAAGAAGATAAAAAAAAAAAAATTAGAGCCCCCGCACTGGAGAGGGTGAGAGCCTCCTTGCACCAAGAGGCACCATCAACGAGTGGGTGGGGGTAGGGGGGGGAATATAAACCTGCATCAATCCTCAGAAGAAGTTTTGTCATGCTCTTACCATAGTTTTATTGAAATACAACACCCAATTGAGTTGACACACAATCACAAAGTATTGAAGGATAGTAATGTTACTCGTATTAGGCTTCGTAAATATGTAGGACAAGTATAAATTCAAAATTTCATCAACCGACAGCTTTACCCGAATTAAATACATCTATTCTTGTTTTGTTTTCCAGCACTAACGACTCCATGTTGGAAGAGATGAAGCGGGATTATGCACTTCAACACGATGGCAAGCCGTGAGAAAGAGTATAACATCATTCAATGAGAAAACTAAAGAGTATTGTTATGTGTCGATCTCAGGTGCACTTTCAGATGATGCTGTGTTGAATTTGTCACTTGAAGTATTGATATTAGTAAGAACTGAATGAAAGTTGAGGCTTTTTGCATTTTGTGATCTGGACAAGCAAAGGAACCCTGGTTTTTGGGCATAAGAATGATATTTGATCTCTTCATATATAAATTTTAGAGCAATTCTTCTTCGTCAAATCTATAATCTTTACCCCTTTGGCAGGTAAATCTTTACCAGGATTGAGTTGTCTTCGAGAATATAATTCTTGCCAAATACTAAAGTTCTCTTCCATCTGCCATTTAGGATCCTCATTGTTAGACTAGAGAGAGCCATGATCTGATTTATGGCCTTCATCGTTCTTGTCTTGCTTGGAGTGTAAAAAAGATTAGCGAATAATATAAAGTTATAATTCTATTATTGCCTTTTGATCTCCAAATTTCCAATTATTTTGACCTGCTTTTCCAAGGTAAAATTTTCGATCTCAATTTCAACATATCAATGTACCAACAAATTTCTTGAAATATATTGTTCACTATTGTGATTTTAAAATATAGTTCTCAAGTTCTCATTATATATAATTTAAATTAGAATTTTGCAAAGAAAAAATAAATTAGAATTTTGCAAAGAAAAAATCAAAATAGACAGTCTTTTAGTACAATATGTATAGAAGTGGAGGATCAAACCTCCGACTATAAAGGAGGGCATGCCAATTATCTTATTCCCTGACGTCAAAGGAGGGCATACTAAGTTCACTTTAGCCATTATTTATCATTTTTCATCCATCATCAAACAAACTTCATGTTTTTTCCTTTTAAATATCTAATTCAACTAAATTCAAATTGGTGACTACCATGATAATATATTATTAACAAATGACTCATAACATATTAGTAACATTAACATGAATAGGTGAGAACAACGGCAAAGCTTTTATTTTAATTATATTTTGAGAGGAAGATCTGTGATTAGCCATCTTACAAAAAGATCGGGTTCCACTGCGAGTAAATTGAAGATAAGAATATCTGGAGAGCCACAAGGGAAAAGGCTGTGAACTCAAAAATAGTATGCATAATTCCAAAAAAAATTGCACAAAACTCGCCACTGCACTTCACTCAACCCACCATGTGAACAAAAATAACAGTAAGAGACATCTGCTTAATAGTTAATAAATACCTCCAAAAGAAAATAGTGAAAGGGGGTTTCTCTACCTTTTTTTAAAAAAAGAAAGTTCTACAGTAATGGGGGCAAATACTTCCCAACTAAAACAGTGTAGCTTATACAAGAAAGTTGCTCAAAACTCACTCAAGCAGATCATAAAAAAAACCGGCTAAAAATTACATTTCAACGCTGCCTAAGTAGGTTTCCGCATATTGCGGCCAGCACGAATTACCTCGTCCACCAATAGCAACTGCGAAGCAATTACAGGCCTACAAAAAGTTGAGTAATCAAATCAATACCCCAACAATATGGTCGTTTAATAGCAAAGACTAGAAAGTTATAAATATGACAACTTCAACAAGACATTTGTTAATGATCAAGAGCGTGAGAAGAACTTTTGCAAGAACAGGGGAAAGGTTAAATGAGTGTGTAAAAAAGGTGTGACAATCGAAACATGTACCCAGAATTGATAATTTGGCGTTTCACTGAGTAGTTGTCAAAGATACCCTCCATTTGGGGGTCAATTGGTTCTCCCGTATGCTGGTTTAGCCCTACAATATTGCCCCGGTCATGCGCCCCCTGATTTTAAACGGGAAGAATAAGTTCAGAATAATTGTAACTGCCTCTTATGAAGGAGGGAAATGGTAGAATCATATGACATAGCGCAGTGGGAGTTTTAGGGGACTCTACCTTAAGAGCAATGAGCACATCCTGTGTATCGAGCCCGGAGTTCTCAGCAAGTGTCTTGGGAACCACAAGAAGGGCATCAGCAAAAGCTTCAACGCCAAGTTGGGCTCGCTGTAATAAAGGTTGAGAAGGTAATAAGATTAGGCAAATGAGAAGTATGCAAAAGGATACCGGAGAATGCTTCTAGGGAAACTTACTCCTTGAACTGTTTTCTTCACTTCATTTATCAGATATTGTCTGGCAGCAACTTCGAAAGATCCAGCACCCTGTAAAATCCACCAGTCATTTTCTTAATAAGAAAATCTCAAACAATGGCAGCCAAATGTAGCTAGACAATCTCAATTAATGGTCTACTAGATGCTGTTTCCTAGCTATAAGCATTACACAAAACTTGGTTCCTCTTTTTCATTCATAGGGTCAAAAAGCAAAACAAATTGTAATGCAATATATCGTAATTGAGGCTGCAAGGCTATAACTGTTGATAACTTGATAAAAAAAAATCAGAAGGAAGCGAAGAAAAAAAAATTAAAAAGACAAACAAACAAGAAATCATTTTTTTAATCTGTGGATAAGAAATAATGTGAATAGCCAAACGTGGGAATAAGAATGCCAAATGCTCAACACATTAGCTACAGATGTAGGGCCCGTTTGGATTGACTTGAGAAAAAAATGTTTTTTTAAAAAAACTCATTTTTATTTAAACTCTTTTGATAAAAATTGTTTAAAATACACTTCAAAATCTATTTTAAGTGGTTGCCAAACACTCCAATTTCTTCCAAAATGACTTATTTTTTAAACTAAACACTTGAAAATGTATTCCAAACACACCCATAATTTATTTGCTCCCTTAACTTTGCACTCAAGATGCTTGCTGCTTGGTCATCACTTTCTTAAGACATTTCAGTCAAATGATGCACCATTACTTCTCGAATTATAGCAGAGAAATAATTCTACTTGATACAAAACGCACATTCATTAATTCAGCTGCACGTCTAATTACAGTCCGAAAATATATGAAGCTTACCATGACAACAGATTCATCTTCAATGGTGTTTTTAACAGCTCTAAGACCATCACGGACAGCATCCTTAATTTGAGCAATTGTGTGATCATTAGGTCCTGCACCATCAGGGATAACCAATGAGAAAAAAGAAAACATAATTGATTAACAAGATTGTACATGAATGAGGATAAGTTTCAATGAAGTACCCTTGATCAAGATAGTACATGAATGAGGATTTTTCACATTTTCCACGAATGTATATTTCTCTTCCCCAAGAACATGTTCATAGACCAGTCCAGCCCATCCAAGGCAATCAGGAGTAAGATTTTCAACAGAATTTATAGCCTCTCCTCCACAGGCCAAAACCAACCTTTCCATGTTTCTTCTCTTGGCTCTACGGAGGGCAATGATCTACATGGCCATATGTATGAAACAAATTAATATAAATGGACAAATACATGGTGATTGAGCCAAGATTTCATGCTCTCTTACTCGAATCATATAAATCATAATGGTTATTAACCATACGACATTTGTAATACATGGAATGGAATATCATATACGTTACATCATGCAATATGTTTTTTCTTTGTAAGGTGTTCTAAAAGAATCTGCAATATGTGTTTTCTTTATAAGGTGTATTAGAAAAGACCTGCAATATGTTCTTCCTAGTAACTTAGAACAGACACGGGAAAGATAAAGATACATTCATAAAAATATGACTCATAAAGAATTCATCAAATATATAACTATAATTGCAAACATATCGCTTCTAGTACATCTTTCAATACTCATTGGAGTTCTGTTATCAGCTTTTAAAGTAAGGCAAACACATTGTGCTTGCTTAGCTATAAATTGGTGGATTTGGTCAGAACAATGGACAAATATTTTTTTACAGTACTTTTTAAGCTCATTAGTTATGGTGATGATATTGGCTTTAAGGTTTTGTCAGTCTTTCAAGTTTGCTAAAATAATTCTTTTCATGATGAGGCTCAAACATCATTTGTAAACCTAAAGTCGTGATCAAGGGAAGAAAGGGAAAAAAAATGAGTACGACAACTTCAAGAAATATGGCCTTACCCCTTCCCTTGCAAGCAGATCCAAAGATGGGGGATCAATTCCTTTTTGATTTATGACAACAAAGTTCTTATCATTACCAGCACAAACCTGCAAATGACGGGAATATAATAAAACAATTAAGAAATGCAGATGGTATTAATAACTAACATGTATGACCTTAACACTCTTACCTTGTTTTTCAATTCAATGATTTTCTTAACTCTTTCATCAACCTGACGCCTTTCAGCAGCAACCATTGCTTCCCTCTGTTCCGCATTAGAGTAGAAAAATCCAGCATTTATTTCACTGAGAGAAAAGCAATCAAATTTTAAATGTTCACAATAGATTATAATGTTATATGGCTATAAAAGAATATGATCTACATTTCATATTCAAGATAACTAGTTTAATTCAACCCATTAATGCCATATTACATCAAGCTGGGGTAGCAATATACATGCATGCATTGACTCTACATTTAGGAAAGCAGCAAAAACGCAACCTAGATTCAACATTACAACTAACATACTTATCCATCCATGTAGATATTAAAATCAAAGAAGGGCTGATCAATACCTTTTGTCATATTCCAGAGACACATTGCTGGTTAAAATATAACAATTCTCTGCTCTCCGTTTCATATCGGGATGTCTAGAACCATGATCAAGAACAAGACCTTCAACCTAGTGATTGACAATTAGAGACTTCAGAAACGATAAAGTATTTATAAAAAAAAATGAATAAAAGAAGAAAAAACAAATCCAAGAATGTACAAAAAATCATAAGAGAAGCAAGGTTCACAGAAGTTGGGAAGTATAAGATGAGAAATCTACCAACTCTGCCAAGCAAATGAGATAAGGAAAAGAAGAAGAAGAAGAAGAAGAAGAAGAAGAGGGAAGAGAGAGAGAGAGAGGCTCTTGATAACATGAATCCAACAGAATAATTGCAGAATTATTCAGCCAAAAAACTCCAACGACAAGCATTAAGAAAATTATGGCAAAAGCAATCTCCACTTTTCCATTAAAATTAACAGATATATGAAAAAGAAAAAATATTTGATAATGAACCACAATTTTAGAAAGAAAAAGAAAAAGAAAAAGAAAGAAGGAATACAAAAGCATCCATAAAAACTAAGCCCACAAAAATATACATGGGAAAGAAAAATATAAATGCTCTTTCCTTCAGAAGTACAGATGTTCTTTAGATACTGTTACCAAATTACAAATGCTCTTATCACGGGAGAGGGGGAAAAAGGAAGAAGAAGAAGAAAATACACAACTTCATTAGAGAAAGAGAGACATACTACAGAATATAAAGGAAAGAAAACTGGGATGAAAATAGGTGCGCAGACCTTTTTATGACAAACCCAATTACATAGATAGTATGAAATTATTCTTTTAAAAAAAAAAAAACCCACTCAGAATACCAAAATGAAAAAGAAAAAAACCATTAAATGACTAATGAACAGAACTATGAACATTCTCAGAAATGGAATGTTCATTTCATAGCAATAGAGCACTCTACAACATACCGACCATTAAACAACAAAGCAACAAAACAGTGGAAGCAAAGCTAAAATCAAACTGTTTTTTTTCCATAAAATTACGCACTTATACATTTTCCATCACAGACTGAGTACACTTTAGCTCTTTTTTAAATGTAAAGCAATTTTTAAACAGACCATAGGTAGCACTAGCAGCAACAAGCAATGAAACAATATCCAAAATAATTATGTTCTTAAAAACAAACCTCTCAATAGAATTTTAGAAGGATAGAGTAGAGATGTAAATAAGATCCTAAACTTCTTCATTGCTAAGATGAAGTTCCCTAGCTAAACAATTATGCAACTCCTCTTTTTTAATTAATATCAAATGAAGATCGCTTCTGCTATCTCTTTGGTTATTGGATTGCAAATATATTTTATCATTCAGCGTCCTCTTGGGTTCTCTAATAAAATATTTTTCATCCATAAGAAATTGTCATAATTTCTTAAACATACCAAGCGAGTGTCAACGTCAAACTTATGGCGCATGTGCATTATTTCCACCATAAACAAATCAATGGCTTCTTCTGGTTTACGAATACAGAGCACCTGTAATAATTCAAACACATCCCATTAGCAAAAGAAGGCAAAGGAAATCGCCTATTGTAGCATGTTGAAAAGTCTGTCATATAATCATAATTTATATATAAAATTACAGCTTTCAATCTGAGTTCAGAGCATATATGTTTGTGGTCACTAAAAGAATAGTACTCACAGCATTAACAACTATATCAGTCAACTGATCTGCCAATGCTTCATACAGCTGTACAAGAGATTGAACCATTAGAAAGATATAATACAGCTAAAGTTTCAACACAGATTACTCATAAGAAGAGAAGATGTCTGGGTCAAATAACCTTCGTTCTTAATGTCGTTCTTGCTACCATTTTCAGAATTTCTTTGTCTGGCTCATCACCAACCACAATAGGAGTCTTAAATTTTTCAAGAAATTGGAGAGTTGCTCGTTTGGCAATCTCAAAACCATCAACCAGGACACGTGGATGCATGCCTGGATCAATGAATAAATCCCATTAGAAAAAGGAAAAAAATACCAACAATACACACACCCATGGTAGAATATCAATCAATCCTGCACCAGATTTTTCTAAAAGATGTTAAAGAAGCCATATTCCCGATATTAAGAGGTTTCTGCTTTAAAAAACATTATAAAGAAATGTGTCATAGAATCTTAAGATGACTAATTTTCATCAATAATTTTGATATGACAAGTCCATTTTAAACATATGGGAGACTTTCAGCTATTTATGCTATACATACTTCTCCAACAACAATGTGTTTCTAGCTAATTTTTTCACCACACAGGGCTCTGAATTGAGGTTAACTACTGTAACTACATCATTCACGCAACTGTTACAGAAGTACCAAGACATATTCCCACGGAGAAAATTGACATTCTACAACTCATAATTGCAAAGAGCGATACCACTAAGATCAAAGTACCAACCTTCATCAATGTAACGTTCTGATTGTTTCATAAGTTCGCCAATAAAAATCACGGTAGAAGTAGTGCCATCTCCACTGGTGTCGTCCTGGGCAACAGCTGTTCGTGCAATCATAATTGCTGTGGGATTTTGAATTTGCTGCAACCAATTAAAACAGATATGGATAGCACATTTAATCCTCTCCTTTTAAATAAACCTCTTTTTTTTATGGGCTTGCGTTATTAAAAGGACGCAAGGGGCATGTTAGAAAATGAGCGTCTACATGAACAAACCAACAATTAAGGCGATATTTCTCCTTCGTATAAACCCCGACGGAGAAAAAATCAATAACAACATGTCCGATTCAAGACGTACGCGAATGAAAAAAACTATAGAGATAAGAGATCTAAGATAAGTATAGGGTTTAGGGCAGAAAGCCGACCATTTCTTTGAGCAAAGTGTTGCCATCTTTGGTGAGCTTGATATCTCCGGCACCACCCACAAGCCTGATCAGATACATATGAAAGTAAGTAAGAGAAAGGGGAGCATGGAAGCAGATTTCGAAAGCGAAGATGACGAAGATCGAAAACAACGTCATACATTTTGATGGTTCCTTTGGGACCGAGATTGCTCTTGAGGACGTCTTGAAGGCCCTTCGCGGCGTTGATATTCATGTGCAGAGCGGCGGATTTGTTGAGGACCTCCGCATTTGGATTGAGTACTCTCAGCGACATCTTTCTGGTAGCTTCGTGTCGAGTTCAGTGAAGGAAGAGAAAGCAAAGAACAGACTGAAGTGGAAATGGTTTAGGAGGGAAACTAATAAACTACGGCGGGCAACCGGGGAGAGAGGGTTTTAGGGCACTGAGTAGCCGAAAAATGATTCGCGTATATAAATCCAAATTTAGTTTCAGATTGAACTCTTAAGACTATTTTTCCAAACCAGTATTTTGTAAGGCTATATTTCGTTCTCCATAAATTAAATTTACTTCTTATACATTTTTAGGCTCAAATTAACGAGATAGTGGTCAAGAAGTCTGTGATTTGAATTTCCAATCCTTATTATATTAAAAAATAAAGTTTTGTTTCTAATGTTTAAAATTAAATAGATTTCAAATATAGTCTTTAATTTTTAAAATATGTGTTAATAGATCATTAAACTTTTAACTTTGTACCTAATTTGAGGTTTAAAGGTATCTAATACCTTTTTTTAATTCAATGTAAAACTTCATCTTAACTCGTTTGACATCTTTTAAAATTAGACACATAACTTAGAATTTAGCCTTGTGATAAATACAAATGCAATGTTATGTATCTAATAAACTATTTAGTTGTAAAGCATGTTAATTGTTGTGGAGTAGACTCGAGAGAGCCTATAGAGTGGAAATAATAGTAACCCATGCCTAATTAGGCCCAAAACCAACAAATATATATATATATATATATAAGACTTCTCTCATTTATGGAGCCCAAAATAGACCAGGCCAGGACACCTATCCTAACTCTCACCAATCCCAGTCGACCTGACTTGTATTTAAAAAACATGTAAATACATTAAAATCTTTCCATCTATGTATGTTATCCATATGACTTTCGTACTATGTAATTTTAGTACAGTACTAACTTAGACAATAGAGTGGGTGGACATAGTACCACACGAATGTGATCATGTGAGTTATTCGACATACAAGCACATATGAGACGATTTAACTCGTTCAAGTCTGATCTAACTCGTGTCCAACAAGTGAAATATGTGTACCGACATTAATAACCACAATAATTAATATTTTATACTTATACTATAATAGACCAATTGATTTAAAAAATACAATAAACTAATATTTTAGCTTTTATGAACTATAATATTCATATGGGGAGTTTGAGGGTTGCAATATTTGTTTGGTTCTTATATTATGACATCCATTTCTAGATGGGACACAACTTTTTAAACGGATGTGTCTGTTGAGTCAAATAATAAAAAGAAAACATAAACATATAGTTGAGTTAGGACCCACTTTAATGACTCATGCATATCTACCTCTTGTTCATTGGGATAGTGTCTTTTCTTCTACAACTTCGGTCATAAATAGATTGCCAAACATGCAACATAAATCTAAAAAACTCCTTAAAAAAATCAAAAAATAAAAACTAAAAAATCAAATCGATCCAAACGGATCCACTGGTTTTGTTTTATTTTTTAGTATAAGATTAGACATCTTCGTTTGTATTTGGAAAAACCAAAAAATATTGGTTCCTATTGACTTTTTATGAAAAAACTCAATTAAAATCGAACCGGGGTATATATATATATATCCTTAAAAACAAATTTTAATATTAGATATGTTTTAGTATTTTAATTATTATAGTGCGTACATATTTGTTGTTTATAAAAAAAAATAAATTATTGTGGAGTGTGTATGTTCTTTATTTACAAAAAGTGTCAAGAAAAAAAAAATCCAATTTCAATCTATAAAATAAGAAATAGACCCAATTTTAATTTTCAAATAGCAAAAAGGATAAATTCAAAACAAAATCAGAAGTAAAAATAAAAATTTGGAAGAAAAAAGAAAATGACAAAAAAAAAAAAACCAAACCAATAATAAACAGAACCAAATAAAAAATTGATCTATTGATTTTGTTCTCTATTTGACATTGGTTTGGATTCATTCTTTATAAAACTAATTGGTTTGGATTATCAAAAACCGACAAAACCGAACTGATTATCACCCTTACCAAGCAGTGCACTTAAAAGGAGAAACTCAATTATAAGTTTCTTAAATGCTTTGTTTGTCTATGTTACCTGTACCTTCTCCCATATAACACTCAAAAGCTTCAATTAAGATATACTCCTTATACATTTTTAGGCTATAACAATATTCATTGTGTTGTTTAATGAAAGTGTCTATTCCTTTTCCTTTTCTAAAGTAAACTCTCTCCCCTCTATCACTTATACAGTAACTCATATTCTTCCCATTATATCAATTAATCTTAACATGTTATCTTCTACTAATGAGACTCTTTGAATTTTCTTTCTCCCATTGATATTTTACCTACTTCAATATAATAGCTCAAGGACTTCTCCTTCAAGCTCCTCTCCCATTCCTCAAACTCAATCAACTTTCATTTTTCATCCAATCAATACCAATGCCATGACACTAAGGCTGGTATACATAAACCAAGAATCTTACTTACTTAATATGAAAATATGGAGCCTATATCTCTTAAAATAGCCCTACAATGTCTTCACTAGTTACGAACTATGAGAGATGAATTTGAAGCTTTATAATCTAATAATACTTGGTAGCTAGTTCATCAACTCCTAGACAGGAAAGTAATTGGATCTAAGTGAATTTTCAATATTATAAGAAATTCTGATGGATCCATAGCTAGATATAAGGCTAGATTACTTGCTAAGGGCTTCCATCAAAGCGTGGATATATACTATTATGAAACCTTTAGCTCAGTTATTAAACCTACAACAATAAGAATTTTACTCACCTTTGTGGTAACTAATAAATGAGTTATCCGTCAAATTGATATTAATAATGTTTTTCTCCATGAGTTACATCAAGAGGAAGTTATATGTATCAGCCTCCATAATTTGTTACACATACTTCTTCTTCAACACTTTTAATTTGTATATTAAACAAAGTATTGTGTGGTTTAAAGCAAGCTCCTCAAGCTTCGTAGAATATATTGAAAATTTTTCTTTTTGATCTTGGTTTCATTAATTCTCGAGCTAACAACTCTTTGTTTATACATTCTCAAACTAAAACTTTACTTTATATTATTATTTATCTTGATGATATTTTTGTATTGGGAAATAATGATCTCATTGCCAATAAACTTATTGAAGTTTTAAACACAACCTTTGCTCTTAAAGACCATGATAATTATTTTTTGGATTTAGAAGTAGGTTATAAGAAGGATGGTAGTTTGCTGTCATGTCAAATCAAACATATCAAGGATCTTGTAACCAAAGCTCTCAACTTCTCGAAGTTAATTCAGTTTTACACCAAATAGTTTCTTCGAATGATCGTCGATCCACATTTGGATATTGTGTTCTGTTTGGAGGCAACCTAATAGCATGGGGATCAAAGAACAAAATATTATCTCAAGGTCCAGTACTGAAGTTGGATTTCGAAGCATTGTCAATATTATCACAAATTTTGCTTGGATTAAATCACTTTTGCGTGAGCTACGAATCTTTTGTGTTGCTTTATCGATTATTTGGCCTGACAACATGGGGCTATTCACTCGAGTGCCAACCTTGTTATTCATTCCACAACAAATCATGTCGAATTAGACATTTACTTCGTTTGAGATATGATACTCTAGAAAGAAGCTTGTTGTTTGCAATTTACCTACTTTTGCTCAACTTGCAAACATTTTTACTAAGCCCTTGTCCTTGACAACTTTTCTTAATATTAGATCCAAGCGTCACGTTCTCTCTCCATTTGAATACTTGCAGACAATTAAAAATAATTTAAAACTTTAAATTAAAAATTTGACAATTTCATGTGTATTGCACAAGTTCTTTACTAGTTTGAATAAAGGCTAAAACTTACATTTCAGGTAAAAGTAATAATTGTTTTACAAAACCACCCTTTCAGCCTCTTCAACGGAAGATCAAGATGATCCTACTTTACTAAGAAAGGGAGGGTATAATTGTCCAAATTAGGACATTTTAACTTGGGGCATTTTAACAAATTTGATTAATGAAACGAGCATTAAGCCGAATTACGTAAATTTTACCTAAATAAGAAAAAAAAAAAAAGGTGAAAAGACAGAGCGATCGGCAAACGATCGACTAATCAACACTGGACTCTGATTCACCGGCTTCAATCGACATAGAATTGCCACTCTGCACACTGGAGCAGCTCACTTCTTCTCGATTCCTTCTCACACTCTACAATGGTGAAGACTTACGTAAGAGAGAATGTGCCTCTCTCTCGTTTTGGTGTCTTGGTAGCTCAGCTAGAATCCATAGTCGCCTCCGCTGCTCAACAGCCTCCGGAGCCCCTTCTCTGCTTCGATCTTCTATCCGATCTCATTTCCGCCATCGATGAAGAGCCCAAGGTTCACTCTTTTAATTTCGCTGCATTTTCATGTTTAGCTAATTAGCATCCATATTGTCTTCTTTCGAATATGTTCTATTGGTTTTAACTGCAACTTTTACATTAACAAGATGAGATATTTAATTTTGCCACATTATGCGGATCTCGATGAATTTGATATCGGATGTGGAATTATTATGCGCAGTCAGTTTTATTGTTATATGTTTCTGCTCTTTTCATCATCGTTTCCGTCTTGCATTGTCTACGGGTGGGAATATCTGTCTTCATTGAGTATTTGGTTATGAAGTTTTAATTTGCCTCCGTGCTAATGAAGGTTATAGAGCTCCCATCATGTAATTGTAATTCAGCAGTATACGACTGGGGAGAATAAAGGAGACCGTCACATAAAAGCAGAGCACAAAGGCCTCCATAGATATTTAAAGAAGAAAATACAGTCGCATGTCTTGCTTACAATGGATAGCAAATAACAGAAAAGGGTAAAAAGATAAAAGATACAATGAGTAAAGTGAGAGAAAAAGCATGGTGAATAATATCCCAAACATCCCCCGCAAGTGAATAAGGTGATGAAACCGTCATATAAGGAGGCACTTTACTCATAACATCAGCTAGCTGATGAACAGATGGAACAAATTTGACACAAAACTGCTTGTGAGCTATCTTTTCGCGAATGAAATGATTGTCAATTTCAACGTGTTTGGTTCAACTATGGATCACAGGGTTTGCAGCCAAATAAGTAGCACTAAAATTATCACAAAGCAAAAGTGGAGAGGAAGATTACGCATGCCAATCTCAAACATAATAGACTGAACCCACATTAATTCAGTGGCGACATTGGACATTCCATGATACTCTGACTTTGTGCTTGAACGAGACACCACATTTTGTTTTGAAGAACACCATGAAATCACGATAGAATCACGAACATGTAGATGTGTCGTCGTTGGAACATGGAGGAAATGATAAAGTTCATTAATAGTGAAACAAATCTCAAGACGAGTGAGGATACAATACTGCGAAACACCCACTAAGTTGAGGTATTTGGTTCCATTATCTTTCAAAAGTCTTCAGAAGTTTACGATCCAAGACCATTTGTAGAGTCCTGTACGTCGGTAATGGAAGCATCCTTTGATTCAGCAATAGCAAAAAACTTTGGGAAACTATTTTTGAGGAGAGAAGATCCAACTTGGTGATCATTCCAAAAGCAAGTGAACGCCCATTCTCAACTTTGATTAAAACATTGCTACAAACAAGGTTCTTAACCTTCATAATGTGGCTCCATGGACTTTTCGAGGATGCAGGCCGAGAGATGGAAGGGAGTTGATCCTAATGACATGACCCATATACTTATCCTTGATGAATCTCCTCCATAGAGCCCCTATTTCATGTTTGAAACGCCAAATCCATTTTGCCAATGGAGAATTGTTTCGATTCCTGATGTCTCCAATGACAAGACCACCTTCATCTAAAGGGAATTTGAGGATGTTCCAACAAAGAAGGTGGGAGGTGGAACTACTTCTGTAACTTTCTAAGACACCTTTCAATATTTTCTGCAGACTGCAACTTTGGAAGGAACCTTAAACATTGATAAGTAATATAAAGGTAAATTTGAGGGGTGGCATTTAAGAGAGTCAGCCTACCTCTTTGGAAAGGAAGTTGTGTTGCCATGATGGTAGCCTCTTCTCAATATTGTCCATGACGGGTTGCCGAAAGATTGGTGAGGATGATTTGCCATTGAGAGGAAGTCCCAAATAATTTGATGGCCAGCAACCCACTTTACAATCATATTTAGCCACAATGGCTTTTTCCCATACATTGTCACAATTTATACCAAAAAATCCAGATTTTTGTCTGTTGATATTAAGGGTAGAAGCTTTATGGGAAGCTGAGCGCTTGTGTTAAAGAAATTTTATTTGTTTGATACCAAAAAAAAGAAGATGCTGTCTTTGTAAAGGATTCTAGGCCTATCAGCCTAACCACATTAGTGTATAAATCCGTTTCAAAAGTGCTGGCCAAGAGACTCAAGAAAATAATGCCTAGTATCATTGCTCCTTATCAAAGTGCTTTCATTGAGGGCGACAAATCTTAGATCCAGTGCTGATTGCAAATGAAGTGGTGGAGGATTATCGTTCAGAAAAGAAAAAAAAGGGTGGATTCTCAAGTTAGATATGGAAAAGGCTTTCGATCGAGTTGATTGGGCATTCCTTGAAAAAATTCTTAAAGGAAAGAACTTTGATCCTCATTGGATCTCATGGATAATGGGGTGTGTTACTCAACCAAAATTCTCCATTTTCATCAATGGAAGAACGAGAGGCAAATTTCGACTACTAGGGGAATTCGCCAAGGAGACCCACTTTCACCCTTCCTCTTCCTTCTTGTTAGTGAAGTGTTGAGTGCTTTCATAATGAGACTTTAGGAGAAAGGTTTGTATGAAGGGTTTACTATGGGAAAAGAAGGAACTCACGTTTCTATTCTTCAATTTGTTGATGACATTGATATTCTGTAAGTTTGAAGACAAAATGATAGACAATTTGAGGAAGACCATCGAGTTGTTTGAATGGTGCTCCGGTCAAAAGGTGAATTGGGAAAAATCAACCTTATGTGGGGTTAATGTGGAGGATCATAAGGTGCTTTCATTATCTTCTAGGTTGAATTGTAAAGTAGCTCTTCCGCCTTTCTTGTATCTTGGCTTGCCTTTGGGAGGCTACCCTAAAAAGGTATCCTTTTGGTAGTCTGTTATAGACAAAATTCATTCCAAATTAGAGAAACGAAAAAGGTATAACTTATCTTGTGGGGGAAGGACTCTTTGCAAGTCGGTTCTTTCTAACCTCCCTACTTACTATATGTCCTCCTTTCTAATGCCTGAAAAGGTAGTTGTAATCATGAAGCGCATCTTAAGGAATTTTTTCTGGGAGGGCCACAAAGGAGGAAAATTAAATCATTTGGTAAAATGGGAGCTAATTACTCGATCTCAACAGGATGGAGGCCTTGATTTTGGAGGTTTGAAGGCTAGAAATTTGTCTTTACTAGCTAAATGGGGCTGGCGGTACTTCAACGAAGAAAGCTCATTTTGGTGTTAGGTAGTAAGAAGTATCCACGGAAAAGATTTTTTTAATTGGCACATGACCGGTAAGTCAAGTCTCAGTTTACGTAGTCCATGAATTAGTATTTCTAGATCCGGGATGAAAGTTGAAGCTTTGGCTATTTACAAGATTGGTAATTGCAGTAGAGTTGGTTTTTGGAATGATCCATGGATTGAGAAGTTGCCTTTGTATGTGCTTTTTCCTTGCCTTTTTCGGATTGCTCTTAATCCTAAAGGGTCGGTTGCTGATCACTGGGACCATGTTTTTTGCCTCATGGTCAGTTTTCTTTCGAAGACTTTTAAAAGAGGAGGAGATCATCGAATTTCAAAGGCTTATTGGTTTTCTTTCAGATTATAGGGTGGTGGACAGCCCTGATAAAAGATTTTGGGCTCTAGAAGCTAGAGGGATTTTTTTCAGTAAAATCTCTTGTTTCTCATTTGTCTGTTTCTTCCCTTCTAGATAAGCAGGTAGAGATAGCTCTTTGGAGATCCAATTGGCCACGACGTGTCTATCACAGTTTGGATAATGCTTTTCGGCCTCCTAAATTGTGCTTCGGTTTGCAAAGGGAACTCCCATCCCATTGCTTGTCTCCTTCAATTTGCCCTCTCTGTACAGCAACTTTTGAAGACCTCCAGCACCTGTTTTTTGATTGTTGTTACGCTGGTAAACGTTGGCGCAGTCTTTTCGACATTTTTGAATTAAGCTGGGTTTTTGGCAGCAATTTTCGTGAAAATGTGCTGCAGATTCTGATTGGTCCAGTGCTGAAATTTGACTCCCGTTTATTTTGGAGCAATGCAGTCAAAGCCTTGTTAGTAGAATTACGGTTTCAAAGGAATTAAAGAGTCTTCAAAGCAACTCCTTGGTTGGATCGTTTTGAGATAGCAAGACTCAATGCTTCATCTTGGTGCACTTTATTCAAATCTTTTGAAGACTTCTCGGTTCAGGACAACCTTTTAATTTTGAGCTTCTCATTAGGATATTCTGTTTAACTAGTTTTTACTTTTATATTTTGCTTCTATAGCTTATTGGTTTGTATCACATAGGAGTCCAATGAGTTCGTGGTTGTATTTTCTTTTGTACTATGCTATAAAGTTTTTAGATTTTATTGAAAATGATGAAGGTGTTAAGGGGGGTGTCGACCTAGTTGAGATTCCTGGGTGCATCTGCTGATCCTTGGTTCTTGTAATTCGAGCATTAGTCTCATTTCATTATTTCAATGAAGAGACTTGTTTCCGTTTAAAAAAAAAGATATTAAGGCTAGAAGCATCCTAAAAAAAATCTGACTAGATTAATGAGATTATCGAGAGAATGTTGTCATCAACAAATAAGAGGTGGTTAATGTGTAGAGAATCGATGTTCGAGGTGTAACCTTTGGTGTAACCATGAACAACTGCAATCAATAAGATTTTACTAAGAGCATCCATCACCATAATGAAAAGAAAGGGGGACAATGAGTCACCTTGATGAAGCCCCCTAGATGCAAAAAACTTTCCTGTTGGCTTGCCATTGATAATCATAGAGAAATTTGTGGATGAAACACAACCACTTATCCATTGTCTCCATTTGTGCCCAAAACCTTTGACTTTTAAAATTTCATCGAGAAAATTCCAATCAACTTTGTCAAAAGCCTTCTCCACGTTGAGTTTGATGACCACCCCTTGAGTATTTTTTCTATGCCAATCCTCAATGATTTCGTTTGCCAAGAGGGAGGCATCCAAAATCTTTCTACCTTCAACAAAAGCGGATTGGTATTCCAAGATTGTGGAAGGAAGAACTTTCTTTAGCCTATTTGAGAGGACATGAGCAATGATTTTGTATAAACCCGCGGTGAGGTTATAGTCCCCCACTTTCCTAGCATCCAATTTCTTTGGTATGAGATTTCTTTTTGAAACGGAAACAATACTTTTCATTGATGAAATGAAAATAGACTAATGCTTGAATTACAGTATGGTAAAGCTATAAAGGAAACATAAATCCAATAAGACTAGGGATCAACAAGCGCACTCGGATATCTCAACTAGGTTGACACACTCATAACGCCCTCATCACATCCCAAAAGAGAAATCTACTAAAAATGTATTACAAGACATAATTCTCAACAATGCCAAGCATTATAGCTACAACGCAAAGTGCTTTTATTGAAGGAAGACAAATAATTGATCCAATACTCATTGCTAATGAAGCGGTTGAAGATTATCGAGTTAAGAAGAAAAAGGGGTGGATTTTGAAGTTAGGCTTGGAAAAAGCTTTTGATAGAGTGGATTGGGAATTTCTTGAAAAAATTCTCAAGGGCAAGAACTTTGGAAAGAGATGGATTTCATGGATCATGGGTTGTGTGAGAAATCCTAAATTTTCCATTTTTATAAATGGGCGGCCAAGAGGAAGAATACTTGCATCTAGGGGGATTTGATAAGGTGATCCTCTCTCACCTTTTCTATTCCTCTTAGTTAGTGAGGTGCTTAGTACATTCATTGAAAGAATCCATGAAAAGGGGTTGTTTGAAGGTTTTCTTGTGGAAAAGATAAAATTCATGTATCATTGCTGCAGTTTGCGGATGACACATTAATTTTCTGCCAATATGATGATGAAATGATGGATAATTTAAAGAGGACTATAGAATTATTTGAATGGTGTTCGGTCAAAAGGTGAATTGGGATAAATCTGCCCTCTGTGGAGTCATTGTGGAGGATTTTGAGCTTAATTCAATGGCTGCCAGATTAAATTGCAAGGTGTCTTGCCTACCCTTGATGTATCTTGGGCTTCCCTTGGGTGGATATCCTAAGAAGGTCTCTTTTTGGCAACCTGTAATTGATAAAATCCAAGGAAAATTAGACAAATGGAGAAGATATAATTTGTCAAGAGGAGGAAGAGCTACTCTATGTAAGTCGGTCCTTTCTAGTCTCCCTACTTATTATATGTCATCTTTTCTTATGCCAGAAAAAGTGCTTGCTGCTTTGGAAAGATTGATGAGAAATTTCTTCTGGGAAGGACATAACGGTGGAAAGTTAAATCATTTGACAAAATGGGAGCTTGTTACTAGAAGGATCGAGGATGGAGGGTTGGGTTTGGAGGATTGAGGGCTAGTAATTTAGCCTTATTAGCTAAATGGGGGTGGCGTTTTATTCATGAAGAAAACTCTCTGTGGTGTCAAGTTGTGAAGAGCATTCATGGGAGAAGCAAGTTCAATTGGCATATAGATGACAAAGATAATGTAAGTCTTCAAAGTCCTTGGATAAGTATCTCGAGAACATGGATGAAGGTGGAATCCTTAGCTGTTTTTAAGGTGGGAATAGGGAGTCGAGTAGCTTTTTGGATTGATCCTTGGATTGATAATAATTCTTCATTAAAGATGCTGTTCCCAAATCTTTTCAGAATTTCCTTAAAGCCAAACGGATCAGTTTTGGATCATTGGGATTCAACTCATTCCTCTTGGGCCATAATTTTCAGAAGATTATTAAAAGAAGAAGAAATTGTTGATTTTCAAAGGCTCCTAGGAATCTTAGCAAGAAAAAAGATTTCAGACCATCCTGATAAACGAGTTTGGTCCATTGAAGGCAATGGAAATTATACGGTGAAATCTTTAGTCATGCATCTCTCAAGAGCCTCCCCTTTAGAAAAAAATCTGAAGAAAGCGCTTTGGGGTTCCAAGAGTCCTCGGAGGGTTAATATCACAATTTGGATTATGTTATATGGGTATTTGAATTGTGCTTCAATACTACAAAGAAAGCTGCCAGCACAGTGTCTCTCGCCCAGCATCTGTTTTTTCTGTTTGGCTGAATCTGAAGATTTACAGCATCTGTTTTTTGAATGTGTTTATGCTAAATGTTGCTGGTTTAGTTTATTCTCCTTCTTCAATCTTAGTTGGGTGTTTGGAAATGTGTTTAGGGATAATCTTTTGCAGATTTTGATGGGTCCAAAGCTTAAGTCAGCCCCTAAAATTTTGTGGAATAATGCGGTCAAAGCATTATTGGTGGAACTATGGTTCGAAAGAAATCAAAGGGTGTTTCACGACAAAGCTACTCCGTGGGCCAACCGTTTTGAGATTGCCAGAATAAATGCTTCTTCATGGAGCACTCTTGCAAAAGATTATGCTGATTACTCCATCCAAGACTTGTGTTTAAATTGGAAAGCATTTATCTTTCCAGCACCTTAGTTATCTAATGTATTTTGTTGTTGACCCATGTATTCGGGTTACCCTTTTCTTATGATAGTAGTGGTTATTTGATTCTATTTTCATTTACATTTATATTGGACATGATGAGAGTGATAAGGAGGTGTCAACATAGTTGAGATGTCTGGGTGCATTCCCTGATCCTTAAGTTATCTGTATTTTGGTTTCCTATGATGTACTTTGAGCATTTGTCTCAATTCATTTTATCAATGAAAGAGACTTGTTTACTTTTAAAAAAAAAAAAGACATAATTCTCAACAATACAAGAATAAGATCCAAACAAGACCAAAACAACGTCGTGCCAATCGAAGACAATTAAGAATAAATAAACGCATTCTAATTTAAACTAATGTCTTGAATCAAGTAGTCTGCAAATAATCTGAATAAAGAACACCAAGAGGAAGTTTTGACTCGTGCAATCTCATAGCGCTCCATCCAAGGAAGGGCCTTGTTCTGAAAAATTCTTTGGTTCCTTTTAAACCAAAGTTCTGAGAGGATTGCTTTGATTCCATTTACCCAAAGAAGGTGAGGAATAGCTTTAAACAAGGCCCCACTAAAATCTGCATAACATTCTCCTCTTTTTTGCAGCCAATAATCTAAGAAAAAAGACATTATTCTCATCGCAACTTCAGCCCATTAAGTTTACACTTCTGAATAGAATTCTTTCTTCCACAAGGTATAATTTCAACAGCTCACCTTTCACTGCAGCCCTTATATCAATTTCAATGGCTGAAATTTCATTTGCTTCTGCCTCTGCACCAAAAAACTCAAGCTCAGCCAATAAACTTTTTTCTTCCTTCTTACTGTTCTTCTCAAATTCAGTGGACCATTTCTTCAAAGCTTCTTTAATTTTCCTCAGCTTGGAATATATCACAAAACCTGTCCAACCTTGCAGATTTGAATTTTCAATAGAAGCTTCCACCTGAGCAACACAATCTTTTTGAAGTAGCCAACGGTTGCAAAACCAAAAAGGAGATGATCCCCATAACACAGCCCCTGCTTCTAATAACAAAGGGAAATGGTCTGAGATGGTTCTATGCTGTCTTGACACCCTAGTATTTGCAAATAATTCATCCCAATCCTTGGAGATGAAAAATCTGTCAATGAGAGAATGTGAAGAACCAATACCTCCTATTGACCAAGTGAAATTGCCATTAGAAAGTGGAATCTCCATTATTCTTTAGAAATGAAGTTATTAAATTTTCTCATTCCTTTAGTAACTCTTCCAACTGAAAAACGCTCATGTGCCCATCTTGTAATGTTGAAGTCACCTCCCAAACACCCAGGTTCTGATATACTCTGGCCACAAAAATCTCCTTTCTTTGTAGTCATTTGGTCCATAGACATTTGTAATCCATAATGATTTATTGCATTTAGTCAAGACATTAATTGATAATGTGTGGCCCCCTTTTAATACTTCTTTAACTTCAATTTTCCTTTCATCCCATAATATTAGCATACCTCCAGATTTGCCATAAGCCTCCAACAAAGACCAACCAATATCTCTAGAACTCCATAATGATTTGATGAAGGCCATGTCAAAGTCTTCGCTTTTCGTTTCTTGCAGAAGAACCAAATCTGGCTTCTGACATTTTAAGAATTTTTTCAAAGCAATCCTCTTAGAGATGTCCCCTAAACATCTTGTATTCCAAGAGATAATCTTCATTGAAGGAAACTTATCCAAGCTGAATTCCATAGAATTCAACAATCGAGCTAAGATTAGATGGAATTCGTGATGGAGACAAAGGAGAAAGACTTACTTGTTTAGCTTTCAATATTGAATTCTCTGTTGAGCTGTGAAATAGACCGATCAACGCTTCATTAAACTGACCTTCTAAGCCTTGAGTTTCTGGAATAGACGATGGAGGCTCAAACTCTTCTTCTTCATTACTTACACTTGCTGTTGAGTCATCATTAGATTCAATATGATTAGGATAGCTTTTTGAAGAATAAATACAAGGGGTACATCTTCTGAATTGAACATTAGAATTTGAAATTTTTAGAATTGATTGAGAAAATTCTGTTTGCTGCTTCTCCAGTTTTGAGGGACCCGACTTAATAGAATCAATTCCAAGAACTTGAGCTTTAACACAACCGGTTTCTATTGCATCATAATTAATCTTGCGAATCTTGGAGAAATTTGGGGAGGATTTTTGTCTTGAGTGGTGGAATGGAAGTTTTCTTTGATATGAGACAAATGTATGTTTCATTGACATTTTTGTTAATAATACCATCCTGAAAAAAATTCTTGGAGCACTTTAAGAATGTCCCTCTTAGGATGTTCCAAGACTTTTTAAAGAATTCAGCAGTTAAACCGTTCGGTCCTGGGGATTTGTTGGTGCCCAAATCCTTAACCGCTTGCCTCGAGTGAGTTTCTCCATAGTTAACTTAAGAGTGCTTTCATAGTTACTGTATCTTCCTTAATTGGAAACGATTCAATTCAAACATTCTTAGTTTTCTGTCGAGTCATATGCTAACATTACAGTATCTTCCTTACTGAAAATGACATTATTCAAACATTCTTAATGTCTCTGTCAAGTCATATCCTAATATTTCAGAATTAAACGTGGAATCCTTCACTTTTCGAGGAATCCGCTTTTCTGTCTGATGACTTGCTAAAAAAGTAAACTTAAGCCCTAGCCGAGTTTATGAGGGAGAGGGGCCACCCTCTTTTCTTTTCTGCATCAATCCTCATCCACCACCTATTTGACTGAGTTAGATGCATAGCCGTCGACTTTCGAAACTTCAATCCCATTCAATGGAGGACTTCTCAATTCTTGCGATTCCCAGCCCAGTGCATATTAATTACTGATTGCCATCGTCGACTATTGCTGGTGACTCAAATGTTGTCTGGACTTGTTTTTATTTATTTTATTTTATTATTTTTAAAAATTTTATTTTATTCATGTTTCGGCTAGAGCAATTATTTAATGTTTGAAATGAACATTGCAAATTTCAGGAATCTATACTGTTGTGGCAAAGAAAATGCGAGGAAGCACTCTATTCTCTGCTCATTCTTGGTGCCAGACGACCGGTGCGTCATCTCGCATCAGTAGTAATGGCAAGAATCATAACCAAGGGAGATACAATTTCGGTGTATTCACGAGTTAGTAGTCTTCAAGGGTTTCTATCTGATGGGAAAAGGAATGAACCTCATAAGATTGCTGGTTTGTTACGAAAGCTTGAACTTGATTAGTCTAAAAAGAGTGTGTTTCATATGCACATGTTTGAGTGTGTACGTTTTAGGTTAGAAAGTATTGCATAAATAAAAAGAGAAACTTTCTCGTTGATTATGTCATTTATTCTTTATTAAAAAATATTGCATAAATATTTTTTTTACTACCTGTATTTCTTGCCTTTTGGAAGGGTGAGTGCCTTGCAATCTGTTTTTCTTTCCTTGGTTAAGAGTAGTTTTATGCTATATATTTTGTTTTTTGAAAAGGAAACGAGTCTCTTCATTGAAATAATGAAATGAGATTAATGCTCAAGTTACAAATAGGGAAACAAACATAAAAAACTAAGGATCAGTGAATGAATCCGGACATCTCAACTATGTTGACACTCCCCTAACACTCTCATCATATCCAAATAAGATAAAAAGAACACCACAAGCCAGGGCCACATAGCAATTCAACCGTACAAGAAAAACATCCCGAATACAATGGGGCACAAATAAAAACACTTCCAACACAATTAACCTATGCTGGAAAGATGCACAACACCATCCAAAAATTACAAACATCCAAAATAAAACAAATTTAAAACCTAAGCCCTAATGCAGATCTCAATTAATGAGCTGGAACAACATAGGCCTTCCAATTAGGCTAATATCTTAAATTGAGAAAGCTGCATGTGCTTTGGAAAGCGCTTCTTAAAACTATTTCTCCTTCTTGTGACCAAAGTGATCCTGCCATTATAAAGGGTATCTCCAGGAATTTGACTTCTTTAACAAATTTACTAAATTTTCGCGAACCTCTTGTTAGTCTTCCCAATGGATAGTGCTTCTGGGCCCGTCAATTTGTGTTGAAATCACCTCCCATACACCAAGGCTCTAGTCAATAATTTGCTAGGGACAAGAAATCTGACCACACAAACCGTTTTCACTATAGTCAGTTGGCCCATAAACGTTTGTGATCTGACGTAATAATTTTTTTTTACCTCCAAATATTCACACATTTGACTGTCTAAGGATAGCCCCCCTTGAGAATTCAATTATTGTAATTTTGCGTTCGTCCCACATGTTTAAGAGTTCCACCTAATTTACCATAAGCCTCAATTAAGGACCACCCAATATCCTTTGAACTTTATAGGACTTTGATGGTGCAGCTGACAAAGACATACCTCTTAGATTCTTGTATTATTACCATATCTGGGTTTAACTTTTTCAAACTTTTCTTAAATGCCAAACTCTTTACTGGATCGCCCAAACCTCTTGTGTTCCACGAAAGGATCTTCATTGCTAACGAGACCAAGGACCACGATTGGCAGCCATTGAAAGTACCCACTATCACCACTAATGCTTCAACCAAAGATAATATCGCAATCTTCAACTAATGTTTGCAAATTCTGGGGGATCATCATCTTGTTGATAGGAGGGAGTGAGAAATTCTCAGTTTTACCAATTTGCGGAGAGGCATCTGGATGAAAAAGTTGACAAATATCTGTATCAGAATTCTCATCATCTTAGTGGATCTTCCTCATCTTGTGCTTCTTCCGTATCAGAATTCTCCAAATCCTCACTACTAGTGCTGTCTATCGAGTCTCCATCTAAATCATGCTTACTGGATCGACAATTGATTTGAGATTTGCTTGGAATGCCTCGCACAAAATGAACATTAGAGCCTGGTACTTGAAAATCCGAATGAGTAAAAGAGCATTTCTTAGGGGATAAATTTGCTGACCTATTAGGTAATCCTAGAGCTTGAATCTTAACGCAACATTCTTCAAGTAAATCAGAGTTTATGATGGTCGACAAGGTGTTGAGGAATGTTGATTTTCTTCGAGCGAAATGCTAAGGAAAAGGTTTCAAAAGTCTTGATCTTTTCTTTGTAACGAATGAGGAAGTGCCATTAACTAAGGAGGGAGAAGAATTAATTTCAGAATCATTTGCCAGAGTACAAGGGACCTTTGATTGGCTGGATGCAGTGTCAATGACTTTTGATCTTCCAGGACGTTGAGAATTTTTTTTTGAACTTAAAACTATTTCATACTGCTTTCTAATACTAGGGTTTAGTGTCCATCCAATGGCACAAGATGCTAATAAAAGATACTTTCACCAAGTTATTTATAGGGGATTGGCAAAAATCTTAATACTGCTACCCACTAAATATCTCTAGTTATGGACGGCTTTCCCAACCCTAGTGAAAATGAAAAAGGAATTGTTAAGTAGGATTTGTGCTGTGACCACACAAAAACATGTCCATGCTCTTCACCTTTGCCCACCACCGGTAAGTCTTCCTTCTGCTGTTACTTGTTTTGTCAATGGCACTGCTGTTGACACCAGAATTCCTCTTGGATTTTAGTTTTCCAATTTGAAAGCATGCCTCCAATGTTACCTCATTCCCATTCTGGTCTTTAAGCTTGTTGCTGCATCTACTCTCTACCATTGCTTTATCAGTCTTCACAAGTTGATCACAGTACTCTTTATTCCTTTTCTCCAGCCCATTTATCTGGCCCTGAAGATCTTCAGTTTTCTGGTTAAGCAGGTAAACCCTATGATCATCCCGTAGTTTCAACATACAGCGTGCCATCTCGCCTGCCTTCCGTTTCATGAAAACAGACTCTGCTACCAGCCCCTTGTTTTCCTCCATCAAGGAGGCCACCCTATACTCTAATCTTGCATTTTCATTTAGCAGCATGAGCCTCTCAGACTCCAAGACCTCAAGCAAACTCTTCTGAAGCTCTATCTTCCTTGATGAATCACAACATTGCCTTTCCAGGGTGTTTACCTCATTTGTAAAAATGTCGTACTCCACATTCTTGATGACAAGCTCAGCGATAAAAGCATCGTTGTCTACCATGCCACAGTTTTTAGCTGATGTTACAGATACTTGCTGGTAGGACAGAGAACTCTCTGCATCAAACTCAATCTGACTGATCCCTGAATCTTCGGCTCCGTCAAAAGACTCGAGGGTTGAAGTAACAGAAGACTGTCTGTTGTGATGTTTGGCAACAGTTTAGATATACCGATCGGATAAGGTGGTGTAAGCAGTGTATAGTTCTTGGAGAAGTGCCAACAGTTGAGGGCGTTTATTGTAGTAAAATTCTGCACGTTCAGCAAAAGAGTCCCCAACATCCTCTTTAGCATTTTTTATAGCAAGTAAATTGATCCACTGCTCCATATCTGCGAGAGAGGAAGATAACATTGAAGAAGGCTTGGTGCCGAGTATTATACTGTTTCTGTTGCTGCTGAAAGTATCACAAGATGGAGATTGGTCGAAACCTCTTCTTCCTCCGGAGCCGCCATAGCTATCTAACCGTTAGCCCGTTAGGCTGCGCAATGAAACTTCCACTTTCTCTCAAATGCCTCTCCTCACTCAAAGTGCATCAACCACAGAAACACTAGCAGCTAAAATGGCAGAGCTTCCAGGATGTTGAGAATTAATGTTGCTACGAGATGACGCGTGAAAAATGATTGGGCCAACATTATTGTCTTGTAAATGATGATCTTCATTAAATGAAGGAGGCTGCAAGGAATCTGGGTTTTTCTTTGAGGTAGCTGAACAGTCATCTCTGATGCCATTTGTATCGATTAGAACAGCTGTCAAACGAAGTCCTTGAGGCGAAATTTGAAAATTTTCTGGCGCCTTTATTGCAAAGTACGTAGTTTGATTAACCAAGGCTTCTGATGACATACTTTTCCCACCCATTTCATCATTCATTGCATCCGAAAACCTGTTCACACCTAGCCGGTTACTCGTCTCAGCCAGATTCTCATTTTGGCGAAAGAACGCCAGCCTTGAAACGATTCACCAGAAGGAATATGGATAAAAAACCGTCCACTTGTCTTAGGCCAAGTTACGCATCTGAATACCCATCCTGAGGGAGTTCGAAGTTTGGACAATTTGATAACTCACGAGTTATCTCGCCTGACCCTCGAGAAGAACCATGAAGCAGAGCTATTGAATGAGTCATAGAGATTTTCCACGAACCAAGTGAGATGAGAATTAGACAAAAGAAGCACTTTCTTAGCTTCCAAATCCTCAATTACGATCCTTCCGAATTCTTGCCAAATACAAAAAGGAGAACCATCCGCCTTGCAGCTTTTCGTTTCCATGATTAAGTCTCTTAGTCGTTCTAGCAACACCGAGAGAAGAGAGGACTTACCTTTAGCGGGCCCCTTTTATGCTATATTTTGTTCAGTTGAAGCTTTATAAATTTTTAAATTTTTAACGAAAAGTTTGTTTTGTTTTGTTTTAAATTTTTAATAAAAAATTTATTTTAAAGGAAAGAATGCAGATTCACCTAACCATCTTCAGACTACCTTATTTGATGGCTATTATTCTCTGCTGAAGAGATCAAATTAATATAATAAGACATTCTTTGAATTTTTGATCCGTTAATCTTGCATATCCTTTTATTTCGGTATTTATCTAATGAAGAGGCTTGTTTCTTGTTTCAAAAAATTATTTCAGTGAAGAGATATGTTTCCCTTTTTTAAAAAATATATATACATATTAGTATTATCATTCTTATAAAAATTTATATTTTGGAGTAGACAAAATTGCAAATTTCTTTATGGATTTGGGCTTCTTAATCATTTCGTCCTTGAAAGAAAATTTCCTTTAATCTTGTACTCGAGAGTTTTCCATTGGAATACCCCCTGGGTCTTTAAGCCGTACCAGATTTATGCTTCATATCTTTAGAGATTCGTAACTCTTTCTTTACCTGACATGTCGTGGTTTATTACATCTGATCTTTATAGGCATTGCCCAATGCTTGGGAGAATTATATCAGCACTTTGGGAGAAGAATCACTTCTGGTTTGCTTGAGACGACCATTATTGCTGCAAAGCTTATCAGATTTAATGAGGTTCTCATTAAGTCCCATCGTCACCTGTCTTTAATATGATATTTTTCTAGTACATTCTCACAAACTTGTGCTTATAAGTACATCGAGCCTGCTTTGTATTCGTTTAACTTGTTTACGTTGGAGCTTAAACTCTTTTTCTTGTATTTATTTATTATTTATTAATTATTTATTGTAAACTTTTTTTTGGGATGTTTGAGTACTTGTCTCTCGTAATTATTTTTTTCCACATAAAATCATCAAATTTTGTAGAGGTGAAGCTGTCAGGTGATGTGTACATTGGTCTGGACACACCATCATATTAATTATTGTTTTTGTCTTGCTTCATAAAGCAATTTAGGAGTAATAATTGGGGACTTCCTCAATTTTTGCGGTTCCTTTAATTAGTTATAAGTTTATAACACAGACAACCGTTCTATTTGTCTCTGTTGTTTTCAACTGCCACATTGAATTTTTGTTTAAGTTGAATTGGAAGGCACCAAGGAGCCTCTTTTTAGTAGTTTTTGGAATAAATTTGTTCACTTCCATTGACTTTTGAATTTAGTGCATGTTTAGAAGTGATTTTGAATTTGTTAAAATCATTTTTGTCATGTTTAGAATCACTTCGAAACATGCTTTTAATCACTTGAAATCAATTTAATATTTAATATTATACTTTTAAATGTAATTTTTAATTATAAAAATTGGGTTTGAACCATTAAAAGTGTGTTTCATAGTGATTTTAAAAATGACAAGATTTTAACCATTTTAAAACCACTTTCAAACATGCACTTAATCCTAGGATCACTCTTTTTTTTTGTTTATTTCGAACTATGCAAGTTGTGAGGCTATCTTTTTGTTCAATGTTCATTTCAATTGACAACTCAAAAATGGTTTGGTTGAATTATCTCTCATTTTGTTTATGTTTACTTATTTATTATTTAAGGATTATTTGTATGCAAAATATTAGGATTTTGTGAGACAAGAAGCTCTGCGTTTGCTTCAGAATGCTTTAGAAGGATCAGGGGGTACTGCAGCTGCTTCAGCATACGCTGAAGCATTTCGTCTGATTACCCGTGTGGGAATTGGTGATAAATCATTCATTGTTAGAATAGCAGCTGCAAGATGTCTAAAGGCATTTGCCAACATTGGAGGACCGGGGCTAGGGGTTGGAGAACTTGATAATTCAGCCTCCTTTTGTGTTAAGGTAGTCATTTTATTTTTGTTGTGATACGTTTGTTCTTTGTTTTTACTGATTACAATAGCAGCAATATCGTGATTTTTCATGTACTGAAAACAATAGAGGAAACTCCATAGGTTTGTTAAAAAAGGGATAGTACTGTTCAGATATGTTATGTTCTTTTCTTTATGTGTTTTCTTTGTCAACATTATATCCTCAGAGCACATTTTTCATTCTCTTAATTATTTTTTATTTTCAGGGATAGGAACTACAAATAAATGTCTAGATACAAGTAATCGTCATTTTAGTGATTATATTTCTGATAAAGTTCAAGAAGATAGTATTTGATGTAGCCTAAATGATAAAAGGAGAGAAATCTCCAATAATCAAATCAAAGTCTTTATTATGAATTAAAAGTTATCAATACAACAAGACAATTCCTCTATTTATAGAGACTAGGAAAGCAAACTAATCCTAATCCGAATTAATAAAAGAAACTAATCTTAATCCTAATCAATTAAGGACTTGACCAAGATACCCTAAGTTGCTCTATCCCTACTACATTATTCTATCCCTCCAAAAATAAACTTGTCCTTGAGTTTCGAAAAGAAAATGAAAAAAAAATACAAAACTCTCTCTCTCTCTTTATTTTTTCTCTCAATTATTTGTAAAAATCCCAAATAAAACCATGTCCATGGAAATCTTGCACCGCAAGTCTGCTACAACAAATATTGAAGGAGACCATAAAAAATCAAAGAACCTTAGAGCATGACCCTCATCAAAGTTTTTCTTTTGTTGCCGAGAACTGTATACACTCCTGTCACCAAGATTTTGCTCAACCAATTTAGCCAAAGTTGGAATATCAAAGCAATCCATAAACCCATTTGGAAAGTTGTTGCATAACCCATACTTTGTGGGATCTATGGGGGGAGAGGAACAACATAGTGTTTCGTGGTGTGGAGAGAGACCCTAGTGAGGTTTAGTCTCTGGTGAGGTTTCACGTTTCTCTTTGGGCTTCGATTTCAAAGGGGTTGGATAGCGTGAAACACATGCCAGGAATTGAGCACACATGTTGGGTCGGATTGCGTTGGTCAAGTCGAATGGATCATGTGTTTCCACGTATTCTTCCTCGCTGTCTTCCAAACAATCGACTGCAACCAAAGATTTCAACTTCTTCAAATCGGGTTGCCCATGGTTTTCGTCTTCTTCACCAGAATCGCCTCCATCTATTATCACGTCTTCTTCTTTCTTGAACATGACTTCCTTAGCCTTGCCCCTATATTTTTCTTAGGTCATTTTTTCTTCCTTGCTCAATTGGCCCACGTGTGGGTTCCAAATTTCTTTAGTTTTATGTCTTATTATGTGTTTCTTGCAAGATTCCACAACCTCGGTTGAAATCTCGATCTTCTTTTAATCCACCAAACTCTAGGTTTTGATTTTCTTGAATTATTTCTTTTTTGAACTCTTGTCATTGTTCTGAAAGTTAATCAATGTTTTTTTTTAGTAAAGGAAACTTTTATTAATGATGGAGGGGATAACCCCAAGAAAAGAATTGTGACATAAGTGAAAGCCAATTACTGACTAAGAAAAATAAACTGAAGTGACTAAAGGGATGCTTGTTTTTACACCAAGAAAAAGCGGTAGAAAGAACATGTTCCATAAAACAAGGAAAACAGGAAGAAGCATCATTGAAAAGACATCTGTTTCGTTTGTTCCAAAGGCTCCACATAAAAGAACGGATAATAGCCACTCAAATGATCTTTTTTGTTCCACTAAAGGGATGACCCTCCATTAAGGATGCTAAGACCTCAGAAATGTTATTTGGGCAAGTATAGAACCATCCAAAAGCAGGCAGAACTATGTCCCAAAAGTTAGTAGCAAAGGAGCACTGTAAGTAAAGATGAACTGGCGTCTCAGCGTGTTTGCAGCACATGGGACACCAGGAAGGCGAAAGAGATATATAAGGTAAGCGACGTTGTAGACGATCCGCTGTATTAATGGCACCCCAACTAAGCTCCCAAAGAAAGATTTTAATCTTTTTAGGATACTTGTCCTTCCAGATCTCCAAATAAAGATCTGATAAACCAGGATTCGAGTCCCTCATTAAATCAGCCATCAGGGATTTGACCGTAAAATTAAAGGAGGGATCAAGAGTCCAAATCCAGGAATCAGGAGAGGATCGTAATCTGATGGGTGCCAGATATGATGTCAAAGAGGCCCACTCAGTGATTTCTAATTCAGTAAGATTACGCCGTAGATTAAGGTTCCAAGCAGAAGTGGAAGGGGTCCAGACATTAGCCACTGTAGCCCCCGGTTGTTGAGAAACCCGATATAGCCGCGGATATGTGGTGCAAAGAACACCGCAGCTTAGCCAAGAGTCGTGCCAGAAAGATGTAGAAAGCCCATTGCCCAATCGACGAGAGATGCGATCAGCAACCCATGAAATATAATGACAGATGGACTTCCAAGGAGCTTTGTAAAAAACACGAGAGATAGGAGAGGGCCAAATGCAATTAGGGGGATAGTACTTAGCCACAATAAGAGTCCTCCATAAAGCATTTGCTTCAGTTATGAAACGCCAAGTCCACTTAGCAAGAAGCGCAGAATTACGAAGTTTAAAATTTCCAATCCCAGTGCCACCCAATAATTGAGGACGTTGAGAAATCTCCCAATTCACATTGTGCATCCCGCCGTCACCTCTGGAACCTTCCCAAAAAAAGTCACGTGCAATCTTGTCAAGGCAGTTAATGACAGTGGTAGGGGCTCGAAATAACGGTAGATAATAAATGGGAAGACTGGATAGCGTGGCTTGAATAAGCGTGTGTCGACCCCCTTTGGAAATGTATGCATACTTCCAATTGTGGAGTTTATGTTGAATTCTTTCCACCACTGGCTGCCAAAAATTGACAGATATAGAGTTGCCACCCAATGGAAGCCCCAAATAGGTACTAGGCCATGTACCCCGCTTACAACCCAAGGAGTTCAATAACCAGTCAAGTTCAGAGGCAGGAACCAGGATGCTAAGAACCTCACTCTTGGTAAGATTAATTTTGAGACCAGAAGCGCGTTCAAAGATATGAACTACATCAAATAAATTCTGTAAAGCAGCTCTATCGGCAATAGAGAATAATAAGGTATCATCAGCAAACTGCAAATGAGTTAAGGAAAAAGTGGTCCGACCAATGGGGGGGCTGTAATAAGACCCATCGGGGAACTATGATTGAGAAGGCGACTCAGACAGTCAGCTACTATGATGAACAAGAAAGGAGAGAGTGGATCTCCCTGTCGTATACCACGCGAAGGAATATTCTTGCCACGAGGACGACCATTTAGTATGATGGAGTAATTGACGCTAGTGAGGCAGCCTCTAATCCATGTGCGCCAGATGGGACCGAAGCCTTTTGCTTGGAGAACACTGTCAAGAAAATCCCAGTCCACTATGTCAAAAGCCTTCTCAAAATCAAGCTTGAGAACTACCCCCGACTTTTCGATGTAGTCCAATTCATCTATGATCTCGTTTGCCATCAGGAAGCATCAAGTATTTGCCTTTGCTTACGAAAGCAACTGGGTGGCAGCAATAGTGAAGGAAAACTTTCTTAAGACGGTTGGAGAGACTCTACTAGCCACAATCTTGTATGCACAGGGGATAAGGCTGATCGGACGATAATCAGAGACCGATTTAGAATCTACTTTCTTAGGGATCAGACATATATATGTCTCATTCAACTTAACATTAATAATCCCAGAAGTGAAGAAATCGTTAATGAGCAACATCATGTCGGATTTAATAGTAGACCAAAAAAACTTGAAGAACTCTGCTGTAAAACCATCTGGACCAGGAGATTTACTAGTACCAAGAGAATTAACAGCCAAATGGACCTTTTCCTCAGTAAAGGTTCGTTCCAACTCAGATGCTTGATCAAAAGTAATGGGATTCCAGTCAAGATTGGTTGGAAGGAAGCGCTGATTACCATCCTTAGTGAAGAGAGATGTGTAAAAAGTCAAGAATTCGGTCTCAATAGCTTGTGTAGTCAGGAGGCTTATGCCTTCCTTAGATAGGATTTCTGTAATGGAGCTTTTACGACATCGGGCTGCCACAATTCGATGAAAAAATCGAGTATTCTCATCGCCTTCAAGAAGCCATTTAAGCTTACAACGCTGCTTGCAATGAATATGTTCCTGGACTGTCAAGTTTTCAATTTGTTCACGAAGCAAGCGACGCCTATTAATCTGCTCCTCAGTAAGGCTGTCTCTATCCTCCAAATCATCTAGATGTGTGAGCTGAGATACAAGGGATGTGAGTTTAGTTGCCTCTCTGCGCTGATTATTGTCCCATTCCCGAATAACAGACTTCAAATCTTGCAGTTTCATCATAAATCCATGCCCAGGCCAGGCAGTGATGGGGTGTTGGTTCCACCAGTCCTCCACCAGTGCACAAAAAGAAGGAACATGGAGCCAGGAGTTTTCAAATCTGAATGGACAAGGACCCCATTCAATGTTGCTCGAGGATAACGCCAATGGGAAATGATCAGAGGTAGTCCGAGCAAGGCGTTTGAGAGTAGCTGATCCGAATTTGCGAAGGAAATTCTCAGTAAGTAAAAACCGGTCTAGAAGAGATAAATATTGCATAGGGCCAGAACTAGACCAAGTAAAACAACCATTCGATAAAGGAATATCACATAATTGGTAATTTGTAATCCACTGATTAAATGCACGCATGCTGGAGGAAATAGTTCTGTCATGTGACTTTTCCCAAGACCATCTTGTAACATTGAAATCGCCACCAATAATCCAGTTTTCGCCACCCAAACCAGCCAAGTCATTGAGCTCTTGCCAAAAATCAGATCTGTAACTATTGTCTGATGGTCCATAAATTGCTGTAAGCCAAAAGGAAAATCCATCTGCCAAGGAAACATGAACAGAAACAGAAAAGCGGCCCTGGATGACCTCGTTAATAGAGAAATCATGTTCACTCCAAAGAATAAGAATACCCCCTGACGAGTCAATAGCGTCCAGAGAAGTCCATCCAATGTAAGCAGAACTCCAAATGGACTTGATCAAGAAAGAAAGAATCCACAGACGACAATTTAGTTTCTTGTAAGAGAACAATACCAGGGTTATGCTGTTGAATGAGCTTTTTAACCAAAGTATGTTTCTTCCAAGAATTCAGCCCTCGAACATTCCATGAAAGAAATTTCATTGGTGTGTTGAGGAGCCCTCCCGAATAGCCAAGATGGCTGATTTGTCATAGTGAATCGATGAATAAAGACCTTGAATCTCTCTTTGGAGTTTGGGTTTTTTTCCTGTTGCTTTTGCTGGTTTTTTTTGTGGGGGAGGATGAGAAGTTGGGATGGCCATAACACATAAACCATGATTAGATAATAGAGTGGCTAAATCGCTAAGACTGATGGGCGGGTTTGATGAGGTTGTTGGAAGGGATTGGTGGATAGGGTAAGAGGAGGAAATAGGTGAGGCCATGGCGGGTGAATGGTTATGTCTAGGGCTGATGTCTGGTGGAAGAGGGGGAAGAGTGCATAAAGGTAAGTTGTGGGATTCATCAGGTTCATCACCAAAGACTGTCTCATCAAGAGGAAGGGAGGTAAATTCCACCTCGTTTGTGGGACTAGTGAGATATCCTTCTGTATCCGAACCATTGAAAGAAATATTTTGTTTGGTGGATGATGTGGAAAAAGATGTACCAGCATGGAGGGTGATGGATCCCTCTCGAAAAGTGACAGTAGAGAGAGAAGGTTGGGAGAATGATGGGGAAGCGTGTGGGGTATGGATTTGGTTTTGTGTGATGGTAGATTCGGTTGGTTCAGTAAAATTAATGGTATTAGGTGTGGCTGGGTTGAGTGAAAAGGTTAGGTCAATTGTGGGGTCGGTCAATTGATTTGGCGGGAGAGAATTTGGGGAAGGAAGATTTTTATTCTCCTTAAAAATAGGAGAATCAGGTTGGGGATTTATATTAGGATGGATGGATGGAGGATTGGTCAATGGATTAGGCGGGCAAGAAATTGGGGAAGGAAGATTATTATTCTCCTTAAGTGAATCGGGTTGGCGAATTAAATGAGGAGAGATGGATGGAGGGTCGGTTTCAAAAGTCGATTCTAGGTAAGGAGAGAGAGAAGGGGAATTAGGTTGAGGAAATTCAAAAGCAACAGATTTCCCTTTTAGATCCGATTGAGATTCAATGCGATCCACATTTTCAGCATCCTCTTTAATGCGACTGTCTTGCGGCTGCTGCAGTGTTCCCCGCCGGCCCTGTGCCTTATCGGAGATAGCTTGGATGGTGATGGTGATATCAGTTCCGGCCAGCTCTTTTGACAGCCTCAATTCAAATGGAATGAAGCCCCTCTTATTCTCCTTAACCTCTATGCGCGCAAAGGATAGATTGAGGCCACTCTCCGTTTGATTTGAGGGGTGAATATATCCTCCACATAAATCTCCAATGTGCTTGAAAATGGCTGCTGTCCAAAGAGTAATTGGAAGGTGAAAAATATCAATCCAACCTCCACGAGATGCTATCATGTGTTTGAATGAAGAAGGCTGTGATGGAGATAGAAATTTAAGTTGCTTCTGTCCAATAGAAGTCCAATCCGTGTTGGAACATAGATGATCAGATAATTGTTTGTGATAAACATGGAGCAAAGCTTTGTCATCTGTGATGGGGTTGATTGTGCACCGGATGGAGAGAGATGCTTGAATGGTATCTCGAATCGCCGGCCAAGAGTCCTGTAATGCAAAGCGCTGCACAATGACCATAGCTTCCCAATCTAGATGAGGGTAGATGTTGGATCCTTGCTGTTCCACGGGTGGAATGAACCGAGATTCTGGCCCTCTTGCTTGAACCACCGCACTGTATGATTGTGTTTTGTTGGTTGGTGCCGCGCAGTTAGATGTTTGGGCCTTCCCAGGGTAGTCGATACTAAGGAGAAGAAAGAGAACCAACCACTTTTGTTCTCCATCGCAGGGATGAGGATGTTTGTGCGGCGGCCGGATTGTTCTAGTAAGGTAATCTCTGCAAAAAATCCATATTTGTTGCTATGTTTTTCAAGTCAAATAGTGTCACCCTCGTCATTCAACTTTCTGAAGAATTTTTGATTGCAGGGGTCATTGTAAAGGGAGTTGAAGGAAGATGCTAGCCAATCTAGGGATTTCCATGAGACATAAATTGAGTGGATGTTAGATTGGCTTTGTTCAGAGAGCTTGAAATGCTTCCCACCAGTCGGTGCAATCGGGAAAAGAGAAAAGAGTTTCCGATCAATGTGGATTGATCGGATGGTGGACAAAGTTTTGGTTTGTGTTGATGGCATTATGGCGGAGCTAGATCATCCCATGAAAGTTGATCAATGTTTTGAGTCATCTTTCCCAACAAATGCCGGATCTCTTTTACTCTCTTCTTCATTTCCTCCAATACTTCAGGATTGATGTACAAATTGGGTGTTCTTGAATGAGTTTCAACCTCATAATGTTGTAGGGCTGATTCTTGGGTTTTCTTAAACATGTTTCAACCTTTCTTGGTTATTCTCCATAACCAAAATAATGATTTCTGCCATTCTTCTTTTTTGGATGTAAACGTTTCTCTCTCGTTTGGGCTTCATCTATTTTTTTGGTGTATCTCCATATTGTACTCTTTGGATGATTTCATTCATCAATGAAATGTCCCTTATATATAAAAAAAAATCTCATTCTTGGAGGAACTTAGGGTATCTTAGTCTATTTTTGCAAAATCTTGAAAAAATCTTCGGTTTTTTCTTTTTTTTTTTTTTTCTCTAGAATTTAAAGGGTTCTCCCTAATTAGATATGTGTTGTTCAACAACGAGCATAAATCATGAAGCTCCCTCTCGCAATCAGCGTCACCAAGAGTTTCCTGATCTTCCACCGGCAGCACTCAACGATGGCCCAGACGGCTGCCCTGATACCAAATTGATGTAGCCTAAATGATAAAAGGAGAGAAATATCCAACAATAAAATCAATGCCTTTATTATGAATCAAAAGTTATCAATACAAGAAGACAATTCCTCAACATCTACCTCTTTGTACCTCAAAAACTATAAGATTTTAAATATCTTGAAAAATTGCAACGAAGGATTGGTTTCTTCTGGTTCAAGAAACCGCCGGTGTTGGCGCTTGAGCCCACTCGCCACTGTTTTCTTCCATGGAACGTTAAAAAATGCTTTTGTTTTCCTTTTCCGCTTATAAGATTTTAAATATCAAGAAGCTTTGAAGTGTAAGGACTAAGTTTCGCAGAAAAGTGTAACGACCAGAATGTTACCAATTAAAAATATGTTTAAACCATTAATTTAATTCTAGTGGGGTAGGTTTACGTGTCAGTACTCACATTGGCAACCTTTTTGTAATGTCATTGTTTGATAGGTTTTTAGTATCTTAAGTTGAGTGGAGAAGTTCAGGGATCTAAGAGTGGTCAAAGAACCCAGATTAACATCAAATAATGCATTTATTTTTCTGATAACAAAAATTTTTAAATGGATTAGGGACCTTGCCTTTTCTTGGAGCTAAATATAAAACGTAGTGTTCATTATCTTCTTTATTTTGTAATTGTTCTTTAATTTTCCTTTTCCAAACTGGGTTTTCTTAATATTTAATATAATTTTGGGCATTAGTTAGTCTCATTCGATGGGACTTGTTTACTCCCTAACCTTAAATGGGTTTTTGTTTTTGTTCTTTTAATAAAATATAGGGAATTAGTTAGGGGTCTTTGGGATGCTGAATTGATTATAATAGTTTGTGGTTATTATAATTTGTGGGGTTATAATAGTTTGTGTTTGGGGTGCAAACTATTTTAATTTGGGTTTAGATAGCTTGTGTTTAGGGTGCAAACTATTTTAGTTTGGGTAGAAAGTCTGTATTTGGTGTGCAAATTATTTTAGCATGGGTTGTTTAACAAGAAAATTTTTTTTAGTATGGGTTTAGGAAGTCTATTTTTGGAGTGCAAAATATTTTAGTCCGAGTTTAGGGTTTATGTGTTTAGGTTGATGATTTGTTTAACTTGGAGTTCTTAAGTATGAGTTTAGGGTTGTTTTTAATATTTGTTGGTATTATACAAGTACTGGTACCTTAAATATCATATTTTGTAAATAGAAATAAAAATATTTGTTCCACCCTTTTAAAAAAATGTGTTAGATTTTAAGTTACGTTATTCTCTGTCCATTTGGTCATTTTGGGAATGTATCATACTGTTGAACATTCATAAAATACGTGAGATTAGGCTAATCCATATCATTGATTAAGTAAGAAAGATCTATATTTGGAAGTGTGCAAAAGCAACCGATTTTCTAACTTCATGATATTGCATAAAAATGTATATCTAAAAGTGATAGTTGACAAGTATGGGCCACCACCACGATGACACACAAAAAATATTCTCAACTTACATACATGATTTCAAAAAAAGAAAAATGATGATAGGTTATCATTCAAAAGAAGTTCAAGAAGAATGATTGGTCAAACATGTTTTTCAAGGAGGAGGTCATTATATATTAGGGCATGTCTGGATTGACTTGGAAAAAAAAGATTTTCAAAAAGTCATTTTCATTTAAACACTTTTTATAAAAAATTGTTTAAAATAAAAATACTAATGTGTTTGGTTACATTTTCTTAAAAGTACACAAGTTTGTTTGATTTTCTATACACTCAAAGTGTTTCTATTAATGTCAAATTACTATAAAAAAAGACTATTAAACTGGTTGCCGAAGTTGGTCGCTGGAGGTGATTGTCAGAGTTGGCCATCGGAGGTAGTTGTCAGAGCTAGTCCCCGGAGGTGGTCTTCGGTGGAGTGATCGCTGGAGTTGGCTGCCTGTGGGTGAAGTCATTGGAAATATTAGAGGGTGGGTGAGTTGGTTATTTTAATCACTGAGTAGTAGACAATGCTATTATAGCAATACGAGAGATTAAAATAACCCTTACCCCCTATTTTCTTAACATACTCTCCAAACGTTATAACTATTGAACCCATTCCAAATTGGAGCCCCAAATGGCCCTTTGTAAGTCTTTTTTAAAATGGGGTTTGTTTACTCCTTTATAGTAACTTCTCAATCATGAATGAATAGTTGTCTGTCCTTTTGAACATATACACTGCCAGTATGTTCCAATCTTCCACATCTACAATGTTCTAATTATCTTCCTAAATGGTTCGGTTGAATCAAACAGGCCTTGGAGGATCCAATTTCATCTGTTCGGGATGCATTTGCTGAAGCTTTGGGTTTGTTACTGGCTCTTGGAATGAATCCTAAAGCTCAGGTATATAAGTTATTTGTTATGTAATAATCTTTGCTCTTTCTGACCAATTTATCTCGTATGTGCAACTATTATTGTTTTTCAAAATTTATTTAAGTTCATGTCCTACTAGGTCCAACCAAGGGGAAAAGGTCCATTCCCTCCAGCAAAGAAACTAGAAGGTGGTTTACATCGGCATCTATCTTTGCCATTCAGTAAAGGTATGGGGGTTATTTATTTATATGTTTTGTGGGTTGCTTGTTAGTTATTACTTTTCATGTTGAGGTCCATGAAAATTAGAATAGAAAGTATTTTTCTTTTCAGAATAGAATAATTTCATTGAATTAATACGGTGGTTTACATCGGCATCTATCTTTGCCATTCAGTAAAGGTATGGGGGTTATTTATTTATATGTTGTGTGGGTTGCTTGTTAGTTATTACTTTTCATGTTGAGGTCCATGAAAATTAGAATAGAAAGTATTTTTCTTTTCAGAATAGAATAATTTCATTGAATTAATACGATGGAAACCTTAATCAAGAAAGCCCCATGGATTGATTCCTCTCCAGAAGTGGCGCGCCCTTTGCTAAAATAGTGGGGAGACCCATGATGCAACCTTTCAGAAATTGCCAATTTGCTCAAAACTAGTGGAAGAAGTTCCTCTTGGCTTTCAGGCAGCACATTGTCTTCTCAAACGACACTACTCCTTTGCTTGAAATGATCATCATGGGTCATCCTTTCACTAAAGAGAAGGAAGTTTAATGGGTCTATATCAAAAAAGCGTTACTTTGGTCTATTTGGCAAAGGACACACCATTTTGGCGAAGTAGAATGCCACAAAGCCATCTGTAAAACATCAGTTGGGGCACCCATGACTAAGCTCCCAAATGAAATTTTTTTGTCTTCTTTGGGAAGGACCCATTTCACGATTGCTAGTATTTCTTCTCTTTACAGTCGATGGTTGTTTTTCTTATTAATTTTGTCCATTTAGTAAATAAAGATATTGAACTCTCAATTCTTTGAAAAAAGTTTATTGTAACTTCATGGCCTGTTTTGCATAATGAATGACACAGCAGCAAATGGACCACAGTTGAAGGAAATTCGTGTTAGCCTTACATTATCTTGGGTGTTCTTTTTGCAGGTTTGTGCTCACTATTATCTGTTGTAGATTTTTTTCCTTTGTCCCCTTCGCTTCTGTTTGAGATATTACAGCTTTTGAATGTTGTGGTTTTGGAAGACTATTTCATAATAATTGAATTCTTACATGTTTGGACGTTTTATGTTAAATCTTATTCAAGTATATTCTGTTATTCATTTAACTTTTCACCCATGTCTTCATATCTCACGGCTTTTCATCTAGTATAATTTGTTGCTATTTTTATGATGGGTTACCATCAATCTAGATTCCTTTCAGTTGAATTTCTTGTTGTCTTATTTTGCACTGATAATGTTGGTTTTACTTTCTCTTCTCTGCTTAATTTTGACTATAGATTTGATGTATTTGTTAGTTATACTTGCATATATTTAATGGATCTATTTACACCATAAAATATCTTGTAGGCCATTCGTCTTAGATATATGCATCCAGATACTGGACTCCAAGACTTTGCACTGCAGGTTATGCACTTACTTCGTGCTGATACTTCTGTGGATGCTCATTCATTGGTAATTGCCAAACTTTGTTTTATATACTATCCATAACTATTACTTTTAGACTTGGGCTACATCATATCCAAATTTTCTTTCCTTGGTAATGGACATCAATAATTTATCACTCATCTTTCAAGAGCCTATCCTCTAGAAATAAACTTGAAGAACGCTTTGGAGTTCCAATAGTCCTTGGCGGGTTAATATCACAATTTGGATTATGTTAAATGGGCATTTGAACTGTGCCTCGGTTCTACAAAGGAAACTGCCAATGCAGTGCCTCTCTCCCAACATTTGCTTCCTCTGTTTGGCTGGATTTGAGGACTTACAGCACCCATGTTTTGAATGTGTTTATGCTAAAATCTGCTGGTATAGTTTATTCTCCTTTTTCAATCTTTGTTGGGTGTTTGGGAATTCTTTTAGGGATAATATTTTGCCCACCAAAAGCTCAAGTCAGCCTCTAAAATATTGTGGAATAACGTGGTCAAAGCATTGTTTGTGGAATTATGGTTCGAAAGGAATCAAAGGGTGTTCCATGACAAAGCTACTCCTTGGGCCAACCGTTTCGAGATTGCTAGGTTAAATGCCTCATCCTGGAGCACTCTTGCCAAAGATTATGTTGATTACTCCATCTAAGACTTGAGGCTAAACTGAAAAGCGTTTATTTTTCCAACACCTTAGAGTTTAGATCGTTCTTAAGGGATTTTGTGTACTGTATTTCTTTTCAGATTCATATCTTTTAGTTCTTTTGTCTTTGGCCCATGTATTCAGGTTTCTCCCTTACTTTGGATTGAACTAATATTGGTTATTGGTTATTTATTTTGTTTACAATTAACTTATCAAAGAAGTCAATTTACTACCCTAATAAGGACAACAAAAATTTGAGGTCTCAGCAGCACATCCATCGTGTCTTTTTCACCTCTTGTCCTTTAAAAACGCAAGAAGTTCCGTCTCCTTTTCGTTTGGGTTCTGTCGCCCTTTTTTCGATAGGGAAGCGTTGGATGTGGCCTCGCTCTTGTCCTTGATTGAGGCGGTTGTTTTTAGACAGGGGAGGAAGGATTTCAGGGTGTGGAATCTCGATCCTTTGGAGGGATTCTCGTGTAACTCTTATTGATCTTGATCCTTCTCCCTTAAGTAAGTCGGACTTCTCAGTGTTTTGGAGGATTAGGATTCTTAGGAAAGTCAAATTCTTTTCTTAGCATGTCTTACATGGAAGAATTAATACTTTGGATAGCATTGTGAAGAAGATGCCCTTGTTAGTTGTCTCGTCTAGCCGTATTCTCTTTTGGAAGACAGAGGAAAATTTGGGTCACATTCTCTAGAGATGCAAGTTTGCGAGAGTCATGTGGTGCGAGTTCTTTCAGACTTTGGGTTTTTTGCTTGCGTGGAACAAGGAGTTTAGTGATATGATTGAGGAGTCCTCCTCTACCTGCCCTTTCATGAGAAGGGATGTTTTTTTATGGCTTGCTGGGTTTGTGCTATTTTATAGGATCTTTGAGGGGAACAGAATAATTGTGTGTTTAGAGGGATTGGATAGAGGGATCCAAGTGAAGTGTGGTCCCTTGTTAGATTTCATGTTTCCCTTTGGGTTTCGATTTCGAAGACCTTTTGTAACTATCCTATAGGTTCTATTTTGTAGCTGGAGTCCCCTCTTGTAGTTCAAATCATGTTTTTGTGGGATGCTTTTTGTATACCCGTGTATTTTTTTCACTTTTTTTTCAATGAAAGTTGTTTATATATATATATATATATATATGAAGATAAATGTCTTTTTCTTGTCCTTGAAAATTTCTTTTCTTGGCCTTCTAATTGAAGAAGAGGGAATTAAGGTTGATCCTAAGAAAATTGAAGCAATAACTCAATGGCCTACCCCCTTAAGCTATTGAACAAATTTAATCTTTTTTGGGTCTTGCTTCTTTCTATTGGAAGTTCATACGTAATTGTTGTTCTGATGTAATAGGACTGAGATATTTTGGTAAAATCAAGTTAATCTTGGTTAATCCTTGATTAATTACGTTTTAATTATCAAATTAATTTTTAACCTCTTTTATTTAGGGGAATTTTTAAAAATAGAAAAATAAGGGAAATTATTTACACAAAATAGCATAAGTTTTAGATAGTTGTGATAGACGCTAATAGAAGTCTATCAGGGTCTATCACTGATAGAAATGATAGAAGTCTATCACTGATAGATGCTGATAGAAGTTCATTAATGTCTATCAGTATTTTTTTTGCTATTTTTTGTAAATAGTTTGACATTTTTTCTATCTGTGAAAATTTTCCTTTTATTTATCCTTTTAGGATTCTTGTAATTATCTATAAATTGAGAGTCCCCCTCTTGTATTACATAGCTTCTCATTTATAATAAAGACTTTGTTGGTTTCTTGGAGATTTTCTCTCTTCTTTAGCATTTAGGTTACATCAATTTGGTATCAGAGCATCCGTCAGGGCCAAGCTGACTGCCGCTGGTGGAAGTTCGGGGAACTCTTGGCGATGCCGATCGCATGAGGGAGCTTCGTGAGTTGTGCTCGTTGCCAAGTAATACACACTTAACTAGGGGGAACCCTTTAAATTCAAGAAGATCGAGAAGAAGTTTGAAGAATCATCCAAGAATGGTATTTTATATAAGAACTACAATTTGGGATAGAAATTATTATTTTTGTTATGGATAACAACCAAGAAAGACCGAGAAATGTTCAAGAAAATTCAAGAATCGGTCCTACAACAATTATGATGAAGAAGCTTATTCAAGAACACCAAATTTGTACATTAATCCTGAAGTATTGGAAGAAATGAAGAAGGGAGTCAAGAAAATCTAACGTTTATTAGGAGAGATGACTCAAAACGTGGAGCAACTTTCAGAACATTGGAAAGAACATAAAAAAGAACTAATTCAAGAAATTCACTGAGGAAGAAAATGATGAACAAAAATCGGTGAGCCCATCTTTCAAATGGCAGATTTACTTGGTCAATGGGAGAAGGAGACTCTTCACACTCACTCGTAGACAAATTTCTAATATCTAAAGAATGGGATGACATCTTTGACAACACTAGAGTGGCAAGACAAGCACGGATCTTCTCTGATCGTTCTCCTATCCTCCTGGAGGCTGGTGTTGTTCTGTGGGGGCCCTCCCCCTTTAGATTTTTCAATGGCTGGTTACTAGAGGCTGAATGTTGCAAGAAAATTGAATTTACTTACAATATAAACAAGTTTAATGGCTGGACTGGGTTTGTCATATTTTCAAAACTAAGAAAGGTCAAAGAAGCTGCAGTTCAGTAGATGAAAAGAAAAGGAGCAAAGAGAAAAGGATGGTGGCCTTGGTTTGGGTGGATTAAGAAACCGGAATTTAGCACTTTTGGCAAAATGGGGGTGGAGATTTTTTAATGAATCTGATTCCCTATGGTGTAGAGTGGTCCGAAGTATTCATGGCAAAGATCATTTCGGCTGGCACACATCTAGAAGATTTGGCTTAAGTCTTCGAAGCCCATGGATTAGCATTTCTAAAGCTTGGTTGCAAGTAGATTCATTTGCACATTTCAAGTTAGGTAATGGTAAAAGAATTTCCTTTTGGCAAAACTTGTGGATTGATAATTATGCTCTTCATCTTCGTTTCCCTCAATTATTTAGGCGTACTCTTAAGCCCAAAGGGTCCGTTTTTTATCATTGGGACATGAAAACTAGATCATGGAATATTACTTTTCGAAGAATGTTAAAAGAGTCGGAAATTATGGAATTTTCTCAACTCTTATAGTGCTTGAATGATATGAAGGTGGAGGATCATGATGATAAAAGATTTTGGACCTTGTACTCTTCAGGAAATTTTTCAGTCAAATCCTTGTCCAAATTCTTAGTTGCTCATTGTTGACCTTGGACTCTTTAGGAAATTTCCCAACCGGATGGCTAGACCGAAGTTACCAACAGAACTCTTCGGAATCTGATTCAATGCTTAAGTAGTGAACATCCGAGGCAATGGGATCTTGTCTTAGCCTAGGTTGAATTCACATTCAATAATATGAAGAATCATTCTGCAGGGAGGTGTCCATTTGAGATTCTTTATACAAAAGTTCCCAGGCTAACTGTGGATTTGTCGAATATTCCCTCTTATGTTGTTATTAGTGCTGAAGCTGATAGGATCTTTACTTGGTTTATTTTGGTGTATGTTCTATTGTATTTTTAGCATTAGACTCTTTTCATTATATCAATGAAATGTCTCGTTTCCTTTTTAAAAATAAAAAGAAAAAGAAAAAAGTGCTGAAGCTGAGAGGATCGCTCATCTCCACCAAGAAGTGTAAGATAACATCTCCTTGTCCAATTTATTCTTAGAAGTGTAAGATAACATCTCCTTGTCCAATTTATTCTATAAGAAAGCTGCAGATAAACACAGAAAGGCTACTACTTTTGACATTGGAGATCTGGTTATGATTCATCTATGCAAGGCTTGTTTTCGTTCTGGCACCTACAACAAGCTTAAGAACAAGAGACTTGGTCCTTTTAAGATTCTCCAGAAGTATGGTGCTAATGCTTATCAGGTCGATCTTCCTTCCACTACTTATCGGATAAATCCTATCTTCAACATTGCTGATCTTCATCATTTTCAAGCTCTAGATGGTTTCCAGTTAGCTTCTTAAACTCGAAACGAGTTTTATTTTTGGGTTGGGTGGAATTATGATGAATTCAGCCAGTCTTGTTTTAGGAGTCTTACTCATGGTAGTTATTTTTTGTTGTTTTCAGTTAGACAGTAACTTTAGTTCATAGTTTACTGATTACCTTTTGGGTTTACCAGCTTAGCTTTTTATAAGTAAAAGCTCTTTTGTATTATTCAACTTACTGAATTCATTAATTCAGAACTTTCCTCCATTTTGTCTCGTCACTGACTTCTTTTATTTCTGTTTGCTGTAGGCTTGTGTGCTCTATATTCTTAGGGTTGGCATTACTGATCAAATGACCGAACCCACCCAAAGGAACTTCTTAGTTTTTCTTGGAAAGCAGGTTGACAAAATTTATTTGAATATAGTTTAGTTTTGGTGCTATCAGAATAGTTTGAAGTTCTCGTCTAAATCAAATATTCTATTGCATGATTCTTTTGGGATTGTAGTTTTTAAATTTTCTAGCTCATCGTTTTGTATCCTTGTATTTCGAGCGATAGTCTCTTTTCATTTTATCTTTAAAAAATTGTGTTTCCTTTGAAAAAAAAAATTCTATTGGCTGTGTGTACTTATTATATTTATAATGTGACAATTTTAATTTATTATTTTTTATTAAAAGAAAAAAAATGAAAACAAGAGATTTCATTGGATTAATGAAATGGGTCTAATACAATTTTCTGGAAATTTTACAGTTGGAATCTGAAGATGCCAGCCCTTCAATGAAGATTGCTTGCTTGCGTACTTTGTCTTATACTCTGAAAACTATGGGAGAGGTAAGGCACAATTGTATTTTTGAAGGATTACTTTTTCTATGAAAGAAAAGGAGCAATGACTCTTAATGAAATTGTTTCGTACTGATAAGGGTGTAAGTTTTATGACCATTCCAACAGCTTTATTCATATACTATTTGTGCTAGTTGGAGGAGCACTTTGTTTGTAATTATTCTTTGTGCTCAAAGAGTTTTCCAAGACAAGCATCTCCCAGGGCTAGATCGCTTTGAATCTGCTTGTTTAAAGGCTTCCTCGTGGTATTCTTCATCCAAGCAGTTTGGGGGCCTCGTGGTATTCTTTATCCAAGAAGTTTTGGGGTTTCCCTATGCTAGACATTTGACTCAACTGGGCTGCCTTAATTTATCCATCTTAGCATCTGAATCTTGATTGATAATCTCGGCTCTTTTATTTAGTTAATTTTATATGTATTTCTGTTAGATTTTTACTTTCACTCCTTTATAGAGTTTGTATTTTTTAAGCTCTAGCCTCTTTTTATCATATCAACGAAAAGTTTGTCTCTTGTTTCAATAATTAAAAAAAAAAGATTTGAGCCTCATCACAGGTTTACCAGTTTTAGCTAATTAGGGTAGTTTCTTTTTTTTAATCTAACTTTCACTCCTTTATAGAGTTTGTATTTTTTAAGCTCTAGCCTCTTTTCATCATATCAATGAAAAGTTTGTCTCTTGTTTCAATAATTAAAAAAAAAAAGATTTGAGCCTCATCACAGGTTTACCAGTTTTAGCTAATTAGGGTAGTTTCTTTTTTTTTTTTTAAAAGGAAACAAGTCTCTTCATTGATATAATGAAATGAGACTAATGCTCAAAATACAATAATGATACAAGAGCAAAAGAATAAACAAAATATGGATCAGTGAGCGCTCCTAGACATCTCAACTAGGTTGACACCCCTTTAGCACTCTCATCATCTCCTAATAAAAATAAATTCTCTAAATATCAATATAGCAAATCCATCAAATAAGGAATACCCCGAATACAAAGGGCAACAAAAGGAAAAAAAAGATCTAAAAAATACAGCCATAAACAAAACTATGAATCTGGAAAAATGAATGCCTTCCAATTTAAGGAGACATCCTGAATGGAATAATCTGTAAAAGATCTTGAGAGTGTGCACCAAGAAGAAGCGTTAAGCAACCAAGATGTAGCTTTATCATGAAATACTCTTTGGTTCCTTTCAAACCAAATTTCTACTAACAAAGCTTTGACCGCATTAAACCAGAGAAGCTTGGATTGTGATTTCAGCTTTGAACCTATCAGAACCTGCAATATATTATCTATAAAAACATTGCCAAACGCCCAATTTAAGTTAAATAAACCCAATAAACGAGACCAACATTTGAAAGTATAGCAACAATCAAAAAAATACATGCTGAAGGGTCTCTTGGTCCGCCAAACATAAGGCACAAGCCGAAGGAGATAGACTACTAATTAGGGTAGTTTCTCTTTTTGTTAAAGAAACAATTTCATTGATGGTATGAAATCATAAAAAAGGGGAAAGACCCCATAGAGGAGTTGCAAAAGACCTTTCCAATTGGAAAGGAGCAAGATAGAGCTACAGTGGTGAAATAAGGGGAACATTTACACCAAGTCAGAACCGTATTAATCTTTGTTCGGAAATGATGAGAGTGCTAATAGGGTGTCAACCTAGTTGAGATGTCCGGGTGCACTCAGTGATCCATAGATTGTTTGTTCCTTTGCTCTTGTATCATTATTTGTAAGTTGAGCATTAGTCTCATTTCATTATATCAATGAAGAGACTCGTTTCCTTTAAAAAAAAAAAAAGTCACAACCATATTAACTAGAGCATAAAAAAATCTAAAGAAGGAGATTTCTTTTCCTTGAAAAATTCTTTATTTCTTTCTTGCCATAATTCCAGCAAAAGACTTTTAAAATTCTCCCAATTCATCTTTTTCTCCCTTTTGAAGGTGTGTCCACCAAAGGCATATGAAAGGAAAAGATTAGGATCTTCCGGGAGGGTAACTTGGCAATTGAATGTAGAGAGAATGTGATTCCAAAAGGATCTAGCAAATGAATAGGAGACCAAAAGGTGTCCTTGAGATTCAGCTTGCTGTTTGCACATAGAACACCAATGTGGAGACAACCGTATGGGGCAATCTTCGTTGAAGCTTTTCATGAGTATTAATGGCTCTGTGAGATAGCTTGCTGTTTCCACCCAATAATCTCCCACATTTCTAGCATCCGACTTCTTTGGAATGAGTCAAATATAGGTCTCGTTTGCATTGATGATGCCTTTCCTAAAAAATCTTGAAACACTTCCATAATGTCGGACTTAAGGATGTTCCAAGACTTTTTAAAGAATTCTGCTATAAATCCATCCGGCCCCGGTGTTTTATTTGTCCTCAAATCATGGACAACTTGTAAGATTTCTGCCTTCGTGATCTCCTTTTCAAGGTCTTCAGCTTGTTGGGTGGAAATAGGCTCCCAGTTGAGGTTAGTTGGAATATACCTGCATCCCTCTTTTTTAGTGTATAATTCCTTATAAAAGCGAAGGAATTCCCCTTCAATTTCAGAATCTGTGACTAAGATTCTACCCTCTGCTGAGAGTACCTCATGAATGGAGCTTTTCCTTCCTCGGGCAGTAACCACACGATGAAAAAGAAACTTGTATTAACATCCCTTTCTTCCAGCTACCTTTTTTTTTGTTTTTTTTTGAAATGATAACAAAACCTTTAATTAATATAATGAAAAGAGGCTAAAGCTCCAAAATACAAGATATCAAAACTGCATCCTCCTTTTTCTGAATTAAGCAAATGAAGTTTTCTTTAACACATGAAAACATCCCTGAAGCTTCCAACTTCCAGCTTCATGTATCTTGCCTTTCAACCACTTTTTGACTTTCTAAAGCAGCCAAAAGGTTGTGGAATTCCAGCAACTCTTCATCCTTTAGAAATTTTCTAAAAGTGATGGACCTAGAATGAGTATTCGAGTCCCAATAGTCAGAAACTGATCCATTGGGAAATGAGGCAATATAAGCCAAATTTGGGAACAATAAACTCGAAGAAGAAGAATCCAGCCACAAGTCGTGCCAAAAGGATATTCTTGTACCGCAACCAAGCTTGAAAGAAGTAAGATTCTCAACTTTCAACCAGGCTTCTTCCAACGTTACCTGATGTGTGCCAATTATGAGAGCTACTTCCGGTTCATGCATATATCTCCAACCCCACTTTGCTAACAAAGATATATTTATGGATTTTAAACTACCGAAGCTAAGCCGTGCGAATACGATGGATTGTCTTACTAGGAAGCTTCCCTTGCTGCTTGGGTGATTCTGCTGTATTCTCTTGTTGGAAGGTGGAGGAAGATCTGAATTATATCCTTTGGCATTGTGAGTTTGCTAGCTCTGTTTCAGAGCATTTTCTTCAGATGTTTGGCTTTTCGTACGTTCGCCAGAGGGACGTTAGTGCGATTATCGAGGAATTCCTCCTTAATTCGCCTCATGGGAGAAGGGTCGCATTTTATGGTTAGCTGGGGTGTGAGCGATCTTGTGAGTTTCGTAGGGTAAGCGAAATAGCAGGATTGTTAGAGGGGCGGATAAGGACCTTAGTGAGGTCCGCTTTCATGTTTCGTTGTGGGCTTTGGTTTCGAAGACCTTTTGTAACTATTCTATAAGAGTTATTTTGCATAGTTGGAGTCCTTTCTTGTAGGGGGAGGTACCTTTTTGTGGGCTGAATTTTTTTGTATGACCGTGTATTTTTTCATTTTTTTTTTCAATGAAAGTCGTTTTCTATAAAAGGAAAAAACCCAAAAGTTGTTTAGACTTCATAAAAAAAGGAAAGAAGCTGATCAGACATTGCTTGATTATTTATATGCAGGTCCCATCCGAGTTTAAGGAAGTACTTGACAGCACAGTTGTTGCTGCGGTTTCTCATTCTTCACAACTTGTAAGTTCTAGATATTGTTTGTAGTTTCAGGCTGAACATTCTGTTTCTATGCTTACCTGATTTAAATTATTTATTTGATTAGTGATCACGGAGGGATGTATTTAACATTCATGCTGCACTTATTTTTCTCTCCCTGATTTTCCCGAAACTTTTATGATATTGGCTTAGTTTAGTTAACTTCTGCTGTGTAAGCTACGCTAGTTTGTGTTTCTCTTTAGAACATATTGTTGTGCCATTTATAATTTAGCTATTTTTTTTTTTGGGTAAAAGAAACATTTCATTGATATATGCACCTCTTGATCCTTAGGTTTCTACTTTTGGATCGAAGATCATTTTGTTTCCTTGTATCTCAATGTTAGTCTCATTTCATTATTTCTATGTAGAGACTTGTTTCCATTTAAAAAAAAATCATTTCATTGATATATGAAATCAGGGGAGAACCCCAAACATCACAAGGTGATTATAGAAGGGAGTGCCAATTGCTAACTAAAAAATATAAGCTAAAATGAGTGAAAGGATGCTTGTTTTACACCAAGAAAAAGTTGTAGACAAAATCAGTTCCATAAAACAATTAAAAGAGGAACAAGAGTCACTAAACAACTGTTTGTTCCTTTCACCCCATAAGCTCCAAAAAAAGCACTCATATGAGCCAACCAAACCGTCTTCTTTGTACCACCAAAAGGATGACCCACCGGCAAAGAAGCCAAAGTGTCATAGATGCTATTAGGACATGTAAAAGACCATCCAAAACCAGACAAAACAATATCCCAAAAACTAGCAGCAAAAGGACAATGCAAAAACAAATGGACCGATGATTCAACGTGCCTACGACACATGTGACACCAAGAGGGAGAAAGAGATATGTAAGGCAACCAATGCTGTAAACAATCAATAGTATTAATGGCACCCCAGCTAAGCTCTCGAAGAAATCTTTTTGGGATATCTATTTTTCCAAATCACTGAATAAAGATCAGACAAAATTGAATCCATAGTGCCCACTACAACCACAAGAGATTTAACAGTAAAACCCAAAGATGAATCAAGCAGCCACAACCAAGAATCAGGAGAGAAATGCAATCTGACAAAGGCCAAGTGGTGTGATAAAGAGGCCCATTCAGAAATCTCCAACTCAGTAAGATTACATCGAAGATTTAAATTCCAAGCACAAGTAGATGGAACCCAGACATTTGCTACAGTAGCCTCAACCTGTTGTGCAATGCGAAAAAGCTGCAGATATGTTATGGCAAGAACACCACAACTAAGCCAAAAGTCATGCCAAAAAGATGTAGAAGCTCCATCACCAATCCGAGGACGACGAGCAACAACCAAATCAATATATCGACAAATAAACTTCCAAGGATTTAGCTATTTTTTAGTATAATCATTATTTAGCTTTCATTATCCGTAAATATTATTATTGACTAGTTAATTATAATTTTATAGGCAACTACATCTGATACTGCAAGCCATTCTTCTTGTTCTTTTTTGGTTGGACAATTGAGGTTTTTTTCTTTGTTTGAAAGGAAACAAAATTTTTCATTAAAATGATGAAAAAAGACTAATTCTCAAGATACAAAAATAATAAAATAAGACGATAAATCTTTTTACAACAAAGCATAAGATCTATGCAGAAACTGAAACAATCCAAATAAAACAAGAGAAGACAAAACTCTAAGCGATCTCCTCAAACTAAAAACAAAGAAAGCGACTAACCTTGAAAGGCTCAAAGACTTCTTCCAAAGCGAAACTTCTCAAGGTAATCCATCTCCGCAAGTGAACAAAACAACCGTGAAAAATCTTCTAAAATGCCCAATCAAATGGGAAACCGTTGTCCTTAAAAGATCTAACAAACACCCATTGAAAGTGAAAAAAGGTGGATCAACTCCCAAAAATACTGCACCCACTAAAAGACTCACTAAAAGGCTTCAAAAGATGATTCAACCGAATAACTTCTGATGATAAAAACTAAAGATGATTACAAAACAACTTCAAATCAGACCCCAAATCCTCAGTTAAATCTTAATTTGTGGTGACTAAGGCCTGATTTCTTTCATTTGTAATCCACACACCTCAATTAAGGAATAAAATTTGGAAGAAATTGAGGGATACTTTTCCATTGATACTATTGATTGTAAAGTCTTATCTGAAACCTTTGTATCATCAATTGAAAAGAGATTATCAAAAGCTTCTGCAAGAGTCTTCAATAGGCAAATCATCTTAACTTAGTATTGGCTAACTGCTCTTTGACATCCTCACTGCTCATACTAACCTCGAATGCAAAAGACTATATTTCTTTTTTAAACTGAAAGAATCACGTAGAAATAGAGGGGAGGGATTCCACCTCAAAATCAAGTTTACAAGATAAATGCCATTCATTGAACATAAGGGCAACTATCTATAATGAATAAATTAATTTTCGATTAGTGAAAACAGAAAAAGAATAATTTTGCCTTCTAGATATAAGTCTTCAAATTTTGCTGATTTCTTCTTCTTCTTTATTTTTTTTTATTATTCTTTTTTAAAAAACTATGTAATACTTTTCCCAGATTTGTGCTTAAGAAATTATGTACAGCTATGTGAAATGGAAGAAGGAAAATGTGAACAATGTAAGTAACAACACAATCAATCATGAAATTAGCTCCTTTAAATTTTGGGTCCGCTGGATGGATGACCCAATTTTTGAGGAAAAAATGAGTTTTGTCCCACTTTCTGAAAATGAGATTCTTTGACCCTTTGTTGACGTCAAATTCGGGTGAAATTACCGAAAAAGAAACTTCGCGCACGTGGAATGGACTTTTTCTCGCTCTCTTACTTCTTGCTCTTTGCTCAAATTCTCTCGCTCTCTCGCCCCCTTTTCTATCACAGATCGTTCTCCTCTATCCCTTTCTCTCATGGTCTTGCTCTCTTACTCTCACTCTCATACTCTTGCTCTCTTGCTTTCTTTTCTCTCACAAATCACTCTCCTCTCTCCCTTTCTCTCACGGCCTCGCTTTCTTACTCTCGCTCTCTAGCATTCAGTCTCAAAGAAGGAAGAGCAAATTCGTAACTTCACGTGGTTATGACATCAACAGAAGGTCAATTACCATTGTTTTTATAAAGTCGGACATTCTTCATTTTGGGCCTCTAAAATGCTATGCAATTTTCTATTAAATTTTCCTATTCTAGCATTTCCATAGAAACTACATCTTTCTTTCAAGCCTTTTAACCAAATATATCCAACGTAAGCGAGAATGCCTTAATAATGATGAACCTAACTAATTTTATTATGAAACAGAGCTCCATCCTCCATGTCTATTTTGTAATGCCCTAGTCAGGAAATAAGCAATTTACTGCTATATCTAATATGCTTGGCCTAGCATAATTGCAGCTTTTTCTGTCTTCTCAGTCTGGCATAATATCTGATGAGTGAGGAGAAATGTAAAAAATCATTCCTACTCTTAAAAGAATAGCCCACCATGCAAGATAGACTTACCTTAATGACTACGAATGCAAAGTTCACCGGGTTGAGTAACCAACAATAGAAGCAATCGATGAAGATGTTCTATTAGGTGATATGGATGGTACAAAATCATTGCTTAGGGTGAAAGATGGTTCCTATTTGGTATAGCCTATGTAAGAAAAGGATAACTCTCCCCAAGAATCAATCACAATCTTTATTATGAATCAAAATGTTGTTGAATATATAAGAGAGTTTCTTTATTTATAGAGAATCAATAAGCAAACCAAGTATTAAAAATACATAATATTCTAAAAAAGAATAACCAAGGAATTACGGTTACCCAAGATTAATATGAATTTACCACTAGTATTATCTCTTTCATTATTTCAATGAAAAGTTTTGTTTTGTTTTTAATTTTAATTTTTAATATGAATCTACCACTAATCTACTGCATCATACTCAGTCTCTCCCAAAAAGACTTGGCCTCGGGTTTTAAAAAGAAAGGAAGATAGGAGGACGAGGACAAAATAAAACTACCTGAATGGAAATGGCCTTTGATTGAAGTGGGTGAAGTTGGCTTGTTGTTCCAATGATGCCTTTTTCGATGATTTGAAAAAACTCCTTCTAATAACGTTTGCCCGTTGAAGTCTTGCACTTCAACTCCAAGTTCTTTTATTCAATGAAAAGTTGTCTTTTGTTAAAAACAAATGAACTTACCGGTAATCTCACTGCATCACTATCAATAATAAAATGGTGTTGGATCATTGTATTGGATGAGAAGTTTCTTGTAAAAAAAAATGTATCATCCTTGGGCAGGGGCCATGCTAATCTTCTCTGTATCGTTCCAATTTTATCGAATGTCCTCGAAGGGACTTGTAAAAAAAAAAATGTAACAAAAAAAATGTAATAAAATGATGTTGGCTTGGCCCACCCATAATTGATGGATCACTATAGTGGACAAATTTACTTTTATCTTAAAGTGGGATATCTATAATTGTAATGGTAATCCTATTTTCTAAACAAAAAAATTGAGTAGACGAGATATCAGTATATTAATTGCACACGTTTTTTTTTTTTGTTTATTTTTATTATTTTTTAAACAGAAACATAACTTTTTATTGATGAAATGAAAAGAGGTTATTGCTCAAATTATAATGAAACAAAAGAACAAAAGATACACGAGCATAGAATTTTAGGATCAGTATGTGCACCCAGATATTTTAACTAGGTTGACACATCCATAGCACCCTCATCACATCCCTATACAAAATAAACCCACTCAAGATATATAAAGTGTCTCAATTACATGATTACATAGAGAAAGTAAAAGCAAACCAATTAAGACAAATATCATGAATAGAGTAATCAACGAAAAGCTTAGATTGGGAATTCCAAGAAGATGCTAATAGACGAGCTGAACCAAAACAATTTGTCCAAACCGTGGGCTTATCATAGAAAACTCTCTGATTTCATTCAAACAAAATTTCTGAAATCAATGCTTTAACTGCATCTGACCAAAGAATCTAGGCTTTAAAAGAAAGTAAATGGCCAACCAAAATTTGAGACATGTTGTCCCAAATTGATTGCCCAAAAACCCAATATAATATAAAGTGAAGTAAGAGATGCACACTTTTGGTTTCATTTTTTTGTTTCTCTCCTTTTGAGAGCTTGTTGAGGATCTCACATAAAAAAACATGAAGAAACGTCACAATTGTTTTAAGATACATGAGGTTACTCTTCTCATTGCCAATTGGTTTTGAGATGGACCTCATGTTTATCTAATTGGGAATTCCAAGAAGATGCTAATAGACGAGCTGAACCAAAACAATTTGTCCAAACCGTGGGCTTATCATAGAAAACTCTTTGATTTCATTCAAACAAAATTTCTGAAATCAATGCTTTAACTGCATCTGACCAAAGAATCTAGGCTTTAAAAGAAAGTAAATGGCCAACCAAAATTTGAGACATGTTGTCCCAAATTGATTGCCCAAAAACCCAATATAATATAAAGTGAAGTAAGAGATGCACACTTTTGGTTTCATTTTTTTGTTTCTCCCCTTTTGAGAGCTTGTTGAGGATCTCACATAAAAAAAATGAAGAAACGTCACAATTTTCTTAAGATACATGAGGTTACTCTTCTCATTGCCAATTGGTTTTGAGATGGACCTCATGTTTATCTAATATGGTACTAAGGTAGGAGGTCCTGTGTTCGATCCTCAGTATGTCATTTCTTCTCCAATTAATATTGATTTCCACTTGTTGGGTCGTCTAAAAATTTTCAAGTCCATATGTGAGGGAAAGTGTTGAAGTATTGATATAATTAAGCTTTTGGAATGATTGGTGATTTAACGAGTCTTTCATTTATTCAATGAAAAGTTACGTTTCTTGTTAAAAAAATTGCACACTTTTGGTTCTTAAGTACACACATTTGGTTCAGGTACGCATTGAAGCTGCTTTATCATTGCGCACATTGACAGAGGTTGATCCTAACTGTGTTGGTGGGTTATTTTCTTATGGAGTAACCATGCTTACAGCTCTAAGAGAGAATGTTTCATTTGAAAAGGTAGGGCTATTTCTTTTCCATATTCTCACCTTTTTTTCCTTGCATTTAAACTATCCAATTCTTCAGTTACCACAACTTAAATTTTAATAATTTTCTCGTTTTTTTGCATCCTTAATTTGTAGGTTTACTCTCTGTTTTCTCTCTCAATTTCTTGTGTGCGTTAATTCAAAATTTGTTATTTTTGCATTTGGTAGCATTCTTGGTCTCTTCATGAGTTTATCCATTAATTATTAGTGGAAAACTGCCAATATGAGCATAGCTCAACTGACATAAAACTATATGTGCCTTCAATTTTGAGGTCAGAGGTTTGATTTCTCCACCTCACAAATTGTCAAAAAAGGAAAAAGAAACTATATTGTTCTTTCAGAACTTAACGGAAAGCTGACATGTCACTGATTTTTTTAGTAAAAGATATTTTCTCTAATTTTTTAATTATTAAACTTAATAAGAGATTTTCTTTTTTACAATCTTCTTTCTCCCACTTCCCCCCTCAATCTCCATTTCCTCTTTTCATCTTCTTCCTTCACCATTAGTGGCAGCTATCTAGCTGCAGCTGGCGACTGTCTCCTTCATTTCTTTGATTTTTCGCTTCTTCTTTATTCTCCTTCCTTTTCTCATCTCTCTTTCCCTTTCTCCCCTTCTTGCCTACATTTTCAATAAAAAAATTGATATCAGATCTGGAACGAACCCACATATCTGAATGTGTGTGTGTGTAGTTTTTCCATTCTAATTCCATGTAAATTGGGAACCAATTTCTTTGTTTGTCATATGGTTGATGATTGTTGATTGGCTTTATGTCTGACTGCAGAGTTACAATTTGCAATCCGAGCTCGATTCTTTGCATGGTCAAGCTGCTGTATTGGCAGCTTTAGTGACTGTATCTCCCAAACTACCTCTTGGTTATCCATCTAGGTAACTTCCCTTCGTTTTCGTTCAAAGTCTATTGGAGCTGTTTCTTTAACTTTTAATCAAATTAACTTCTCATTTCTTATTCCCCCTCCCTCCCCCCCCTCCCCCCCCCAAAAAAAAAAAAAAGAAAAGAAAATGCAGACCTGCTTTGCTGCCTATTATAGAGTTTGATACTCATTTGTTCTGCCTTGAGACTCTGTTTGCCACATGTTTGTATATGAGTGAAAAAGCATCTTTCTCTCTATCAATTTCTGTGTTATAATGGATCGTGGTTTGAACAAGATGGTCATGCTCGCACAAAACACTTCTTCATATGTGGAGTTGTTGTCCTAGCATATTGATTGACGTTTCCGGTTTCTGTTAACATTTCTTCAAATTTGAGCTTTCGAAATTCTGTTAACGTTTATAACGTTTGGTATGGTAGTTCTTACACCAACGAGGTAATATCATTCTCAATTACTGTTCTCATGACCAGATTTCCTAGATCAGTGCTTGAAGTATCAAAGAAAATGCTGACAGATCCCTCCCGCAATCCTGTTGCTTCCACTGTAGAGAATGAAGCTGGATGGTTACTTTTATCATCATTATTAGCTTGTATGCCTAAGGAGGTACACAATGACTGCCAGGTTTGTTTCTTTCTTTTTTTACTAATATCTGCTACAAACGTTTAAGTTGCTTTTCTTGGTGCATAAAGGAACTTGAAGACCAGGTTTTTGATATTCTTTCCCTGTGGGCTGCGTTTTTTACTGGAAACGTGGAACATGAAATCCAGCAAACTGGGGATTTGACTTGTAAGATATGGTAAGCCAATTTGGAAAATTTAGTTTAGGACCATCATTTCTTGTATAGTAATGACGAATATTACTGCGCAGGTGGGACATTTCCTATTATAAGTTTGCTAGGATTTTTGATATCTGCTTTAGAATGATCTCTTTTCATGTTGTGTGTATTTTCCTGTTACATGTACAAATCGTGCGAAACAAACATATTTGTCCAAATATTCCTAAATATCTGCAAAAGAAATTATTCCTACAAAACAAACACAACCATCTTCCCCACTAAATGTTTACAGAGAAGCACCCAAGTTAGAATCAATTACAATAGGAACTAGATAAGAAACATGTATATAGGCTGAGGGAGCAAACCTAGGGGAAAACCAGGTCTCTCGGGTATACTAAAGTAGCTAACTAACCAGCTTAGTAACTAAAGCTGAAAAAATACAAAGTTACCAAAGAATAAGGGGTATCACCCAAAATAGAAAGTAAATAAAGAAATGCCCAACTTAAACAAGAAACGGCCTAGAAATACAAGGAATGTCTCAAGACAATACAAAAATCCCAAGAAAATAGATGCCCTGCATCAAAATTTTAGTATTAATTTTTCATCAAAATTTTTGTTTCACTTTGTCTTATGATGTGGATTGCTTGCTCTTTGTATCTTTTTCACTCCCTTTGGAGTGTATTTTTTAGCATTAGTCTCTTTTCACCTTTTCAATGAAATTTTTTTCACTACTTTCAACTTTTTTTTCTTTTTTAAAAACCAGAAACAAACTTTTCCTTGATTGAGGAAAAGGAAGATATAATTTTCCTTCTACATTCTTAAGTGATACACTGATACTTGTGTACTTTGATACACTGATACTTGTGTACTTTATTTAGAATAACAGACATTTGACTCTTTTATTATTTATGGTGAACTTTGTTAAAAGATTAATCTAGTTATATCTACCTAGTTAGTGTTCTAAATTTTGTTTGCAGTGTTTGGTCTACTGCCATTGATGCGCTTACAGCATTTATTAGATGCTTTATTTCTCCAGATGTCATAAGTGCTGGGGTTTTTCTTCAACCAGTGATTGTATACTTGAGCAGGTTGGTTTATTTAGTTATAGCTATTTTAAAATTATTTTTTTAGTATGGATTTCAGAATATATTTTCTTCAATTTCATGCAAAAGCATGTTTTGGCTTTGTATCTAAATATTCTTTGAATTGAATGGAAAACAGAGCCCTATCTCTTATTTCATTATTAGCAACCAAGGATCTGGCCAGTTTGAGACCTGCATTAAACATCCTGATCATAAGAACGTTAATTGCTTATCAGTCTCTTCCTGATCCGATGGTGTATAAAAATGACCACTCTCAGATTATTCAGTTATGCACAACTCCTTTCAGGTAGCGGGCACCTTCAATTGATGGTGGTGTTATCATTTTTCCCCTTTAGTTTAAAATTTTCCCTTCAGTGTTATTCATGTGACTGTATGCTCCTGCTTTTTTGGTTAAATTGAAAGGGATGCCTCTGGATGTGAAGAAAGCTCGTGCTTGAGGTTACTACTTGATAGACGAGATGCATGGTTGGGTCCTTGGATTCCTGGAAGGTGATAAAGATTAATTTATGGTGATCCTGATTATTTGTTAGCTTTCAAACTATGTATTAGAACTTTTTGAGATTTAGGTTTCCTGTATATTTTCTTACAAGTTTGATTAGGTTGAATTCTTTCATACAATAGCGGACTTGCCTTCTTGAATGATTACCTTCTAGTTGTACCCTTCAAATGGGGGAAAAAAATGGAAAAGGAAAAAGAAAAAAGAAAGAGAAAAACTAGAAATTAGTTTTAGGGCCGTCCTTAAAGAGAGTTCTCCCTTTTATTTGTTCATGTAGGGATTCGTTTGAGGATGAGCTTCGTGCTTTTCAAGGGGGAAAAGATGGGCTTGTTCCAACGATATGGGAAGATGAAATTTCAAATTTTGCTCAGGTAATTGCCATTCTCCCGTTTATTTGTTCATTTAGGGATTGCTCAGGTAATTGTAATTTTCCTCTGCTTGTTTTATGTTATTTTTAGTCTAGGTCACTCTTACTCATACCTTTGCAATCTGTCGTGGAATTTGTCCTCAATCTTGAAAACCCTATTTACAACTTTTGCCCACCTTTTCAGCTTCAATTTGAAGTTCCCATCCATGATTTTTGAGATTCTTTTTGTCGATCTTTTTGTTTGGAGAGTTTAAATCACTTACCGTTTGATTGCTCCTATGCCCTCTCTTGCTGGCATCATTTTTTTTTGAAGCTTTAACTTTTTTTTGAAAAGAACAGATAACTTTTCATTGATAAAATGAAAATAGACTAATGCTAAAAAATACATTATCTTTCAAAAGAATATATAAACTGAGAAAAACAAAAGAAGAAGAAATATGAATGAAATACAAAGAGGAGAAGATATCAAAATGCAATATACTTAAAACCTAACAAACCAACTTCAGAAAGGAAACCAAAGCGAGAGAATACAAAAACTTTAAAACCATAGCCAATGGAAGACCAACGAGCAGACGAGGTAAGAAGTCCAATAAGACCAAAAGTGCGAGGATCAAACCACAAATCAAACCAACTTCAAAACTGTCACTTCAAAAGTAGGACGAGTCCAAAAAGTTAGAGGTAAGTTTATTTATTTATTTATTTATTTATTTTAATCAAAAGTCAGCCTCCATAACTGACAATAAACTTTGGATGAGAATGTGCTTTGTAAGTCTAGTTTTCAACTTTCAAATGCAAGGAACCAATTTCCCGCCATTTTCCATCGAAGTCCATATCAACAAAACTATCATCAAGTTTTATTGATGCCTTCTCAGCCATGAAAGGATTGATTAGAACTTTAGACTAAAAATAATCTTCCAAAGCGAGGCGAATATCCTTCTAAGAATAGTAGGCAAACAATCTAGAAACAACAAACAGATTGTTGAAGTTCGTAGCGATCACTTATCTTTCCTAACCCAATAAAAGGAATCAAAGTCAGATGGTTGAGAATCGACCTGAAAGTTTCTAGAGGCACCTTCAAATCATTTGAGAGTGCTGGGGCTAAAGACTCACCAAATCCAAACTCACCAACATGTAAATGAGGGGACAGCAAACAAGATTCCACTTTGCCCAAAAATTCTCTAGTCATTCTCAGAAAACCATCCAACCTTTCTTCAAGAAACCAACTGGTACATGCAAATTTTTCCTACCACCAGTAGGGGCCAAATAGCACATTCGAAATATCTTTCATTGAACGATTTAAACTTAGCCAAATGAATGAATCCAAAGTCGTCCTGATCTTCGTTGGAGAAAAACACATGAACCGGATCTTGTAACAACTCCACCAAGGATAGTTCAAACCAATGTAAATGAGAGATTGAATGGTAAATCTTCTGATTATTACTTAAGTTCTCAATAGAAAACATGTTCTTCTCACACTTTATCCAAAAATAAGATTTTCGAATACAATTCATCGCCTCCAAAGTGTTCAAAGACATCTTAAATGGAGAAGAAACACGACGAAGACCAAACCGGTGACCAGAGACATGGTCGAAGAGGGCTGTAAGGGCTGAGGTAAAATATGAGGTTGAATGATGGAGAAGTCTAAGATGGACAGTTCAGTGACGGTTTCGGGGAGGGAAGGAACGGAGGCACGTCTAGAAGGATGACAAACGGAAATGCGTACAGGGTTTTGGATAGAGAGGAGGGAAGATATGGGGAGAGAGAAAAATGGGGTTACCGTTCAAAAATTTAGGGTTGCGACAGTTGAGGGTCGCAACGGAAGGCCGAGGACGGTCGATGGTGGTCGGAGATGGCGTTAGTTGGAGAAAACTAAGGCAGAAGCTAAAGGGTGGGTGCCGAACGCAAATAGGGTGGGATAGAAAGGGGTTTCGGGAAGAGAGATTTTGCTGAAAGGACCACCTTAAAGTGGCAGTCGAGGGTGGTGACAGATCGTCGGTGATAAGAGAAGTCTGAGGCGGAAGACAGAGGGTTGAAGACGAAAGGGCTAGGCTGGGGAGAGATTCGGAGCTTCAACATTCTTTGGGTTTTCTCAAATAACTCAAAGTACAATTCACTGCAGCTTATAATTGGCCCTTGTCTCCCTCCTAAGCCTCTTTTATTATGGGTCTATGATGTTAAGGCTGTTATCTTAGAGTTTTGGTTCAAGAGAAATCAAAGTGTTTTTGAAAGCAAGCATCAGTGGACTGATTATTTTGAAACAGCTCACTTGAAGGCCTCTCTCTAGTGTGCTCATGACAGTTGGAAAGATATTAAACAGATGCTAGAAGAATATTTCAAAGCCTCTTTTTAAATCAACCTTTTACGGTTGATAAAGCTTTACTTAGAGCAAAGAATTTGTTTTCTAGTTGCAGCTGGAGAGACCTGATGGCAGGGAGAGAGTTTGTGAGTTCTTTCTTACACTTTCCACACCCCTTCCCTGTCTCTTTCCCACCCCTGCTTTCTCCTCTCTTTGGAAGGTTAAAATTCCTAGGAAGGTAAAATTTTGTGTGTGCGAGTTTTACATGGAAGAGTCAACACTATGGACCATGTTCGAGACACTTTCTGTGTGTTGTTTCCCCAATGTTGCTTTCTTTGTAGGTGTCAAGCAGATGATCTCCATCACTTGTTGTGGAGTTTTCAGTTTGCTTAGTTTCTCTAGATTCGGCAGTTGAGCTTGTTTTGTTTATATTCAGCTTGGAATAGAGATTGTTATGCTATAGTTGAGATTGAGAAGGTGCTTCTGAGTTCTCTTTTTCGGGAGAAGGACAAAGTTCTATAGCAGGTTAGTTTCTTTGTTGTTAGTAGTTGTTTTTGTTTTTTTGTTTTTTTTTCCTCTTTAATTTTTTTAAATAGAATTTGGCTCGAGTGAAACAATAGGTTTTTGAGCGAGGTGGAGTGGTTGTGTGGCGTGGTTTGCAAGGTGGTGAGGTTTAATGCTTCCTCGTGGCCATTAATCACTAGGCCTTTTTGTAATTATGATCTTGGTTTGGTTTTGTTGGGCTGAATTCCTTTTTGTAGCTAGTTCTTGGACTTCCGTTTTGTGGGCTTGGGTTTTTTTTTTTGTTTTTTTGTTTTTCTTTTTTGGGTATGCCCTTGCATATTCTTTAATTTTATGCAATGAAAACTAGGTTTCTTACCCTAAAAAAGGGTCTAGGTTTCTTAGCCTAAACTAGTTTTGTTTTTGTTTTTGTTTTTCCCTCTTTCTTTCTTTCTTTCTTGAAAAGGAAACCAGACTTTTCAATGATGTAATGAAAAGAGACTAATGCTCAAACTATCAGACCAAAGATTTCCAAGTTGCTGAGAAAGCCACGAAAGCCAATATGTCCCTACATCATATAGTAAACGTGGATAGAGTGGACTTCTTCCTGATGGTTGTCTGACCTTCCAAAGCTGATAGATCCCAGTTTTACCTATGAACCATTCTTATTAGAAAATTGAATTTTCAAGTTCCTTTCCGCTCAATTCATAAACCCACTTCCACATTGCTTACGATGTTTGAACCATTTAATTTATATTCTGTTTATTTTCTTGCATTACAGAATATGAGATCTCTTATTTGTGAAGGAAAAAGCAATAGCTTGTTTTTGGGTAAATATCAGTTACCAGAAACTTTTAGCTTGAAACGAGCTATGGGGGATTTCTTCTTCTTAAGTTTTTGTTTCTTCATTATTCTTCCTTTTTTGGCCTTTATTTTTACGCACTGAGAATTTATTTTGAACATGAAGCCAGAGACGATAAACAAAAAATTGGTGAACCAGATGCTTCTGTGCTTTGGGGTTATATTTGCTTGTCAGGTTTGAATTGTCATGATTATTTGGATCTTTAAATATGTTTCCAAAATATGGCGTTTCCTTATGTTATTAACATGATCGTATAAATAAAACCAGGACAGCAGTGGAATGCTGTCCCTTCTTGGAGTTATGGAGCAGTGTCTGAAAACCGGAAAGAAACAGCCATGGAATGCTGCTAGTGTCACTAATATATGCGTGGGGCTGCTTGCAGGTTTCAAGGTAATGATTATGTTCTCTTATTTGTTGGTGTGGCTTTTTGAGATGGTGAGATTTACAAATGAACCAATAAATTTTGTTAGGCGCTTCTATCTTTCCGTGTGCCACCTGTAAGCCTTGAGATTTTAAGTTCTGCCCAGGGTATTTTTCAGGTAACAATATTTTTGGTTATGTTTTCCCTTGATTAATCAGGATTCTTTTGCTTGTTACTTTTGCCTCTATCTTAGAAATTTTGATTTGAACAGAGTATTATGGCTGCTGGAGACATTTGTGCATCACAACGTAGAGCTGCTGCTGAAGGTCTTGGGTTATTGGCTCGTCTTGGGAATGACATTTTCACTGCAAGAATGGTATACTCTTTTCCAATTCACACACATAAACTTCTCTTTGTATATTAAGGGTTATGCTAGAAAGGTGACATTTTCACTCCACCTTACATGTTATTATACAGATCAGATCACTACTTGGTGACCTAACTGGAATGACAGACTCTACTTATGCCGGATCAATTGCTTTAGCACTCGGTTGCATACATAGAAGGTTGGTAGTTAAAATATCCTTTAACTTCCCCAAAATTATTCTTTTTAGCCTTTATTGGCTTTGAGAATTGTATAATATCTTAAATCAACAGTTCCAAATTGAGCATACTGATTGCATTCCATCTAATTGATCTATTCATTCTGCTAATTTTTAATTCTTTGATAAGAAACAAATTTTGGAACCATAATGATTTGGGAGAATATTTTCATTGTACCAACGTGAAGTTGTTTCTTATTGACAAAAAATGAATAGGGAGAATACACAAGGAAGAGGTTGTGGCGTTTCTTTGTGGGAGCCTAATGCCTTGTGGTATAGGATCATCCTGAACAATTACATTATTTTGAATGGGCTTTAGTTTATGGGTATTAGATAACATGGGGTCCATCTCAAAACTAATTGGCAATGAGAGGTGTAGCTCATGTATCTTATAAACATCATGAGGTCCCTTGATTTTTTCTAATTGTGAGATCCTCAACATGCCTCCTCAAGATGGTGCCTCTTTGGGTTCACCACTCTTGGATCGAATCCCAATTTTCGTTTTTTTGAGACCGATGCTCGTTTGGGTTTCATGAGTTTTGATACCATATTAGATAACATGGAGGTCCATCTCAAAACTAATTGGCAATAAATGAGAGGAGTAGCCTATTTATCTTATAAACACTGTGAGGTCTCTGCATCTTTCCAAATGTGGGATTCTCAACATGCTCCCTCAAGATATTGCCTCTTTGGGTTCACCATTCTTGGATCCGATTTATTTATTTATTTTTTGCCTGTTTGGGTTCATGGACGAGATACCGTATTTGAAGAAACATGGGGTTCCATCTCAAAACCAATTGGTAGGGAGAGGAGTAACCCATCTATCTTATATACATTGGGAGGTCCCCATCTTTCCAATGTGGGATCCTCAACATGCCCTCTCAAGATGATGCAATATTTTTAAATTTTCTTTTGTTCTTTTAGTTTTGAAATGTTCCACTGGGAAAGGTGATATAATCTATATCTTTTGTTTGCCAACTTCTGGGTTAATTTTGTTTTTTCTGAAACAAGAAACAAGAAATGACAAGCTAACATCAACCGAGGACAAAAGAGTACAAAAGAAGATACTAAGATCCAACAATACAAACAAATACAACTTTAGAACAAAAGCTCTCCATCTTAGGCTCAAGTCACCAACTTCCAGATTACAGTAGATTCCTCGAAGGCATGCTCCACCTTATCCAAAAGCTTTAATTAATCCACGTCTGAAATCTATAGTGCCAGATTTGCGTTTTTGTTCCTAGTTGCAGCTGAATGATAACGCAATGGTGAGCAGTAGACCATGGTAATGACAACGGGCATATGGTCGAGATAGGAGTAGTTGACCAATGGCGCGACAACAAGCATCAAACAATATGATTAGGAAAAGAGGCTAGAGAGAGAAGAAGAAAAGGAGGAAGAGGCAGAAGAAGAGGAAAGGAGGAGAGAGAGAGGAATTTAAAGAATAAAAAATAATAAGATATTTTTAACCCAAGTATGACTTTGCAATTTCTATCTTATTTGGCATATTTTTATTATTTTTCTTTGCCAACTCAGCTAATTTTTAAACTTAATTTAATGATAGGGACCGTTTTTAAGCTTTATTAAAAGTTCAAGGACTAAAATTGGGCATCTGATAATATAGAGACTTAAATGAAACAACTATCAAAGTACAGACACCAAAATGATATTTTATTATTATTATATTAAATAAAAACCAAAACTTTTCATCGAAGAAATGAAAATGCTCAACTCCTATATAAAGGAAGAGGAAGACCTTTTGAAGGGTAATGAAAAACTTTGCGTTTGCTTTTTTTTTTTTTTTTTTTTTATTGCTGATGCAGGCATTTTATAGCTGCTAGGAACTGTTTCTTTTGGCCGTTGGAGGTTATTTCATTTATGTTGGCTGTAGTCTGTTTTGTTCCTTCTTTTGTCTTTAGTCTATAACTCATGTTTCTTATAAAGAACAAAAATACACCAGACTGATTGAGTTACCAAGGGCAATGAAATCAGTTACCCAAGTTATTCCAAAGGTTCATACGTAATACTCACCGTCCTCTTGCTTTGGTTTTTATGAGTAATGATCCAATTTAATCAAGTTTCTACAGATAAGACTGAAAGAAGTTGATCATCATTTTCCCTATTCTAAATATAAATTCATTCTTGAAATGTGCGTTAATTTATTTTACTAATGTTCTTGTATGGAACTCATGTGATCTGCAAGTACTTATGTACTTCTATGTCAAAAATTTCCTCACTTATGCATTTTCCTTTATTTTCAGTGCAGGAGGGATGGCTCTGTCAACATTAGTTACGGCAACAGTGAATTCAATATCTATGCTGGCTCGGAGTTCTATTACCAGTTTGCAGACATGGTCTTTGCATGGACTTCTTTTGACTATTGAAGCTGCTGGCTTGTCCTATGTATCCCAAGTTCAGGTCTTCGACTTATGATTGAGCATTTTTAAAATTTGAAATCTTCATTTTGGACCTGATCTTGGTTACATTTTATTTGTGCACTGTCTTTTTCTCTCTTTATTGGAGTGCTTATAATTTTTGTATTTTTGTTGGACTCTATATATTACTTTTTTGCTTCATTTGTTGAGGGCTCAAATTCATTGTTTGTAATTTTTTTTGAAACGGAAACAACACTTTTCATTGATGAAATGAAAAGAGATTAATGTTTGAATTCACTGTTTGTATATTTAAACTTGTTGATGTAGACTACGAACCTTGGAGAATTCTTGAAGGAGAATCTTATTCATTAATTGTTCATACAGGGGGGAAGACTCCTATTTATAGAGTTTTAATACAAGTGGGGGGTAAAAAGAGAATTAACCTATACTTGTATCTAATTACCCAATTTAACCCCTTCTACTTACACCACTTGACTTTATGAAAGTTTAGTTTTTCAATAAAGAGGAAAAGGAGAGTGAGTTTTTTCCAATAAGAATATCAAGTATTTGAACCTGAGATCCTAGCGTGAAGATTAAGAAAAAGAGGAACATCTTGATAAAGCTATCAAGAAACTTTATCATAGATGCACACAAAGACATAAGAAACAACATTTTAAGCCACACAAGAGGGTGCTCCAGACAGTCCTGAAAGTCTCTAGAATTCGTTTGCTTTCAAATGTACCAAAATGATTGGAAAAATAGAAAAACTAAAGAGAACTTTCTTTGTTGGATTTCCCAAACTGTTTGACCCAACTGATAGTGAAAATAGAAAATAGCTTGTCTCATAAGTTATAGGCACTCAAACATTGCAATTAGAGATGAACACCATTCTTTTTTTGAAATAGAAACGAGTCTCTTCATTAAATTAATGAATTGAAACTAATGCTCAAAGTACAAGATGATACAAAGAGCACAAGAGAATGGATCAGGAGGTGCACCTAGGAACTCAACTAGGTTGACTCCCCGTTAGCACCCACATCATCTCCTTACAAAGTAATCAATCAGTTTAATCATTTGGGGATAACCAAAATACACGAGAACGAGAAACAACCAATAAACCAAGAACTACAACAAAACAAACCCGTGCAAGGGCCAACTCAAATCTAAGATCAAAAATCAAAAGAAAGGCCTGATTAAATAAAACAGAAACTAAATAAGCTGATTGAAGGAGAGAGCTCCAATTTAGGCTAATGTCTGTCACTGAATAAGCGACAAAAATTTGATAACACACATCACGAAGGAGCATTGAGCCTAGCCATCTCAGAACGAACCTCCCATAGTGTTGCTTGAGAAAATAAAACTTCAAATATACTGGGAAATGTGCACCAAGAGGACGCAGTGTGCTGTACAAATTCAAAACAATCTTTCCAAGGGATGCTTTATCTTGGAGGACTCATTGAATTCGAATAAACCAACTTTCAGCTAGCTAATCTTATGTACCAACCAGACTCTGTGAAAGTATTTGTTTGAGAATGAGAGAAAATATCACTTCAACAGGCTAGATATCGTCCTAAGATTAACCACAGTAGCACCATGATCATAAGAAATCAACTAATACTGATTCAACTGGTGGAGATGCAAAAACATCCCCACTAATAGCTTTCGTCAGCATTCCTTCCCCAGCAAAACCAACGTGTGCAGGCTCATTTCCACGTCCACCATCTGAAAATCTGGCTGTGTTGGTGTATGTTGCACTTGAAACATTGGCTCGTAAAAACGACCTTCACTCATACAAAACCTCTAGTATTGCACAAGAGGATTATTATGAAAGGAAAAACAAAAACGAATCTCAGTCACCATTGATCTTGAGTCTTGGCTTAAAGGCGAAAATTAAATCACAATCTTCAACTATAGAGATCAAGTTCTGGGAATTTTCTTTCTTATCAATAGGTTGAATTGATGAATCACCAGGCTGGCCTATCAATTGGGCTTTTTCTGATTGAAATAATTTATGAAAGTCAGTACCTTTCCAGTGTAAAACTCTTCCTCTTCTAGGTTCTTCTCTGCGTCCAATCTTTCTAATTCATCACTACTGACACTTGTAGATGATTCTCCATTAGAATCATACTTGTTGGATCATGTAGTACTTGATTGAGTGCTTGGGGTTCCTCGCACAAAAGGTACGTCTAAACCAGGGATTTTGCAATCGGAATAGATAAATGAGCCAAACTTAGGAGGAGATTTAACTGACCTGTGAGGGAAAACACCAGGGATTTGTACCCTGACGCAACACTATTCAAGCAAGTCTGAATTTACAATGGTAGACCAAGAGTTGAGAAAGGATGTTAATAAGGACAACGGACCTCCACATATCTCCACAATGGTATGATATTGTCCACTTTGGGCATAAACCCTCATGGCGATGCTTTTAGTACCACCCAAAAGGCCTCATGTCAATGGAGATAATTGTCCTTACTTATATACCCATGATCACTTCCTTCCATAACCAATGTCCTAATAGATGTCTTCCTTCTGATGAAGTGCTTTGGATAAGGTTTTAGCAGATGAGACCTTTTTTTTGAAATCGACTCTCGAGCAAAGGAAGAGATTCCAACATTCTTTTTTTTTTTAAAAGGAAACGAGTCTCTTCATTAATGTAATGAAATGAGACTAATGCTCAAAGTTCAAGAGGGAAACACAAAGAGCAAAAAGACCTGAAGATCAGAAAGTGCACCCAGGATTCTCAACTAGGTTGACACCCTTTTAGCTCCCACATCATGTCCGTACAATCTATCCAATAATATAAAGCGTGAAAACCAAACAACTAACCACGACCCAACTTAACAATATAAACAAACAGAAAAACAACCTAAAGCAACCTGGGCAATACAAAGCCAAAAGCAAAGCAAAACAAAGCAAAACAACCAAATACAATATGGTCCCAAATACAAATGTGAACAAAGACAAAATCTGAAACTGATGCTAATGTGCCGAAAAAATGAAGCCTTCCACTAAGACTTAGGACTTGAAGAGGGTAATGGATGAAAGGCTAGAAAAGTGTGCACCAAAAGGAAGCGAACTTCAGTTAAGCGCCAATCTTTTATAAGTGTCACCTATCCCTCTTGTGTTCCGCAAAAGAATCTTCATCAAGGACAAATCAAAGATTAACCTTGTCACCACATAACTATGAAACCATTGCTCAACCGAAGGTAATATCACAATCTTCAACTAATGAAATCAGATTTTGAGGAATTTTCTTCTTATCAATACGAGAGAATAATGAGTCATTAGCCTTGCCAATCAAATTGTTAAGGATAATGGACCTCCACATATCTCTACAATGGTATGATATTGTCCACTTTAGGCATAAACCCTCATGGCTTTGCTTTTGGTACCACCTAAAAGGCCTCATACCAATGGAGATAATTGTCCTCACTTATATACCCATGATCACTTCCTTCCCTAACCAATGTGAGATTTTGTTCGCACTCCTAACAATCCTCCCCTCGAACAAAGTACCACATTGAGCCTCCTTTTGAACAAATCCGTTTCACTCCCAACCATGAGAGCTTGCTCTAAATCCCAAGGCACTCCCGTTCATCAACTTAAGGTACCCATCATGAATCATATAGGAAGAAGGGAAGGGGGCAACCATAGTACACATATACATTTAGAGAGAGAAAGAAACTTTTCTGCAAATTGAGAGAAAGGGAAGCATCCACTGCTAGCATTTTTCTCCATTTTCGATTACGCCGCCGGTGGTCTATTGTAGCCGGATCTGAGTTACGTTGTAGGTGTTCTTCTGGCGAGGTTAGTCTCATTTGCAAGTGGTTTTTTTTCAGTCGCGTGTGTCTTCGATTTGGAGGGGTTTTGTCCGGCGTGTGGGTCTCAGATTTAGGGGCTGGTTTCAGACGTTCTTGGTGTCGGTTTTAGAGGCTATTTTTTGTGTGTGGGTGTTTCGGTACAATGGGTGTTTGCCGGATTTCACTCAAGCGATTGATCTCGGTCAAGAGGCGAAAAGATCGTGGTTTTATTCTTCTTGAATGTTACAACTACAGATTGTTAATCTTGTTGAATTTCTGTAATTGTAAACTTGATTGCTCCTAATAAAATCATTCCAAGTGGTTCTCAAAGTGGATATAGACCAAATTGGTCGAACCACTATATATCGCTGTGTTCTTTATTTATCGCTTTCGATTTTATCTGCTAGCTGTTTGCATTCTGTTTGGATATGTTCTGAGTTCAGATTTATTTTATACAAATGATCTTCCTCTGTTTGAAAAAGCTAATAACATCCAATGTGTCTTCTTCTTCTTGATTTTCCTCTATTTCTAAGCTCTCTAAATCTTCACTACTAGCGCTTGCAACTGAATCTCCATCAGAGTCATGCTTGCTGGAACGTGAGTTACTTGACGGCAAGCTCGGGGTACCTCTCACAAAATGTACGTTTGAGCCTGGAATCTTAAAATCTGAATAAAGAAAGGAGCGAGACTTGGGTGGAGATGTAGCTAGCCGGTCGGAGAAAAGGCCAGGGATTTGAATCTTAACACAACATTCTTCAAGCAAATCTGAGTTGACTAAAGCTGACCAAGAGTTGAGGAAGGACGCCCTTTTCCTAATAAAGTATTTAGAGAGCGGTTTCAGTAGGCGAGAATGCTTCTTGGAAACCTGCTGAAAAGAAGCTTGACTAGAGGATGGGTTTTCATAATCTTTGGAGTAGGGGATCGAAGAGGAGGTATCCAAAGTCTGACTAGAACTTCCAGCATTTACAATTGCTGGAGAGAGACGGGAGATATCAACATTATCTGTCAAAGCATTAATGGAAGAACCAGAGTCTTTATCATTCAAATTTATAGCAATAGTTCTTTCAGCAGAAGGAGAAAAAGCAACATCTGAAACGTCATGACATGATTAATGGCTGCAAGAGACTGTTGAGCATCTTTTGAAGGCATATCAAGTGTTGTTACTTGGACGATTGAACTCAAATAAGTCCTAACGCATTTTCTGGAAACAAAGGGTTGAGTATGGCATTCGTTTGAAAATAAGATTGCAGCGTTCTTGTGATTTCTAATTAATCATTAAACTCAAAAAGACGTGAAACAATCCATAGTTTGCTAAAATTCTCCTTAAAGACATTTGAATCCTTTTGAACCCATAATTGACTCATGCTCTGTTTGTCGGGTGCAAAAACAAAGGATTATAAATCGTTGTCCATTCCCTTGATTTGTTTCAGTTGTCAGGACTCAGGCCTATGGGTAGCAAGTTTTGTCTTTGCTATATCCAAATAACTTTCTTTCTTGTTAAATACCTCGGTGAGTGATTTAGATGGTGCTTCATGAACTTTCTAATATTCCTTTAACATTTGCACAAATGTATGCAAGCTGAACTGCAAGTCGCCTGAGGAGACGTGAATGAAATAACGACCTCCGGAAGAAGGCCAGACAACATATCTCATTACCCAGCTTGAGGACTTTCGAAACTTTGACAAACGCATTGCACCCGAGTCATCTCTTCCATTCTTTACAAAAAAATCGGGAAACAAAACCTTGGAGTAGTTCAATGACGCTTTCCACAAACCAGCCTAGCTGAGACTTCGACAAAAGTAAAGTTTTGTTTGCCTCCATGTCTTCTACTAAAAATACGCCACATTTTTTCCAAATACAGTAGGTAACACCATTTACCTTGCAACTTTTCACTTCCATGCTTAGGGCTCAATGGGGTGAAGCAAGCTTTGGTCAACCTTCAGGGAAGGAAGAGGTTGCCAGAGCTATGGTTGAAGAAGGGAACAGAGAGAGGAGAGAGGCGAGAGCCCTTACCTTTGCATTTGCCAATAATGATCAATTGCAAAAAAGACATCTTTAGAACCATCATGGGTTGGCCTAGTGGTAAAAAAGGAGACAAAATCTCAATATATGACTAAGAGGTCATGGGTTCAATCCATGGTGGCCACCTACCTAGGAATAAATTTCTTATGAGTTTCCTTGACACCCAAATGTTGTAGGGTCAGGCGGGTTGTCCCGTGAGATTAGTCGAGGCGCGCGTAAGTTGGCCCGGACACTAACGGATATCAAAAAAAAAAAAAAAACACCTTTAGATTAATCTATCTTTGAATCGGTTAGAGATGAACACCATTCATACTATCTTTACCTCTCAAAACCGAAAACTGCAGTCTGCAGACCTAATGTGAATTTGAAGGTGGGTAATCCATATCCCATCCGTACTTGCACTATCACTAGCCACTTAAAAGCAAAATTATAGGGACTCAAAGTTACAAAAATTGTGGTGGGATGGTGTCTTTCTTGCAGAATAAAGAAATTCATCTACTTTTTAGTATTTCAAATTTGTACAAAACCTAAAAGGTTGAAGATTAATCATAGGACTCTTAGAAAAGATATGAAATAGAAGCATCATGAGAAGTACTTAAACAAAATGTGTCCTAATCAAATATCTCTCCAAATTCTAATAGGATCAAGCAAGCCAATAGACAAGCAGTTATAATGTAAAATTTAGTAAACCTGTGGAGATAAATTTTCAAGGACTTCTATGAAACTTTCCAGAACGAAGGTGGATCACCTGTAGTAGCTTGAACCCAGTTCTTGTTTCAAATACTTATATACTGTTGGAATTTGGAAGAAGGAATTTGGAAGTCTTCTTCGCATACATCAAATTGTCAATAGGTTGCCCACTACTGCTAAGTTCACTACTCATGGTTTAAGAAGCAGCTAATTTAATGTCTTGTTCATAATAGTTTATAGGTTTAAACACTATTTTAGTCCCTATACTTTTGGTTTTGGTTCAATTTAGTCCTTATACTTTCAAATTGTTCATTTTGGCACCTATACTTTCAACTTTAGTTCATTTTGGTCCCTATCCTTTAAACATGTTCATTTTAGTCCTTGTACTTTTAACTTTGGTTCATTTTGGTCCTTATACTTTTAAAAAGTTATCATTTTGATCCCTTCATTTTCATTTTTAAAGGATAAAAATGAGCACTTTTTTTAATGTTCAAGGACCAAAATGAACCAAAGTTGAAAGTACAAGGACCAAAATGAACATTTTTAAAGTATAGGGACCAAAATAAACCAAAGTTGAAAGTATAGGGACCAAAATGAACATTTTGAAAGTAGAGGGACCAAATGAACAAAAACCAAAAGTGCAAGGACCGAAATAATATTTAAACCTAGTTTATGTGAAGTAGTCCCACAAGCTTCATAGATACTATCGATTTTTTCATACATTGATGGGAGAGAGATTTGAGGTTTTAGAGGATCTTGCACACTTGGTTAGGTTTTTGTTTTTTGTTTTTTGTTTTTTAAACACAAGAAATAAAACTTTTCATTGATGGAATGAAAAGAGAGTAATGCTCAAGAATACAAACTCCACAAGGGAGGGAAAGAAAGAAAGCAAAGAGGAGCAAGACGAACCAAGCAAGAGGTCCCAAAACCATACACAATGCTAGAAACACTAGAATTCTCGTCTTTGAGAACTTTTGTCAGCCTTTCGTTATTTGGTTAGGGAGGAATAGATGGTCTTTGTTTTATTTTTTTATTTGAATTATTTTTGTATTTGGATGTAGAGGATCATGTGAAGAGATTTGGGATTTGGACGCAATGTTTCTCTCCAGATTTTTTTTTACTAAATTATTTTCTAATTTTCATTTATTAATGGTTTTCTGAGGCCATTTCTTGTAATTTTTTGTTCTTATTTCTTTGAGGGCTCTAGGTAGGTACCAAAATATTTTGAAAAATACAGTTCAGACATCAGAATGAATATTTTTTTATTTCCTAGTGAGGGATAAAACTAAAATGATACTTGAAGTTGATGAAAATTGATGAAAGCTGGATTCTCATGAGGAAAAACTGTTGCTGTATATTTACAGAATGCTGCAGATTATATGTGATTCACAGGCTGGACTATATAGGCAGTCAAATTGTTTGGTCGTTATCTATAACTACCTCAATCACTCTAGTGTAATGGGTACTGACAGTTATGATGCCAGTTGGGAATTATGAGCATTTCAATAATTAACTAGCTAACTATATCATACTTGATTAGATTCTTCTCACCCTCCTGTTGGTTATACTATACTAAATTTCTGATATTGTCTACGTATCCAAAGAACATAAAGTTCTGATATTGAATTCTCGGTGGAGAATCCTCTCAACTCTCATTTGGTGATACTCGGACATTGAACTATTAATTTTATTGATGCAGCTTGCCATTGCTTCCATTTTCCTTTTTTTCTCCTGCACTATTCTTAATTATCTGAATGACTCCTTGATATTTTCTTCCGTACAAATTTGGTCTCTATCTCTTTTAGGCGACTCTTGGCCTAGCACTGGATATCCTTCTATCAGAGGAGAATGGATTAGTTGACCTTCAGCAAGGAGTCGGTCGCCTAATAAATGCTATTGTTGCTGTTCTTGGTCCTGAACTGGCCCCAGGAAGCATTTTCTTTTCTCGTTGCAAGGTATTACTAGTGTTTCAACTTTCTCGACCAAGTTTAGTTGTATACATTTCATTTAATTTGAAGCTGGAATATTTATTGGTGGAAGGTTTAAACTAAGAAAAGAAGGGAGAAAAGCTAATCCCTCACCGAAGAGGATCATGATACATATTCAATTTATAGAACATAAAAGAAAAAGTAGCATACAAAAGGAAGCTGGAACTCCGCTCTCCTCTGAACAGTTTCCTATCATTCATTCCTGTCTTTGAAGATCATACTCATAGCCAGTTCAAAAGAAGTAATTGATGGAGGTAGCTAAGCTGAGGATAAAAAAAAGGAACAAACACCACCTCTAAAACAAAATATCTTACAAGTCTTAGTTAGTCTTTTATTGCAAATTCAAGGGCTTCTACGAATATAATTATGGAAATTGTAGCCATTGAAATACCTGCTGATTGAACAAGGGCTACACAGAATGGCCTTTATTTATTTATAAACTTTTTACAGGACTAATAAATTCTTTATCTATAATGGTTGTTGCTTTCAGTCCGTTGTTGCAGAGATAAGCTCCTGGCAAGAAGCATCAATCATGCTTGAGTAAGCTGATTTTCTCATTTCTCTTCCCCCCACCCCACCCCCACACATCCATATCGTTGGAAGAAAGTTTAATGCATGACCAATATGTTGTCCAAATTATTGTCCTTTCAGTTCTTCATCTGTCTGGTATAATCTACTAGTATGACTATTATCTGCTTCACTCACGTGGAGAACATTGGAGTATGAATGTATCTGACCACTGTACTCTTTCTGACATCCAAAATGCTCAAGTTCAATTAATTTTGGCCAAATCAAATAGTTGTTTTCTTTTCCTTTTCAAGTTTGCCCTTTTGTTGGCAATGATAGTCTGTCACATGCTATTGCTGCAGGAGTGTCCGATTTACTCAACAACTTGTTTTGTTTGCTCCGCAAGCTGTTTCTGTGCACTCCCATTTGCAAGTTCTTCTCCCAACATTAGCCTCTAAACAGGTTTTGACTCTCCTAATTATGAAATAAGCTTCCAAATTACTTGTCTAAGATTCCAACTCCTAATAGTCGTCTCTCTCTCTCTCTCTTTCTCCTTGAAAAAAAGAAATTTAAGACTTGATAAAGTTAGTCTTCTTTCTCTCATTCACACAATTTTTTCTTTTGAAAACGCAGCCAACATTACGACATCTTGCTGTATCTACTCTTCGGCATCTTATTGAAAAGGATCCAGTATTTTTTTTTTTTTCCTATTTACTTTACCCATTTTCCATTTTTCCCCTCCCATTTTTTATGGCTGGTTTGCTTTCCTCATGAAATTTATGTCTAAGATCACACATTCTTATTAGGTTCCCATCATCGATGAGCAAATAGAAGAGAGCTTGTTTCATATGTTGGATGAAGAAACTGATTCAGAGTAAGCTATGAAGGAATATCTTCATGTTGCCTAAACTTTGAGGGTTAACATTTTAATGGTTTTGTTCTAAGTGGGAATTCTTGTATTCCCTCTGATGTTTAGTTACGATACATCTACTTCTGTTTGTTGAACAGGCAAGTCACATATACCAGGGATGAGTAGAACAACGACTTAAATCTATTAGAAGATCATCTGACTGAAAAGAAACTTTGCTTCTCTGTGCATTTTGTTCAATGAATATTTATATAGTTTTCTCATGATTTTAAGAGAAGGCTCTTGTGGTTCCCTCTGCCCAATGTTTTCTCTCCCCCAACCCTTCCTAACTCTTTGACCTAACCCTAGGCGTCGCTGTTGCAACCGGTCCTTACTGTCTTCCGTTTGGCAGTTAGCTTGTTGCTTCATTATAATCACCCCTGCCTCATCAGGGTTTCTCCCTCCTCGATGGTGTATCTCCCCCAACCATTCCCTAACTCTCTGACCTAAGCCTAAAACCAAAATGCTGCTGCTGGTCATTTCGCTATCTTTCGTTTGTTGGTTTTTGTCTGCTAGTTCAGCTCATCCTTCCTCTTTTCCGGTCCCTGTCCGCCAGTGCCGACCTTGCCGAAAATATCTCTCTACCCTATTTTGTCCAATGCCTAGATCATTCAAGTCCTTTTCACCGGAGCCTTAACCCTCGTTCACCGTCTTTTCTCATCGCAGATGCAATCTGCCCCTCCCGCCATCTTCGACTGCTGCTCCAGCCATGTAGTCTGCCTTTTTTTCCTGTTTTGTGTTTTTGGCCTCTTTCTCTTGCTAATCTTGCCATTTGTTGGGTTTTTGTGAGGTTTTCCGATGCTTGATAGAAGTTCATATTTCTTGCATCCGTAGTTATTTTTTTTCCTCGTATTTAGTATAAGGAGAATGGGTATTTTTTTTGGATGATATGAGTTACAAGCAGAAGATTTAGAAGCCTACATAATCTGACTTTTTTTCATTAATGAGATCATTATTGAGGTACTATTCAAGATTGATTGTTCTCTTCAACATGGTTACACCAAGATTTGGTACCAGAGCCCAAGGTCCCTTGGTTGTCATGGCTGGAAAGAGTGTAGCCAATACCAGCCGGTGAAGAGACAAAGAAGCCCTGACCCATCCACCTGAAATTCTCCCCCAAATCAACAACGGAACACTTGTTGTTTGTTGAAGGAAATGTAGGAGAGATTCAAGAAATTGTTGAAGATATGCACAGACTCTTAGGCACCATGGCACAGTAGCTGGAGCAATTAACCATAGCACAACCACGAAGGTTAGAAGAGGAACAAAACACTGCAAGAAACAGAGGGATTAATATGCCAAGAAACTGATGATCCTGCATTATCAAAATAAATCGAAAATGTTCTAGGTACGCTTGAATACAGGATCAGCACGGTAAAAACCTAGTGAAAATTCTGCTGAATACTGTGGTTTGGATGAAATCGGGAATGCTAGTCCCAGGAAGAAACAATCTAAAACCTTCCCTAAACAACAATCATCACGTAAGCAAACTTTTTTCTCCAGCAACTTTAGAAATCATGGAATGAGTTGGAACTCTCTTGGCATTGTAGCAGAGAGTCCACCTAGTAATTCTGTAGGTTTTTTTCTTTGGTTCTACTCCTCCTGGTAACACAAGCTCCAGTCCATCGAAATTGAGTGTTTCTCCTCATGGAGATTTCCTTGGCAACAGTCCACCAGTGGGTTCCCTGCCCAAGTCTTTTCCACCCTTTCAGCATCCCATTCACTAACTTCTAGAAGTGATGTAGACTACGAATCTTGGAAAATTCTTGAAGGAAAATCTTATTCATTAATTGTCCATACATGAGGGAAGACTCCTATTTATAGAGTTTTAATACAAGTGGGGTAAAAAGGTAATTAACCTATATTTTTATCCAATTACCCAATTTAAACCCTTTCTACTTACATCATTCTACCCCTCCAAAAAGAAAACTCGTCCTCGAGTTTTAAAAAAAAGAAAATGAATGAAACAATTAAGAAAACAAATTATGGCCAAACCATCCTCCTACATCTTGAACAAAAAAATTATGAAAAAAACTCCAAGACATAAAATTTTCATCAAGTTCATCAAGACTCCAAGCGTTGTAGGGGTTCAAATACCCGTTGACCAAGCCAATATCTTTAAGCAAAGAAAAGAACTCATTCCTTAGTGAATCAATAGCCTTCCCTAATTCTACAGAAAGAATGTTCTTCCAATAGATGTCATATCCACCAAAGTTCTTCTCAACTTCTTTCCGTCCCCCATAGGCCCGAATAATAACAAGGTGATCACTATGATTTTGTGAAAATTGGGATTTTGCAGTTTCTACAACATCCTTCTTCTTTAGTGGCGTTGGAAAAGGGTCTCTCACATTGAGACAGGTAACAAAGGTCAAAATTGGTTTCATTGGGAGCATAGTGAAATAACAACCTAAAACATTAAGATTTTTACTCCTATCTTGATGTTCTTGCAGCATGGCCACTCGATTTTGGATTTGATGTGGGTGGCCTTGATGTTCTTGAAGGATAGCAGCATGTTCTTGAACATTTGGTTGAATGCCTGTTTGATCTTGAAACGATTCTTGAACCCATTCTTTAACATTCTTGAATCAGTGTTGTTGCTCATGATTTTCATATGAAAATTGAGAAAAAACCTTACCAACCAACTTCTTCTTCTTTTGATGTTTCAGAATCAAACCCAACCACATTTTGAAGAAAAGGTCTATGAGGACGATGGTGTTGTTCAAAAATTGGATTATAATTGTTCATACCCGATTGATTTCTTTGGATGAAGGGTCTTGGTGGACTTCTTGCAACTTGCATTCTTGGATTTTCTTGGTTATGAATTTCTAGTCTTCTTGGAGGTTGAATTGGTTGTCTATGGTTTTCTTGGCGGTTTTGTTGATCACGCCCGTGAAAATCTTGATGAAAATTCCCACCTTCTTGGTCGTGGATTGAATTGTCGTGTTGTTCTTGATTGCGCGGAAGGTTATGGTGTTGTTCTTGGAAAGGGATGACATTATTTGGAGTTGCAACGTTTGGAATCTTTCTCACTTTTTGAGTAAGATTTTCTACAGCTTGCTGGATGCGCAAATTTGTGGCCATGATTCCAGCCATATTGGTTTGAACTTCAAGCAATTTCACGTTTAACTTTTCTCGAGAAGTTTCTACAAGAGTTAATTGTCGGTTGATGGATTGAGGGGAGAAATATGATGCTTCCGCATCTAAGGTAGGAGAATCGAGATTCTTGTTAGTGTTCTTGATCACCATCAGGTCCTTTCACGAAGGCGCTCTGATACCAATTTGATGTAGACTACGAATCTTGGAGAATTCTTGAAGGAAAATCTTATTCATTAATTGTCCATACATGAGGGAAGACTCCCATTTATAGAGTTTTAATACAAGTGGGGGATAAAAAGGGAATTAACCTTTACTTTTATCCAATTACCCAATTTAAACCCTTTCTACTTACATCAAGAAGAGAATGGTTTTGAATAGCAGAAGTACCTTAAATTTTACAAAAAGTGCTTGAGCGATAGAAAGAAGTTGGGAATCGGTTGCAGTGAGGAAATGCTCTATATTGGTTTTGGTCTTATTTTCTTAAACATGTTTGTCGATTTGATGTACAATGACTTCCGAAAATATGCACTGGAAGATGCTGCTTCTAAATATAATTATGGAATGGAGTGTCTTTTCAGGTTCTACAGTTATGGTTTGGAAAAAGAATTCAGAGAGGAACTGTTCACAGACTTTGAACAGCTTACCCTTGGGTTATTCCAGAAAGGAAATCTTCATGGCCTCGAGAAATACTGGGCTTTCCACCACTATCGTAGACAACGAGATCAGAAAGAACCCCTAAGAAAACATCCAGAATTGGATAAGTTACTTAGGGAGGAATACCGTAGCTTGGACGATTTCCGTGCTAAAGAGAAGGCAGCAATGAAAAAGAGGATGGGAATTAGAGTGATGTGATGAACATTCCAATTTTGAACGACAATTCTAACAACTTGATAGTTTGAGTTGAGGAGCAAGTTTGGTTTTGAGGCTAAAATGGCTCTGTACATTTTATAAGTAAATGGCTCTGTTATGGCTGCTGCTGAGGTTACTTATAATTTGCGGTGAGGCTGTCTCTGGGGTATATGCCTTCATTTTGGTGCTGCCTGCAAGCTTGAAGAGAGATCCCCATGTTGTCTGTTAGTCACATTTGTTTTATCTGGTCTAGGTACGCTGGAATAAATCCACACAACGTACTTTCCACTTTAATAACAACTGAGTTTTTCCAATAGTGCAGGGGCAAGTTTTTGATAGAGATCCATCCTCCATAACTCTTGATGAAGCTTGGAAGAGAATATTGCTTTATCGACCACCGCTCAATCTTTAAATGTTGATTTCCATACTCATTCCATTTACCATCAAAAGTAACCGGATTGAAATCCTTATTTAACTTAATCTTGGTAAAAACCATTTAACACTTATCAAAGAAAAGGAACGGAGGCAAATAGACAAATTCAAGTGGGCAGCACATCTAATTCCAATACAAAAGAAGAAGGCTCAAGCAAACAAAACCAAGGAATAAAGATTCAAGAACTCGGCAACAAGAGAGGCAACCAAAATAATATGCAAGACCCAATTTGGATAAATGTTTTCGTTGTGGACAGATAGGGTATCTATCCAATGGGTGCCCACAAAGAAGAGCAATGGCTTTCATGGAAGAAGTAGATCAAGACTTGATTAATAGTGGGGATGGAAGTGAAGCTAATGTTGATTATGTGGAGCCCGATGATGGGGATCAACTATCATGTGTACTCCAACACATTTTATTCCTTACTATTGTTATGTGACTCATATAGAATATGAATGTGGAAAAATAGATATCAAATGTTACAGACATCTTTGATTCTTGACTATTGTTATGTGACTTTTGCAGCATTGCAAATATGGTGCGGACCACAATCATGCGCTTACTCTATGCATCGTGCCCTTCATGCCCCTCTCACTGGATAACAATATGTCGAAACCTTGTAAGTTTTTTTTCTTGCTCAAATTCATGTGATGTTCTTTTTTATCATCTTCTGTTCGAAAACCACTGAAGTAATTGACTTATTTAGATTCTCGTGTGAGGGCCATTGTTCAAATAATGGGTTCTCCTTTTCCGTTGTATTGTTAAGCTTTTAATAATAGTCTGATAAAAGATTACATTGTTTCTTAAAGTTTAGGTCAATTTGGCATGTTCTTCGATGTTGGTCGTTATAAATATGCTATGCTCTTTGGGATTTGAAGTCAGCTTACATTAATGTACTATTTTCAACAATTCTCAATATATGACGTACCTGATTTAACTGCTGAATTGTTCAGGTTCTTGCTACATCAACAAGGAGAAATATTGAGTATAATTCCAACTCAGAAAATGATCCTTCAAATGCTCTAGACGGTGACATAAAGTTGAACATTGGAGATGATGATGAGAATATGGTTTCTGCCCGCAAGAGAGTTCCAATGCCAGGACATGCTCTGGAGCCTTCCAATATTATAATTCAAAGGGATAAACACCTTAGATATCGAACCAGAGTTTTTGCTGCCGAGTATGTGCCTAACTTTTTCCTATCTTCTGTTACAATTTTTGATGCACACAACGTTGTCAACCTTATTGAAATTTTATTTCTATACTTCTTTCAAAAGAGAAATGTTTGTTTATGCGTTATTGCTAAGTGGTATGTTTCTTAAAAGCGACACTGGAAGGATCAAGGCCATTTTTCCTACACTATTTTGTTTACTTTTGTATATTCTGTAAATTTAAGTCCTTAGTTTCAGCAATCTATCATTTTTGTTTGGAGATATTCTTGGAAGACAAACTTGTCCCTACACCCATTATCAGAGAAAGAAAAGGTTTCTCTGTCAGGTGGGACGTTTGCTATCTTTTTGAGATAGAATTGTTCGGAGAAGTGTCAGATCTTTGTGGCAGAATTTTGGAATGGCAGAGTTAATTAATATTTCTTTGAAATAATTTTCATTCTTATTTTGGATAACTGATTAGTTAATGCAGAAATAATGGACAAGCCTACAAAGAAGCTCCATGCAAAACCAAACAGACATCCAGCATAACTGGGCACTTATGAAGCACAAACATGGATACGTATACGATAGAATACGACGATTCGTCAATTTATAAAAAACTAAGATACAGATACATTGATGATTCACCATTTTTTTCTTTTTATATATAAATTTAACACAAAGACACTAAATATAATCCACCAAAAGGCATACTTTGAAGAAATGAGTTTCTATTCTTGGAAGAAGATGAGGACAGCGGGGACAAGGCTAGGCATGGTCAACGACAAGGTTGAGGGCGGTGGCGGCGAACAAAATGGGTTTCTGCTCTCGGAAGAAGATGAGGGGGGGGGGGGGGGGGGTCATGACATGTGGGTTTGTTGTGAGAGCAGGGAAATGAGGAAATCTGATTTTAGGGTTTATTTGTTTTACTTTTATAATTTATTTTTCTTTTGGGCTGTTAGATTGGGCTTTATTATTAGAAATTTAAAAATGGGTTGTGGGCTGAAAAATTAAAATCCAGTCCAAGTAATGCCATTTGCATGTCCTCACCACGTACATGGAAGGAGACACACATGTCTGAAAGAAGAAAAAAAATTTAAGAATTTAGATACTTAATTTCACGTATTTTACACATATCTCCAACGTATTTGGACGTATCTCTTAAATCGCCAATTGACCCAAAAGCTTAAGCTTGTAGGTGAAGACATATTTATTTAATATCATCTAACACTCTCCCTCACTTGCGGGCTTGAAATATGAAGAAGAGCCAAGCAAGTGGAAATGAATATTAATTGGGGAGGAAACAACGTTGCCCTAGGACATCCTGAAGCAACCTGCTCTGATACCATCTTAAATCGTCAATTGATCCAAAAGTTTAAACTTGTAGGTGAAGGCATATTTATTTAATATCATCTAACAGTATCAAATACGTATTTGATACCAATTCTCTGCATATTTTGAAGTATTTGTGCTTCATAGCTGGTCACTTTCATACTTTTCTTGAATCAAATAATCCCTTAATTTTGTAAAGTTGTAAATTTATGTTTCAGTCTTTTTCTAAGATGGTCTTTGTTCTTTGATTGATTATAAGCAATATGGTCTCGAAGCCCCTCTGCTTTTAATCGATCCTTCATTCTCAGATTCTTCAGGTCTCCTAAGCCAAGTTCGTTGTTCTGCTTTCATTCTCCTTTCACTAAGGAAGATCTATTTCAATTTGGTGCAGAATCTGGGACTTCTTTTTATGAGATTAAGCCTAAAAGATATTTTTGATTTTCTGAGGGGTTCTACTGGCAACTTCTTGTTTTTTATGCTACTTCATTTTTATTGGCTGGAGTTTCCTTTTCGTAGCCTCATTGGTGGTCTTTCTGCTTTTTGGTGTTGGCTATGGTGCCTTGCTCCTTGTGACTATGACTATCCTTGTGGAGTTTTCTTCTTTCATTTTTTTTTGTTTTTTTGGGTCCTTTTGTTCTTGGAGAGCCTGTTTTTCTCTTCTTCTTCTCCTCTTTTTTTTTTTTTTTTTTTTTTTTTTGGCTCTGTGTTTTTAGTTTGGCTGGGTGTTTTGTTCTTCTCTCATATTTCCTTGAGCTTTTTATATCTTTTTATCAATTCATTGGAAAGTTTTTTCCTGTTCAAAAGGATGTGATTATGCTGCCTTTGGTTCTCTTAGAACTTGTTAATGTCTTTTTCAAAATCTCGACTCATTTAATAGGTGATCCCAAGTAAACTTTTTGCACCAATTATCTTTTCATAATTTGATGGTCTCCATTGGCAATTTAAAGATTGAAATGATTTGTAAAACAAGGAATGCATTGAGAAATAAGTTGGCATGAATGGAGCACACATTCTTAGCCTTTACTTTTTCAAATATTACTTATTATTTTTGTTTCAAATCTTTATATGGAATTCTTCCTTTATCTCTTTTGCTGTCAAAGTGCCTATGGCACCAGTTAATATCTTCAAACTTGGATCATGTTGAAGATATGACACTTTCAGAAATTTGTGACTTTACACAATAATAGAGGAGAATGGATATCTTCAGGATTAGAAAGAAATGAAGGGAGAATTTATTCGTTTTGATATTTGTGTATATGCTTTTTCACCTATGCTATTAGAGATGGTTCATCAATTCTATAAGAGATTTTAAATATATTTTCACTGAGACTAAAAATAATTACATCACTTACTTGGGTGGGACCTTCTAAGATAAATCCTTTGCTTCTGGTGATTTTTGTAACCTCGTGCAAGTTACCCTTGATGTGGAGTCTTAGACAAGGTTTTTATTTTTATTCTTATTTTTTTTTGTAACTATTGTGCAGCTCAAATCCTCCAAAAATTGGGAGGCTGTGTTGTTATAGCTTTTGTTTGGGAGGGAGGCTCCTCGCCTCTCTCCCCCTAGGCTGTGCTTTTTGTGATTAATACATCTCAGTTTTTTTCTTAAAAAAGGCGAATAATTACATTACTTGCCACGGGGATTTCTTCATTTAGTGATCCATGATAAAGTTATAACCATCGGTTAAAAAAGGAGAATAATCACATTACTTTTTTTTTTTTTAATTAATCAAATTAAAACCAAAATTTGATTGTTTTATAGGTGTCTCAGTCATCTACCTGGTGCGGTTGGAAAGAATGCAGCTCATTTTGACCTTCATTTAGCAAGGAATCAATTGGCTAATGGGCCTACCTCTGGCGATTGGCTAGTCCTTCATGTGCAAGAGCTTATTTCACTTGCTTATCAGGTGCTAAATATGAGGTTACGTATATATGATTATGTTAATTAGATTTTGTCTCAAGTAGATCTCATAGTCGATTTCTTGGTTATAGATTAGCACAATTCAATTTGAAAGTATGAAGCCAATTGGTGTTGGACTACTGAGTTTGATTATTGATAAGGTACACTTACAATTTTACATGTCAAATGTACTCTCTCTCTTTTCTTTTTGATGTAAAATTTAATTTTATATTAAAATGGAAAATAACACTGCATAATAATGTGTGTTGCATGCAAACAGATCACTTGTTTTTTGCCCCCTTGATTTATGTTATTATTTGTTCTTGTAAACCTACTATCGTTTTCTAAAAATATTTAGTCCCTTAACGCAATGAAGCCACATGCATATGCACACAATGCATTTCTTGGGCCAATGAAATTTATTAATTCCTTGTGATTTCTTGTTTTGAGAGTGTTGTATATCTTGTGTTTTTTTAATGCAGTTTCAACACATAGCCGATCCCGAGCTTCCGGATCACCTTCTATTGGAACAATATCAGGTGTTTCTCTATCTGTTTCAGTCTCCTTTCTCTCTCTATACACATGCATCCGTGCACACACATATTTAGCCCATTCCGAAATTAGCATTTGATGTTGTCTATCATTTGTTTTTAAAAGAAAACAAGACTTTTTCATTGATACAATGTAAAGAGATTGATTCAATGCCTCATCTTCATGTTCTCTTTCTAAGCTTTTTATAAACTTTTCTATCCAAGATATTTGTTTGAATTGGGGAGTATTTATCTTTTCTGTTTATTCATGAATTTTAGGATGGATATCTTATGGTTTTTAGCAGTTTTAGTTCTTTGTCTTCTTTTGAATATTTTGTTTCCTTTTATTTTGAGCAATAGTCTCTTTTCATTATATCAATGAAAAATTTTCCAAAAAAAAAAAAGAAAAAGATACAATGTAAAGAGACTAATGCTCAAAATACAATGAAAAAAAAACAAAAATATAGCAATTACAACCATTATGGCCAAAAACACCCAATAAGAGAAGACAATACCTAATCGATCTCAAACTAAAAACCAAAAAAGCAACTAAACTTGAAAGGCTTGAAGAATACTTCCAAAGAGAAACTCTTCAATGGAAACAATCTCCGCAAGTGAACAAAATAACTGAGGAAAAATTTCTAAAAAGCCCAACCAAACTGGAAGCTAATGGCCTTAAACGAGCTATCGAAAACCCACTGAAGTTGATGCTTTCTATCATTGTCATAAACCATTAACGAATGATGTCTCATAATGTGGTTGGTTATTCATTGATCATCTGAATTTTTGTAAATTATAGGCCCAATTAGTATCTGCAGTTCGCTCTGCCTTAGATACATCCTCTGGTCCTATTCTTTTGGAGGCAGGACTACTGTTGGCCACTAAGGTTAGAACGTTTACATCTTCATATTATTCAAAATTTACTTTATGTCGAGTTAACAGACTCTCGTACATGTGTAGATCCTCACGAGTGGAATAATTGATGGTGATCAAGTTGCTGTTAAGCGCATCTTTTCATTGATATCACGGTTATTGAATGACTTTAAGGAACTCTATTATCCTTCTTTTGCTGAATGGGTCTCATGCAAGGTATATTCCTTTGTTCTTTGCTTTCTTTCCCTCTGAATGTAGCAAGAACTCCCTTCTTACATAATATTGGTTTTAAAAAACACTTTTGGTCCCTATATTTTCATTAAAGTGATGATCTAGTTCCTAAACTTTTGTTTGTAACAATTTAGTTCCTGTAGCGTCAAATTTGTTACAATTTAGTCCATGTACCATATTCAAATCAAAATAAACATTTTCTTAATTTAGTTCTTATCATGAAAAATATTGTTAAAATTAAATGACCTTTCTTGCATATATAGATCAATAGATTAATTACATGCTTATAAACTATAAGACTAAATTCTCTGGAGTGTCGACCTAGTTTAGATCTCTAGGTACATCTCTTGATTCTTAGGTTCTTTCATCGCTCTATGTATCTATATATTATATTTTGTACGTTGAGCATTAGTCTCATTTCATTAATTCAATGAAGAGGTTGGTTTCCGTTTCAAAAAAAAAAAAAAAAAAAGAACTATAAGACTAAATTGTTACATATTAAAGTTAATGGAGAAAATGGTTACAAATTTAATAGTACTGGGACTTAATTGTTACTTACAATTAAAGTACAGAGATCAAAACTACTTTTTAACCTATAATATTTGTTACTAAGAATCTATGAACTATGAAATATAGATTAAAGTTAGACTTCTGGCTGCACATGCCTCTCTCAAATGTTACACATATGCACTTTTGAGGAGACATCAGAGTGAAGTTCCACATGAGTATCTAGCCCTGTTACCATGGTTTTCAAAGACTTCGACTGTATTGGGAAAGCACTGGATTGGGGTTCTAATGGATTACAGCCATACCTGCTTATTCTTGCATCCCAAGAAAAAAGTGAGGAATACAATATAAACTAGTTTACTATTTGCTGTTCTTCTTTTTTGTTTCTTTCCTCCTATCTCATCTTTTGTGCAAATTTCTTGCAGTGGAATCCATTTCTCGATGGAATTCAATCACCTCTGGTCATATCAAAGTTACAATCTTCATTAGAAGAATCTTGGCCAGTTATTTTGCAGGCCATTGCACTGGATGCAATTCCAGTGAACCTTGATGGGATTGCAAGTTCGTCTATTAATAATGCATTGGAAAACAACTTTCTATCTGGATATAGCATGGTTGAACTGGAATCTAATGAATATCGATTTCTGTGGAGCTTTGCTCTTTTATCTTTGTTTCGTGGACGCCATCATCCTGGGAAACAAAACATATCATCACCTTCTACTACTGCAAGTGTGGTCGAGGACTCTCCAAAGGAAACTGCCAATTGTATAGAACTAAAACTCTATGAAATTGTACTACCAGTGCTCCAATCTTTGTCAACTGTAAAATTCTGTAGTGCAGGATTTCTTACAGTTGATATTTGCATAGAACTTCTTCAGGTGCATTTTATACTTATTCCTTTTATCCCTCTTATAAGATTAATGATTCTAAATTTTTAGAAATATCTTTTAATTTGTGGGGCTTGTTTATGAATGTCTAACCGTATGTTTGGGAGTGATTTTAAAATTGTCAAAAACCACTTTTGCTATTTTAAAATTTCTCTAGAACATGCTTCTAGTTAGTCAAAATTAATTTAATATTAAATTTTATACTTTTAAATGCATTTTTCATATAATCAAAATTAGTTTTGAAGGATTAAAAACATGTTTCATAGTGATTTTGAAAACGACAAAAAAGGATTTTTAACTATCTTAGAAACACTCCTAAACATGCCCTATCTATGGTTTCATTTAATATTAAATTGTAGACTATTGAATATCAATTCTCTTTATGTTGCATCTACTTCATAGATGCAAGTATTAATTGTGTTGAACCCGAGAAATATGTGGAATCATGGAAACTCTGTGGCCTTACAAGGTGGTGATTAAGTTTTGCATGCTTTAAAATCACCACTGAGTTTTATGGCTGACTAGGATTATGAATTTCGGATGATTGCTCTTCTTAATAATCGATGTCTATTCTGTTATTGCAAAATTCTCAAATTCTAAGCTGACGATATGTAATGCATCTGTTTGTCTCCTTTGTATTTTGAATGTTAACTGTGCTGTTTTTCTTCTTTTTTTCCTGTACATATGAGATGCTTTGATTATTGGGCATGAGGTAGCAATTATTGTGTTCTCAACTGTTCTTAATTTTATTTAAACAATGATGAACGAGGATTTCACTTTTGGGTATTTACTAGATGATGCTACTTCTATAATTAGTTTCGATCATTATGATTATTCATTGATTTTCTTGTCTTGTGCTGTTTTATGGCTGACTAGGATTATGAATTTCAGATGATTGCTCTTCTTAATCATAGATGCCTATTCCGTTATTGCAAAATTCTCAAATTCTAAGCTGATAATATGTAATGCATCTGTTTGTCTCCTTTGTATTTTGAATGTTAACTATGCTGTTTTTCTTCTTCTTTCCCTGTACATATGAGATGCTTTGACTTTTGGGTATTTACTAGATGATGCTACCTCTATAATTAGTATCGATCATTATGGTTATGCATTAATTTTCTTGTCTTGCACTGTTGATTACAACATGTAGATTTTCATCTCTCTTACTAAGATTCTTTAGCTCCTTATGAGGTTCTTTTATGATTATGAATCGATTTTCTTACCACGTGGTACTGATTATCTCATGTAGGTTTTCTCATATTACACGTTCTTGGATATCTCTTGGAATTCTCTTGCAGCGTCTGTGCTGTCCCAGGTACAGATCATTATGCTTTTCCAAGTACGTCAATTTTAAATATGGAAATTTATTGTTTCTTCTAAACTCTAAAACTGTACACCTGAGCAGCACTAACTGATGGTAAAAATTAAGACTAATGCTTTAATACTCAATAGGAAAGTTTTTAGGGCATATCTGAATTAGAAATAGAATTTCAATTTTTTAGGACATTTGACTGATGATATATGAATTTGATAATACCAACTTCAAATATTATCAAAATGGTAGTTGACTGACATTCTTAGAAGCTAAAAGATTTTGGAAAAACATTAAAACCTAAATTATATTTGTTTAACAAAGAAAACTGTGCCCAAAAAAAAAAAAAAAAAACCCAATGATTTTTAAAATTTTGAAGTGTTAATATTAAGATTTTTTGGGTCCCAATCATTTAAAATCGTTTGAACGGAAAATTTCGGGTTCTTCCCTAATTTTAACCAACTATTGCCCGTCCATCCCAGAGCTGTAGTTTACCTAATCAGCAATATTTTTAAAAATTAGTAAAATAACTAAGTCCAGGACAGTTGAAATTCATATAGTAAAACCAGTATGTAAATGCTTATGTGCATTGTGCTCACTATATTTCTCCCTGGTCAATTTTTATTTTCATAAACCTGTCAAATTATTTCTTGAAAGGTGGTTAATGAACAATAAGAGTCCTTAATTTATGTTTGTGAATTCTAAGTGTTAGTAATGCCGACTTTAAGGTTGTTACTTCTTAAGCCAAAAACACATGCATCTTGTCCTTTCAGAATATGTGGACAATTCATGCCAATTTTTTTGTTGCTTTCTTCAATCAGATTGTTCAGAACTGCCCAGAAAGTTTTCTTCAAAAGGAAGGTTTTGCTTATCTGGCATTGGAATTATGTCTGGCTTTCCTTTTACGAATGTATCAGAGGTGATATGAAATAGTACACTATAATGCTTATTAAAATGTAAATAGATTTATCTGTGCTGCCAGACTGATGATATGTTTCATCCTGTTTTTGTCCAGTATGAACTCTAGACAGCTAGATCATCATCCAAATTGGGAGGATTTGATATCATCATTATTTATTACAGTTAAGGTACTCATGGAGCGCTTTGAATTTAAGGTGGGTAAGTCGATATGTGGTGTAGAAACTATTTATTGGATATTCATTTCTCTGATCAAGTCTTTATTTAATTTATATTTTTGGAAATAAGTTGCTTTATTTTAGGAATATCTTCAATTAGGTTATCATAATCTTTAAGATATTTACAATATTATCAGTTACTTTGCTTGAATTGCGTTTTTTTTTTTTTTTTTGGCATGCAGAAACAAATACTATCTTTGCTGCTGGCCTTTTTCTCAATTGGACTCAAATACTTTAGTGACACGTCAACTGAATTCTGCTTATCTAAAGTAAATGATTTTATTAGGTCCTTTGGCCATATACTAGAGAAACTTATCCAAGGTAAGCTTTTGGAAGTTGTAACTGATTGTAAAGGTTGTCAAAGTATTTCTATGTCCAACTTAGGTACAACTGAGTTGCGTCCTTTTTCCTTTATGTAGTAACTTTGTAATTATTGTTTGTTGTAGAAACGTTCCATATTACAATTCTCTTAGTAAAAATCTTAGATTGGAAAACATTGTAGAATCTGATATAACACATCAATAGTACATGAAATGCACTTAGTAAGAAAGTACTAAGGGGGAGGGACTTGGATTGTTAGCTTGGGTGGTTTCACTCTTTTAACTTAAACGGTGTGACATATGCAAGAAGGCATGAGTTTGTTCGTTCCAGTCTCTTTGGCATGTCTTTTTAAGTGCTTAGGGTTGACTAAAAGTAATTGGTAAGAAATGATAGTGTATGGTTAAAATTTTAAAGAGCGGTAAAATGTACTTTTAAGTTTAATCATCAAAAGCACTATTGAAAATTTTCAATGGTTTGAGAAATACTCTAAAAACAGATGGAATCCCTTAATTAATTTTCTTCCAGAAATGTTTACACACTTGTAAATATATATTGTTTTTAACATGCATCGCAAACTCGATATTAGTTTGTGATGAAAGAGATAGTTAACGATGGAAGAACGGAAGCTGTCTAATCTTTTCCTAGGTGTTTACTCTCCTTGTTGATAAATAAAGATAGGTTCAGTGAACTCTGACTTTGTGGTGATTCTCTCTCTCACTATAAGGGGATAGGCTTCCTTTAGGTATTCTTTTCTTTTCTTATATTGTATTAGGTTCTAATCTTCTGCATGTACTGAGGATTTTTTTCAGCAAATACCTGATTGAATTGACAATTATGTACCTGTTTTCCTCTTGCTCCTAATGCCTTTTTGTGTTTTTAGGATTAAACTTTGTTTTTAGATTTTTACCTCATAAAGGCTCTTAACTTGAATTGGAGAATTCTTATGAAATGGTTTATTTAAATGTAAAAATATTCGTGTTGCAGATAGAACCAAACTTGGTGAGGATAGTCTCCGTTCTAAAATACTTCTTGGAACTTGTATGAATTTGGTTGTGGATTTATGCAACAATTGTGTTGAGGGCATTCATTTGGTTAAGAACAAAAGCTCCAAACTCCAGAGACTACTGCAAGTAAAGCTTGCTTTTTCTCTAGAGCAAATTATTTCACTGGGAAAGCTCGTTTATCTTGCTGGGTGTCTAGAAGCCAATTTCGAGATTGAGAATGTATGTTTTTCTGTTTTCAAATATGGAACTGAATGCATCAGAAATGTACTTCACGATTCAAATTCGCAGGTAAATATTATCCAAAGTGAATTTTTGCAACCGTTGGCAAAATAACACCGGAATAAAATTGGATGATGGAAGCTTCTATTCCTCAGGTTCAGGCAATTGGATTGCAAGTACTGAAAGGCATGACCCAAAAATACACAAATAATGAAGAAAAAACTTTCCTTCTGTTCTTTGTTGGAGAACTCGTTGGAGATGTTTTGGCGACAATCGATGTGATGTTGAAGGTACTTTATATCACACTTCATATTTTCTAGTTCTAACGTTGTCTCTAAGATGAACTCAAACTTAATTTTCCATTCCAAGAATTAGGATAGTTAAAAGTAAGCCTTATAATTATAATTCAACTGATGACATTTTAATTACGTTAGACATTTTTCCCTTTCAACTTTTATCTCTCTTTTCATTTTGATTTTTGGGCAAAATGCACTTTTGGTCTCTGAGGTTTGATGTTGGTGTCTATTTGGTACCTGAAGGTTCAAAAGAGATACTTTATTCTCTGAGGTTTGAAAAATGCTTCTAAATGGTCTTTGAATTGACTGTTAGTTGACTAATGGAAAAATTCGTGACATGTTGAGTTGATAAATTGTAAATAAGATGCAGTTTTTGCTAATTTTATATTCTTTTAGTCTTAGGTGGATTTTTTTTTTAAATTTATTTCTTCCTTCCCCTTTCACGGTTCCACCCTCATTTACCTCTTATTCTTTATTTTCTATGGCTTCTCTACAAAAGCTTTCATCTTTGAATTTCAAACCCTCCCCAAATTGCATCCGAGCTTTGAAAAGTGTCTCAATTTTGGGTAGCGGAAACTAAGAAAGATCAAATAGTACGTCTTAAGACACTGACTGAATTTTAAGTTGAATCGTAGTCGAGTGTCTCAATTTCAGATCTGATTGGGCTTGGATTGTGCAATTTGGGGAGGCTTTGAAATTCAAAGATGAGAATTTTTGCAGAGAAGCCATGAAAGATAAAGAGTAAGAGGAGGAATGGGTCTGGAACGGACGGAAGGGGAAGGAGAGAATAAAAAGATTGAAAACGATTGGACTTGGCCAAAAACCCATCTTTTTTATATCCTTTCTTTTTCGCTGGCTGAAAACCAAAAACCACCACCTGGCCAAGTTTTTTTTTTTTTTCCCCCTTCTGTTTTACAGATCTGGTTTTTTATTGATCTCCCAGGTTTTCTTGCTCTCTTCATTTATTTCAATTATTTCTTCTCTTCATGTTGGGTGTAGGAGGGCTTTTTCGGCATATCTCTAAGAGAGAACTTTTTTCTCCATGTAACTGAAGATTCCGGAGGGAAGATGGAGGGGAGAGAGAAATTTGAAGGAAAAAGAGAGGGAAAAAGAAGGAAAAAGGAAGAAAAAAAGATCCACCTCATCTAGAAAAAGAATATAAAATTAGTAAAAATTGCACCTGGTTAAAAATTTGCCAACCAATATGCCACGTCCCTTTTCGTTAGTCAACTAACGGTCAAATTAACTTAGAGACCATTTAGAAGCATTTTTCAAATCTTAGAAACTAAAGCGTCTCGTTGAAAGTTCAGGGACCAAATCGAAACTAACCTCAAATCTGAGGGGCCAAAAGTGCATTTTGTCCATCAAAGGAAACATAACTTTTCATTGGTAAAATAAAAAGACTAATGTTCAAAATACAAGAATACAAAGCAAAAAGCCAGAAAATTGAAAAGGTACAATTCCAAGAGAACCATGGACTAGAACAAAGAATAGGCAGAAAAAATAAAAGTTCCCAATTAAACAAGTAAATTGGAGAGGAAATTCACACAAATCATCCATGAGATCAAAGTTTTCCTCCCAATTTAACTCCTTTCGTGTGTTAAAAATGCTAGCTTTGATTTTATAATTTATATTTGTATTAAAAATATTGTCTTAACTATTTAATGTAAATTACCAAAGAATAAATTGTGTTAATTGGTTACTTGTTTTATGCTTTTTTTTTCTATAAAGGAAGAGTAAACTAGTGATGTTAAACAATAATTCCCTGTTCTGCAGGAGGGGGGAAAAAACCTTCATGAAAATTTAGAAAGAACGTTCTGTACTTCCCCCAAGTCTTCTTCAGCATTTTAAGAGTTGCACTAGAAATATCATTTGAACAACCCCAATAGTACATAACAGATGCGTATTTTTCATTTCATAGTGTTGCTGCTATTTTTTATTTTTGGGTTCATTATCACTTGAGGTATGTTGGAAATCTAAATTTGTCATTTTCTGGTATACATTACAAATAGGGTGCAAGTTCAATATTTAAGCTCGGAAGTTTAAGATTCAAATCAGAGTATTTGTTCAAAACTACAACGTATTTTGCATTAAAATTTATTATTACTATGTGTCTTTTCTAGTATCGTTTTATCTTTCATAATTGACTAGATCCCACACTCATTGATGTGAGCTCTTTCGTTTTCATACTTAGCAGGAACCAATAACTAAAGAATCAATAGCGATCGCAGTTGAGTGCTTGAGATTCTTAGTGCTTCTACAAACAGTGTCCAATGTCGGTGAATGCCAGAAAACGTTTATGAATCTGCTTTTAGAAGCCGTAGTCATGGTTTTCTCTGCACCTTCGGGCTCTAATCCTAGGGTAAGCAAACTGAATCAAACAAGTCTCAAGCTCTAGATTAAAGATTCTTTCTTCTCTCATTCATTAAATTTACTTAATCAGGAACTTGAAGAATTGAGAAGTACAGCAATAAAGCTTGTTTCTCATCTTGCTCAGATACCTGCCTCTGCTGTTATTTTCAAGGATGTCATATTGTCAATGCCAGTGATGCATCGGCAACAACTACAGGTAATGTCTTGAAGTTTTTTCTAGTACACGTATCTTTTTTGTATGGACACATTTACACAATGTGTAATTATGAGCAAAAAAAAAATAAAACAAAAAGGCATGAAAAATAATAAAGAGCTTAGAGAAACGGGTTCAAATCATGGTGGCTACCTATCTAGAATTTAATATCCTACGAATTTTCTAGGCAACCAACTGTAGTAGGGTAAGAGATTGTCTCTTGAGATTAGTCGAGATGCGCCAAGTTGTCCTGAACATTCACAAATAAAAAAAGGGAGAACATCAAGTTTAAATGTCATCTCAACTTTCACTATCAAAATATGCATTCTCATCAAAAGACTATCAAAAGATGCACTGTTGGCCTTTTCTGAAAGGGCAGTCTAATTATCAGTTGGATTAGTCTGCTTTCTCAAGTATGGTGTCCTCAGTTGACTAACAAATTAATAATTATCTGGTTTCAGGGGGTTATTCGTGCTTCTGTCACACAAGATCAACATCCAACTCAGAAGAATCTCTCAACACCAATGCTGGAGATAAAAGCACCAGCGATAGAGGTGAATAGAGAGAAAGATTCCTCGTCACACACAACTGAGGCCAACATTGAGAACAATCCTTCGACTGTTGATGAAGAGGACGAGGATGAGGATGAGGATGACTGGGATACTTTCCAGTCTTTTCCTGCTTCCACACGAGAAGTAACAACCAATAAGGCCATGGAATCTCGTGAAACTGAGGACTCCGAAGTTCTTGAAAGTAGTAGTCCTAGTGTTAGCATGGAAGACTCCACTCCCCTTCCAATTGATGAATCGAAGATTGAGAATATGGAACATGAAGAAACCAGTGAAGAGGTACCGGTGTCAAGATCTTCATCGGGTCAAAGATCTTCTGATGAAGATCTAATTAGCGACAGGAGTGGAATGCAAGGAGTCAGTGATGGGGGAAATGTTGATATTGTTCTCAATCAGGAACATGACACAGAGAATGAAGGTTTGCCAGGACAAGAACTAAGCCAAGTGACTGAACAAGTATCATCTCAACTTCAACTAGCTGAAGGTGTAGAAAGCGAAACCCAGTTGATGCCTTCAGATCGTGAAATACTCGATAATGAAGCAGATAATGATCGTGTCAGAGAATATAAAGAAGGCAATGAAAAGGAAACTGTGGTTAAAACTTAGAGCCTTGACAACGAACAGAGAAATGACAGTTTATGATTACCAATATAGAAGCATTGTTTTAGTAGATCCAATTTTCAGGTTTACAATAGAATTGCATTGTCATCATGATTGTAGGTTAAATATTAGGTGGCTTTTTTTTTTTTTCCAATATCTTTATTAAGTTCCATCTTAGATACTTATAAATAGGGTGGTTTTTTACTTTATGTGTTGGCTAAATTTTGTAAAAAGGGATGTGACAACATTGGTACTCTTGAGACTTTAGTTACCTCCTTTTTATACATTGAGTTAAAAATATTAATTCATTATGATTAATAATGAAATTCTAAAGATGCAATTAAAATAATGGGTTGAATTCATTGTAAATAGTTTCTAAATACCCCACATATTTGCTTATTATTTTTTTTAACCACCCTAATTTAGCATTTAAGCATTAAAAGTAAAACTTCATGAACCAAAATTAAAATCCAAATACATATTGAAAGAGAATCATAAAAAATGAAATAATATTTTAAATATTTTTTTCTAAGCTAACTGTTCTTACCGTTTATTTTTTGTGGTCAAGAATCAAAAGGTTGGCACTTTTTAGTTCTATGGTCAAGATGAAAATTTGATCAAAGTTGTTAAAATGAAACAAGTCCATAGTCATACAAATACTTTGACACATGTGAAAGCATTTTAATCTTATAATTTTTATTGGTCAAGTGACAATTTTTTTTTATTTGAACCTTTTTTTTGTACTTTTAAAAAACTACATTTTGTGCTAATGGTTTTTTAAAATATTAAAAAAAATAATTGAAATGATTCTCTAAAATATTAGTAATAAGAGCCCTTTTGTCTTGAAGAATTTTAGACACTTGGTCAAAATATCAGAATTTTTAAAGCCATAGCTTCTGTATAAAGTCCTAGGTGAGAGAATGTCGAAGCTGTCTATGGAGTTTTTTTCTTTTTTTTTTCTTTTTTTTAGTAATATTAAAAAAAATTCACAGATAGAAAAAATGTCAAAAAAACACTGATATACAAAAAAATAGCAAAAAAAAAAATATTGATAGATATTGATAGACTTTTATCAACATCTATGAGTAATAGACTTTTAACATTTCTATTACTAATAGGTCATGCTAGACTTCTATTAGCGTCTATTACAACTATTTAAAAATTTTGTTATTTTGTGTAAATAGTTTTTTTATTTTTTTATTTTTTTATTTTTTTATTTTTATAAATTTCCAAAAAATAAAAAAATTCATCCAAACATGTCGTTGAAATAAAGTTTCCCCTTTTAGTTTTACATTTTTTAAATAAAACATAAAAAATTTAAAAAAAAAAGATCAATTGTGTCTTCACTTGGAATAGTACCCCTTTCTTTGTTAAATAAATTAATAAGTACCATGAATAAAAATATTCATATAGGTGTCATTTACAAATCTAGATATTTTACATATAATAGACTAATGAGTTTTTATGCGTCTTAAATTCTTTATTGGCTTAGCCCTTCAAATTCGTAGTCGATAAATTTTTTTTCCTATTGTGGACTATTATAAAATAATGACTTCAATCCATTACTTTAATTCTGCAAATTAAACAAAAAGGGAATATTGAAAGAAGCCATTAGCCAATCTTAAAAAGGAAATTGTATATTCAAAGTTGATAAGTGGAAATTACAATTTGAATCAAATCTCTGTTCAGTCTTCTCTCTTCCAATTACCATCTATTTTTAATATCAATAATTTAAAATTCTTTCCCAATTAAATAATGGTTCAAAATATGTTTTAGAACCAAGGTTGATATAAATTTATATATTGAGGTCTCCATTTTATAGAAATGTGGATAGAAATATTAGCAAAATGTTAATATTGATAGACATTTATAAAAAAAAAAAATTAATTAAAAAAATTTAAATTAGTAATTAAACATTCTACTGTATGTAAACAAGTTAAAATATTTATTATTTATATTATATTCACATCAGTGAAACTTTTTATGATTATTTTTAATATTTCATATTTTTTTTACGATATAATGAAAATGTCAATTCACCTCTTATGTTAACATCGAAACTCTAAAAATGTGGAAATGTCGACATGTGGATGAAAATTAATACAAAATTTATAACTCAATATTGTATAACCAAATAGTCTACATAGTAGGTTATTAGTTAAATGGTGATGAGTATCTTCAAATTCCATTATGTCATTTCACACAAGTCATTTAAGGGAATGTTTGAGGTAAGGAGTGAAATAGTGAGAAATAAAGAGTTATGAAGTCTAGAGAGTTATGAATTATTGGGGCCCACAATGCAAGAAGTTGATAAGATATAAAAGTGATGTTGTTTTAATAGTAGGACCCACCAACTCTTTGGGCCAAACGAGAAATATTGGAGTTCACAATTCCCTACTTCCCCACTCTTACTTCCAAAATCTTTGGGCCAAACATACCCTAGACTTTTAGTAGTTTTTAATGAAGAATTTGATAGTGTTTGCTAACTTGAGTACATGTCAACTAATTAATACTTAAAGACACGTGTACCTCAATCAAAAGATTAAAGGTTCAAATCTCCAACCACCGCTGAACTTGAAAAAAAAAAATTGAACCTATCCTCTTAGCTCTTTTTAGGAATGAATCTCTCTTCCAACCTATAATAGAAATACTTGCTATATTTTTTTAAAATTTTTTTAAAACGTATTTATATTTTTAAAAGATCATAAGAAAAGTAAACCCAAAAGAAACCACAAAGACGCTTGTAGGATCCTTTGGCCTGCAATTAAAAGCTTATAAGACAAACATGAGAGACCAAGAAAAAAAAACCCTAATACACAAAAATAAATCATCTAAATTAGTGAACAATTTTTAAATTAAAATATTTGCAGAGTTCTTGGTCTTGATTCATAGCATAAAATGGACGGCAACGTTCTCTTCTCTTCATTTAAAGAGTTTAAAAGTTTTATTTAAAAAAAAAAAATTAAAGTTTTTGCTTTGAAAAAAAAAACTTAATTAATTAATTTTAAATTATAAACTTAGTTGGAAAATTATTATAGATAGAAAAAATATCAAACTATTTATAAATATAGAAAAATTTCACTGTCTATCAGCGATAGACCGCGATAGAATCTATCGCGGTCTATCGCTGATAGATAATAAAAAATTTATAATTTGTAAATACTTTGACTCATTCTATATTTGAAAACAATTCAACTTAGTTAATAAACTTTTAAAAATGTCTAACAAACCTCTCTTAAATTTTCAATTTTATATGTAATAGGTTCTAATTTTAAAATTTTAATATTGTGTCCTAATATATTCTTGAATTTTCAATTATGTGTCTAATCAAACATTAACTTATTCAATATATTTTTTTTTAAATTGATAGATGAACTAGATAAAAAAAAGTAGAAATTGAAAAAGTTTAAATTTTATATAGTTAAGCCAACATAAACTTAGTTTTGTAATTTCTTCAATTTAAAAAGAAATAAATAAAAGACTTAGTTTTGCAATTAAAACGTTGTTTTAGGTAGAATATTCAAATTCTATATTTTTTTATTAATTTTTTTTATTTAAAACCCCGCAATTAGAAGAATTAACAAAAACCAGCTTCAACCTTAATCTTTTGTTTTGAGATTCTGATGGTTAATTATTTTATCTTTTATTTTTATAGTTTGTTTGGAATGATTTTTTAAGATACTTTTCTTGGATTTATAAGCACTTATTTAGACACTTAAAAAGTCAATCTATACAACCATTTAGAGTGCATTTGGATTAACTTTTAAGTGTTTAATTTTGAAAATAAGTCATTTTAAAAAATAAAATAAAATAAAATTGAAGTGTTTGGCAACCATTCAAAATAGTTTTTGTAGAGCTTAAATAAAAATGAATTTTTTGAAAAACATTTTTTTCTCAAATCAATCCAAATAAGTCCTTAAATTTTAAAATTGTATTTGTTTTCTCACAATTTGTTACTCATGATTTTCATATTTCCTACATAAATATTAAATTCTTAGCCCATTTTGAAAAGTCGAAAAGCAAAAACAAATATTTTAAAATTATTTTTTTTCAGTTTTTAAAATTTGTCTTTCATTTTGAAAATACACCTAAAATCTAAATAATAAAAACATACCAATCAATATATAAAATTAATTATTAAAAACTAATAACTAAACCATTATCAAACAAAACTTCCAACAAATTTTGAATCTAACATTTTTATTAAAAAAATCTGAGAAATTGGAACCGTTTCATGGAAATGATTGAACAAAGAAAGTTGCTCAAAAATAAAATAAAATAATAACAGATTGTATAATGAAGGGATTTAATTAAAAAATGTGGGAGTGGCAACAAATTGAATTCTACTTGGTCACAAGAAAATTTGTTGAATTTGATTCTCTCCAATGGAAACTATTTGGTCAAACCTTAATGACAAATATAGTATAATGTTCTTCTGGTCACGTTTTCTTTTTCTCCCAGTTTTTACATATGTGTATTCCTTCATTTTTAAATTCAAATGATTTATACTTCTTCAATAAATATATATATATATATATATATATACACACACGTAGTAATTTATTTCATTCATTTATCTATATATGTAAAACGGTTATTCATACTAACTAAATTAAATTTAGCTCAACAGTAATTGATATAATTTTTTTCTTAAAAGTTAGAGACTCAATCCTCTTCTTGTAGTTAGCTGTACTAAAAAAAAGTGTTATTAATGCTATAATTAAATTTCAATTATAAATTTATTTCCTATACTTTAAACTTAGTTGTTTTTACATTATATAGTTTCTTAGCCGAACAAATGTGAGAATTTATATTTTAAATCTTCTACTTCTAGAGAAAGAGTACAAGTTGATTAGAGTTGACCACACTTTATTTACCTATTGAAATATTTGACCAAAACTATAATGTGATATAGTTTATAATATTAAAAGAAACACTCAGACTTTACTTTCTCATTTAGGTCGAACAATTTATTTTATTAACTTCAATAATAAAAATTTTTGAAACTTGTCTGAATTATATTATAATATTAAAATTTTTAGTTTTGTTTCATAGTAGATTACTATTATATATATATTTTTTTAGTTTACAAACATGTGAAACATAACCCTAAAAGTTTTTAGACCAAACTTATAAATTTGTTTCTTTAAAATTTAACATCATCTGGGGTGGCGAAATTTTTTATTTTTTTTTTAAGAAACGGTAGAGCAACAAAATTCAAATCATGTTTTGATTCGTTAGTCAATGATATTTACCTTAATTTTTTTTTTCTTCTACAATAAATATATACCTTAACTAGTTGAGCTATACTCATATTCTTTTACTAAACATGTACAGTTTAACCAAAGTTTAAATACCAAAATTTTTTAATGTAATAAAATAAATTGTTCTATTATATTTATTTTAAAAAGAAAAAAAAAATTGAAAAAAAAAAGTTAAATTACAAATTTAATTTCATGTTGTCTCAAATTTATTTGATATAAAATTTAATTGTATGTCTAACCGAAGTCTAAAATTTTCAAATTTATCTTGAGTAGATTCTTAAAATTTAAAATATACATTAAAAACTTATTATACACAAAAAGTTAAAAATAAAGTTTAAGAATCTAGATACTATACAACTTTCAAATTTCATGGTCAAGATAGATATGAATTAAACTTGAATGTTTTAAAATAATAATAATAATAATTTTTTAAAATAAAATTAAACTGTTGGAAGTAGGGCCCACTATCAAAGTTCACATAAGATGTGCTCACAATTTATATGTGCATGTATTTCTTATTTCTTTCCCATTCTCCCTTTTCCAACTCTCAAATCTCTTCTCCTTCTCTTTCTCTTTGCAAATTTTAACTTTTTATAATAAAATTCAAACACTTTCTCTCAATGCCTATCATGTTGCCACTCTTTCTTACAACTATAGCTTTCCTAACCACCTCGTTTTTCATCTTCTCTTTATTATACGACACCGTTTCTTGCTACTGGTTCACTCCTAGACGCATCAAGAAGAAGATGGCAAAGCAAGGTATTCATGGCCCTAAACCCCGCCCTCTACTCGGCAACATCCTCGACGTCGCCGCCCTCCTCTCCAAATCCACCTCCTCCGACATGCCCTCCATCTCTCACGACCTCGTCCCCCGTCTTCTCCCTCATTTTCTTGCTTGGTCCACCCAGTTCGGTACGTTTTATTATAACACTCATCAACTTAAACTTTTGAGTGAATCAATAATTTAACAAATTTATGTAATGTCATTCTCTCCTGATTCAAACTTAATTTTTGGAAGAAGTTAGATTGTGATGGTTATATTAAATAATTTATTTATTTTTTATTTCGTTTTCAGGGAAGAGATTTATATTTTGGAATGGGATTGAGCCTCGAATGTGTCTGACAGAAACGGAATTGATAAAAGAGCTATTGTCAAAATACAGTGCGGTTTCGGGCAAGTCATGGCTCCAACAACAAGGCTCTAAGCACTTTATTGGTCGAGGTCTTTTAATGGCCAACGGTCCAAATTGGCTCCATCAACGCCATATTGTCGCGCCGGCTTTCGTCGGGGACCGACTTAAGGTCCGTACGTGTCTATGTGTGTTTTAAGAATAATAAATAATAAAAAAAAAAGATATTATTTTTGGTTTTAATTATTTTAGTGTAATTTGTTTTGTTTTTGAAGAGTTACGCGGGGTATATGGTGGAGTGCACAAGAGAGATGCTTGAATCAATTGAAAATGAGGTAAAATCGGGGCGATCAGAGTTTGAAATCGGCGAGTATATGACCACACTCACTGCTGATATCATTTCCAGAACCGAGTTTGAAAGCAGCTACGAAAAGGGAAAACAAATCTTTCATTTACTTACTGTTTTACAGCATCTCTGTGCCCAGGCCAGCCGCCACCTCTGTCTTCCCGGTAGCCGGTAACCTTTTCTTTTTCTTTTCTTTTTTCTTTTTTTTTTATGCTGACCAGACTGTACTAAAACTTTGACATGGCTTTATTTTCATTAAAAAAAAAATCTCAATCTTTCTCTCTCTTCTCTTTTTTCCTTTATAAAACTACTTGAGTGTATCTCTGAGTAAACTCATCTTTGTACATCTTATTCAAGTATTCAAGTATTCATCTTGATAATTGTAGCTTGCGCTGCACCTAAGTATTACTCCAAAAAAAAATTAGCCTGAAATATATCCAAATATTGTTCAAATCCAAATATAAAGGGACTGGTTTGGAATTATTAATGACTTTAATTTCCCAGCTTACTTATTAATCACATGAAAAAAGTCACCTAAAATGAGATGAAATTCAAACACAAAAACAAATGTTTTAGAGTGATATTTTGATGATGGGTAGTTTGAAAAAGGGACTGGTTTGGAATTATTAATGACTTTAATTTCCCAGCTTACTTATTAATCACATGAAAAAAGTCACCTAAAATGAGATGAAATTCAAACACAAAAACAAATGTTTTAGAGTGATATTTTGATGATGGGTAGTTTGAATTTGGGTTAATGCAGGTTTTTTCCAAGTAAATATAACAGAGAGATAAAGGCATTGAAAGGGAAAGTGGAGGAATTGTTAATGGAGATAATACAGAGCAGAAGGGATTGTGTGGAAATTGGGAGAAGCAGTTCATATGGAAATGATTTATTGGGAATGTTGCTAAATGAAATGCAAAAGAAAAAAGATGGGAATGGTTTGAGTTTGAATTTGCAAATTATAATGGATGAATGCAAAACCTTTTTCTTTGCTGGCCATGAAACCACTGCCCTTTTGCTCACTTGGACTGTCATGTTATTAGCTACTAACCCTTCTTGGCAACACAAGGTTCGAGCTGAAGTTATCGACGTTTGCGGTTCTCAAACGCCCTCGTTTCATCATCTTTCCAAACTCTCCCAGGTATAGAAATATGGAGATTTCAATTTTATAAATAATGTTGATATTTTTAACCTTTTATTAATTATTAAGTTTTTTTTTGCCTTTTAAACAAGTTAAAGATTTCTTATTATTAATATTATATAATATTTTTCTATTAATTAGTATAATATTATGCCTAAACAATTATTAATAGAAGATCAAAATTTAATATCCTCAAAAGAGTGGGGGATATAATATAACCCACTAAGTTGTGATAAAACCCAGTTTCAGTAAGGTGCAGAAACTGTCTTTTCAACTAAAATAGAAGATTTTTTCTAGAAATAATTTTATAATCTGAAAAATAAGACACTATTTGGTTATGATTTGGTTTTTTCATATAATTTAAAAATTAAGCATATTTTCTCTCAATCTTTTTTATCAAAGTTTTTATTTTTTTTTAAGTAAAAAAGTTAAATTCTTAAGCAAATTTTAAAAAATACAAAACTATTTTTTTTAGTTTTTAAAATTTTAACTTGATTTTTTAAAATATTAGTATAAAATAGATAAAAAAAATGTTTATGAACTTAATTTTTAAAAATTAAAAATGATCTAAATAATTAACTTATGAGAAGAAAAAAAAGATTGGGGGTGGGACCTAGTTCATTCTTATATGGCTTACTTCATGGCACCACCACTTATAAATGTCTTTTTCTTCGACTGAATTTTTTCAAATTTTAGAAGAATTTTTTTTTATAATTAAAATCCAAATATTCCACTTACCCAAAACTAATGATTGTTATGGCCACTTTAGTTGGCTCTGAAAGGACATTAAAATTTAAACACATGGTCAATCTTTTACCATTTGTAATTTTTTGTTTTTTTATGGATATAAATGATCAGCTTAATTAATATTTTTTTATTAATTTATATTTTTTATTTACAGTTGAGTATGGTGATAAATGAATCACTAAGACTATACCCACCAGCAAGTATTCTTCCAAGGATGGCATTTGAAGATATAAAACTTGGAGATTTAGAGATCCCAAAAGGCTTATCAATATGGATTCCAGTGTTAGCCATTCATCATAGTGAAGAATTATGGGGAAAAGATGCAAATGAGTTCAATCCTGAAAGATTTGCCAAATCAAAAGCTTTTACTTCGGGTGGATTCATCCCTTTTGCCTCTGGCCCTCGCAACTGTGTTGGCCAATCTTTTGCTCTTATGGAAACCAAAATCATCTTGGCTATGCTAATCTCCAAATTTAGCTTCACCATCTCCGATAATTATCGACATGCACCCGTCGTCGTGCTCACTATAAAACCTAAATACGGCGTTCAAGTTTGCTTGAAGCCTTTGAATTAACAAATGAGTAATACTTGAGTGCATCGTGAGTTATACCCATTTTTTTTAGTTCGTTCCAATCAGAAACTAAAAAAATTAAAAAGAAAAGAAGAAATGATTGGACAGCTGAAAAAGATGGTTGTAGTCGTCGCAGAGTGCACTTAAGTACTTTTCCTTAATAAATTTTCTCTAAGGTAGAGTTTTTTTTTCTTTCTTTCTTTCTTTTTGAGACGAGAGGGAGATTTGGTCATTTTTCACTCGTTTTGTTTTTGTCTTTGTTTTTGTTCTCTCTTTTGGTCTCTCTTTCTGTTTTTGCCACTGTGAAAAGAAAGAGAGATGTGGGAGAATATATGAAGTTGGGTTGTAATGTTATATTTTGAGCAATATTAAATAGAGGCATAATTATTTTTTTTTCTCTTTTTTAAATATTATTAATTATTAGGTTTTTTTTAGTATAATAGGATGTGAGGTACGAACACAAACATTTTGATGGATAACACATATGGTAGGTTAGTTGAGCGGTTGCTTTATCTATTATTAGTAGTGTTAGACTTAAATAAAAGGAATAATTAATTGAAATAAACGGTTTTAAATGACAAAATTGCTGAAAATATTTTCAAATATAGAAAAATATTATTGTCTATTAGTGATAGACAATGACATTTTGTTATATTTATAAATAAGTTAGTTCATTTTACTATATTTAAAAATAGTCATTTTCTTTAAAATATATATATAATATTTAAGAAATATAGGGGCAAAAATTGAATTACATTTACAGGTCAAAGCCAGCAGCTTCTTAATTGGCCGCCTGAAATACACCAATTTGGAGTTTGGAGGTGTTATTGAAGCCTATTAGACAGCTTCCCCAAAAAGGGTGTATGTGACTTTTACATGCTCCAAAACAAAACATTACTAAAAATATAAGCAAAAACAAAAACAAAGACAACAAGATTATGCATTTTCTTTTAATCTTTCCTTTAAAGGATGCTTTTTTTCTGCAACCCATTATTCTTTGATTATCTTCTTATCCCACTATCTGTTTTGAAAACTACTTAATTGCATCTACCTCGGTTAATTGTTCCGCCATAATTTGTCACGTCATAATTTTTTTAAAAATATTAAAATAATTTTATACGAAGATGGATACAATCTTGAATATTCTTAAATATTGTTCATCTATTTTCATTCCACCCTTTTTTTATTAGTATTATTTATGATGTAGCCTAAAGAGGTAAAATAAGAATTCTCTCGAAGAATAAAGTTGTCTAATACAAGAGGGTGGATTCTCTATTTATAGAGAATAAATGCAAGAATGAATCCTCAAAGGATAACTAAAAAGAAACTAATTAATAAAATAGTAAAAAAAATAATTAATCAAGGAATTAAACCAAGTTATCATAAATCTTATTACATCATATTCTATCCCTCCTAAAAGAAACTCGTCCTTGCTTTTTAAAACGAAAATGAAGGTAAAAGTAAAAAAGTAAGTCATTCGAATAGAAAACTCTCTAACATCGGGCACCAATAACAACTAAATTTTATGTGTCACACCAATATGTCGGATATTTGATCTTGAAAGGAAAAATTGTTTCCAACAATCCTACCATCAATTAATTACGAATTCAAGATTTAAGTTGTTCAAAAAATCCTCTGTTGTCAAAATATATATAGACTCCACAGAGAATGGAGGAAAAAAAATTTCAATTTTCTTCGAATTAGATTGTCCATGGGTATCTTTTTCTTCCACACTGGAAGAATCCACATCTTGTCAATATTTCCTCTTATATAACCTTAATCTTGGTTGTTTTTGAACGATTCTTGGTAAATCTTGGACATTTCTTGCATACCATTGGTGTTGTCGATTTCGTTGTTGTCTTTCTTGGGGGCCAAGGTTAATTTCTGCTCTATTCTCTTGTGGTGGAGGTATCTGTGGTTGGTTGGGTACCTCAATTAATTGATCTAACTGAATGGACACATTCTATGCAGTCACTTCATCTTCTTCAACACCTCCATCTTTGTTTTCATCGATTAGTGTTGTTCCTCATCATCTGGTTCGAATTGAGCAACCTCCGTGTCAGTCCCATCGATTTTTTCTTCTTCCAACACAAGCTTTTGGTTTTGATTTTCTTGATTTTTTTTTTTTTTTTTTTTTTTGAACTCTTGATTGTTTTGAAAGTTGATCCATATTTTGAGTCATCTTTCCTAACAAAGCTTGAATGTCTTTTACTCCCTTATTCATTTTCTCCAATACTTCAGGATTGATGTACAAAATTGGGATGTTCTTGAATAAGTTTCAACCTCATAATTGTTGTAGAACTGATTCTTAGGTATTCTTGAATATGTTTCAACCTTTCTTGGTCATTCTCCATAACCAAAATTAAGTAATTTGGTTTTTGGTTTTCAATTTTTGAAAATTAAGCCAACAAACATCTCTTCTACCTCTAAATTTCTTGCTTAGCTATATATTTTCTACCAATGTTTTTAAAAATCAAGTCAAGTTTTAAAAATTAAAAAAAAAATAGTTTTAAAAAGTAAGTTTGTGAAAATAAATAGCCTTAATTAATTTTCAAAACTAAAAATAAAACAAATGGTTACTAAACCAAACTTAATTTTCCCTTTTCTTATTGGAGTCAATATATAGTTGAGAGAGCTTAATATACAATAATATTTGTAGACCATATCCAAAAAAGGAAAAATCTTGAGATACTATGTCCGTTTCAATAATTATAAATATGGAAATGAAAAAACAAAGTGATTTATATATATATATATATATATATATATAGGTTTTTAAATTCTCCTTTAAAATTTAATTAGTAAATAATACAGATATGAGCTGTTGTTAATTAAGTGGAAAATAATTTAATATTAAATATTCATAGAGAATTTTTTAATATTCTTTAAAAGAAATTATAATAATGAAAGATGCAAAGATTAAGTGGGGATGCTGCCCCATTGAACCTCACATTAGTAACTTTTGGTAGGAAAGTTTTAAAAAGGAGAGTGAGATTTTATACATGCAAATGACCCATAGAAAAGTCCTTCCCTACTTCTTTTGTTATTAATGAAGGGTGACTTTTTTATATATTGAAAAATTATAAACTATACATTAAAACAAACAATAAGATTATAAAACAAAATCTTATTTTACAATAAGGTGACTTTTGAAGTGTGCTAAGTAATGGGACCAATATGAAACAATGGTACTGGCAGTAGTGATGGTAGTGATGTTTTTATCTCTTCAATTTTGACTTTAAATTAGTGTCGTTTTAAAGATTTGGAAATAAGTCTTCTAATTTTTTAATTTTTTATATATTTTAAAACTAAAATTGTTCTTTCTTTTAAAATAATAAATAGGTAGATTATGATTTTAAGACTAACCTTAACTTTTAGAAGTCTCACAATTATGATTACGTATAAAATATAGTTTTAAAAGAAACAATAGAAAATAGAAAATTGTATAAAAAATACCTCTTAAATGAATTCATTCGTGACTTTAAAAATCTTGAGTTTTGATGTTATAACATTTAATTACATAGCGTATGTTTTAGCAAAAAAAAATAATAATAATAATAATGAAGTTACAAAACATACAATAAATTCTAATAGTCAAAACAATAGTATGCAACTCAAAATTAGTTTAATTGCAACTCGAGTTTGGAATTTGTGATTTGTTATTTTAGTTTTTTTTTTTTCTTGTGAAAAAAAAACTCTTAAAACTTAAATTAAGTAAACTCAAAATTAAAATATGTACTATATAGATCATAGTCTTCCATTCCAAAAATATTAATTAAAAAAAAGTCTTACAAGTCAAATACATATACAGCTTCAGTCGTTTTGCTTCTTATATATAATATATAGGGTGTAAGAATCGGACTTTAGAGACCTCGAAATTGATATAATATATATTTGATGTCAGTAGAGCTACAGTTCATTTTGGCCGCTTTTTTTTGGAGTTGATATGTATTTGTCCACGTGTAAATTGAAATTCCACCGTGGAAGAGGAAGACAGGTGATGGTCATACAAGTCACTATCCCCACTGATAATGATTGGGATTGTACACACACTTTAAATAATAAATAATAAATAATAAATAAATTTTGTTTTAAATAAAAAGGTTAAAACTTGCACGAGCGGATTTTAGTGGCGATTCAATTCGTAAAGTGGAAAGAAGTGTTCCAGGTAGGGTTTTCCTTCATAAATAACTAACTCAAAGACTTTTATTATTAAACTCAGATTTGCTATAAACATTATATAATAATAACAACTAGATGCTTAGTGCTTTGACTCCTTTTAACTCACATGGGATCTCCCTTCTTTTCCTCTTTTCTTTTTTTCTTTTTCCTTTTTAATATCATCCATTATCTTTTTTTTAATTCCCATTATATATATATATATATATATATATACACTAAAACTATAAATAGAAAATTGGAGGTTTTTAATTTGAACGGCTAAATTTATGTTTTTAATTTCCTAGCCAATGACTTACTCTAGCAAACATTTTCGAATAGGCTTTTTGTTTTAATGTAATACAAAACACCAAAAATAAAAATACAATCTTTGAAAAAGTTATAGAAAAAACTTTGAAAATACATCAGAGAAAATGTTGTAATTGGTTGTTTTATTATTGAAATTTGTGCTTAAAAGCATATAGACTAATCACATACTCCAAATTAAATATTAAAAAAAAAAAAAAAAGAGAGAGAGAGAAAAGAAAATGGCATAGTCCAAACTAATAGTATGGGACCATGGTTTTAAGAAATCATGGTATGGGGTTTTTATACCTCTAAAGTGTAAACCATGGTTAAAGAAAATAATGTTTGAAACTCCCCAATAAATTCTAATTAATAAAATAATGGTAATTCATTAAAAAAAAAAATTCACTTGCCAAAACGAGCATAGTTCATAACTGACATAAAATATGTATTGAGGTTTTTCATTCCAATTCCTCACCTCTATTGTACTAAAATGAAAGGGGATGTCGAGTATTTATACTACTATTAAAGGGGATGTCGAGTCTATCTAGCATAACGTAGGACTATTGTCAAGTGTGAATATTGTATACTAATAGACTGTAGAGTTATTATCAAATGAGCATAAGCTCATCGGTAATTCTTATGTACTAATATTGAATGAAGGTTCTAATTATTTAAAAAAAAAAAAAATTAGATGTATAAGTCGAAAAAAACTATTAAAAATAATTATTTTATAGGATTATAGTTACTTTCATAATATTTTTCTCTGATACATTTGAATAAGCATATAATTACATTGAATACTACTCATAATATTAAACTAATTACTCAAAAAAAGAAAAAAGAATTTGAAAGGCGCTTTACACGGTTGTAATAGAGAGTATGATAAATTAACAATAATGATAGGAAAATCATTATCACTTAAAGAATTTAAGTAAAATTAAAGATCTCAAATAATAAATAATAAATATGCGCCACCATATACCAAATCAAAAATATACCAACCCTCTCCCACCACCTTTTTCCCCTCCACCACTTCCTCTTTTTTTTTTTTTTAATGTTTCTTTCAAATAATTAAACATATAATGAAGACAACTAATAGATATTATAGTTTATTATAAGTGCTTTAGCTTCACGCCTAGATAATATTTTTCCTCTTTAAATGTGCTCAAAAGATGTTAATATCTGACCGTTCAGTGTTTTTTAAGTGGCTGTAACCATCATTACAAACTTTTATAAATTAAAATAAATAAATAAAAATCACAATTCTCACATCTCAATTCAATATTATTTTTTTATATGTATAAAATAATTTGAGATTCTCTAAATAATCATTAGATTGAAAACGAAAAAACTTTAATGAAAATAATAACTCCATAGAATAATTTATATATCAAACATATAGGTTTGGTTTTTTAATATTCAAGTGATACTAATCTAGTTTGTGAATCAAATGCCTTTTAATTAGAAAAAAAAATTAGTGTAAAGTATATGCTTAATAAATGTCTAATCACATTGTGAGATATATAGTTAATTTTATGTGATTGTGCTTTAATTTAATCAATTGAAATCTTGGAAGGGTGTAAAAAGCTACTTTTAATTAAGTCAGGCTTTCAAGTGTTAAACATATCACATTCATGAAACTAGATCTTCCTTTTTGGTTATTTATTCAAAATTAGGCTTCAAAGAAAAAAAAATATTTTTAGCATTTTAAGAGATTATTTGTGGACTCAACTCACACGTAAATATAATTATAATTAGCTTGTTGAATTTTGTTCCCTTTTTTTTAACTACAATTTTGAGTATTAGTTAATTATTTAATTAATTTTATGGTATTAAGTGTTATATATATTTCTCCACACCTTCTAGGTTTAAAGTAAAAGGAAAATGAAGTCAATTCCAAAATTGATGAAGGGATGTGCATGTGACAGTTAATCATAGTTTTGGCTATGTGGTTTAAATTTATGTATAACCATTTTATTTTATATTTTATATTTTTAAAAAATTAAGATTATATTAAAAAAAAAAATACTTTCCCTATTTTTTCCTCTAGTTTTTGTAAGTGATATGAATTAATGAACAATAATTAAGAATTATCTTTCTTATTTTTTCCCAATGCTGAAAAAGAATAATTATAGTTAGAAATTATCTTTGATATTGCTTTTTAGAGGAATAAATCATAGAATATAGTTTATAACTAATTTTTTTTAAAAAAAAAGTACTATTATCGATAATTATTTTAAAAGTTATCACAGTCTCAATTTAAACCTAAATTAAAATGAGGAACTAAAATCATACTCAAAATAGAAATATACATATTTAATAGGATTATTTTCGAATATAAAAAAGTAAGTTAACTTATTTATAAATATAAAAGTGTCATTGTTTATCAGTGACAGACAATGATATGACACTGATAGACTACTATCATCTGTCATTGTTAATGTTTGTCACTGATAGATAATGGCATTTTACTATATTTAAAAATATTTCCAACAGTTTTACTAATTAAAACAATTACTCTATTTAATATTATATTTCTAAAACCATTTTGAAAATACAATTCCAATGGTGATTCCTATCACTAATGAGAGGTATTAAATATTTTTTTTTTAAAGAAAAAATTAATATAACATTTGATATGTAGTTGGGCACCTCTCAACAATTTTTTTTCTTTGACACTCAAATTAAAGTACAAGAATAAAAATTATAAATAAAAAGTATGTAGTAAAAAAAATTAAAAAAAAATGTATACAATAATTAAACAGTTTTCATGTCTTTATATTAATTTAATGATTTTTAGAACTAGATTTCTATAAATTTTTTAATTAATCTACAAGGCAATCAAGACCCTTTGACAATTCACTAAAAAATGAAGAAAAAAAAGATGTAATCTTAGACACTTTGACAATAAAAAACTTTCAGGTTAAATTAATCATGGTTGAAAATAATGGCAGTGTATCTTTAAATAATCATTAATGAAATAAATTAATCAAAAAATTAATCTATGGTTTGCTCTCAATGTGTTTGAAAAAAGTTCACATCATATCTTTATAAGGACGCAAAAACCTCAAAAGATCTTTCATTGCTCACACTTCCTAGTCAAAATGCATCATAATAATGATGATAATAATTTAGGGTTTGTACCCATTATAGGAAAGAGATTAATCATTTGCCTAAAATTAAAGTTAAATAATGAATTTAGTTATATAGGGCACTAATATTATTTAATTACCATATCATGTCATGTCAATATTTAAGTAATATTATTTTTTTAGGAACTATATCAAATTATAATCAAAATTGTAAGAATATAAGTGCCTGTTTTAGTACGCAATCTAATAACATAATTTCTTAAAAAAAATGATTCAATGAAAATAAAGTTTATTTCATGTTTTTTTTTAGCTATGTGTTTAGTAGTAGATTCGGAAATTAAATTCTATTTATAACAATTTTTAAAAATGTATTTGATAATATGTTTATAAACTATAAAATTAATTATGGTTACTAAGTAAATATTAGGTTAAATATAAACTATTATTAATTAATTTATGAACTTGTTTTATGTTAAAAAATTTATATAATTATTATTTTGTTATATCATATAATATATAATATATTATATAATACATAACTTAATTTAACAGTAATAATTGGATTTATAACACGAAATACTATATTTATTAGGAAAATTATTTTAAACAAAAAAAATATAAAAACTATTATAAATATAGAAAAATTTAACTAACAAAAAAAATATCAAACTATTTATAAATATAGAAAAATTTAACTGTCTATCGCGGTCTATCGCTTATAGACAATAAAATTTTTCTATATTTGTAAATAGTTTGACTCATTTTTCTATATTTGAAAACAACCTTATTTATTATTCTTTTTATGTTTTCTAATATAATTCTGCATTTTAAAATTTCAAATTCAAAATTTGGTTATATTGAAAACATAAAAATATAGTCTTCAAAATTTTCGGATCATAGAATCTCGAAAATAATTTTCAAAAGCGTAATTGAGACAATCTACCAAATGCATATTCACTTAAGTTTACCAAATAGTCCCTAATTTACTTTATGTTTCTAATTTGTGTGTTGATTTATTTTATTTTATTTTTTTTTGGCAAATTAAAAGTTAAAAGTAATTACAATCTTTAAGGACGTCAACCGTGTTCTTATATATTTTTTAAAATAATCTTCAACACTACAAAATTATTCTCTTTTATAATAAAAATGATATTTATGACAACTAAAAATAAGCTACATGTAGCAATAATTTATATTAAAAAAATTAATATAAAATGTGATTTTAAAAAAATTTATAAAAAAATAACTATGTAATAAGAAATAAATCAGTATTTTCAAATTTCAACTTTAGACTGAAAAGTTAGTTATCGTGATTGATAAATACTAAATTATTGTATTTTAAATATAATAACTCAAATATATTAACTATTAAAATTTACATTTTTTTAATAATGTTTTTTCTTCTCTAAATTAATCATTAAGAATTAAGAGAAATAATTTTTATTTTTAAAAAAAATCAATATGATATGATTTAAAAGAAATAATTGCATTCGATTTATGAAAAATTATGAGATAGATTTTGGTTAGGATTGTTTTCAAATATAGAAAAATGAGCCAAAAGAAAATTTTCACTATCTATCAGCAATGAGCAGTGAAATTTTTCTATACTTGTAAATAGTTTGATATCATTTCCTTTTTGGTTGGTTGTGTGATGAATAATATTATATATATAATAAATTTTAATTTAGAAGGATAAAGTTGAAAATTGAAAATTTTGTTAAAAGATAACTCCCCTCGTCGGGTTAATTGGAAAATGAAGGTGGATTTGAAAAAACAAATAGTGGAAAAGTGTAGTTTTTAAACTATTTAAAAAAATAAGGTAGTCTTTTTTATCTTTTACATGAATATGTTGTTGAAAATTGAAATAATCATTTACAAGAGACTCTCGTAGTACAATTGTTTTATGATATGTTAGAAACTAATTTCTTTTTAAAACGAATAGAAACTAATTTTAATTCAAATATAAAAAAAAATGGTTAAGATTATTTTTTTAATTTTTAACTTTCTCAAATCAGCCCCAAACCCCCAACCCAAAACTTGGTAAACAATTGCCACATTTTTTTATAACTTTCCTATTAATTGTTACACGATTTTTACTTTATTTTTTTTTTAAAAAAAAATGTATTAGCCCGATTGGATAATTTGTCTAAACAATTTTTTTTTTCTTAATTAGGCCAATTTTCTTTAATATTTAATTTCCTCTACAAGATATATTTATTGTAATTTAGTTTTTCTAAAACTAACCTACCTCAAATTTAATAGTGCTTATACTATTAATCTTAAAGTTAAAAGTTCAATATATATTTAATATAATTGTTGAAATTATTTATAAAATTCTGTTTATATTTTGAAGAATTAAGTAGCAAAACACATTCAACTAAAAATAAAAAACAAAAAACAAAAAATCTAATTAATTTTGAATGGCTCCATTTTTTTCTTTTAAACTCTATTATTGTTCTCATTAATCCAAATATATTGAATAAAGTAATACTTAAGTGGAGTCCAGGTTGTTTCCATCTTCCTATACCTCTTTTTTATTACATTAAAAAAAAAATTAAAAGATACTAAAAAAAATTGTCATATGACAAATTGTGATTAAACTATTAAGTAGTCTTTACAAAAATGGTTTCAGTCTTTTTTTCAATTTCATAAGTAAATGAAAATGGAAAAACAGTATATATATGGTTTTAATGATGCAACTTTTTGACTAAGAATTATGGGTAATATTTGTTTGACCCGTTTGTTACATATTGGTTTGTCACCAACGCCTACAAATAAAAAATGTACCCATCATGGATATATGTGTGTGTATATATATATACCTACAATTTTAGGTATATCTTCTAGCCTCTCTTTTATTATTCTTATTTTGAATTTTTATCTTCTATTATTGTTGGAGGTTGTTTTATATACACCAATATAAAATCCTTTTCAATCTAATCTAATATATGTTTTTTCTCACATTACTTTGGATATATTTATTTCTCTTTCTATTGTTATTTAAATAAAAATTAAATTATAATTTCAACTTCTAAAGTCTTTGCTTAGTAATTATTTAGTTTTTGAAAAGTAAGCCTATAAACGTATCTCTAAATTTTTCCGTTTCGTTGTTATCTTCTTTTTATCAATGTATTCAAAAACCAAGTCAAGTTTTGAAAACTAAAAAATGTAGTTTTTAGAGACTTGTGTTTTGTTTTTAGAATTTGGCTAAGTTACTTAGGAAAAATGTAAACATATTGTAAGAAATTGAGAGGAAATAAGATTAATTTTTAAAAATCAAACAATTATCAAACGAAACCTAAAGTTTTCAGTTTTATATTTATTTGGTCTTTAAACTTCAAAATGTATCTAGTTAACAAGTCTCGAAACTTTTAATTTTATGTCCAATACATCCTTAAACTATTAAAAAAAAATAATAGTTAATTCTCACATAGTTTCAATTTCAATCATTTTAATTTTTTTTTAATTTTGTATCTAAGAAGTCGTTGACTAATTCATTTTGAATTGAGATTGACTCGTTGATCCTTTAAAATTTTACTTGAAGGGTTAGGATGGTTTCAATAACAACGAAGCCCAAGACTATGGATGACATCTCAGCTTTCCCTAGAAGAGATCTCGTTATGAGCTTCTCTCTTTAAGTCACGAAGCAGTAATCCTATTGTTTTGGCTTGGCTAATTGTCATTCTCGCCACACCAATTTCTCAGGTGTTTAGGTTGAGGAACACTCTCTATGGGTGAATGTTTCTCAGTCTCCTATGATATATTATCTCTTCAATTTAGGCATTCATTTACGTAATTGCGTGTATGTATGTATTTATATATATATATATATGAAAAATACTATAAACAGAAAAAATATCAAACTATTTATAAATATAGAAAATTTTTACTAGAATTCTATCGTTGATAGACAGTAAAAAAATTCTATATTTATAAATAGTTTGACTCATTTTTTTATCTTTCAAAGAACGAGATAGATAGATAGATAGAGTAAGAAAAAAGATATTAATAAGTGATTTTAATTAATAAAATTAGGGTTAGGGTTTAGTATTTCTATTTTTGGTTAATCTCCCCATGTGTAAATGAAATCTTGTTCATGCTGTATTGGATGGATATAGTGAGTGCATAAGCCTATTTGGTTGCATTCATGGCTGATATATATCAATCAATGAAAACAACATTAAGGATAAGATATGGTCCATTATCTCCTATTTTCCAATTTCCATATATAGTATCTTCCACCCCTATTTTTTTGGCTTTAATTTCCTACTGAAATTAATTACAAACTAACATCTTCCTTCCTTTTATTATTATTAGTTTTTTTTCTCTTTGTTCTTTTATAGGGAAATTAAATAATTTCAAAAGTAGCTACATTATTATTAATTAGGAAATGGTGACCAATACATATTATATTACGTGCTCTATTTTACTTTTGCCAAAGTGGGTTGTGGCCTTGTTTACTTTTCCAAATCCATTTGTTTTTATTCATCGTCCTATTACCTTTCTAATCTAACAATTGGTATAGGGAGGGTATCTTAATAAGATTTAGATATGCTATATATAGCTAACTCACAAAAGACTATATATAAATATGGTAAAAAGTAGAATACCTATCCATTAGGATATTTGATAATGTTTTACTCTAATCTATATAATCACGACAAGTAATATCGTTATCGTTAATAATATATAGGGTAATTGTAATGAATAGCAATTTTAGGGATAATATCCAAGTATATAGCAATATTTTTTAAAAAAATTGCAAATATAGCAAAACCTATCAGTGATAGACTTTTATGGTCTATGTGGTTTAGACCATAAAAGTCTATCAGCAATAGAAGTCTATCACTGATAGAATTTTGAATCTGATTGTTATATTTGCAACTGTTTCTAATATATATATATATATATATTCTTAAATTTTAAGATTGCATTAATTTAAAACTCTAATCTTATAATTGTATCAATTTAATTAGACTTTGAACTTTCATATATGTGTATCAATACAAACCCTCTGCACCCTCCATTACTTTATGTATAGATAAACATCGTGTGAAACTTATATAATTTTATCAATTAAACTTTTAAACTTTCATAAGAGAATCAATTTAGACTTCAATTAAGATTTCATTGAAAATTGTCCATGCATAAATTCTAATCGCCCCTTGGATTAAACTGACATTTGAAGAAGTTTACATATATATATAAGAATTGATGTATTGACGATTTTCACATATAATTTCAGTGAAAGTTCTAATTTGATTTACTTATAACAATTTAAAAGTTTTACTTGAAAAAATTAAACGTCTTGCATAATATTGATCCAACAAAATCTAAATAAAAATGTAATTAATTAATATATTTATGAAAATTCACATACAACTCAAAAAAATCATAAGATGAAAAGAAACTCCTTTAAATTTTCTCACTCCCACAATTTTTACTATATGACAAATCAATGAAAAAATAATATCCATCGTTAAAAATCTACAAAAACCTAACCCCAAATCATTTTTATATTATGAAAGTGATTTATATGATGATTAACATGCAACGTCATTCATCCAATTAAGAAGGGCCAAAGGAAAATCAGATTAATTAGTCATTATTACATATATTTTTTTCAATAAACATCAAAGTAGAAGAATAAATGAAAAATAATAATTACGAAGAGGAACATCAATCTAGATGTCAACACTTATAACTCAACTGACATATAAAATATTATACACTATTCGATTAAGAGGTCAGATCAATATCATTCTCCTAATAAAAGAACGTTAAAAAACTAGATATATGAAAAGAAAATTTTCATTGATAAAAAAAATGTCAAACTATTTACAGAAAATAGTAAAAAAAAAAATAATGATAAACATTGATAGACCTTCTATTAGCATATATCAGTGATGAACTTCTATAATTTCTATCACTGATAGATCCTGATAGACTGTCTATCACAACTATCTAAAAATTTTGCTATTATGTATAAATAGTTTCCCTTATTTTTTTATTTTAAAAATTTCCTTATATGAAACTATTTATATATATCGACAAACTTTCAAGCTGAATACAAATATGACATAATAAAATTTTCAATATTTAAAAATAACAACTTAAACCAGGAAACCAACAAATATTTAGATCAGTTTATAAGAAAAATTAACTTTATCTAATCCCAAATCATAATAATAAGTTATAATGAAGTAATCTATATAATGATAACACATAGAAAACGAACGGACGAGATGAAGCTGGTCTTAACAAAACTTTTCAAACAAAGAATTGGACACCAAAAGAAACAATTAGCTAAATGGAGAAACAAACAAGACAAAACAAAGGCAAAATGATTGATTTTATGAACAGAGTTTCCTTAGACAAAACACACAAAACACACCATTACGTGAAACGCACATGTTTTGTTGTGTATTGGTCTTTTGAAAAATGCTTTTATATATGACTTCTGATTAAGGTGTAACAAAGAAATAGCATTATTAAAGAAGAAGAAGAAGAAGAAGAAGAAGTTGGAAACAGAAAAAAGTGATTAAATAATGTGGAGTCCAAGTGTTGTTCAACTTCAAGTTTTGGGCATATAGCAAAAAATGAAGGGTTACTGTAATTGGAGAATTTGTACTATATATATATATATATATATATATAGTGTTGAAGATTTTGAGAGACAGAGCTTTCAAAGCACCCCATTAGCTTGTCAATAAAATCAATAAGATTTGGTTTGACTTGTTTGGGTTGGGGATTGTATTTGGCTCCCATTTCCCCAATACAAAAGAGCCTTGAATATTATTAGATAAGATTTTTGAGATTGTTGATGTTGATCAAACATATACAAACCAAACATGGTCTACATGAAAAGGAAAAATAATAAAGCCATCTAGAATCATTTTGACCAATAATTTATGACATCACATCAATTCATACTAGCTAGTTATGAATATGGGACCATAAGAAAATTCTAAAAATAATAATAATGATTATTATTATTATTATTATTGTGATTGTTTTCAAATATTTTAAAAAAATTAGTCAAACTATTTACTGAGATATAGAAAAAATTCACTGTCTATCAGTGACAGATTGCCATAGAAGACTTTTGTAAATAGTCTGTTTATAGTAATTTTTCTTATTATTATTGTTTTTGATGTTTTTTTTGTTTATAGTAATTTTTCTTATTATTATATATCAATGAGAATAAGAGAAAATCAAAAGGATAATTGAAGCTGAAAAATATTTTGACTAATAAAATTACAATGTTATGTCGAGTAAAAATTATGAACGGAAGGGATAATATATATGGGGTAGCTTTAATAAGCATGTCAATTTATGAAACATGGAATTGAAATTTTTAATTTTGTATAATCTAAGTTTTGAATTTTAAAGTGTGTATCTTTCTTTTCCTACTTTTTTTTCTCTCGTATTATTTCATTTTCTTAAAAAAACAAATTTAGAAGGATTTATAATATTCTTAAATAATATTATATTAACACAAACTCAAAAGTTTTTTAGTTGATTGGTGTTTTAACACAGTATATCAAATAGAAAGGTTTGATTATTGATTCAAAATATTAATATGATAGATTATGGTAAATTTAATTATACTTCCACTTTAACCATTATTAAAGTTGAAATAATAATTTTAAAAAGAAAAAGAAAAAATGAATGTAGCATATATCATAGTGGAAAGCGAGGTGTGATGCGGCAACTATATATCAAATAATATCAATATGTTGCACTAACTTTTTTTACAATCATTCAACACATTTCTTAACTTTCAAAATATATATATATTTCTTCTTCGATGCTTCTATAACTCATACTTCTACATTTGTGTTAATTTTGTACCAATTATTTTAATTTTGACATTTCATCCTAATAATTTAATTTATAAATCTCATTGGCCTCTTGCATTATTAATGAGTAATATATTAGTTCTAACCAAAGAAAAAAAAAAATTGATATGCATGCCTTTGATTTAGATTGACGTAACAAATAATGAAAAGTTATTGAATAGATTTCTTTTTTCTTTTTTTTTAGACATTTAAGAGAATGAATAGTTGGAATTTGTATAATGTGAATTTAGATTCCACAAATGAAAAAAGTTTGTATATCTATTTAGTTGGATGAACTTTTAAATTTCAATTAAATCTCTAAATTTTAATAAGTTTTCAACAAGTTTAAAATTAAAAATTAAAAATTAAAAAAAAAATTAACTATATGAGCCAAAAAAAAATAGATATTGTCATTAAAATTTAAGGGCTAAATTTGTAATTAAGAAAACTTATAAGAATCTAATACATGTTGCACAATGTTAGACCTATAAATTATTACCTTGTAAAAAGGCAATACATGATATATATAAAAAGGGCCTTTTGTGTAAATACCAAAAATCATTAATGGTGAAGTCTGGTGGAGAAATGTAGGGTCGCATGGACCTACAAAACAAATTTCTAACTGTCAAATCAAAGCAAACCCTATTCTCAATTTCTCCATTTTAGTTTCTTTTCAACATATCATTTCTATTCATAATAAGACCATACATTTATTTTATTAGAATGATTTGAATCGATTATCTGACATTTTGAATGATTTAGTACGAGGTCTCGCCATATATAAACTCTCTAACTCTAAAGGTGTCTTTATAATCTGTAATATAATATTTCTCTCTAATAATAAAATTGTTCCATGTCTCTCTGCTTATAGATAATAGCTAACACATTGTTAGTGAACCATATAAATCTCTATGTTGGTTTCTCTACCATTTACACTTTACTTTTTTTTATTTTTATTGATTTCTTAACACATATTAATGTATTCATATTAAAAATAAAAAAAATTCATATTCACTGTAATTAAAGCCAAAGTCGCAGCCTCGAAATGTAAAGGAGGTATTGCTTGGGTACTTCGGGATCAAAGGGGTGCGCTCATTGCAACTGGGAGAGGTTTATGAAAGGCTCTTTTGATGTGTGTTATATGTAGAGATTTGTGCGAGTGTCAACGAGCTTTGACGTGTAATTTCACGAGGGTGCAACTTCCTTTAGTGGTGGAGTCAGACTATGTACGTAATAGCAGTGCAACTGTTGACTAAGAAGGATGAGGTACTAACTCAGGCCAAATCGGTGGTCAAAGATATTATATCTATGGAGAGTGTCATGTGATTCAATTTAATCATATTTGACGTTCCTAGCAGATTGGTTAGACTCGATGAGTAGCGAATGGATCTCGGTCTCATTACTGATATTCTGATTGGTTATATGGTTTGATTGAGGCAGATTTAGTCTCGTTGATATTGTAATTGTTGAATGTTTTGTATTTCTTTTTTTTTTAAAAAAATGCGCCTAAGGATGAAATATATGCAGTTAATTTAGTTTAACCATCTTCATCTTATTTATTTGAAGGTGTTTTTGTATATTTAATAAAAACACAAAAATTGTTTGACAATACATTTTTACTACGTATATATTTCCAATTACCCTTCTTATTTTGATTTGTGAATGAGTTGACTTAAACAATGTGGACTTGACTTTATAATATATCTTGTTGTCTCTACTTTAGAGGGTTAAAAATGTAATTAACCGTTTCATTATCCATTGAAATATGGGGAAAGAAAGAAAATTGGAAAAGAAAATCTAAAACCTCAATTTTGTAAATCAAAAAAACTGTGCAAGATTTGAATAGATTTTGGGGTTGAAAAACAGATCTGTTTTTCTTTTTCTTTTTTTTTTTACTTTTAAAAATATTTGATCATATAAGTTTTGATATAATATAAGATGGAAGATGGTGAAGGGAGACAACCAAAGTTTTTCAAAAAGATGTTTTTGTATAGCCACAACCACAAAATAAACCAAGTGGATGAACCACTTCATTTAAAATTTCAGAATGGCCATCTTCATTGGAACCTTTACATTTCATATCACCCAATAATATTTCAATCAAATCTACTCCCCTTTTTATGCAAAGTCTTTTCCAAATATCTTTTTCTTTCAAATGAGATTCAAAAATACACATGTGATAGAATATATATATATATATAATATATATATATATATATATATATTATATATATATATATATATGAGGCTCCTCAAATTCTATAAAAAGATTAATTTGAGAAAATTGTTATATAATGAAATGAGAACAATTGAATATGTTGTTCATTAAATATTAATATGGAATTGTAGCGAGATAGTTTAAAGAGATTATTTTAGATCGAGCTCAATTCTTGGAATTACAAATTTTATTCAAACTATATAGAGTATTTTTAGTTGAATGAGATTAGGTTAAATTATATTTTTAATCCCACTCAAATGGTCAAAATGTGTAAATTTTTCGATCTAAATGACTCTCATTAGGTGATAGACCTAACTTAATCATACTTATGTATATTTGAATTAGAGCTTTTCTCACATTGAACGAAAAACCTTAGCCTTCCCAATGATAGTTTGCTTCTTTTTTTTTTTCGGGCAACACAAAAAATAATAATAATAAATAAAGAGTTGTTTTCAAATATAGAAAAATGAGTCAAACTATTTACAAATATAGAAAAATTTTACTGTCTATCGCTCAAATGATAAAATTCTATCGTAGTATATCGCTAATAGACAGTAAAAATTTATATATTTGTAAATAGTTTGATATTTTTTCTGTTTAAAGTAATTTGCCTAAATAAAAAGTAAAATTAAAATTCAGAAAAAAGAGGAAGCAATCCTTAATAAAATTTTATTCATGCTTTTGGAGCTCATTTCCATTCTCAAATAGTAGTTTACTTTGATATCATATTATACCTTGTGAGAGATAAATTTAATGGTGCAAAAAGAAAAATATAAATTTGTAAGTAATAAAATCTTGTTTATTTCAGCTCAAACTAATTCCATTTCATCATCAACAACAAGCCAAGCCTAACCCACCAAGATTAAGAATTGGACATAAATCACCATCTAAGAGGTTGGGTTGGGCCAAAACAAGCCAATTCAATGTCAAGCTAAGCCTAAAAATCTTGATCCATGATCCAATCTCTAGGCACCCTGAATAATATTGTAATGAAAAAATAAAAATTAAAAAAATTAAAAAAAAAACTTCGAACGCATCATGTTTGTAAAAATAAATTACATGGAATTTTGTCAATTTAGGCCTTGTTTTGTAAGCATTTTATCTATTTCTTACCGATGATTTAAAAAACCAAGCCAAATTTTGAAAACTAAAAATAATAGCTTTTAAAAACTTAATTTTGTTTTTAAAATTTGAAAAAGAATTCAACTGTTGTACTTAAGAGAGATGCAAATTAATGTAAGAAATTTAGAAGAAATAAGCTTAATTTTCAAAAACAAAAATAAGAAATGAAATAGTTACCAAATGAAACCTTAGTTTCATGTTTCGGAATAACTTTTTTAACTCAACCAAATTATAAAAATTAAATAAATAAACTTTTGAAAACCACCTTTTCTAATGTGGAAAATGAACTAGGATTGCAAAAACATTTTTGAAAATAGATTACTGGATAAAAAATTTTTAAAAAAAAAATTGTTGAGAAAAATGATTTTAGAAAACAGAAAAATTGGCTTAAAATTTAAAAATATTAGTAAAAAATAGATAATAAAGCATGAATTTATGGATGAAAGGAGTGTTTATAAGCTTAATTAAAAAAAATGGATACTAAACGGGCCTAAATAATAAAATCATTCAATTCTTTAGCCTCAGTGAAAAAGACATGTGTTCATCCTAGATGTAAGAAATGAAAGTTGAAATTATGAAAGAAAAACCCTTTTAATAAAGCTTGTGGATGATTCTTGAACTCATACCCTCCAACTTTCGTCCAAATCAAATGAGATTTATTGAGCCATAAACAAAAACAATTATGTCTAATTCCAAAGAGTCTGCCTGTTCAATTCATAGTTTATTAACAATACATTACTTCAACAGTTTCCTGACGCTGCAAAGCCCATAGCATAATTTCCAAACACTTCTTCATGCCATTTTCTTTCCCTTCCTTTTTCCCCACCAAAACATACACAAAAGAACGACGATAAGTCGGTCACCAAAACCATTACTTGCAGCGCTCGTCTAACCAAGAGATGATGTCATCAAATACCTCGAGTATTACTTCATCTGGTTCACCCTCTAAAAGAGAATGGTATGCATCCTTGTAAAGTTTTATCTTCTTATCTGAACTGCTCGCTTTCTCGTACAACACCTTGCTTACGGATGGGTCGGTTACAGTATCAGCCTCCCCATGCAGGATCAGTAATGGCAGGGAAATCTAGAAGACATCTCAATAAACTGAATTAGTTCTCGAAGTTGTGTTTTCTATACGAATTTGCAATAAAAGCCACAATGTATCTTTAAAGGAATTAGATTCTTAAACAAAAACTAGAAATGGTATTACATTCTGCGATGAACTGTCTTTTTCCAACAAAAGAGTATCAAAAGTACAAAAGAGTGTCAAACAAAGGACTAAAAGAAATGTACAACCACCATGGAATCAACAATAAGGCTCTCCTAACTGGTTAACAAAGAGAATAGGAGCAATTAGAAAAGTACTTGAACTTGAAGGGACGTAAAAACAAACGACATCTTGTGAAAGTTGATCACACGATCACTCTTAATGAAACTATTTCTATTTCGATCAAGGGATGATGGATAAATATCCCTCATTGCCCGAACAACTATTTGTTACTTTCGGAAAGAGAGAGATGGTTGGAGATAAACTCTCTCCAATACGGCAGGGATATCTGCTACTATATTTTGCTTTGTGCAGTTTGGAGCTGCTTTTATTAGGCGTTCGGCTTTTGGTTGGTCAGACCTAGGGACTATCGAGGAGATGAGGAATTTCTTCTTGATTTCCCCTTTTGTGATAAGCGATTAGGGGAGGTTTTTATGGCAAGCTAGGTTGTGTGTTGTTTTGTGGGGTCGGTGAAGTGAGAGGAATAATAGGAATAATAGAATTTAGAGAGGGCTTTGGAGGACTTCGAGTGATGTGTGGTCCCTTGTAAGGTTTCACATTTCACTTTAGACCTTGGTTACTAAAATCCTTACGCCTCATTTTACTTAGTCGAAGCCTTTTTTTTATAGTTTGATTTCCTTTTCTGTGGGATTTGTGTTTTTTGCTTTGTTTTTTCCTTGTGTTCCTTCATTTTTTATCAATGAAAGATTGATTATTCATAAGAAATAATAATAATAGAAAAATCTGGTAGAAGATCCTCTCGGAACCTAAAAACCGAGTGGACATAAAAAAATAATTATAATAATAGAAAATTATGGTAGAAGATCCTCTCGGAACATAAAAACCAAGTGGCATAACAAGGAATACTGCTCAATTTGTACACTAAACTTACATTAACCACTTGTGTAAATCTGTTATTTATCAAGTTTATGACAATATGACATCTTTTTTACCCATTGACCCAAGCTTCTAGATCATACCAAATGTTTCAGCATCATTGAGATAGCATACATATGCGGGAAAATGTCTTGACGAAGGGATGATGGTCATTACTTAAGAGTTTATCTCTTACCTTGTTCATGCATGACTTGTCAAAACCCACTAACCCTTCCTCAGTTCAAAGATTAACCCTATCACCCTCTAGGTCCCTCCATCCTTTTCAATCTTCTCTCTATTCCTACTTCCTCCTATTCTCCCTCTACTATCTCTTTGACTCTCAAATCTTTTCATTCCCTACATCCAGCGTCCATAATACATCCAAAGCATTAGCCCCTGTAGCACCCAAAATGGGAAACACGAAAGATGTTGAAACACCTAAAACTAGAGAGTAGACATGTTCAATCTTCTAGATGTATAGGAGCTACAAATTAGGAAATTTTGCATTTTTTTTTTTCAATTGATAGACAGCACAAGCTGTGAGCAAATATAAACTTTGTATCCTCTCAATGAATGAAATATTCTTCCTTTGCTCTACCAAAGCTCAGAAAACTCATCTCAGATGATTATTGATGGTTTTGCTTGCTTATGACATGCCCGTTGTAACTGATTCATTGATGATATGAAATAACAGAAGGGCAAAGATTGCCATGAAGATTACAGGAAACTATTGAGCCGAACTTCAAAAATCATAACTTTCAAGATATTGGGCAGTAAACTTCGGCTGACAACTCTCGAGTTCTTTTACATCATCCTTCAAGCAAGTGGCCATTGGATCCATTTTATTCTAGAATGTCGGGCCATTCATGAATGCACTAGCTATTTGTCCTGGCCTGAAACAAAGGGAGTACAAAACAGCCCACTATTGAGTTTTACTTCATAGAAATAAGATGAACCGCTAAGAGGGGCATACGTAGTGATGAAGGAAGGAGGGACATCCCTTGTTTGTCTTACATTCAAAATTATATTAAATATGTGATCGTAGATTCATTCCACCACATTCTGTGCATTGTGTTTTGGATCATCTGGCTTTTGCCTATGCCAGGTTCCAAGTATTTGACTTGAGAGTTTGAATGGGGTGGGAGTTGGGACTTGAGAGTTTTTCCCATCAAGCTGATCTGGAAAAATGTTTTGGAGGCCTCGAGTGGTCAATAATTTGGTTTCAACAACTTGAGTTTGTGGGTATAGAATACAAACAATTTGCGAATGAAAGAGTTCTGGGGTCATCACACATGGTTTATGAATTGTTCAGATAATCTACAAATGGAGAAAGAAGAAAAGAAAAGAAAGAAACAGGCTGACTTTATAGAAGAACGAATATGGAACTAACAACGTTTATAGACAACCTTACTTGAACAGGATCTAATCAATAGATTGCACGTCCTTGCTCCTTCAAAAGGGTTCTGTTGTAGTGCTTTCTTTAATCTCATGTGCAGCCCTTGCTCCTCTACCTCCATGTTATTCTCCACATTATGGAAGGTGACATTTTCTAAGGTTAAAGTATGTTTGACAAGGTCTTACATGGGGTGTTATGGATTGGGTTTAGATGCATTCTTCCACCTTTTTGGAGGCTTCAATGGTGCATTCCCAATAGGAAGGCATCTGAAGACTGGGACCACTTGATCTGGAGTTGCTAGTTTACTCAAGCAATTTGGAATGGCTTGTTCAAGGCTTTTGAAGTCTGTTTGGCCCCAGGGAGAGTGGTTTGATGATGGAAAAGGTCCTGCTTCATCCAATCATCTTCCCTTTAGGGAGAGGGGTGGAGTTTAATGGAGGGTTTGGTTTTTTTGTCGTTTATGGGCATTTGAACCAAGAGAAATAACGGAAGGCATCTTTAGGAGGTATTCTATGGAAGAAGTTTAATCCATAGCTAGAGTTACACCCCGCTTTGGACGTCTATATCTAAAGATTTTTGTAATTGTTCGTTTGGTCTTATTCTCCTAGATTGGAACCCTTCTCTTATTTGCTAGGCTAGTCTTTCTTTTTTTTCAAACAAGAAGATGAAAGTTTTCATTGAAGAATCCTGATTTGGCTCCTCTTGGGCTGCTTCTTTGCTTGTAGGTCCTTTTTTTCTGGCCAATGTAAGTCTCTTGTATCATTTCAATGGTTCTTTTATTCCAAAAAAAAAAAAAAAAGAAAAAAACTCCTTGTTTGGGGTGCCCTCCCCCTCTGAATATAATTCTGTCTCATCAACATTGTATCTTATCCAAAAGAGAATTATGGAAAAACTACATAATTCCGGAAGAGTAATTACAGAATCATATGAAAATATAACTTCTATTCTAAAACATATAGATACTGAGCAGTGGACCAGCTTACAGCTTGCAAGATACTGAACAAGTTTAATCATATCGCATTCCTGAGGCTTAAACATAGTTATTAGCCTCAGGCATATATACACACACACACACAATATATATTTCTTACATTAATCTGCACCAATATAAGCCTTGCTAAAGCATTACATGCCTGATCATAATCACTTTTAAGAAATGAATGTGTCAATAGTCAGTTTAATATTTTAAAGCTTCAACAGGAAAAACGGGGAGAAAGATTCTGAGGAGCATCTGAAACCTATGTTTAAAAAACAAAATGAAAAACATGTGCGGTGAAGACCAGTGGAGCAAAATATTAGGAAAAAAAGATATCATGATTAAAAGGTTGTGAGCCTAGCTTACTTCTTTCAATCTGCGTTCTATTTCTTGCGTAGTTTTCAACATCTCTACTGCAGTCTGCAGGCGTGGTTTATGTTTGTATGCAACGACATTATATGCTGTCTGCATACATAGAAATGCCACAAAAAAATAATAATAAATATATCTACTAACATATAGATTAAATACTTCACTTAGAAATAGGACGAATAAATCTAGGTGAACTTCTAGAGAAAAAACCCGCCATGAACAAACATGCGTTTGTTATTTTAAATACCACCACTATGTTCAAATAAACATTCTGATTAAGGAGCATACCAGTTCTCTATACTTCAAGTCTCTAAAAGCTACCTCAGCCAGATCTTTCTGTGGAACCAACTTGTACTTTGGAAGGAATTTTGACACTCCGATCAATACTTGTGCAAGTGCCCATGGTGGAACCATGTCATCTGCAATCTAGAAAGGACTTTTGAGTTGACTGGAGCCCTAACCAACAAGGAAGGTATTCTATAAAGCAGAAAGATACCTTGCACATTGGCGCAACAAGAACTGCACCACTCCATGAACGAGGTTGTTTTAGGTGTACCTTGAGAGCCACAGCTCCCCCCATAGACTGCCCAAAGAGAAAGCTTGGGAGAGCACTAAACGCTGGGTTCTCTGCCCTTGGAATTCAAGTAAATAAATTTCTTATAAAGGATTGTCATTGAAAAACTTTGTTATTTGTTTGAATGATTTCTGTTGAGACATTAGAAAAATAAAACAAATATTTTACAGAGGCGGTACCTACAGAAAGTATTTTCCACAATAACAAATATGTTACTTCTAAAAATTAAAAACTTTTTTGAAAAAACAAAAATAAAAACCTTGGAGGATATGTTGGACCCTTTTTTTTTTAACTAGGCAGCAGGAGATAGAGTATAATCTTAACTTAAAGGATGAAGCAAAATATCATTCCTCAAGATTCATTCCAAGGAAAGTTTCACAGCTTCCTCACTATTATAAACATTTTCAGATTAGTTAACAACAAAATTTGGTAAGTTAACACACCTTTCACTTTGGAGTAATGTTCAATGACGTCATCTACAATTCTGTCAAAGCTTTGTATAAAGCCATGGAGACCTTCTGAAAGACCAAATCCTGGATAATCCATAGAAAAGACACCATATCCCGACAATGCTAACTTCCTTGCAATTCCTGAAATACAGTACCACAAAAAAACGTCAATGCCTATTACAGCATACAAAACGAAAAACTAGGTCATTTCTACTACTTGACAGGAGCCACATGCCTTCAAAGAAAAATGTGCAGGTGTCTCCATAGCCATGACAATAACACACCATTGCTTTAGGACGGACAGTCTCTAGAATCCAGCTTTTTGAGAATATACTCAGTCCTCTGGAGTTGACTTCATATGTCTACTAAAAAGATTGATCATCTTAGCTTGACAACAAGATTGCATAGACTTCCAAGAAGTACAGAAGGGTGTTAAAACTTTCATTGATAACTGGTTCATATAACAGAGCAGCTTTAAAAAAAATTAATACTATCTTAACAAAGCACGTGATTCTTTTTATCTTCTTCTTTTTTTTGACACAATATGAAGACTTCTATTAATATGGATGAAATTGTATTGCAATTGACTTCTCTTCCACAGCCAAATTAATCCCATTACAACTATCTATTTATACATCTGGAAAAACAACCCAAAAGACACAACAATTAAGGTTTTTAAAATTTTTTAACTACTCAATAATGTATTGAATTCAGTTATGCCCAACTTTTATTTTGGACCTTCAATCCAATCGGGAAGTTCCTCCTCCATCCGTCCTTTCAAGAGAAAGGTCAGTTTTTATGACTTGCTGGGTGTGTGCTATTTTGTGGATGATTTGGGAGGAACAAAATAGTAGGGTGTTTTCTTTTGGGTTTCGATTTCAAAGACCTTTTACAATTATTTGATAGGCTCTATTTTGTATAGTTTGAGTCCCTTTCTTTAATGGAATTTCTTTTTGTAGGCTTGGTTTTTTGTATGCCCTTGTTTTCTTTCAATTTTTTCTCCATAAAAGTTATTATTTCTATCCAAAAAAATCGAACCATTCATGTGCGTACCCTAGACAAGTCTAGATTTTCGACATTTCGCAAAATGATAAACAAATTGAACAACATGCATTCAATTTTAGATATTACCTCTTCCGTCCTCAATCCGTCGCTTGGTGTCTGAAAAAGAAAAACGATCAAAGTCATTGAAATCCAACACAAATCTAAAAACTAGACAAATAACAGCATATCGACTTATCCAAAATCGACTTACACCTTAATAACATAGACGAAGATGAAGCTAAGAAAGAAGCGAAAAAATCAAAATACCTTGAACAGAATGTGATCAATTCCGAGCTGAATTTCTCTGAACAACTCCCGCGCTCGGCGTCTGGCGGCCACGCCGTCCATATTAGCATCAAGCAATTTCTGCAACTCATCATCGACACCTTGTAATTTCTTTCTCGGCGCCATTATCGCCTTCCTGAAGCTCCTCTTTCCTCTCAAACCTCCCTTATCGATGTATTCTACACCATTTCAAAAAGGACCTGTCAAAATCCACAATACATTACAGAAAAGAAAATTCAAAAAATCAAAAAAAAAAAAAATCATCAAATTCATCAAATGCTTTTGAAATTTACGTGAGCGGGTGTTGGCAATTGTTCTTCCTATCTTCGGTAGATTGCGTATGGCGAGAAAAGTAGTGGAAAAAAGATGGCAACGGCATCTAAAAAGTTCCGAGGATCTGAATGCCGCCATGTGGAGTTGACATGATTAGCTTTCGGAAATTGTTTTAACCATAATCAAAGAGAAGGTCAGAGCTCGTACTTTTACCCGTTGGATCTGCTGTACTCTCTATTTTTTAGTTTTATTTCATGGAGTCTCCTCTCAGCCATAAGTTTTTAATTCAATACCTTCTTTCTCCACTGTCAATTTCGACCGCTTTAAATATTATTTTAGTCCCTTGATGTTTATTTTTTTTTTCATTTTCATCCCTAAATTATCTTAAAATTATGCGGGAAATTGCTATTTTTAACCTAAAAAAATTTTCACCTTTCAAAACTAATCTCTTTTTTAAAAACTACTTTTTCTAACCTCTTTTTTACTTTTTGAGATTTTAAGAGGAAGGTGAAAATATCATTTTGTCCCTTCATTCAAGTGTACCATCTTAACTTTTTTTTAATACAATTTTTCAAACCCAAATTCAATTTTCAACATTAAACTTAATTTTTTCATTTGGTTGTTATCATGTTTTTGCCCAGTTTCAACATTTGTTGTTATTTTTAAAAGAAAAAAAATTAGAAAACAAAATTTCGTTGACATTTCTTGTAAGGATTGAATTTTTTTTAATAAAAAAAGTCTTACATTTAATTTTTCTTAAAATTGAAAACGGGGAAATTTTAGTAAATTTCAATTCTTACAAGAAATTAAACTAATTAACTTAAACTTATCGGGAAAAAAGTTAGATTTGGGTAAAAAAAATAAATTAACCAAGAATAAAAAACTTTAATTGAAAAAAAAAGGAAAAAAACTACTGAAAATTTAATTGGTAAGAATCTTACTGGAAAATATCCAGTAAACTTACTAGAAAAATTCCAATTAGCTTGAGTTTAAGTTTAAAAAATTAGATTGGCAACTAAGATTTCTTTTTTAAAAAAAAGTTTCTTCTCGTAAAGTCAAAGTCAACTTTAGAAGAAGGTTGACTTCTCGTAAAGTTAATCCTTTTATAAGCTAATTTTACGAGAAAGTCAAACTTCCCGTTAAGTTTACTTTTCTCGAAAGTTGACTTTGGCTTTTTTTCTTTTTTAAAAGAAAGTTTCAAAAATCTAATTTCTTTAAACTTAAACTTAAGTTAACAAAAAAAAAAATTCTGGGTAAGTTTCCAATAAGCTTCTTACCATTTTTCAATAAGCTAATTTCTTACCATTTACTTGATATTTTCCAATAAGTTTCTTACCAAGATATTAGTTTAGAAATTTTTCAGTAGCTTTTTTTTTTTTTTTTTTTTTTTATCAATTCGAGTGTTTTATTTTTTAACTTAGGTTAATTTATTTTTTTTACCTAATTCTAACTTTTTTTACGGTATGTTTAAGTTAGTTTAGTTTCTTGTAATAATTGAAATTTATTGAATTTTTTCCTATTTTCAATTTTAAGGAAAAATTAAACGTAAGACTTTTTTTTTTAGAAAATTTTCAATCCTTACAAGTAATGCCAACGAAATTTTTTTTCCAATTTTTTTTTTAAATAACAACAAATATTGGTTGAAACTTGTCAAAAACATGATAACAATAAAATGAAAAAATTAAGTTTAATGTTGAAAATTGAAATTGGGTTTGAAAAGTTATATTAGAAAAAGTTAATATCGTAGACATTCGAATGAAGGGACAAAATGGTATTTCACCATGTGGGACCCTCCACTTAAAATCTCAAAAAGTAAAAAAGAGGTTAGAAAAAGTAGTTTTTAAAAAAGAGGTTAGTTTTGAAAGGTGAAAACTTTTTACGTTAAAAATAGCAATTTCCTAGATTCTGTTAATAATCTGTTATCAATGAAAGATTCTGTTAATTTTTATAAAGGGTCTAGTTTGAGTCTTTGACTCATGTTGTTAAGATTCTGTTAATAAATTTGATGCTACAATTAAATATCAATTTTATATCTATAAATTTTGTGGGTTGTATCAATTTAAATTTCAAGATATAAATGGTAGGGAAATTACTATAAATAAAAAAAAATATCAAATTATTTACAAATGTAGAAAAAGTTTACCGTCCATAAGTGATAGACCGCGATAGGATTTTATCGCTTGCTTTCTATCGTTCGGGCGATAGAATTTATTTGCTTAACCGATAGGAAGTGATAGAATTCTATCGCGATCTATCAGCGATAGATTGTAAAAATTTTCTATATTTGTAAATAATTTGGCTCATTTTTTCTATATTTGAAAAGAGCCTAAATTGTATCAATTTAAACCATGTTTTATTTGGATACACTTATAAAATTTTGAGGTTTAAATTGATATACTTATAAAAGTCCAGGGTTTAAAATGAGATACTTATGAAAGGTATGGGTTTAAATTGATACAATTATTAGTTTGGGGTTTAAATTGATACAATCCTCAAAGTTCGTTCAGGTTTAAATTGACACAACTCCCAAAGTTTAGGGGTATAAATTGATATTTGCTCTAAAAATTTTCTAGTATTACATATATAGGAGTACTATATTCATTTTGTTCACACTAAGAAATTTATATTCATAAATATTAGTGATCTCTCACTATTTTCAAAATATGTTGATGTGATAAACGATAAATAAAAGTAGTATGAAAAATTTTTCATAATACCATAATATTAGAAATTTTCTCGTGTAACATATATTTAGATGACTGTAACACCTATGTAGCTTAAGTGGGTTGCCAAATAAGCAAGTCAATATTATATAAGAATTTAAGTCTTCATTTAAGTGGGTTGAATGCTAAAATATGTGTTTTTACACTAAAATAGCTAGAACAAAATATTGATGAAAAACACAAAAAAAGGAAAAGAAAATGTCATCAACACCAATGTTTATTCCATCTAAAGATGTCCACGTGACGGGGTGGGGCTGGGATGCCTTCCCCGCGCGCCGTCCATGTTCTTTATTTCATTCTCCATTCCCGCTAAATTCTCCACAGAGAATTCATGGGGATTGAGTTCCCTGAGAATTTTTCCTATTTGATTTTTTTAAAAAAATCAATTACTTAAATGGTTAACTTTTATATGATTATTTTCACATGGACAATTAAAATTTAAAGAGAAATTACTCAAAGTTTTCAAGTTAAGGAATTAATTATCTATTAAATTATTCATATATCTATTAAATTATATATATATATATATATATATATATATATATATAATCTAAATTTATTAGAATTCAGACATGTCTTTTTTTACACTAATTCAAACCTATTAATTATTTTGGTCATTAAACAATAAATCTTGAAAATTAAATAAAGTCTAACATTGCGGGGACGGAGAACGGGACAGGGGCGTGGGCCCTGGGATGAGGACGAAAAATGCATTCCTGGTCCCCATTTAGCTTTCGGAGAATTTTTCTCCCATTCTCCGCCCCATTTGGAGCGAGTCCCCACAGGCCCGTCTATGTGGAAAAAATGGAGTCTAATTCCACCCATTTTTATAATGCTATGGATATTTTGAAGATCGATATAAATAGTGATAATAAAATCTATAATTTGTTTAAAAAGTGAAATAAGCTCACATATTGATTAAAATAATTTATTTAACTTTTTCTAGTTTATGAAAATGCTATTTGTGGATCAATATATCTATAAAATTAAATTTTTTATATTTCCGTTCATATTTTTGTTAAAATTTATTTTTTACTACAAACTTAAATTCAATGCACGCAACCCAAAAAATAACTCAATAGTTAAGACATATATCACGATCAAGAGTCAAATGTTTAAATCTCCCCACTCAAACATCCGTCTATACTCATTCAAGGACCTGCACTACAAAATATTCAAGCTAGTAATGATGGATTACAAAATTGTCAATTTGGAAACAAGAAAGTTAAGAGTTGAAGTTATGTGTATTATCGTTAATGATATTAACCATCTTAATCCAAATCAACCCCTTGAGGTCGAGATTACTATGGAGACTCGTACTTCAACTATTTATTATTATTATTATTATTAAGTTAAAGTGAGGTGAAATAATTCAAACTTCTAATCTCATGGTCAAGAACATATGCTTCAACCAATTAAACTATACTTCAGGTTGACATATTTATTGGTTAGAAAAAGTGGATAGATCTCAAAAAGTCGCCTTCTTTTTTCAGGCTATATATCCTCACACTTTAAGGGCATGTTTGGGAGTGATTTTAAAATCGTTAGAATCAATTTTGTCATTTTTAAAATCACCAAAAAAACACACGTTAATCATTCAAAATTAATTTAATTTTCAATTTTACACTTTTAAATGCAATTTTCAATCATCAAAATAGTTTTGAAGGATTAAAAACATATTTTAAGGTGATTTTAAAAATGACAAAAGTGATTTTAGCCATTTTAAAACTACCCCAAATATGCCTTAAATTTGTCAGACAAAGCCCTTTTCATAGAACCTTTGAAAATACACAGAATGGCAAACTGAGAATAACAACTTTCTCAACAAAGGGGTTCGACCATTTCACTACGATAGTAAGAATAGGACCATCATCCAAATCAAGAAGCAAATGCTCAAAACTCCCAAGTTTTAAACAAATCTAACAACATGGAGGCCTTGGAATGGTTTAAATCACTGTTCGTGCGAATCAGCAAAAGCTCTGTACAAGAACTTCTGAACAATTGATACAAACTCATCTACTTTTTCTTCATGAGGTAGATGACCACAATTCTTGATCACCTCCGAGTGAGATCCTGGTATGGCTTGAGAAAGTTTCACAGCATTCCAAGAAGGCACGAGTCTGTCGCTATCTCCGGTTATAATAAGAACTGAAACCGGTTACCAAAACAGCAGCCTCATTAGTATAAGATGCCTTCTTAGTTAAGGAAGAATTTGTATTTAGAAATGTATAGACTAGTACAGGTTAAGCTCATGAATACAACAAGTTTCACTTTCAACTGTTGAACTGATAAGGAAAGGGAAGAGGAAAAATCTTCTAATAACTTGTGAATATGGTGTTTGGCAGAATCAGTGTTGATTTAATATATGTAAGCAATGTGCATTAATTAGCCATTGAATTTTCACCTGAATATACAGAAATTCAACCTGAATATACAGGTCCCGTGTGGTCACCATTTTGTTTTTTATTTTTGATTTTTGAAAATTAAGTTTATAAACACCACTTCCATCTATTGATTTATATGTTTTCTTGTCTACATTTTAGTAGTGTTTTCATAATCCAAGTCAAATTTAAAAAATTAAAAAAAGTAGTTTTTAAAGATTTGTTTTCAGTTTTGAAATTTGGCTAAGAATTCATATGTTTACGTATAAAATATGAAAACCATTATCAAAAAATTGTGTGAAACAAGCACAATTTTAAAAAAACCAAATAATTATCAACCATGTCATACTTATTAATTTCTCAATAATTTCATAAATCTTCAATGGGTTTTTATTTTATCCTAGGAAGGTATGAGGTGGCTAAGGTATTAAATTTTCAGTCTGGCCCCAGGGCTTGTTTCTTACGGATTTGGCCTGGAGGTGTATAAGCATCTTTCATCAAATAGTCATTGAAAATTTGCAATTAAATATAAATTTCTCACTTTCTCAATAAGTTTATGGCTTGTTGGAGTATGCGCGATCTTATGGACTTTGTGGGATAGCGGAATAATAGGAAGTTCAGAGGGAAGGATAGAGACCCTAGTGAGGTTTGGTCTTTTGTTTGTTATCATGTTTCTTTGTGGGCTTCGATTTCAAAAACCTTTTGTAACTACTCTATAGGCATTCTTTTGCATAGTTGGAGTCCTTTCTTGTAGAGGAATGTCTCTTCTTGTGGGCTTGGTTTTCTTTTTTGTACGCCCGTGCTTCAATTTCAAAGACCTTTTGTAACTACTCTATAGGTATTTTTTTGCATAGTTGGAGTCCCTTCTTGTAGAGGGATGTCTCCTCTTGTGGGCTTGGTTTTCTTTTTAGTACGCCCGTGCTTGTACTTTTTCATTTTTTTTCAATGAAAGTTGTTTCTATAAATAAAAAATTAAATATATACATAGGATTTAATCAGAGTTTTCCGATTAAACCTCATCGAATACTTCAAAATACATCCTCTTAACACATTATATGATATCCATGCAATTCCTCATTTCATTTCCTCTTCGGTAAGTTCTTATTAAAAAAAAGGAAAAAGGAAAAAAGATGCTCTTTGGTAAGATTCTTTTCTTTCAGAAGGAGCTAAAAAAGACATTCCAGGTTGGAGAAATCAAAAGAAGAGTAATTACAGAACTTAGAGCAAGAAATAGACAAGATCCAACCAAGACAATATTATCCCATAACTTCCACTAGTCCTTACATTTATGCTTTGAAATCTCTGCTATCATTTTTCAACCAAATGTTCCAAGAGAACAGCTCTAACAGCTTTGGGTTGGGCCTAAGAACTTTAGCTTTCATTTTGTTCAGGTTTGAATTCTTTTTTCAGTTACAAGTTTCAGTTATTATTCTTTTATGTTTCTACATTTTTAAACTCTCCACTTTAATCATCTACAATTAATATTGCACATATAATTTTTTAGTTTTAAGATTATGGATCTTTCATTTGTATATAAGCGTGTGTTTTGATGGGAGTTTTGTATCATCAATAAAGAATTATTCTCCTCCTTTTGGATTCAACTCTGACATATTTGTTCAACAAACAATAAGATTTGTACTATTCCTTCATCAATATCACTATCATCCACGTAGCATAAGGGGAAAACGAAAATATACACATGATGTGAAGCATGTTATAGATTGAAAGCTTGCAAAATAACGAGAATATACACATGACGTGAACATGTTCAGGCAGCGTACTGTTGGGAGAATAAAGAGTTCAGACTATTATTTAAACTTACCAGGACAGGAAATTTCATGAAGTCTTTTTGAAAGTGATGAGGAAGTCCTATCCGTAAGCATTGCTGCAACAAATTCCACAAGTGCCTTATCCCAGTTTTTTGTCCTCAATGGCTGCAATTTTACCATGAGACAGCCTTCTCAAATTAAAAACAAAAAAAGGTAGGCTCCATTTGATAACCGTTTTGTTCTCTGTTTTTTAAACTTGTGTTTGTTTTCTTACCATTTCTTCAAAATGGTTTTCATCCTTCTTAAGAAATTATTGAAATTCATAGCCAAATTTGAAAAACAAAACAAGTTTTTAAAACCTGTTTTTTTAGTTTTCAATGCTTAGCTTAGATTTTGAAGAATGAAAACATCCCTTAAAAGTGAATAACAAAACAAAGAAGTCCAAAGGTGATAGTGTTTATAAGCTTAATTTTCAAAATCAAATGGTTATCAAGTAGGACGGGTCCTAAGAAATATCTACCTAAAATACTTACCTTTGTATAGCCATGTAGAACATGCTCATTTACTCGAGCAGAATCATACCAAGCATTCTTAATAGCAACAATACCAGCTTTATCTATAATTATTCGTACCTGGACACAGAATGTTCATAAAATTAATATGTTCAGATACTAATAAAGAAAAGGAGTCGAACATGAAGAACCTTTAGCAAATGACGAAGAGAAATATTTTACCAACGTTAGAATCAAGGTTGAACGAAGAAAAGCTGACAGAAATTTTATGTACAAGAAGTCGACAATTTCGAGAATTCTTTTCATCATCTGCATTATTGACCGCACAATGAACTTGGCCACCTCTGACAGAATCTTGAACAGCTGAATCACTGGATTCCCTCCAACATTTGAATCGGAGACGTTCTCTTGGACCAGGTTGTCCTGGGGCAATCTACCTCCTAAAGGAGCCAGAATTGCTGGGGCAACAAGGATTAAAGCAGCAACACTTTGTGGATCTTGGAAATATGAATTTACTGCCACAAGCGAACCTGCTGAATGCCTAGGATGACAACAGTTTCCATTATTGGTTACCAAGTGCTCAACATTCAGAAAGATATGACATAGTTCATGATTCATAAATAGGTTTCAAATCTTCATTCCAGCTTGGTTTCATCAAGAAACTTTGTAACTGATATCAAAATGACTTATATTAGCTCTCCACTGTTGCAATGGCTCTTTTATCAAATGACTCTAGTTTAAGTGAAAACAAGAAGTTTAAGCCAATTTCACACATGATGTTCATGACATGAACCAAGGTGAAAACACTTATTTGGAGACATGATCTCACATCACTTTTTTTCCTTTTCTGATGAGTAACATCTCACATGTTAAAGATCATATAGTTGAGAGTCGTAAATCTTCAAAAGATTGAAAGTTTAAATGGGTAGGCATAAAGTATATGATAGAATCCACTATCCATTATGTGTCATTAGAACTATGCTAAAACGGAGCATTGGAAGGATAGATCGATGAAATTCATGGGTTCCCACCAGAGACAACCCACAGAACTAAAGATAAATATATGCATACCCAATCAAGATTGCCTTTTCAGCTCCTAAGAAACCGATGAAATACAGAGTAGCAAGGACTGAAAACGCCATGCTGTATGGATTTAGAGGTTTCTCGTCCTTTGTACCAGCAGAAGAATGCCCCAAATAATCTACCCTCGACGTCAATCCAAAGGCTGGTCGATCAAATGCCAGAACTTTGGAACCAGTGATATCAGCTAAAGGCTTCATCACCCAATTCCATGAGAAAACAGAAGCTCCAAAGCCATGCAAGAGAATTATAGGAAGACCAATCTTCTTAGTTCGATGAGGAGTTGAATTTATTGGCAGAGCTGGTGGATCAGGAGTCGGGGTTGGAGTTCGAGTCTGATATAAGGAGTCCCCTTGTAATTCCGGATCATAAACCTTGTAATGTATTTCCAAATCATTAAACTTACAGAAGCAACTATCAGGATCAGCCAAAGTTGTAGGCTCCAACAATTCTTCTTGATCTATACCAGCTATTTTCCTCCTCTGTTTAGCTTTGGAATCATACACTTGCTCTGTAGATTCAAAGAAATCACCCACAGAACATCTGTGTGAGCATCATTAGCAAAACCCAAAATCCTACTCTATCTACCAGCCATAAAAGAAAGGAAACATGGGATTCTTATACGGATGACCTTAAAAACAAGTTCGAAAACAGAATTTGGCATGGTTTCTCAAAACAAAGTTTTCTAATCTTTTGTCAGTGTTAAATACTTTTTTAATGTTTTTGCATGTTATTTTGCTCAAACTCTCACTCTGGCTCTCACTTTGGTTCCTATGGCTCCCTATTTTTCCTCTTGCTCTCACTCTAGTTTTCTCTTTTCCTTTCATCTCTCTTTCTCTCCAAACACCCTGGAGCCGTTTTGGTGTCAAAAAGGTAGGACCATTCTATTACAGATCAGAAATTCAGATTTGGAAGGTGCCGGCAGTGGAAGGAGGGTTCGCCGGAGACCAGGAGAGGGTGGCTGTTGCAGGAGGAAGAAGACAGGGGAGGAAGAGGGAAGAAGAGAAGGGTGGAGGGGAGAGGAATGAGAGACAAATAGGAAAAAGATAATAATAATAGAAATTCTTTGAAAACGATTAGAAAATTTTGTTCTGAAAAACGAGGTCAACTGTGAAATTCCCCAGAAAAGATCGTAAAAGTTCGGTTTCTTCAGTAGTAAACCCTAAAATTCTACAGAACTATGCAAACATGGTGATTCACCAGCAATGCAGAAAGCATAGAGAGAATAAGAAAACTCAGAAAGCATATTTACAGATATCGAATGCCAGAAGAAAGGAAGAAGCCAAGTAAATTACCAGAGTATTCAGCACCGGAGCCACCGATGAAGGAAGAAGAAGAAGAAGAAGCGGCAGCAGTGGAAACAGAAAGAGGAACACGAGCGATTGAGGAGCTACGCCGCGCAAAACCATAGTTACTCTGAATCCTTGAACCGCCATTGGTACCTGCACTTGAATGCAAGAAGAACAGAGCAGGGGAAAGGGAAGGAGAGAGCACGTGCCCAAACATCCAGCGTAAATGGCTCGACCCGATCCAGCCGAAATACTTGAGAGACGTGCCGTATAAAGCGTTATCGTCTAATGGCGCATTTTATCACTCTGAAAACGACAGCATCTAATCTTCGTCTTCCACATATAGGACCTAGCTTAGGGTTTGACACGAAATTGAGCTAACGAACAAAATGGAAGCACTAGTTTGCAGGAAGCTTGGAGATCCAACAACATCGGCTCCCAGCGATGAGAATTCTCCAGTAGTACTGAGTAAAAACCATCCGATTCCGTTGTTGAATTCTCCGACGTCGGTCAGAGTTCAGATTAAAGCTACAAGTTTGAATTACGCCAATTACCTTCAGATTCTTGGAAAATACCAAGAGAAGCTTCCTCTTCCTTTCATCCCTGGTTCTGATTATTCTGGAGTAGTCGTTGCTGTTGGCTCCAAGGTTTCCAAGTTTAAAGTCGGAGATCGCGTTTGCTCCTTCGCTGGCGACGGTTCTTTTGCTCAATTCATCGTTGCTGATGAGTCGCGACTGTATGTTTCTTTCTCGCCATTGGTCTCCTATTCTTTCGTTTATTACGACAGCCATGAATTTGCGCTGAAGCATCTCTCTTCTCTGTTTAACGTATTTTCCCAAACAACTGAAGATTCCGAGTACCTGATGGATGCGATCTGGTGGCTGCCGGCGCACTTCCGGTTGCGTTCGGGACCTCGCATGTTGCTCTTGTACATAGGGCCAAGTTGGCTCCTGGACAGGTATTTTTCTTCTCTCTGGTTGAGATGTGTAAATTTGTTGACATCTTACATGGATTCATCTCTAAAACAAAAGAATCAAATTAATATTTGTATATTAGATTTAGTATAGCAATCTTAACAAAAACCAAAGAATCAAATAAGAATTGAAGAAAGCAATCTATTTGTAATGGAGTCCTCAAATTCTTGTAGCATGACAAAATTCCTAGTACGTGAACAAATTTCTTTGCACCATTCTTTTGCTTCAAAAGCAAACATGTTGAGGATTAAGGTATTTCTGAAACAACTTTTTTAGATTGAACCAGAAAGTGTGTTGTCTCAAGAGACTGCGCCGGATTCATCATCGTTCTTCTCCCAAATTGTAATGGTACTCTAAGTGATCTTATGTGCAATCTCTTACAAATTCTCTATTGCTTGTTTGCTCTAAATAATAATGGACAGAGATGAGTATTTTGAGAGATTGAAAAGATGAAGAGTGAAAGAATATCTGTGCAAAAGTAGAGAATGATAGTGTTTTTCTTTCGGAAAATAAAACACCAGTATGATCATACAAGACTAAAAGAGAAGTGCTTGAACTCATTATTAGTTGTATTTTCACATTAGAGTTAAAATTTTCTCTTTTGGCTAAAGTTCAATAGCCATAGGCCAGCATTATTCCCTCCCCTGCTGCCTTTGATTCAATATGAAGTTAACTTCCTTTCTCTTGACTATTTGATTCTCAGAGTGTTGTGTTCTTAAATATCTGGACTTGTGGATAGAATAGCATCTATAAACTTCAGTAATGCAATAATTCATGATTTTAACATGGAAATTTTTAGGTACTGTTGATTCTCGGGGCAGCTGGAGGCGTGGGGCTAGCTGCTGTTCAAATCGGGAAGGTCTGCGGTGCAGTTGTTATTGCCGTTGCTAGGTAATCAAGTATTTCATATATCAACCATCAACTCTGTCCAAAAGTTTCTTCTGTTATTTCCTGGTCTTCCATTTTAGGGGTGAATACTAAAACCGACAAAACTGAACTGAATGACAAAACCAAACCGAATCGAACTGAAAATTTGACTTTTATTAAAGTATCGGTCGGTTTGGTTTGAAATTATAAGGAAATCAAAATTTTTGGTTTAGTTTGATTTTGGATTTGAAAATCAAACTCAAAACCGTTTTTATTGTATTATATAAGACTGAAAATCGAGTCGAACCATATATATATATATCCGAAAACCAAACTGAACCGAAATTTGTAGTTTAGTTCGGTTTGGTATATATCCAAAGCCGAAAATTTCGGTGAGGTAGTCAACCCGAACCGAACTGAACACCTCTACTCCATTTCCCCTTCTTAAACAAGATTTGGTTCAGTTCAATATCTATTACACTGGATTCTTTTAGAGCATATAATGAGATCTATCCCTTCCATTGTCCTTCAGGGGAGCTAAAAAGGTAGAGTATCTCCAGTCCTTGGGAGTTGACCATGTAGTAGACTTAAATCATCAAAATGTCATTGAAAGTGTGAAGGCCTTCCTCAAGGAAAGAAAACTTAAAGGGGTTGATGTTTTATATGATCCAGTTGGAGGAAAGCTGACAAAAGATTCGATGAAACTTCTAAATTGGAGCGCAAACATTCTTGTGATCGGGTTCGCCAGCGGGGAGATCCCTGTTATTCCCACGAATATCGCTCTAGTTAAGGTAACCTCTTTTTGGTAAATAGGCTTTTTGATTACTAGTTTTTCCTTCTATTACCATTTACTTCACCATGTTCAATCTTTTTATCCAATATGAACAGAACTGGACAGTTCATGGACTTTATTGGGGCAGCTACAATATACATAGACCTCAAATTCTTGAAGAGTCTATGAATCAGCTATTATCCTGGTTATCGACCGGGTTGATCCGCGTTCACATTTCTCACATTTATAGCCCATTAGAGGTGAGTAACCCTTGATCTTACTACAATTGCTGAAAGATGCAAAAACAGTTGAGAACTTGAGAATTCCATGTGGAATTGGGGTTTATACTGATCATCTTTTATCAATATCATTAAGTGAGCTTTTATCCTGTTGGTGAGTTACTGGTGAATCAAATTTGCTGTGTTATCACTACCACGAGTTGAATCAATACATTACTTATCTTCTTGAAGGTTGGAGGTTGAAATATTCTCAAATCAAAAGTAGAGAATTTGTCATGTTGATTATCAGGGTCATCAAGTTGCTTGCATATAAATAGATATGTCTCATTCGAAAATCGAATAGAGTAGGCTCTGTTTTGTAACTATTTGGTTTTTAGTTTTTTGTTTTTGAAAATTAAGTCTATAGACACTATTTCCACCTCCAAATTTATTCTTTTGTTATTTACTTTTTACTAATGGTTTAAAAAACCAAGTCAAATTTTGAAAACTAAAAATTAGCTTTCAAAATTTTGTTTTTGTTTTTAGAGTTTGGCTAAGAACTCAACCATTGTACTTAAGAAAGATGCAAATCATGGTAAGAAATGAAGAAGAAATAGACTTAACTTTCAAAAACCAAAAACAAAAAACAAAATGTTCACCAAACGGGACCGTAATTAACTAACGTGTAATGTGTGGCCTTTCGTGTTGGTGTTGGATTATCTCCATGGTAAAATGCAAGTTATCTGAATTGAAATATTCATCTGATTTTTTTTTTTTTTTATTTTGCAGGCCAACCTTGCTTTTTATGCCATAAAGAACAGAGAAGCTGTTGGGAAAGTGGTGTTGGTTTTTGACGACAAGACTGCAAAATCGAAGCTGTAACTTAGTCAGGGATTCGACATGGACGTGATTAAAAAATAGCTATAATGTACTGAAACTCAAACAAATATGGAGTATGAAGATTTGAATCTTTGATTTCAGACAAACGAATACATGTCAATTACCATTGAATTATGTTACAATAAATTAAAATTTGTTACTCCACGATTCGTGTCCTCAGAAATAAGGCTTTCAAACATAGAAGAAACCAATTGTGTATTTTGCCACCATTACCACAAATTGGACATATTGTTCTATGATATTTATTTGCTCTCTTTTGGCAGTCTCCTCAAAAGCGCTTTCTTTTTTTCTTTTTTTTCTTTTTTTTTTTTTTTTGATTTTGTGAGAAAAATTACTAGCTTTTTTTTTTAGTAAAGAAAAATTACTAGTTGACAATGATAATATGGCTCTAATAAATTTGGTTGTGCAATATATTTGCTATTATATCATCATATCATTATTTAGTTCAACAATTACAAAGATGAAAATTGAACCATTGACCTTTAAAATGAATTGGTAATTGATCTTGTCCATATGTTGGATAACATATTTTTAATTACTATTATTGATTATATTTGTATACGTAGCCTTCATATTTTAGCAGTCTAAAGCTTAGATTTTTTTTCTTTTTTAAGAATTTGATTGAAGAAGTAACATATAATTTTTCTACAATTTTGTCAACATGAGTATAATTGAGCATAATTTAACTAGTTAAAATATATACCTTCGAATAAAAGGTTTGGTTAAAAGTATATAAGTCCGACTAAGTGGTTGGAGCTTCGAATTCTCCACCAAAATTCTAAAAATTAAAATATATGTATTTGAATTAAAAGTTGTTCAATTATTTGTCTATTTGCTTTGATTTCAACCAGGTTTTTAACACTAACTTTTAATTTAACCAAACATTTGTTTTACCCAAAAAAAAAAATAATAATAATAAATGATTGTTTTAAATGGTAAAACGACTAGAAATATTTTTAAATATAGCAATGAATGTCATGATCATGACATTGTGTTATATTTGTAAATAAATTGGTTCATTTCACTATATTTAAAAACAACCCAAAAAATAGACTATTTTCAAATATAAAAAATTGAGTTACACTATTTACAAATATAGAAAAATTTCACTGATAGATAGAGAAATTTTTCTATTGTTATTTTTTCTATTTACAATAATTTCCCAAAAAAAATAACCAAACATTTTGCAATAAAATTAACCAAACATCTTAAGAAACAACTCTTTAGTCTTTTCCCAACACTAAATGCCAAACAATAAAAATAAAAGGGAATAGTAAAAGAATCGAACAGTTCTAGACTTGGGGAAATTTTTTCCTAAAAATCAAACGAGATATGATTTTGCTACCATTCACCATGTTCAAAATTATTATTATTATTATTATTATTATTATTTTCTTAGAATGAGATAGCATCAGTGGCACAACAAAGCAAAGAAATTGCCTGAAACTTTTGCTGTAAAATACGAATTCAAGCAGAAAAAGAATTAATAACTTTTATTCACAAAATTCAAAATGACCAAGATTTCTACATGTAAAGAGAGAGAGAAAAAATTATGTAAATAAATGAGAAGATAGAAAATGCAGCACCTCCAAATGATTATTCTATTGACAGATATCAAAGTGTTCTATTCACAAAGGAAGAGAATCTATTGGGCATAGCCTATAGATCAATTCGATCAGCTCCTATTTCCATTTTCAAGAAACGGATGCATTCCTGCTGCAACATTTGCCCTCCTCGCACTGGATCAAAACTGCACTTGTAGAAACTGAAAAGGAAATTAAATTAAATTATTATTATTAATAATAATAATAATAATACGTTTTAGTATCTTCATGAACCATTATGAACCATTAGAATCTTCATGGACATCAGAATTATTTGATTTAAATCTTGTTTTCATATAACATACACAATCAATTTGTTTTCATTTCGAAATTTGTGAAGATTCTAAGTCTATGTACTTCTAAATATTTGTTATAATCATTAAACTTTACGTAAAAATATTATATTCAATTTGTATTCATAATCTAACAAGAAGACAGATTCAACCTCTAACTTTGAGCTTTGGTAGTGTGCACACCATTAATGAGACAAATGCTGTTAAGTTTTACATTAGATAGTAAAAGAATCTATGACAAAAACTAAATTGATCTTTTTTGTGCAAAGTTTAGGACATGAGAACTAAAAGAGAATAAACATGAAAGTTTCCTAATGGATTTAACCGAAACTATTCTTAAACAAATTTCTTTCTGAATAACGCTTTCTAAACAAATTATTAATTCTGAGCCGAAGTGGTTTCACATATTTATGGTATGCAACTAGATCTGGGAAACAAGGTTTCTATCATCTTACACTTTGTATGAGATACAACAGCAGGAGGTGAAACAGTCGGATATATTTTCATTTCAATCTTACCTCCCATCCATGCCAACAATAATGATAGTGTTTTGAGATCCAAACGCTGCAATAAACTGTGTCACCTCCGGCAAATGGAACTGAGCAAATGACCATTCTGAACTGAAGTATCTTGGTAGGACCCCTGAAAATTGTGGTGAAAGATTAGTAAAACATTTCATGAGTTCAGAAAACCTCCATCGCGCACTAGTAAGAAAAAGAGAATATATCTCTTCTTTCATCATTTTCCTTGTTGAGACGATTAGAATTTTAATTATTTCAGTCAGTTAGTCATCCTAGCGTCTTTAACAATCCCGACCTAAAAAATTTAGTTCCCAAACTAATTGTTCTGTTTAAGATATTGGATACGCAGATAAATTACATAGAAACTACTCTTAACTATAATATTAAGCTTCAAAACATCAGGGATTTCAATCATAACCATTCAAAGTCCTCAATACAACCGATAAATAAACTATCTTACCTCTCATGAATGACAATGATGAACTAGGGTTTGAACCGGTATTCAAGGGAACAAGAGTGTCAATGGAATTAGAAGAATTTTGCTGGAACGGTGTTGGCCCCTGAATTACATTTGTATCAGAAGATGAATCTGCGCCAGCCACTCTCACTCTAAGGCTGAAAACATGAACAGTGCCTTTATCACTTGCTGCTGCCAACCATTGGACATTTGGTGAGAGAGCGAGACTGAAGATTTCTGCTCTGTCCACTCCTCTTCGTACCTAAACAGAAGTACAATGCAGTGAGAAACATGAAAAGGTGCACTAAAACCCTTCATAACTATCAAAAATAAAAAACTAAAAAAAGTAACACTAAGAGTGAAAATGAAGCCATTCCTCAATCCACTCATGGAAGAACGGTATTCTTGGTCATCAAATTTTGTTTCATAATGGAAGGAAAAATCATGATCCCTACCGACAGTTAGACTCTAACTCTATTTTCATTGTGTAATAATAAAAAATAAAAAAAGGCAATAATCGTGTGATTGCATATACCAATTCTTTACCTTTTCTCACTATCAAGAATATATCCAACATAAACAACTAGCCAACTAGGTGTTGGTCTAGTGATCCTAGATGGCTAATTGTGAGCTCAATCTGAAGTCATGGTTCAGACTATAGTGTTCGCCCATTTAAAGTATTAAATTAAATATTCTACAAGATAATAAATGATGGTGTAATTGTGCGATCCATTAACTTCCAGAGCCAGCCCCCATACTCAGTTTGTTCTTCTATTCTTTTTTTCTTTTTTCTCAATTTGAACGCATCCAACATGTGTGTAATGATAGAACTTGGAACCAAAGTCAGATCAGAATACTTAAATTTTGGGTCTAGCAGTACAATACCTCTTGCAAGAGCGTTCCATCCAATGTATTGAAAATTCTTATCAAAGTACCCTTAGTGCTAGCAGTTGCAAGAAGTAGACCATCCATTGTCAGCGTCATGCATGCAATATGAGAATCATGTGCATTGAATAACTTTGTCACGTTTAGTCCAAAGTGTTCGACATGCACCTGCCCACGTTGAACACCAGGACATGCCAGCACAAACGTATTTACATGGTGGGAAAGGCAACATAGGCCCCTTGGATTCGCAACAGTCTCAATCTGATGAAGAAGCTTGACATCCATCAGCGTGTAAACATAAATTTTATGCTCAAGTACAACAATGAAGTGTTCACGTTTCAGTTTTACAGCTCGAATCTCAGACCTAAATGAAAATTCACCAATGCATTGACTTTTATAATCATCCCATATCAAAACTTTGTTTGGTGGATATAGAGAATTAGTTCCAGTGCCCACAAGTGCTAAAATGTTGCACCGGAACAGCATCTCAACAATTTTAAATCCACCAATACCCAGCTCACGTCTAAATGTTTCCTTGAAAGGATCACAGTTGTAAATACGGAACCCGCAGCTTGTACCAGCAGCAAAACAGCTATAGTCTTGATTCCAGAACACTGAATGCAGTTCTAGCTCATTCTTTCCATTTTGTCCATCTTGGTCAATAGATATGGAAGCTCCAACTTCTGAGGATTCCTCCTGAGCGCCTGGCATTTCTGGTTTAAGTACTCCTTTAAATGTTTTAACAGCTGAGCTCGAGTGGGAAGAGGGATATTGTCCTTCACTGCCTGCAGCTCTTTACATTAGTTCATTTATGTGCAAATATGGAATCAAATGAACAACCCTTATCAAATATGTGGACTGAATACTTCAAAACTTTATAAGCAAAAGAAAAGAAGAAGAAGTCTTGAACTAAGACAAAGCAAGATTGGTAATTCGACCTTGCAAAAGTGAATGAAGCGTCAATGGTGCATCAATTGTTCTTGTGAGTGACACATTCACACATTCACAGAGTGAGAACAATATGAAAGTTAAAATGTATCTGTTAAGTATATATCTATGAGCAGAGATCAGAGAATGCCAATGTCACATACTTGCAAATTAGAATAAGACTGAAAACATTCCATTTGAATAAATATTTTATATGTACTGGCACTAGTGAAGTCACACTGCAAAGAGCAATTTTTTTTCCTATTGAATCAAAATATTTGACAATGTCAACTTCATACTAGCTAGATAATATTTCTGTTGAATTAAATAAGTTTTGTTAGTTTTGTTACCTAGTTCAGTTTGATGAGCTAGCTAGTAGCTAGTAACTCGTATATGACGTTGTAGCATTACATGGAATGACGTAGCTATCAATATAATCTTTGCAGCATTATGCTTCGTCAATTTTGCATTAACTTAAGGCAGCTTAGAGTGATGAAATAAACCCTAATGAAGTATCAAAATTTTTGTTAGAAGTTTAATTTTACATTCTCTTGCATAATTTTCCTCCTAAACCTGCCATAATCAAATGCCATAAGAATTAAAACCAGTAGAATGATCGCCTTTATCTGAGAGTTCCCTCGAGCAACTTCCTCTATCTTGATTGCGGCAACAATGTTAATAGCTATTTTAAAACAGGACACATAATTGGGGGGGAAAAAACTGCAGTACAATGATTCAGTAGATTCGCAAGAACGAGCAGAAAGGAAAGACAATGGATTGAAAATTTAAAAAAAAAAACAAAAAATGCGAGAATTGCAAAGGATCAAAATCTCAGCAATCTTTGATCGAATTTTACAGTATTGATTTCAAGAACAATGAAGAATACCTTTAATTCATCCAAGCTCCCGACGATCTGTTCCTTTTCGCTTTGTCTACTCTCACCGACTCTTCCCGTCGTCTCGGACTCAAACGGCAGATACGCGTAGTCAGGTACCTGGGGATTTTGACTGATTGACCCAGATTATTGGGGCAAAATGGTACTAGGGAAATTACCCCATTGCCCCTACGTTAAAACAAAACAAATTCTCCTCTCCCCGCTCTCTTCTCTCTCGTCGTTTCTTCCTCCTTCCCTCTCCCTCTCTCTGTTACTCTCAACTTTAAGAAACAATCAACTAAAACTCACCATCATTAGCTTCAAAAAACCCTCACAAACAAACGAGAATCTCAAAATCCAACAACTCCGAGAAACAAAGAAAACAAACCAACAAATCGGCTAAGAAACCCACTTGTTTCCAGCGCGCGCAAGATTGGAGTTGTCATCGCAAATCTGCTCTTCAATCGCGCTCCGAATCTCGTTCGTTCTGTCCAATCGCCCTGAAGGGAGTGAGAAAGAACGGTAAGGAGAAAGGAAAAGAGAAACAGGTCAGGTGAAGAGAAGAGCAGACGAGAGGGAAATGAGAGGGAAATGAGAGGGAAATGACTTGAGAGTTGGAAAGAGAAATAATATGTGCAATGGTTAGAAAATAGCCATCAAAAAAGTATATCCTTCACAAATAGCACCTTTTATACCAACTATTCTAGCATCTTCGCTGTCTAAACAAAAATTTAGAACATGTTTAATAGAAAATTTGAAAACAAGAGGTTTGAGATATATTTGATAGGAGAATTTTTAAAAATAAAAAAATAAGAAAAACTATTAACACAAAATAGCAAAATTTTTAGATAGTTGTGATAGAGGTTGAAAGATTAGTGATAGAAATAATAGAAGTCTATCACTAATAGATGTTGATAGAAGTCTATCAATGTCTCTCAATGTTTTTTTTTGCTATTTTCTGTAAATAGTTTGACATTTTTTCTATCGGTGAAATTTTCCTATTTGATATTTGTTTGATAACATATTCAAAAATTAGATTATAATTTAAATAATAATTTAAAATGTGTTTGATACTATATATATTTGTAAATCATAAAACTAGTTGTAGTCACACATTAATATTTAGTTAACAATAAACTATTGCTAATTTATTTATGAATATGATCTATGTTAAAAGAAATTATATAATTATTATTTTGAAATATTATATCATCTACAAATTATAATACATTACATAATACATATTATATTTTTCCAAAAAATGAATTGAGTTTATAACATGACATATTATATTTAAAATTCAAAACCTGTATACAATAAAAACATAAAAATGTTGTTCTTATAATTTGTACTGTTTAGATCACAAAATCCGAAAACAATTTTTCGAGATAGAATCCAGGTTGTCTGTCAAGCACATGTTTGTTGAACTAATTTAAAAACATAAAACGAAATTCGAATTCTCTAACAAAGAAATTGTGTTTAGAGTGCAGGTTTAAGAAATCTGGTTTCGAGAGCATTCTTAGGAAGCCTCGGAATGAATGGCAAATTTATAAATATTGAGTTTGTATAATATTTTATAGTATTTATTTAGTGGTTAGATTTTAGATTAGTTTAAATTTGCTATCTTGATTATTTTAATATAGTTATACAATTTTCTTTAACATAAAATATGTTCATAAATGAATTAAATTAATAATGGTTTATTGTCAACTAATATTTAGTGGGTACCTAGAACTAGTTTTATGATTTAATGGCATATTTAAATCATCTATTCATTATGGCTGCATCGAAAATCTAAAAAATAAACCTTCCTCCAAACATTTCTACTGTGGATCTTCCAAATAGTTTTTTTACTCAAAATGTCTAATACCATTGGAGATAGTTGTCGTCATTTATATACCCTCTTATCTAGCCAGTGTAGGACTCTAGCTAATTACATCCCGGCAATTTGTGTTCATTAACCTAGTTTCGTTGATCTCGTCTTCAAAACTTTAAGGATGCAAGGGGTCAGGTTCTCCAACATCTTACATTTCTTCAAGTGCTTTCTAAAATTATTTAATTCAACTTCCTCGTGTTTGTATATTTGTTGTGTAAGTGAAATCATCTCAACACATACATTTGTTGCCTTAAAAACTCTTCCATTCACTTAAAATGTGTTTTTATCTTCTCTCATGATCTTTATTGATATATAATGTTCAATTTCTGTCAAATTGAGCTCTACGCGTATTTCTAACTGAAAAACAACTCAAATATGTATTACATCTTACCACGCAAATACCTTACTAAAACCAACTAAAATATTTGCTAACACAAAATATCTTGTATTAGAAATATCTTAAATATTTGTCAAACAGAGTCATATACTTTATTAAAGTCATATTGAAATGTGTCATCGTAAAAAAATAACTAAATTTATTGCCCGAGTCACATACCTTATACATGAAAACAACTAAACTTAGTGGTGAGCATCAGTCGGTCAACATCGATTTTAGACTCAAATCGACACCTTGATTCTCCTCGATCGAAGATCCAAAACCGATGAAAAGGTATAACTCCAACGAACTAAGAAAAGAGGAAGAAGAAAAGTGTTGCATCTCTTGTTGACTGCTGCTACAAGATTGGGAAAAAAATAATAGAGAATAAGAATAATGGCAAAGAAAAGGAGAAGAAGCGGAGAACGAATGAACATAAAATACAGAAACGAGAAGATGAAAAAAGAAAGATAACAGTTTAAAGATACAAGTTTTTTTTTCTTTTCGGGAAGAGGAAATATAAAAGTTTAAATGTATATAATAATAAAATACTAATATAATAAATATATTATATTATATTACATTACTATATCCAAATATGATGGTTCTAAGTTGTATCATCATCTCCATTGTGGAGCGCGGGTTAGGTACTTAAGAAAAAAGGAGCTAAATCGATTGGTTCGAATGTAAAAGTGGAGCACATTGCAAAACCGATGTTGACCGAAACCATTGACTATAACAACTAACTAACGTCAATTCAGTTGACTTTTGTCCATCAGATCAATTTTTTAGTGTTGTTTGATCACCTCTAACCAAATCTCTTTGTTAGATTGAACGTACGAATATCATGTACCATAGCTAAGATCTTCATACTGAATCACATAACTAGTTTGTATTAAAAAATCTAAAAACTTTCAACTCAATCACTACAACAAAATCGGGTTTTCATGACTCTAAAAAAATGTCATAAACACTTGTCGTGACTTTTTTTTTAGTCTTTGAATGCACCATCAAGGAAAGTGTATAGATGACACATGAAAAATCAGTCATTGTTGGTTATTTTATGACTTTCCAATTCAGTTAACAATAAACATTTATTACCTATCATGGTAAAAAAATTTATGACAATTTCTCATTGTCAATATAAATGGCTCAAAAGTTAGACTTTTTTTTTGTCAATTAAACATTTATATTGATATTAAAAATATGTCACGAAAACATTAATAATGTCACATTTATAGTGTCAATAATGCTTTATTCGTGACACTTTTTTACTGTCATTAAATTGATTGATGATAATATTATTGTGTCGTATAAATACATCTGATAACATTTGTTAAATGTCAAAGAAATGCTTATGACGATTGATAATTATTTGTTTCATATTTGTCATTACACCTATATTTTCTCCAATTTTGACACAATATATACAAACATAAATATGAACTTTTATTTATAACAATAAAGTTGGTCATTATTACAAAAAAAAACTAGTAATCAAACTTTGGTTAAGTTATTTACAAAGAAACTAAATACAATAAGTGTTGCAAAAAAAAAAAGGTATTAGCACTATCTCAACAAAAGAAAAAAAAAAACACATATATAAATAACTTGCTTGGCGGTTTCTTCAATTCAATGGATTTGTGCAAGACCTAATAAAAAAAAACAACATTCATTTTAGAATTCAACACAATCCATCAATGTCAACAATAATAACAATATTCATAGGATAAATAAAATTTACTAAGCGCTATTAATATTTTGTAATTTAAAATTAATTAAACTAATACCGTCACTAGTTTCTTCGTCAATTGCTCTTCAATGTTAATCTATTCAAGTCATATATATATGATACTAAAAAACAGTCATGTAAGTCTAAAAATTCCAAATTCTTTTTTTTTCCCTCCAAACCTTTTTTTTCAATTTAATGACTCTAAAGAACCGTCACACTTTAGTAACTATTAATTTTAGTCATAAATTGGTGACACGAAAAAACTGTCATGATGGTCAAAAAATCCAAAATTTTCTATCTTTTCCTGTCAAAATCGCACTTTTTTTCATTTTTCCATATTCAATGACTATTTTTTTAGTCATTAATTAATGACACGAAAAAATTGTCATAAATTTTAAAAAATTCGAAAAATTCCGTTTTTGCCCGTCAAAAATGCGTGTTTTGGCTTTAATGACTGTTTTTTCTCTCTCTTATCCAATTTGTTTTGCTACTGTTCGTGTGTCATAGAAAGTCTATTTTGTTGGAGTGAATGTTGAAATTTCAAAGTTATATTTTTAGAAGGGAGTTGCAAGTGAATTCTCCCTAAAAATCTCAATATTTTTCCATGCTAGTGAACAAAATAACAAATATCAATAATTAATTTTTAACTAAACAGATAATTACAAGAGCACACAATAGAGTACTAATTGGAAGACATGTGCAAAATGTTTATGGCTTAGTTTTTTTTTTTATAGATTAGTTTTTATGACAAAATTTAAATTTTGATTGAATTTATTTTTTATTGAGTTTAATAAATAAATGCTTATTGTGAACTTAGTAATTAAAGGAAGTAGTATCTAAAACCATATATGTTTTAAGTTAATTTATAATGTAAATGAAATGTATTGAATGTGGTAGACAATTTTGAGACAAAATTTTAAAAAAGAAATAAGATTTTTGAATAAACTTACTTATAATTATGTGTAAATTTTAAATATTTGACATGGAGTTTTAAAGTATAGAAAGATAGAAAAAAGTATAAAAAGTACATGGATGAATAAAATCAAATTACATATGATGTTATTGGAATAAAATTTTAAATTTAGAGATAACAGTGCTAACTCTTTATAGACATAAATAAATTTATGGATTCTCAAAACTCTATTTTGATATTGAGAAATTATGTGCCAATCACAAATTGCCACGTCGCTTCTTAAGTTAGTGGCGAAGTTATCAAATAATTAAATTTTAGATTAATTAAATGTTACATGTGTCCTAAATTGAAATTGAAGACGAAAATTGGGAAATCTCGATGGTACCACGTCTTTTCGTCTTCATTGTTAGATCAAATTAATTATTTTTTGGTTCAATTAATTATTAATGTTTGGGCTCAAATTCAATTAAGTCCACTTAATTTGGCCCAAATAGCCAACAAAGATACAAATCCAATTAGTTGGGCCTAAGGGCCAGGTCCATAGACCAGTTAAGCTCAAGCCCACAAATGACCAGTTAAGTTTTATTTCTATTTTCCTTGAAAAACTTTAATCTCTCTAGTATTCTATGAAATGATATGCATGAGTTCAAAATTAAACTACTAAAACTGGAATAGAAATAAGAGATACAATTTTTTTTGTTTTCGTTATCATGTTTGCCCAAAATTCTAAAATTGAAAAAAAAAATTAAAATAAAACAAAAAGTTAAAATTAAATTACTTATTTTGAAAAAAAAATACAAAGTTTTGTTTCTGTTACTATATTTGGGAATTCAATTTTTAAGTTTAAGATTTAATTTTCACGATTAAACAAGTTTACAATTAGAAAACTACTCTATTTTCTTTAGCTACTCATTTGAGAGAATGTACAACTCATAAAATACGTGGATAGTCCATTGAGCATTTCTTTAGCTACTCATTTGAGAGAATGTACAACTCATAAAATACGTGGATAGTCCATAGACGTGCTCAAGTTTGCTCATAAAAAAAAAAAAAATACTTTCTTAGAAATTTTAAATCAAATATAATACAAACCACTAAGTTTGTTGATATTTATGTATAGAATTACTAAATGTAGGGATAAGTGAGGCAGTTATTATTATTATTTTGTTCAAATGCCCTTTTTTTGGATTTTATATGTTAAATTTATGCAAAATTTTAATTTTTTGAAAATGAACAAAATCTGATCATTATTAAATTATTTTTTTATCAAAGTTTTGATATTATATTATATTTAAAATGATAAAATATATACTTCAAGTAAAAATTACACAATTTTTTCAATGGGTTTTTTCATAAATAATAAAATAATAAAAATATTTACCAACATAGTAAAAATGTTTACTCATCCCAATGTGTTGTTTTTGCTATATTTGTAAATAGTTTCATTATTTGGTCATTTAAAACAATTTTCTTTATTTCAACTCTAATTTTAACATTTATATCTTTCTTTTTGAAAAAAAATAATTTTTTATATTTATATTCAAGAAGTTTTATTTTCAAAGAATTGAGTTGGTTTATTACGTTCAAACTTAGAGGTATAAATTAAAAATTATCCAATTTTTTTTCATAACACACGTACAGAAATCAAAATCTTTCCATTGTATTTGTTGAAAAAAAATATTATTTCGTTGGAAGATTTTTGAATTTTATACGTTTAATTTTTTAAAAATGAACAAAATCTTATCATTATTAAGTTTTTTTTTTCTTTCAAAGTTTCGATATTGTATTATATTTAAATGATAAAATATATACTTCATTTATAATTTTTAAAGTAAAAATTACACAATTTTTTAACTCTATCTTTAATATTTATATCATCCTTTTTGAGAAAAAAAATTGATTTTATATTATTTTTTAGAGTGAATTTCTTTATTATTTTCAAAAATTGAGTTGGTTTATTAAGTTAAGACTTTTTTATAACACCTACGAAATTTTTTTTTATTGTATTTGATTGAAAAAATCAATAATAAATTTGGAAGACAAATCATAAATTTTAAAGGCAACACCTAAAAGAAATAAAATTATAAAATCATTATATTTTATTAATTTAAGAAAAGAGAAAAAGAGTCCATTAACAAATCGTGTATTAGTTGACCGGATAGCCATAAATTTGTTCTTTCAACATTAAATAGAAAAAAAAATAGAAGGAAAATGAATATAGTAATAATAATACAATGAGATTAGATTAAATTAATTTTAAATCTCTCTCTTCCATATTTTCTGTATTTTTTCTGCATCGAATCCTACTTTGTTATATGTAATTTTATTTGGAAGATAAGAATTAAAAAAAATGTATTATTTTCATGTTGTTGCCTATTGGGAGATATAATTAGAATAATTATGTAGACAATAAAATCTTAAAGACAAATCTCAATCCCAACATCTATATTTTGGTACCATTTCTAACCATAGGTTTACAAAGAGAGCAAATTTGAAAAGCAACCATCACATATATATATATATAGATGTTGCACCGTCAATATCAAAATATTATAAAAGTGTGTTTTGTAGGAAATGATTTGATTCGTGATTGATCGTTTTATAAAGAGGTAGTTTTACGTTCTAAGAGGGCATTGGTCGTGTAGAGTTGAGTTGAATTGAGTTGGTAATAGTTATGTGGAGAGTTAGATTGTCTGGAGAGTTAGATTATCTGTGCTTGGAGTGCAGATCAGTTGGGTTAAGTTGAGTTGAATGTTTGTGTTTGTGAATTGAGTTGAGTTGAAAGTATGTGTTTGGGGTGCAGAATTGAATTAAGTTGGATATTTGGTGCAGTTTTTCTAAACAAATTGATTTTGTATCGTTTTTTTTTCTTCTTCTTTTTCCTTTTTAATTTCTAATTGTACACCCATTAGAATAAAATTTTTAACACTAAAAAATGCTTAACTTTTTTCCATTCTTAAAAAATAACAAATTCATACAAAGTAAACATACTCCTAACACAAATTTGGATAACAATTTTTCAACACTCAATCACGAGTTGAGGTATTTGGTGCAGTTTTTTTTTAAACAAAATTGATTTTGCCTTGGATCTTTTTTTTTTTTTTTTAAGTTTCCAATTATACACATATTTTCCTAAATTTTTTAACACAAAAAACGCTTAATTTTTTTCCATTCTTAAGACATAATAAATTTCTACAAAGTAAACATATATTCCACACAAATTTTAAATTCAATTTTTGAACACTCAATTACATAACATAATTTTTTCCATTCCTAAATACCAAACATATTCCAAACAAATGAAATTTTTTCACAACTATTTAACCCTCAATCATGAACACTGAAGAAGCTTAAAAATTGAGCGAACTTTTTATTTTTCCTTCTTGAAAAATGTAACATATTTTCACCACACAATTAGAACGCTTAATTGCATAATAATTTTATTCACATCTCTAAAGACATGTAATATTCCAATAAAATGAACATTTTCTCTACTCCCTAACTCTCAATTTTTAACTCCCAGTTAATTTTAACTCAACCATAAATATTAATTTTAAAAAATCAATTCTTATCTTGATTTTTGCCCATTTGTGAAATATGAATTTCAATTTTTATGGTTAATGGTTTTTTTCTTCACTGGAGTTGTCGTCAGAGGTGGTTGCCGGAACTTGGAGTTGGCTGTGTGAACATGATAGTCGGACTATGTCGCCAGAGTTTCTTTTTGTGCGAAGGTGGTCGTTAGAGTGTGTTGTCGGAGGTGGTTGCCGGAGCCCTGAGTTGTTTGTCAGAGTTGGCCACCCAAAGGTGGCCGTCGAAGTTGCTTGCCGAAGGCAGTCATCGGAGTTGTCGTGGAAGGTGGTTGCCAGAGCCTGAAGTTGGCCACGCGAAGGTGGTTGTTGGAGTATGTAGCCGAAATTACTTTGTGCGAAGGTGGTTGTCGGAGGTGACCGTGCGAAGGTGGTCATCGGAGTATGTTCTCGGAGTGTGGTAGCGGTAGTTGCCGATGGATGGAGCCATTGAAAACTTGGAGGGAGAGAGAGTTGGGGCGAGTTGGGATGAGTTGGTAAAAAAAACCAACTCAACTCCACTAACGTTTAAAGTTGGTGGGCCAAACATTAAAATATTTTTTACCAACTCAACTCAATTCATGCTTTAAAATAAAAAGATATAAGATTTAAAAATGAAGGGAAGAAAAAAAAAAGAAAAAAGAAAAAAACATAAAAAAATCACGTACAAAACACCCTGCATAGATTTGATTTAAGATAAATAGGTATTCTACAAAGAATATAGAGGTAAAATTGGAATCTATTGATTTCTTTTGGTGTGCCTTTTATACATAGTAAGATAGTAAGATAAAAAGACACAAGAAGTTACATCTTTTTATTTAAAACACAAATGTTAAAAATACGCAATTCTAAATGGCAAGGTCAAACTTTTATTTTTCTTTAAAAAAGTTCAAGATCAAATCTATCCCATTTATGCAGAAAATTTCAGTATTACCCCTGCCGTTATAAGGTGTAAAACTAATTAACCATTACAAATGAAAAAGGGTATTTTTGACACAACAAAATTACAGGGGCCCTTTCTAAAATGACAACAAATTGCTTACTACAAAAAAAAAAAAGAAAAAGAAAAAACTCAACAACTTGGTAAAATGACATGCATAATTTATTTATTTTATTAATTTGGGTTGGGCCTTTTATAGGGTGCTTCTGGGCCATTCCAAAATGGCGGTTCGGCCCTCCGTCATCTTCTCGTATATATAGTAAGAATTAGGGTTTCTAGAGCCGACGAGGTCAAGTTCGAGTCGTGAGGGACGAGGCAACGCGCGATCGCCATGGGGAGAAGTAAGTAAATCTTTTCGATTCTTCATCTAATATATTCTTCAATGTTTCTATCTGACGAATAATCTGCTTGTATTTCGTGGTTTTTGTGTTTTCTCACCTTCAATGTTAGATACAAATTGTTCGTCGTTTTTTTATGGATGAAATCTGAAAATAAGCGAGGAGCGTCGTTTTTTCTTGACGGAAAATTTAATTGTTGGAAATGGATGGATTTCCGCTTGTTCCCGTTGGAAGATGTTGTGCTTTTTCTTTAATATATTGGTTTTGAGTTCTTTGACATTTGTACTTCGTTCTAGATTTCCAATATTTAATTTTTTTTGATGATTTATGAAGTATTATGTTGTAATCCATTCATTATATCGTATGAGATTAAGTAATTATCGTGTAGTGTTAGCATCTATGTAAGGCAGACTCTAAAGAAGTAAACCTTGCACCCTTCCTGGTTTTCACGTTATACAATTCACGGATTGGGGCTTTTCTCTGCATATGAAGAAAATTGTCACTGTTTTGCTTTAATTGCTTTTCAGTTGCGTGTTTTTATTAGTTAATAGGGTGCATTTGCTCGCTGGAAAATGTTTGGTGTTGATTGTCAGAATATGCAAGTTATGAAAATGGATGTGTGCTTAGCAAGGCTTTTTTTCATCATGTTGTTTTGAGTTGATAACCTCTGGGGACATCATTATTTATCCTGATAGTCTTGTATGAATAGCCACAGTCCTGATTAACTTTTGTTGACAACTCATTTTGATTATAACTTGATCTTGATAATTCTATGCTGGCTCTACTTCACTACATGGTTGTTGCATGTTATTCATTTCCGTGCATTCTTTATTGTAGGACCTGCAAGGTGTTACAGGCAAATTAAAAATAAGCCTTATCCAAAATCCAGATTTTGTCGTGGTGTCCCTGACCCTAAGATCAGGATCTATGATGTTGGAATGAAAAAGAAGGGCGTGGATGAATTTCCTTTTTGTGTTCACCTAGTGAGTTGGGAGAAAGAAAACGTGTCCAGTGAGGCTTTGGAAGCTGCTCGGATTGCCTGCAATAAGTATATGGCTAAGTTCGCTGGGAAGGATGCATTCCACTTGAGGGTCAGGGTGCACCCTTTCCATGTTCTGCGAATTAATAAGATGCTTTCATGTGCTGGGGCTGATAGGCTCCAGACTGGTATGAGAGGTGCTTTTGGCAAACCACAAGGAACCTGTGCAAGAGTTGCCATTGGTCAGGTTCTTCTTTCTGTTCGGTGCAAGGATAGTAACAGCCAACATGCACAGGAGGCCCTCCGTCGTGCTAAGTTCAAATTCCCTGGTCGCCAGAAGATCATTGTTAGCAGGAAGTGGTATGCCTTAAGAGATCTTTGCTTTTTTTTTTTTTTTTTTTTTTAGTTTCTTCTTGTTCAGCTAAATGCGCTTGTGGGTCAAATGTGTTGTTTTAGTGCCTCTGTTTCTTGTGGAGTAATTAAATCTTAAATGTTACTCATGCTAGTCTTATTGATTGAATGATGAATGCTTCAAATTTCCTTTTCAGGGGATTCACTAAATTCAGTCGGGCTGATTATCTGGCTTACAAGGCAGAGAACAAAATTCTTCCAGATGGTGTAAACGCCAAGGTAAGCTATATTACATTCAGCCACATACTTTGCCTTCCTGTTATTATAAACTGTTCAAACGTCTTGGATTTTTTCCATTTTGTAAGCACAAGAATGGATGTAGGGTTAGCTATGACAACGAGATATGCTACTTCTCTCTTTCTATTATATGAATTCAGACTCATTAAAAAGCAACCGAAGAGTATTGATATTCCTTGGATGCATGCTATAAAAAGGTTGTTTGGTTCGGATGGTGGGTCGTAGGTCATGTTTCCCGGAGCATTTCTCGAAATCTGTTGGTCTAATTGCATGCATCCTTTTGTAGTTACGGTCTTTCTTCTCTTATATCTTAGTGGGTTAGGACCCTGCTCTTCTGTAATCATTTCACATCTACACTGTTTTACGAATTGTTTCATGGTTAATTTGCTTATTTGTTTCGTGTACTTGAAGTTGCTCTATCTTATTACTTCCTATTTGGTAACTGATGGGGTCACAACTGAACTTTTCAGCTTCTTGGATGCCATGGACCTTTAGCAAATCGTCAACCTGGAAGAGCATTTCTACCTCAAACTGCCTAAGATCAGCTAGTTGTTTCGTTTTGTCGTTGCAGTTTCTTTCGATTTTGACACTTGAACAAGTCTTTATTAGCATATTTTGTTTGTATTAACACACATTATTCCGGCAGTTTTATTGACCTAGTATGTTGGAGATATCAAGGATCTGGGGTTTTAAAGTAAAGGTGGGTAGGGATCAGCACTTTTTTCTCTCCCCCTCAATTTAAATTTGTTCTGCTAAACTATTCAAATTTAAAATTGTTTTACTTTTACAAACTAGTTAAGTCTAAATTATGGAAAATGGTTCGAATTAGTTCATTTCCCTACGAGGATATGAATGTTCAATCTGATCAGCAGTGATTTCTGTGAAGTTTCATTTTAAATACCAATACATCTAGACCCTCAAGTTAGTTCCACTTCCTTTTAACGCAAAATTTACCAAAGCTTATCATGAGAATAGTGGTTTATTCTATAGCAATTAAGGTTACTGAATTTCTTATGTACTGAATTGAATTATTGAAATCGTGTATAAAAGATATCCTTGATACTCAGTAGGCCGAACTTGATCAATCCGTAACAATTTCAAGAGCTTTCTTCATTAGTAAAATGTATTTGGCTCGGCGGTCTATGTGCTAGGGTTGTGCTAGGGTTTGGCCTCAATGGTGTAAATTTGATATCAAATTAGTGATTCACCAGATGTATCGAACTTAACCAGTCTAATTTTACTAATTATAATCTTTTGAATAGCGTTAATTAAAAAACCTTCTGTATTATATGAGATACAAAATAAACTGTTTTCCTTTTCAGAAAAACATATAGGCTATTATTAATTGACAGTTGCTGTTACATATTAATAATAATAATGTAGTCTGTTGTTTATTTAATATAGAAAATAGAACAAAAGAAAAATGTCAATGGTCCAACAATTTTAGAACAATCTTTCAGTTCATGTTATACAAATTCAAAGAGAAAAAAGGTAAGAGAAACTGAACTTTTATTTAAAAATAAAAAACCTTTTGGTGTTTTATGTATCGAAATATGCTCTGATTAATGGATAATTTGAACGTGTTAGTTTTTTTATTTTATTTTTCTAAGGATAATAATATTGGTATTTACACTTTAATTGGTAACTGATCCGATACAACCGAGCCAAGTTGCCACGGTCGGTCCGCTTCAAAACCGGTCCGGTTGGGTGATTCTGGGAGGAAATTTCTTTTTCTTGTATTCGCTGCGGTTGTCTTCTCTTCTCTGTGTCCAGTTCTTCTTGGACCGTACTCAGAACTTCATTACAAACTCTCCTGCAATTCTCATTGTGTGAATCTCTCTCCCAAATCTTCATGCTTTCCAAAATCTCAAAACCCTCTCAAAGGGTTGTTGAGAGTCTTCTCGCCCTCAGGCTCAGACTCCATTTCAGTCATCATCCGATCACCTCCTCCAATGCCCGTCCTCCCTTCTCCAATCCTCTTCGAGATCCAATCATCGCAAATTCCTTTTCCTCAGCTCCCTTTTTCCAATCCAAATTCCCTTCAAAACCCATCTCTTCAAACGTTGGTTTGTCCCAAATCCTCTATGCTCCCAAGCTAACTGCCGGAAATTCTTCTCTAACTACTAAATTGAATGCTTATCGTTCTGCTTCTAGGTTTAGATTCTTCTCTTTTAAGACTCCGGGTTTTGGGGGTCAAATCAATGGTAATTTCGCTAAGAAGGTCCTTGATAAGCCCGCTGCGGCTGTTAGTTCCGCATTTTCGCGGTATCGGGAAGCCATTGGGTTGCAAATTGAGGCTTTCTTCAAGAGAAATTATCTAGTTCTACTGGGATTTGGAGCAGCTTTAGTTTGTGCATTGCTATGGAGGATTATGTTTGGTATTGCGAACACCTTTGTTGGGCTTTCTGAAGGCATGGCCAAGTATGGATTTCTCGCTTTATCTTCAGCTATCGTTGCTTTTGCTGTGAGTTTTCTATATTATCTCTTTTCCCTGTATTACCTTCATTTTCTAAGAAAATGGATTTATTGATCCTTTTTTTTGCCTTGCTGATGGTTGAGTTAACCTTTTGTTGTTTACTTGTCATCAGTGGAAATATGGTGATAAATTTCGTCATGCACTTCGAAGAGATATGAATTAAGGTCACAAATTATTGGGCTGGTATAGAAATTATTCTTGCTTATTAAAGAGGAAACCATGTGGGAGCGTTTTTTTGTGTTCATGTTTGGAAGAGAAATTTCAAGGCCTTCTGTTTCTTTTGGATTTTGAACTATATCTGATAGTTATGGAAAAGAAAGAAGGAAAGAAAACGTACTACTTGTGACCTTGTATAGTTCAACGCCTCTAAATGGAGTGCTGAACACAAGTTTTCTACGAGCTACTCTACTTATACGATCAATTTTGATTGTTCGGCCCCCTCTTTTGGGAAAGGGACTTCTTGTCCCTTTGTCCTTTGGGTTGTTTTCTTTGGCTTTTAGTTGTTTGAATGATATCACCTTCTCGGTCCTTAAAAAAAGAAAAAAGAAAATAGAAAAAACGACTACAAGCCTTAGCCAATCCATTGATAGGCTCACAACTAAAGGATTTCATCAAGATACATGCTATTTCAAAATGCGCTTATTACTTTACCTTTGATTTCTGTGAATTTTAGTTTTAATCTCAGTCAAGGAATTTGAATGTAAACCTTCTGCCTGTACACAACAGGCGGAGAAATTTTTTGTTTCTATGTAAATCAAGAATCCATTTGTCCTTCTGTTGAGACCTAGCGGCTAGCTTTATTGTTTGTCATGACCTTTTCTTTGCACTCCAGTTTATGAAGAATTATAGCCTACTTTGTGGATTACCAATGTTGAACGTTATCTACCATTTTTTTCATTTCAAGGGCCTCTATTTGCGATCTAGATTCACAATCAATCCTGATAGAGTTTATAGAATGGCCATGAGAAAGCTCAATACGTCGGCAGGAATTCTTGAGGTTATGGGTGCCCCTCTTACAGGATCAGACCTGAGAGCTTATGTTATGTCAGGAGGCGGGTTAACTCTGAAGAACTTCTCACCAAATCGTAGGAGCAAGCGGTGCTTTCTTATTTTTCCAATTAGAGGTTCTGAAAGGAAGGGTCTAGTCAGTGTTGAAGTAAAAAAGAAGAAGGGCCAGGTTTGCCTTTTTGCTTGCCACTTTCTTATATGTTTAAATATCATGAAGTTATATTTCTTGAATCTTGAAGAAACATTTTGGTATTCTTTCTTGACGACTGACATGAAGTTATATATGGACTCTTTCTGAATTTTTGTATGATCATTATATATTTATGAGTTTTTTCATGTGGAGAAATATCTATTTTGGCTTCTCTCATTAATTTTTCACCAGCTAGCTCTTTAAGTTAGTTAACTTGTGAATGCCTATTCATAATGCATCAAAGAGGTTATACGAATGCACATTACAAGAACATACCTGTTTCTTGTTATTGGATTTCCCAATAGATCTTTGATAGGCAGCTGAAGTAGATACATGAGTACTGACAGAGATTAGCTGCTGACATATGCTGGTTTGATTGTTGAAATATGGTTTAAGGAGTTTGTTGGCCATGAGCTAAAAGTTATGAAGGATATGGTGAGAGAATTATGCAAATATAGGGATACTTCGTAGAGAATCATCATTGTTATCATGGATGAAAAGAATCTTGAAGGTTGACTGAATAAATATGTTGAAGAGTAAACAAGAATATCGAGAAGAGGTTGTGTAAAGCATAGAATGTCACCGTCAACTAATTAGTGAGAAAGAGACTCATTATTATTTTTGGATATCTGTGAATGTCTGGGCAAACTTGTGTGCACCTTAACCATTCTCGCAAAAGAACTGCTTGCTCCTACTATATTTAGTTCACGAAGTAACTTGTAGTATATTTGACTGGAGGTATGTGGTCATTATGGCTTGAACCCATTCTCTCGGTATCTTGTCATATGCTAATTATATTGGTTTTTATTGACCACTAGGCCAACCCATGGTGTTTGAGACTCGGGTTGAGGTTTCTCTTGAAGAGTACCATTTGTGCAAGATTGTGAACCCATGATTTACAGACATTAACAGGTGAAGGATAAACCATCAGGGGAGATCTGGCTTGAATTTACTAATATATATTAAGGTAGCGGTTTTGAATAGTGCACGCAACTGTCTTATAGGAATACTGACGGTGATGGATTAGAGGTGGAGTTTCCCCACTCGTTCACTCTGCCCGTGTGATGAACTTGCAAAATTTTCTCTCTTTGTGGAGGCTAACTTGTATTTAACAAATGATCATTCTGAAAATGATCGGGAAGTTGTGAATCCTGTGATTCCAAGTTCTATGTTTAGCACTATACACATTCAAAGATGGTAATTGAATCTTTCAAGGTTTTGGAAGCTATCAATCATGGATTTTTCTTTCTTTAGTCATACGATGGACAGTTATTAATTTTCAAGGAATCCTGTCGAAACGAAATAAATTTGCCAAGTCTATACTTTGGGAAAAATATGGTCATTTCTTTTAAAACGTGAGCCGTAGTAAACTAATTTTAGATGTTGCTGTCTATTATATGGAATTGAACTAGGAATTGGATATTTCATGATTTGTAGTTATTTACATCCTCCCCTACGTAAGTGCCAAACCACACACACCAAAAGATCAATTATATTTATTAGTTATGAAGTTGCTGAGAAATTCTTTTGCATATTGTACAACTCATCTGAATATATGGTATTATCTTTCTTTACAGTATGATATGAAGCTACTGGCAGTTGACATTCCCATGGCATCGGGACCAGACCAGCTTTTATACCTGATTGGAAACGAAGAAGAGTACAAAATAGCTGGTGGACTGATATCTGAACTAAGGGACCCTGTTGTAAAAGCTATGGCTGCTACCAAGGAATTTGATGACCTTGACCAAATTGAGGAAAAGGAGGATGCAGAGAGAGAACTTCAAGAGGCAGAGAGAAAGCACCAAGAAGAGATCGAAAAACTCGAGAAAGGACGATGAAATTTGCGACATCATTGTCTTCATAGCAATTCTTTGGAGCTGTTTTGAGTTTGTAGTCTCATCTTAGAAAAATCAACTTGATTTTAATAACCCCAAATCTGTATGTTTATTGTATTTTTTGAAGGCTCACTTTTGACTTTGTGCAAGATTTCCTTTGAATTTTAGAGTGAAAACAAGGATCATTCCGGCAAGTAAGTTGAATAAAGCTTGCAATGTTTATGATCGACGCTTCTGTTGAAACTCGATTTTTGGACGTAAGATCTGAGAATCTCGTGAAGAAGATGCAATACGAGCATAATATTTGCTTCAAGAAATAAGGGCAGTATAGGATTTAACTACAAATTAAAATCATATTGTCATTTTTGTATTATATCTGTTTTTTTTGCCATATTTGTAAATAAGTTTACTGATTTAGTCATACAATATAAATTCTTGTGATTGTTACTAATTTAATCCAAATAAAATGAGCTTAGCTTAACTATACTCCAATAAATGTATTTATTCAATTTTTCTAAACAAATCATCCACTATTGTTGATTGTCAAATCTAAATTTAGTGAAAGGTGAACTATTTGATTTAGCATGAAAAATTAATTTAGGGATATATTAGGTACTTATTTAAAACCGGAAGACTTATAATTTAGGATTGTTTACAAATATAGAAAAATGAGTTAAACTATTTACAAATATAGAGAAATTTCCACAGTAAAATTCTATCGTTTGAGCGATGGACAGTAAAATTTCTCTATATTTGTAAATAGTTTGATTTTTTTTTTATAGTAATTTTCCTATAATTTAATTGCAATCATCAAATTAGTTTAGAGTTAAAATACTTACAAAAAACACTTATTGTCATTGAGTCTTTAGCAATAGATGTATTTTGGTACCTAAAGTTTTAAATTACTCTTTAAACTTTTCGAGTTGTTAAGGGTGTGTGTTAAAGATTTCTCAATTTATTTTACTAGTATTTAAAATGTTAACATGGCATTTTAAATTAAAATGTAATAATTAAAAATTTGTCTTTTTCTTCTTTTTGTCTCTTTTCTTCGTCTTTTATTTTTATCATTAATTTAAAATGGTACGTCAACATTTAAAATAACAAAATATTACTTAGGAAAAAGTTGAAAACTAAATATGTATTTTTAAAATTATTATTGCATCTTAATAGTGGTTAAAATATTATTTTAGTATGTTTATAGACTAAATTTAAGATTTACTAAGAGTAGCAAAAAAAATTAAATTAGACATTTGGAAGTAAGATTAAAATGAACAAAGTTAGGGACTAAAATGATATTCAATATTAATAAAAAAATATATACTGAGGGACAAAAAGGAGAAAAGAAAAAACAACAGATTTCTCCCGCCAGTTTTTTTTTTTTTTTTTTTTTTTTTTGGGGTATATAATAGATTTTGCATTAGCTAAATCCATCAATTTCTATTTCAAATATCATTTTTCTAACAGATTTATACCCAAAAAAAATTGGGAGAATCTCAAAATTTGGATTGAAGGGAAGTTATGTTTAACGATCGATAGCAGCTGTATTCATCCGATCGTGACAAATGGAAGTTGATCTCTGTTCTGATCCCTCGCCGCAAAAATTGGCTTGTCCTTCTCGATATTTTCCCCTCTGCTCTGACATTCCTCTTTCTCCTTCAACCGATGCATTTCTGCCTTAATTAGACCGCCTTTTCTCGAAATTTTCGTCTTCTTCTTCGTCCTCTTCCTTCTCTTGGCGCTGATTCTCCTGAAATTTCAGGATCGGCTTCAATGACGAGTTGTACAAGATGCTGAATCAACGCTATCCCGAGGTAAAGATGATCTGTCCATGTTTTGCATTTCTTTTTATTCTGGTAGTCGAGCTTCTTTATGTGGAGATGATAGGGAATTATATTGATTCGATTAAACCTAATATTCCTGAATGTATTAATTCTTTTGCGATCATTGTTGGTATTCATTGATCATGAGCCATTTGTGTTGTTTTTCTGTCTGATTCTTTGTCCTTTGCTGAATATCTGCATCTGACATTTGCTTCTGAGGTCAAATGAAATCCTCTGCTTTAATGCAATGCGGCATGCGGCCATGGCCGTGGTTGTATTTGGATTCCCCAGTTTTCTCTGTAAATTTCGAAGACAGACCGTTTCGGTATTCTTTGGTTGCTGTTTTAGAAACGGTTATTTTTCGTATTAATTTTCAAAGTTGGATTTAGGATCCTGATTGAATGGTTTATAGGAACTAACGTATTGACATGGTGATCACTATTCGTGATTTTGGAAGATAATTTTAATTTATTTTTTTCTATGACCTGTCATTTCTGGAAACGCACTTTACAAAAAAAAGAAAAACAATTTTGTGAATTAGTTAACGAACATGTTTATTTGATTTTTCCCCTAAACAACGGAGTATTTGAATAACAGTTTCCGGATGAAGATCAAACTCCTCGAAATTTGAACCTCATTGGTTTCAGTTTCTCATCGCCATTTCATTAATAGATAAAAGAGAAGGTAATTTTTATTTTTCAATATCTTTGTTTCCATGAAAGAAAAACAGAGTTGACTCGAAATTATTTCTTATGAGGTTCACATTTTAAGATTCAAGAAACAAAAAATGTCATCTCTCCTATGAAAGATTAGCTCAATTGGTTACCTCCCTAAAGAATGAAGATCAAACTCCTCGACATTGTTGAACTCACAATACAACCACAACTATAATAATAGTAATAGTAATTATTATAATGTGGGTTCAATCCATGATAGCCACTTACCTAGGAATTAATATCCTACGAGTAGGTTGTTCCATGAGATTAGTCCGAGTGCGCATAAGTTGACCCGGACACTTACGGATATAAAAAAGAAATAGTAATTATTATAATGACAACAATGGATTTGGATGCATTAACTTCTAGGACATCTTCCTCCTTTCACTTTCGCTTCACATGCCTTAAGATCAGTCCAAAAAAATATTGAGTTGACTTGACTTAACATTCTCCAGTTTAAAACTGTTGAGCAAAAAGAATGGGAAGAAAACTTAGGAACTTGATGTTTCCACATTTAGGATTTCATGGTCTTGCATTAGATTAGAACATCTTTCTTTTCTTTTTACTTATGCTTGGAAAGGACGTAATATGTTTGAGTTGGAAGGTATGTTGCCTTGCCTGCAAGGTCAATTTACCAATGAGAAATTCGTTGGATTTTAAATGCAAAAGTAGATTGCTTATGAATGGAAATCTACCTATGCCTTCCTCGTCTTATCTTAAGCATTTTTATCATATAGGGTTAGAACAAAAATGACAATTGCACAAAGCAAAAGGAAAAAGAAGTTCAAAATAGAGTTTCGTGAAAACTTGAACAAAGTGTAAGACTTTTTTCTTCAAGTTTCCAGTGCAACTGATTTGATTGCAGGCTCCATTGGAAAATGAATTAATATCTAATCCTACATGTACTCTTGACTGATACATATCGTGCAACTTAACAGGTGTCCTGTTTGGAAACAACCTTAATTTTTCAGACAGAGATTCGATTTTGCATTTTCAATGGGAAACTGCTGGACCAAGGTAGGCTGCGCTGGAAGTTCATTTCATTGTTTTTTGCTCTCTCTCATCTTATGTTTTCAGGGTCTTGTATTGAATTTCTGGTATAGTGCTCTCTGCTTTATTTTGTTTGCTAGCCCCGCAGTTTCTGGCATGTCTCTTGTACATTTTATTTTTATTCATCAAGTTCATGGCCATCCTGGGTCCACATAACCAAGTGGAGGTTTGAAAAAAAGAACACTTTTCTTCTGTGGATTCTTACTTGTTCAGAATCATGCAAGTCCACTAAATTTTCAGAGGATCGATCAAATTTTTTCTCTTTAAATATCATATCTGAACTCTCTCTTTCACATAGAATTTTTTTTAAAAAAATAAATCTATTTTAAAGAGATTTATCCTGAAATTTTTATTCGAAGTTCCACTTGTCCATGTCTGCTAATGGTCAGCGTTGATTTATTCCATTTTCCTCATTTACATGATGTCAATGTTAAACCCTTAGACGATAGTGTTGGAGTGTTAGTGTCCAAGTCCTCATCCTTGATACCTATCCTATGAAAAATTATTGGAAGTCAACGTGGTCGTCTCCTATTCATTAGATGTACAATTAAACCATACCTTTTAAACTGTCATATCTCCAATGTGATAAAATGGTAAATCATGTTGTTTCAACCTGCTCAATTAATTTTGCAGTTTTTCAATAGTGTTCAAGAAGACTATACTGAAGTCCGGAATGTTGATAGCAAAAACGTACATCTCATTACGTCAATGGAGAAGTGGGAGGCAAAGCTTTTAGAAGCAACCAAAGATGGCAAGATTGTAAGTTTCTCCCCAAGTATTATTTCCTGAATGTTAGGATGATGAATAAATTTCTAGTTCATATATTCATTGTGTTTGGCATTCAACGAATTCACTATGTTTTTTGCTTAACATAAGTGAATCGTGAGGAAAAATATAGTGTTTTATCTAAAAACTATGCAACAGGTTATTGCAAACTTCGGTGCACCATGGTGTAGACCTTGTAAATCCATGACACCAGCTTATTGTGAGCTTGCTGATAAGTATACTTCCATGGTATTTTTGGTCATTGACGTCGATGAGCTAGCTGTGAGTAAAAGCATCTTTTGGTTAAGCTTCGTTTATTTATATAACTTGATGTTTTTAGATGCAATATATGAATATGAATCTAGCTAGCTCTCCATTAACGGTATTCTTATCCATGACTTTACTCTTTGATTTTAACAGTTGTATGGTTTTTGTTTCTTATTTCTTCACTCTCGTCTTATTTTTTGTTTGTTTCCTGTTACTGGAAAAAGAAAATAAGATCATGTTTTGTAATTCTTTCTTGATTTTTTTAATTGTATATATTAAACATTTTTTTTTCTAAGAAATGTTAATTTAGTTTGAGTTCAAAAAAACTAGAAACAAGAAATATAATACCAGAAACTAGTTTTTATTATTTCTTAAATTTGCATATAGTTTTAAACGTTTGCAAACAACCATTGTTTTTTTTTTTTTACTTCTAATTACATGTGGGGTCCTGTTAGTTGAACGATGTTTAGATTAGCACAAACAACCATTACTAAATGCTTGTATTTCTTAAAAATGATAAACAAAGAATTGGAAAGATTACCAAATAACATCTCCTAATTTACATTGATGACGGTTTAGTTTATTTATTGTTTTGGGACGACCTTACTTGAACGGGATCTGTTCTATAAGTTGTACAACTGTGTCTTTGAGTTCTAAAACTCATTTTGTTTTGGATGGTGAGTTAAATGGAAGTTTCTTACACTGATCTCGAGTGAGGTTGGGTTTTTTGCAGGAGCTCAGTACATCGTGGGATATCAAAGCCACTCCAACGTTCGTGTTCTTTAAAGATGGTCGCCAAGTAGATAAATTAGTAGGAGCTGACAAGTCAGATCTGCAACAAAAGATAGCTGCAATGGACGAAATGGTAATCAAATCTCAGAGTTAATACCTTTTTTCTTCCTCGTTTATGTCATACATAGAAGTCCAAAAGCACAAAAGAAAATTCCCATCACAAAACAAAAAAAAAAAGGTCAACCCAAACAAAGTGTATGAAAGGAAATCTTTTCTGCTTTCTTATCAATTTCAGTGTGAAATTCATTCATACTCAAGAGGATAAATCATTGTTTTATGGTTCCTTGCTTGCATACAAACACGATGTACTGCTATCAAATGCAATGCGATTTGAAACAATTACGAAGCTATAATTGCAGTTTTTTATTGTTGAATCACAAGAATATGAGATGTTCTTATTTTAGCATAAGAAAGAAAGAAAGAAAGAAGAAAAAATGTTCCTCCCCTTTGTTTAGTTACATTACATCCCATTTAGGCTGCAGCTTTTTACAAGCAAGCCAAAGAGTAGAGATGGGTTGGAGAAAAAAGGGCTGTGATCAGTATCCATTTCATATATGATTTCGGGTGGCCATCCTTTTATCATGGCATCTTGTTGCTCTGGTTTTAATACTCGATCGTACATTGTTCTTATATACACTCGTTTCACCTTATCGGCGCTGTCGTGCTCCTCTGTAAACTGAGCAGTTTTTAACGCGAGGATTGGCCCTGGCCTCAGAAGCATGGCGGCTAGTGTCGAATCCTGAGAAAGATGATAACATCAAACATGGGTTGAGGAAATGCTTGGTTTGTTTGACTTTTATGGGATGTTTCGGATGCTAGGTTCAATATCACTAAAAAAAACGTGTTTAATCATTCAAAATCACTTTTGATAGTTTAAAAAATCGAGTTTGATAATGTAATATCAATTATCAAATTGATTTTGAATGATTAAACACATGTTTAATTAGTAATTTGAACATGTAGAGCAGTAAAGTTTTCTGTGTGATCTGGAATTAAAAAATGTCTAGAATTAAAAAGTTATATGGTTCGATTGAATGATTCCAAAAACTGAGAAGTTGTGTGAAAAAGAATTTGGGTTTGGATACCTCGTGGGGACTCATGTGATAGGCGATTTTACGTTGGAATTCCCTTTTGATGACTGCAGTGGTAGGAGGTTGTTGGGGTCCTAGTCCAAATTCTACATCGTAAACATCTCCAAATTCTGATAAATCTGGCACTCCCTGCACATTTTACCGAAAAGATAACAAAAGATAATCCTTGCAATTAAAAATGATTAACTCGTTAAATATCACATAATCATCTTGATCTTTGATAAGTAAGATCAATAAGTTAATATATATAAAAGTAAGTGAAGACTTGACCAACATTTGTAGGGAAAGTTTCTTATACTAGCTTAATATGGGTACTATAATCCCATTATGATTGTCACGTTAGCATAATTTAATGTTATCAAGGGTCTAATAGCATCAAATAAAAATGAAAATTCCTAGTGTGAAATAGGGAGGAGGTAAGCTAACACGGGTGTACTTAGACATTGGGAAAGTTTTACTCCCCTATTGCTTAGGACACGTGGCTCAATCTAAAATTGCAGTGGTTTTTATCCAGAAAAATAGTGTCCCAATTCCTACCCTATCCCATTTCCCTCTCACTCTCTCTCTCAACAACAGCTCAAGTTCAATCAATGGCATAAAGTAAGGAAATCTTGTCAACAATTTTTTTTTGCCATTTCTAGTAAAAAAAAATCTTTGAAGGGGTGTTTGTGCCCCAACTTTAAGTGTGGAGTGCCCTAACATCAACTATTATAACTTATATTTAACTACAGTATTACTATTTCAAATCTCTCATTGTTGTAGCGTGTTTACTATTTTTTACTCATCTTAACTCGTTAAATATGACATGATCATCTTGATCTTTGTTACAGTGTTTACTATTTTCTATCCGTACTAAAATAACTCGCACCTCAAACACAAACTATTCTAATCTATATACTATTATAACTCATTTAACGCTCCAAACACCCCTTAATTGTCTCCTTCCTTCCCCGCTATGCCCTCGGAGCATTTCCTCGAGCTGGGTTGGCAGAAAATTAGAGGTAGCTAAAGACTAGAGAGATTAAGCTCATGAGTAGGAAGAGGGCCATTTGACAGGGAAAGGAATAAAAAGGGTGGGACACTATTTATTTTTAATATAGGAAAATGAAAGAAATTGACTTGAATAAATTATAAGAGATGTCCATTTCGAATTGGGCCACATGGGTTGCAGGAATTCCTGTGCCCAATCAAGAGGGAAATAGAAATAGAATGACATTAATAAAGAATGGCTTTGTATTGTTATTTTCCTTTGATCATTGAAGAAATTAGCTTTATAAAGAAAAAGATATATAAATCATGCAATGACTGCACTCGTGAGAACTGTAAACTTGTGAAAGTTGTCGGCTCCTATTCAGCACACTATTAACTTGCGGACTTGAGAACTTCAATTGGCTTAACCTAATTTTGACTTTCTTTCGTACACAACAGCAAAAATATTCCAATCACTGTACCACCATAGACAATATAATTTTTAATTACATCCTTTTTTTTTATTTAAATAGACTCAATATTCTTTTAATGGAATGTTTTGAATCTTGGATTCATTTTATATAAGTTAAAATTTAAAATTAAATCTACCTATAATAGTTATTATGTGTTAATAAACTATCTTTGCAAGTTTTCTATAATTTTTCTTTTGTTAATTATACAATCCTATAAATTAAAGTGAAATTTTTAAAAATAGAAAAATAAGGGAAACTATTTACGCAATAACAAAATTTTTAGATAGTTGTAATAAATACTGATATAAGTCTATCAGTGATAGAAATTATAGAAGTGTATCACTGAACATACGTTGTTATTTCATCCAAAAAACATGATATAGTCTTTGAGTTGACTATCACATCATTTTAAAAAAAAAAATCATATCATTTTGCTATAAAACAACTAGGATTGTTTTCAAATATAGAAAAATAAGTCAAACTATTTGCATATATAAAAAAAATTCACTGTTTATTGCTGATAAATAGTAAAATTTTTATATATTTGTAAATAGTTTGATATTTTTTTTATTTATATTAATTTTCTAAAAAAACTATCCTATCATTTTTCAATTTTTTCTTGGAATAAATATATCATTTTTCAATTAAAGACACTAATAAAAATTTATTTTCAAAAGGTATATAAAACTATTTTTCAAAAGTTGAAGACTAAGAGGTCAGATTTTAAAACTAAAAGATCCAATAAAATTTTAATTAGAAACTCAGGACTAAAAGTGTATTTTATTTGTAAAAAATTAAATAGAAAGTTTGTATAATACTGTAGACTGTAGCACAAAAAATTTACAAGCACCCAATAAAAACTTCACACCACAGAGAGGGGGACACGTTCTTGGCTGCCACTGGGATTCCATCGTACCAATATACTTCGGGATAAAAATCGCATCCAAGCAAGCTCAACTTCAAATTATTTACGACATTTTATCAATTATGTATTAATTTTCTTTTTCAAGTTTCAACACGATTAACTATTATGATTATCCTTGTGATATTTCAAAATATACATATATATATATATATATATATATATCCTTTTGAATTATAATAAAAAAATATTGACAACTTTTAAATACTACATATATGAGATATATGACATACTGTTTCAATTTATTACTTGCAAATCAAACATATTTTTAAAAATAGTGTAAGATCTATAACTTTAAAAATAATATTTATAAAGTCAATTTTTTTAAAAAAAAAAATGTTCTCAACGTATACCTATCTTTGTGGGTTTTACCAAATTGTCAAATCATAGTTTGCCACATGGCAAATTCTACTTATTTTTCGTTTAAATGTTATATATATATTTTTGGACTATTTTCAAATACAACAAAATGAACCAAAATATTTACAAATCTAGCAAAGTGTCACAATTTATCAGTGTCTATCACTGTTTTTCAACAGTGACATTTTGTTATATTTATAAATATTTTCAACAGTTTTACCATTTAAAATAATTTTTTTAGATTTTTTTGGGTGTGATCAGTAAGATGCTAAAAAATGAGTGCATCTTACCCATTATGGTAACTTTAAAAACCTTCTCATTTTCTTTTTTAAATTCTCTTCTCACTAAGCACTAGCTAGATAATCAAATTTGATGGAAACTATTGACTAAGTAAATAGTCAAAGTACTAATAACATTGTATGTTTACAAAAATAAATTTCTACTTTTTATATGAATTTGCAATAGTTCGAAGAAAAAAAAAACGATAGACTTTGATACTTTTACTTCGTTTTCCTTCCCCAAAAGGTTATAGGTTTAAATTTGTAGTGTATTTTATTTTTTAAAAGAAAAAACACTTCAAAATTATGAAATTTTTAATAAAGAAAATGAAGACAGACAATTCACACTCAACTGATTTAAATTTTGCAACCTGCATTATTTAATATAATGGAATGGAATCGTTCATCAGACTATTATGACTATGAGTCAGAGTGAGAGGATGGCAATAGGAAAGGTTTGATATAGAAACCAGCTGGCTGGTGGCTGTCTCTAAATTCATTTTTCTAATTAAAAAGACAAAACAAATAGACTTAAAACTGAAAAAAAAAAAAAAAAAAAAAAAAAAAAAAAAAAAGAAATAAACTGACTAATGACTTTGAATCAATAAACAAACATCAATAGGTGTATCAATCTTTATGATTCACACTCATCAATCTTCTATACACACGAAAAGAATTAAAATATTTAATTATGATTGAATTAGTGAGATGAATTATTTTTCATTAGCATATCATTTAGCAGCCGGCGTGTTTTCCCTGCCTCATGCGATTTGCGATGAGAGCAAAAGCTTAGCGATTCGACTAACGGCCAAAACTATTCACACATTTTCACCATCCTGTGACCACCACCGGCCGGCGACGAGCTTCATAAGAACCTCGTCGTCCGGCCGCCGCACTAATACGCCAAGTTTTATTTCAATTACGATTTGTAAAATTAAACATGAAATAAAAGTAGTGAGAAGAAGAATTTACTTACGTCTTTGATATCTTGATCAGTCTGGTAACCAAATCGCAGCATCGTCGCCGCTACATACACCGCCAAACGGATTTTCTCCGCGAATTTGAGCGTCGCTTGAGTAATACTTAATCCTCCAGCGCTATGTCCAACCAAAATGATCTGTTAAAGTTTTCGACGATCTCTGAATCAATCGAACTCCACTCGATCGCGATCGATAGAGGAACACAGATACTTCCATACGAAGAACGGAATTACAAAAACGACGACTATATAATAATACCTGTTCGTTTTCCGGTAAACTAGAGACGAAATCGAGCAGAGGCTTATTGTAATCGTCGAATTTGAGGACGGAATTCGGATCGGAGCGATCGATTCCGGCGCCTTTAAGATCAATACAAGTAACTTTGAAGCCAGAATTCTCCATTAAACACCTGATTTTGTACCAGCACCATCCTCCTCCACTTATGCCATGAACGAGCACGAAGTGCGGCGGTTTCTGCACTGCAACAGAGTCCACTGCACTTGGCGCCAGGTTTTCTTTCTCTCCCATGGCGGTCTTCAAATATTTACGAATTGGAAATCATGATTGCAAATGTGTATTATATATATATATAGCAGTGTAGTTGAACTAGTCCTTGAAATCATTATAATGTTTTTTTTTGTTTCGTCGGACCTTACAAGATTTAATTATTTATATTTTATACTTACTTTCAGTTCCACCACCGTTTAAGAAACTAGAGGGCCTGTGATGCAGTTTGGAGGCATTGGACGGTCGAGATTTAATCCCAGCGAGGGTGGGTGACCAAACAAATCTCGCTCATATTGAGCCTTCTGTGCGTGCAACTGCAGGGGAAAACATTCTAGAATCTGTTGCAAAAGTTATTCTAATTGAATAGGAGATAGTTATTTCATGCCAATGATGATATAATTTTATTTAAAAATTTTGACTGTCAAGAGACTGATGTAATTTTATTTAAAAATTTTGACTGCCAAGAGAATGATTTTTTGGATTGAAAAGTGAGATATTTGAGAATGCTTAAGACGCGTTTGATAGGCAATTTCAAATAAGATATTTGAAAATAAGAAACTTAATGAAAACAAAGCACGTTTTTTAAAATGTATTTGGTGGCCGATTAAGAATTTAAATATCAATTTAAACAATTTTTCGTCTATAAGACTAATTATAGTTATCCACCAAATATTAGGTTAAATATAAACTATTACTATGAACTTTGTTTTATGTTAAAAAAATTATATAATTATTATTTTGTAATATCATATACATATTTTAATTTAACGGAAATAGTTGAGTTTATAACCTGAAATATTATATTTGTTAATATTTTTTTTATCCTTTTTAGTATAATAATTATGCATTTTAAAACATCAAATTCAAAATCTATATATACTAAAAACACAAAACTCTTGTTTTCAGAATTTGCACGATTTGAATTATAGTATCTGAAAAGAGTTTTCAAAAATAGAATTCATATTACCTACCAAATGTACATTTGTGGAATTCAATGAATAAGAAAACATAAAACATAATCTGAATTGTCTATCAAACATACCCTTAATTATCTTGTCGAAATGGCCGTTAGGCAATTAAGTTTAGGAAGCTAATTTTTATAAATTACACCTATATTAACCGAACACATCATATCTTATATATATAATGTGGTTTCTAGAACTCTCTTTAAGTACTATCTAAATATTGATTACATAAATGTAGACTTAATTACTCTCGACCTACCTAGTTTAACTCATAGGACATTATTTTACACATACTTCCAACTGTCTAAATTTAATTTATGTACTCTTAATAAATATTAAATTTAGTCCATTTAATGTCAATAAACTTTAAATTTAATTCTTCAAAGTTGATGTTTATAAAAATTGGTTAAACAAAAGTGTAATAATTTTCATGCAATAAACAACCCTTTATGTAAATATAGCTCAAAAACCTTATAAGAAAAATGTTAATAGAGACTTTAATTTTAAAAAAATTAACAATAAACTAATGTACTGCATAAAAAAAATAACATTTAAAAACATAAAAAAAAAAATTAACATTTAAAAGTACAAAAACTAAAATAAAATAAAATTTAAAGTACCAGAACTAAAATATTATTTTAACCAAAAAAACAACTTAAACTTCACAAATCCAAATTTTTGAAAATGTAAATTCAGTTTCATATTTTCTTTTCTTAGTATTTGTGTGGCATTTAATTAAAATTATTGTGTGATTTCTTTTATAAAACAAATGAAGAGGAGAGAATTTGAATAGATAGACAGTACCAGTACATGCCAATTAACTAAGTTTTATTTTAAAAATAATAATAAAATAAAGGAAAAGTTTTAAATACAAAAAAAAATAAAGTAAACTATTTACACAAAATAGCAAAATTTTTAAATAATTGTGATAGATCTTGATAGACGATAGACGCTGATAGAAGTCTATCAGGATCTATCAGCAATAGAAATGATAGAAGTCTATCACTGATAGATGCTGATAGAAGTCTATCAATGTCTATCAGTATTTTTTTGTTATTTTGTGTAAATAGTTTGATTTTTTTTTATTTGTAAAAATTTTCCTAAAATAAAATAAGAGGTTGGAAAAATCTGAGATAAATATTTTTTGACAACATGTAAGGTGAGAGAATCAAACGTCAAATCTCAAAATTAATAGTACAAATTCATGTCAATTAAACTAAGTTTATATTCTAATACCAGCCTAACAATAAGATAAGAATTAGTTTTTTTAAGTTTTACAAAATATGCTTCTTTTATCTATATTATGATTGAAAAAGTTACTGTAAAAAAAAGATTTACTTTATTGCTGAACCTATCTTAGATCCACATTCACTGAACCACTTGCCATATTGTGATTTGTATTTCCTAAATAGTATGAAATCCATCGACTTATTTTATTAAATTATACAAACTACCGTGAACTTTGGGTAAATTTCAGATTTTAACGATACTCCTAAATTTCAAAAATCTTACCTTCTACTTTAATCTTTGAAATTTGTTTCAAAAGTTACTATTCGAAAGTATGCTTTTGAAAGAAAAAAAAATTAAAAAAAAAAAAACAGAAATTGACATAACGGTTACATGTAAAAAACTCAAAGCTATTTTCAAGGTTACATCAAATCTCAAAAATAAATTTAAAACTAAACTTTTTTTTTTTTTTGAAAAAAACAAGAAAACTGTCCTGTAGCCGTTTTTACTTGACACTTCCTAGACTGCACCAAGAAAGTACCTAAGTATTTTTCTTTTCAGTGTATCTATGTAATAGTTGATGTGTAAAAATTTATTATGTAAATGGTTATTTTAAAATATCTGTTTAGAATAAATAAATTGTAACAATTATCTCAGATCTTCCATATAATTATAAATAATATCACGTTTGCTTTCTAATTTTCATATCACATGTCATGTCAATTTTCATCCTTTAATTTAACAAAAATGATATATTTTTTTTTAAACAATTTCAAAGTTTAAAAGAATTTTTTAAGAAAATTTTCAAAGTTGGACAAAAATGAATTTTTTTAAGAATTTGAAGCATGTTTGAAACCTATTAATCTAAAGCTCATGGGTGTTTCATTTAGTTTATCAAAGCAAGAAGTAGGATTTAAGATACTCCACTTTTTGTTTAGGTTTGTGGATCTCACTATTAAAAAAAAATGTAATTTCACGACTTATTAACTTCTTATCGAACTTCAAGGCTAAACAATCCCACACACTTCACAACTTTTCCGACTAAATAGTAAATACGGTTAAATAACTCAACACACTTAACAATTTTCTAGACTAAAGAACGAGAAAATTTCTAGTACGAACATTTTTTTCATACTATCTCTATTTATTACTTGCCACAAAATTAATATTTAAAAATTATGTAGGGTCTATGGAATAAATGAATAATAAATTAATAAATCATTTAATGGCCTATCAAATAATGTATGAACATAGTATTAAATTTTCATCGATATGTTGATATTTCTATTTTTTTATGGATTCGATATCGGTATGATGGGTGAATCGATATTTCTATTATATCGTAAAAAATCCACGAAACACACAAACTAAGCATCAAATTATCACTAATATAAATATAATATAAATAATAGACATGTTTACGTATTTGAAAATAATAAATTATTTATTAACTAATTTAATTTTTTTTGTTTTTTTTTGTTTTTATAAGTTTTTCAAAAATATCTATCGAAACTAATATTTTATCGATATTTCCATTGAAATTTATATAAAATTAAGATCTTAGTATTTTCATCGATATTGATATTTTAAACCTTGGATTGGATAGGAAAGGAGTATGTAGAGATATTTTTTCCTAAATAACTCTACTAGTTGCCCTAAAGTCTCATCAAATTAGATAATATGGACATTTGAAGATGGAAGACACATCAGCAAAATAATGGAAAAAAGCCAAATATATATTTTTGGGAGGGAAAAAGAAAACAAACAGAATATATTAAATGCAAAATTTATTTGGAGGTTTATTGGGATCCCATGTTTTGAGGCGATTTCGTTTTGTTTTGTTTGTTTATGCCCACTTTGCAGGCCCCGACAATATCTTCATTGATTTCCTTTCGTTGTCTTATTTATTGTTTGTATTAAAGATAAGGATTTTGGATTAAAAAACAAAATCCATATTTTCCTTTTTCTAAATTAATTAATTATATCTTTTAATTTAATTACCCACTGACCTAATCCTTTTTTTATTATTATTATTTTATATTAATTAATTCCAATACAATACATTTGAATAATGTCGTGATTAGACACTCAATATATTTTTTTTTTTAAAATAAAAAAAGAGAAGAAAACTAAACCTTCAATTTCGACGTTAATAATATAAATTTTATGTCAATTAAACTTTTTATTTTAACGTTAAAACATCTATTTATATCAAAATTGGAGGTAAAGCTTTTACTTGCATATTTTGTATCAGGAAAAATAGTTTGTTCTTCGATTAAATAAGAATATGTTTGATAGTATTTATTCTTTATTAAAAATTAAGTTTATGAAAAATATTTATATTTTCTTTATTTAGTTTGTTACTTGAAAATCAATCTATATAAAGTTTACGTCCCACTTATTAATAGTTTAGATCAAGTTTGGTGACTATTTGAATTTTTATTTTTTATTTTTAAAGATTAAGCCAATAAACACTACTCCCATCTATTGGTTTCTATGTTTTGTTTTCTACATTTTAGGAGTGTTCTAAAAAATGCCAAATTTTGAAAGTTAAAAAAACTAAGCCTTGTTTGATAGCCATTTAGTTTTTGATTTTTTGTATTTGAAAATTAAAACAGCACCTCTATTTATTATTTTCTATGTTTTGTTGTTTATATTTTAAGAGTGTTTCCAAAATCAATGCCAAAATTTAAAAACTAAAAAAAGTAGTTTCTATGTTTTATTATTACTTTTATTTTTTTAGATATTGGTTAAGAATTCAAATACTTATATAGGAAACACGAAAACTATGATAGTTTTCAAAAACCAAAAACCAAAACAAAAATCATTACCAAATAGACTTTAATTTTTAGTTTTTAGTTTTTGAAATTTATATTTATTTCTCCTCAATTTTTCAATTATGAGTTTTGCCTATATTAAATTTCTAGTAAAATTTTAGAAAAATAAAAGACTATATATGGATTGAGGAGAAAGGAAGCATAAATTTTAAAAACAGAAAACTAATTAAAATCAAAATCAATATTTAACGAAACTCTTTTTTAGTTTTTAAAATTTGATTTGATCTTAAAAATATTAGTAAAAAATAGATAACAAATCGTGAAAATATATAGATGGAGTAGTGTTTGTATAAACTTAATTTTTAAAAACCAAATAGTTACCGGATAGAAAAAAATTAAAAACCAAATAGTTACCAGAAAATAAAAAAGTGTGATAGACATTATTATCAAAGTGATTTCAACTTTTGCAATTTTTTATATAAAAAATTAAAAAAGGAAGTCCTCAGAACCAGCTGGATTATTTATATTTCAAATAAAAAAAGAATAATTATAATGAAAGGTTATAGGTAAAGCAAAATAAGAGAATGAGAATGACATTCTTGATTGGTAACAAAAAGAGAATGACATTCTTGATTCTTATAAAATCAATTAATGAAGGAGATTCTTAAATTTAGAGTGATTCCTAAATTGACGATAATTATTTCTATAACTACTTTCCATTTTATATATATATAATTAATTAATTTTTAATTTCTACCTTATAATTATTTTAAATTATTTAATATATATTAACTTTAAAGACTGATAATGAAAAATCAAAGTTAAAAGTGAAAAATCTTTGAAACGCAAGAATGAGATTAAAACAAAACTCAAACTTCAAACGGTAAAATTATAACATTTAAAATTTAGAGACTAAATTGAAATCAAACTCAAAATTTAATTAAACTCAACGTATAACATTCTGAAATTTAGAGACTAATTAAACTCCAAATTTAGAGATAAAAAAAAAATATACTTTTCTTTCCTTCTTTAGTTCGTTGTCGATTGAACTACGATTTTAAAATTATATATTATTTTAATAAAAATCATCTTGCAAACAATTTCAACCCTATTCACATAAGTACTTACCAAACTTTTTGACTTTTGAGAATAAATATCATAAAGTGCCTTCTTATAATTTTGCTTTTAATACGAAACATGAACATTTGTTTATAAATGAATGTTTGTGATAAAACGTTCACCTTCGCAATAAAAAGATTATATTACATAAACTAGTGATGAAAGATATTTATATTTGACTTTTAAAATGTATTATAACTTTATTTCAATAGTTGACATTATAATTTTATTCAAATTAAAAGTTGGATTTTTTTTTTTTTTTTTTTTTTTAAAGAAGAATTGGATGTTTCATTCTATGGTAAAAGTGAACACTTTGATTAGAGTCAATCTTTGCGACTAGATTTTTGTGGGAAATTTTTAGTGTAATAAACGTTTTTTTTGGGTACAAATTAAATAAATCAAATAATCTCAAACAAAAATGTTATTACAAAGGAGAAGAAGTCAAACGACGCCGACTAAAATATTAAAAAAAAATATAAAATGATTAAAAAGGAATCAATCTGGCAAAGGGCATCATCGCATTTGCATCTCTGAAGATAAGGGAAATTTTTGTCTGAAAGTGAACAACTGTGATGACGTCATCAAAAGTTATGAAAAGGTTAAATTATATATATAAAAAAGATCCGTAATTAGTTAAAGGTGTAATACTATTAAATATTAATCCACGTTTCAAGATGGAGAATTTTTAAAAATAGAAAAATAAGATAAATTATTTACACAAAATGGTAAAATTTTTAGATAGTTGTGATAGACGTTGATAAAAGTCTATCAGTATCTATCATCTTTATTAATGATAGAAGTTTATCACTGATAAAAGTCTATCAATGTCTATAAATATTTTTTTACTATTTTCGGTAAATAGTTTGACATTTTTTCTACATGTAAAAATTTCTATTTCGAAATTATTTATGACGTAGCATTTTTTGGAATTTCAAATAAAACTTGAGACATAAAATGATGTGGTTACTTAAAAACAAAAATTTACATACTTATTTTTTGTCCAAAATTTTTAGAAACAGCTTTGAAATATTTAAGAAAGATCAATAATAATATTGAAACTTTTGAAAATGTTAGATACTATGAAATTAAAGGTGTGTTTGGATTAACTTTTTAAATGTTTATACACTTTTTTTTCACTTATAAACACTTAGAAATTCAATCCAAACGGGTCTTAAATTTACTTTCACCAATAAGTTTAAGCTTTTTGTCAATCAACGATTTAAAATAGTATTAGAATAGGTGGTTCAAGGGGTTCCTGTGTTGATTTTCACTTGTTATGTCTTCTTCATATTAAATTTGACTTCACCCATCAACTTAGACTTTTGAGTTAATTGGTAATTTAAGAGAAAAAATCAGATTTTTTTAAAACTAAATAACAAAGTCTAAGAGATATCTTTTTCATAATTTAGACGAATCAAAATATACAAAGGAAGTTAAATTTTTGTTCTTAGCATTTGAGTAGAAAATTCAACGTTATTTTAAGAAAGGTAAAAATTAAATATAATTTTAAAATTAAAAAACTAAAAATGAAAATGTTTATCAAGCTTAGACTTAGATAATCAATTTGATTAAAAAGTAGAGGAGCATTAGAGTGCCTAGTGATCCCAATCTTAGAGTATAAAATCCATGGTACTTGTTGGATTTTTTAGACTAGCCAGAAAGAGCTAAGCTAGTCTGGTTGGATTTGTGTTTATTCTTTACTAATGGCAGCCACATTAATATTAGATCAACTTTGGTCAAAGCATATGAACAGTCAATATTTTAATTATAAACATATAGCTCAACTAGTAACCATTTTTAAATATAAAAAATTTGAATGCTATATTCTATAAAAGGATGTCAACCACAATATGAAACATTTAAAATACAAAAACCTAAGGTGAAGCTAAAGTTTGAAAAATAGAGATCACTAAAATGAATTTGAAAAGTAACATAAGCACTATTCAATTTAAAAAAAAAAAAGAAAAAAAGAAAAAAAAAAGTCAAATTTACAATACAAACCTCAGACTTTTTAGAAATTTAATCGAAATTTATTACATGAGCATGATTATCTGTGTGACAGTGAAGTTAATTAAAAGGACAATTCACAAACATGAAATATCAATATAATTATAATAATTTATTACACGAGCACCATTAAGCTGTGAATTGTAATTGGTATGTACTCATCTTTCTATTGAGGTCAAGGTTCAAATTCTAATACTCTTGTTTGTCGTACTAAAAAAAATATAATAAATAGACAAAATATATTTATTTTTTTAAAAAATATCGTTCTTTCATTTGAAATTATCGGACAAAATATTTAGGCCGGTCATTTGATAATTATTTAGTTTTTTGTTATTAGTTTTTAAAAATTAAGCCTATAAACATGTTTCTAAATTTCTTGTTTTATTACCTACTTTCTACCAATATTTTAAAAAACCAAGCTAGTTTTTAAAATCTAAAAAAAATTAGTTTTTAGATATTTTTTTTTTGAAATTTAGTTAAGAATTCAACTATTTTACTTAACAAAGGTAAAAATCATTGTAACCATGTTTTTAAAAATCAAGCCAAAATTTAAAAACTAAAAAAAGTAGGTTTTAAAAACTTGTTTTTGTTTTTTAGAATTTAGTTAAGAATTGAACTCTTGAACTCAAGAAAGATGCAAACAATGGTAAGAAAATGTGAGGAAATAAGCTTAATTTTTAAAAATAAAAAGTAAAAAACGAAATAGTTACCGAACATTGTCTAAATAGTTAATAAATAAAACTTTAAAATTTACGTAATCTATTCTATGGCTTTTTGAGTTAAATTATTCTCTTCCTTATTTGTATTTTTTTTCCAATTCATACACAAATAGAATAGGAAGAGGTCAAAATAATTTTAGCTCAATAGTAATTAGAATGATTTTTTTTTCTTAGAAGTTGAAGATTCGATCTCAATCCCGAAAATTGTTATACTAGAAAATTAAATAAAATAGAAAGAATAAGAAAAATAGTAATATTTGTTGTCGCGTTGACATTGATGAACATTAAATTAAATAAGCAATAAATACATATAACTGTTTTTTAAAAAACACGTATAAATGTTTGTAAAATTAATTTATAATCTTAAAGTCGAAAGAAAGTGCAGAGTCAACACACGCAAGAGAAAAAATATATATATTACAAAGTGTCAAAAGAGTGCATTGATCGAAGGAAACGTAATACGTAAATGTTAAGCTATAGTTTTAGTATTTGTAAATTTAATGCTATCAACCCAATTTTGATTGAAGAAAATTTGATTAAAAAAAATAGAAGAAAAGAATGAAAGTAAAAAGGATAATAGACTTTTGTGAGTAGATTTTCAAGTAATTATTAATCTCCCAATTGACGTGTTTAATTTAAAAAATAAATTATTTTAAAATAAATATAAATATTTGACAACCACTCCAAATGAATTTTGAAAGCTATTATTAGTATCTTTTATTTTAAAAAGTTATTATAAAAGAATTTAAATAAAAATAAATTTTTGAAAAATATTTGTTTTTAAGTTAATCCAAACCACCCTAAAATTATATTTTCTTTTCCATCATCTTTTTTTTCTTTCAATTTAACTGAAAATCTAAAACAACTCACTACTATAAATATCCTTAAAAATAATTGGCTACATTGAATTTTATTATTATGGGATTCCACTAACCAAATAATTGGATTGAAAAATAAAGAAAATGCTTAAACAAAATTTAAAATAAAATCTAACATCATAACAAAATTTTATTTTAAGTGAATACAAGTTAGCTCAACATCTTTCTTGTGAGGCTTCTACGTCAACGAAATATCATAGAGAAATGTGGCACTTACTGTGGAACATAAACATCCTTTCAAAAACAAAAATCTTTATATGACCTGCTTGTATTGGTGCTCTTCCTACTAGAACAAATCTTTGCCATAGGAAAATTTGTAGTTCTCGCTATTGACTTTCTGCAAAAATGCTCTTGAAACTGAGTTTAATGTTTATCTTGAATTGTAAACAAAGGAGGAAAATTTGAAGAAGTTGGTTCCCTGTGCCATCATATATTAACACAAAATATGCTAACTTTGTTTATCTTTTTAATAGGATCTCAAAGACTCTAAGTTCGATGGAAATGCGGATCTTTACGTTAGCTGATGTTGCCATCTAGACCAGCGTAACTTAATGGTGTTTGAAATGGCTAAGAAGGAGGCAATTTGACCCTATCCAGTGGGTTTGGGAGCTTGGTGAGGAAATGGATAAGCATGCGTCTTAGAGAAGTTTGAGTTTGTCTCAGACCCAAATGTCCTCTCTTTCGATTATTGATGATGTTCACATCAATCGTTGGAAGCCCCCAGAGGGTATCTTATATAAGCTTAACTTTGATACTTCCTTCACCATGGGAGAGGTGGGATTTGGAGCCATTGTTTGTAATTCTAATGGTGAACATTTGATTTCGATGCAAAAAGCTTTAAAATTCATTGGTAATGTTGAGCTCGTCGAGATTGCTGCTCTCCTGAACGGTATAGTTACAGCTGAAGAAGAAAGGATTATTCTTTACGGGTTGAAACATATCGATGATTCTTTGGAACTTACTTGAAGGTCGGGACTATTTCAACAATGAAGTCCATGCATTTATCGATGACATTCGAGCTTGACGGGGCATTGTTTATGGCTTCTTTTTTTGTCCTAGAATCTGTAATATCGTTGCTCACATTCTGGCATGTAATGCACGACAAACCAAAATCTCTGGTGTTTGGCTTGAAGATCACCCCTCATGGATTTGAGGCCGTGGTGTCTAGTGATTTAATTTCTTGTTAGTTTTGTTCTTCTTGTATTACTAAAAAAAAATTATTCAATATATATTCCTAAGAGAATTCCAATAATAAACTTTTTTCAACGTTATGTTTGGGAGTGAATTTGACCTTTTAGCCAAATATATATACATATAATAGAGTTTTTTTTAAGAAAATCATTTTAAATGGCAAAACTGCTAAAAATATCTACAAATATAGCAAAATGTTACAATCTATCACTAATAAACTACACAGATAGATGTCTATTAGTATCTATAAGTGATAGATGATTAGTCTATCACGGTGATATTTTGCTATATTTGTAAATATGTTGGTTCATTTTACTATATTTGAAAGTAACCCTTTATCTTTTAAGTTAACAAATTTGATAACATTAATATATTTATTTTTTATTTTTAGAAATTTATTATTTACATAATTGATGATTAACTTAGGTATTTATATTAAAAATCCCAATAATTACTCATTCAGCTTCTATATTCTATCTTCATTTTTATGTCATTTGTACCTACTTTTCTAGATTGTCATGTATTCATACTTTTACGTTTGGGACTTGTATATTGCTGCATCTACCTTTAATTTTCTCCTATTCTTTTCTAGTTTATTTAATTAGGAGCATATATGTTTTTTAGGGGGAGAAAAAAAACTATGCGGGATTTTTAAAAATAGAAAAATAAGGGAAAATATTTATACAAAATAGCAAAATTTTTAGATAATTGTGATAGACGCTGATAGAAGTCTATCAGGGTCTATCAGTAATAGAAATTATAGAAGTCTATCACTGATAGATGCTGATAGAAGTCTATCACTGATAGATGCTGATAGAAGTCTATCAATGTCTATCAGTGTTTTTTTTGCTATTTTCTGTAAATAGTTTGGAATTTTTTCTATATGTGAAAATTTCCCAAAAACTATTCCGTTTTTCTTGTTACTCTTTTGTAAAGAAAAGAAAATCTAATATTTTGTTTTTTGTTTTCAATTTCTAATATTATTAAAATATATATAAATAAATGTACTATTTTAACTCTTTTGATTAATAAATCCACAGTAATAAGAGCAAAGTATATATTTTATTTTTAAAAGGTGGTTTTTAAGTAAGACATTAATTTTTAATTCAAATAATCATGTGATTGAACTAAAAAACAAGAAAACCCCAATTTTATTTTAAGAATAAGAAACAATAATTACCAAGTATGTAAGTTGTTTTCTTTCTAAAACGCAATAAGATAGCATTTGAGACTCTGGGTTGATTAGTATAGTCATTGATTATTGTAGTCTATAGATTATAATAATATATGTTTGTAGTGCAGACTATTTTAATCTCGATTATAATAGTTTGTGTTTGGGCTATAGACTATTTTAGTCTAAGTTAATAAGGATGAGAGAAAATGGGTAGAAAATAGTAAAGATATTGTAACAAAGAGAGATTTAAAATAGTAATACTTAGTTAATCGTAGATTATAATAGTTAAAAATATAAATTATTATAATTGAAGTCTCAAACATGGAGTTAGTTGTAATCCGCCAAACAACCTCAAAATGATAAGAATAAAATGTTTTGGTAAGCGCCAGCCTTAAATTCATTAGATATATATAGCCAATTCTAACTATTCATGAATGAATAACTAATATTTTATATAATATTTTAAAATATGGATATATCAACAAATCTTAACCTGGATAAAGTGAATTGATACATGTATGTGATGCATAGAGCTATTCCATTTAATTTATCTTATTGATATTTGAAATAAAAATATTTAGCTACATCTCATATTGTAATTATCTTTGTGTAGTTCATCTAGAGCTTGTTTAGAATGACGGCTTAAAAAAATATTTTTAAAAAATTTATTTTCATTTAAACACTTTTGATAAAAATTCATTAAAATAAAAGCACACGTGTTTGGCAACTCTTTTCAAAAGTATTTTTATATGAAGTTTGTTTAGTTTGTTATATAATAAAAGTGTTTTTATTGCTGTTAAATTATCTATAAATAAATTTTTTGGAGCAATAGTGGTTGAAGGTTGGTCAGCGGCGGTTGTCGGAGATGGTGGCGGGATGTTGGCCGGCAGCAGTCACTGAAGATTGTAGTCGAAGGTGGCTGACGATGGTTATTGGAGCTGGTGGCCGAAGATTCTCATACAAATTATAGAGAGATTAAACATTAAATACTCAAAATTTATTTTCTAAAAGTTGGTTTCTAAACGGTGTAATTCCTGAGACCCACAGTGTAAAAAGTTGATAAGATATAAAGTTGATGTTTTTTAGTAGTGAGACCCACCAACTCCTTCGATCAAACAAGGGGTAGAGTTCAATACTCTTACTTTCTAACTCCTACTTCCCAACTCCTTGGGCCAAACACCTTCACTGTTTATCCTAAATCAATTTATTTTATAAACTCATTTTTTTCAAAATTCATTTTGAGTAGTTGCCAAACATTTAATTTTTTTATTTATGAAAATGACTTATTTTTTAAATTAATCACTCGAAGATGTATTCCAAACACACCTTAAATATCTAATTATAAATTGTTACGTGACAAATATTTTTTAAAATTATATATATTTTTCCTTATTGTATAATGGAAGATTATGCATAAAAATAGGTGGTCCAATATTACTATATTTGAAAGGAAAGGCAAAGGATGGACTATAAAGGTGAAAAAAAAAAAAAAAAAAAAAAAAAAAGCTAGTGGATGTGTGGATTGGGCAAAGATAAAGGACCTCAAGGAGGGTCAATAATTGGACTATCATTATTATAATCTATTTAAGTAGCTTTGCCTTTCTTTTTCTCAATAGCTACTCACTTGAGCTTTTAAAGTCACACCAACTGTGAACTAAGCCCTTTTGCATCCTCAAAGGAAAACCATACTTTGTCCTAACTTTTAGCAGATTCTTTCCCTTTTTTTTCCCTAATTATTAAAATATCATATAAATGTCTAGATACCTATATTGATGTGTATTTATATTGTATCTTTATATATATCTATAGGATGGTCGCATTCGAAAGATTTTAATTATTAAATTCTGCTATAGTTGTTAGAATCAATTAGTCTTCAAATTGGCTTTCATATGAAAAAAATTGAAATCTTTCTTATTTGGATGATCAGAATTGATCTTGAACCTATAAGAATCCTAAATCCTCTCATAGACCAAGAAATATGTACAACCCAATTTCCTTATTGAAGGATGAATATTTTACGAGCCTAAATTACATATTATATTTATTTAAATATATATGTTAGAAGCATGCAATTTGAAACTTGAATTATTGTGAAGATCAAGTGGATGAACGACTCTTAGTCATCAGGAAGAAAAATATGTAACATTTCATTCCTTTATTTGTTTCACTCGAGATATGTAAAACTTTGGATGTTTATCTCTCTATTATTAGCACGTTCTCCTACTCTCTAGTTGTAAGTTATAACTCTTTTTTTTCATAAAATAATATTAACCAACTAAGAGTTGAAATTCAAATTTCTAAAGAAAACAGTTTCAGAAAAACACAAACAAGTGTAATTATACAATGTCAAACTCAAGCAAACGTGGAAAGTGATCATAAATGACACACACAGAGAGGCATGGCTACCTAGGGATCATTTGTCGTTACTTCTTTGTACAAAATCAACTCCAATATGACACTTCTTCCATTGACCTCCTTTCTTCACGTCTACTTATGGTTTGAAATCCTAGCTTCACTTTTTTCAATGACTCATTCATAGTTAATCTTGCTATTTTCATGAACCTCTCTAAAGCTTGTTCTCGTGTCTCCAACTTTTATTTTTTTCTTGCTAGACCTATATATCTACTTGAATTTTACATTGTTGCCAAAAAAAAAAAAAAGTAGCAAAATAAAGGTGTACATTACACAATTCACTAAATATCTATTTAGAGGGGTGTGACAAAAATGTATGGCTGACATTAGTTTATCTCGTAATGTGAATTTTGATAGCCATTTGTTAGGCCTATATATTTTCTTCACCTTATCATGAATCTTTTCTTATCCATTAAGAAAGTAGAACAAATTTATTGATATATGAGATCTTTTTAAGTGAAATTAAAAGAAAAAAAATTGTGAGGTTTGCCCTTTTTTCATGGACATTAATTTGATAATCTCAACTTAGATATTACATTCAAAATCTAGTTTTTTTTTTAAATGTCTATACTCAACCCACATAGTCAAATTGTTAGTTTACTCTGTTGAGAGGGGTGTGACAAAAATGTATGGTTGACTTCAATTTATCTCGTAATGTGAATTTTGATAGTCATTTGTTAGGCCTATATTTTCTTCACCTTATCGTGAATCTTTTCTTCTTCATTAAGAAAGTAGAACAAATTTATTGGTACATGAGATCTTTATAAGTGAAATTAAAAGAAATAAAAATATGTGAGGTTTGCACTTTTTTAATGTACATTAATTTGATAATCTCAACTTAGATATTACATTTAAAATTTGATAATCTCAACTTAGATATTACATTTAAAATCTATTTTTTTTAATAAAAAGAAAATGTCTAAAATCAACCCACATAGTCAAAGAGCTAAAATTAAACAGCTACTATTGGATATCAAAATGTTTAAACCAACGACATATCACAAACAAAAGTGGTGGTTTTTTTTCCTTCTTAATGTTAAGAAGAAAATTGGTTATGTTAGAATTAATAGAGAAGATGGTCTCATATATATAGTCACCCATAGTTTTAGAAAAAATTATTCTTTTAATCCCTTTAATTTTAAAAGATAGTGTTTGAGTTTTTAAAATATACCTTTTTAATCATTAGATTTTTTAAAATAAGTACATTTGGTCTCTGAATTTTTAAAATGTAACTCTTTTGTCTCCAAAATTTTAAGAATAAGTTCAAAAGATTCGTGAAGAAGTTTTAATTATTTTAAATAATGATGGCATTTTAAATTAGAAAAATAATTGATATTCTAAAAAAAAAAAAGCTAAAACTAATAATAATAATTTACCTATGGAACATTTTTAACAAACTCTAAATATTCAAGAAATAAAAAGTTAAATTTCTAATTTAAAATATTATATAGAGCTGTTTTCAAATATAAAAAAATGAGTCAAATCGTTTTAGCGATAGAATTCTATCGCGGTCTACCACTGATAGACAGTAAAAATTTTCTATATTTGTAAATAATTTGATATTTTTCTATTTATAGTAATCTCCCTATTATATAACTATTTAAAATAATAAAAAAAATTATTTCATGTATATATATATATTTTTTTAATATGGGGTGAAAGATTGAACCTCTGACTTCAAGGTTATTATATATATTTGATGTTAATCGAGTTGTGCTCATTTTGGCACTTCATGCATATTTTATACCTATTCTTTAAAATTCGAGAACTAAAAAGTTACATTTGAATACTTATGAATCAAACACACTTATTCGTAAAAACTCGAAGACTAAAAGAAGATATTTTAAAACCTCATGAACCAAACACACTTATTCTTTAAAATTCAAAGACTAAAAATATAAATTAATTTTGTGAAAATTTTATTAATTATAATTGAGATTAATTATGGAAAATTTTTACGTATAGAAAAAATGTCAAACTATTTACAGAAAATAGCAAAAAAAAATATTGATAGACTTCTATCAACATCCATCAGTGAAAAACTTCTATCATTTCTATTACTGATAGACTCTGATAGACTTCTATCAGCGTCTATCACAACTATCTAAAAATAATAAAAAATTCTCCATTAGTATTGATTATGGAGAAAGGGAAAATGAGAGTAGAGAAGGAAATAGGCCCATTTGTAGAAAAGAAATAGAGGGAAGAGCTGGCAAGGCCACGTTTGGTTGTCTCCATGAGTGGGTAGCATTTCACACATGCCATTGCTTAAGCATTTTTTTCCCCCACTTTCTTCTTGTAACCTTCAAGAAAACTTTCTTCTTACAAAAATTCTGCCATGCTTACCAATATATTCTTTCTTTCTTTTCTTTTCTTTTCTTTTCTTTTCCTTCCACTCTACTTTTTCTTTCTTTCTTTATTATGTATCTTTTCTCTATGTGGGTACCAATTCAATTCTAAACATTATCAAACCTCTTCTCTCTTTTCAGGAAATTAAAGGTAGAATAATTTTGCTCATATTTGGTGATGGAATGGAGTAGTGATAAAGTTTCCACTTTTTTATAAGAATGGGTGTCCTCTGTCTAACAATAAACTTTTCTTTTATCGTCTACTTAACCTAATTATTGAAGAGACGTTTCGTTTTAGAATTAGATTTGTTGTACTTCAGGTTAATATGTTGAGTGTAAATCCGAATGTAGATCATTGGTTTACCATCGAAGATCAGACCATTACTTTGAAAGCAAAATCTGGGCACGACCTAAATCGCTAATAGTTGGTAGATCTCCAAGATTAATACAACCCTCCAATCTCAAACTTGTCCATGTCCAAGAATAGTAAACAAACAATAGAAAATAGATGAAGAAGATGAATTGAATCTTCAACACGCCCATATGAGGAAAGTTTCTACTACCACCACAACCATAGAAATAAATGTGAGACAAGATACTTTTCTAAAAAGTAATTTTTTTAATAGGCCAAAAGTCCAAGTCATTTCCAACATTGTGTTCGTACTTGATAGGTAAATGTTAGGTTTATCTTGAATTTATATTTAGTTGGTAGATATGTTAATCTCAAGTTACGAGTTTATTTTGATCTTACTAGTCATATAGATTCATTGGTTATAATATAAACTTATAATGTTTTGTGAAATTTCACTTTCTTTTTATAATATAATTTATACAATTTACCGGTTAGAAAGTCACAAATTGATCAATGAGAATAACTTGAACCTAATTTTCTATACCTCATCCACATCCATAATTTGAACACAAATTAAACATATTTCAAAGCTTTAATTATACTTGCTATGAGCCAAACAATTTCCACTTTAGAAAATGGAGTGATTTTGTGGTTTTGGTGATTAAGTGGAAAGAAAAATTGACTTTTTGATTAAAAGTGGTGGATTTTTTCCCTTCTTTGACAATCTAGGGGAGACATCAACATGAATAATGTAAGAAACTCTTGAAAGAGTGAATTTTATTTGTTTTGTATGGCTAATCAATTTTAAATTATAAAAAACAATAAATTATCAATTTTTTTAAAAGGTCAAATGCAAATGAAGGGATATGTATATTTTTGTACTTTTTTTCAGTAGCATATAGTAACCTATGGAAAATCAAATTATGTTAGGGTTTTTTTAAAAGAAATTATATTTTTGTATATTTACAATATAAGCTATACTTAGAATAATATTTCAATGGTTTACATTCAAGTTTGCTCCTTAAACTTTAACAATAACTTAAAAATTTTGTATCATATTTGATCTATATTGCATTGATCTAAACTTTTTAATGAGTTGGACTTAGGAAGGTGTGTCAACAATGTAACAGAGTGGTTAAAAATATACTTTCAGTTGTTTGGAGAAGTTGCAAGAGTCTAAGGGAGCATTGGGTTCAAACCCCATTTTGGGCTATGATGTGGCTAAAAGAGTAGAGATGTCCATTCAACCAGCAGGGACCCACCCCGAACGGAGCCAGAAATCTCCGATTAGACGGGAAATGAGGAAGGGAGCGGAGAAACTTTTATCCCTGATGGCTAAACGGGGACAGGGACGGGAAATACATTTCCTGTTCCCGTCCCCGCTTCAATTATATATATATATTATTTAAAGTTGAAGATTTGAATATGTTGTAATTTTTAAAATTTTAATTTTGAGAAATTATGGTAATTAAACATTTTAATTATATCTTCTACGCATTAAATATTATTGTTTTTATTTAACTAATTGTATTGTAAATTATCCATTGAATATAGAAAAATTTGAAAATTTTATTTGGTCGAAAATAAATTAAAACAAATTATTAAAAAAATGAATAAATTGGAAAAAACACCAAACTGAAAATTTTGTGGGGATGGAGATTAAAATAAGGGAGGACTGGGACAGAGAAGGATTCCCGTCCTCACTTCGCTCGGTGGACATCTCTACAAAGGAGGTACTAATTTTGATGACATATTGGAACATTTCATCATTATGGTATGGTTTTAGTGGAATCGAAGAAATAAGTTGATTTTGCAAAAGGAGGATGAAGTGCAACAATGGGGGAGTTTTGTGATAGTGGTAGTATTTAGGCATGGGTGTCGGATTATTCTAAGCAATTTCAAGAATTAATGGAGCGTTTTGGCATAATCTCACCCCCTCACCCTCAACATTTATGCAGATGAAAATTCCCTTCTATTGGTCTTATCAAAATGAATACAAATGTAACTTGCAGAAAAAATGAAAGAGAAATTGCAAGTTTAGTGGTGTTTCGAAATGATAAAGGAGAAATATACCTACTCTTGTAAATTCAATTGGTTGGTGTTGACGTGCTAGAGGCGATGGCAATTCGAGAGAGTTTGTTTTTGGAAGCTGAAGCAGGTTTTCTTGATTTTAAGATGGAACCTGACTCCGTGTGTGTTGTTGCTCTATTATAGAATAAGAAAAAAATCGATGAAATTTTAGAGGTGTGGATGATCATTAGTGAAACAAAGATGTGAGCTCACCATTTTCAGACTTGTGTTTTTCGCCACTTTCAGCGTCAAACTAATAAATTAGGTCATGAAGCGGCTCAGTGAGCGTTGCAAACAAAAGTATCATTGATTCAGATGGAAGAAGTTTTGGAGGAGATTTGAAAAACCTATGCACATGAACAACATTTGATGTCAGAAGGGCACTTGTATCATTCAACTAGATGGTGGCTCTTAAAGGAAATGTCTTTCTATGTTCCATTACCTTTTTTTTTCTATGTTGTTTTGTTATTTTTTTTAAAAAAAAATTTAAGGATAAACCAATTATTTGTGAGTTAAAAAAATAAAAATGTAATATTTTGTAGTAAAACAATCCTTCTAAGTTTATAATAAGACTTAAACCTATTTTTATTTTAGGATAAATATTTATGACATTTTAAGGATAGATAACTTTTTACATGATAATTAAGGGTGTTTTTAGGTGAGTCAGATTCAATCATAAGTTAGAGAATTTATAAACTCAACTTTAATCATTTTTATGTCAACATATGCATAATTCAACTAGTATAAACATGTACTCTCAATCAAAAGGTTAAAGTATAATGTCCGAGTTTAAGAGGAATATATGAATGAATCGAGATCGCATCCAAATAAGATGGATCTTAAGGATATGAAAGTATGGTTAAGAAAAACTCGAAAGAATTGATAGTTACTATACGTATCAATAAGGTGTACATTTTTTTTTCTATATATGGCTCAATCACAAAAACTTCAAAGTGTACTCCGCTTAGGTGAATTATTATTTGTTGGGTGACCTCTTGTTGGTTTGTGGAAATAATTTTCAACATAAAAAGAAGTAGTTTACGACAAGTAGTAATGACATTGCCAAGTCGTAAGAGGTGGAGGAATGTTGAGAATTCAAATTCTTTATTTAACTAAATTAATTGTATATAAATAAACTCCGACCAGACCCCATCAACATTTATATATATACAATTAAGAGTTTTGGGCTGAATTTTGCGAGATTATCTCAGAACACCAATCTTTTGAGGTTGTAAACATATCCGTCATAATTGGGGGTCAACATGCTAGAGGCGAAAGCGATGGTAGAAGGCTTGATTGGGGTCTTTAGGCATTGAAAGGGGTAAAATCCTTCAATGATGGTTGAATCTAATTCTTTGTAGGTGGTTAAATTGTTGAATGGTAAGGATTCTAATTTTTACAATATTGATTTATTTGTGAGGGAGGCTCATAGCTTTGTTGAGTCTGTAAATATCTCTAATTTTTTTAAGGTTCATAGAGAGAACAAAGTTGCTCACAGTCTTGCTTTGTTGATATTCTCTTCTATGTCTTTTTTGGTCTAGAAAGACGTCTTTTCAATTTGTGTTTGTTTTGGTCCGGTTTCTAAGTTTTAAAAAAAATGTATATAAATAAAAGTATTGAAATTCAACCATGTTTAATATTTTTAATTACAGTTATATATATTGAAATTAAAATATATTCATTGATTTTTTTATTATTTTTTTAAAACCTATATCATTGATTTAATAAAATATTCATTACTATTGGATCCACCGAACGCATAAAGATTATCAATTTTCATTTTTCTGAACTAAAGATTATCAAAAGTTTATTTATCGTATTGAGGAAATTTTTTTTTTAAAAAAAAGGACGGTCCAATCCAAATCAGAAGAGTGGGCCCAGTTCTCCAGGATAGGTAAATAATTGAGAATGAGTGGCCCATATCCCTCTTTTTTCAAAACTTCCCCCAATTTCCCGCCTAGTTTCATTCATGTTTACTATTTATCTCCTTTTCAAACTTAAATAAATTATTTCTTTATATTGCAACTTTAGTCTAGAATTTTTTATATTTGTATTTATAACCAATCTCTTTCAACTTTAAAAATGTTTCATAGTTTCTTCGACTTTCAATTTTGTTCCATAAATGTTTGAAATATTACTATTTTTATTTAAAAAATTGTCACGTCAGCATCTTCTTTAAATAATTATTAAAGATGTTAATTTAAAAAATATATTAAACTATTTTCTAAACCCTTTGGGGCTTGATTGAATGATTCTAAAACATTATGACGAAATTGACTCGTTGATTCTAAAGCATTTGTGAATGTCAATTCAAACATATCTTAGTTGATAAAATCATACAAGTTTATAATTGTGCTAAAAAAGAGTATATGTCACCTATTAACGGCTCTAATATTAAATGTTTAATTTATATATATATATATATATATATATATATATGCATTCATTGGTTCCTAACCTTCTATTAAAGTAATAATATAATTCTTGAACACTAGTTTTCATCAGTTTAACCTATAAACTTTCAGATTTGTTACAAATTTTGAATTTTAATATGCAACAATTTAGTCAGGTAATCAAAACTTAATATTTTTCTCTTTAACAATATGTGGAGTGAAAAAAAAATCAAACTTCTAACCTTGACGTCAACAGTAAGTCTTACGCTGATTGGGTGGCAACAAAATTTGTAAATTAACTCCCGTTTGATAATTATTTAGCTTTTAGTTGTTAGTTTTTGAAAATTAAGCTTATTAACAACCATTCCAACACTAAATTTATTACTTTATTATCTACTTTTTACCGATATTTTCAAAAACTAATCCAAATTTTAAAAACTAAAAAATATATAGTTTTTAAAAACTTATTTTTGTTTTTAGAATTTAGCTCATAATTAAACTCTTCTACTTAAGAAATATAAAAATATTGTAAGAAATTGGGAGAAAATGAACTTTAATTTTAAAAAATAAAAAATGAAGGCCCCACAATAACCATACTTTTTGGATTTTGGTTTTTGAAAATTAAGTCTATTTTCCCACATTTTCTTACAATAGTTTGCATCTTTATTAAGTACAAAAGTTAAATTCTTAGCTAAATTTTAAAAATAAAAACTAGTTTTTAAAAACTATTTTTTTTAGTTTTCAAAATTTGACTTGATTTTTTGAAAACAGTGATAAAAAGTATTTCAAAATTTGAATCGATTACCAAACCACTTTAACAAAATTTATATATATTACAAATATGGAGAGAGGGGAAAAGGCGGCAAGATTAGAAGAAGCCAGAATTTGAAAAATGGAATCTTAGTAGTTATCGTTATTTCCACCATTTTGATTATTAAAGTGTCATTTAGTCCCCTGTCTCTCTCTACGCTCTCTGTTACTCTAATCTGTTCTTACTCTTTCAAAACTTTTCTCATTGTCCTCTACGTTTCTTCCCTCTCAATCCGCCCCCACTTTCCCCCAATCAATCACTCTCGCTTTTCAACTTGCTCTCTTCCGATTGAATTCCAGATCTTTCTGCGCTCTTCATCGATTTCCAACTTCATCAGGTACTGCCTCCTCTCCTTTCCTTTCCTTTTTCTAATTTGTTCCAAGGATTGGTTCGTCTTGTGTGTTGTTTTGGAGTAGATGCTTCGGTAATGATTTTAAGCTGCGAAGATTTCTTGATGAATTGCATTTCAGTTGTGTGGTTTTGTTGATGGATTCTGCATATTTGATTCTACTACCTCCTCTGCTTTCCATTTTCTAATTTGTTCCAAGGATTGGTTCGTCTTATGTGTTGTTTTGGAGTAGATGCTTCGGTGATTTCTTTAAGCTGCGAAGATTTCTTTTGGTTTGGATCTTCTTTATGAAATTCGTTTCAGATGTGTGATTGTATTTCTAAATTTCTAGATGTACTTGATTAATTTGTACTATACGTCCAGGAAGATGTTGTTCAAGTTTCTTCTTCGAACTCTGAGTTGATGTATTTTCCTGATTGAAGGCTTTCCTGCAGATTTTTGGATCGGTGCTTGTGTTCGTATGGAAAATCCGGAATTGAAGAAGCTGAAACCATTTTGGCCTGAGGCTGACATTCAGAACAGATCTAAATGGCTATCAAATAGTCTTGAAGGTAAGTAGTATTTATGATTGAATTTTCTGGTTCCTTGTCCAAGCCTATCGTAACAAGCCTTTCATTCTTTAGTGGAAGGAAGTGACAACTTGTTATTAAATCAAATCGCTTTCTACTTGTACTGAACCCTCTTCTATTACTTCTCTCGTTATCTCTAAGATTGATTTGTGCTCCGAGTAATGTCACACAAAATTTTGGAAATTACTAAATTAATCCGAGAGGTTTTTCTCCGACAGAAATGAATCGGAGTGTTGAGCAGATGCTGAAGGTGATCAAAGAAAATAGTGATAATTTCCCGAAGAGTGCTGATATGGACTCTCAAGTTGAGGAGTTCTCACGCTTGTATCAATCATTGGTTGAAAATGTGTTATCGCCGGAGCTACAATTGCAGGTGCCCGTATATTCTGATTGTGGATCTCCTCAAGGCACTCCGGAATTAAGTTCGGACCAAAAACAGGGTTTCAATTTGTCAAGCAATAGAGGCTTGGATATCTCTTTTGATTCTGGTGGTGGTAGCTCCAGTCTTTCTCTGAAGGATGGAACTGAATCTTCTTCTTCTTCTTCTTCTTCAGACTCGGAGTCAGAATCTTTCAACTCATCTGTCGACAATAACTATGTGGTTTCACGTGCTGAAAGAGATGGTCAAGGGCTGAAGAAAAAACTTCTTGGGATAGAAACTGGGCTTCCAAACATTAAAGGGGCGTTTTGGGTGGGTGAGGAAGACAAGGTGGATTATGATGAGCTACATGACAAACTCGCCAGGATTGAGGAAGAACTAAAAGTTTCGAATACAAAGCTTCAGTCATCTGAAAATGAGGTAGCTAGATTAAAGAGTGAGGTTGAGAAGAATGAAACAGCAATTTTGCTATCTGAAGGACTGCAGGCCCAGCTTGAGTCAGCTGAAAAAGATAAGCAAGAAATGGAGGCTAACCTTCAAGTGGAAAAAAGGCGAGTTGTGGAATTGGAACAACAAATAGAACAATTGGAAACTCGGGTTTTACAATCTGATTCAAAAGTTGAGAGATTGATTGAAGAATTAGAAATAAGCAAGGAAATCCTCAAAAGTTCAGATGACAAGATCACAAGGCTTACTCATGAACTCGAGATTACAAAATCTGACCACCATCTACAGATCAAGGAATTAGAAACTGCTTTTCAAGTTTCACAGGAGAGATTTCATGCTGAGAAAGAACAGATGCAGACTGACATTCTCAGACAAGTTGAAGCTGAGAAAACCGAAACGACAGCTCTCCACAACTCTCATTTGACAATTTTGCAAGGAGAGATCAGTCAGTTGAAGGAAGAACTTTCTGTAAGAAGCGAAAGTTTAGCAGCTTTGAATAGAAACCACGACGAACTAAAACTAAAATATGATATGCTAATGGCTGAGAAAGATGAAAGGAATGCCATGGTTCACTCACTTTTAGCAGATAAAGAATCCAGAGAATCTCATGTCCATGAATTGGAGGATCACCTGCAACATCTACAAGTAGAGAAGAAGAGCTTGATTGAAGGATCTGAAAGGCAGAACAAACAAATTGATGACTTGAAATTGAGACTCTCAGAATTGGAAGAAGAAGTGAACATGCAAAAGGGTATGATAGAGGATGGAGCTGAGGGGAAAAGGGAGGCCATAAGGCAGCTCTGTTTCTCTTTGGAGCATTACAGGAGTGGCTATCAAGAGCTTCGTGAAGCATTCATTGGGCACAAGCCGCGGCCGGTACTCTCTACATAGGTCTGTTTGCTTGTAAAATCTCTTAAGCTTATTACCATGTCTGTTTTTGTGCATTTTTATGAGTATTATGAGCCATTATTTAGTTGTTTTTTTAACATAGGGTTAAGAATTTGATGTTCTGTTTAAACATTTAGCCTAGTTTTAAGAATGATGAATATTTGGATGGCTTTGGTTTATTATTATTGTTCCGAACGGTTTTCTCGCACAACTAAAATATTCTGAAGTTTAAAATTTTGCATTTTGCATTATGTTTCTTTGTAGTCTCCATTATTAATAATCTTTTTTTTTCTTTTTTGAAGAACCATTATTAATAATCTTAATAAAACAGCAATATGGTTGAATAAATTGATGGGCATCTCATGTTAGCATGTTATAAACTTTAATCAAGTAGAAAAACCTACTTTAAAATATGATTTGAGGGATTTGAGTATGAGAATAATCATAACTATTTATTTGGTTTCTTTCCTTTCTTTCGTCAACAATAATTACTACCTTGCAATCGATATTTCACGATCAAGGGTGTAGTACTATTTGTAGTAGCGGTCCTTATATATCGTATTAACAATCGAAAGATGGTCGAAAGAAAAAATCTCTATTTGAGAGAGTTTCTTCCTATACCTATGAATTTCATTGGACCCAGAAATGATACATTGGAAGAATCTTTTGACTCTTCCAATATCAATAGGTTGATTGTTTCGCTCCTGTATCTTCCAAAAGGAAAAAAGATCTGAGAGCTGTTTCATGGATCCGAAAGAGAATACTTGGGTTCTCCCAATAACTAAAAAGTGTATCATGCCTGAATCTAACTATTGACATCTCATATGACTAATCATAACTTTTTTCCCTTTTTCTTCTTTTAAGTACAACACTCAATTGTTGTGGCAGATCTTTAAGATAGTAATTAATGTTTATCAAAATCTTTGTTTGTAAGACCTACTTACCTTAAAAGACTTCTTTTAAGAAATTGTCCTTATCAAAAATCGCATATTATTAATATGGTTAAAATACTATTTTGGCCCCCAAACTTTGGAGCGTGTTCAATTTTATTTCCCGTACTTTCAATAAATCTTTAAATTAAATCCTTCAAAGTTAACCAAATTTGATTAAATAATAATAATTATAATAATTTTTATGAAAAAAATCAATAATAAACTAGCATTAGAGAATAAATTTAAGATTTATTGAAGGTACGGATACTAAAATTGAACAATTGAAAGTACATGAACTAAAATTGAACAAACTCAAAGTATGTAGATCAAAATGGTATTTTAACCTATTAATATTCAGTTTCGGTAGACACGAGGCATTAAACGTATTTGACGCTCCAAATAATATAATTCTTCAATTAATAAACAGTTTGAAACATCATATTTGTGAAGAAAACATATCATAACATTACAGCATTCTCACTGTGAACACATAATCAATCAGATCATTCAACCAAATGAAAGTTCAATATGAGAACAAATACTACATTAAATTACAAACCCCACAAAATTTTCCCTTGAGATATACAGGCAGATAAAATTTGATGTGAATACTTTACCTTCAGCTTGGTCCAACTCACCTTCTCCTCCCAAAACTAAGCTCATGTTCTCTTCCCAAAATCGAGCTCATGTTGTGGGGAGAAGAAGCCAACTTCTTGAGAGCCATTGAAAGGCTTCTCGAATTGCACAAATATGGACTCCTCTGTAATAATCCAGTTCCCATCATCTGACTTCTCAGAAGATTGTGAACAGCTCTAAGAAAAAGAATAAACAACATGAACGAGAATGTTGTTAAATAATGATTACAATATCAGAAAATCCGTGTGGTTAAACATAACTGTACAGTAACAACTGTGGTACACAACTAGAACAACAAATTAATGATAACAGACGACCAAAAATAACATGTAAATGAATAATCTAAACCATCACCCACACAAAATTAATATGCGAAGGTAAGAGTTCAAACCAACAACTGAATAATAGGTGTCTTATCTATGAGCTAATCGAATAGGTAGGAACAAACTATCATATATATTGGAGGTGTTGATCGAATGTGTCTAAGAGCAAGAAAGTTATTTCTTTTCAGTAGGGGTGTTCACAGTATGGTTCGGTTTAGTTTGGTAAAACCAAACCAAACCGAACCAAAAATTTCAAAAAAAAAAAACCAAACCGAATCGAATATATATAAACAGTTCTATTTGATTTGGTTCTATTTCCGCCTTTGTATATAATATAAACGGTTTGGTTTAGTTTTGGATTCGGTTTTCAAATCCAAAACCAAACCAAACCGAAAATTTTGGTTTCCTTATAGTTTTAAACCATACCAAACCGACGCTTCAATAAAAAACCAAATTTTGTTTCGATTCTGTTCGGTTTTGTCAATTGTTTCATTTTGATCAGTTTTAGTGTTCGCCCCCTATAGTGGGGTGTTGTGTGTGAATGAGGATAAATGCATCACTAAAAGAAGATTACTCCTTTACCATCTCAAAAATCATATAAAAGGGGCTAAAGTTTACTGGCATATTTAGAATGAATATCTAAATACATAAAAACAGTTTCTTCATCTAAAAAGACAAGCCTAATCAGCCTACTTTAGACTAGCAAAAGGGAAAAGAGAACTCACTTCAGAACAAGTATGCACCAAAAGCGTCATCCAGTTCCAGGTCTCCAGCAACTGTTTTTGACTTTCATCAGCTGCTTCTTGAAGAAAATATAGCAGTGGAGGCATTAGCTGCATTTCAAACTGCCTTGATCCACCACATGCCTTGCACTTTCCAGCTTCTCCGTCCTCTGCTCTTGCCAAAATCGGCTTCCCGCGAAACGAGTATCTGAAGATAAGACAGGACAAATATTAAAAGAAAACGGTTTTATAAATATTCATAGTCGATCAACTCAATAATGTTAATAAATTAATGGCCAAAACTGTATACCACAAACTGTACTCTCAGCACTTTTAGTATGTGAGGTAGGCACAACACTTGTAAAAGAGTTTCAAATGGTTTGCCTTAAAAACTTAGGTTTAAATACATGTGTTGTCAGTTGTCCATATAGTTGTATTGTCTCTACTATGTTTGTAACATCAAAAAGTTTTAGTCCCTACCCTTAAGATTGGTTAACGAAATGTAAACATGACACTCTACAATTTGAATGAAATGACGCAGTTAGAGAAATTTAAGAGATTGATTAAGCATATGAAAATTCAGAAACAAGGAATGAAATTAGCCCGAAAAGCATCAAAATTTGACCCAACCCGATGACTTAACTCTTCATTCCTAATCCATCCTAACTGCTTAACTATAAACCTATACCATTTCATGATATAAAGTGCCACACTTAGGTTTCATCAATTAGTGTTTTAACGGTAGTGAGTAACCCTCCCAAAAAAAAAATGAACTGTGCATAAGAACATAAACTAAATTTCTCGAAGTTAGAAGTTTCCTTAAGAGCATTAGCTTTCAAGGCGAAGAGTTTCAAGAAAAACAAATGACCAGGGAAAAGAAATGATAATAGGTCATCACATTTCAATAAAACATAAGGTGGATAAAGAAAGAGCAAAAGGAGGCTCATCCTCAAAGCTGAAGGAATTCTCTCATCAAAGCCTTCTGTTGGCTCATATGTAATACCTCACAGCATGAAAGAAACCATCGTATATTTGAAGAAAAGATGAAGGAATTCTCTCAATTTTTTATCACCTTTTGTATACTTCGCTTTCTTGGTGTAAATTCACTCCTTTCTTTTGTGATTACAACCTTACATCTCTCGTTTCACAATAGGATAGCATTATGTAATGCCTCACAACATTTATTGCCCTTTTATAATTTCATACTATCTATGAAATTATGATCAAATGTTTCTCATCAAAAAAAAAAAAAAACCATCATATATTTGAAGAAAAGATGAAGGAATTCTCTCAATTTTTTATCACCTTTTGTATACTTCGCTTTCTTGGTGTAAATTCACTCCTTCTCTTTGTGATTACAACCTTACATCTCTCGTTTCACAATAGGATAGCATTATGTAATGCCTCACAACATTTATTGCCCTTTTATAATTTCATACTATCTATGAAATTATGATCAAATGTTTCTCATCAAAAAAAAAAAAGCAAAAGGAGGTGTCTGCACACATGGAGAAACGATGTACAAAAGAATATTATGTTGTCAGGAAAAAGGAATGTGGATCTGGCTGACACACCAGAACACACAAAGGCACTGTCCAAGGAAGGGTTCCAGGGCTCGACTGGCAGAGTGCCAAAGGTGATGAAGGCTTGCTTGTAACTGTTCTTCGGGTCATATTGTTTTTTATTGGAGCTCCTTTCGTTAGTGGGCTACTTTTGGTGAGCTTAGTTTTTTCATCTCGATGTATTTTTTCTTTTTTTTTTTCAATGAAAGATTGGTTAAAAAAAGAAAATCTAAGATGCAAGGACCCAGCGTATACCATTTGAATTTGGTTTTAAAATTTTTGTGAGCTATTTAATATCTTAGATAAAAAGAGAATTGAAGCCCTAATCTCATAAACATACTTCTTCTACCCACCAGGTCAATCCACGGTAAACAGAAGTATAAATAGTGAGATGATAAGCAGATAATCACACGTTAAGATGTAGTAGATTACTGCAATACAATACCTGAAACATTGTTCTGGATATGCATCCAATTTCTTCTTGAACTTCAGGTAAGTTCTATCAGCAGTCAGAGCCTTGTCATATTCATAACCTTCTTCTGACCACTTTTCTTCTTGTATTGAATCCTCCGCATCACTTTGATTCTCCTTTATAGAGAGTGATGCATAATTGGAACAGATAGAAATATCCTTCGAAGATGGTTCATCTTCAGTATAGATATAAAAGCATGGTACCACTGCAAACAAACAGATGTCATACAACATTAAAAGTGTTTCTAAATCTACAACTGAAACAAATAAATAGCGAAGTAAGAAGTGAACACTGCAGATTTTCAGAAACTTTATTTGAGTGGGTTATGTCGCTAATGCAGGAACGAACTATCTTATTTATTTGGCGAACCAGGATCAAACCTATTTGTTTTGGAGGTTAGGAATGGATAATATAAGGACCAAATGCTGGTTGCTCTAGATGGATCTACCCTTCACTGCAGAACCCATCTTTATAGCATAGTGTAATCAGAAAAAAAGTGTATAGAGATATATATATGATGGAATGATTCTTTTCGTCGAGTCCAAAAAAAATCCATTCATCTCCAAGAGTCCCCTTGGTCTTTTACAGGCAAGAGCTGGACTTTCTTGAAGTCGGGATGGGAGAGCTCCTGGATATCTGATTTTTCTCAAGCAAAATTAGTTCCTCTCCTCCACAGCTAACTCCGAAACATGAAGCATTGCTGACATCTGGAAGGATGACGGTGACACTTGGGACTTCATATAATATCTTCATAATTGGGGGAACTTAAATTTCCAAATGGACCTCCCATTTTCGTCTGTATGAGGCATTGCTGCAAGTTCCAGAGATGACTCTAGAGTTTAGAGAGTAAAAGGGTTGAGGGTTTCCCTGAAATCTATGCTGAATGTCTTTTCAGGTTTTTTTTTTTCAGGATCTGTAACTTCCTTGGCCTTATAAGAGATCTCTTATCCCTTTCTAGTACCTCCTTAAAATCACTAGTACTGATATTTCTTGTTCCTATAAAAAAATAATCGGATAGTTGCATGCAGCTAAGAAGTACCAAGGCACGAAATCAAACCAAAAGATAATCCAATTGCACTACACTAACCCTGGCCAAGTTTATGCTCTGCAACAATACCAGTTCTAAAACCAACAAAAAGAAACTAAAGCAATAAAGTTTGTAGAGAGTTTTCTTAAGACACCACACCTGGTGGTTTCACATCAACAACTCTTGTTGGGCTCAAAGTTGAACTCTTTGCGTCAGTCTTCAAATGCGATTTATTAGGAGTTCTCTTGGCATGAGAAACTTTAGTTGCAACCTCTGAAAATGCCCTTTGTAGCTCCTCCAAATCCATTTCTTCATCGTTTTTCTCATCCAATTGCTCCCACCAGTTGGTCTTTGGAGCTGAAGTTGATGTTGTCAAAGGGCCAACTTCTTGGGAAACTTTGGAGACCTCCTGGTCACATGATTTTTGAACACGAAGCACTCGCCAACTGCACGCCCCAAGTGAGGAAAGCCAAAGTGCAATGTTAGAGCAATAATAACTGGCATTCCATAAGCCAAAGAGATGGGGGGGAAATTAATACCGACCCAAGGGAACTGCTCCCACATTCTGGAGTTAGACAACCAAAAACAAGGAGGAGGCGCTCATCTATCTTTGTTCTTTCTATTGAAACGGGAGCATAAATCTTCAAGGAAGCACAACTACCTTAAATATAACTATTTAAAATTTTCCAGATAGAATGGAAGAAAGTAAAATATCAAGAAAGAGGAAATGTAAGAGGGGGACAGTGTAAGTTACAAAATTTAAAAACATAAAATAAAATCACCTGTAAAACAAGACATAATTTACTTCCACACTGAGAACAGTCTAGCAGAGTGGGGTTGACATTTTGAAAAGGCAAGTCCTGTTTGAAGCAATAATCAAATGTACCTTGCAACTACCATGAAAAAGAAAAATATAGCCATACTTGAGGATATCATCAACCCAACAACTTACAGGAAGCCCACCAACTTTTGTAGTATAATGATCAGAAAGTTCAAGATTATCATCAGCCCAAGGACCTGGCAAGCCTAGAATGACTCCACCCATCACCTCCCTCTGCTAAACAACCAGGAATGTAATTTTTTGAATAATTTAAATAGACTGTAACTCGTATAAAATATAGACTCTCATTTTTAAATGGTAAGGGAAGATCAAAAGGCAAACACACTAATCAGAATTTAACTTTTACATGCTTGAGATCAGAGACATAGCATATGCAAGATTTTTTGAACTTTATCTGCAACTCGATAGTTTCTTCTATACTCGAGTAAAATCAACGTCATTCAAGCAAACTCAAGCTCTTTTCAATTTGTTTGTCCATTGTATTTTGCTGTTTTTTGTCAACTGATAACTCAAACTTTCCAAATACAGCTTTTGGATTCTTTTTTATAGCCAACCAATTGCTTTGTCAATCTGCATTTTTTTTTTAACCTTAGTATTATGTTTTCGTATGGACTAGTTGAACATTGTTTGAAGAATAAATCAACCAACGACCTTTTTCTTCGGAGATGCACAGAACAACCAGCATAAAAAACAACGAAACAGAATAAAAAATCAAAACCTTGGGGATCTTAAAAATGAAAGGCAGTAGTGCTGTCTTACCAACGGGGTGGGGTAGGGGTCGAACCACTGTGTTTCTGAGAAAAACAATAAAGATAAATAATTCTGATTGCTCGAATAGGTAAGAGAGTGTGAGAGGGAGGGAGCGGCGGTGATTTTGTCGGAATGATGAGACTGCGGCAGCTGATAATCCAAAGCCGCTGATACAGCGTTGGGCAGGAACGGTGTACGGCGGAGCATACCAGCAGGGCACCGGCAGGGAGGGGGTCGGTTAAATAGGGTTTACAGGGGAAAAAATAATAAAGAAAAAATAAAAAAGAAAAGGTTAAGATATTTATGCATCAACCATACAATTTACGTATATTGAGGGTTTGACATGTTTATCCTTCAGTCCCCTCCTCCCTTTGCTTTAGTAGTTCAATCTGATTCTTGGGAATGAATCAAATTCTTGGAAGGTGATCGTTCTAATTAATAACTGCTCGATTGATTTTTCTAAGTTAAATAATGCAGTTGATGAGATTATTATTTTACTAAGACGATTGGAAAACTTTTCTTTTTTTTATTATCCTCATGTTTACAACTGTGCAGCTCACTATGTAGCTCGTTATGTTGTCGAGTTTTTATCTCATTTAATTTTTTTTGTTCTTCCAGTTCAGAAGCTCTTGTGAGGTGTTATAAATCTTGTTACTCTAGTTGGATTTTGGATGTTATTAATGGTAACTTTTCTCCTCCACCTCTCCCATAAGGTTGGAGGCTAATGAATTATTTTTCAAAAAAAAAACTATACTTTTTTGGAAAATTTTCACATATAGAAAAAATGTCAAACTATTTACACAACAAAAACACTATCAGTGATAGACTTACCTTGATAGACTTCTATCAACGTCTATCGCAACTATCTACAAATTTTGTTATTTTGGGTAAATAGTTTCACTTATTTTTCTATTTTTAAAAATTTTCCTACTTTTATTTTTGTCAATGTTTACCTTATCTTAACAAAAATGTTAAATTATAGAAAAATTATTTGTTTCAAACATACCAATGTGCTTTGAAAAGTTAGAATATTGTCCATGAACATTCATAAACATTTCAAAGATATTTTTAAAAATTTTCCTACTTTTATTTTTGTCAATGTTTACCTTATCTTAACAAAAATGTTAAATTATAGAAAAATTATTTGTTTCAAACATACCAATGTGCTTTGAAAAGTTAGAATATTGTCCATGAACATTCATAAACATTTCAAAGATATTTGTGGAGTTTAAATTCTTTAGAATTTTGAACAAATATTGAGATATGAAGTAGTGTAATAGTGACCTATAACAAAAACTATTATCACCATATTATCTTAGATCACTGCTGCATAGTTATAAGTTTTGATTTTTGTTTGAAAGTCTAAAAAATTTATACTATAAGAGCAATTTTGAAACATTTATGAAACTTAAGTGTTAATACGTTAATTTTCGAAAACATGAGAGTGCTTATGAAACACATTATAAAGTTTTAGGGTATTTATTACCGTTGAGGTAACGGAAAACTAGGATTTTTTTTGTTTGAAGCAAATTGAAAAGTTTAAAGTAAAAATGAAATTTCTTAAAATATTTCGAATCCTACTCTAGAGTTTTGGAGCATTTTATAAATTAAACCTTCTATTTACGACCAATGTTCACACGTCGATGAAATGGAGCAGAATCGATTAAAATTTAAAACCAAGATCAAACTTTATTGCCAAAAAAAAACATGGCTCAACTGACAGTAATTGTGCTATAAACTTCATTTTTTTTAGTACAACAACTATGAGTCGATGTACAATAGAGACTCCTAACGCACATCTAATTATTGGAAAAGACTCCAAAAGGCGTTAGGTACTCAGTTAAAACTTAGTACAAACTTTCACCCACAGACCAATTATTAAACTAAAATGAGTATTTTAACCAAACTTTAAAGGACATGTTACGTGCTCGCGCATTAATTGTTTTTATAAAGTTAGGATTCTTTTGCATCTTTTAGCATTCGCATATAACGTCAGTTATTAGACTATAACTAGCATGACCCCTTTTTGAGGCTCCTTGTGGAAAGAGTTGCATGTCATTTGTTTAGAATACGAGTGTGAGTTAATGAAAAAGAGTAGACATAATTTAATCAATACCTTGAGTTTTGTAAATTGGCCGTGTGACACCCCCCTTCTCGCGAGTTTTCCCTCACCACACGCCGCCGCCGCACGAAGCTTCTCCGCCCAACGCCTCGCCTCCGTCCGCGCTGCCGTCTTCGATCGCCGGCCGTCCACGCACAGCCGGTAAGTTGCCGCCAACTTCTCTCTCTCACTTCAAGTTTTGCTCTCAGCTTGAGCCACATTTATTGTCACAAAAAGAAGTCAAACCGAATTGAATCAAAACCGAACTAGTTTGGTTCGAACCGGTTGGGTTGGGCCATATTCTTGCCAGAACGAACTCATTTTCTATCCTCCTAAGAAAAAGGATGATTCTGTAGTCGTAGTGACGGTAGTTGATGGTTTAAATTCCAGTGTCCAGCATGAACAAATCTTCCATCCTCTTCAAAATTTTGTATATCGATCTGTGATATCAATCTGACGTCTCCATTTTCATTGTTTAGAGTTCTTTGGAGATCGTTCTGGACGTTCGCCACTATTTGAAGCGACCGGAGAACTACTAGGAAAACCAAATACCATGGCGGATCTGATTCCACCACCACATAGATCGGCCAACGACTTCTTTTCCGATCCACTTGATTCTCATCCTCTCTGGTTCAAGCCCGACCTATTTCTCTCCCCGAACTTTGATTCCGAGTCCTACATATCTGAGCTTCGAACATTTGTCCCATTTGACAACCTCCGATCTCAGCTCCACTCTCATCTTTCCGCTCTGAACCGTGAGCTCATTGACTTGATCAATCGTGACTATACCGATTTTGTCAACCTGAGCACAAAGCTTGTCGATGTGGAAGCGGCAGTCGTGCGAATGCGAGCTCCTTTGGTTGAACTCAGGGAGAAAATTGAGCAATTCAGGGGTTCCGTGGAGTTTTCTCTATCAGCTTTGCAGAATGGATTGCGGCAGAGATCAGAGGCAGCATCGGCCAGAGAGGTCTTGGAATTGTTGCTCGATACATTTCACGTCGTCTCGAAGGTAGTGTATGTTTTCGAATTTCATTTTGATGGGATATGGCATACATGACTAGGGTAGAGTGCATTTCAGTTGGTATTTCGATTTCCAAAATGTCGAGAAGTTTTTAGAGAGTTGCGTGGACTGGAATGTAGAGTGCCGACTACCAATTCACTTCTCTAGTTCTCACGAATGCCGGAAACAAGTTTGTTTAGACTAGTAGTATTCATCGTGACCCGTTAAACAAGTAGGTCGTGTATGAGTTTTGCAGAAGGGAAAGTGTGCCAGAATTGGTAAGTTTTGATCTCTTATAGGTGTTTAAAATATAATTCCGATGGAATTTGATATGTACCAAAGCTTCTCATGAACCTTCTTGTGCATTTCGATGTCATCATTGTATGTGTTGTTTAAATTTCAGACTTTCTAGGATTGGCACCTTCTGGAGAATAGAACGGAAAAAGAAATGTTTAACATTTATAAAATTGTCTTGTTCCATTGTTGAAAGAGAACTTCAGTTACTGAGAACTCCACCCTAGAGAAAAGGGTGAACAAGGAAAGTCAAATTTCATAAGAAGTTTGTCAAGTCTCTCTCTCTCTCTGATTGATATGCTTATATAATACATTCATGTTGCCTTCATGTTTATACCCACAAGTAGATATAGAGAGCTTAACTGTAGGGCGATATAAAGTTGCTTTCTCCCTTTCCCTCTCGTCTTCTCTGGCCATTCCCCACCTTCTCCGGTTTCAGATCTTTTCCTTTTCAAGGTTGAGTAAGATGGAAGTTAAAAGTTGTTGTATTAACAATAAGTACTTTTATATTTGGCAAGATCAAGATGGATATTTTTTGAAAGACTTTAAGCTTCATCAGAAGACTTTCATTTCAAAACCAATGCTCTAGTGGCTTTTAGCAGGAGTGCTAGATCTGACGTGTCTCCCTCCTCAATCCTATTTTTACAAAAAGGCTAAGTTTAAGTCTTCAAAAGAATGGTTTATCGAATGTGTTATTTGGCCTTTTTCGGGAGGTAGGAATAATATTCATATTCCTTCAGGTGAAGATCGGAAGAGCTGGTTGGACTTCAAGGTTTTGCGCAGTGAAAGTGTTAGTCTTGTTAATGGATCAAGAGAGGAAAAGGCATCTCCCATTATCCCAGCTGTGAAAGATAATTTGGATCTAGAAGGCAAGAAAACTGGTCATGGTTGGACAAGATCCTTTGCAGAGGTGGTTTAGCAGCCAATCTCTCACAAGGTACCTTTCCCCAGAGGTTCAATGGCAAATCTTCCTACATCTTCTATTAAGGGTCCATTTGGATTGACTTTCAAAAGTGTTTATGTATAACTTTTTTTTTTTTAGAAACACTTATTTAAACACTTAGAAAGTCAATCCAAACACGCCCTAAGTCTTATTGGATTAGGAAGGAAGTGCTGAACTTGAATTTGGCTTCAATGATATCGTCTCAAGTTACTTGCTGATTATTCTTGGGTGGAGGTAAAAGAGGCGTTGGAAGATCATTTTCGTTATTCAATTTCAACCCATTCATGGATGATAAAGCCATGGTTAAGTTTGTTGATGTTTCAGCTTCTCAATTGGTTGTAGGAAAATGGAAGCTCTATGAATTTGCATTTAAAGTTAGATCAGTGGTCTAACTGTTGTCATTCCAAACCAGAGTTCATTTATAGTTTTGGAGGTTGTATTAGAGTTAAGAATTTACCTCTAGCTTTTTGGAAGAACTCAGTTTTTGATGCACTTGGAAAACAAGTAGGTGGTTTGGTTAGTATTTCCTCACAAACCCTTAATTGTCAAGACTTTTCTTCAGCAACTATTCAAGTGGAAAGTAATTCTTGTGGTTTTATTCTAGCATCAATGGTTATTAAAGATTTCAATTTAGGGGAATTCTCTATCACTTTTGAAGACATTGGCCCTTTGAATCTCCAGGGAGAGAAGCCTATTATTTTCAATAAGTTTTTGGAATATGACTTTTTGAATTCCATTGATGAGATCAAGAAAGGGTTTTAATGTTGTTGAAAGATGAAGAGTCTTTTGAAGATAAAATGGATGAGACTTCAAACGTCTAAATGTCTCAAGAAGAAAATTTAGCACTTTTAGTCCAGCAAACATCTGGAAAAAAGTATCGGTGGCACAAAATTTAGCACTTTTAGCTCCTTTTTCCATGGATGAAGTGAGAAAGGCAGCATGCACTTGGCAAAAATAAAGCACATGGTCTGGATGAATTTACAGTGGAGTTCTTTTAAAAGCATTGGGACTTGTTTAAAGTTGATTTTCAAAAGTTTTTGAGAATTTATGATAATGGAAGACTAAATGCTTGCATTAAGGAGTATTTCATTTGATTGATCCAGAAAAAAGAGTCTGGTGTTTTTATAAAAGATTTTCGACCAACAAACCTCACTACTTCAGATAATAAAATCATTGTCAAGGTTTTAGCTGAGAGACTTAAAAGCCTATGCCATCTATCATTTCTCCTACTCAGAGTGCATTTATCACCGGTAGGAAAATACTTGATCCTGTTCTCATCGTTAATGAGGTTTTAGAGGAATATTTTTCAAAAAGAAAAAAAAGGTTGGATAATCAAGCTTGTTTTAGACAAGGCATTTGATCGGGTTGCTTGGGAGTTCCTTGAAAATGTGCCTGTTCTTAAAGGATTTGATGATAGGTGGATAAAATGGATTAATGATTGCATTAGAAACCCAATGTTTTTAGTCTTCATCAATAGAAGATCTCACGGAAGAATATAAGCATCAAGGGTATTAGGCAAGGGGAAGTGTTTTAACTTGTCTCGTGGTGGAAGACTCACTTTGAACAAAGCAGTACTCTCAAATCTTTCTACTTAATATATGTCTTTATATGCTATGCCAGTAAATGTAATTCGGAAACAGAAACATTATGAGATCTTTCTTTTGGGAAGGGCATCATGGCAGCATAGTCAATCATTTGGTTAAATGGGATGTGGTTTCTAAATCCCAATCAAATTGAAGTCTCGGGGTTGGTGGTTTGAAGAATAGGAATATGACATTGTTGGCCAAGTGGGGCTGGAGGTATATATTTTAGCAGGACTCTTTATGGTGCAAAGTTGTAAAATGTATTCATGGCAGTGGTTCTTATAATTGGCATATGTCGGGCAAATTTGGAAGGAGTCTTCGAAGCCCTTGGATTAAAATATCAAAAGCTCGGTTACAAGTTGAGTCTCTCTCTTCTTTCAAGCTCAGAAACAGCTGTAGAATCTCCTTTTGCCATGATACTTGGTCGGACAGTAGCCCTTTGGGATCCCTTTTTCCATGTCTTGTTAGAATTGCATCAAATCCTAAAGGCTCAATTTTTTATCATTGGGATGATGTTACTCATTCATGGTCAATATCCTTTAGAGGATTTTTAAAGGATGATGAAATTCTGAATTTTCAAAGTTTATTGGGAGCATTAGAGGGGCTGAAAGTGGTTGACAAACCAGATTCTCGTAGCTGGAAATTGGACTCTTCAGATCAGTTCTCTGTTAATTCCCTTTTTCAAGCACTTGGCTACCTCTTCTTCTATGGATAATTTGTTGCATAAAGCTCTGTGAAAATCCAATTGCCTAAGGAGAGTGAATATCATCATATGGATTATGATTTATGGGACACTCAATTGTTCTTTTGTACTACAAGAGAAGCTACCTTCTCACAGCTTGTTCCCTTCAATGTGCCCTGCCTGTTTGGCGGCCAATGAAGATTCTCAACATCTTTTCTTTGTTTCATGGCGTTTTGGTGCAAGATGTTTTTAACTTTCAAGCTTCATTGGGTGGTTTTGTGATGTTTTTAAAGAAAATGTCACTCAGATTCTTGTGGGTCCTTCCTTGAAGCCTCAATCTCAGTTGTTATGGTCTAATGTGGTCAAAGCCATCCTATCTGACATTTGGTTTGAAAGGAATCAATGCATTGTTCAAGACAAGTTTCTACCTTGGTTCGAAAGTTATGAAATTGCTCGTGTTAAAGCTTCTTTGTGGTGTTTAGTCTCCAAATTATTTGCAGACCTTTCCATTCAAGATATTTGGGACTGTTTTTTTCCCACCAGCTTAATTATTAGCTTGGTTTCTGTTTAGATTCAAAGTTTTATTGTTTTACATTGTACTTTGGGCATTAGTCTCTTTCATTATTCCAATGAAAAGATCGGTTTCCTTTCCAGAAAAAAAATATATAATACATTCATGTTAGGTAGGAAGATTGTGCCGTAAAATTCAATCTGTGGCTATACTCATCTCGACCATTGTTAAGATTATTGGGTTGTGCCCTTATAAAGCTTTGATTCAATATTACTCGATCCTGTTTTCCTAGATCTTTGTGCAAGTAGCTTCATACTTATTTTATAGCTGTCGTACTCAGTTGGATCTTGATGAATGCAGGTTGAAAAACTGATCAAGGAGCTTCCAAGTGCACCTGCTGATGGCTCAAATGGAACCATGAATTTAACAGATAAAAGTGCATTAAGTAATGGTGCTTCTTTACCACACATGGAGAACGGAACAAATCTTAGAGAAACACAAAGTATGCTCTTGGAAAGAATTTCCAGCGAAATGAATCGGCTGAAATTTTACATCGCTCATGCACAGGTCTTGTCCTACACTCTTTATAAAATCTTCATGCCATCAAAGTGTATATTCTTGGAAAGTTTTAGTGATGAATTCGCTTGAATTTACATGAAGCGTTTGGGGATTGGGGGTTCTTGCACCAACTGAAAATATATGTTATATCTTACACAACTGAAATTTACAAAACAAAGATGATTTTCTCATGGGTTAAAAGATGCGGTTATGGAACTTTCAGTTTTGTCCTCCACATCTTTGTCGGCAAATAATTTCTTTTGGAATATGTGGATGATGCTTTAGTTTGTTTCAAGTTTCATTCCCCCAAACTGATGAAACTTTTTTTTCCCACTCTGTTTTACTTTCTTTATATTTTATTTTTTAAAACAAATATCATATTTAGTTATCATGACCATTTAGTGCAAGATCCAGAAAAGTAAAATCCTCTACCATTACGTGTAAAAATAAAAATAAAGGAATTGAGTTGGTAAGCTCCCCTCAAATCAAATGTCAAGGGGTTGGGAGACTGCTTATATTTCACCACGTTTGTGAAATCCCCCCAACATCAGTAGACGATGCCCAACAAGTAGCTTATGCATCCTGGCCAGACCGCAAACTAACAAGTTGATTGTCCTTTTCCATTACTGCATTCCTAACATCTGTTAAATTTCGGAACTGCCAAGAAATCAAAATTAAAATTTTCTCAAGTATCGCAATTACTCGTCAGCCCATGTTGATGGTCCACCCCATCTCAATTTCAACTACTGGGGATATTTGTAACCTTGCAACTCTGTCTTGCCATTTACTTTTTTATCTTAACATTTAGTTTAGGCCATCTTGGTTTAGTTCCTCAATCAATTACTAATCTACTGAACAATGAGAATGATAGTAGGGGAGAGTAAACTCTAATACCTTGTTAGCAGTCTTGGCTTCATCTTGAAGATACTTCTGTATCCATACCTATTGTTTTTCTGTGTTATGCCAGTGCAGGATCTTCCCTTCATTCAAAATATGGACAAGAGGATTCAGAGTGCCAGCCTGTTGCTGGACACGAGCTTGGGACATTGTTTTGTTGATGGACTTGCACATCATGATGAAAATGCTATTTACAACTGCCTACGTGCCTATGCTGCCATAGATAACACCACAAGTGCAGAAGAAATTTTTCGCACTACTGTTGTATCTCCAGCAATTCATAAAGTTATTCCCCATAGAGTTTCTGGCATGGATGCTGGATCATCTGATGATGATTTGGAGAACGATTACAAGCAAATGAAGCAATATATTGATAAAGACTGCAAATTTTTGTTAGAAATATCTGCTACAGGTTTTTTTCCTTTTCTTGCTGTTCTGTTCCTGTCAATGTACAGCAATCTTAGGTATTTTTGTTGCTTGGAAATATTCCAATTATCACTTTTGGTTGGTTCGATTCTTGTTTTGGTATGCATGTACTTCCGGTATATCATTTGTCAATAAACCATGCTTATTTGCTTTAGTCTTTTGGAAATTAGCACTTTCCAAGATCATCATTTTGACATTTGTCAATTAAGAATTATAGTTTCTCTTGTCTTATTTCAAATTGGAAACATTGTTTGTATACCCTTTGATAGGGTCCTTTTGTATATCTTTGGATATTTCATTCAATCAATGAAATCGTTTCATATCCTCCTTAAAAAAAAAAACCATTTTGACGTTTGTTGACTATTGAGGTCAAAGAAATAGCTGGGAACTATTTCATGCTCTTACACTTTTTACGTTCATTTTGTCAGTCTTGCACTAGATTGCTATATTCAATCTTTGAATGAACTAATATGCTATACTTGGGATGATGTGATTAAGCTATTAATTTTTATTCCTTCAGAAAACTCAGGACTACATGTATTTGATTTCTTGGCTAATTCAATCCTGAAAGAAGTTCTCTCTGCTATCCAAAAGGCAAAACCAGGTGCATTTTCCCCAGGAAGACCTACTGAATTCTTGAAGAACTACAAGTCGAGCCTTGATTTCTTGGCATACTTGGAAGGTAGATAACTAACTCTTTTTCTCTGTGTTATTTTTGTGGATTTAAATAATCTTACGCACAAAATTGGAAAACAACATATCTAATAACTTCATTCAACATCAGGCTTCAGGAAATAGTTGGGGCTTTGGATTCGTCCCTTTCAGCACCCATTCTAACCCCCATACAAACTTCATCTTCTGGCCGGGGAAATAATCAGGATCTAACATTAAAGCAGAGTGGGATGCTTTTAGACTGTCTGACAGCATGCTGGAGAGATGATGTTCTCGTCCTTTCTTGTTCTGACAATTTTCTTCGTCTATCTTTGCAGCTCCTTTCAAGGCGAGTGTCTATACTTATTTGGATAGTTTGGACATGTACATATCATTGTATTGATAATGACTGACTGGCTTTTCGTTTCTGTTTGCAAAAAAAGATAATGACTGACTGGCTTGCACACTTATTTAATGTGAACAGATACTCTAACTGGTTGTCATCTGGTCTAGCTGCCCGTAAGACGGGGACAGGTTCTGAATGGGCTGTAGCAGCTGCCCCAGATGATTTAATATATGTGAGCCCCCCCCCCCCACCCCCCCCCCCCCCACACCCACACACACACACAGAGACACACCCACGAAAAAATAATAATAAGTAGTGGTGATAGAAGGAATTCAAAACATAGTCGAGATTGGGGATCTGGAATAATCCCACACCCAGTACTAAAGAAATGTTGGATATGCACATAATCCATGACCTTGGTTATCTAGCCACGGTGGTAGCTGGTAACTTCTTGGAAACCGTACTTCAGCTCCTATCGTCATGCCCTGCAGATGTTCTCGATTCAGTAAGGCAGAGCATTTTGCTCAGTGGAAAGTCATTGAATAATTTAATGCCCAAAGTTATTGGCGCCATAGTTGCTTCACTGGTTGAGAAGTCTGTTGAGGTAAGTGTTTGACTATCATGTATGCTAAGTGTGCACGAGATTGAAAGTTTCTCTAGATTATTCTAATTATTAGTTTTTGGATTGTCTGCTTGCATGCTTTTTTGAAATTAATGTAGGACTTGAGACAGCTGAAGGGGATAACAGCAACATACAGGATGACCAATAAACCACTACCTGTAAGGCATTCACCCTATGTATCAGGGTTGCTACGCCCCCTGAAGGTATACAACAAACTACTACCGCATTCTCTGGCGTATCTTAGATGAATCTAGTCCTTTATGGACACTACTTTAGGAGGCTTACCCAAATACCTAAGCATGCACCTTCAGGGGCACTGTGTAGTTACGCACCCTTTCAGTGCCTCGGTTGACCGGGCATTGGGCATGGCAGCCTCTCTTTGGCTAGTGAGGCCTACACAAATTTTTTTTGAAGATTTTTAAATGCTTACTAGTATGTTTTTCTTTTCTTTCATAACTCAACGTACAAGATCTTACATAATTTATACGCATAGGCTTAAAAGAGCTTTCTTTTTATAAATAAATAAATAGAACAAAGAGGGATTTTTTTAAAGTATGTAGTTATAATACTTCATTTTAAGATGTATATATACTGACCTTGTTGTATAACTTGGCCTACTCGCCTTTTGATATATTTATATAATTTTTTGTTACATTAGATAAATATATTGGGTTTTTACCATCGATTGATGCTTGGATCATGAGGGGTAGAAGTTTATTTTCTAGTTCCAAATGCTTCAAGCTTCATATCCGAGGAAACTGAAGTGACATTATGGTTCTTTATTTGTAAACTTGATGCTACAATGTAAACTCCATCAGGCCTTACTGGATGGAGAGAGGGCGTCAACTTTTTTGACAACGGAAACAAGGAATGCACTGCTGATCGATGCTGTGACAGAGATTACTGCTCGTTATTACGAGCAAGCAGCTGATCTTGTTAGCTTGGTTAGTTCGGATATACCAAACTTTAGTTTCATCCTTGTTATTAATCTTAAAAGATTACTCGCTCACTACTGTCCATGTCCAGGCTAGGAAAACAGATTCGTCACTCCAGAAAATCCGGCAGGGAGTACAAAGACGAGCTGGAGCAAGTTCAGATGTTTCAGACCACAACATCTCTGACACTGACAAGATTTGCATGCAACTCTTTCTTGATATTCAGGTATCATTGTTTTGATTGTATTTGCTTGCTGGGTCAAAATGGTGATGCTTCAGTAGGTTCTAGACATATTATGCAGCAGCTGTTATTTTTGTGATCAAAGCAATGCCTGCAATGGAACCATATAAAATATGCTTTGCTTATTTGTGGGTTATGAACGGCCTATTTGAAATGAATTTCCAACTTGCTTAGAACACATTTTTTAAGTGAAAAAAAATGTATATTTTAAATCATTTAAAAAGTCATTTCAAATTGGCTCGATGTCTACTGGAGCCATATTAGAGTATTGACAAAATATAGGTTGGTTAATATTTTAACATAGCATCAATGTAGAAGAGTCATGCGTTTGAGTCCTTACAATGTCACTTTCTCCCAATTAATATTGATTTGGGTAATTGTAATGTATTAAGAAAATTACTATAACCAAGGATAATAATTAGGAAAATTACTATAAACAGAAAAAATATCAAACTATTTACAAATATATAAAAAAAATTTATATATTTGTAAATAGTTTGACTCATTTTTCTATATTTGAAAACAACCTTAATAATTAAGTGTATAGCAACATTTTTAAAAAATTGCTAATATAGCAAAGTCTATCAGTGATAAACTGTATCAATGATAGACTCCTACCAACAATATGGTCTATCACTGATAGACTCACATAGCTGGATCTAAATTTTGCTATATTTGCAATATTTTTTGCATTGTGTTATATCTGCTAATATTTTGAGCCTGATTGCTATATGTGTAACTGCCCCTATTGATTTTCACTTGTTGGGCCTCACAAGTCATAGAGAGTATTGATAAAGTATTAAATTTACCGTAACTCCTAAAAGCTTAAGCTTTTGAGTTGATTGATGATTTACCAACCCAAAAGTTTCAATTCACCGTAACTCCTAAAAGCTTAAGCTTTTGGGTTGATTAAATGATTTAACAACCCAAAAGCTTAAGCTATTAGGGAGTATTGGTATTAGAGAGTATTGGTAAAATATTAAATTTACCGTAACTCTTAAAAACTTAAGCTTTTTGGTTGATTGATGATTTAACAAAACCAAAAGTTTAAATTCTTTTTTCCCTCATGTCCTACATCTTCAAAAATTTGTTTTCGAATCAATATAACAAAGAAAAAGCCGCCTGAAATTCATGGACATATACGAATTATGTGTGAATTTTCACTGCAGGAGTATGGTCGCAACCTTTCAGCCCTTGGGGTTGAAGCTGCGAGTATTCCCACATACCGTTCATTTTGGCAGTGCGTTGCCCCTCCAGACAGGCAAAGCTCCATTAGCATCTGATGTTCTATTATTGGGATATATCCGTTGGCTTTGTGGATGTATTTCTTTCTCTCTCTAAATTGGGTTTTTTTTCCCCTCTTTTTTTCTTTTCTTCTTTTTGAGAATGGTAAATTGTTGCCATTAGTTATTACTTAGAATACATTTTTTCCCTCCCCTATTGGTCGCAGGTGATGATGTTCATAATGAGAATCAAAAAATTTTGTAGAATCAACAACGAAGCTTTGATGGACCTGGTTTGGTAGAAAGATTTATTCATAAATATTCATAATAGTCTTGAGTATGTTATAAATTAGAATAAAATGTCTTCACTGTCACCTTTTTTGTTTTTTTGTTTTTTTTCTTCTATGTAAATAGAATAATATTTTTAAATATTTAAGTAAGGGGATGAAATTCTAATTTGTCCGAGCTATGTTTATGTTAATTTGCTCAGTGTCAAGAATATATATGTTATTTTTGTCTATGGTTATTGTGGCTGATGAAATATGACATCAAAATTATATAATTATATTTGAAAAAACTTTCAAGATTAATAATAATAAAGAAATAAATGATTGTATTTAAAAGCTCAATTTAAACAATAAAGATTTGTTTAAATATGAATTAAGTTGGCATAAAATATGTTATTTATGTCACTTTATATAAGTGAATAAAAAAAATCATGTTCGATCAACATGTTAATATACGTTTAAAGCTACGTCATTTATTTGTTAAAAAAAAATAAACGCAAACAAGAATGGTTATTATTTGAAAGTTCAATGATTTAAACAAGGTTAAATTACAAATAATATGCTTAATTTTATTATTTATTTCAAAAACATTATTATACTTTCGAAAGTTGTAATATTACTCTTGAGCTTTCATAATCGTTTCCAAATTACCTTTGAAGTAAATGAAAATTGAAACATGAAATGTTGTGACAATAAATATGAACAAAAATTCAAATCACCATATCATTTAAAGTTATCTGCACGTCGTTCCAATTTTGATTTTTCTTCAAAATTTTAAATGAATTTTATTGTAAGGGTAGTTATGAAATATATACGAAAGTGTAGGTGTAATATTGCAAATTTTTAATAGTATAAGAGTATTTTTTTAACAAAGTTCAAGAGTATATGATAATTTAGGCCTAAAATAAATATGTTAAAAGTCCATATAACAAATCCCAACGTTAAAGGACGAAAATAGAAAAAAAAACAATGGGAACTAAAATGAAAGAAAATACTAGGTAGTTAAGGAACCAAAGTGAAATTTATGCCATAAAAAGATACTCACTAATTCAATACAAAATAATTTTGGATTAATTAACCTAATAAATAAATCAATTGGCGTGGAGCTCAGTAACAAACCGTACATGCGGAGCACCGGATCTACGTCCTTCTTCTCCCTCCTTTAAATATCAGAGCAGAGCCAAAAACCCTAACAAATCTCATCCACGCCTCTTGCAGCACACCGGCACGCTGCTACGCTAACCTGCAAAACTCCATCTCAGGTCTGTCGAAGTTCTTTTTTCTTAATTTACAATTGGATCATGAATAGAACGATGATTACTTTCTTTAAATGCATATATTTCTCAGTCTGTTACTCTAAATCACAGGGTCGAATTCGAATCTTCAACCGTTGTCTTTGGTACCTTTTGCAAAATTTATCCTCATTTTTTAATCATATGTTTCACAATTTTGTTGAACTTATTGTAAATTTAGTGCTTAGCCATTTAGTTAGGGCCCAAATGCCACTCTCTGTTCCCAATAGTTGCCGATGAGTTCATGATTATTAGGTAAATGTAAAATTGATTTGGGTTTCATTTAAATATGAAATCCATCCATCGTTTATCTCAATTTTTTTTTAAAGATTAACCATGAACAAGAAGTTTCCGATCTACTCCACTTGAGTTGTTTAACAAGCTATTGTCGACAAATTACGAACAGATAACTAGACATTCGAATTTTGGCACAGAGTAATAGCATCACTTTGAAATGGCGGTCGCTTTCCATGATGTCAAGTCGGCAGCCGGTTTGAAAAAACTCGATGAATACTTGCTTAGTCGTAGCTACATTTCCGGGTTAGTGGAACATGTATTGGGTTTGACAGTTATTGTGCGGATCTGGATTTTTGTATGGGGAATTTTGTACTGATGACCCAAAAATTGGGTGAAAAATGTCAAATGACCCGGTTTTTTGAAAAAATGCCAAACGACCCCTTGCTGACGTCAAGATCGGATGAAATTACCAAGCTGAAAACCCATTTCGCTCTCTCTCGTTCTCCCCCCCTCTCTCGTTCTCTCCCCCTCTCCCCCCCTCTCTCTCCCTCTCTCCCTCTCTCTCTCGCTCCCTCCCTCTCCCTTCCTCTCTTTCTCTCCTCTTCCTCTCTCTCTCTCTTTCTCGCTCTCTCTCTCTATTTTCTCACTCACTGTCTCGCTCACTTTCACCACCATGGCTCTCGCTCACTTTCACCACCATGGCTCTCGCTCACTTTCACCACCATGGCTCTCGCTCACTTTCACCACCATGGCTCTCGCTCACTTTCACCACCATGGCTCTCGCTCACTTTCACCACCATGGCTCTCGCTCACTTTCACCACCATGGCTCTCGCTCACTTTCACCACCATGGCTCTCGCTCACTTTCACCACCATGGCTCTCGCTCACTTTCACCACCATGGCTCTCGCTCACTTTCACCACCATTGCTCTCGCCCACCATTGCTCTCGCTCACTCTGCTCTCGCCCACCATTGCTGTCACTTTTGCTCTCGCTCTTTCTCACTCTCGCTCACCGGAGTGACTCGTCGTGTCGAAGAAGAAGAAGTTGCAGAAGAAGGAGAAGACGAAGAAGAGGGAGAAGGAGGATTTTGGGAAGAAGAGAAAAAAAGTTAGAACGACGCTGGAGAAATGAAGGAAGAAAGAAAAAAAAAGGACAATGGTGTAATTTCACGTGGTCATGACATAATCAAAGGGTGATTTGACATTTTTTTTCAAAAATTAGGTCATTTGCCATTTTGAGCCTTTAAACTGGGCTTTATATGCAATTTTCCCTTTTGTATGTTTGACAAATGATCGTCCTCAGGTATCAACCTTCAAAGGATGACGTTACAGTTTACGAAGCGCTCTCCAAACCGGTATCCAGTGAATATGTTAACGTGTCTAGGTGGTGTAATCACATCGAAGCACTCTTGAGAGTTTCGTAAGTCATCGAAATTCTTAATTTTTTGGGTTGGTTTTATAGAATTCTTATTTATGCTTATGGTTTCATTCACTATTTGTTCTGTAACCACTGGGTTTGATAATGGTTTTTAGCGCTGTTTTTGGGGAGGGTTCGGGTGTTAAGTTCGATGCAATTGCAACCCCACCTGCTGCAGATGCAAAGGTGAAAACTTTACCTAGTGTTTCCTTTATATGTTATGTGTGCTGAGACGTGACATTGTCTCTTGGTGCATACTCCATGCTTTTGTTAGCCTTGCTTTATTTTTTCATCTAATTATAGTTGGTGTACACCAAATTTCATCAGGGTGCCGATGACGACGACGACGATGACATGGACCTATTTGGTGAAGAGACCGAAGAGGAAAAGAAGGCTGCTGAAGAGCGTGCAGCTTCCATTAAGGCTTCTGCAAAGAAGAAAGAAAGTAAGTTTCATTTACCATCAATCTTGGACTCGTTTTATATTGTCCAGTGATTTTAATGATGTCTATTTGGTGTTTGTTTTAGGTGGCAAATCATCAGTTCTGATGGATATCAAACCTTGGGATGACGAAACTGACATGAAGAAACTTGAAGAGGCTGTAAGAAGCGTTCAGATGGAAGGCTTACTTTGGGGAGCATGTATGTTTTTATATCCATGCTATTAGTTTATAGGCATTGATATTGCTTCATAATGTTGGAAGGAATCTGCACTCCGTTTTTTGGTTATTGTTACTTCATTATAATTGAATGAGAAATCTCTATTTCTCTTCACTACCCTTGAATCTATTTGATCGGTTAATTGATTCAAGTTTTCATGATTTTATATGCTTATTTCTCCAGCACGCCAGTTTACTTCGTATCAAGAGGAAAATAGAGTAGAAAATAATCAGGCTCTTGTTTATCCTGTTTTATAGTTGTCTAGAGCGTTTTCTCTTGCCAATGTTATTTCTCATCTACCATTTGAGTATTGTGTAATGTAATTGATTGTTATACCTTACGTGGATATGTTCTCATCCTTGTCATTTAAATTTGCAGCGAAACTCGTCCCTGTTGGATATGGTATTAAGAAATTGCAGATAATGCTCACAATTGTTGATGACCTTGTGTCTGTTGACAATCTCATTGAGGAATATCTGACAGTTGAACCCATAAACGAGCATGTCCAGAGCTGTGACATCGTGGCTTTCAACAAAATATGTAAGTTCCATTTTTATTTTGTTGCACTTGCACATAGCTATTTGAATTTTACGTTTAGATTGCGCAACCCGTTCTAATATCATCTTCAATCCGTTATTTTCTAAATCAACTATTGTTTCTGTTTGCAGAATTTTGAGCTTTTTGTCAGAACCAAAGATCGGTGTTTCTAAGATGTTGCTGGATCTGGGGAAGATGTTTTAGAGCGTCTGTTTTTCATTTCTACTTCTTCGTACTTGTTTTGTCTACCTTTGAAATACTCTTCTTTCCAGCTTTAATTGCGGTGTACTCCCTCTCAGTTTTGTTACTTAAACTGATTTGAAACGAGCTTCTGGAAATAATATTATTATAATTATCATGTTTCATTCTACTATAAATGAATTTTGCTAATTTAAATTGATAGCTTTTGGCATATACATATTAAGATACTAGGATTGAGAATGTTGCCCCAAGAGTTTGAACCATTATAGGTTGATCTAGTGGTAAGTAAGCATGAGTTTGATAGAGGGTTAGGAGATGGATTCAATCCATGTTGTAGAGTTAGATGAATTTTTTGATACTCAAATGTTGTAGAGTTAGACGGGTTTTCTAGCTAGTTGACGAAAAAATGAATGTCATAAAGAAAGAGCCAACTTTGTACATTAATATTTGAGTTTATTTGATACTAAAATGTTGTAGGGTTAGATGAATTTTCTAGGTAGTTGACGAAAAAATGATAAACAAAGAGTTAATTTTGTACATTGAAGCCTGATCCACAAATTGGTAGTATGGAAATGCACATGCTCAAAGTTTGTGTATTAAAAAAAATCATAGATCAAGATGTTGGAATTTAAACCGTCAATTACCGGAAGGGAGAAAAATTATAACAAAATACCCTTTTAACTTTATATTTAGCTTCATAAATATTCATATACTTTCAAAAAACCAATGTTAACTTTCAAACACTTAGCTTCATAAATATTCGTGCACTTTCAAAAAAATAATATTAACTCTCAACTTTCAACTTAGAACAATGTGATTATGTTCTATTGTTCTGCGATGATGATGTGGTTTTCTAACTTTTTGTTTTTGATCACTGTCACACCACATTCTATATGATTATAAAAACATATCATTTAATAATAATAAATTATATATATTACAAAATATGTTATATATTTATAGTTGAAAAGAAAAGAAATATTAATCCTATGGCTTCACACTTTTTTCGTCGTCTTTTCCACCAATCCACAGTCGACTAGGTTTCTTTTTCTCCCGCACTACGGCGGCACCCAAACCCGCCTCTTGTCGCACATCGTCACCAACCTCACAACCATCTTTGATTTGTCTTTTCTCCCTTCTCCTTCTCAACTGCTTCCATTATCGGCTGCCGGCACGCCTCCGCAGTCAATTTTCTTTATTCTCCCTGGTCGCCGGCACGCTGCTACGCTAACCTGCAAAATTCCATCTCCAGGTCTGTCGAAGTTTTTTTTCCCTGAGTTTTTCTTCATTTACAATCTGATCATGAATAGAACGATGGTTACTTTCTTTAAATGTATATATTCCTCCAACTCAAGAGGTCTGTTACTCTAAATCACAGGGTCGATTTCGTATCTTCAACCGTTGACTTGGGTATCTTCTGCAAAATTTATCCTAATTTTTTAATAATTTGTTTCGCAATTTTCTTGAACTGACTGTAAAATTTAGTGCTAAGACATTTAGTTTAGGGCTCAAAGGCCACTCTCTGTTCACAAAAGCTGCCTGCTATTGAGGGTTTTTTTTTTTTTTAGTTCATAGTTCATGATTGTTTGGTTAATGTAAAATTTATTTGGGCTTCATTAAAATATGAGATCCATCCATCAATTATCTCAAAAAAAAAAATTTAAAGATTAACCATGAACAAGTTGAATCGAGTTTTTGTGTCTACGCTTGCAAAGTATATTACTAAGTTACTAGCTTATTAATGGAAAACAATGATTAAAATTATGAAACATAAGAGTGACTTCATGTATTTAATGAGTCACATCATGAGGACAATTTATTAGTGTTATAGACTAAAGCCATTAAAAGTGAGTGGGATAATCTTTTTTTTCCAATATTATTCAGAATTTCTTTTCATCGATTTTAATTTTTATCTATAATTAGTTTTTAACTTGGGCCTTCTAATTTCTATGCCTTCTAATTTTGTAGGATGAACTTTTGATTTATTAGTTTAATCGGGCGACGAGTAACTTTTTACTTTGTAGATTTAGTTGTAATCTTGCTGTACACTGTTTCCAAATTCTTTAGGTTGACACAAAACTCCAACTTCAAGCATGTCTGGGGAGGAGGAAGAAAATGCTGCTGAGCTTAAAATTGGAGATGGTAGACATCTATATATAAATTATGATTTTCCATCTATATTCAAAGAGATTTTAAGTTGCTCATACTTTTATGTTGATGGGTTTCCTTCATATATTTGTAAAATTAGAATTTGCTAAGCAACTGATGTGTTTAATCTTTTATTTTGCTTAAAAAATTAGAAACTTAATTTATTATGTTATTCCCCATGCTTATTATAATTTATATGTATCATTAATACAAAGTCTTTGAACCTTCTAGTTGCAAATAGGTAGACTGTTATTATGTTTTTAACAACGCTTATAGATATAGTTTAGACTGGGAAAATGTGGAGTTGATGTACTAATTTATCTTCAAGCAGTTTTGTGGGTAGTGCGGTAATGATCTCTTAGTCCTGAGAGGAGAAAGATACTAAACTTCCTTGGCTCTTTGGACCATTAGTTTATGTGATTATATCTTGTAGCCATGTAGTATCTCATAACTTTCTCAGATATTGTTCCGTAAGTTATAGATGTTAGACCTAGTGCCTTATAGGTGGCTGGACACGTTTATCAAAAGAAGATTCTTTTGCATACACCTTCCCATTATTTTTTATGATATCGTGTTATTATTTTTCATAATTCGTTCTCAATATTTTGAGCTAGCTCATTTACTACATCAAAGGAATACTTTCCTTAACATGTTGTTAAAGGCTCAAATGGCTGAATGCTTTGAGTATTCTTATACGTTGGATTAATATTATGTTGGTTCTTAGGTTTTTTAAGTTTTAGATGAAGATGTGCGATCCATGCAAAATCTAAATTGTTATCTATAATTACTCTTGGCGAAAAGTTATTCAACTATTGTAAGCTTTTCCATTTTTTATGACTCTATGATAATGCAGACCCAAGAATAGCCAAATCTTTGGTGTACATTCTAAGCTTTGTAAATAACTGACATTTATTTTCTTTTGGCTGCTTGCAGAGTTCTTAAAGGCCAAATGTCTAATGAATTGTGAAGTTTCTCTAATCCTTGAACATAAATATGAACAACTTCAACAAATGTCTGAGGATCCAACGAATCAAGTTTCCCAGTGAGTTTTATGTATATCCTTTATTGATTTATGAGTTAATTTAGAGTCTCTCTTGGTTGTTGAGATAACTAAAATATATAGCTAAATTACGATAATCATTTTGTCTTGACATAAAATGATGAGAGATTTTTAATTATGGTCATATTCTGCAGAGTGTTTGAAAAGTCACTACAATATGTGAAACGCTTCAGCCGTTATAAGAACCCTGATGCTGTTAGACAAGTTCGAGAGTATCCTTAATACTGTATAAGTTGATGTTTTTCATTTTATGGGATCATTTCATTTTATGGGATGGGGAAAGGAAGGGCGCATAATCCACCTTATGCTATAACTAATTCCATTTTGAACTATTACTTTACAATTACCATTTTTTTGTTAGCCAAGAACTCTTCAGTTAATTAATTTTTGGAAAATTCTTAATAATTAACAACGATACTATTTATCACCTCGATGATGAATGGAAAGTTTGGGTTCCACTGTTTAGAAGTGTACAAAATAATGGTGTAATTAAAATCTTTTGAGAGATTGAATCTTAACTGATATACAGAATTTTAAGCAGGTATCAGTTAGCTGAGTTTGAGGTATGTATTAGGCACTTTTCAATCAGTTTATATACCATTATTATCTCTTTCTTTTTCGGGGAAGATTTATCTTAGTCTTGAAATTTGCAGCTTTGTGTTCTGGGCAACCTTTGCCCTGAAACTGTAGAGGAAGCCATTGCTATGGTACCATCTTTAAAGGTATTTTTTTGTTACTTATGTTGCTTGTAACCGGTAATATAGTATTGATATTTTGCTAACCGTAAATAGGTACAACTTTTTGGAAGTTTACTATTGTATTTATCTTTCAACTTTGCATGAACATGCAGTAAATTTTAAAATAGTATTAAAACTAAGATATAGTTTTTTTTCCCTCCATTTTTTAAATTTGTCAAATAAGTTTTTGAAAACAAAACTTAATCGCTTGGATCCTGGATGGTTTTGTTGGTTTCAGACTAAAGGAAGGGTGCATGACGATGAAGCAATCGAGAAGATGCTGAATGATCTTTCATTAATCAAAAGATTTGAGTAGTTACCTTCTAAATCCAGGTTAAATATGTGTAATCTATTTTCAGAGGCAAAATTGTACTCTTTATGTAATTTATGATTTATGATTTTATGGATAAGTGTGTAATTGGGCTATTCAACACAGGTGTTTACTTGATATTTTTTTGTCTTGGTCCTGGTGTTAGAATGTACTTCTACATGTGATAATATAATCTTTGAATATTTATGAGGATTTTTATTTTTATTTATTTTTTTGAAATTATTCATGAGGATTTACTTGGTCGAATTTATAATTCAAAGGCATAATTTATTGAGCCGAAATCACTTTAGCAATCTAAAAATTGTTTGTTGTAGTGTTTAAAGTTGATGTTCTAAGTTGTCTTTCTTAAAAAAAAAAAAAAAAAAAAAAAAAAAAAAAAGTTAAAAGTTTAGGAACTGACCAAATCAAATAAAAATTTTAAGGGCTCTTTTCAAATATAGAAAAATGAGCAAAACTATTTATAAATATAGAAAAATTTTACCGTCTATTCTGCAATAGAATTTTATCGCTTTCTATTGGTCGATAGAATTTATTTGCTTGAGCGATAGCTATCTCTAACTGATAGGCAGTAAAAAAATTTTATATTTAATATTTTTTCTGTTTACAGTAATTTTTTAAATTTTAAAGACTAAAATAACTTTGAATTATTTTTAATTTTAAAAAGAATCTAAATACCAGCACAGCACTAGATTCGCACATCTGTTCAAATAGCCTAACAAATTGGCAAATGTGCAAGATGGTGGGTGAAGTAGTGACATAGAAAAAGAGTTTTAGTTACAAATGATTTTTATATAATTATGTTGATGTTTTGTGATTTTTACATATTGAAAATTGATTTTTAATTATTATGTTCGCTTTCCAAAGTAATTTTTAAACTATTTAATTATAAGATAAGGCATTTTGGATTTGAGAAATTATTTAATTAAAAAATTGTTCTTAAATACGGCAAAATCTACTTTTCAATAAAAATGAAGGAAAATAGAATAAATTTTTGGAGTGATTTCTCGTCAATCATTCTACTAAAATTACCTCTCAAATAATTAATGAAAAATTAAATTTAAATTATTTTAGATTCTTATAGATTTTAGAATTAGTTTCAATATTTGAGAAAAAAAAAGTGATGGCAATGACAGATCACCCAAACATACTCTAACAAAATAAAAATAAATAAAACAAACGAGTTAATTTTGACCGTTAATCAAAATAATTCGAAGAAAATTTCAATTTCCACTCCTATACTTTACATTAGACCAACTTTTACCATAAGCCTTCTATTTAATCAATTGTATCCCATATTTAATTAAATATTGTAATTTTTACTATCTATTGAATTTTAATTAAATCCACCAACTTTAGTAAAAAGCAACAAAAAAAAAATCTTTATAACTCACTAATTTCAATAATATCAAATTTTGCATATATTTAAGTTTCATCATTGTTGTCAAAACTCACAAATGTTAACAATAAATTTATTTCTAATGTCATTTTTCTTTAAAATATTATCAAACCTCATTACACATATGTTTTACAATTCATTGAATACATACGGAATATATTTTCTTAAACAAAATTTCAAACGAAAATTTATCATTGGTAAAAATTTTAAGATTACACGACTAATTTGAAATTTGAAATTAAAAGAAGAAAAAAAATAGCTTGATTGGTTTGATCGATTCAACTAACTTGCATCGATTTAATACTAAATTTAGTCCATTCACTTAGGTCCACGATTTCTATTTCCACAAGTTAGTTATCTATTTGTTAATTATTATTATTATTGTTATTATTATAATATATTTTTTGAAGTACGAAATATCTAATTGTCTAACTCATAGACTTTAAGCACAACTAGATTTGTCGCTAAGCAACCAAAAATTCCAAACAATCGTTATCATTCTTAATAGCAATGGGAATGCGACTCTTACCTGTACTTATTTTCCTGTCTCTTAATCTTATCTACCTGTCTTACACTTTCAATTTTATAATTTTCTTTTTTTTTTTTAGAAAAAGAGAAGGTGGTCCCCATGATTACGTCATTCCCACCTACAATCCCAACAAACATAAAATATATACATATATATTTAGCATTATAGACTTACTCTTTAAGGTACTATTTTCATTCCTTTTAAAAAAAATTAAACAAATAAAAAAGTGCTACAAAAATTTATGATGATAGTAGGCGTGATAGTCTGTTCGATTTAGTCGATTTTGGGATTAACCAAGAATCAAACTAAACTAATTAGTTTTATAAAGAAGAGATCCAAATCGATTTCCAATAAAGAATAAAATCAATAGATTAATTTTTATTTGGTTCGATTTATTATTGGTTTGATCTTGGATTTTGATATTTTCTTTTTTCTCTTACAAAATTTAATTTTTATTTCTAATTTTGTTTTGGATGGATCATTTTTATTAATTTAAATTAAGATTGGTTTTTTTTTTTTTATAGATTGAAATGGACATTTTTTTACGGGTCTTTTCACAAATAGAAAAAAAAACAAAAGTAATTATACATGTAGAAAAAAAGTGGGAAATATAAAAACATAGGGTGCACTTTTTTTCTATATGTGTAATTACTTTTGCTTTTTTTTCTATACACGACAATTTCCTTTTTTTTATTGGTACTTTCTAAATAAATATAATACACACACCATAATAATTAATCTTTTTTCTAAACAATAAATATATATGCACCATAATAATTAAAACACTGAACGATACTTAATATTGTTGGAATTTATTTTTGAGAGTATACATACCCTCGGTTTGGTTTGGTTTTGATTGGTTCTTCTAATCAAAATTCAATCAATTTTTTTAGTTTCTTCAAATAAAAATCAATATGTTCAATTTTATACTAAAAAATCAAACAAAACCAGTGAATCAATATGAATTGATTTGGTTTTTCAGTTTTTTGTAGCACTCCTGGTAGTATGATTTGTTTTCTTCAAAATTTATGCAAAATGCATAGTTTAAAATAATTTAGATTAAAATATTATTTGGGTCTCTATAATTTGAAGTTTGTTTAATTTAATTTTTATATTTTTAATAAATCTTAAATTTAGTCTCTCTAAATTATTTTTTTATCGAGTTTGGTTAAATAATAATAATAATTTTCATACAAAGAAATACAATATATGAATATATTATTAAAATTAATAATAAAAATGTTAATAGATGACATTTTTTTTAAAAAAAATAAACAATAAACTAGCACTAGATACTAAATTTAAGATATATTAAAAGTATAGGAACAAAAATTGAACTACTAATAATACAAATATTAAAATTTGTATTATTAAAATTAAATAAACTTCAAAGTATAAGAATCCAATGATATTTAAACCAATAATATATTATATTATACAATCATGTATTAATTTCTGTTGTATTAGAAATTTCCTAAAAAAAACACATCAGATAATATAATAATATTATTGTAAGTCTAGAAGCTGCTGCATTTAACATTCCTCCACAGAATTTAATTTTTGCCCTAAAGACAAAGGCAAATTTACTAATATCTTTTTCCACGTGGCACGAAACAGTTGGCTCCTCCGGTCCAGTCAACCCCAATTTTTTTTTTACCTTTTTTTGGGAAAGAAAAAAGGCTCCGTCCTTTGACTTCAACTCCTCCCATTGAAGTTCTACTGCTTCTTCTTCTTCTTCTTCTTCTTCTTTACCCGTGGGATGGGTCAGTCTTCGTCTCTTATTCGAAGGGAATGAGAAATTTGCAACGTTCTTTCAGGGCCTGGACTTGTCTCTCCTGGATGAACTGCGAGGATTTTGCAAATTTCCTTTTGGGTCGTCTTTTTTTTCATATGCTTTGCGTCTAAGAAAAGAAATTCATGCAAAATTTCTCTTGCTTTCTTGCGTGCACAGGTTCTTATTTCTCTTTCCCTCTGCGAAATCTTCAGTTAACTATAAATTTGGGAGCTGGGGTTCTTTATTTTTTACTTAATTACTGTGTTTTTATGTGCGACGTTTGGTTTGGCTCATCTACTGTACAGATTCTTGTTTGTTTTTTCTCGATCTGATCTATGCTTTTGGAGCTTGTTCTGTTTTTCAATTTCGGAATTGTTTGGATGGCGTTCATTTTTTGCTCTTTTATTCCCATTTCTTTCTGAATTTTGTCGATTCTGTTCTGCCCAGCTCATGTGTTGGAAACTAATTCGTCGTTGTTTTAGTTGTTTGTGTCTCCTTCGAGCAGTTTAAAAACTTTTTTTTGCTGGTGCTGGTTAATCTGAGAAGTATGATGGTTTATAAAACTAGTGAAATTGGGTTGTCATTAAGTAGTGATTACGTTGTGTTAAGATTAAATTGGGTATTGAAGGTTGACTTTTCTTTATGACTTCTGATAAAATTAAATTATCCTAAATGATCAAATATCAACTTGGACTTATAGATTTAATATGCAGAATGGTTTGTTGGTGATTTAACTTTGGTGTGTTTGAACTTGTGTAGTGTTAGTTTCTACCTAATTCATGTCAATTGTCGTTTGTTACGTTTCATGCTAATTTTGAAGTAAGGAGAGTTTTGAGACTAATTATAGTTAACCTGTCCTTAAGCTTTTGAAATTTTAGTGGTGATTTTAAAACTTTTGTGTGCCTCTTCATAGTTAAGAGTCTTGATGCTTATTTGACTGCAGATTTATGGAACATCTTCATTTATTGCTGAAGTGGGGCCATTAGGTGTTTGGAGAGACCAGTCTTTGGAACAACATGGCCACTGGATTGACTGCTAAAATTCGATTGGTTAAGTGTCCTAGATGTCGTCGGCTTCTTCCAGAGTTGCCTGATATACCCGTTTACAAATGTGGTGGATGTGATGCAATTCTCGTAGGTAAATGCTCTTCTACATATCTGACAATGTAGACAGCTTTCAGGGAAACTAAAACCACTGAGTTACTGACCTTTCATTTCCAGTATGCAAGTATATGTCACATTTTGATGCTTGAAGTTAGAAAGTTTTAGGATATGGGGGAAAAACGAGTTTGATTTATGGTATTCTGTGTGAGAATGTCTGGAGTTCTAATTTCTTTTCTGTCTTCTGTATTTCCCTGTATGTGATAACTGTTGTTCTTTTACGAAACTCTTATTAGATTTACCTTGAACCTTCATGCAGCAAAAAGTCGAAGAGACAGTTCCCACGATACGGAATTGGGTTCACAAAACAGAGATTCTGCCCAGAGGCGTGAAGTCGATCCCCCTTCTGAAGATAAGCAGACTAGTATTTCAAACCATGAAGCAATTATTCCACCTCATGGCGAGTCTAATTTGGGCTTAAACAATGAGAGTGATACAAATGAATCTAGAGAATGGAGCAGTGAGAATCTTGTTCATTCGACTCTGAGCGTGCAGCAAAGGAATGCTAGAAATGATGATGAAACTCATCATGAGAATGGCGAACTCTCTGATGGAGATCTCTTAAAAGCAGAGGAAGCTAGCATTTCTTCATCAAGTCATGAAGCTATTATTCCGTCCTCTGGTGAGTGTGTCACAGATCCAGATGCTGAGGAGGACCAAGATGAATTTGGAAATAGTAGCAGCGAGCAACTTGTTCGTAGGAAGTTGGGTGGACGCCAAACCTATGCTAGAAATAACAATGAATCTCATGCTGGTAATGACGGGCCATCAGGATTCCCAAATCAAGTTCATTCTGAAGAAGAGTCCGCTTATCATGACAATGGCAAACTCCCATGCAGAGATGCTCCTGAACAAGAAGAATATTGCATTTCAAGTCCTGAAGCAACTATCCCATCCTCTGGAGAGTGTTTTATAGACCCAAATGATGTGAAGGGTCAGAAGGAGTGTGGGGACGTTAGTCAGGAGCAGCTTGCTCATATAAAGTCGAGTGAATGCCTAAAGAATGCTAGAAGCAATGATGAATCCCCAGTTTGCCACAACGAGCAACCGAGCTGCTCAAATCAATCCTATTCTAGAATTGAATTTGCTTCTCATGAGAATGCTGACCTCTCAGGACGAGATCCTACAAAAGCAACGGAAACTAGCACTTCAAGTCATGAAGTAATGACAATCCCATTCTCTGGCGAGTCTGTTTTGGATCCAAATGATGAGAAAGATCAAAAGGAAGAAGAAGACAACCATTGCGGGCAACTTGTTCAGATATCTTTTAGGGAACACGAAAAGATTGCCAGTAATGATGATGAATCTCCTGCTTGCCATGGCGAGCAATCTGGATCTTCAGATCAAGTATCTTCTGCAAATGAGGTTGCTAATCGTGAGAATGACAAGCTCTCAATTGGAGACCCTTCAGAAGACGAGATAATTGATGAAATCTTACTGTCGGGAGAAGAAAGTCCAGAAGCTGATGATAGTAAGGTGATTCATTCTAATTTAGAAAGTTCAGGTATTTCAACCGCTTTAGCTACAAGTTCTATTATTATTCCTGATACACTAGTGGGGACAAGCATTTCATCTAAGATTCTTGCTCCTCTTGCTGAACGAGCAGAGGCACCTGAGGAAACTATTAGCCATGATTCCGATCACCGAATTCCTGTAGAAAATTTTTCATGTATGGTAGTGAATCAGTACTCTGAACCTAGTGGTGACCTTCCTGGTATGGCCAAATTTTTAACAACCAAACGTTCTTTTGCACGTGATGGAAGTGTATCTTCATATGATGGAATGAATGATCAGTTCTTGGACCATCGTAGACGTTCATTACAGAACAATCATCAAGCTGTCAACTTTCTTACCGCCGTAGAAAGTACAAGAAGGGAAGAGTCCTTGATGAACAGCAATGCAGTGGCGAGAGATTCTGAAATTCCAATTGAAGGAAGGAATTCGCGGAAAATTTTGTCTGATGAGAAGCATTACGACATAGAATACCGTGAAAGGAATCAAAATGATATGCTGCAACATAGAAGACAGGATATTTCAATGCAAAGTAGAAGCAGATTAAGGAGAGAAAAATACCAAAGTAAGTTGTCGTTACTTGGAAACAACCGCCAAAGTGGCTATGAAAGTGGCAGCGCTTCTAGTTCTGTGTTTGATGAGCCCCATGATTCAATAATGCATTCATCAGACAATTTTGTGGACCATGACGAGGACAAGGTTAGATTGTTGAGAATGGTTTATGAATTGCAGGAACAGCTAGAGAAAAGCTGCAATCTAAACGGGAACGCAAGCGAAAGGGTGTCCATGGGATCCGTGCAGAAGGATGGATGGGCGCCAATGTACGACAATCATCAGATTCCTCAGGAGGAAAGCTGGCATGACTCAGAATATCCTTCTTACTACCGAAGAAGCGGGCCTCAAGCTAATTATCCTGGACAACATTCGTTGTCACGGATGACTTCTACTGTAAAGGCTGTTAGTGGTCCTCAAATTAATTATCCCGGACAACATTCGTTCGGCATAGAACACTTCCCTGAAAACTTCCCTCACTCAAGGCAGCTGCTTCTATCTGAACACTGGCATAATCAAGGGGCCCGTATGCCACATATGGATCACGACTATTATAGTCAATTCAGCTCATGTGCATCTAGTCCCCACCATTTTCTAAGCACACAGTTGTCTACAAGGGGCATTCATATGCAGTCTGATCATTTGAGCCATCGAAATCATGGGAGGAATTATTCGAGAGAGAGAAATCATTTGGCCAAGCATCATCTACGGCCGATGGCTGGAGGCGCCCCTTTCATAACTTGTTACTACTGCTTGAAGCTACTGCAGATTCCTGCTGAATTTCTCTTGGTGAAAAGGCGATGCAACCGGCTCAAGTGCGGTCATTGCTCAAAGGTTCTTGAGTTCTCCCTTCAGAGCAGAACTCATATTGTTCCATATGTGCAGAGTGTTGCAGAACCTCCACCATACGAGTCCAATGAACACGATGATTATGCTCTCGCTATTGGTAAAAGTGCCTCCAGAGAAATAGATGATTCCATTGTCTTACCGCATTCATTCCACCAAGACATGGAGAAAGAACTTAGTTCGAAGCAGTCCCGAAACAAATTTGAGCATGTAAAGAAAAGTTACCAGTCTGATGATCCGTCATCCCATGCCTACAAGGCCGATAAGTTGTCCTCCGAAGTCGGAAAATTCTCAACCAAGTCAAATTCCCCGCTTCATCGACTCATGGGCTATTCTTCTCCAAGCCAAGTCTTTAGAGGGTTGGATGCATCCAGAAGAAGCATGCAGAGGAAATACTAAGGTAGTGTTTGGTTGGCAGATTGAAAAAGAGAGAATATGAATGAGAATGAAAGTATGAAAGGAATGGAATGGAAGCGATTAGTTCTTTTGGAACCCGACATTAGAGTTGATGATTATGATTTTAGATCACTGAGGAACTGATGAAGCTGTAACATTTGGGATCTGCTAATAGTGCGATGCATTACAAGCTCGACCGTGTTCTCAGCAATCTTCCACGTAAAATAATGTATTTAGAGATTCATTGTAATATAGGCAGCTACCTTTTGCTTCTATGATTTGTATTTAACACAGGTTACAGAAGAGGAGTTTCATATGTTCTTTAATAATAGAGACATGAGTCTGTTATGGTTAATGTATATTACATTCTTATGTAGAACCGAAAAGACAATTGTATTCGAGTGATTTACATACTACTAGTTTTGAAGGTTGAGAACAGCAACTCCTGAGTTTTATACTTGGCCACGCCTGGAATGATAATAATTTTAGGGATTATTTGACATTTATAAATCATTTTTGTGGGTTGAGAAATATTGACCTGTAAGGGGTTTAGGGATTGTGTCATATTAGTCTTTTAAGATTTTAAAATTGTACAATTAAGTTTCTAGATTTAGAAAATGCTCGATTTTAGTCTTTTAAAGTTAAAGTTAATGGCACTCTTAATCATAAAATTTTTTACCTTCCCCATCTTCTCATTCACTACCTCTCTTTCATGTGGTTCAATTGTCGCTCGTTATTGTCTAACCTCGAAAGGAGGAATAGTGAGGACATTCCTCACCATACGTGTTTCAAATGAGATTTTTTTTTCTTCTTCTTTGTTTGGTAACTATTTGATTTTAAGTTTTTGAAATCAAAACTCATACCTCTCAATTTCTTACTATAGTTTTCATCTTTCTTGGTAAAAAAGTGAAATTTTTAGCCAAATCCTAAAAAACAAAAATAAGTTTCTAAGAACTACTTTTTTTAGTTTTCAGAGTTGTTTGGTATTTGAAAATATTAGTAGAAAATAGATAGGAAAAACATAAATTTAGGCATAGTTTGGTAACTATTTGGTCTTTTCTTTTTATTTACCTTACTTCCACCTCTAAAGTTCTTGCTTTCTTATTTACTTTTTACTCATGTGTTCAAAAATCAAAATTTGAAAACTAAATAAAGTAGTTTTGAATTTTTTTTTTTTTTTTTTTAATTTGGCTAAGAATTCAACTCCACTCAAGAAAAATGCAAACTATTGTAAGAAAATGTAAGAAAATAGACTTAATTTTGAAGAATGAAAAATAAAAACAAAATGGTTACCAAACTGAACGTTAGAAAACGCAAGTGGTGTTTATAAATTATAGATTTAATTTTCAAAAATTAAAACTAAAAAAAATCAAATAGAAATAGGTACCCAACATGACTTTTTAACTCCTTATAATCAGAAAAAATGGACTTCTGTTAATGGGTTGGTCGTCTGAGGTTAAACAAAAAAAAAACATCTTAGTCACCAAACATTTTTGGATTTATATGTAAAAATCCATAAAATAATGTTTTTTTATTTATGTTTAAAAAAACCAATATAGATAAAAAAAAACTTTTTAAATATAGAAAAATAAATCAAATTATTTAGAACAAATTTTTTCTATATTTATAAATAGTTTGATATTTTTTCTATTCATAGTAATTTCCTAAAAAAAACTCAAAACAAACAACTTGATTTTTGATATTTCCAAAACAACTATAAAGTTTTTTTTGAACATTTTCAGAAAATAAAAAACTAAACATTTTTGCTTGCAAAGAATAGAAATTAGAAACAACGACTTCTTTTAAGTGTTATATTAGAAAGATTTTTTAAGGAACGATACTTATAAGCTTTTTTTCTTTTTTTTTTTGAATCAACTGATAAGCTATCAAAAATAATATCATACTTATAATCAGAATATTAGAAATGCATAGTTATTATCAATATCATGGAAATGCATAAATATAAATATTAACCATTAAAGAGAGAAAAAAAAAAAAAAAAAAAGCCAACCAAAATCTAAAAAACCGGGTGGGGCCATTTATTTTCGTAATTGTGTCTTGGAGGCCGAACCAAACCGACTCTGCGTCACCGTGACGATCACATAAATGGTAGATCGGTCGAAAAGTGAGTCTTTTACCCAAAACGACGTATCGAACGCTGAATGGAAGTATTATTCATTGGTTTCCTGCATTTCTAGTAACCCTGCAGTTTAGCCAAATGTATTTTCTCTGTAATTTTACTTAAATTTCATCACTCAACAGAAGAATTGGGCTTCTTCATCATGTTCGCGCGCCTATAATCAGACTATTTGCTTCCCAGGTTCAGTTTTTCCTCTCTGACATTCTGTTCTAAACTTTTCTTGTTTTTATAGCTATAGGACTTCATACTCTGGTCAGGTGATTCTCTCTTGAATTCTATAGTTGTTTCCCAGGTTCAGGTTTTATTTTATTTTTTTTCCTGGCAATTTAGTTTAAATTTGCAGGATTTCTTGTTCTGGTGAAGTTCTCTTGAATTCTATAATTTGGGTTTGGTGTATGTTTATGGTGCATATGCAACACCTCTTTCTCTACATATGTATGCTTATTTTTGTTATGTATTTATGAATATATACGTATGCATATTGGGTTTTGCCTTTGTGTAACGAATTGAGTAGTGGCTTTATATTCCTTTTCATTTAGATACTCGTTGGAGTTCACTTTTATCTGTTGTCTGCTTACTACTACTATGGTTTGCCTTTCCCATCTAAATTACATTTTAATCGTTTTAGCTTGCTCTATTTTTGTTAAAATAGTTATAGAATGGGTAGAAGGAAGCAAAGGCAACCTCATCGTTCTGGTGGAATAAGATTTGAAGATCGCGGGGATGCCAAGACAGAGCTTGATATTAATGGGGTTGTGGAAACTGTAGAATCATCAGACATCAAACTTGACGAGGTTAACGAGCCCATTTTTGTTGAAGTTGATCGAACTGGATGGAATTCCAACAAGCACCATGATATTTCTGAAGTTTTTCTAATGGATGTAAGGTTAGAACACCCTTTTGTTGGTTTTTGCTTGGATAAAAGTTTATGTGAGACCTCGAGATACTCCTTAAGGTTTCGGTTGTGCAATGTAAATGGATCTCTCCTTGATCGTATTAAGTTTGGTCAGTGGCCAGTTTTATCTTCAAATGATATATTTTTGGAACTCATTGAGAGAGGCATGGAGCAAGATATGAACGGTTGCTCGGTGGTGTTATCAGGTAATTTTGATGGACCTGATGAGGCCATTTCTGGCCTTGTTCATCTTGCAAATTTGAAGTTTGTAACATTGAGGCCAGTTGAGGGGGTTTCCATTGCCCAAAATACGGGATCTCTCAGGTTGAGGGTGGAAATATTATCGACTGCTTTTGACGCTTGTGAGTCAATATTTGATAATGGCAGGCAGTTGTGGAAAAAGAGTATGATGAATACCATTGCTTGGTTGCGTCCTGAAGTAGTACTGTCAGAGGTCAAGTATGGAGTTGTTAAATCGACTAATATGGACACTCATTTGCATCATGGGATGGGGGATGACACGTCCAACTCTAGGAAACATGTAAATTTTGATACTGTTGGCTTTTATGATGCCATTAAGCCATCCAAGTGAGTATAATTAGTGTTATTTACTCGTGTATTTAGTTTTTAACTTACAGAACGTTTTTGTTCTTTTGCCTTTCCCATTTTGGCATTACTAATGATATAAGTTCAATGTAGAGATGAACCCATGCTTGATGAAGAAATACCCAATTTGCTTCCAAAACTAAGACCGTATCAGCGTCGTGCAGCCTACTGGATGGTACAGAGGGAGAAAGGATTATCTGGATATTTAGGTGTGGGGGAAAATGTGCAGCTTAATTCTCCCCTGTGTATGGCCCTGAAATGTCTTGACACTTGTTTGAGAGTGTTCTACAATCCTTTCAGGTATCATCATCTTTAATTTTGAGCATGGCTTTGTGGCATGAATAAAGTTGAAAAATATGTGCTTGTCAATCTAGTTAGGAAAACCTACTTCTCCTCTTGTATGCTTACTTTTGTTTATCTCCAGTGGAAATCTTACTTTGAATGCAGAGCAAATTTTGCCACATGTTTACGGGGGCATTCTAGCTGGTAATTGCCACTAATTAAAAATCATTACATTTTCCCAAACTAGACATTTCATTTAATATGAGCGCTTAACTCTGATGCAATTAGCTATTCTTATGGTCTTTATTTTTTCTGAATGATTCGATGTTTGCAGATGAGATGGGTCTAGGAAAAACTATTGAACTACTGGCATGCATACTTTCCCATCAAATGTCAGTGTTTGAAGGTGGAAAAGGTTTTGATGATGAATTGCAACAACCTGTTGGAGATCAGAGAACCGAATTTAAAAGATTGAAAAGGGAGCGTGTTGAGTGTCTGTGTGGAGCTGTTAGTGAAAATTACAGATACAAAGGGTTATGGGTGCAATGTGATATTTGTGATGCATGGCAACATGCTGACTGCGTTGGTTATTCACCTAAAGGAAGAATTCTCAAACCCATTGACACTGAGGGGGGGAACTGTAGAAAGGAAAAGAGAAATAATAGGAATAGATTAAATGTAATTGTTAGAGCTGAGGAACATGTTTGTACGCCTTGCTTAGAGCTGATGCAGGCTACTGATTCCCCAATGGCTACAGGTGCAACTCTAATTGTCTGTCCTGCTCCCATATTATTCCAGTGGCAAGCTGAGATTTTACGGTATACTCTCGTTTGACCATATTTTTAGCTATCTCATTCATGAGAGTGCCTTTGCATTTGATTTTTTGTAGACGTGCAACTTTACCCCCTCTATTAACTTAGAAATGTTGCGACTATATCAGGTTCGATAAGTGGCTGCCTAATATACATTTTTTTCTGTCAATAAGACATTGGATTACTTAATAAATAATAGTAAAGGGAATCAATGGTGGTGTGGTGGATCTGCTTATTCTCCTAAGATCAGCAGCCAAGAATTACAAAAATGCTTGCTGTCTAATATCATGCAACGTTCACTTAATGAGATGCTTTGCATCTGAGCATGATGGTTCCTATAATCTCTAGCTTAGGACATCATACATCAATTCACGTATGTGAGATATAAACTAATTAGAAAGAAATATGTGAGGTCTTCTTTGCTGTGAGCCAATTTATGATTTTTTATTTTATTTTATTATTATTATTATTTTTAATGTAAAAGGGAGAAAAAAAATGAAAGAATACAAGGCCGACAAAAAGACCAGCCTACAAAAAGGAGGAGAACCCTCCATAAAAAGGGGCTCCAACTATGTGAGCCAATTTATGATGGCAAATTGCCAATCAGTAGTTCTGGTATGGATAGGGAGATTTTTATGAACCTTGGGAAGAAATCACAATGAGTGTCTGGACCGTTCAGTTGATGAGCTTCTTAACATGGCTATTTTGTGGTTGGGTGGGAATTGGTTAGTGCTGAAAATGAAGGTTTTTTTGATGAATTGAGTTAAAAACTGTGGTTTCTTTGACGTTACTCACTTTCAAATTCAATTTCTCTGTAGATTATGGCTGCACCTGTTTTTGTTTTCACATGCACGCATATTTCTTTGATCAGATGTTCTTGTGAAAAGACTATCTATTTTGACACTAGTTCACTTAAAAGTTTTTCATTTAAATGGTAGCGCAAGCTGACTTTTCAATTGTTATTTATTATCCCAGTCATACTCATCCAGGTTCAATAAAACTACTTGTCTATGAGGGAGTGAGGGATACTTCTCTTTTAAGCACATTGTCTGTGCAGATTGACGATCTCATCAATTCTGATATAGTCTTAACATCATATGATGTGCTTAAAGAAGACCTATCGCATGATTCTGATAGGCATGAAGGTGATCGTCGCTTCATGAGATTCCAGAAGAGGTCTGTTCTTACCTTCCTGAGAAATGTTCCTTAAATTAAATTAAACGCTTCTTTCTTACTTCATAACTAGTCAGTGCAATATTTTAAATTAAGGTCGTACCATATTGTTTTAACCAATTTGCTTCTGGAGATAATATCTTTTGATATCCATCCACATGAATCTTTATGCCCTCAATATCCGTGTTTACTGCATGCAAACAATTTGAATGCATAGTTGTATTGGTATGCTTACGTTTCCACTTTCAAGTAATTTTAAGTTTCTAACCAGATCGGTCACTGCTCCTAAGTAGCAATTTTTTTTTTACTTTTTTGGTAGCCTGTTTTGTTAACTCTTGAACATGACCATGATACATCCTTCTTTACGCTATTTGATTTATTGTCAGTCATGGGGAATTCAGAAATTTTTTTTAAGGAAATATTGACATGTTTCCTTCAATGCAGTTCCCTTTTAAAACTGAAAACTTTGATAATATATGTGGCCTGTTCATTTTAGGTATCCTGTTATCCCTACTCCTCTCACCAGGATCTTTTGGTGGAGGATTTGTTTGGATGAGGGACAAATGGTAGAGAGCAATGCTACTGCTGCTACCGAAATGGCTTCACGACTTTATGCTAGTCACCGCTGGTGCATCACAGGGACTCCCATACAAAGGAAACTTGAAGATTTATATGGATTACTGCGATTTGTGAAAGCAAGTCCATTTAATGTTCATAGATGGTGGGTTGAAGTTATCAGAGATCCATATCAGGTATGTGGCTTTCAAAGATTTGTTCAATCATAGTTAGGGAGAAAGGGAAAGGAAAGAGAGAGACAGAATGCCATACAAAACCTTTGTCAGCCTTTGTTATCATATCAACTCAGCCATTCTTACTATTTTGTATACGTTCTCATTTCTTACTTCTTTAGGTATTCTTCTGGGATTGCTTCCTAGCTGACTTGACCTGCGTTATTTTTTAATTTTTGACATATCTGATTTCTTTTTTTCTTTTACCTACTACTTTTGCAGAGGAGGGATCCTGGTGCTATGGAATTCACTCACAAATTCTTTAGCCAAATAATGTGGCGTTCTTTAAAAATACATGTTACAGATGAATTGCAGCTACCTCCCCAGGAAGAGCAAGTCACTTGGCTAACGTTTTCACCAATTGAAGAGCACTTTTACCAGAGGCAGCATGAAACTTGTGTGAGTTATGCCCGTGAAGTTATTCAAGGTTTGAAAGATGATTTTGTCAAAAGGAAAGTCCCAGGTTGTTAGTGGTTGATTATGATTTACATTCAGGAATCATATTTCTCTGTTCATCAGTATGATCTACATTATAAGGGAGAAGGTTGCTGTTAATATAACTTACAGTGTTGTATTGCTAACTTTTTTCAGATTGTGTCTCTTCTGATGTTCCATCTGATCTTCTTATCACCCATGCTGATGCTGGAAAGCTGCTGAGCACACTTTTGAAACTTCGCCAAGCTTGCTGTCACCCACAAGTTGGAAGTTCGGGACTGCGCTCATTGCAACAATCCCCAATGACAATGGAGGAAATATTGATGGTATTCCTCAAGTAAAGATATGTAAGTTTTCATGAAATCTGGCGTAAGACTTAATTTAAATGGTTCTATTTTCAGGTCCTTGTTAGTAAGACCAAGATAGAAGGAGAGGAAGCTCTGAGGAGGTCAGTTGTTGCTTTAAATGCACTTGCTGGAATAGCTATTATTGAGGAGAAATTTTCTGAAGCCTTCTCACTATATAAAGAAGCTCTAGAATTGGCAGAGGAGAACAATGAAGATTTTCGCTTAGATCCTCTATTGAGCATTCACATCCATCACAATCTTGCTGAGATACTTCCATTAGCTGTGAACCAGTCACAATCTCCTTTAAAAGATCAATTTTGTCCAAGAATTTGCGAAGTGAAGGCATCCTGGATGGATGATTCTGAAAAGTATGATAATCATGTTCATGTAATGAAGAAACAAAAAGTTAGCGAGACCCTGTATGCTCCTTGTAGTGAAGACAATACAGGGAAGATGGTAGACCATCCTCTTGAGCTGACAAGAAAAGATATAAATGCTAAAAAGGAAGAAAATTATGAGCCTCATTGGTCAAGTAGTTACTCCAATGATAAATCTGTAAGAAAAGCATGTGAGGCTATGAGGCAGAAATATCTAGCTGTCTTTTCTTCAAAGCTATCTATTGCCCAGCAAGAGTTCACAAAGTCCTACATTCAGGTATGTTTCTATGTCCTGCTGCCTTTCTCTAGGTGGTTACAATGTGTATCATCATTCACTATATAACTTGTGTAAGATCCTTTTGACAATAAAGATTTATGGTATGATCACCATTCTGTTCTACTATTCAGTTGCTTACTGACCCCTTTTAATCTTTGGACGCTTAAGATGTAGTTTATTTCTTTCTGATGGATAGTCTGGGTGTGCAAATTTTATTTACCACTAACATATGTGCCTTATTTGTTCAACACGAAATGAAGGTTGGAAGTGAACTCAAAGACAGGGGAAATCTTACCGATGTCTGGTGGTTGGAAGCACTTCACCATGCTGAACAGAATAAGGACTTCTCTCACGAGTTGATAAGAAAGATTGAAGAGGCTGTATCTGGAAACCTTAACAACTCAAAATCTAGAGTTGGATCCCGGTAAATGGCATCAAAATATCTTCATTATATCATTACTTTTTCCCCCTCAGTCCCTACAAATCATGCTTTATGGCATGTATAGTGCATGAATACTAACGGGTTTTTGAGCTTGATAACAGTTTCCGCAGCATTAATGCTTTGAAGTATCATGTTCAGAGTGGTTTGGACCTTTTGGAAGCTTCTAGGAAAGTGGTGCTCAATCGACTTTTAGAAATTGATCAGACCATGGAAAATCCAAAAGAAGAAGATATTGAACGTGTTAGGTACTGTCGAAATTGTCAGGCAGACAGTGACGGACCACCTTGTGTTCTTTGTGAACTAGATGAACTATTTCAGGTTCTTCCTGATTAGTCCAATTACTTTGATGCTTCCTCTTTTACTTGCATTACGAATATAGGCTCTCTTCTCTTTCTAGGAATATGAGGCAAGGCTTTTTCGGCTTAATAAAGTACAAGGAGGAATGGTTACTTCTGTTGAAGAGGCCGTTGAAGCTCAAAAGAAAAAATCAGCACTCAATCGTTTCTATTGGAGTCTATTGCAACAAAATAAAAACTCAAGTTCATCTAGAGATGGGTATGAAGAACCTAACAAAAGAGATGTTGGAGAAAAAGTTATGGTTAGTTTTTCTTCTTTCCTTACTTCTGTCTTAGAAGGAGTGCTCAGATTGGTCACATGTTGCTTATAATATGATAATTTGAAGTATCTTGTGATAGAAATTGTGAGCAGTTTGATTTCTTGATACCTTTTCTTTTTAATATAATTTAATAGTGGTTTCCCTCCCTTTCAAATCACTCGACCATAACACATGCGATGCACGTGAAATTTATAGTTTTATTTTAGTACATAAAAAGAGCTTTAAAAAAAATTCTATTTAATGAAATTGTTTTTTACCTTCTTTGACTTGTATAGTAGTTACTATTTGAAGAGAAATATAAAATAAAAATGTATGAGATGTTAAAGGGATAATGACTTAATTGTCCATTTAAACATATGTTCATGTTAAATTGTAATGTTTCATATCTACGGTTTAACACCCATACACAAAAGGATACACCACTTTATTGTGTAACCACTTTGACCCGAATAATTGTAACGGGACAAAGGATGTGATTATCTGTTCAAACATATCTCCGTTGTTAGATAGTGATGTTTCATATGTATGGTCTAGATCAACCCGAAATGTTGTAATAGAGCAAAAGACGTGACTGTTTGTTCAAACATATATTCATTGTTAGATCGTGATGTTTCAAACATATTCATGAATTTATTGGTCTCAATTTGGAACTCGAGGAGGTGCACACTTTGGCCAACAAATTTTGTTGCAAAGTTGGTTCTTGGCCTACTATTTATCTTGGTCTTCCCTTAAATGGTAAGCCCAAAACCAAAGCCTTCTGGGAGCCTATGATTGAGAAGGTGGAAAGCAAACTCCACTCTTGGAAAAACAATCACATTTCAAAGGGGGGAAGACACACACTCATCCAAGCAACCCTCGCTAATCTTCAAACTTATTATATGTCCATCTACAGAATGCCAACTAAAGTGACTGATATTCTGGATAAACTACAGAATGCCAACTAAAGTGATTGATATTCTGGATAAACTGATCAGAAGATTCCTTTGGAAAGGTAACAAAGACGGTTCGGGCCTTCATCTTGTCAAATGGGAAAATCTCCTTAATCCCATGAAAGAAGGTGGGCTTGGGTTTTACATTCTGAAAGATCGGAATGGAAGCCTCCTCACTAAATGGATATGGCGATACCAATCTGAAAAATGGGCTCTTTGGAGGAAGGTTATCGATGCAAAATATGGAACCACCCCTCTCAACAACAACCCTGGCAGCATCTCCCTCAGAACAGCTAGGGGTCCTTGGAAAACCATTATGAAACATTGCCACTTGATTCACTTGTTAACGATGCTAATATTTTCTTTTGAGAAGGATACTTAGCTCGGAAATGGCCCCCTAAATCAAACATTTCCTCTGCTTTTTAATATCTCACAAAACAAAGAAGGGGCTATCAAGGATATCTGGGATGCAGGATTGAGCTTCTGGAATTTAAGGTTGAGAAGAAACCAAAGAGATACGGAAATTGAGGAATTTGGAGCTCTTATCCATTGCTTGTCAACTGTCTCCTTATCCCAAAATCCGGATAGGGGATATTGGAAGCTTGAATCGAACGGCATCTTCTTCATTAAATCTCTCATGCAAGATATTGCCCCCTCGGACAATGGATCTGCTTTACCTATTTTTTAGTTGATTTGGTAAGGGAAATATCCTAAAAAGGTTAAATTTTTCTTATGGGAGTTATCTTACCGAGCCATTAATTCTCATGATAAGCTTCAAAGAAAACTGCCCCATATGGTTTTGTCCCCACAGTGTTGTTCTATGTGCAAACAGCAAGCTGAATCTCAAGGTCAGCTTTTGGTCTCCTGTCCTTTTGCTAGATCCTTTTGGAATCACATCCTCTCTACGTTCAAGTGGAAAGTTGTCCTCCCGGAAGATCCAAGTCTTCAGCTTTCATATACCCTTGGTGGACACCCCTTCAAAAAGGAAAAAAAGATGATTTGGGAGAATTTTATTAGGGCCTTTTGCTGGAATTTATGGCAAGAAAGAAATAGCAGAATCTTTCAAGGAAAAGAAGTCCCCTTCCATAGATTTTTTGATGCTATAGTTAATACGGTTGTGACTTGGTGTAAATATTCCCCTGTTATTTCACCACTATAGCTTTACCTCGCTCCTTTCTAATTGGAAAGGTCTTTTGTAACTCCCCATTGGGGTCTTTCCCTTTCTTGTAATTTCATATCATCAATGAAATTGTTTCTTTTACTAAAAGAATATTTATGATCTATATCAAACTCATACACGAAAGAATACACCATTTCACTTGTAACCACCTCGACCCGAAGAGTTATAAGGACAAAACAGGAATTACAAAAAGATGTAAGGGCAAAATGGAGATGTAAAAATCCTCTTCTCATAGCCCCTTTTATATATAGTATAGGTTGTTTTTTCTTTAAACACAAAAAAGATTCTTGTTTAACCTCATGTTATCTTGCAACAAACCTTATTCCAAATTTTGACTTTGCTGTTCTGGCTTTCAGGTGTCTAAGCATCCTTCTGAATTGGAGGTTGTTCTTGGTGTTATCAAGAACTTCTGTAAGACACAACTAGGAAAAGAAAGTATAGCAGCAGCCAACAAGCAGCTACACCTTCTGGAGGTATTATTTGGCCATATCTATTTTATGAGAAAAATACCCTTTAAATGTTCTCGTATGTTGATGACTGATTCCTTGACACCATTTTTCAAGGTATTGGAGGAAATAATTTGCGTTATCAATTAATCTTTTGGAGCCCTATTTAATTTGTAAGACTAGGTGTCGTGATAGAAAAGTAAACTATATGTCTATAATTTAGACGACACCAAATAAATTTTCAAATCTTATATGCTCAATATAATTTATTCTACCTTGAGATGAAACTTGCTGGATTTTTAACTGGATTTATTGTTCAATTTGTTTAGTACATGCGAAAGGAGTATGGACATGCAAGGTCCTTAGCCATTGCGCAAGCTCAAGTTTTGAATGCTCATGACGAAATTAAGATGGCAACCACAAGATTATGCTTAAGGGACAATGATGATGACAGCTCAGCTTATGCTATTAGTGAGCATGAGCTACCTGCAGCTAGTGTCCAGTATTCTAGCGATAAGTTCATGTCCTTGGCTATGTTATCGCGTGTAAAAGGAAAACTTCGTTATTTGAAGGTTGAAAAGTTTCAAGATTTGTTAGAATAGTTATGAGTATACCCTGCTTAGGCCTTTCATACAGTTCTCCCCCCTCCCCCCTTCTTTTCGTTATCTTTTCACTAGTATTATGTATGTCATTTTACATTGCTACTCACAATTTCTATTATTTTCAGGGATTGGTGCAATCTAAACAGAGCATTCCATTAGACAGTTCCAGTAATCTAGAATTAACTCAAGAACCGGCTATCATGTCAACATCTATGGAACAAAAAAGTGAGAACACATCGAAAGCTGATGAGGAATCCTGCCCTGTTTGCCAAGAAAAACTAAGCAATCAAAAGATGGTTTTTCAATGTGGACACATTACATGCTGTAAATGTGAGTCTCCTGCACTTAATAGAAGACTGATCTATTGATGTTCTAGTTCGTGAGATAATGGCAGTGTCAAATTCTGTACGACTTTCATGTTTTCCTGCACTGGATAAATGTGTGATCCAGCTGATTCTATCCGTACACTTTGTGATATAAAAACTCTAGCAATTTGAAAATTAGGAACCCTTTTGTTGAACCCTTAATATCAAATTATAAAGCCCCCAAATCAATTTGACAACAATCCAAAGGGAAGGATTAGATTTTTTATTACCTTTTGATCGAAGACCAAGAGATAAGGAGAACTGGTTCCTTACTCCAAGTTCGAACACTCCACAAGCAAGATGATTAGACTTACCTGAATGTTATTGACATGCAACCCTGGAAGTACCAAAAATTAAAAAGTCCATTCCACCCTTAACTCAAAAATGCTAAAATCCCAAATAAAGCATATATGGGTCCAACAATGAAGGTACCAAAAATTAAGATATGTTTGCAAATAAAAAAAACACGAATTGAAATTTAACAAAGCTTAATTGGTTTCATCTTGTAGCATCAATTGAAACTCATTACAGAGTTTATGATCGATTGTCGCTTGAATCCCTTCAATTGAGTTCATCTTTATTTGTATGCAAGAATTCAACGCTAATTGTAGCTTCTTGACTCTTGAACGTGTAATTGGTTCGAAGATAATGCTAGGACGTTCTGGTTCATATCACTTGAGATGACTCCTAAGAGTGGTAGTTATATGAGAAACACTTTTATAAACACTCTAAAACTGGTTTTGATTTTTTTAATAAGTCTCCAGATCAATTTTGACTTTGTAACCAAACACTACAGAAGTTTTAAAAAGTACTTCTATTGATTTAAAGAACTCTTCAAAGTCTCAAAATTCAAACCAGACTCACCGTTATTGTGCCAGGAAAATCCCTTCAGGAAGGAAGCGAGGATGAAATCTTATTCCATCTATTCATCTGAACCTTCTTCCCTTTTGAGTCCTACTTCCTAAAACTGTCAACGATGGTTTCATATATTTTCTAAATGTTTATTACATTATGTATTGTAAATTCTAAAGACATTTGTTTCCCACAGGTTTGTTTGCAATGACTGAAAAGACACTGCATGGTAGTAAAATTCAAACTAAGTGGGTGATGTGCCCAACCTGTCGCCAACACACAGATTTTGGGAATATTGCTTATGCAGATGATAGTAAAAATGAAACACTTGATCCTTCAACTTTGCACGAAACTTCTAGGGAGCATGAAATGTCCATTACAGTTCAAGGTTCATATGGAACGAAGGTTTGCACCCCTACCTAGCACACATAGTATGTGAGATGCCTATTCCGGTGCATATATTGAGTCAATTGGGTTATTGTTTTGTTCATTTGCATTGTTTGCATGTTTCCCTTCAGATGTTCCCCATCCTTATTCAGCTCTATTTGTTTATTGCATAAACTCGTTCACCGAGATGCTCCATTTTTATGGGTCACTTCTTGAGTTAAGGTCTTGAATTGACGCTTTAGATGTGACTAGTTGGAATTTCCTCCTTGCAAAAATGCTTGGTTCAGCGTGCTTGATTTTTCATTCTTGTACTGGTTGTAAACGAGAGCCTTCTGTCTAGCTTATTTTCAAGTTCTTGGGTGGTGTGGGGAAGAAAAATGGGAAACATGAGGGTAAGAGAGCCTTGACATGTTTTCTAGATAACAGTTTGGTACAGATGGCTAGTGGGATAAATGTAATTATTTGAGGACATTATCTCCAACGCATGCCTCATGATCGTTAGTTTACGGGTTAATTTAGTTGTATTATAATTGCTGTCCTACAAACAGAGAACATAGAGAGAAATTCATCATGTTAGTTTTTGTATCATTGGTCCAATTGTTCTGCCGTTATAAATAATACTTACTGTCTAAAACCTTCTATAGATTGAAGCAGTTGTGAGAAGAATCTTGTGGATCAAGTATACAGATTCGAAGGCGAAAGTTCTAGTTTTCTCTAGTTGGAACGATGTTCTTGATGTTTTACAGTATGCCTTTGCTGCCAACAGCATTACCTTTATCAGGATGAAAGGAGGCAGGTGAGATGATAATTTGAATAACTCAAATTCCAGACTAGAGCAGTGTAGCTGACCTTTTCTGCTCTTCCACGTTATACAGTAATTATAATATTGATGATCGGGATTTGCAAATGCAGAAAATCTCATACAGCCATTAGTGAATTTAGAGGACAGAAGATCAATGCAAAAGAAAATCACAAGAAACGGCCATTGGCAAAGGTGCCAGAATTAGGATCTGCTCAGGTTCTATTGCTCCTGATTCAGCATGGAGCTAACGGCCTGAACCTTCTAGAAGCTCAACATGTTGTCCTTGTGGAACCACTTCTAAATCCAGCTGCAGAAGCGCAAGCAATTAGCAGGGTACACCGAATTGGACAGGAAAATAAGACGTTTGTTCACCGATTTGTAGTATGTACAACTTCCTCTTTGTAAAGTCATGTAGAGCTTTCACCAAACTAGGGATTTAACACTCAACAAACCCCTACATGTATAATATTATGCATATAGCAAGACATGACCTTGATAAAGGGCTAAGAAGTCATGGGTTTAATATCCTACGAGTTTCTTTGACACTCAAATGTTGTAGGGTTAGGTGGGTTGTTCCATGAGATTAGTCGAAGTGCGCGTAAGCTGGTTCGGACACTCACGGATATAAAAAAAATATTATGCATATAGCAATGTTCCATCAGATTTAACACTTATCTAAAAAACTAGACTACTACAATTTGGACAAATAAACACCTAATTGTTTCTTCTCTTTTTTCGGGGTTATTGTAGGTTAAAGATACAGTGGAAGAGAGCATATACAAGCTAAACAGAAGCAGAGAGAGCTCTTCCTTCATCACTGGAAACTCTAAGAACCAAGATCAGCCCTTTTTGACGCTTAAAGAAGTTGAGTCTCTGTTTGCATCCAGAGCATCACCATTGGGGGAAAATGATGAGAAAGGAAGTGAAACGCTAAGACATTTGGCTCCTTCTATGGCTGCTACTATAGCAGCTGAGAGGAGACTCAGAGAGCATACCATGTAGGATGGTTTATTCTTAGATTATAGTAAATTATTTAGTTTCAGAAAATTCGTTTCTAATGAGGAAAGCGAATAAAGCTGTTTATTGGCCTTCATTAATGTCAATCGTGTATGTAGTCTTTAAGATTATGTTAGTAAAATCACTTTTGTCACTTTGAGATTATTAATTTAATGATTTATTAACATATTTTGAAGCAACAACATGTCAATTAAATCAATTTCAAAATCAAATCTCATACATGCTCTTAGAAAGATCAGACCAACAATTATGTTGAACGCTGAGTTAAAGAGATCCTTGTAAGTATGAAACTCAGAAAAATACTAAAGAAAATAACAAATAAAACAAGTTTATACACTGAATTTCTCAATAAATCCTACAGTAGAGAACCTCCTACTTTCTAAATGTAACAATGTAACAATGTGGAACAAGATTACAGCCTGCAGCAACCAGTGTCAGGGCAAAATAACACTAACTGCTCAGTAAATTGTTCCAAACAATAACATTTTCAGCAGCTCAAAAGAGACTTAACAGAACTTCCAATGGTTATTGCAGTTTACACAAGTTACAAAGGTGGTCATAGGTTCATCTGCACTCCGCGTCTGTAATTGATAGTAGGTCGTTTTGCGCTGACCACATCGACCACACTTGAATTGATCGGTAGTAGCTTTTGGTGCTCCTCCACGCTCACAATCGAATAAAGCTTTTTGTGCGATCTCTTCATTTTCACGTTTTCTCTGATCACTTGCCATATCCGCTGTGCTCATATTGATCATCCTTTCTGGCTTTATAAGTCCAAGAAGAACTTTTCTTCGAAAGTCTGGGTTCTTCGGATCCTTGAGGTTAAACATTATAGATCTGTACTTGGCCTTCTGTGCCCCAGTAGAACCACCCCAATTTTCGAACATGACGGATTCTACAGAAACAGCAACACGGATGGGATCACTTGCATTTACTTCATCCATAACATCTTCATCAGCCTCACCAGGAACTTTGGCGAAAGCCTCAAAGAGAAGTTCTCTTATTTTGTCTCGAGCAGCATCTTTTGATTTAATCATGGAAGTAAGTTTTGGAGGTGCAGCAGCGCCACTAGATGGTTTCTTGTCTATTGAGATTTTCTTCTCTTCTTTAACTATCCTTTCAACTTTGACCACTGAATCAGTTTTCTCAACCTTGACAGAGTTTTTCTCCGAAACTGTGCTTTCCGATCTAGAATATTTTACAGAGCTTGTGGCGCCATTCCTATCAAATTGCTCAACCTTGGAAACTCTCTCAACCTTCATGGAAGATGATTTTTGAAACTTCTCCACCTTAACGGACTCTGCACTGGGAGAACCAATTTTGGGTGAATCTTTAGAGTTGGCATTTCCATTTTTCTTATTCTTGTTAGTCTCCTTGATGACTATTTCCTTCCACATATCAATCAGGTCAGAAGCATACTCCTGTATTTTCTTCTTGGGGTGTTTCGTGAGGTGCCTAAGGCGCTTCCCAACCTATAGAAGACAAGATACAGAAGCTATCAACACAAGCAAAGTTGAACTCAATTACAGAGGAAAAAAGATTATAAAGATGCAACAAAAGGTTAGATAACAAGGAATAACGCGCCAGAATTCTTTCCCCAAAACTTAAAAGGGGATACACAAGTGAGATGACTTCGTTATATGAATGTGAACAACATAAATAATAAATGAAATAGAGTGAACTCAGTTCGTTATGAAACCAATTCGTAAGCGAGCAGACAATGAATTTAGGCTTAATTCATAATAGAAAACATGTATGATTTTACAAACTAATCAGCTGTTTACATTCTTACTATCCATCCACTATCAAGTATCAACGAAAGAAACGAAATTCAAGTCTAATGAGAAGAAAACCTGAGTGGAAACAAGGATTTGATAAGTAACAGGAAATTTCTTGAGCTGCCTTAGGGCATCTAGGCAACGACTTTCTTCGGCTCCCCCATCATTTGATGGTGTTGCAGCGGCGTCTGCAGCCTTCTTCGCCGCTTCAAACAATTCCACCAGCTCATTCTCCATCGAATCACCGCCAATTCGGAATTTTATATATTATCTATCCACCACATTCGAAGAAAAGAATGATCAGATCCCAACAACCACAACAACAAAAATACGGAAAGATACAAATAACCGCATACACAAAAAAAAAAAAAAAAAAAAAAAAAAAAAAAAAAAGGTATTACAATCCAAATCGAATCGACTTCTTTTCTCAATAAACAAGCAAAAGAAAAGCACCGAATCAAAAGACACCCAACTGCCGATGGCAATTGATAGATTCGAATGAGTATCACTTACAGAGATCTGAATCGCCGATGGCAAAAACCCTCGCGATCCCACACTAAAGCAGGGAAAACAAAAACAGCAAAAGGGAAAATCAATTAGAATCGGCTCCGGAAAAATCCCTTTTCGGCAGAGAGACGGCGGCGGAGAGAGTAGAGAATTGAAACGAGGCCTTGGGGATGAGGTATAAGGGTAGAGGAATGAAGTGGAGAACTAAATCCGACGGCCAGAGCTGAAACACGTGTCGTAGAGGATAATGGTAAGATCCTAGAGCGATAGAACAGGTCAAAACAGCTTTGATTTTACCTATTTATCCACGGATAGCGAAGAGAATAGGAAGGGGGTTTTGGGTATTTCATTTGACCCTTTACCTTCTGGCTTCAGTAATTGAATTGTACTTCTGGTTGTAACGACGTCGTCCGCTGATTTAACCCAAAGCGCCTTGTTTTTTCTTTTTTTTTTTTTTTTTCCTTTATAGAGAAAATATATAAAAGGATTTCGAAGCAATCTACATCTTTTGTTTTTCTAAGAAAATAATCTATATCTAATCTAAATCTAAATCTAAATCTAAAGGAAATAAACTTTTGATTCATCCTTTGTCCCTTTTAATCAATATTACAAGTTAACTCTAATTTAAAATGTTTATTATGCAATAAAAGGGAAAAAAATAAATCTAACCCCACTACTCAAGGACTTCAATCAATGGAAATTAATGTATAAATATAAGCCGTATTGCTTAAAAATTAATGTAAAAGATACCTAAGAATGTAGCAGGAATAACTTCAAAAACAAAATTCATAACTGTTACAAGAAAAAAGAAAAAAAAAATCTAGATTGTATGATGTTCCCAAGTTATCATATAAGCACCGCTAGATATCTCTTCGTTTTAATGTAGATAATCAAATCATATAATTACAATAATCTAACAAATTTATTATTTAACTTCTCATATATGTTAAAAATTAAATTTATTTGTCTCGTAAGCTATATATTATTATCTACGTTTCAAAAATGCTATTAGTATAACACCTTATTCAAGAGTACAACGACCGCAGAACACGTTCATTTTTCTGTTGAAATTCAGTCAAATTTCAAATATAGTTTTATAATGTCAAAAACGGGGAGTAGAAATTCTTCCTAGAAAGAAAGGGTATGTAAAAGAATAATAATTTTCTTAAGAAAGCCTTGAATTTCTAAGAACAAGGCATGGTTAAAAGTGGAATTTGCGAATCTTATTGAAAGTTCTTGGAGAACCTTTCTCAAAGTTCAAATTTCCCTCTCCAATGGCTCGTGTAGAAAAACCTCCCAAAACCAGGGTGCAGCTAGGGAGTAGCAAATTAACCGTGCAAGTCTGAGGAGAACGTCCTGGAAAATCAAGTAGGGGAGAAGAAAGCATATCAACCAAACTTTTAGGTCATGTTCAGTAACGATTTTGTTTTTAATTTTTTAATTTTGAAATTTATGCTTGTATTTTTTCTATTATTCAATTCCAAACATGAGTAGAAAGTCGACAAGGAAATATAAAAACTTATGGGTGTGAATAATGTGTATAAGCTTAATTTTCAAAACCAAAAACCAAAATTAAATGGTTATCAAACATACTTTAAATTTTATCGATAAAATTTCAAACGTTAGAGAAAATTGAAGAACTCAATTTAATCAAAACAGAGTCTATTACAAAACATGTTATTCCAATGAACTCTGCAGTTTACCCATTTGCGGCAATCAACTGATACTTATTAACAAAAAAACTGGGGTGAGTCTTCACAAATAACAATTCATGACTCTTGTGGCTTCTCGAAGAACGTTTTCTTGATCCAGTCAAATGGCTGCAGAGATTTCAAACGAGAAAAAGGCATGGTTAGATTCGTTTATTTAAACATCATATTACTGCACCACAGAGGAGCCTAAAAAAAGAGGAAATATTGTATACAGTTAATTTTCAACAAGTATATAATAGTTACTAACATCTCCAGCATAACACAAAAGGACCCCCTCTTAGTTAACCAAGAAAATAATACATAGTACAAAATTAATTGGAACTGTGTAAGGGAGAAATGGATATTTGAAAACTCAAACAAGTTAGGTTGGATAAGAAAAGTCATCATAAAAAGATCAAAAGTACTGAAATTGGATAACAAAAGTCATCATAAAAAGATCAAAAGTACTGAAAGTTAACCTTAACCAACTTAAGCATAGCGAATGATCAGGTATAAACAATCTACTTACAGTCTTAAACGTTATACAGGTTGTAGGATCAAAACTCTATCCCTTTATTTGCAATACAATACAGAAAATTTTACAAAATAATAACACTATAAAAACCCAACCAAGATAGGATAATGCATTCTCCCAATCAAAGGTAAATGGAGACCATCTGGAACCCAAAATTTTGTAGATGGCCAAAAAGATAACCATTTTTCTCAAGGAATAAATCAGAAGAAACACACACCAAAGAATACAAATGCATTATGGTTTAGTTGAGAAGGGAAGAAAAAACAGCAGTGAACCTAATCAGTAGAAAAGAAGAGGCAATGATGTAATTGTCGTTAGTTAAGGAGGGGGAGTTGGGGTCGTTTACTAAGCATAAACAGAAAGAGAACATGATGAGCAGAGAAAGAGGACTGAGCTAATAAAACCCCATGTCATCAATCAAATTTGTTGAATAAAATTGTAAGGGATCTATCAGCTTTAGCATTAGAGCACTCCAATTTAGGGATTCCTCAAGGGAAGTGCATAGAACATACAATCAGTTTGATAGAACGGAGATCAAATTTGAATTTGGACCTGCTAATAGTAGGAATGCAGTGTGGTCATAACTCAAAGGAGCGGCTTGTACTGGAAAGAAACATTGAACATTGTGAGAGGAGGTCTTTGAACAATACACTTCACTGCAAAATGAATGGCAGATCCTAGGAGTTCAAGACTTCAGTTGTGAGCTTTGATGGAAAGCCTCTGGCCTGGTTCAATGGACTGATGGACAGGACCTTGGGAGGAAAGTGTAAACAGCAAAGTTTATGACATTATCCCAGGACTGCTCGAGAGTTATTGACGGTAGCTAGGATTAAGAATTTGATTGGCAGCATCGATGGAAATTTTGCAACAGGTACAGGAAGAAATTCACTAATGGTTCAAAACCAACGATTGAAGCCGACTATAGTGATAAAATTATGGAACTTGGAAAAGACTGTAGGAACAGCAGGAGTAAAGGATCAAAACTTTTGCTCGGATAGGGTATTGGGCCTCTGTGAGTGGCTAAAAGGTCCATAACACTAATACTGAACTTGGATTGGAAACGGAAGTAAACCACACTTCCAATGTAGAACCAGAGAGTGTGATCATGAGGTAGACAGGACGTGGAGCCACAGATAATGAACTACTACGAATTTCTAGAAACGTGTGAGATTCAATGTCTAACATGGAGCTTTATATAAATAGAGATAACGTTACTTGAACAAGATCTATTCTAAAGGTTACAAACTGTGTCCTTGAGTTCTAAAAATATAGAAAGTAAAAAATTTAGTGGCACTACGTCCCTTAATATTTATACAATTCTACCAGTTATCATACAAAACTGGGCAAGAGTATCATCTTGTGCTCGATCAACGACCAAAAAGAAGAAAATAGTAAAAGAAAACAGATAAAAATAAATCTCTCTGATCCTAGTCAACGGGGAATACGTATGTCCATAGAGACAATAATCCATAGGAATACATTTCTTTCAGATCTCAACTGCGAATGACCAGCTGAAAATGAAAACTAATCCCGTAATCACTACATTAACGCTGGAGAAAAGATAATCCAAAGATGAAGTGTGAAAATAGAAATCCGAATACGCCAAGGTAAATCGTCCAATACTAGAAACAGAAATCATTAACGCGGCATGGGTAAGAAAGCAGAATCAAGAATCAACTTTCAAGAAGATCGACGCATCTTTTAATCTAACATGGAGAGTCAAAAGATTCACTGTATAAATCCCCGAAAACCAGAAATAATAGTATAGATCGATGAGTTTAGGAAAGGAGAAAACCTGAACGACCCACAGAGCAGTTGTGGCGGCGGCGACACCCCAGCCGGCGGCGGCTTTGATGTCCGTAGATTGGAAACGGCGTCCTGGGCTCAAGAACTTGAACAAAGTCGATTCACCTGCCATTTTTTCTCTCAATTCCTCTTCCAATTCCAATGAGAAACCTAATACAAAAACCAGGAAGTTTTTATACGATGGATTTGGTTCCAGCCACCATATCAACCGGGAATAATTTTCGACCGTCTGATTCTTTTTGATGAGGTGGACTTCACCTTTTCCTAATCAAAACGCTCCACGTGTAACGGGATTGATTGAGGATCTTTTTTTCAATTCTATTATTTTTTCACACTGTGTCAGAGGGTAAAATTGTCATCTACCCCTTTAATTAATTAAATATTATACATATATATTTTTTAATTTCAATCCCAATAAGTAATTATTAGGGAAATTGTTGTGTATAGAAAAAAATAAAAGTAATTACACGTATAGAAAAAAGTGCACCCCATGCCTTTCTATTTTCCACTCTTTTTTATATGTGTAATTAGTTTTGTTTTTTTTCTATTTGTGAAAAGACCTCTTATTATTATTATATAAATATTATTTTTAATTTTTAAATTTTAAATTTTATTTTTTACTCGTCAAGATAATAAATATGTTTGAATTGAATAATTGATTGATAATTATTTTTTACTAAAAAAATTAAAATAATTTCTCCTTAAATTCAAATTGGCCATGTGAAACCAATCATAGAAAAAAAAATTAGTAAGAAGTTAAACTATTTAATAAAAAAAAATTGTATAGTTGTAATTTAAGTTAATTGATTTTTCGTTTTTTAAAAAATAAAGATTAAATGGGGAAAAATTCTCCGCGAGAATTCAATCTCTACAAATTTTCCATGAAGAATTTTCACCACAATCTTCATGGAAAATTTCGCGAAGATAGAGAGATTATTAGTGGAGTAGGGATAGGGACAGGAAAGTCATCTCCACCCGCCGATATCTTTAATCATTGATTTATTTGAACTTTGAGGCTTGAGATAAACTTTTTAGCAATTTTTTCTCAATTAATCAGTAGAAATATACTCCCATAACCATTTTTCTTACTTAATCTTTATTATATTGATAGTTTATTATCCAAATTTGACTTTTATTTAATAAATCTCAATTTTTATGGATATTGACAGATTTTATATAGGAATATTGGATTTGGAATGGTAGATTATTATCCAAATTTAACTATTGTTTTAAGCTCAAAAGTGATACGGGATAGGATCTTGAAGTAACTAAATTGTCTTGTTAAAGACGAAGGTGGGGTTCTAAGTTGACCGTGTAAAAATGGCAGAGAAGATAGCTTCAGAGTTAGAACTACGGAGTTTCAGGTTTTTTTGAATTAGATTTAAATCAACCACGATAATGAAATTCAAATGAAGTTTGGTATTTTTGTTGAAGCTCCTTATGGCCAAATTAACCCCTCTAATTCAAAAGGCACCTCAATCTCTACCATAGTTGTCGAACCATCTAAGGTTGTCTCTGTTTTTACTAGAGAAAAAAAAAATTACCAGATGTTCCTTTCATGTGCAGGAGGTTTTGTCTTCTCGAACCCATCCAGAAAGACTAAAACATGGAATAAGCAATCAAGAACATCTACTGAGACCCCTTCAGTGTTGCAAAATATTGTTACAGATGATATAGCATGGTCAGCTTGTTGGACCACGGTTGAGGTTTGTTGTGCTTGTTGGTCAGTAGATTTTCTTCCTTGGATCTCTCAGCTTGCTTATGGTGATAGACATTCTTTTATTCATGCTATTGCTAATTTCCTTGTATTTCTCAAACAACCAAAAGAAAGAAAGTAAAAGCATTTGGACTTGTAATATTAAAGAGGAGTACAGGTCAAATATCATTTTCACATATATTCTATCGGTATTAGTTTAAGAATATATATAAATATGATGAGATTTACAATGAAACATGGGATAATTAAGAAAAACGGTTGAATTATATGGCAGATCGCAACCCGAGCCCCGGTTCGTTATATCGGCCCATCTACCGTGATCCGGCCCAATTCTTTGAAGATGGACTGGACCAATTTTTCTTTGGGCTACAGCCACTAGACTCGATGTGCAAATACTTTGACATTTTTAGCCATTTTAGAACAGTTTAATGCATAATAAATATATAACAAGGAGAAAAAAACAACAAAAAATTTGCTCAATAATTTAATAAAATGATGTATTTTTAATTATGGTACTACCTCAGTACTAAACAATATCATGGTCTGAGAGTATTTAAACACAACCCATGAGATATTATATAGTTTCTTACATATTTTAGATTCTATTATTTCGCTAAGTTTGAGGTTTTTTTTTTCTTTTTTTTTTTTTTTTGACTCTCCAGTCTCAATATTGTTTCATGGGAATAACTCAACTCAGCACAAATATTAATTGATACAAAAAAAAAAGCTCATTTAGGATTCAAATCTTTCCTATGGCGGCAATTTATATTTGTAACATCTATATGTTGTTGGCCTCATCATAAACAAGCAGAATATTAAGAATAAATTTTTTTTTTAGTTATGTATTCAAAACTATCCTATGAATTTTCTTTTTTAATTATCATAAGATGTAAAGTTGACTACTATAAATATAGCTGAATTGATAAAAACATTACATATATATTTGAATATTTAGGATATTTTCACATGCCATATTTAAATAAAGAGAGATATTATGAAGAAATATGTGTGTAATATTGGTCTTATGCGTAGAGAGGAGAAACATAATAACAGCACAACTATTGCATATGAAATATATAAGTTATGTATACCCATTAAATTAACTTACATGTTAGGTTAAATTACAAATTAATTTTTAAACTTTGAGATTTGTGCATACGGTCTATAGATCCTTATACTTCTAAAAGTAATTTATAACAACTTTCTAAATTATTAATTTTGTGTTTAATAAGATTTTCACCAATTAGATATATATATATTCTTTATTACTTAGATTTAGTAAATACAAAATTGAAAGTTTAGAGTTAATAAATCAAATAACTTTTACAAATTTAAAATGTATGTCAAGTGATTTATTAGACACAAAGTTATTCAAAGATCTATTAGATATTTTTTAAGATCAAGAGCATATTAGACATAAAATTAAAAGTTCAAAAGTCTATTAAATACGTTTGAAAATTTAGAAAGGAGTTATTAGCTCTATTTCATTGTATCTTATATATATATAAACTTGCTTCAATGTCTGGCTCAAGTAGTTCTTAAACTAATGATAGAAATCACAAACTCACTGACATCAATTTTACGACTTATTAACGTTATAAAAATTGTGATCTCTACCACTAAATAATTTAACTCCTTGTCTCAAATGTTCCTAGATAAACACAAATTTTAAAGCTTATAAATTAAACTTGTAACTTAACTTATATATTAACAAGCATGTGTAAAGGTGGGAATTCAACTCCCTATTATTTTTTTGTTTTTTTGTAATAACTATAGTGTCTTAGTTAAGCTATGTTGAAATTGATGGATGTTATATATTATTATTATTATTATTATTATTATTATTTAGAGTACGTGTTATTAAGAAAATGTAATATATATATATATATTAGAACAAATCCATAGAGTTATGTTATTATTATTGGTGTCACGTTTTGGAACACACTATTGGGTAAGAAAGTAAAAGGTAGACCGTGAATTGGGTTGTCGTGTTGCTGTCCGGAGTTATGCTACCTCGAGAGAATAGAAAACTATAATTCCCACTCTTCGTATCTCCACAATATATTAAAAAAAATAAACATAATAATAATAATTTCTTTTACTATTAAAAGTTAATTATAATTTTGTTTTAAGAAAAAATATTTTTCCAAAAGTTATTCAAATTTCAAACAAATAAGTATGGGAGTGGCCATAGATTATCCCAGCCCGACCCGGCCCACTAACACATCACATTCTTCACATTCTGTTTCTGTGAAGAGTCATTGGAATTGGCACACCCTTTTCGGGGAACGTCCTAACGGAGTACCGGCCTGTCGCTGTCGGCGTCAATTGCACGCCGTTTCTTCACGCCGTTCAAGTCCCCTTGGGCCCCACCACTTAAAATATTTCCCCTACTTCTTCTTTTCTTTTCTTTTTTCCCCCGTTTTTTAATGATTTATCTGCTCTGTTAACTTTGACTTTTCTTTTCAGCGCCGTGCCGCTACGTTTCCCGACGTTTCTGTTTGGGCATGGGCGTGGAATTCTCTTTCTTTTTAAAGTACGAGAATTTCGTTGGCATTTTTTTTCCTTTTTATAGATATTGCATATTTGTATTGTATGATTTAAAAATTAAATACGACTGACAAAATATACTTTTTTTTTTTTTCTTTTTGGGAAGGGAACAAATTTGAATATAATATAATTCTAGTTAAATTACAAATTTATTCTTTATGATTTGGTATAGTTGCCCATGTAATTTTTAGTGTCATTTTTAGCCTTATGATTTAATTAAACTGATATTTGTTATCCTTTGACCAAAAAAAGAGCCTAACTAAGGTCTAAAACGTTCTTTTAGGGTTATCAACATGAAAAAATCCAATTATTTATTATATTTTGTATTCAACCCTAACCTTAAACACATAGCTTGCCAAATTATAAATATAGGATTTCTTTAGTACAATTAAAAATATTAGTTTGTTACCATGTAAAAAAAAGTTAATACATCATAATGACATAAATGATCTAAAAAGTTTAATTAAACTATATATGTATCAAATTGAAAATAAACTTAAACTATAAAAACTCTATTGAAAATTTCTAAAACCACGCCTATACTATAAAAAAAAAAACAAAAAAAAAAAACTAAGATTACAAAACAATCTTATAATGAAATTTGAAACTTGAGGAATATCTCTTTCACTTAAAGCATGAGAAATATATTGGAAAGTTTTGTTTCTTTTTCTTTTAATTCAACACCACGTAATATTATAACTTATATTAAAATAGTTTGCACTCTAAACATAAACTATAATAACCAATTCAGTGCTCCAAATGTTTTGATATTTAGATGTTAATTATTTATCATGCACCAAACATGAAAATTCAGATTGGACCATATAATTTTCCATAAAAATAAAACACTATCTAAAATGATTTTCTTTACTTTTTCCTTTATTATTATTCTTTTGAAAACAACTATATATAACCGATAACCCAATAACTTAACTAATTAAAGACATAATAAAATAGTTAAGGTTTGAACGTTTGTGAAATTATTACTTCTTTTTCTTTTGTTTAACACAAAAATTATATATGGAAAATAAAGTCCCCATTTAGTTCCCATTTGATTTTTGATTTTTAATTTTTGGAAAATAAGTCTATAAACACTTTTCTCGCCCCTAAATGTCTTGCTTTCTTATCTATTTTTTATCCATGTTTTCAATAACTAAGCCTAAAAAAAGTAGTTTCTAAAAACTTGTTTTTGTTTTTAAAAGTCGGCTAAGAATTAACTCTAGTACTCAAGAAGGATGCAAATCAGTGTAAGAAAATGTGAAAAAATATACTTAATTTTCAAAAACCAAAAAACAAAAAACAAAATGGTTACCAAATGGGGCTCAAATAATCAACTTTTAGAATTCTATTTTTATTCACTAAATTGTGTTCAAAATTCAAATGGTTAATGTTAGATGATGTGAGATTAAATTCGTCTTTACCTATTAGCTTAACTTTTGGATCAATCGACGATTTAAGATGATATCAGAGCAGGTTGGTTCAGGATGTCCTATGTTGAAACCCCTGCAACGTTATTTTCTCCCCAATTAATATTGACTTCCGCTTGTTGTGTCTTCTTTATATTTCAAGTCCAAGTGAGGGGAATGTTAGATGATGTGAAATTAAATTTGTCTTTACCCATTAGTTTAAACTTTTAGATCAATTGGCGAGCCAACATCTATGAAATCATTGTAACAAAAATGTTTTCATTTATAACTTTTAATTTTTAAAAGGTAAATTTTTAAAAATAGAAAAATAAGGAAAACTATTTACACAAAATAACAAAATTTTTAGATAGTTGTGATAGACGCTGGTAGACGTCTATCAAGGTCAATCAATGATAGAAATTATAGAAGTCTATCACTGATAAATGCTGATAAAATCTATCATTATTTTTTTTTTTGCTATTTTTTATAAATAATTTGACATTTTTTCTATCGGTGAAAATTTTCTTTTTAAAATTGTAGAAAAAATTACGCAATAATACAAAAGACATGGCTCCCAAACTCATCCCTACGTGTCATTATTTTAAATTTTTAGACAAAAATGGCGGTAGTTTACATTTCAAGGAAAAAGAAAAGGAAAAAGGAAAATGTCGCCTCTTTCTTTGCTCTTAAAGCATTTACTACATGTCGTTGGCCCCTCTGACAGCCTCGTCCGAGCGATCTAGTCTGGTTACGACATGTCGGTTACAAACCCTAGTGAGGATGAGAGGAAAGGCATAAAATGATGAAATCCAACTTCCATGAATCATTACATATCCCTTTAGCAGTTTAGATTAATATTGTACTCCAAGGTTGAGATGACGTCATAAATACATAAACAATTTCATTTTATGCGAATATTATAAAGTAATTTGATTGTTATATTAGGTTTTGCATCATTTATAAAAAGTACATATAAATATAAAATCTAAATTGAGATATGGTTATGATATTACACATGAAATTCAATTCAATAATTATGTGGATAGTTTTTCCACGTTTCAAATAATTCATATAATTTTTATAAGTGTATGTATGTGCATAATTTTAAAATAGTTAAAATTACGTTTAATCGTATTTAAAATTATTGTAAAACACGCTTTTATACATGCAAAATTGGTTGAGTATTTGATTTTACACCTTTAAATGCGACTTTTATACCATTAAAATTGATTTTAAATTATCAAAACTATGTTCTGGAATAATTTGAACATTATAAAAGTAATTTTATCAGTCTCAAAATTATTCCCAAACATGTCTTAAGTCCTCTTAAAACTTGTTCCGTGATTTAAGAAAGAAAAGAAGATTCTTTTATCAAGAAAAAAAAAATCAAATAATTTTAAGAATTACACTTAAAAAATAGAGGGGAAGATAAAACTTGACTATGAGGTTTGTTGTGTAGTTAGTACCTAATAAAATAGGGTATTGTTTAAGCTGCAGAAAAAGAATGGTTGGATTCTTTTGGATATGATATGTACAGAACTTTTAAGATAAAGTCAAGAAACATAAATACAGCCCTCAAAACAAACAAACCAACTAGGAGTGTATTAAAAATTGAGACTCTTTCTATGCTTCACACCCAAACTTGGAAAATGATAGTTTGGCTTCACCAAAATTACATCTATAATCATATCATACATGATTGAAACTTCTATATATATATATATATAATCTATAGAATAATACTCTTTAATCTTCACATATTAATTATATAGGTTGTTTTTAAATCCCTAAATAACATTTTTCATTTTCTATTCGGTAAACAATTTTATTTTAGTCTCTCAAATTTCAAATATTGATGCCAAAATTGTAATAGGAGAAATATATCTAGCCTTCACTTGATATTAGCAATGAATTTGTTTGAAAAAAAAAAGAACGTAGTATGCAAAAGAGAAACATGCATACCGATGTGATGCTTTTCACACATATTCTGATACTTAAGTCAGAGAGTGAAAAAAAGTGAAAGCTAAGGAATTTGAGAGCAAGATTCAAATTACCTCATATAGAGCTATAATAATGATCTATTTATGGAGAAGATTGAGACATATGTTTTTTTTATTCCCTTTTGGAATCTTATTATCTCATAATCTGATAGGATAATTTGCAATTTCATTGGATTGGGAGACGTGCTAGACACGTCCGGTATGATGATTGGACTCCTAGACCTTGGAGGATGAGGATGAAAATGAGTCGAGAGGTGGGTTGGTTCGAAAGGTCTGACTCACGCTTCGTGTGGTGTCGGGCTTCTCGACCTTGGAGGTCAAGGTTGAGGGAGAGTTGGGTCTAAAGGTCCAACTCCCCTTCCTTGACCCATCATGATCTTGTCTTGATCTCGGTCAAGATTTTTTTTTAAATTTATTAGATTTATTTTGTTGGTCCAAAATTTCCTATAACATTAATCTCCACACTCCATGTTGAGTTTCAAACTCCAAAAATAAAATTAAAATGAGAAAATAAACCACGCATAAGAGAGAAAATGTAAAGAATTCAACAAACTATTAAGAAATATATGGAGAATGTTTTTTTTTCTTTTTACAATCGTGTAATTATACTAAATGCTTTCTTAACACAACAAATATCATGTTATGTAATCTTGTCATCAACCAATTTTAACTTTCACTAAAATAAAGAAAAATTATTATAAATAAAAAAAAATCAAGCTATAGAAGTCTATTGTGGTCTATCGCTGATTGACAGCGAAAATTTTCTATATTTATAAATAGTTTGACTCATTTTTTTTATATTTGAAAACATTCCTAAAATAAAAGTATAATTGAAAAATATTAAAACATAAGGAAATAAATAAAATCTTTTTTAAGTAACAAACTAAATTAAGAAAAAAAAATACAAAACACCATAGACCCAACAAATAACTTTAACAAGTGAATAATACATAATAAAAACACAGAATTAAAAGAGAGAAAGAATTGCAATAATAAATGCATTCCATAATCAAGAATGTGGAATTAAATTTTAGAGTAGCTAGAAATTAAAGATGGCATAAAATATAATAGGGGATATGAAAGGGATGGGGGAAAGGATTTTCATTTAGGAGGGGGAGGTAAAAGCAAAGTGCCCTTCAAAAAAAAATATAGGTTAAATTGTAAAATATCAGGAAGTATAATAGTAGTTGCTATTATTAAAAATTAGACCCTTAAACTTTTATAAATATCAAAATTGAACTCACAAACTTATCATAGTGGTAGAAATTGAAATTGAATCTTTAAATTTATACCATTGTTATAATTATGTAAATTTGATGGTCTAATTTTAAAACTGGTATAAATTTGAAGATTGAACTTTTACAATTGACTCTAAAATTATTACAAGGGAGAGGTTGCATTAAATAAGAGGAAGCAAAAGAAGAGAGAATTGAGGAGGGGATAGGGCTTAAATAGGTTGGGGGTCCCCTCTGCCACTGGGTAACCTCTCCACTGCCCTCCCTCTTTAAGGGAAGCATTTAATTCAAAAGCTGCTCAAAGGACTCTTTTGGTTCACTCATTCACCCACTTACAATTTTTTCCTCACTCTCTCTCTATGTTTAATTTTTTCAATTAATTTTCGCAAACTAATTACTAATTTTAATTGATTCTAATCTTGTATGAAAAATTTCTAGTATTATATGAGAGAGAGTGTGTGATGATGTATTATTTTTATCTTGTAAATTAAATTAAATTTATATTAGTTGAATTTAGTTTTAAGGGGAAGAAGATTGAGGCAAAACAAGTCCAATGCCAACTATAAAAAAAAAAAAAAAACAGCCGTTTAGGCCCCAAAATGTAATCCACGACTTCAACTGACTTTTGAGGAAGAAGAAAATTAGGGAAAATGCCTAAAAGTCCACTTTAGGTTGGGGCTAAAGTAGCTGAGGCCGAGGTGAGCCTTTCACTTAAAGGAGTGTGCATTTGATTACATGTCTCACCCAGGTAGTTTTCAACTGCCTTGTTAAATTTATTTGGATCTTATTCGTGAGGAAGACAAAAACTCCAAGTCAATTCTCATATAAATGTTATTTTCACCTCTTGAAGTTAACTTCTTCCTCCTTCTCAAAATCCCTAAAGTCTGCTATTATTTTCTTCGAAACTTTAACTTAAGCACAAGAGATGATGTGATCACAAGCACCACTTGATTATTTCTTTATTCAAATCAACAAATTTACAGTTGAAATACGCATCAAACTTATTTGTACTTTAACAACATTTGACATCCAAATTTACTTATCTTCTACCAATGATTTCACCAATCTCTTGATTAAAAATTAAAATATTAGAATTTCAGAAACTACAAATTCTACATATAAACTCAATAACTTTATAAATAAAAAAAAATCACATCTTCAGTCAGTCTTCATCGCCACTCCACTCTACTTTGCCCATGCACTTTGCTTTTATTGCACTTGTTTTCTAAATACCATTTTTACCCCTCCCACCGTCCACTATTCCCACCCACCTGCTTTTATTATGGCCGCTTTCTTTCATTTACTTTGCTTTATTTTCATATCAACTAACTACACACACACCCAACTCCCTTTCCCCCTTCTGTATTTCCCCTTCAAATCCGTTAATTTTACTTAAATTGCCACTGGTCCTTAATTGCCCACTAATAATTATTACTAACCTGAAAATGAAATTATATCCACCATATCATAATAGTACATAGATTTTCTTTAAAAAGTATTTAAATTTAATTCTTCCAATCAAGTTTAAAGCGTTGATGAATTAAATACTAATCTAATTATCACAAAACAATTTGGGAATTAATTTTTGTTAGTTTCTCGTTAATCTTTCCCTCTTAGCAAATCTGTGAGGGCAACGGTCAGTCTCGCCGTTGAAAAGTTGAGACCACAAGTAGAGTGGCAAAAGCGGTAATTATGTGGAAAAAGGAAGGGTGTTTGTGTAGTTAGACGATAATTCTGGCATTCCAAGTCCAGCTAATGAAGATGTGCCACGTGTACCACCATGTAAAAAAAGCCATTTTGGCTGAAAAGGACTACGTGTTTGCCACATCGGAGGCCTTACCACTCTGGCAGAGCCACGTGTCCACAATCTGTATTGATCGAGACCTCGTCTCCCTGTTTGCGCCCCACTCCGCTTTTTCCCGTTGATAAAAGAATAAAACTTCCATTTATTTTCTCTTTCACTAATGGATTACAGAGCGAACTAGAGAGAGAGAGAGAGAGAGAGGGAGGGAGAAAAAAAGAGGAGAGAGAAAGGGAGTGTTAGTGTAGAAAATGTTAGAAGTTATATACTCTGCTTTGAGCTGAAGGAATTTATTTGAGTTTCGAGGTTGTTAGTTGTTGTTATTTGTGGGGTTGCTTTGCTTCAATCCCTTAACTTCCATGAGCGAAAGATTTTGAAGCTCTCTGTGTTAAAGGGCTTTTTTTCTTCTTGGGGTGTCTTTATATTTCGTCACTGGGTTTTTCCATTTCTTGTCGTTCCTTCCTTTGCTTTTCTGTTCATCTAGTCGTTCGAAGCAAATTTGTCGTTTCCTTTTGACATTTTTCTTTCTGGGGATGGAAAATTTTGAGGTATTGTAGTTGGGGAGATTGATTTTTGGGTGCTGGTTGGTACTGGGTAAGGTTTAAAGTTTTGGCATGGCTTTGGGGTTTATTTGAAATTGTGTTTAGTAGCGCATAATTTTGGTTTTTTTGAAGATGAAAAGGCTATTGGGGTTGTTCGTCTTGTTCGTTGTGGCTCCAATGTTGGTGAGATCTCTGAACCCACCTCTGAACGACGACGTTTTGGGGCTGATTGTGTTCAAGGCCGACATTGAAGATCCTAAAGGGAAACTCGCTTCGTGGAATGAAGATGACGATAACCCCTGTAATTGGGTTGGTGTAAAATGCAACCCCAGATCCAATAGAGTTGTTGAGCTCAATCTTGATGGCTTCTCTCTCAATGGCAGGCTTGGTCGCGGTCTTCTTCAGTTGCAGTTTCTTCGTAAACTCTCTCTTGCGAACAACAATCTTACTGGAAATTTAAGTCCCAATAATGCTCGCTTTGAAAATCTTCGAGTGGTCGATTTAAGCGGCAATGGTTTTCATGGGATGATTCCGGATGATTTCTTCCGGCAATGTGGGTCGTTGAGAGTAATCTCTTTGGCTAAGAACAAATTTTCAGGGAAAATCCCGGAAAGTTTGGGCTCTTGTTCCAGTCTTGCTGCTGTTAATTTATCTTCTAATCAGTTTTCAGGTTCATTGCCTTCTGGGATTTGGTCCTTGATTGGACTTCGATCTTTGGATTTGTCTGATAATATGTTGGAAGGTGAAATTCCACAGGAGGTGAAGGATATGAATAATTTGCGAGCAATTAATTTGGGCAAGAATCGGTTTTCTGGTCAGATCCCAGATGGGATTGGGAGTTGTTTGCTCTTGAGGTCTGTTGATCTCAGTGAGAATTCTTTCTCCGGCGACATTCCGGCGACAATGCAGAAGCTTAGTTTATGCAGTACTCTTAATTTAAGAAGAAACTCATTTGAAGGAAAGGTTCCTGAATGGATTGGTGGAATGGAAGGCCTTGAAATCTTGGACCTTTCTGGGAATAGATTTTCTGGTCCAGTTCCAAGTTCATTTGGGAATCTTCAAAAACTGAAGGTTTTGAATTTTTCTGAAAATGGTTTAACTGGTAGCTTGGCTGAGTCCATAGTTCCTTCTCAAAACCTTTCAGCCATGGATCTCAGTCACGGTTCTCTCACTGGTGTTCTTCCGGCCTGGATTCTGAAGCTGGGTTCGCAAAATGTATTGCCTTCTGATATCAAAAGCAGCTCTCTTTCGACAACTGTGGGAAAAGCTCTTGTTAATCTTCAAGTTTTAGATTTGTCTCACAATGCACTTTCTGGTGAAATATCACCTGATATTGGGATATTAAGTAACTTGCAGGTGTTAAACCTGTGTAAGAACTCATTTGTTGGGGCTATTCCAGAGAGTATTGGAGGCCTGAAGGCCTTGGTTTTTCTTGACTTGAGTGAGAACCAGTTGAATGGAAGCATTCCCAAAACATTAGGCGGAGACGTATCGTTGAAAGAATTGAGACTGGAGAAGAACTTGCTGGAGGGTGAAGTTCCAAATTCAATTGGGAACTGTTCTTCACTTGTAACTTTGTAAGTGATCTTTGCTTTGATTATTCATTTTCATGTGGAATTCTTTCATTTTGTTAGATTAAACTGTGCATCTTATCATGACAACAACTAAATTTCAATGCTTTTGCATTTATTTTTCACCTGCAAATTTGATTGTCAAGTGGTACAATGTGAGAGAGTCTGAGGTCTCTCCTGAGTTTACATTCTCGATGTTACGCTTAGATACAGCTTGAATTTTGCAGGGACGTATCGGAAAACAGAATAACTGGCTCCATACCAGCAGAGTTGTCTCAACTTATCAATCTTCAAATCGTGGACTTGTCAACAAACAATCTCAGGGGTGCACTGCCAAAACAGTTGGCCAATCTTCCCAACCTTCTTTTGTTTAACATTTCTCACAACAATCTGCAAGGTGAACTGCCTGCAGGTGGCTTTTTCAATACAATCTCCCCTTCCTCTGTGGCTGGAAATCCTTCCATTTGTGGTTCTATTGTCAAGAAGTCTTGCCCTGGTGTCCTTCCAAAGCCTATTGTCCTCAACCCCAACTCATCTTCTGACCCTGGTTCTCCTTCATTACCTTCAACTCTTGGTCACAAAAGAATCATCCTCAGCATCTCTGCACTCATTGCCATTGGTGCAGCTGCTGTTATCCTCGTCGGTGTAGTTGCGATCACCGTCATTAACCTCCATGTTCGGTCATCTGCAAATCATCCTGAAGCAGCCATCACGTTTTCTGGAGGGGATGACTTCAGCCACTCCCCAACTACGGATGCCAATTCTGGCAAACTGGTCATGTTCTCGGGAGATCCCGACTTCAGTACCGGTGCACATGCCCTCCTTAACAAGGACTGCGAGCTTGGCCGTGGGGGATTTGGAGCGGTTTACCAGACTGTTCTTCGTGATGGGCATCCGGTTGCAATAAAAAAGCTCACTGTTTCAAGTCTTGTCAAATCTCAAGAAGAGTTTGAAAGGGAGGTTAAGAAGTTGGGGAAAGTTAGGCACCAAAATCTAGTGGCTCTAGAAGGTTATTACTGGACTCCATCTCTACAGCTCCTCATATATGAATTTGTTTCTGGAGGGAGTTTGTATAAACAGCTTCATGAAGGATTGGGTGGAAACACCATCTCATGGAATGAAAGGTTCAACATAATCCTCGGAACCGCAAAAAGCTTGGCACATTTGCACCAAATGAACATCATCCACTACAATATAAAATCAAGCAATGTCCTGATTGATAGTTCTGGAGAACCTAAAGTTGGAGATTTTGGCCTAGCAAGATTGTTACCAATGCTTGATCGGTACGTGTTGAGCAGCAAGATACAGAGCGCACTCGGGTACATGGCACCCGAGTTTGCCTGCAAAACAGTTAAGATAACAGAGAAATGTGATGTGTATGGATTTGGGGTTCTGGTTCTTGAGGTGGTGACTGGGAAGAGACCTGTAGAGTACATGGAAGACGACGTAGTGGTACTCTGCGACATGGTTCGACGGGCGCTGGAAGAAGGTCGGGTGGAGGAATGCATTGATGGGAGGCTCCAGAGGAATTTTCCATCAGAGGAGGCCATACCAGTAGTGAAACTAGGCTTGATATGCACTTCTCAGGTGCCATCAAACCGACCTGATATGGCAGAGGTTGTTAATATATTAGAGCTTATCAGATGTCCATCAGAAGGCCAAGAAGAATTGGGATAAATCCAGTTTCGTTTCTTATTACAAAATATCTCAAGGGGATTCAACACAGGTCATTCGGCGAAGAAGAATCCGGTTTGTTCGATCAATCTTTAAGGTAGATGAAAACATAAAAAATATATGAGAGTTTTCTGTTTCTTTTTTGTTTTGTTGTAGCTCTGTTAAATTCCTGTTGTATTTAGTAGTTTTCTTGTGTATGTTTGAGTTTTCCGGATTCCTCTTCACCGGGTTCCATTTCGGATCCTTGATCGAAAATCTTTAACCGTTCACTTCTCTTTCATATTGTCTATTCATTTCAAGATCTTGATAGAAGCATTAGCTTTTGAAGTTAGAATAGAAATGTAAGATCTCCTCTGATAGTTGGTAGATAGATTGGTATAAACTCAGACATAATCTACATTTTGTTAGTATGGTTCTTTCTAAACAAGAAACAGCTAATCTAAATTTGGCACTTTTTGAGGGAAGAAAATGCCTTACAGAACAAACATCACATCTTTCTCCAACATTCTTACCTTCCATGGAAGAACTTTAACAGAAGAATGCAGAGAGATGAGATCACTGGCAATTAGAATAGATAAACTGTTATGTAAGAACTTTTAGAACATGCTGTTTTGCCTTCCCTCACCAAAAATAAAATAAAAACTTCAAACATAATAAATTAGGGAAAAAAAAAGAACCCATTGTTCACATTAGTAAATATCAAATAAAAGCTCTCACTAACTTTTAATGCATCTATATTTGGTGGCTAATACTAAAGTATTAGTGGGATACCCTTATTGATTAAATGGAGTATAAGAAGACAAATACAAGAAAACTATATAAGAAACATAAGAGAAGATCTTCATTACTGGTGTAGTAAGTAGACAAATTTTGTTTGTAAGATAGGAGTAAGACATTTGTTCAGAATAAAATTACATAATTCAAAATTTAGTTACTTAGAAAAATTTTAGAACTTAAAAGAAGGAAATAGACCCATATTCAAATTTCATATGAACACTGAAGCTTTTGTATTGGTTTTTTCATTAAGATCATGTGAGAGAGAGAAGAATAAATAAGAAGAGAAAGTAAAAGCAAGATGTAACAAGTCAAAAAGTGTGATGAAAGTGTAAGAAAATGTCATAATTCTTAGCACCCACTTGGGACCAAAAGTGCTGAATACTTAATAGAATAAACCAAAGTGCACAGAAACCACAATTTTTTTTAAAAAAATTTTGAAAAAAAAAAAAGAAAAAAAAGAAAAAAGAAACCTATTGCCAGTGAAAAAGTTTCCTATACTATATACCACACATGAGAAACAATATCTTTATCCCATTATTCATGTTCTTTTTCTTAAATCTTTTGGGAAAAATAATATATATATATATATATTTTTAAAAAAGTTCTTCCATTATGTCATTGTGTCTGCCCCATAATCTCAAAGTTTTGAGTTCAATAATGTTACTAATGCTTTTTTTTCTTTCTTTGTTATCAATGCTTGGTTTTAAAGAGGGAAAAGGCTGCCATTATCTTTAAAATTCTTCCTTGTTTTTGCCTTTTGATGTCCCAATTCCAAAGCAAGACTCATTTCACTTTTAAAAAATTAATTGAGAGGGGAACAAAGAAAAGAATCATCTTCAATCAGGTTCCAATTGCCTCCTTTTATTAATAAACTAGTTCAATTCAATTTACTTTTTTTTAATAAGTAAATGGGGAAAGTATTTTTTTAATAAGTATATTGTTGTAAGTTTAATTATTGTTAGAGCTACTTTACGTATTTGGAAGTAATTTTGAAATTAAAATCATTTTTTTCGTATACAAAATTACTCCGAAATACGTCTTTAATCACTCAAAATTAATTTAATATTTAATTTTACACTTTTAAATATAACTTTCATATTATCAAAATTGGTTTTGAATGATTAAAAACATGTTTCATTATGATTTTGGAAATGACAAAAATGATTTTAATCATTTTAAAACTACCCTTAAATTTTTAATTTTTTTAATAGTTAATAGATATTATCTTAATTTTTTTATGCACAGTTTTCTCGGTCAGTGTTTGTGATCAAAATTGATGAATTAAAAAAAGAAAACTATGAGAAGTAGAATAATAAATAATAAATAATAATAATAATAATAATAATAAATAAAATGGAAAACTATAAAATCATAGAAGGAAGAGATTAGAATTGTAAATTAAGATTTTGTTAATTAATTTAATTTGAAGAATACATAAGATTAATGATGGGCATGTGCAGAGGCTGCACGATCAATGAGCTGTCCAGAAAAGTAAACTAAGACATGCAACTAAATAATTAAGTATTTATGGGTCAACCAAAACTTACGCATTTTCATGCATTAACTAACTTAGCCTTTGCCACATGGGTCTTATCATTTCTTTTTCAACATAAAGTTCTTTTTTCTTCTTTCTTTAATACAATAAATACAAATTATGACGATCTTAACCTCCGATATTAAGAGAAAACGTACATATCAATACTACTTTAAAAAAAAAAAAAAAAATATGTGTTCAAATATACAAAAATAAGTCAAATTATTTATAAATATAGAAAAAACTGTCTATCAACTATTTATAAATTTACTGTCTATATTTGTAAATAGTTGATTTGAATTCTAGAAGTATCTACGATAATTTAAAACTTTCAATTTTATATTTAATGAGTCTTAATTAAAAGTATCCAATAGATTCTCAAAAATTTATTTATTGGTCCCCAAAACTATAACGTGTCTGCTAAAAACTACGGCTAAAAGAGAAAATATAGCCCAATAATCTATTAATTGATTTAGAAAAATTATTCATACACTTACTATTTATGAGATGTCAAAGAAATGGGTCACAATAATAAATATAGAAAATAATTGTATATTAATTGAAAAGGATAAATTATGAGAGTTATGAAATCAGTGACTGGATGGAACAATTGAAATTATAACAATTAAAGGCTATATAGATATCAACATAGTTGAGTTTGAGTTTAATAAAAGAATCAAAGTTAAAAGTGTAAATCTTGAAACCGAGGACCAAGTTGAAACAAAAGTCAAATTTCAAAGATAAAATTGTAACATTTTAAATATAGAGACTAAATTGAAACTAAACTCAAAATTTAAAGACTAAATGTGTAACATTTTGAAACTTAAAGATCAAATGAAAACTAGACCCAAAATCTAGGGGCCAAAAATATATATTTTTTTCCAAAACAAAATAATAACAAAAGTGTCCAATAGATTCTTACTCAGGAACTCCGTAAGCCTATGTTAAATAACCCAACTTCACCAACTTCAACAGTGTTCATATACTTTTATCAAAAAACTCCATCTTCTTATCTTCTTCTCTACCTCTCTAATATTTCCTAACTCTCACTAAACTTTGCATTTCAAACACAAACTTCCCAACTCCAAAGCTTCAAAACTCAACGCTAACGCCCAAACACCCCCTGTATTTAATGGCCCCCACAACTGTAAAAAGTGTACTAAAATATACGGCTAAAATAACAAGTATAGCACAAGAATCCATTAATTGATTTAAAAAAATTCTTCATACAATTACTACTTATGAGATGTTAAAGAAATGGATCAGAATAATAAATATACGAAATAAATTCTATATTAATTGAAAAAGACAAATGATGAGGATTATGAAATGTTAACTATGTGGGACTATTGAAATTATAACAATTAAAGGCTATGTATAGATAGATATCTACATAGTTCAAATTTGAATTGAAACTTTTACATCACCAAGTCTGATGAGTTACATTGTGGAGAATATTTGAAGGATTGAATAAACTTTGATGGCAGAACAAACTTGGAGTGAATGATGAGAAAGTGGGGAACAAAAATAACTGCGCACTTCAAAACCTTTTCTCTTTTGGTTTGCACTTTATTGGGGGGCCAAATGATACCCTCTTGATCTATGTAAGCACGCTGCCACTTAACATTACATACCAAATAGTCTTATCATTGCAATGCTCTTTACTAAAAAGCAACATTATTGCACTTTCCAAATTCCAATTTCCAGCTTTACTAAGAGGAAAACTGAGATCCTATTGTTTGTCAAGGGAAAAAAAAAAAAAGAAAAAATCAACCTAGGTGTGGTGTAATTTAACCAAAAATCTATCTATTGTGGTAAGCATACATTTGCTCTCTTGTAATTGAACAGTAAAAAATGAGCTCACAACTTTTTACCACATGATATGGTGGGGGAAGCAGAATTTTCATCATTTATCCTGTTGCTAAAAATTTTCTATGTTCACTAAGTTTACTGACCTTTCAACATTGAGGAAGGAGTAGGCAGAACTTTTGAGCTGTTTCTTGTCTCAATCGTCCCAATCATTTCCCCATCCATTTCTATCAGAAGCTCTAGAGTTAATACCATTTGATGATCCATTTGCCTTCATGTTAGAACTGGATTTATTTGCTGGCTTTGACTCGTCCCAGTCATCATCCCAGCCTTGATCCCAACCTTCTGCTGCTTCCAAATCGTTGGTTGGAGAAGAGTCATGCTCTGCTAATTCAAGCTCTTGATATGGGACTCCATTGGCATGCCGTTCCTTGGTTCCCATTTTGCAGCATGCCCAGACACCTCCAATGATCAAAACAATTGAAAGTAGTAGATACGATCCGGATACGAGGTTTAAATGGGTTACATAGGAAGAGATCTGCTTAAAAATGCTGCCATTTTTTGTTAGTGATCCTACGTGAACTATACACTTCCCATTTCCAGCATCTAATATAATCATTGAATTCCCTGGAAAGTCTGAAATATTAACCTGAAATAGAATATGGAGCACAAATGAATCTCAAGTTACACTCTTTTACAATTTGAAAACCTATAGATTTAAATCGTCACAATTTAAAATTAAAACCAAAGCGACGGTCTCAGAAACCTTTGTTTTGCCTTGGGCAGAAAATTTCTGACTGTTATCCTACCTAAATAAGAAGTTAACTATTCTCATGAAGATCCAGCAAAGATTAACGAGTACCTTTTTGGCATGATGCTCAGGAAGTTGTAACTCCTTGTATTTAGCATCGGAAACTATAACATTCACTTTTAGAGAAGTCTCTCCATCATTTTGGATCAGAAGATATTGTTCAGCCGCTGCTGTGAGAAAACAATCTTTTAGCAATACTGGCCTCGGAAGCTTAACATAGACTGATGTTACAATGAATTTTAACCCTCCCCCCCAGCGTAAATTGTTTGAAACAGTCATCCTCGCAATGTTTGAAAGACAGTTATGGCATGGAGGTGTTGTTAAAAGGACTAAAAGGGGGAAAAAGCACCAGTTGATGAAAACACAAACCTTGGTATAAAAGAACATTAATATTATTGATAAGTGATCGGCTGGGTATGCAGAAACAAGATTACAAAAAACAATCAGTTTGAAGTAAAAATCTTAAATGGTCTAAGATAAATGGACCACACTAGCACATGAAGATTACTAGTACTTGTTTTAGGTTATAAAGCCAGACAACTACTTGTTTCGTCTCCAACACTTATTGGTCATGGTGTATTTTTTCCTTTACACTTGACCTCCTACTTACCAGCCATTTAGCTAAGAACGAATGAACAGGACATGAAAGACAACTATTTTAAGGAATAGACAGAGTTATGAGAAGGCTCATTTTGCAGCTTTATTGATTTTTGACAGATTGCACATCATCTCACAAAAATAGACCAGAAAAATCTTGCTGAAATCAAGTTTAATATTCTTATCAGTAACAAAAAAACGTAGGAACCACAAAATTGTAGGTCGTTAATGAACTGTTTCTGAGCAAAGTTCTTGGTAGAAACGGTTATTTTGAATGAAAACCCCCCAAATATGTGGAAATTGTAATTATCAAGCTGCTGATTATCCAAATGATTAAGAGCAATGACCTATCCTTTCAAAGTTAGCAATAAGATTTCATTTTCAATTTAATAGTTCCAGATTGATGTTCGATCACAAAGCTAATATTTTGAAGAAAGCCTGTCCATTGATAAATTATGTGAAAGTTATATAATTTTTCCTCTTGTAGAATATCTAACCTAGAGCATACGACAGTTGATTGTAGAAGCTCTCATATATGAGCAGCCTTCGATACCACATGAGGTATCTATTCATCAACAGGCTTGCAGATGTTTGGTGAAGTAAACCCAAGGCAAAACAGAAGCAACAGATTCTTCCTTAGGCACCTTAACATTGGAGCAAATAATGCTGGGGAACACAAATAAACTTACAATAAAATCCTAACCCCCCCCAAAGGCTGTAACTGTAATTTGGAGTAGGGCAATCCTTATATGCATATCTTGATCCTCGTTATTAGAAAGCTATATTCATATTGCCATCTTGTCTGTTGCTCAGCTACCACATACAAATACCAGATACCATTCTCTTGCGGTGAAAAGATTGGCACTGCCTGAAGTTCTAGATAGGTCAAATAGATGGGTCACAGCCCATGTCCAAACCAACAACCAACCAAAATTGAAAAACTGACAGAACACTCGGTTTGATTAGATGCCAATAAGGCTAGTTATAGTCCAATTTTAAAATAGAAAAGTCAAGTCAAATTCATTTAGTTGAATTTTGGTCTGTTTAGTTGGAATTACAACTTAGCTTTTAATATCTTTCATACTATTATAATTAGTTCAGCATTGCTTTTCATAAAATATCATGAAGAACCGGGCCAGTAATACCCTTAAGACCAGTAACAACGTTTATATTCAAACTCTTGCACTTGCCTATGAAGTGCATACTTGCTAGGAACAATTCTGAAGAGAGGTAGGCTAGGAAGCACTAAACCTAGAACCAAGTCCATGAGCTTTTCATGTCTTGCAATTTTGGTAGTCAATTTCTTATTAATAAACTAATGACATTCAATATTTCCTTCCAACCGAGGCTTTCTTTTACCCTGCCAACCTCCAATCCTATCTTTCAGGTTTTAAGTTTTTAACCACTATTCAAAGCAGATATTCCAAATTTCAGAAGTCCTTTGCACGAAACTATGTTTCACAACATAGCTATGATATTGATTAATGGGGACCTGGGGATGTTGTTGGTTGTTTCAAATTTTGCACTCAATAACATTATGTAAGGCCTCGTGCAAACCTACCATAGGAGGGGTAAGAATGGAAATTCAAAAAAGATAGTAAGTGGGCAGGAAGGTGTTAGGCCACCAATCATATTTAAATATCAGAGGGGTAAGAAGAAAGGAATTACAAAGGCCCCGGATGAGGGAAGTGCTACGTGAGGCAAGTAGGGGGCCATGTGGGGACCACAGGTTGTTATGTTTCTGTTGGGGTAGGGAGTATATGAGCGGCAAAAAGAATGTTAGAGGGTAGCTTGGTTTTTAGCTAATTCTCGAGATTGAGAAGGGGAGGATTACCAGTCTTCTATAATAGGCTGGAGAGTGCTGCAATTGCCTTAGGGCTTCTTTCGTTTTCTTCGAATAAAAGCACCATAGTAAGGGAGATACCTTACAGAAGAATCATGCATGGTATGAAAAAGGACGTTCTGTGGATTTTTGTAGGCAAAAAAAGTCACAGGCCATTGGAGAATTTTGGAGCGAATTGTCGACTGTGAGGAGAGAAACCAACTCTCTCAAATAGCTGGGAGTCATCTTTGTTGCTTCAACTTAATATATCTGTTTTTCTGTAATTGTGGTGTTGAGAAACTTGAACTCTTCCTGGAATTTGAATTTCACAATAGAATAGTGTTGTTCTTGTCTATTGCTGTTTGTGTGTGTTATATTGATATTTGCAGGGAGTTTCGAAGGTGGGAACCTAACAAATTACTATTATCACCCCAACCAATGAACTTGCCTACAAACTCCCTTCCCCTGTGAATATTTTGCACATCACAAGCATTGACAACCTAAAAGAATAAGGCAAATATTCGTATCGATCGCAATTTATATCACTTAGGCCTTTATAAGCATTCTTAATTGACAGTCGGACGATAGAGTTTCCTCAAGGAAAATTTCCCACCTCTTTTTATCCAAATAACTACGTACAAATCAAAAGCGATTTTGTAATGAAAATTCTGTCATTGGTAATGGTTCTTCTACATCATTTTGGCATGATTTATGGATTGGCGAATGCACCCTTAAACAGAAATTTCCCAAGCTTTATCTCCTAGCTTGCACAAAAGAAGCATCCGTTTCTGAGGTTTGGAATTCTGATTTTAGCTCTTGGTCCTTAAACTTCCGAAGAATTTTCAAAGATGAGATTTTGGAGTGGCGGCCTTCACTCATGATATACCTAATATTGCTCTAAATGACAGAAAAGACATTTGGACTTGGAAGCTGGATACTAAGGGTTTTACTAAAAAATCTTTATACACCCTCCTCTCAACCTTTGGGCACTCTAATGCCAACGTTTTGTACAAGAAGATCAGGAGTTGCCCTTGTTCGAAAAGAGTTAAATTCCTTCTGTGGGAAGTGACAAACTCTTGTCTTAACACTATGGACAGATTGCTGAAACGTTCTCCATGGCTCTATTTATCTCCTTCTTGGTGCTGCCTCTGCCAAACCGCATGGAAACTGTCCAACAATTATTCTTCAAGTGTTCCTTTACAAACGGCATCTGGTCAGAAATTTTCACAGCTTTCAATTGGTCTGTTACTCTCCATTATGGCACACGGAATTGGCTCCAATTATTGTTCATCGATCTACCATTGAAAGACACTAAAGAGCGTTTATGGTTATGCATTGTTAGTGCAATTTTGTGGAAGATTTGGGATGAAAGAAATGCAAGAATCTTCCAAGAAACAAGCAAGACCACAGAAGACATCATTGATTCAGTCATCTTTAATGCACTTTTTTGGTGTAAAGATAAAGATATATCAACTTTTAATAGCTATAGTTTTTCTTTCCTCACATCAAATTGGAAACATCTTTTGTATTCCCTATAAAATGGGCCCTTTTGTATCTTTGGATATCCTAGAATATTTCATTTAATCAATGAAATTGTTTCTTATCCAAAAAAAAGTAATGAAAATTTTGTTGGTTCCAGTACAATAACGATATTGTGGACCTGACTATTTACCATACATCAAGTTCATAAGATTGAGTGGCAAGAGTGTGAATTGAACTATGCAACTACTATTAGCATAATTCTTTGAACAAGTCACTTCTCCCTCTACTTCTTTGTCTTAGTTATCACAATAGGCATCCAGTGCCATGTCAAGGCCACTAGTAGTCTTGCTAAGGACCTTCAAAAGTATCCCTTGTGCTCATACCTGAAAAACTTCACAGTATTGGTACATGAATCTGAATAGCAACTTATCTACTACTCTGTGAATCCATGTTCTACACCGGTTGGTTTTATCCTCCAGGTCTAATATTACCTAGAGAATTAGACCGGCCTATTCTATTACTATCATTAATAGTTATGTCCAATTGCATTTGCTTTTCTATGTTCAGTGTTCAGTAACTTCAATTAGCACCCTCCTAGAACAATGTGACAACCACTGCCTCTACTTAATTATCTGTCAAATTTTCAAGTTTCAGGGCCTCTGTTAAGCATTCAACAAGGGGTAGGTCCATCCACTCCTAAAAGACCATTCACAATACATGTCGCTAAGCAGCTTGTTGGAACTGTGAATCAGCAAGGCTGTTACAGGCTAAGAAGCACGGATACGGATACGAGACACGAATACGACACGACACGGACATGGCAACACGCCATATTTTAAATATCTAGGACACGACACGGCAATGACACGTTTACTAAAATATACATTTTTGAAAATATATATCATTTTCATACCAAAATAAAATTAAAAGTAAATGGTTTGATGCATTTATATGCTTAAAAGACTTAGCTTGATGTATTTCACACTCAAAAGTTAGTATTATTGTCATATATGTATCTTTTTGGTCTACTCAACAAGTGTTCAATGCATGTCTAACACATTTGTTGCACTAACAAGTGTTCGATACGTGTCCAACAAGTGTCGGAGTGTCCAAGTGTCCGACATGTGTCGGACACGGACACGCTAGCCAAACTAAAGTGTCTGTGCTTCTTAGGTTACAGGTATTAAGCTGATAAAACTCTTCAATATATTCATATACATTACAGACTTCCTGCTAACTGATGAGATGAGAGTCCCAATAATGAATCGATAGTTTTAAAATTCTTCTACAGTTGCCATACAGATGGTCCCACCGAGTAATTTTGGTTCTCAACCTACACACAGCTAGCTTTACCATATGTTCCTCAAACATTCCCACACATGAATATTTCCACATAAAAATCAACATTCTTGGTTCAGTCCAAGAAGTTTCCCACGCTTGGCTCATAAGGGTATAGGATAGAAAAATCGTCTTTCAATTAGAAACTTTGGTTGCTCAGGGATTTGTAGTTCTGGCCTGAGTCTTTTGGGGGCAGAGGGTCACCATATCTCAGCTTGAGGATTAGAATCTTTGGGACCCATCACATTGCAGTTTGATTGGAGTATCATGGAGACATATCATGGATTATGGGTAGGCAACTTGTGGCCACCCTCTATTCAGTTTGCGTAGGGGAAGAGAAGGTGGCTGTCCTCTCCTCTGCCACCACAGACACTGACATCCAGTAAGTGAAAGGATTGTAGCATGGTGTCGAGAGATTGACTAATTCCAACCAGCAGATTCTCCATAAATAACATCCTCTCTTCTACAAAACCCGCTACTGAATCAACGTACTGTGCATTGATAGCAGCGTCTAGAAATTGGCAGGGTTACTAAGAGTAAGGGGCACTAATATCAGCAAAATAACTACATAATAAGTTGGTCGATGGAGATGCATTTAACCATTTTGGAAATACAACAAAAGGATATATAGCAAGTAGAAATCCGCAATGAAAAACCAACTTCAGTAACAAATAAGCAGAGAGCATCATGGGAAGAGTGTTCATTTCTATATTAAAAAGAGGTACAGTCCTCGCAAAATCACAAGCTTAAATTACTCCCAGAAGAAAACATCTCAAGCATAAAGGAAGAAAAAACGCAATTACCTTGTTCTGCGAACAGAAGGCAAGCAGTCATATTCTTAAGGTCATGGCAAGTCTTGTATGACGAGTCACACTTCTCTGTAGTAAAACCATCAATTGAACTGGGAATCGGCGGAATTGCGGGAGTTGGAGAACTTTTTGGGGCGCCCCCACTCAATTTATCATTGATAACAGAGCTCGGACAAGGAGCTGGAGCTACGCTCTAAAAAGCGAAAGGGCGAAATATAAATTTAAAAGTCAACCGCAATCCAAAAGTTGCATAAAAAATCAAGAATCCGAAGGAAACGAACCTGAGGGGAACCCTTCAAAAGCGCGAACCGGAGATGAAGATTCCAAATACGGTCATGGAAAGAAGCATCGGATCCAGGAGAGAAGATAATCAAAAGGAAGAAGACGAATACGAAGGCCAAATCACGATTCATCGCCGCAAAAGATCTGCCGTCTTTCTACGACTGGCGGATCGAGCAGAAGCGCGATGAAATGGAGATGGCGGAATCACGCCACATCGCTGAAGGTTTTGAATTCAAAGAGGAAAATACATAGAAGAAGAAGTCGTCAATGGAAAAGTCAAAGTCAACGAGAGAGAGAAACGCAGGCGGGGCCACCGGAACAAGGTCTGCAGTTACAGTCTCTTTCCTTCGTCCTCGTTACGTCCGGAGAGACGACGAAGTCCTCCTATCAGCCTCGGTTTGTTAATTTTTTATCAAAAAAAAAAACCAATAAATTATGTTCCTTCCTCCATCGACATTTTTCAATAAAAAAAAACAAGTCAATTGTCAAATATTTTTTAAAAAGATGCCCACTTAGCATAGTCGAATGGTAGGTAATTATAGCCAAAGCATAACTCAATTCCTGTACGAATATGTTAGCGATATATGATATGGTATTATTGATTCAAATTTCTTATTCTCTATTGCACTTTTAAAACGTTGTAGGTATTTATAGACATACATACATATATATTTATAGTATTTTGTCTCTCGTTTTCATTTAATTTTAATTTGTAAATTATTTCGTGTGGACCTGCTTCTAAGCAGTGGTTGACACTATTATATGATGTTGTTTGGGACGTGGTAGAGCGGAAGGATGGTATTGGTTGGGTACTTCAAGATCATAAAGGTGTTCTTATTGCCGCTAGGGGGAGATACGTGCATGGATCTCTTAATTTGTTGTTTGTAGAGATTTGTGCAATTGAGGTTGGATTATAGTTCATTGTTTTGGTTGTGCAATTGTTTGGTGGTCAAGTCTTGTGTGGTTGTTGAATGAGGATGAAGTTGTGTTAACTTCAATTAAATCTATGGGATAAGGCATTATGTCCTCTAGGGAGCAACGAGAGTTTCAGTTTCGTCATATCTGCGATCTCAGAATAAGGTCTGATGGCTTAGCTCGTTTGCCAACGGATGAATCTTGTCTAATTCTCACGGTTGGTGGGATAGTTCTCATAATTGGTTTTGCCTTTTAGTTGAGACGATTCTAGCCTCATTGGCTATGTAGTTGTTGATTGCTATGTTTTTCTAAAAAAATAATAACAAGAGGAAATAACTAATTTAAAATTTAAATAAGATAGAAGCTAGAACTAATGATTTTTAGAATGGGTTGACCAAATTAATTACATTTAAATATCAATAAAGAAAACAACTAATCGAATCTAAATATACCTATGATTATAATCAAACCATAATGTCGAGGACTAGGAGACACATTTACCGTTGGACTAAGCTGAAGTTATTGATATTAGATATATATAAAGAACATAACCACTTGATGTCAATGTGAATTAATGTCGAAAAAAGCACAACGCGCACTTATTTACATCTTTATATTCTTGTTCTAATGATTTAATAACAAAATTTGAATACTACTTATTGGATCATGTAATCTAAAAATGGAAAGTAAGATTGAAAATTGAAAATTTTGAAAACAAAATTTCAATATTTTCAAATACTAAAATTCTAAAATTGTAATCAAACAAGAAAAAAAAAAACAAAAACCATGGATTACAAACTCAATATAATTTCTTTTAATCAATAAATAAAAGTTATAATAATTCTTTGAAAAGAAAAATTCTCTTTAAAGTTAGATTTGATAATGATTTGATTTTGAATTTTTGGCTTCTGAAAAGTAAAAGTATTTTTTGAAAACTATTAAAAAAAATACTATTATTAAAATAAGGTAATTTAATTAAGAATTTAAACATTTTTTATGAGAAGTATAAATTGTATTAAGACATAATTTTAAAATATAAAATGAAAAGGATAAAATACCATTTTGATACTTAAGTTTTGAGTCTAGTTTCTATTTGGCATGTAGTTTTCAAAAGGTTATAGTTTTAATTTGAGTTTGATTACAATTTAGTCCTAATGTTTCAAAATGTTACCAATTTACTAGGGATTTGAGTTTTGTTTCAATTTTGTCCCTAAATTTCAAGGGTTACACTTCCAACCTCAAATTTTCATCAAATGGTTTAATGTTAATAAAGAAAAAACTACTAATAGTCTTTGAGTTTTGAAGGTAGGTGTTTTTGGTCCCTAGGTTTTCAAAATATATCTATTTAGTCCTCGAGTTTTATATAATAGGTGCATTTGATCACTAAATTTTTAAAATGTACCTTTTTAGTCTCCAAATTTTTAAAAAATAAGTTTAAAATGTCCCTGAAGTATATATTTTTATTATTTTAAATAATTATATGATATTTTATATTAGAAAATAAGTTTAAAAACAATTATAGAGAGAGGAGGTAATTCTTTTAAATTATTTCTCTCATTTAAAATAATAAAACAAATTTGCTATGTGAACTTTTTAAACCTAGTTTTAAAAATTCAAGGACCAAATGCATATTCTTAAAACTCATGGATTAAAAATGTACATTTTGAAATCTTAAAAACCAAATGCACATGTTTTTCAGAATGGGACCTAAAAATGTTATTTTCCCTTAAAAATAATTATGAAGTGAAATTTTAAAATTAATTTTAATAGAGATGAAAAAATAGTGAAAATTAATTAATTATAATTCTTTTCAATTAATTAATAAATATCAATTCTAAGTATAAATATTAAAACCTAGATAACAAATTGAAACAAAACTCGATAAACATTTTGAAACTTAAAACTACATACATTTTTTAAACTTAATAACTTAAAAATGTAACATTTTGAAACCCATGTACTAAATATTAAACTAGGCAAAAAACTTATGGACCAAGAAAGTATTTTTATCAAACTAAAAACAAATTTGTTATTAAATGTAGATTAATCTATAGGTAAGATGAGCATAAGTATAGTTTAACAAAAGAAATCACATGGGATAATTGATAAAAAAGGATGGGTGTGATTGTAATCATCCTCATAATTTTAATGAGGGTGATTTGTGCAATTTTCTTATTAAATTATAATAGAATGTCAATGTAAATTAATGTCGAAAAAATGCACAAAACACCTTTACTTACATCCTTATATCCTTATCTTAATCCAAATTGTTTAAATTCACTATCAAATAAAGTGAATTTATCCTTTAAAAACAAATATTGAATAGTACTTTAGATCAAGTAATCTAAAAATAGAAAGTAAGATTCAAAATTGATAATTTTGAAAACAAAATTTCAATACTTTCAAATTCTAAAATTGTAACCAAACCAAATTAAAAACACTGAAAATGTGATCTACAAACTCAGTAATTAATTTCTTGAATCAATAATTACTAAAGGCATATAGTAATTTTTGAAAAGGAAAAGCACTTTCTAAAGTCTCGTTTTAGAAGTATTTTTCAATAATCAAGCGATTTTTTAAAAACTATATGAAAAAAATAGTTTTACTAAAATAAAGCAATTTAATTAAGAATTCAAATATTTTTTTAATGAGAAGTGAAAATCAGATAAACAAGCATAATTGTGAAAATATAAAACTAAAAACGATTTTGTTACTAATCTATCTAGCTAAACAAGTGATATGAGCATCAGGTATAGTTTGGAATTAACTAATTAAATATGATATTATTTATAACTAAGTAATTAACAATAAAAAATTGGAAATAAAATAACTAATTATCTCTCTCCCTCCCTTTCCTTCCATCCCCATGAAAGAGTTTTGGAATTCTTTTCGATCAAAAGAACAGAAACTCAGGAAAAAAAAAAGATGAAAAAAATATAAATATAAATACAAATCTATGAACCATTACTTCACATTGAGTATTGAATCGAAATTACGAGAGTAACAATACTTGATAATTGAACCGACCTCTGATTCTTCTTCTTTTACTGATTCTGCAGCAACCAACAATTCTCGAGCTGCGATTTGGTCGTCTCTCTGAAATTCTTAACCCTAACCAGACAGAAATGCGTACACCATAGCCCTAGCCCCGCCGCTCTACTCGTCTTCAACAAGTAACAAACCGGCGCACCACATTCAACGCCTCTCCCTTGTATTACAATCCCCCACGCCTTTGACTCGCCGTCGATTTCGACTTCATCGCTCTCTTCAAGCTTTTGAACGAATATGATTCCTTCCGGCGTCGGTGCTGCTCCGCTTTTCCATTGTTTTTCCAAGATCGGCCAACGATCTTCCTCCACCGCCTTCTCCGTCTCGAATCTCGCCGTCTTTCCATCCTCCTCCTCCGTCGTGTAAAATCGCAAAAACAGAGGTGCTTCTCGAAGATTCTTCACAATGTCAACCACCGATTCCTTCATCCATTCATCAAGCTTATCGCGAGAAATCACCTCACCGTTGCCATCTTTTCTCTCCTTCATATAACGATTCACCGGCTGCAAACTCTTCATCGCAGAAATGTAATTCCTCGATTTCCTTAATCTTCCGGTGGAAACCACTAAAGAACGAGGACCTGCTTTCTGATCGCATCCGTCGTGAGGATTCACATATCGACGATCTAATACACCGCAATTTCCTCCACATCGAATTCCTAAAGAAGCCATTTCAGAGGTAAAAGAACACGAAAAAGAGCAATTCAACGAAGGGGAAGACGATCGCCTTCCCTTCCCTACTTCTTGAAATTGCTTTTCGATTGAAAACGATTGTGATTGAAGCAGAGACGGCGCGGTGGAAGCAACGAGACTGGTTAAATCGAAAGGATTAAATTAGTTTCTGAAAAGGATTACACCAATCGCGTTACTCGAAAACGAAAACTACAAATCCTTTCAAATTTAAATGGTCAATTTTGGATTGCTTTTTTTTTTTTTTTCCTTTTTCTTATTGAAAGTCCCCAAGTCTTAAACTCGTCGGCTGCGGGTCTTCTTCTTTCACCACTTTGTTTTGCTTCTCTGTGATACGTCTCATGTTATTCCCGTGGAACCGCTTTATTTTCTTCTACGAAATGACGATATTGCCCTCGTATTGTCGTGCTGTCGAATGGGGATTTGTGAAATTTTGAAGGTTACGGTGGGGGTTAATGTAGGGGATTTGTGGCGTGATCGGAGACGCAACTGCCACGTGGTTCGGCAAAAGAGAACGTGGGCTTGGGGGGATTTCCACGAGTTTTACACGCGAAAATAAGGTGAATTAAAAAGGAAAAAAAGGGGTAAGGCACTGAGATTTTTTATCGTGGCCGTTGATTCATTAGGGACGAGTGGGTCCTACGTGGCTACGGATGAATTGCTGAGTTGGCACGTGGTAGCGTGAGGAATATGCATGGCATTCGAATGTGCCCACGCAGCTTGGCCTCTGCCTTTGGTGAATCCTGGCCAATTAAATCAGTTTTATATCCATGTCAGCATATCTGTGCTGACTCATCAGCCGTCATCCAGCTTCTTTGTGATTGTTTTACGCTTTTGAACTCTAAATTTGAACATTTGTATCAAATATCACCATCATAAATTTCCAATATAGTCGAAATATATTTCAAAACTTAGAATTGTGATCCAAAATTTAAAAAATGTCAGCAATTTTAACTTTTTAAAAAATTTCACGTGAAAAAAGATTATGAGTTTAATAAATTATAAAACATAGGCACAACTTGAAATTGTTAAAAGGGTAATTATAATGAGTAGCAATTTTAGGGATAATAAATGTATAGCAACAATTTAAAAAAATTGCAAATATAGCAAAGTCTATCACTGATAGACTCAGTGATAGACAATCTAGACCATAAAAGTCTGTTAGTGCTAGAAATCTATCACCGATAGACTTTTCTATATTTGCAATTTTTTTTAAAATGATACTACATATGCTAATACTTTGAATCATTATTATGTTTGCAATTGTCCCTTGTTAAAATTTTAAGGAAAAAAGTATTAATTTAGAGCTATTTTTTCTAGAATTTCGGTAGAGTTATTCCATAGTTAGTTTAGCCATTGGTTAAACTTGTTTTTTTCTATATAAGTTTTATGAATATTTTTATTGTTTTTTTTTCTTTGTTAAAGTGAGCAGAAATTGAATTGACTAAAAAGTTACCGTACTTATTTAAGAATCAATGCGATGAAATTAAGAGTTTGAGATCTAAATTAATACAACTAACTCGCTTTGTCGTTAAATGTATTTATTTAAATATTGGTATTAAGATTGATTTAATTTTTTTTTTTTTTTTTTTGAGAAAACGTAAATCTTCTATTTATATGTATAGGTACAAAATTTTAATTTCAATTTTAACGTGGGGATTAAAAATGATTGACATTGAAAGGGTATTTGGATCACTAACATGAGTTGGTAAAAATTACCAATTCAATGTTTGGCTCACCAACTTTAAATATTGGTGGAATTAAGTTGGTTACTTTTACCAACTCACCCCAACTTTACATCCGTTCAGTGTTTTCAATGGCTCCACCCATCGGCTACTGTCGACAACTACCGCTACCACACTCTGACAACTACCTTCGCACAACCAACTCGGACCACTAACTCCATGCTCCGACAACCACCTCCAACGACACACTCCGACGACCATATTCGCACAAACAAATCCGACAACCACCTTCGCGCGACCAAACTCTAGATTCCAGCAACTACCTCCAACAACAACTCAGGCAACCACCTCCGACAACCACCTTCGCACAAGTAACTCCAGACAAACTCCGATGACCACCTTCGCTCTGCCAATTCCGACATCCAACTCCGAGCTCCAGCAACCACCTCCAATGATAACTTCAACGACTACCTTCGCACAAGCAACTCTGGTGACATACTTTGACTACCACCTTCACACAATTGACTTCGGGCTCCATCAACCACCTCCAACGACAACTCCGGCGAAGACCACCTTCAATGATCACCTCCAGTGACAACAAACATTAACATTCACCTCAAGCGACCAACTGCGGCAAATGCCACATCTAACGAGGTCTTTAATGACAACTCTATTTTTTGTGAACATGTAAATAGACCCTTAATGACAACTCTATTTCTTGTGCATGTTCAACTCATAAGTTCTACGATCGTTAAAGTATATTGTAGGGTTGTTGGTTATATAAATAATAGTATTTTGTATACATTTTGTAACTTTGCTATATTTTTGTAACTTTCTTGTTTTCCACTTCTGACTTTCATTTTTTACATTCATATAAGGGTGGTAACTAAAAGAAAGACCGTGCTAGAAAAGATACTTTTCTTTCCTTTCTTTTATAATAAATTAGTTGTTGCATTGATGTGGTTTCATTCATCTTTTTTTATTTATTACATCTTTGCGTTACCTCCATTTAGTCTTGGTGTTTCGATCTAATCCATTTCGGAGCTTCAAAGATATGTTGTAATACGTTTAATTTTAATTTTAATTTTATTTTATATTTAGCTTCATTCTAATCTAACTATAATTTGTTATCTTTCTTGTAGGGTGATACATGCCATGAAATGCATATTTTTAAGCTTGATTTTAGTATCTTTTCTTAACAAAAATGGTCTTTTGCATGTTTAAATCTCCATATTATGTTCTAAATGGATGAAATGAATAAGTAGATGGTCTTTGAATGCTTAAGTATATTTCTATCAGTTTGGGCCTGTTTTAGGAGCTTTTACATTGATTTTTTGTAGTTTTGCAGAAAATGCCTTCAATGCACCCACGTCGCCAAAATATGATAGGGCCGCATCAAAAACCTAATTTCCAGAAATGTTGACCAGTCGTCTGCAATTCCGAAATGCTCGTCTTTAGCCATTCTTTAGCGCCGAGACTGACTGTGAAGCTCTGAAAACATGGATTTTGGCACTACCTAACCTTTTTGAAGCCAATAAAAGAGAGTGAAGCCTTCTTCTCAAGCATCTAGCTCTTCCACCCGAAATTCAGTCCATCCAAGGAGTTTTCCCACTCAACATTCCACTTCTCTAAGAACGAGAGTTCCCTTGGAGATATTAGGTTTAGGACCTCCCTACCTCGTGAGAGCGTGTGTAGAGAGTGAGGATTGATCCTTGAGAAAGGAAAATCTATCCCTAGAGATCTTAAGAGAGTGAGGAACCCATCTAAAGGGTGTTTACTGTATTTCCAACATTCACTTTAATTTCTTTCTTCTTGTTAGTTCTATCCTTTGCACAGTCATCTTGTAATTATGATTATGGAAGCAATGAAATTGATTCATTTATTCTTAATCATGAGCTAAATCCATTAAGGGGTTCAATTATGTGGATGCCCTATGGATTCATGGCTTAAGCATTTGTCAAATTATCATGCCTTGCTTTACTTGCACATTTTCCTTGTTGATTGTATGGAAAAATATTGTTAGTTTAAATTGGTCACTTAAGTTAGCAATTTAGTGGAGTCCTAATACTGAGAAGGTTAGGGAATATGAGGTTAAAGCCTAGAAATAGGATCACTAAGCAACCTTAAAGATAAGGGACACCTGGCACCATAAGATAAAGAATATGCTTAGAATTAATCTAAGGTCTAGCTAACCATAGAGATATAAGATTAGCTCTTTAGGCTCCTAAAGGATCTTGAAACAAGGCTGAATAGAAGAAGATTTTGTCCATGTGTTTAGCAATGCACTGGCATTATGTGGCCGCATCACTCGAGTGTGATGAAATTTGGCTTAAACATAGTTGTATCTCTACTTTTACCATTGTCTATCTTTAATCTTTTAAAACACCTCTCACTTCAACTCACTTATTTTACTTTGGTTACCTTTGGTCACTTGATTGCATTGTTTAAAACAAACTCAATTAGATAGCTAATCTCGTGGTATTCAACTCTTAGAATACTCCAAGATTACTATTTCACCGATAGTTTATATTTGCACTTAGACCATCTCTTTTTATATCTTTTTACCATTAGTACACTTTCGATCGATCATAGGGCCCAAACTAATTGCACATTTCCTCCAATAGTGGGTTTGAAGTTCATTAGTTTTAAGTTCATAGTCTACTTTTTGTAATCCAAATTTTGTATAATTTTTTGGGAACAGTTTGTAATGTTTTGAGTGTTATTCCTTGATATGTATTTTTTTCACATGTACATAGATATTTTTGTGAACATTATTATTCCATTTGTAAGTGTCTTAATCATAAAAAATGCTTGAACAAAAAATGTTAGCAAAAAACGAGTTTGGATAAAGAAAAAAAGGAAAATTGTCTAAAATAACCATCTGAAGTTTTCACATTTCAAAACTAACACCCTTTTTAAAAACTGGTTCAATGAGTTTTTCTCAAGCCTTCCCAGTCAGATCACGTCTAAGATTGTGTGAGCAAATTGAAAAAATAATAATAATTCCTAGTATGGATTCATTATTAAAACATGAATTTTATCATTTTGCCCTCAAATATTATATTATCCTATTATTATTATTTAATTGTTTTAGAAATTCACAATTTGGTTTGTAGATACAAGTTTTGGTACTAAAATTTTTTGAAGTGTTAGAAACTCTCTCAATCCATCTCTTTGCACAAAATCACAAAATAAAGTATATATCTCGATATTTTCTTTATTATATGTGTTTGGTTTCTAACATGCATGTTGTTGACCCAATTTTTTTTTTTTTTTACATAATCTTGATCAAAAGTTAATAATCTTGGCCGAGATTGATGCTATTTGCCTCGAGATTGACCATAAAGGGTTAAATCCCAGGGGATATATTGACAGTTTTTTACCGAGATTATGTAATCTCCTCGAAATTTTGGTGGTTTTTAGTAACTTTTTTGTATATATGTTTGACTTTTTTCAGGATGCCTCGTAAATATTTGTTTGTTTTGAAGGCGAATGGAAGGAGAATGATAAAGAATATGTAGGGTCCAGTTGAAAGGTTTGATTGTAGACGTAGGAAAAATTTATGAGGAATTTTACGACAAATATACAGAATAAATGGGATAAATTCTGTTGAATTTGATTTGGTTATAAGGTGTTTGTATAATGTTAAACCGAATGTATCTGCTTTTGTGATTAGTAATCAAGAAGACTTTCATTTTTCTTAACCAGTGACGATATATCTCAAATGGCTTTTTTTGTTGTCTAAGTTACCCATCATTTCCAATTCTAATGGTCCAAAATGGAAGCCCATAATTATTGTAGCGATACAAAATTAAAAATTAAAAAATCTATTAAATATTTGTAAAATTTAGGGACATCATATAATTAGACACAAAATTAAGAGTTTGGGTAATCAAATAGACACAAATTGAAAAGTTAAGGCCCTATTTAATAGTCATTTAGTATTTGAAAATTAAGCCCGTAAACATTACTTTCATAGATTCATTTCTTGGTTTATATGCTTTGTTTTCTAACTTTTAGGAGTGTTTTCAAAATCAAAACCAAAATTTCTAATTCTTGTTTTGACTCATTTTTCTATATTTAAAAACCATCCTTATTATTTCTTTAATTTCCTCTTTACTCCACCCACATGAAATAAAAATAATGGCTATGATTAAGTGTCACATTATCACCTTCTTTTTTCGAGAGAAAATTGTTTTGCTTTCCTTCGAAGAGATGTCTCATTTAGTTTGTTAAGTTTCATTTTCTAAGTGAATGGTATTTTTTCCCAACAATTGTCAGCCAAATTATCTCCCTAATTTCCCACTTAAACATTGGAGATTAATTTTATATGCATTTACATTGAATTGTTCCCTAAATTAAAAATCATATCACGTCTTTAATTAATACTTTAAAAAAAAAATTAAAGAAAAATATTCCTCAAATTCAATCCAAGTGTTTAAATAGAAGAAACGAATAACATTAGGGAAAAAAATAATAAAAAAGAACAAATTTTTCTCTCTTTGCAAGATTCATCAACAACAATGATTTGTCTTTTGAATCACTTTTTTGAATCAAGCATATCGTTTTTATAATTATATTCGAAATGTTTTGTACTATAAATTTCAAAAATTGTTGCACACATTTTTTTGTATGGTCACAATTTTAATCAGTTTATATAAACTTTGTTTTTTAAGAAGGAAATAAATTATAATTAACTTGTGGTACATGAGTACAGGCACTGCGATGTACTTTTTCTTTTTTTCTTTTTTTTTTTTTTGGTTGGCATTGGAAGAGATTGACTAAATAATATGATTCTCTTAAGAAAATATTGACATTTCCACACATTTTACTTGTGGAGATTCATCCTTATGCTGCTCATAACACGTGTGATGCATGTGAAATTTATAGTTATGTTTTAGTTGATAAAAATGTATTGAAAGATTATAATTAATAAAATAGTCTTTTATATTGTAACTATTTGACGAAAAGGACAAAATAGGAAAAGACTATTGTTCAAACATATCTCACTATTAGATATTGTCATGTTTAATATCTATGATCTAGATCACATTTACACATAAAAAGATACACCATTTCAACCGAAATAGTTACAAAGGAACAAATGATGCAGCTATTTGTTCAATGGACAGTTGCAAATATAGCAATCATATTCAAAATATTAGCATATATAGCAATATTTAAAAAAAATTGCAAATACAGCAAAGTCTATCACTGATAAACTTTGTTATATTTGTAATATTTTTAAATGCTGTTATACACTTGGTTATTATCTCTAAAATTGCTACTCATTACAATTACTATTTGTTCAAACATAAAGGGATAAAAGACGCAACTGTTTGTTCAAACATATCTCCACTTTTAAACTGTGATGTCATATCTATGGTCTAGATCATACTCATACACAAAATGATGTACTACTGATGTCCTATAAACCATTCTAATCCGAACATGATTACTCGTTCAAGCATTTCTCTATCATTATATCATGATATTTTATATTATGATCTAGATTATATCTGTATCTACAAAAAGAAAATCAACTTTAACCTGAATAGTTGTTAAGAAAGACAAAAGATAAAGATAAAAGAAGAAATGAGAATGTAAACATCATTTCCGTCATAACTATAGTATAAATAAATACACATACATGGTATAAATATACAAAATAGATGCTTATATTGATAATGATTAAAATTAAATATGGTAAATATAAAAGTTTGGTGATTGGAGCAAATGAGCATTAGAAAATAACAAAAATCCAAAATATGCATGGAAAGACGCTCATTTTAATGTTCCTTTTAATTTGGCAGTTTGCCTTTCTCCTTTGGTTAAGGGAAAGAGAAAGAAGTGTGGTTGGAATTGCCTTTCTCAAATAAACTCCATCATTCAATGGCATCCCATTTATGTTGTGTGGGCTCCATATGATACCATTTTCCTTTTCCCATTTTTTTTTTAAAATTATTAATGGTTATTAAATTACATCTTATAAAAGACACATTTCTACTCACCAAACCACATTAAATTTCAATTAACTGTACAAGCCTATTCTACTTTAATTATGTGTACTAATTAATTATATATTTATTTGATAAGGATGTGCCATCAAGTAAAAAAATTCTCTTCAATTAGCCTCCATCACGTATAATTCAATTAGTTAAGACAACACATACACGATATCAAAATGTTACATTCGTTGATTTAATAGTCATGGACAGTAATTGATAGACTACTTTTATTCAAAATGAAAAAAAAAAATACAAAGTTTAAGGTAACTTTTGTTGAGTTCAATAATGGGGAGAGAGATTTGAATCTATAACATAAACTGAAACTACAAGATAACAAATATACATTTATATATACTTTATATTAAACCTTATGAATTAAAATAATACCTTAGCTTATATTTGTAGTAGCAAGTCTGTTGAAAAGTGTATTTAATTGTTAGATTTGGTTGGGGTTTAAATAAGAATAACATAACTTAATTTTTAATCTATAATATGCCCATGGCTACTAATGACAATAACAAGTCATTATAGTATCATTACGATATTATCCTTTCTTTAAGCAACTTTTGGGACTGTACTAACATTAATCTATCAAGATCTAATTAAAAAAATGTTAGGATAATTAGAGGTGCAATGTGAAGCCAATCAAATCAAATTAATTTAACTAATAAACATTAGTTTATTAACATAAAATATATTTGGTTCATTTGATCTGGATCTATCAGTTTATTTTGATTTTTTTTTTCATTTTTCATTATATTGATCTCAATATCAAATGTTACTCAAATCCAATCCAAACAAAAATTAACCACCATAATTATTAAATGCTTGTGAAAGTATTAAGTATAACTTGTTGGTGAAGTAACTCAACAATGATCATTAATGCCAACTTCTCTAAGAAAAAACACTACATTTAGCTATAAATTAATGGTAAGATATTTAAAATTATTATTGTATAAAAATGTCACTAATATATTTATTAATTATATGTTTAAATGGACGAGAGAGATGAAAACATATTTCGTGAAACAAATAAAATTATTAATGACATACCAAATTTCTCACTCGAGTCATATATTTGTTGTAATATAAAAAAAACTAAATCTAAATTTCTCAAAATTTGCAAATTACGCGGTTATTTATTATACAGAACTTGTAAGGTAACTATTAATGATATTAATTAGTGTATAATCCAGATTATTACTAAAATAAGGCTAAAAACTGCAAACAAATAAAGAATATTTATGTGCAAATAGAAACAAAATGCAAACCCTTCAAATCAGGTAATTTCATCTACAGTTATCGAGATCTCACCTTGGCCGCTAGCCGATGAATTTCCGGCGGGTCGATTTCCGGCTTCAGCTGCAGCTGATTCAGAAGCCGACTGTTGTTCGAGCAGTGATTGACGACACGTCGGACATGACGAGTGGGAAGCTAACCAGGTATCGATACATCGAACGTGAAATCCGTGGTTACATTTAGGGAGTACTTTGATTTTCTCTCCGGCGGTGAAATCTCCAAGGCAGATAGGGCAATCCGTTTCTCGGATCTCTAGACCCGATTCCGAACCGTATACGGCGACTGGAATTTGGCGTAATGCGCTTTTCTTTAACCCTGTAGCGGTGAGGCGCGAGGCTGTTCCGCCGCCTGTCTCGAAGGCGAACCGCCGGCTGCAGCGGAGGGCGCACCGGACAATCGAGTTTAGTCCTAGAGCGCAAATCAACGCGCAGAGTAAGGCAGCAAGAATTATCACCATGTTCGTGTCAAAATTGGCTTCGGTGCTATATGAATTTCGCGTTCTGCTGCTTCCATTCGACGGTGCCGCCGTCGTCTCGTCGAGGAGGAGGCGGTGGGGACGGGGACGGTGGTGATTGGACTCCATCGCCATAGGAACTGGTAACTACTTCAAAACAACAACAGGACTGATTCTGTCAGGTAATTTACTTTTAGATCTTGAACCTGTTTGATGAAATTCCACAGTGAAACTTGATAATTCAGAACCCTATAATTCTTTGAGGAGTGAATCGATCCACGAGAGAGATTGAAAGTAGAAAGTTCATATCCACTCATGCACCAATCAAACCCTTGTGTTCTCTGTTCCCACCTTCTAGCTCTTTCTTCTCTGGACCTTAATCAAAGCTCAACTGTAGAAGGGGGGGGGGGGGGGGGGCTTTGTTTTGATTCTTCCTGATCTGCCTTCCAAATAGAAAGGACGATGAATGATGATTCTTTGAGAGTTAAATCAAACAGCTTTTAGGATTCCAACGAAGTTTCAAAGCATCTTACTAGTCACTCAAAAAACCAAAATACAAGAGCAAGTCAAAGAATAGTATCCATGGCTGCAAAAAGCTTGGTTTCCCATGGCAGACCTTCTGAGAGGAACCAGAATAAAACATCAAAAGAATTGAAAATCTCTTAGCCTCACAAAACCCAAGCACCCTGTTAGAAACTGAGAACTCCCAGGAAGAATTTTCTTCTGGCCAAACAAGTGAGGAAGAAGAAAATTATAGAGGGGAGGTGGGGGTATTTGAATAGAAGTAAAAGAGAGATTTGAGTAGAATTAGAATATGGACAAGAAAATTAACAGCAAAAAATGGGTATATTATACTGATACATAAAGTCTAAAGAGGGTGAGATGGGCTAGACAATAATTAGAAGGAAATGAGGTTGCATTATTAATTGAGAAGAAAAGAACAGAGACAAAAAAAACTACCCTGTAATGGTACCTGATCCCCGACTAATCAAAAGATTAGACAATATAAATAAATGCTGATTCTGAGCACAAAATCTTTCTCTTACTCTTCTTCCATTTTTTTTCCCCTTTTCCTTTCAGCTTCAAAAGTTAAAGTAATCTGTCACTTTGGTTTTGGACCAGTGGCAAATGTTCCAGCCAAAAGCTTTGTCTGGGTAAGATTTGATGTCCTAGGTTGGTTCATATGGTTTTAAGACTACAATGCCTTTGCTTCCCCCACATTAGTCATAATGGGATTAAGTTACAATGTATTTTGGTTTAAATAACATTTTGGTTCTTATATAGTCAAATTTAGTCATTTACTCTCAATAAATCTTCAATTTAGTTACTTTTTATAGCGATTATGTTAACAAAACTTATAGACGTAATATAGACCACAATATTTTATAATATGGTAGGTTTGGCTTCACTTTCTTCAAATTAAAGGTTCTAGAGAGAAGAATTCTTACATGTCATTACTAAAATGAAAAAAAGGATGATGTAACTGGTTTTCTTAGAAGTTAACTATTACTTTATTGGAGAATATAAAACCTGTATAAAATAGTTAAATTTATGGTGCTATGCAACTTTCTTTGTGATATGTTTATATTGAACAAAGTGGTATCAATTCCTGGGAGTTCTAATTCATTTGCGCATTATATATCGACTTTCCTAGTTGGTTCTTAAAGCTTACAAACTTGATTGTTCTATTATTGTCTTATCAGTAAAATTTTCCTCGTCTAAAGAATAAATAAAACAAAAACAAGTGGCATCAATCGGACGAGCTTGTAGAGTCATATTCATTGATTGTCTATCTTAATTTAACTATTAGACATTGGGGTGAAATTTTCCATAGAAGGGCAGTTTAGAATTTCTAGAATTTTTAAGATTTACTTTATTTTGCAGCAAAAAATTTCCATTGATGGTAACACTTTTTTACTTTATTTTGCAGCAAAATTCTGAGACGCAAATTTAGGGTGGAAGGATGAAGTAGAATCTTCTCTCTAAATTTAAATTTTGTATATGAAAAACATGTTTTAATATAAGATCAACAATGATAACATTGGTAAAATTAATATGCCAATGAATATAGCTGGAACTTTTGTTAATATAAAAGTATATAATATGATAATGATGGCTTAATTGACAAAGTTTAATTGATTGTTAATTGTAAATTTAAGATCATATGCTCAGTTGATTAAGACATCATATGCTTTTAATTTAGAGATTGACATTATTTTCATTTGAAGTTAAAATCACTCAGCTCTAAATACTATAAAAAAATAAATTAATTATGTGATTGCGACATGCAAATTACTTTGTTAAAGTTGATTCCATACCTTTTGAAACATTACTTTGCCAGAAGAGAGTTTATACAATGTGTAACTTGTAAGGATCATCAATTGCGAGTTTTTGGTAAACATCTACTCATGGAAATAAAAATCAAGAGATTTTATCTAATGAAAAATAATAATTAAAAATGCCTGAGAAGTGAGAAGGCAAAAAAAAAAAAAAAAAAAAAAAAAAAAAAAAAAAAAAAAAAAAAAAAAAAAAATCAGATAAGGATAAAGAAGTCAAAATGTTCCAAAGGCTATTACTTGCTTAAAGTTACATGTCTCAAATGTTCCAAAACTTAAAATTATTCCCAAGGCAAAAAAAATTCATAATTTTTTTTATTTTTTATTTTAAAATTTTGAAATTTACGAGGTATCATCTACTCGAGTGGTATCAATTAAAATTCTAAATTAATAATGGTATGAATTTAAATTTTAAGCTTTTGTGATTGTATTAATTTACATTTTCATATTTCGTTCAACCAATATCACGTGAGACTTAAATACAACTTTAGTTCCTGTACTTTTGGTTTTAGTTCCTTTTGGTCTCTATAATTTCAAACTGTTCATTTTGGTCCCTTCATTTTCATTTTTACTTCATTTTTAAGGCATCAAAATGGTCACTTTTTTACAGTTCAAAGACCAAAATGAACCAAAGTTGAAACTTCAATGACCAAAATGAACATTTTAAAAGTACATGGACCAAAATGAACTAAAACCAAAAGTACAAGGACCAAAATAGTATTTAAACCTCTAAGTTAATTAAACTCATAAAATTCTATAAGTCAATCAATTTAGACATTTCATTACAATTATATTTAAAAATCATTCAAGCATTAATTATCAAATGTGGGTAGAATTCTTCAAATGCCAGTTTAACCAAATGGACAATTTGAGTAAATGTATGGACAATTTTCTAAAGAAATTATGTCTAGGAGTCTAAATTGATTCATTTATGAAAATGTAGAGGTTTAATCGATGCATTTATAAATTTCTCCAAGTTTTTTTTTTTCAAACGGACTGTAATGGGGAGTAAAAATTGATATATTTACAAACAAAAATTTAAAGGTTTAAATTGATATTTTTTCAAACTTTTTAATATTTAATTGTACTTTAAAAAGCTTTTTAAACTTAAAAAGGAAAAAAGTAATAAATTATTAATTTCTTATTTGATGTATAATAGATTTTCAAACTTAAAAAAAGTGTCTTATAAATTAAGAATTTATTATATTTATTAGACGTAATATTAAAATTTTAATTAAACTCATAATTAATTAGACACAATATTTTGTTGATAAGGACGGATGTGAGAAAGGGAAGATATCTGATGAACGGCTGTGGGGCATTGTTGATGAAACTAAGCCAAAAGGCACATGGAGATCACGTGGCTGAGGGAAGCTCATTCTTTCTTTTGTTGGGTCCTCCCTAATTTCTTACTTCAAAACAATCACACCAATTTTGTAGGTTAAGATTTTTTTTTATAATTAAAATATCATTTTAAACCTAATACTTTGGAACTTATTAAATTTTATTCTATATATTTTCAAACATCAAATTTTAATCCATATAATTTATTAAATCTTAAATCTAGTCATTTAAAGTTAATTTTCATCAAAATGTACAATAATTTTCCTACAAGAAAATACATTATGAATATATAATTCCAAAATTTGTAATAGAAAAACTCTAAAATAATAAAAGTCTTTTTTTAGAAAAAAAGAAGGGAGAATTTTAAAAAATTGAAGAATAAGAGAAACTATTTACACAAAATAACAAAGTTTTTAGATAGTTGTGATAGACGTTGATAGAAGTCTATCAAGGTCTATCAATAATAGAAATGATAGAAGTCTATCACTGATAGATGTTGATAGAAGTCTATCACTGATAGATGTTGATAGAAGTCTATCAATGATAGATGTTGATAGAAGTCTATCAATGTCTAGTGATTTCTTTGTTATTTTTTATAAATAGTTTGACATTTTTTCTACGTGTAAAATTTGTTCAAAAAAATCAACAATAAACTACTAGTATGTACTAAATTTAAAATTTATTAAAAATATTTAGACTAAAATTAAATAAGTCTAAAAGTACAAAGACTAAAATGATATTTTAACCTTATTATAATTTACCAAAGCTGGTGTAAGCAATGTCTCACCCAATATATACTTGGATTTTCCACCCACTTAAAAAAAATAAAAAAATAAAAAATCTCTAACTTGGTTGGACTAACTCCACTAAACTTATTCATCATTATGAATAAATTATTTTTGTCCATTTTGAGTAATTTGATTGGCTTTCAATGAAACTTGATTTTACTTTGGTCATAGTTCAATCCTTGCAACAACTTGTCATGATTCTTATGTTCATTGGTATATATGGCCAATCAATAGTCATATTACTATATATACAATATTGTAATATACTTTTTAATTTAATCTTTATAATATAAGCTTTATTTTGGTAATTAAGATGATATGGGGGATTAAATGCATTAGGGCATTATTTTTGTAGTAGCCTTATGGATAACATAGTATATGGAATTTTCTTTGTAGTCTCCATATGCTTTTGGGGCCACAAATTTCACTCGTGGATTATATGCTTTATTCTACTTAGGACCATTTAAAATAAAAGTGGAAGGAAACAACCTCAAAATTACTTAAGACAATCAAACACAAAAAATATTGTAGTCATACTTTGTAATATGGAATGAAAGTCAATCATCCTCATCTTTGAACACAATAGAGAGAAGGAATCTATTGAACAAATAATAAATCACTTTAAATCTCTTTTTCCTATACCTACACTTATCCATAATATAAATCTGACGTATAACCAATTGTCAAAATTGAATTTTATTAAGAAAAATACTTAAGTACATCATGGACAACACCTATATTTGTGTATTCTACCAAATTGTCCAATCATAATTTGTCATGTGGCAAGTTCTTCTTACTTCAACCTTTTTAAAAATATTTTAATTCGTTTTTCACGTGTGTGATTACAGTGATTGGGTTGGGTCATTAGTTGCCCAATTCCAGACCAAATAATTGTACTATACTCACCAAAACCGTAGTAGTGGCAAGGCCAGGTCGAACACAGGGAGCTCTAGAATTTTTCAATCAAATGGTTTAAAGTTCAAGGTAACCGAAGGGGGAGGGTTGGAGTTGTTTTGTTATGAATAGATTGTAAAATTGCAAAAAGATAAATAAAACAAAGTAAACTGTTTGAAATTCGATAGAAAGAAAAGTCTAGCTTGGGTTGTGAAGAGTTTCTCCTATTCAAAACACTGTCACGGAATTCTCTTCACTTGAATTAAATATTTGTTTATACCTAACCGAATCAACTAGAAAAGCTAACCAATTTGTCCTAGTCAACTAATTAGTCTAAACCGAATTGATGAAAGGCATACAATTTCAAGTTCACACTAACTGCATTAAGATTTAGGGAAATATTATGTCGAATATTTAATTTTTAAGTACCTAATTAAATATTCTCTTGATTCGATCCTAGGTTGATTAGAGCAATGCTTATCTTAATGATTCACACGCCAACCTAACCTATTGATTCTTCCTAATTAACATACAATTTCATGTCATTTATCGCATGCAAATTTAAAGCAATAATCATACAGTCCCCGACAATATGAGAAATATTCAATTAAAACATAATCGAATCCAACTAATACAAAAATTCAAGTTCGAATCCTCAAGAGTGCATGAAAAATAGAAGAAAACTCTAAACTCAAGCTAGAAAGAGTACCTTAGCCCATTATCGACATACCGATCAATGGGGAGTTGTTTACATACAAGAACAAACCAAAAAGAGAAAGAAAATAGGAAGAGATTTAATTTGGAGCAGCTGGCAGCAGATTCTTCAAAAATCTTCGCGCTCTGCCTTAAAATCGAAGAAGACTATATATAGTATATAGCAATAGCATCGCTACGCTGCGGGTGAGCATAGCGACGCTGGTCTTTTTTTACGCTGTAGGACAACGTGGCTACACTGCTTGCTTTTCCCGAATTTCATTGCTTCTGCCTTGGAGCGGCAATTTTGTTCTTCTCTTCAATTTGTTGTCCGATGCTCAGATTTGATCCGAATTGCATCTGAAACGTCCCCATGGCCTCCTTTGCTCCTTTCCCTGTAAAAAATACTTAATAAAATATTAAATTATGAAGAACTAACCCGATTTAGGTGAAGATAGATAGCTCTTTTTAGGAACTATCAATGATGAAAGTGAATTGTATAAAGATAAGTGCATCTTGAGATGCACCAAAATATTACTCTTTTATTAATGATGTGAGTGGTTGCAATGTTTTAATTTTAATCTATATAAATGTTAATAATTATTTTTAAAGTGTAGAAATAAATATTGATACAAGAATTATCCTAGAGAAACAAAACTAGGGAGATCGGTAAAACAGTAATGAAAGCAAATGATTGGTCTAAGTTTAATAATTTAATAAATTCAATAGCACAACTGAAATAACTCTATAATGTATGGTCAACACGAGTACAACTCAACAATTGATGTAAGAAAAATTATTTTATAAACTTATTATTTTAAAAAAATATATATTTTTTATAAATTTATTAGGTATTAGATTTAAAGAAGTCACATCTTATCTGAGTTCTTTACCCATCTCTTTCAAATAAAACGTTAGGCAAAAAGAGTTAAGTGAACCTAAATGTCGAGTGACATTTTGTCTTGTCGATTTTTTTTTAAAAAAAATAAAAATAAAATAATTGGTAAATATTATAAAAAAATAATTGAAGAGAGAGATTGCATAATGATAGAGACAAAATAGATGAGGTCATAAAAATAAAATAAAATGTGAGAGAATAAAAAAAAAGGGGATTGAATAAAGTGACCAACAAATGAATTTTCTTACAGAAAAACGATGGTGAAAATTTAGATCGAATAATTTATTTACCAAACAAAATACAAAAGGGACCATTTTAAAAGGTTTGAGAAATAAATTGGAAAGAAAGGCATCTAAAATTAGTTCTTTTTCTATTTTTAAAAATAAGAACCAAAATTTTGCTATTATTTTATTTTATTAATTAATTGGGAATTGGAGTGGGTCCCTGTAGCCAACCAACCTGTTACCTGCGGAAGTGGGGAACTATAAACGACAATAATTTCAATATCATTAATTTTTAATTTTACTAAATAAAAATATTGATAAAATATCGATATCTATTTAAAAATAAATAAATTAATAAAATAATAAATAAACAATTTATTATTTTCCAATAGATTAAAAAAAATTTAAAATAATATTTATTATTGATATTAATGTTGATGAATATTTAAAATCATTTATTTTCTTTTATTTATTTTTTTAAACAAGTTTTCTTTTATATTTTAAACACTTCATTTGTTGAGGGCGGTGTTGTTTTGTATGTATTTTTAAACATTATGTTATCATTATTATTCGGTATGATACTTCTATTAATTTTATTAAAAAATTTGAGTCAAAATTTAAAAATTAAAACAAATAAGATTTCAATTGTACTTTTACAAAACAAGAAAGGTTTAATTTTGATTTGGTTTCTCAATTTTAAAATATTTCATGTGCTTTTTTAAAATTTTAATGTATATTTTGGCTCCCAAACTTTTTTTTCTTTTTTTTTTCTCTCAAACTTAAAATATATAATTTTGTCCTCTTACAATTTTGCCATCTAAAATATATTTACTTTAATATCTCTCTCTCTCATTTTAAAAGCTATTTATCAAATAATGTCAATCACTTTATGTAACTTCTATACATGCTCATGTTAGCAAATATTGAAAAAACAAAACAAAACAAATATAGGGCACTTTATACTTGACAAAGAAAATGATTAAATGTGTAAAAAAAAAATTAATTTAATTTAATCTTGCTAAAAAATGAAAAGAAAACTATATGATATAATAAAATAATAGTTATTGAAAAAAAAAGAGTGATATTATATTTTCTTTAAAAAAAATAAAGGAAATGAATTTGTAACTTTAAATACATATTTATTGTATAACTTTGGGTTAGAAAGGAATATATGTAATATTTTTCTTTTAATTAAATTTAAATTTGCTAAAAAAATAAAAATAAAACTCTATGATATAATAAGACAATAATTATATAAAAAAATAGTGATATTATATTTCCTTAAAAAAAATAAAGAATTTGTAAAAAAAAAAAAAAAATCACAACAATTGTCATCATATTCATTGTGTGAGTCTCATTCTAATTTTCAATGAGACTTTTTACAAGACAAAAAAAATTATCCTATTTCCCTAAATAATTTTAAAACCACCCTTTTTTACCAATTTATTTTCAAAACTACCCTAATTTTCTAATTAACCCCAATTGGGGTAAATGTAAATCAAATCAAATCATTAGATAATAAATCGTTAAATTCAATTTTAACATTTGTGAAAGATCAGTGATTGACCATTTTAGATAATGATTAGTGGTGTACAAACAATAAAAAAAGTCATCAATTTGAATATCGCTCAATCAAGATATATGGATTCATGGCTTATGTGTCTTTATAGATTGATCCTTGTTCGTGGATTAACAAAAATGTCCAACAACTCTATTTGCCTCTATTTTTCTATGAATCTCTTTCTTTTTACATATCGCATCGTCACTCCCTTTAGCAACATCCACTAAATTTAGAACTTAATTTCAAAGTCATATTTGGACCATGATGTTTTCAAGATGTCCCTGATAATCAATTAATGAAAAAGTATTTTTTCTTGTATGGAACCTATTGCAATAGAAACTTGATGAGTTGATTAACCTACCCTTCATATCTTTTTTGCTATATCAAAAGTTACTCCACACATTGCTTGACGTAAAACTGGATAGATAAGATATTAATTAACGTTCTAAAAATTGGTGGTTCAGTCTTCAATTCCTACCATTGTTGAACTTAAAAAAGTTTATATATATATATATATATATATATAAATATTTTTTAAAAAATATTGTGTTTGGCCTCCCCTTGATGGGCTGTACATGGGATGGGCTCTTCTACTTTTAAATTGGGCTAAATCATCGAGGCCCAATTTAACTTGTAAAATGTCTTGGGCTTCATACCCAAAACTGCTGCTGCCATGGGCCCGAGCTTCCTATTTAAAATTATTGATTTTAGTTATGGAAGTTTCCAAGTTATGCAATACTTAGCTGCATAAACTTTTGATCAATTTTCCCACTAATATAAGTTAAATATTATTTTTTTTATAAGTTAGTTTCTGAGTAATTTAAGTAGACAACAACATCCTATTTCAATTTTCTTTAAATACTCATTTTATTTATGAAATTACAAACGATCTATATCTATATCTATATCATTATTTTAAACTTCCCTCTTTGTCAACTTTTTTGAAAAAGATAATTTTACCCTCACACTCACACCGGTCTATAGATTATGTGTACAATTCATACTTTTTCTTCTTTTATCATTTAATTTTACACCATTTTTGCATTTTTCAACATCTATTTGTATTTTTTTTTTTTACCGTTCTACTTTTTTCTTTTTAATTCATGACAATTTATTTAAAGAAGTATGTAAATATAACTAAAAAAACTAATTTAAGTTTTTCTTTCAAAATTAAAGGTTAGTAAATAGTTTATTTTTATTTTATTTTTTCATATAACAATAATAACTTCAATTATGCAAAATGTTATTTTATAGATGTTTTAAAAAAATCAATAATTAAGATTTTGTATCTAACTTATTCCTTTTTGTTTTGGTTTTTAAATTTTAAGAAGATATACTTATTTACTAATTACTTGTTTAGAAATATATAAATATAATTTTTTTAAAAAAAAATCTATTTGGAGTTTCTCCTTCCAAAAATTGTAGATAACTAATTTCATAACATTCAATTTTTCCAAAAGAAACAAGACTATACACATAATATTATTTTTGTTTTATTTTTTTATTTAAAAAATAATAATTGTTTGCTAATATCTTATTTAAAAAATCCATGTAAATATAATTTAGAAATAGTTACAAATATAGCAATCAGACCCCAAGTATTTATAGATATAGCAAAATTTAGATCCAACTCTCAGAGTCTATCAATGATATACCATATCACTAATATGAGTCTATAGCAAAATTTAGATCCAACTCTCAGAGTCTATCAATGATATACCATATCACTAATATGAGTCTATATTTGGCTATATTTGTAATTTTTTAAAAATGTTGCTATACACTTAATTATTAATCCTAACAGTGTTACCAAATTCAGTTACCTTGTGTATATTTATGGTGAAATATAATTTAACAATTCCTTCCATGTATATTTATATTATTTTTAAATTATATTTCACTATTGTTTTACTCCTTTCATTTGCATTCAAATGTTCATGGTTAATATTTTGATAAAGTAGAAAATGTCACTAAAGTAAAATTTAAAAATAATTGAATATTAGTCTCTTTGTTCCATATTAAAAAAAAACAGTTAAATCTATAAAATTACACCATGTTTTAGTAGATATAATATAATTTCATATTAAAAAGAATCCTAAGTATATATCTTTATTAAAGTTATTGATAGTTTATTTTCACTCAAGACCGTTTAAAATTATAAAAAAAATAACTCACTTCAATTTATCTATTTAATTACTTTTAAATTTCATGTCTATATTTACAAAAACTGTATTTGTTAAACCTTTTATATTTTACACTATGAAATTATGTTCGAACATTTTTAACGGCATCCAACATATTTCTTATTTCTTATAATTAACTAAATAAAATATTTATGTAGTTTTAGTCATTACTTTTGGTGCTTTTAAATTTCATGTAGTTAGATATTTACTATTTCAATTTAACAAAAAAGTGTATTTATTTAAAAAAAAAAAATTAAATCACATGCATCGTACAAGTTATATGACTAGTAATTATAAATGTTGCTTCACTAGTAAGACATTGATGACTTGCCTTTAAAATATATGTTCAAAATATCACTCATGATTTAAATTTATAATTGAAATAAGGTTAAAAACCACTTTGGTCCTAAACTTTCATAGAAGTAACAATTTATTCTCTGAATATTAGTTGGTAATAATATAGTCTTTGTATTTTTAAATCTGTAACAATTTAGTCACTAAAATTTAATAAGTAATAGTTTATCCCCTGTACTTTAAAATTTGTAGCAATCTAGTTTCTATTATGAAAAACCTCATCAAAATCAAGTATCAATTTTTATCACATACCGATTTTGTCTTAGTGATTTATAAATAAATTTGATTTTCGATCAATTCATTGGTCTACATGTGTAATAATTTTTATCAAATCTTAATAATATTTTTCACAATAAAGTCTAAACCGTTGCAAATTATAAAGTACAATGACTAAATTGTTACAAATTATAAAATATATGAACTAAATCATCACCGACTAAAGTTTATGGACTAAATTGTTACTTCTTAAAATTTTAAGAATTAAAAGTGTTTTCTTAACATTGAAATACGGGTAGAAAAATCTCCCAATAAAGACTATGTCATTCTAAATTGTATAGTACTAGTACAAAAACTAAATTATTACAATTTTGAAAGTATAGAGACTAAATCCATACCAACTAAAATTAGAGTAGGGGTGTTCAAATGACCCGAACAACCGAGACTATCCAACCAAAAATGGGTTCAGTTGAGCTAGTTTTGTTATTGGGTTGGGTTAAACTTTTTCTACTTTTCTCGGGTTGGGTTGGGTTGTGAATTGGCTAAAAAAATTTGGGTTGACTCAACCCAACCCGAATTACATATATATTAATAAAAAAAATATTTGCCTTTGTTTAACGTTTGATTACTTTAGATGTATGAATTTGTGAATTATTTTAATTTCTTTTAGAATTGTCACGATGTTTGTCTTTGTTTAAAGTTTGTAATAAATATTGTAGATATATTTGATATTTAACATTTAAATTTTATGAGAATTTAGTAATTAATCATATGTCTCGTAGATAAATTTACGTTTTAAATTTTAAAAAAAATTATAACCCTGATAATCCAACCCAACGTAATCTAAATTTAGATTTGGATTGTGTTGGGTTTGAGACTTTATTCGGGTCTTTTGGATTGTCAATCCAACCAACTCGAAATTCGAGTTGGTCTAGAAAACACACTCAACCCAATCAAGACTAAATTATTACTTTTAGAATGGAAAAGTATTTTTAAACGTTGAAATACTGTCCGAAAATTCACAAACTTGCTTCCATACCAAACTAGCTAAGAAAAGTGAGTTTCTTTATTTATTAATTATTAAAAAAAAAATGCTCATTAATTAAAGAGTTGGTCTTAGTTAATGAATTAAATTATAGGGGGGGGGGGGGGGGAGGAGAAACTTGAAAAGTAGGGTTTAAGGGATATGGTCCTACAAAAGTGAAGGCTTAACTGCCATAGAAATAAATGCACATGGCTTTGTAGGGCCCACTTACCCTCTCTTTTTACTCTGTGGCCTTCAGATTGCCGTTGCCCCTAAACCGGGAGGCCTTCCTTTCCCCGCTCTCTCTAGTTTTTTGTGGTTCCAATTTTAAGTGAATCAAATCTCACTCAATCCTTCTTCCCATATGCCTCACATTCCTTTCCTAAGGGCACTTTCATGCATTTTCTTTTTCTTTTTTTCTTTTTTTTTTTTTTCTTTTTTCCAAATGGACTTTTCTTTTTGGATAAACATTATTGCTTTTTTTTCTTTTCCCCTCACATGCCCTTTTGTGGATATCCTTTCTCTTCCTACTTCCATCGCTATATTTTCCCATCCACATTTAAGTTCCTATTCCTTCCTTTCTTTCTTTCTTTCTTATTATTAAAGGCTATTTTGTCAATTTTTAAATTGGCTTAAAAAAAACTTTTTATTCCTAAATTTTCACTACTACAACCATTGAGGAAACGTACATGATCCTCATGTGACATCATCAGTTGAATTTGTAATTGAGGGAAGAGAGGAATTATAGAAGAGTGAAGAAATAAGAAGTTTTTAGATATCTTGGATGGAACCATTATGGTCTATTTATAGGAGATTTAATCTAGGGTATTATAACCTTACTAGAATTATGATATGAGTTTCCTAATTCTTAGCAAATTATGGTCAAAACTCATATATTATTTTATATTATCTCATATTATCTTGATTTTAAGTTGGATTTTGGTTGGCCAAAATCCATCATCAACATTAACGATTTAGTCTATGTTATAAAAAATATTGTTAAGATTTAATGATATTTCCCATTACATATAGATCGATAAATTTGATTGGAAATTAAATTTGTTTATAAATTATAAAAACTAAGTCATTACATAATAAAAAACGACATGTAATTTTGATTAGATTTTTCAAGATAGTGACTAAATTGTTAAAAATTTCAAAGTATAGACACTAAGATATTACTTATTGAAGTTTAGGGATTAAATTGTTACAAATCTAAAAATATAGAAACTAAATTGTTGCAAACTAAAATTTTGGGACTAAATGGACGCTTAAGGGAATAAAAATATTTTTTAATATTTTAAATAGTTTCAAATATTCGCATGTTGATACTTTTTTTCAAAAAAAAAAAAAAAAAAAAAAATCCAGGAAAGAAATGATAAAAATCACGTAATAAACACATGTTGCCAAGTTGTTAATTATAGACTCGTGAGTAGTTAAAAGTTAAAAGATGTATTTTTTTTTATTTTATTTTTTTATAATGGTTAAAGATGTAACTTACACGATTCTCCCTTATTATATTTTAAAAAATTAACTGAAATGGATTTCTCTTTATAACCATTTATTTGCAAATATACTTATTTTTTCCCTTTAATTGTAATGAACAACAAGCTTCTATTTTTCTCATTTACCAGTTATTTATTTTAAAGTAATAATTTCAAAATATCATATCATTTAAATTTTAAAATTTAAGTTTATAAATACTACTTTCACCAAATAAAATTGTAATTTAGGTTAATTATGAAACTAAAATTTCAATTGAAATTTACAGCTGGATGGATAGATGATTAAACAAAAAAAAAAAAGCCTCATTATCTTTGGTACATACATAAATTAAACAAAACCATAATCATTAATTCCATCCCTAATTCCATAGAGTTTTTGACAATGACAATGAATTAATGAGATAAGAAAAGCCAATATTTTTGACCCCATATGCACATGCATGTTTGGCTAAATCAAAGTGTAATCTAACTTTCATTTCACTTAAAATATATTCATGTTCCTTTTTATCTTCTTTCTTTTTTCTTTTTTCATTTTAAATAAAACAACAAATTAATAATAATAATAATAATAATTTTTTCTTCTTAAAAACAGTAAAAACCAAAAGACACATTGAAAAAGTTGGTGTCTGTTTATCATATATATATTGTCTTCATGTCTCCCCCCACATTTTTATTGCTATATATGATATGATATGATGAGTTTTTTTTTTTTTTTTTTTTTTTTTTTTTTTTTAATTTTCTTCCATAATCATGCACAAAGAGACACATTTTTTTGGAAGATTTTGTTTCTGAGCATCAATCAAATGATTTTCTTTTCACATGCATTTTGATTTCTTCCTTATAAAATCAAACTTTATTTTCCCTTCCAAATATATTTTTATTTCTTCTTCATTTATATGATCTATTGGCATAATGGCACCTACCTTAGTTCTTTCTTTCTTTTCTTATATATATATATGTGTGTATTCATTTCAATGCTAAAAAGTTGACTAATAATATGTGAAGGAATAAACATTGAACATATCCATGAAAAAATAATATGGCTTGAAAATGTTTTCAAATACATTGAAAGTAGTATATTTACTAAAAGAGGGTTTACCAAAGCAAATTTTATATAGCAATCACATGAAATAAAAAAATTTAAGGTTATTTTCTCTTTAATTAATATTAATTTGAGTCTTGCATTGATTTAACTTCACTGAAATCTGTCAACAATAAACTTTTATACATCTAAAATTGATATATAGAGAATTGAATTAATGAATAAATGATAACCATTTCGTTTTTTATTTTTGGATTTTGAAAATTAAATTTATTTTCTCACAATTTCTTACCACGAATTGCATCTTTAAGTACAAAAGTCTCTAACTTTAAAAACAAAACAAGTTTTTAAAATTTCTTTGTTCAGTTTTTTTTAAAAAAATTTTGACTTGATTTTTGGAAAGATTAGTACAAAATAAACAACAGAACAAGAAATTTAGAGGTAAAGAGGTGTTTATAAGCTTAATTTTTCAAAACAAAAAATCAAAAACTAAGGCCCTATTTGGTAAATTTTATTTTAACTTTTTTTTTTTTTTTAAATTAAGCATTTTCTTACAATGATTTGCATCTTTCTTGGGTAAAAGAGTTGAATTCTTAGCTAAATTTCAAAAACAAAAACAAGTTTTTAAAAACTATTTTTTTAAGTTTTTAAATTTTAACTGGAGTAAAAAGTAGATAAGAGAACAAAAAAATTAAGAGGTGAAAAGGATGTTTATAAGCTTAATTTTCAAAAAATTAAAAATAAAAAATAAAAAATTAATGCGTAAACGATTATCAGACAACTAAAATAGACAAAAATTGACCGAACAAAACCAAATTGGCTCCAAATTAATATTTGATTCCGCAATTTTTATTTATCTATTTATCATTATCATTATCATTATGCTTAAACTAGTTGATCTCAAATGTTGTCGGTTAGCCATATTTTAAACCAAAAATAATCCAGACGAATTTGAACACCCAAATAGATAAAAATTATTTTTTTAAAAAAATGCAAAAAAAAAAAAAAAAGAATACTATAAAATCAAAAAGAAAAGAAAAAATATGTGGCAGGGGATAACCTAGAAAAAAAAAAGGTTAGTTTTTTGCTTGTCTGCTATTTTTTTTTTCTCCCTGAAAATATTAAAAATAAAATAAAATAAAATAAAATAAAACAAAAAGGTTTGTGTCGATGTTCATGGGGATTTTTAATTAATGTCAAAACAAAAGTCGGTGTCTGACAATATATATTATATAAAAATTTGGATTTGTCTTTGAAATAGAGGCGCAAAGATCGGCCCTTCCATGTGCCCCCTAACATGGTAGACCCCATTTTCATATTTTCCTTTCAACCATATTATATATAATTTATTTTATTACACACCATTTCTTATTTTCATTTTAAAACCTCGAAATTAAATCCATAAAAATCAAATTTCATATCTCCATAAATTAATTTTAAACCTCGTGATTCAAACAACTCGACCACTTTTTTAACTTAATATTATTGTTGTTTTTGGACTGAATAGATTGATCGTGGACGGTTTTTGTTTTTATAAATGAAATTGTGTATATAAATTAATTTTTGTATTTTTTTTTTATGTTTGCTTTATAAATTTATTTTCAAGTTTTGAAAAGAAAAAAAAGGGGGGGGGGGGGGGATAATTGAGATTGAAGTGGTTGGAGTTATGTGGAGAGAAATCAATTTATGAACATGTATTATAAGATTCTCGTATCTCCCTTCTTCTTTCTTTAGTTCTTTATTTCTTCTTCTTTTTCTTTTAATAACTTATTAATTTGGACATATATTAAAGGTGTGTTTAGATGGACTAAAAAAAAATATTTTAAAAAAAAGTCAATTTTAACTCTTCTGATAAAAACTAATTAAAATATACTTTAAGAGTATATCAAAAGCTATTTTAACTTGTTGTCAAACACTTTAATTTTTTTTTCAAAATGACTTATTTTCAAAATTTAACACTTGAAAAGCTAAACCAAACGCGCCCTAAGTTGTCCACTTCTTTTAATTTTTTTCATGACTTACACAATGTTGTAATTTAACTATCAAAAAATTGTCTAATGTGTTATTGTTATCATGTAGATGGTAACTTTTATTTGTGATTAATACTACTGTCTTTTAAAACATTAACACAATGAGTTTGTTATTAACGTAAGTGACTATTAAAATAAAAACATGAATGCCACTAATATAAATGAGATCCACGTTTAAAACAATGGTTCTAAATAGCTCTTTTTAAAGGGAAATTACTATAAACAGAAAAAAATATCAAACTATTTACAAATATAGAAAAACTTGACTGTCTATTAATGATAGATAATAATAGAATTCTATTGCTTTCTATCGCTCGAGCAAATAAATTCTATCGCTTAAGTGATAGAAAGCGATAGAATTCTATCATGATCTATCACTCATAAACTGTAAAATTTTTCTATATTTGTAAATAGTTTGACTCATTTTTCTATATTTGAAAACAATTTTTTTAAACTGTGTATTTTTTTTTTTTTTTTTTGTAAGTCGTACATGGTTGCTCACAACTATTTGTGTTTGAACTATATATAAACTAAATAAAGTTGATGCTTGAGACCGAACATAATTAAAAAAATAATAATAATGTCAAAATTTGTTATTTTGAAAATATGGCTAATCAAAAGTCAATTTATAAAATAGTGAAGGAGTCAAAATTCATCTATTTAGTTAGGCTTTAGGTTAAATTGATTTGGGTTATTGTAATTTTAGTTTTTTTTTTTTTCTTTGGTATGATCAAAATACTTCAATTGCTTAAAAATTAATATGAAGTCAAACTTAATTAAACTCCCTTGTTCTCGAGAATTGAACTAGTCTATTAGAATATTAATATCAACCATAAATACATTTCAACTCATTTTTGTCTTCTTAGTTATGAGTTTTTCTTAATTAATTAATTAGCTTAACACTTTAATCGAGAGATACTCTTTTCTCTGCTTAACAAAAAATTGTAAAACCTTTAAATAATGAATAGCAGATCTTCAATTTTGGATCCAATAACAATTTTCTATTTGAAGCCTTACTTCACAAATTAACTTCGTACAATTTGAAGAGTTTGTTTCTTCCAAGTTGTGGATTTGTTAATCCCATTACTATTAATATATACATGCATTGATCTTAAAAACGCATCTTTCATATTAAAACCATAAATTTCTCGTGCAAATCTAATTTATATACTTTTACGATAAAAAATGAAAATTTATATAAATTTAGAGTTTCGATGTTTTAAATGACTCAAACTTATTAAAATCGTTAACTTAACATGTTATTTAAGTGCGTATAGAAAAAGTCAAACAAAAAGGTGAAAAGTTAAAGACAACGAACGTGATAGTCTCCACGTTAAGAATAATATTAGAACACAGTGCCTATTAATTATAAGTACGACATTATTCTCACTAAACTAACTAGTGTTAATACACATTAGTATTATAAAAACTTCAATGAAAAAAAATAATGAATAGGAGAATAAATTCAAACTCCATATTGGTTACTACTTAAAATCCAACTAGTAAAATCAAATAACTGTCTCGTAAGCTAGTTTAAACACTCATGGATATCGGAGAAACATGGTAAAATGACCTTAAAATAGAGGGTGAGGAGAAGGTTTAGTGCATCAAAATGGAGATGAATGCAATGGAAAACTAGAGGTGTTCGTGGAGTGGGTTGGGTTGGGTTGGATTAAAATACTTTTTAGACTCGACTCAATTGTACAAGTTGTAAGTTTCTGCAACCCAAATAACCTTTATTAAATAGTGAACCCAATCCAATCCAACCATGAAATATTTTAAATGGGTGGGTTCGGGTTACTCTGAAAATTTATTTAACTATTTTTTCTAAAAATAAATAAAATGTTAACATGTAAAAATTTTATTTAGTTATTTTTATATATTGGAAATTCAATTTCAATTTATATTTAAAAAAATTTAACAGGTTGAGTTAGACCGGGTTTTTTTTTGTGTGGGTGATTGGGTTTACTTTGAAAGGGCGTTTGTTGTGTTGTGTAATTGTAATAAATATTTTAAAGCGCAATTTCAGGTATCCTAACGGCACAGATTCCTAACTACCGTTTCCCAACGAACAAATATCAGCCACGTGGAAATTACGTATTCCCCATCCAAAAAGAATTAAAAAAAGAAAGAAAGAAAAGAAAAAGGCATGTGCTTTGTGGGCCCATCCGTGTTTAAAGAGTCGGTAGTCCATTTCAGACGCCTCCCATGTGCCCTCTTTCATCCCCCTTCCCTACTCTTTATTCTTTAATTTTAATTAATTAATTCTAACTCACTTATTATTACGGTCAAAATTACAATTTTAGTCTCTTATTTATTTTTATATATATATTTAAAATTTGAATTTTATGTTTTTAAGTTCTTAAATTTTTTAATTTTTTTTAATAAATACTTGAATGGTAAGATATTTGATCTATTAAATTTTCAATTTTATGTTTATTAACCTATTTGATATATTTAATATTTTTAAGAATTTACGTATCTACTAACTACAAGATTGAAAAGTTCATAAATGATACAGGTGTGAAAGTTGGAGAGTTAAATTTGTTAATTTAGTGTCTAATATTTGGTATTATTATTATATCCTATTTAGTTTGAAAAGAAATTTATTTTTTTCATCTATAAGTTTTGAGTTTAATTTTTATTTGGTCGTTAATGTTATATTTTTATGCATGAGTTTTGAGCTTGATTTTTATTTGGTCCCTACGTTTTAAGATATTACATTTTTAATTTGAGTTTGAATTTAATTCTTAGTTAGTCGTAGGTTTTAATATTCTTCTTACTAATGTTTATTTTGACACTTGACATTAATTTTCAGTTAACTAATTTAAATTTAAAATAATTATGTCGTTAAATTTTTAATCAATTTTAATTTTTATAAATTAATTAGTAGATATTAACATTGAAGACTAGTCAAGGTTATAACTAATTCTTGAAGCCGACCGACTAATTATCCAAACAAAATTCAAAATTCAAAGATTAAAATATAGGATTTTAAAAATCAAATAAAAATTAATTAAAAATAGAATCAAAACATATAACAAAAAATGTATTTTCTCCCTTTTAATTTCTTTTTAGGTTTTGCTTTATTCTATTTCTTCCCCAATCTCCACCACAATTATAGCCAACTTGTACTTTTCTCCAACTGCCTCCTTTTTCCCTCTATTTAAATAAACCCTCCCTTCAATTTCCCACTTCACACTGCAACTTCACAAAAAAAACCTCACTCCATTTTCCCTCTCCTTCTTCTTCATTCTTCCTTCTCCAATGGCCCCCTCACCAATCTCTTCTCTTTCAATCTTCTTCCTTATTTTCCTTCCTGCAATCTCCGCCGATTACGGCCACGCCACCTTCTATGGCGGTGGAGACGCTTCCGGCACAATGGGTAATTAACAACTAATCAACCTATCTTCATTTCTACACCCTCATCTTCATTTCTTGGGTTTCTGTGCTAATTGGGAATTGGGGTTTTTTTTCTTTCTTTTTATCAGGTGGGGCTTGTGGGTATGGGAATTTGTACAGTCAAGGATATGGGACGAACACGGCGGCGCTTAGTACTGCTCTGTTCAACAATGGGCTGAGCTGTGGCTCTTGCTATGAAATCACTTGCAACAGTGATCCTAAATGGTGTCTTCCAGGAAAAATCATCGTCACTGCCACTAATTTCTGTCCACCAAACTTTGCTCTGTCCAACGACAATGGCGGCTGGTGCAACCCTCCTCTGCAACACTTCGATTTGGCTGAGCCGGCTTTTCTCCAAATCGCTCAGTACCGTGCTGGCATCGTTCCTGTCTCCTTCCAAAGGTCATAAAACCATTCAAACTAAAAACCAAATTCTTCTATTAATAACAGAGCAAAACCATGCTCTGCTTCTTTCTCATGTCAAATTTTAACGACTGATTTTATGAATTACAGAGTACCATGTATGAAGAAGGGAGGAATAAGATTCACCATAAACGGACATTCATACTTCAACTTGGTTCTGATCACCAACGTGGGTGGTGCCGGCGACGTCCACTCGGTGTCGATCAAAGGTTCGAAAACAGGATGGCAAGCCATGTCCAGAAATTGGGGACAGAATTGGCAGAGCAACAATTACTTGAACGGACAGTCTCTCTCTTTCCAAGTCACCACCAGCGACGGCCGTACCGTCACCAGCTACGACGCCGTTCCGGTCAACTGGCAGTTCGGCCAGACGTTCGAGGGAGGCCAATTCTAAAAAAAAGTTCAGAGAGGGCAAGACAGGGTAGAGTAGGAAGATCTCCGGCCGCCCGTCGCGGTTGCCGGCTATTGCAGTGGTGGTTGACTCGCACCCGCTAGGTCTTTGGGATTTCAAAAACACATATATATAAATATATAAAAAATATATATATTTATATGATAATATATATATATATATAGAGGAAAATACTGTGTGTAGAAGAAAAATGGTTTAAGGAAGAAGGAGGAGTTTTGGGTTTTAGGGAAAGAAGAACTGTCCCATTCCCATTGGCTATCTTTAGAAAGAAAGGAATTGTTGGTTAAGTCCTCAATTTATTAATATGAGGACATTGCATTACTCTTTTTTTTCTTCTTTTTTTTTTTTTTTCTTAGAAATCCATGCTTAAATTGAAAACTTTATTTTCTCCATTTGTATATCTTATTTTTCTAGTACTTCTTTTAGTTTTGCTATGGCTATTTTCTTTTGGCATTCTTATCATTAGTGAGAGCTAATGAAAGTTTAATGTAATAAATTATCTGTACTCCATCTATTAAAAAAAAAAAAAAGCTTAAAAAGATTGTTATATTATAAAGTAGGGCAAATTGCACAAGTCACTCCTGTAGACTGAAATATGATAGTAGTTACAACCCTTTAAACTTTCAATTGTAAAGATTGAACCTTCAAACTTAGACACCCGTTAAAATTAGACCCTTAAACTTACACGATTATAGAAATTATAATAATTGTATAAGTTTGAGGGTTCAATTTTTATCATTTGGAAGTCTAATTTCTATAATTTTGGTAAGTTTAAGGGTTCAATTTTAAAATTTATATAAGTTTGAGGGCTTAATTCTTACCCTTAAAAATTTAAGGGTTTAATTGCAACAACCATTATACTTCAGGGTGGTTTTTGCAATTTGTCTTATAAATAATATTCCTAATTTTATCATCTGTTTCAAAAATATATTTGTTCATTCAAAAGCTTCAATGTTACACCTAACTTTTCATTAAATTTCAAAACTAACGCCTCACCGTTTCGAGTCCTAATTTTCAACCAAAATTCTAAAAAATTAAGATAGTTTTGAATCCTTTATAGAAGGGTGATATTGGAAGTTTTAAAATCATAAGAGCATTTTAAAAATAATAGAAAAATTTATGGAAAAATTATTATAAATAAAAAAAATCAAACTATTTACAAATATAGGAAAATTTCACTATCTATCAGGGATAGACTGCAATAGAATTCTATTGCTGGAGCGATAGAAAGCGATATAATTCTATCGCGGTTTATTGCTGATAGAAAGTAAATTTTTTCTATATTTATAAATAGTTTCACTCATTTTTTTTATATTTGAAAACAACCCAAATTTATGGGTATTTTTAAAATTTATTTAACATTAAAAATAAGGTATGCTATTAATTGCACTTTTAAGTATAGTCTTAATGCTCTTTCTACTTTTTGAATGTAAATAAAACTTTAAAATTCAATCAATGCTAATTGTCCTAGTTGCATGTCATCTACTTCGTGTAGTTCACTTGCTATACCCAAAGTAACTTGTTACTATTTAATGATGATAAAGGCATTTGGGTATATAGATGGACCAAATTGAAAGCAAGGACTACTAAATTGTGATTTTAACATAAAAAAAAGGAAAATAAATGAAATTAGGAAGTTTGGTACTTCACCTTTGGAAGTAGAAGTTGGGATGCAAAGAATATATCATAAAAGAGTAAAAAAAAGGCCAATATGAACATACCTTAATGAATAAGACATTAATTACCATTTCAAAGATCAAATCATTAAGACATTAATTACCATTTCAAAGATCAATAATTTGATCGTGAAAAAATTATGATATAATATAAAATAGTACAATGATTCAATTAACCATATTTTGCATGGATGTGAGAAATCATATGACCATCAAAATGTATATGGGACACCATTTATTTTATTTACTTTTCCCACATTTATAATTCTTATAATTTGTTTTGTGTATGTGTATGTAGCATTTTACACCAAACAATATACCAGATGTAATTTTATAGAAAGTTTGCATAGAGAACAACATATCAAATATAAATTATTTGTCCGTGTCAGTATTTAAGTTGTTTTATTGTGTTTGATACGCTCAAGAAAGATTAAATTGCAAATTTGATTATGATTTGGAAAAAGTTAGAATTTAGTTTCAGAGACTTTTTATGATAATTTTATCAAACCATAACTCTGCCATTTATGAAGTTTTGTCAAATCATAAAAACTAAATTCTAATTTTTTTTTCAGAATATAAACACAAGTTTGTAATTTAACCATTAAAAGATCTTTAAAATAATGGTAATTTGACTTTAAATATGTATAAGAAAAGAATAGTTCTCTTTTGAACTCAGGAAAAACAATTAAACAAAACAAATACAAAAGTATAGTTTTTTTTTTTTAACACAAATCAACTAGAGTCTGAAATACAAGCCTCCTCATAAATATTAGAGGATAACCAATCTCAGCAACTTCTTCAAAGAAGGAGAAAGAGAGATTTACAAAACAAGCCTCAAAACTACTGAAAGACACTACCGCACAAGCAAGATAGTGCAATGCTCCATTCGCTGTTTTTGGACACCAAGCGAAAGACGTAACTTCTAAAACAGATCACACCCCGCATGATTAACGACATTAAGAAGATCAACACAATCAGATTCCACAATCAAATGGGAAAAGAACGACTACACACTCGTTACAAGAAATTTGAAATGCTCTTAATCATTGCGAGGGCCTCCAAGTTTTTAACAGACCATCCCACTAACACATTCTCACACCCAACACATACTAGAGATCTGGCGAGAAATTTTGCCATCCTTAAATTCCACCTAGGTTTAAGCCTAAAGAAATATGATGTAGAAGCTTTTAATGCAAGATCCAAATTGATAGCTAACTTGTAAGCACTCTTAACCAAGAAGCACCTCTCCAATCAATACCCCAAATAATTTCATCCATCCCCCAACCACCCCTTTTGGGAATACTAAAAATCTAATCAACGTGTTTGGGGAGGAAAATTATCCTTAATAAGTCTGACGTTCCACGACCCATCTGTATTTAGTAAATCGCAATCTCTCTTCAGTTCCAAACCGCTGTTTAAGTAAACAGGGATCTTAGAACCAACATCATCCAACCAGGAGTCCTTGTGTATATGTATATGCTTACCCGTTACCAACCTTCCATCTAAAGCCTTTTAGAAATAGCTCCCACCCCCAAATAATGCTTTTCCACGTGAAGGAATGATTATTCCTCAAAGTAGCATTTAGGAAATGTCCGTCTAGACGACGAACGATGAGCAACTCGGCTTGATGGCAGACGGCGGTGCTACTCGGACGATGGTGGACACGCGAGCAGACTCGACTCAACGAACTCGGACAGTGCACAACTCGGCTGGACGGCGGATGGCGGTGTGACTCAAACGACGATGGACACTCAGTGGACGATCGGACGGCGACAGATGGGCATGGGGCTGACGGTTGAACGGTGGCAAAAATGAAGACGGAGAGATTCTTGTACACGCAAACCAAGGAGCTTCTTTTATTTATTTTTTAACCCGTGTGTGTATATGTGTATATCTCCTAAGTATAATATATACTCTTGAGATATGATATCTACTATGATTTCTGTTGAAAATTTTATGATATATACTATTATGTTGAAAATTAAGTACGTCTGTTATTTATATTTTGTAGTAAATATTTTTGTTTATGTCCGACTACTTTTAATTAATGATATATATAGTGTGATATAAATGGAATTTATGATATATATAGATGTCCACTTTTCCACGCGAATAGCGCCCGCGGCGACCCGCCCTGAAAAGGAAAATGGAGAAAAAAAATTCTGAAAGCTAAATGGGAAAGGAGATGGGGAATGCACATGTCCGTGTCCCCGTCGCTTTTTTTCTTATATTTATTATAATAATTTATTGTTATGTTATTTATTTTCATTATATAAATATTATATTTAATTTTCAAGATTTATTGTTTAATAGTCAAAATAAGGAATATGTGTGAATTATTGTAAAAAATGATATGTTTGAATTCTAATAAATTGAAGATAATATATATTTGTGAATAATTGATAGATAATTATTTCTTTCAGTTTGAGAATTTTGAATAATTTTTTCTTTAAATTTTAATTATCCACGTGGAACTAATCATGTAAAAGTTAATACATTTAATGATTTATGTTAATTGATTTTTTTTTTTAAAAAAAATCAAACGGTTAAAAATTTCTGATAGGGAATCCTGTTCCGATACTGTGGAGAATTTGGTTGGGAGCGGGGAATGAAATGGGGAGCGAAAACGAGGAGTGGGGAAGCCATTCCCAGCCCCGGCCCGCCCGAGTGACGTCTTTATATATTGTGATTTATATTGAACATTGGGTATCAAAACTTTCGAATAGTTATAACCATCTATTTGAGTACATTTGTATTTTATATATTAGTTAGAATATTTTATATATTAGTTAGAATATTTACAAACATATAATATAATGTTCTAAGGTATATTTAAAAATAACCATAAATTCGCTAGAAAAACAATCAAGTTGCTATAAAACCAGTTGTATTTGAGTAACTATCAAATATATTTACCAATATATTTCATATATTGGTTAGAATATTTATAAAATTGTAATACAATGTTCAAAGATATATTTAAAAATAATATGAGTCCCCCATTAAATAACATGAATCCACCGGTTTGATACGTGAAATACATTAAATGAAAAATAAAATCATATTAAATACATTTATCTTTTCAATTGAAAATGGAAATTTTTTTTTAACGAATCAATACTATATAATCAACGTATTTTCTCTCCCAACATTAAGGGTGCTTCATAAATATGAAAAAATTTTCCCAATGCATATTCTCTCCAACCGCTCACTACAAAAGGTATTCTTGTCCGAAAATTCTATTAAATCTTATATATGAAAATATTAAAAATTTAAACATTTATGAAAATAAGTTTTGAAAAAGGGTTGAATCAATAATAATCCCTTTCAAATTTCCAAAGGTTATCTCAAGTCCAAACACACTTTCAAATATGAACGAACTGATTTATTGTTGGGCATTCAATAATGGCCCCTTTTTTGGGCTGGTCCATATTTGACAACAAGGAATTCAAGATTAGACTTGACCAACCAGATTCGAAAGATTGCCCCATTTACAAGTTTTAACGAAAATATCCATAATATAATATAAACATTAAATTAAAAAAAAAAAAAAAAAAACCCTCAACCCTGTACTTTTTTCATATTTTTTGTTTTCTAGCAATTTAAAAAAAGAAACTGTAATCTCTGATCTAGAATGGTTGAAATCATTAAACCTAGGTATGCAATACATGGCCAAGCAATAACCTTCAAGAATCCAGTTACATTCATTTGAGATGAAACAATATTACAATTTTCCCGTGGTTTAGTACAAGGCAGGATTTTTCACTGGTCTTTATCCTTGGATAAACTACCAGGGAGTCTGCTGAAAACACTCTCATCCATCACTCTATAATGCTTTCTAAATTGTTGGCGGATCATTCCGCAGTATCTGTCAACTTGTTTATCGTATTTGCTGTACAAGGCAGGGACGGTTATCGAGATGATTGTTCCTGTCATCGAGTTAGTTAAAAGGCAAAAATCAACATCACAGGTTAAAAAGACTCGATTACAAAGGGGGGCCAATTATATTTCCTAGATCAGTAAACTGAGTAAAAACCATGAAAATGATGGTCATGGCAATGAGAAAGTATACTCGGAAAAGGAAATTTTAGACAGTGTTCATTTCTTGTGTGCAGGAAATATGAAAGAAAATGGTGAATGGGCCAAACAAACAAAATTCTATGAATGTTTAGTCATCAATGAGGATCAAAATGAAGTAAAGTGGTTGATTGCTGTAATTAAGCAACAGATGAAACATATATGAACTAAAGATATGTCATTGTAGGTGTTTTAGGATGTTCATACATACCGATATATGCAAAGGTGAAGAAAGAAACGTAGCTACCAAGGACGGATAAAATCCACAAACAGATCACAATCTGCAAGAGGTGTTTGCAAGGTTACTCATATTATTGCAGCCAAAAACAAAGAAGTAGCAAGCCAACATTATGCTCTTGAAGTGAATAAGTTTATGCATTCTTTAAACTGTCCTGTAAACATTCACTGCCTCAGGCTTGAGCAACTCACGGTTGCCACATCCAAATGGCGTCATCGATGGCGCATATTATATTCAATATATTGATCTAGAGGAGAAGCACTTAAAACCAATAACTACTTTTCAGTTTTGCCCATAATTCAAGTTCCAATAATATGGGATATTAGGAGTAGAAGTCACAGTGTAAATCACATGTATGATAATTCAAGTCTTCAATGGTACATCAAATACTAACCCTGAAAAAGAGTTTGAAATCATTGCCAAGTGTGATTTCATGAGCCATAAGTAAAGTGTTATTGATTTTCGCCCGGAGCGATGCCGCTACATTATTGACAAACTCCTCCGACAGTACCAGCTGCGGTAATGTTTGAAGTTGCCTGCATACAGAGAGAGAATGAAGAAAAGCTAACAGGGAAAACACATTATCTGCTGGAAAGAACAAAAAAGTATCCTGTCAAAGATTCTGATATGCAAGAACTTCACAGTGAATCAAAACATAAGTCAGCCATAGCCATACTTGTTTCGGAATGCAGCAAAGTTGGCACGAAGAAACAATAGGACAACCAAAATCAGCAAGACATCCGAACATGTTGTCAACAATGGCAATCCAGAGTGCTCAATTAGAAGCCAAAATACCGTAGCAACAACAACAATGCCGAAAGAAACATGCCACTGTTTCCACAGAAGAATATCAGCCGCTATGCAAAAGAAGAAAGGGTCAAAATTCCTGATTATCAAACCAGAAAGGGAATATCATCATTTTTTTTCCAAAAATTTTCCTTCTAAGACAGAAAGAAGAAACCTGAAAACTACTGAAGAAATTTGTAATAAACTGGAAAAATAGCCAATGTAGAATCCGATTCCCAAAGCAAAAGGTAACAAAAACTTCAAGTTTCAACCGGTCAAAGCCGTATTCAAATGCAAAAAAGGGAACACATATAAATGAATAGAATATGGACGAATCTAGCAAACCCATTTCAGAAAACACTTAAATTCAAGCTTCATATCGTCCTGTGTTTCATAAACAATCAAAACCCTCAAGAATCACCGATTACAACCAACAGATTCAACATCATTTCTCGAAAGGGGGACGAAGGAATCTAATTCAGAAACGCGAAATTGATCGAGGGACAACGAAATTATGTGGAGGGAGAATTGAATACCTTTGCCGCCGCCCATAGACTTGTGAAGTGAAGCTTGCTGGTCACATGACGTGCAGGCTATGTCTTTCCCGTCGCCTTCAACGTTTCCGGCGACGGTATCGCAAAAATCGACCATTGGAGTTCCGAATTGCTCCGGTCAGACTGAATTTCTTGAGAGGAAGATTTAGAGTCAAAATTGAAGCTGGAAAAGTTCTTGAGGTTTCTGTATGATCGAGAATTCCGAAGGCAAAGGTGGAAATGGATTTCACGCAATTGAAGAATTTTTAATTTCCAAATTCAAAGCCTTCCCTCTTTCTTCTGCCCTGAGAGGCTGAATATGAAAAAAGTCACCTTTTTTTCTTTGAATTAATTATTCTTCTTCTTTTGCGTGGAGGGTTTTGGGTCTTCTGCTATTATTTTAATGGAAACCTTCCAGTTGTTTTATCGTTATTTTATTGTGATAGTTATTTTCAAGTTAGGTTTCAAATATAAATGTATATTGGATTCTCAATTTTACCCCCAAGAAAACATCAACTTTCTTTTAAAAAAAAAAAAAAAATTGTACGATAATACTTGTTACTAAGACGACAAAAATTGGAAATACTTTTAACTTCGAAAGCATGTTTCTTAAATAAATAAATAAAACTTCTAAAGCATGTTAACTACAAATTTGAATATTTAATTCGAGTATCTTAGACTCCATTTGGTAATCATTTCGTTTTTTTGTTTTTGTTTTTTAAAATGAAGTCTATTTCTTCCACATTTCTTACATGAATTTGCATCTCTTAAATACAATAGTTAAATTTTTGCCAAATTACATAAACAAAAATAAGTTTTTAAAAGCTTTTTTTTTTGTTTTCAAATTTTGGCTTGGTTTTTTAAATCATTGGTAAAAAGTAGATAACGAATAAATAAGTTTGAAGGTGGAAGTAGTGTTTATAGACTTAATTTTCAAAAATAAAAATAAAAAAGCGAAATAGTTACAAAATGGAGGTCTTATTCTTTCAATTTTGATTTTTCCTAGTAGGATAAGGATAGAGGATTCGAACACAGACTTCTTTGTTTCTAGCACATCCGAATGTCAATAGAAACATACTCGCTTTTGCATTCTTTAAACTTTGGTTAAGGATATAAAACTCAATTGTATGCAAGGTTTAAAATATCGATGTCGATGGAAATATTGAGGTCCTAATTTTACGAAAATATCAATTTCGACGGATATATTAAAAGACAAAGAATTTAAAAAAAAAATTAAATTAGTAAATAAACATTTTATTATTTTTAAACAAGTAAACATGACTATTATTTATATTATTTTTATATTAATGGCATTTTGATTCTTATTGTTTTAGGTTTCGTGGATTTTTCTACGATATAATGGAAATATCAATTCACCCCTTATTATCGACATATCGATATAAATTTAATACTATGATTGTATGCTTAAGTTATCAATTATTTTTTAAGTTGAATTGTATTTTTAGTTATATATCACGTGCGTTATTGATATGAAAATTTGTTATGTCAAAAGAAGCATAGCTCAATGATATAGTGTTTGTACTATCGACCTTGAAGCCAAAAGTTCGATTTCCCTAATCTACATAATGTAAAAAAAATGAAAATTTGTTCAAAAAGTTTATTCAATATTGAATATAACTTCAAAAAGTTAGTTGTTTTGTATTAAATAATTAACGAATTGTTTCATTTTTATTATTGCAACAAACATGCACGTGAGAGTTTTTCTTTTATTTGGAACTTCTTCTTCAAGTCTATGATCGGCCGGGAGGACTTTTTGCAGCTAACGCTCGAGAAACTGGACCAGGAAGTGATCAGGGATGGTTGTGTGGTCATCGTGTGGCAAATTTGGTCTTGCCCCAATCCCCTTCATCAAACTGTTGCCAAAGCGGATCTTTAGGCTTTCAGAGTCATAGTAGAGAGTGCAATTGGCTGACCTCCAAGTGCGAAGAGCCCCCCATCCGGAGGTTAATAGGCTCAAAGACCTGTAAGAGTCTTGGAAAGTGGGTCCCTCTTCCAACTAGCTACTGAAAGCTCAACTCTTATGTATCTTGATTCGAGTCAAATGGCAAAGGTGACCTTAGGTGGATTATCCACGACTCTCGAGGGTCTCCTATTGGAGCAGACTTCAAGGTGGTGTATACGATATGGTCGGTCAAAACTCTTGAAGATTTGACAATTTTAGAAGGCTTGAGATGCATCAATGACAAGTTTTCAGAGTGTTTATCCCCTTTGAAGGTCGAGTCGGATTCTTTAGAGATTATCCAAAATCCTTAACAAGGATAATTTTCATTTGTATGAGACGTCGAATGTTGCTGAGTATATTCTTTTCCTCGCTCCTCGGGTGGATGTTTTGAGGTTTTCTTTTTGTAATAGGGTTTACAATAAGGTTGTTCATGCCCTTGCAACGATGGAAGTTGACTTCCCCGCGATACTTTTTGTAGTGTCTCTTCCCTGGATAAAGGGTCAAAAGAGGTTTTTTGGTTTGAACTTCCTGAGGAGGGTGCCCTCCATTTTGTTAGAAGTTCTTGGTTGTATTTAGTTTTTCTCACGTTTTAATATTTTTTTTTCTTAAAAAAAAAAACACACATGATAATGAAAATTAAAACATTTGACCTCTTGGTCGATGTTATATAATTTGAACCTATTGAGCAGGTTATACTTAGGTTGACAATATAAATTTTGTTTGTGATTTTGTAATTATATATTTTTAAAAAAATCATATTATATATCATGCATGGGAGACACAAGCATATGCATAGCAGACAATGCTGGAATGCTTATTTATTTATTTATTTAAATTACAAGTTAGTCTATAAATTCTCAATTTGTTTTTAGTAGATCACTAAACGTTTGTATTTGTGTTCGTATTTAGTCTTAAAGTTCACAAAAAAAAATATTTAAATATAAGTGAAGTTTCAATTTTGTGTCTAATATGTCTAACTTAAAAATGTTTGATAGGTTGATAAACTTCCAAATTTGTGTCAAATGGGTTCGAACATTTTCAATCTATAATATATTAAAAAGCAACCATTTTATATTTTTAGTTGCTCACATATATTTTTGTAGTATGATAGAGGTTGGAAGATTCAAACAACATACTTTTTAGTTGCTCACATATATTATAGTGTTTTGTCTATCAATTATTATGAGAGCGAATTTATTTGTAGAAATATGAGTGTATAGCTATAATTTTTGTTCCATCTATAATCAATGTGTTGTTTGGTTTATAATGTTTTTTTTTTTGACAATAAAAAGTTTAGTAATCTATATCTATTATACTATACTATATTAAAAAGAACCAATTTTTTAAAGCTCTTTTTGGAACTATTTTGCCATTTATCAATTTTTAAATTTACAAGCCAATGTCACTAATAATACATTACTAATACTTTTTAAAGGCTATTTATCCCTTATTTTTACTTTAAAGCCCTACTTTATATTTCATTTAAAAAAACATGAAAATATTAAGTCATCAACAATTTTTATTTAAATTTTTTCTTAAGAAATAGATATTTTTTTAAAGAATAAGAAAAGGTAAATATTTTGTAATAAAGAAAACCACTTCCCATGATAGGGTAATTGGATATTAATTACTAAAGAAATAAGTGAAATAAAAATCAATACATACAAAAATTATAATGATAGAAACGGTTAAATTATAAATTAATTGCGGTTAATGTTTTACACATTAATCCCCATTAATGTTTTATTTCATAGTTTAAGTGTTTTTTCAAATTAATTATTTTAGTTTAAGTGGTGTTTAAACATTTTTTTAATTTAGTCTCTTATTATTATTGGTGAATATTAGAATTGACTAATAACAAACTTTATATATTACATATTTTTTCCATTTAAGAGAAGAAAAATTTTAAATTCTTTCAAATTTCTAATAAATTTAGAGAAATTATATAAGAATCTCTTACATAAGTTTATTTCTTTATTCTCTAAAAATTTCCTTACTCACATTATAACTAATATGTATTAGATAGGTTTATAATAAAATAAAAATAATGTTAAAAATAATTGATAAATTGAAAAATTGAAAAAACACAAATATTAGAGATTAAAATATTATAATTAGTCCATCAAAATATTTAACCACCAAAAACAAATTGTATAGAAGATATATAATGTTTTTCATACAATAAATTAATTATAACATTAATCATAAGAAATTTTGGAAAACAATAATATTTCATAAAAAAATATTCAATAACTTTAACACATGTGCATTGCATGTGGTAAAAATACTAGTATTTAAAAAAAATTGATTAATCTAAAAGATATAAACTTAAAATTTTATGTCTAATGAGACCTCAAATTTTAAATTTTGTATCACAACGTTCATTAATATTTTTAACTGTTGAGTAATTCAAGGAATTATTAGATAATAAAATTGAATCTTTAAAGATCTATTGAACATAATATTGAAAGTTTAAGAATTGATTATACATTTTGTTAAAACATTGAAACTTATTGGACACTCGATTAAAATTTCAACAACCTATTGGGCATTTTTAAAAATTCAACAATCCAACTTCTAAAAAGAATAAAATAAAAAAAAATCATGTGTCAACGGCCAAATTGTTACAAAGCCAAAAATTGATGGACTAAACTAAACTCAAGTTCAACTTAGTTTTTAAACACTTGATTGATTTTGTTTTTCGAATTCTTAAAACAAAATTTGAAACAAACTATCAAATTTTTAAACACCTTGCTCGTCAAATTGACCTCATGGTCCGTCAAAAGGTGTGTAGCAGGCAGACTATCAGATTCTACCATGATCGAGAAAGACCCACAGGAAATAATAGCCATCAACTCATGAGCGATAACCCAAACCTCCAACAACAATATATCAAATTCCCCACGCACAAACTGACAACCCAAGCCTTGAATCTTCCCCACCCCTGTCTCCACCCAGCATCACATGACAATGACAAGGAAGAGGAAGGGGGAGGCCACCAATTAGGAATATTTGGATCCTCCAATCGACCCGTTTAATGGTCAGATGCAACCACCGATGACTTGATGGCCCAACCAAAATGAGCTGTAAATCCTCGAATGGATTCCACCAGCACAAGAATAGAAACATCCCCACCTCGAAACACCACTTAATTACGCAAAGCCCAAATTTGCCACAAGGCCATCAACAAAAGCATAACATCATTGGGACTACCATGCTCCCGCAACCAGGCCAAACGATCTAATGATGTCCCTGTATCCCTGTCACACAAAACAGAAATAACACTAGGAGCAAAAAGATAAGACCAAAGCCCTTTACCTTTTTACAGGTCTATAAAAGATGTACCGATGTCTCAGGCTTTCCTTCACACAAAGGGCACCGCGAGTCAAGGTCCAATCCCTTGCCCACAAGATTTTCCCGAGAAGGAAGAATACCTAAGAACACTCGCCAACAACAAAGCTTAACCTTCATTGGTAAGGAACTATTCCAAAGACAATTCCATACCACCACAGTCGCCTCTGATGAGGATGATGAACCCTCCCCGAGAGAGGCAAGATATAAACCGAGCTTATATGCACTTTTCACGGAGAAAGCCCCCTTTTTATCCAACACCCAATAGATCTCGTCATCTCTCCGAAGTCCATTCACCCAGATAGAAAGTATCAGTGTAGCCCCCTCCTCAACAAAATCATCACCAACGTTACCAACGTCCCACTCCCCACTATTAATCAATAGAGAAGCAACCAACTCACCCCTACAACTGTCACTCAGGTTCACCAAACCACTCCCAGGCCTAGGGAGCCAAGGATTCTCCTCAATTCTAATGGACAAGCCATTCCCGACCTGCCAACAATACCCCCTAACAAATAACTCACAACCCCACAAGATATTTCGCCACATGTAAGACGGATTTGACCCTAGCCCAGCTTGCAAAAAAGACTTAGTTTGAATATTAAGTCAACTTTGTTGATATTTGCTCATTAAAAAAATGTTGATATTTTTGTTATATTTTTTCAAATTTTCTTATATAATAATACGTCAATTCGCTCCTCATATCAATATTAATAAAATGTTAACAGAAATTTGATACCATACCACACATAAACATTTTTTAAATACATTGTAAATGTAATAATAATAATTTTTGTATTTCATTTTCTTTAGGCAGTGGGCTAATGGATTTTGTCCCAAAATATAAATGAAAGGGGAAAAAATGCAATGGGCCAAGCCAATGAGGAGTGCTGGATCCATGTCTTAGGCAAAAGATGAAAAATAGGAGAACATTGGGGGTTATTTGCAAATAGACCAAATTAGGGATTTCATTCGCTAGGTCACCTTCTGCATCCTCTCCATATAAAAGGATCACTACCACTCATTCATAAACCCTAATTCAGCCGACGAGCTTTCTGTTTCTCTCTGGTTCGCTCGTCCATCCAAGACACTTGACTACAACCATGGTAACCTAATCCCCCACCCCTCTGTTTTGATCCTTTGTTCTTCTCTGATTTTCTGTTTAACAATTTCTCTTTTGCTTCAGACTTTCAAGCGCAGGAATGGTGGACGCAACAAGCATGGACGCGGACACGTGAAATTTATCCGCTGTTCCAACTGCGGCAAATGCTGCCCTAAGGTACTTAGGGTTTTTTCTCCCCCTCTTCCGATTTTCAGTCTATTTGTATCTCTTTTCTGTCGACGTTGCTCAATGTATAACTATTGATTTCGTCACATCATTGAATTAAGATGCGAGTAATTCGCAGCCGGGGTTTTACTTTTCCTGTTATGTTGTTGGGATTCTGGGTCGTTTATGTGTTATTTAGGCTGAGACTCGTCTCGTATTTCCGATTACCTGTGTGATTTTGGCCTAGTGTTTGGTACGGAAGATCTAATTATGTAATTTCTTATTGGCGCAAATAGGACAAGGCCATCAAGAGGTTCCTTGTCAGGAACATCGTGGAACAGGCAGCTGTTAGGGATGTTCAGGAAGCCTGTGTCTATGATCGTATGTTTTTTTTCTTGAACGTATTTTTCCTTTATCTTCCAATGTTGCGATTTCTGAGTGATAATTTCGTTGTTTGTTTTTGATACAGAATACACTCTTCCTAAGCTTTATGCCAAGATGCAGTACTGTGTTTCTTGTGCTATCCACTCGCACGTTGTGAGGGTTCGATCACGCACTGACAGGAGGAACCGTGAGCCTCCACAGCGATTCATTAGACGCAGGGTATATCTTGATTCAACTTACTTTTCTCTCTTGTTCCTTCGTTTGATTAATTTTCCAAGGCTGACATGACTAATTATATGAGTCTGTGTATGGTTAGCTTTTTTTCCCTTCTATTATAGTCACCTTTTCTAGCTTTTGCCAATGGATGATTAGCTTCTCATATAGAACTGTTTTGAGATATGGCTGCTATGTAACTACTGTCGGTTGGTTCATGAGCCTATTGATACATGTTTAACTTATTTTCACACCCATTTTCCATATATCCATTTTTGTTATTGTTAATCATGATGATATAGCCTTGAAGTTTCATATGTAATGACTGTTGTCATGTTGCTGGGTCCATGAGTCTTCTAATGTGCATTCTTTCCCCTTGCTTGTTCCCAAGTCTCACAATTTCAAAATTGAAGGGTTTACTGCGTATTTAATAATGGAACTTGTGAAGATAAAGTTTTGCTGTTTTTTAATTTTTACATGGAAATTTAGGGTTGTGTGTAGCTGCTCATTAATTCTGAATCGGTTTCGATTGTCTTTTACAAGTACAAATCCGTTTCTATTGTTGGTGCTTATTTAATTGGTTTGGATTCTGTCCATGCTTTCTCAGGATGATGCTCCAAAGCCTGGACAGCCAGGACAGGCCCCTCGTGTTGGAGCTGGTGGAGCTCCACCCCGTGCTTGAAGGAACCTTTCATATGCTATTTAATCTTCTCATGGTTTCTCAAATTTCGTGGACTTCGATTTTATTTAGGATTTTTCAATATATTATGAGGGCTTTGTTTTGAGTATCGAATTATGTTGTACTTCTGAAATCTGATCAATTTTTGATTTAACAGGGTCTACTTGAATATTTTTATTGTTTTTGACATGACTCGATGATCTACTGATCTAGTCTCACTAATCTCTTTTTACTTAGAAGTTCACAATCCAGCTCATTTTAAAAAAAAGTTCATTCATTCCGTGGTTGAAAAATAAAGGAAAACCACGGATGCGGTAGTAATATCCAATGTTCTGTTGGGTGTAAATTTGTGAAAGCTCCCCACAAATTTATCGAGTCGTGTGGTTGCTTCCTTTATTTAAATAGTTGCCCTGATATTAAGTAAATGCAGTTGAGCTAGTTGGTATTCTCGTGAAGTTCTTGCGAGTAGTAACTTTGTTTTGATTGTATTTGAGAATGTCTAGTCTAGAGGAGGCTTAAACGATTCGTAACAGTGCCATAGGTAAAAAATGCTATGGAGTGATTTGGCAGGAGCTTTGCATTACAAGCGATAATCAGAGTTTAGTTGATAAACGTATAGGACCAAAATCAAAATTCTTTCATGCCATTGCCATCCAATTGAGTTAGGGAAAAGTTACATTTTTCTTGTTTAGTTTATTTTGGTCTTATTTTAGTTTAATTAATTTTAACTTTAGTTTAATTTGGTTCTATACTTCCAAAATATTTTATTTTCATATTTTTTTGAGCAACATAGGGCTTTTAGTTTAAGAAGATTGGAAGGGGTATACTTTCAGGCTTTGGTTTGAAGAATGGTTCTAATGAGTCCATTAATCTAAGTTTGTTAATTTGTCAATTTTTTATAATGGGAGTACATGTAGCCCTTTTGTATTCTTTCTTACCCTTCTCTCTATTCTTCCCTCTTCTTACATGTAGCCCTTTTGTATTCTTTCTTACCCTTCTCTCTATTCTTCCCTCTTCTTACATGTAGCCCTTTTGTATTCTTTCTTACCCTTCTCTCTATTCTTCCCTCTTCTTACAGTCTTTATTGTCCTAACATAACTTACAGTCTTTATTGTCCTAACATAGCTCACCATCATCGTTTGTGAGCAACTTACTCCGGTGAACATCACCACTCCATCGGCCACCGACGAGGACAATCTTTGGTGGTCACCTTTAGTTACCATCACCACCAATTTTGGTGGCCACCTTTAGTGGCCATCACCACCAACTTTGGCAACCACTTTTAGTGATTAACTACCATGACCACCTCTGATAATCAACTCTCACGTTCAACTCAGATGACGAGTGCCAATTTTAACGACCAACTGCATTGATTATCTCCAATAACTCCTAATAACTTAGGCTAATGACCAATTAGATCCATCATCGGCTCGAAAAAAGAAAAAAAAAAGAATAGACAATGAAAGTGTTTTAAAATTATTAGTTCATAGTGTTTAATAGTTGTTCTTAATTTGATATTAATACAGACAACACACGAGTGTTTTTATTTTAAGCAGCTTTGGAGAAAATGTAACCGAACACATGATATTAATGACTTTTTTATTAACATTTTTTTCCTAATCAATCCAAATAAACACTTAGTTGTGAAATTCTATACATTGATGAAAACTCTATGTTACAAAGTTATGACTATGTTTGACAAAATTTATTAAGTAATCTGTTTTTTTAAAAACCTTGATTTAAAGGGATCAAAAGAAAATGAAAAAAGAATGAAGAGATCAAAATAGTTGCTTTTAAAAATACATAAATCAATATGTACTTTCGGACTTTGTATTCAATAAATTAAAGGTACGTGAACTATAACATGCATTTTAAAAATATAATAAAAGCCATAAATAGACAAACAATTGAAAGTATAGAAAGTAAAATGATAGGTAAACTTAGCTTCTTTTTTTTTTTTCTTCCCTTTAGAGTTGTTTTAATTCAGCCATTAAATAATTAGACGTTTGACATTTGTTAGCAACAGCATCACATCTTTATATTAAATTTTTAATAGAATTTGTATCAAGTAAGGCGTTGAATTTGGGTTATCGTGGACCCAACGATTGAAAATGTTGATGCTTAAATAATATTTTTATATTCTACAAATATAAGACAAATACTTATAATTCGAGGATATTTCAAATATCTCTAATCCCCTCTCCATGTTCATTCGAACAATGTTTCTGTTCTTGATTTCTAGCTTATCTTTAATTAACTTAAATTATTAAACATTTCTACTGATATTTTCATTTAATCATTGAAATACAAATCAATACTATTTGTACATAAGTTCACGTAATTGTTAGCTGATCTCATGATTATTTTGAAATAATCGAGCTCATTAAGGTCGATCATATATCCATGTAGAGTATATAAATGTATTGAATTGCAATGAAGATAAACGAATCTCGTCATAGTTAAATATAATATGTAGATTAATTTTGTTGTGATTCAAAACACGTTTTCAAAGTGATTTTGAATATAACAAAAATGATTTTAACAATTTCAATATCACTCTCGAACATGCACTAAAACAACAAATACCCAAAAGAAAAGCTCACCCAACACAACTCAAGAAATTAGGTTCCAAGGAGAAGAGCCAACATGAATTGCCTCAATGAAACCCCAAGCCACTTAGTACAACGGATAAAAATATCACAATGCCCTAACTAACCACCTAAAAAGGTTTCAAAGTAGTTCCACCGACACAAACATTACACTCTCTTCAAATACGACAACATACCAGGTATTTTCCAGACCTTAGTTTGTAATATATAATCTCATTAATATGATAAATACAATTAAGTTATGTTCCAATTAAAGATCTTGTGGGAACATCCTTCTCACCAAAGGACATCTCCAAATAGTCGGGCTAAAAGGGCAATCAACAAATGAATGATATCGAAATTCAACTCTGCTATGCAAAGAACACATGCACTAAAAATTATTCGAACACCACTCGCTAATACGATCTTGCATATGTAGTTAATTCGAAACAGCACGTCAGACCATGCCAAATCAAAAGAGGTTAAGACTAAAGTTCCACATATGCCTAAGATGTAAAGACTCCTAAGAAGCACTAACAACCAAAAACAAAGGAGCGAGGTCACACGATCGTATAATTATATTTTCTACATTAAATAATCTTTCATTAAATTTACAATATTTTAAAAAATTCCATGACAATTTTAGTTTCCCAGGGACGCAGAGTTTTGCCCTCAAGCCGTGTTTAAAACAAAACACAGAAACTAGAAAAACATAATAATTTAATAATTAAGAGCAGAAAAGTTAATCAGTATACATTAATTAGTTAATAGTACAAATAATTGCATTATAATGAAATAATGAATGAAATAACAGACCTCTCCTCTTAATCTACATCACTTTTTAATGAGTATTTACAAAAAAAGGCAAACACAGAGATTAAAAAAACTCAACAAAAAATTCAACTGTTGAAATCGTTGGTTCCTTTGCTCGGTCCCGACGGCGGAATTCCTCCTTTTGGCAGAAACCCAAGAAGCAGAGGCCCATACTCCCTCGACAGAGCCGCCACCGGATCCGCCGGAATATCAAGTTTCAACTCCGACACGGCGGCGGAAAGAGATTGATCGCGCAACAATCTGGCCGAAGAAGAAGAAACAGAGATGAAAAGAATCAGAGCAAAGACAAAGAACAATTTTGAGGCTTTGAAGAGATTTGCCATTGAAGGAATTATTTTTTAAAAAAAATAAAAAAAAAATTGAAAGCTTTGAGATGTTGAAAAATTTGGGAGATGTGAAGTGAATGTGGAGTTGGTTTGATTTGAGGGAGATTTATAAAGTGTAATGAAATGAATAGGGAGGCGATTTTGGTTGAAAAGGTCAAAGGTTTTATTTTTAAAATTTTTAATTTATTTAAAGTTTGTACCACACTCGCAAAACACGCGCGGCAATTTTCACGCTCATTTGTTGGAGGTTGATGACACGTGGCAAAGGAAGATTGGTTTGATTTCAAATCTATTAATTTATCATTATATTTTTGGTACAATAGTCTTATGATTTTTTTTGTAAATTTTTTCCTTCTGTTTATGTGACTGAAATTTTATTTGAAGAGTTAGAATTTAAAAGTGAATTTTAAGTGCTTAGTCAACTGTTAAATTTTGTTAACAGTAATAAGATATGATAATTGCTTTTAGATTATTATTAGTATAGGTCATATATTCCTACTTATGTTCTACTTTAATTGTTATTTTTGTGCTACTACTAAGGCTTTGCTTATTCACTTGGTGTATGCTCATGTAGGAAATTGACTTTTATTTTTCTAACTATTCTAATCATATAACTATATTCATTTAGAATAAGTACATGATAGATAATGATAAATGAGTATTTTTTTTAAAGAATGATAATAAAAAATAAAAAAAAAAAAGAAACTTCATGTTATGGAAGTTGCTAGTCACAATTTTCAATTGCAACCTAAAAAATAGGGATGACAAGATCAAAATTCTAATTTTCTTTCTATTTCACCCTCAAACAATTTCATGTCTTAATTTTTATTTGACATTTTAATAGAACTCATTATAAGTTGTAACTATAACTAATTCAAAATTTCAATTATTATAACAATTTTAGTTAAAAGGTGGTTTTTAGCCTCTTTAAAACAACACTCTTGTTGAAGGACTTAATTGCAAGTTTGCAACCAATGTACAACAAATTGAGAGGTGATTTTTTGACTTTTTTTTTTTTAATTATTGTGTTTAATGAAAAACACTCCTAAATGTTGTATTTGTAATATTATATTTGACTTTTTTATAAATATTTTCAATTATACTTAAAATTAATTAGAATATTTAACGAAAGTTATGATATATAATGATGTGGCAATGACTTGGAACAAAAATGAGAACTCAAATACTACTATTCGTTTATTTGTATTCTTGTAGCGAAAATATTCATGTGCTAAAAGTGTTTTTTTTCAAAGGTTTATTCAAAGAGTAATATTACCATATTTGAGGTAAATGGAAGGTTAGAAAGGTATTTGGAAAAATAAAAAATAAAAAAATGTTGGAAAAAGAAAAGTTAGTTGTAGTGGAAAAATCGAGTGACGCGTGAGAGCGTGTAAAGTAGAGAGGGTGGAGAAATTGGCATAGGAGCACACGTCATGTTGACTGTGAAAAAACGTGGGCCCACAATTTGACTAATTTCAGTCCACGTTGGATTTCCAGTGCTGGGTTGTGACGGTGCTACGCGTTTTTAGCGTTGCACAATGCTTGGGCGGCAAGTCTCAAAGCTTTAGTACTCCCCCAACTCCAAGTGCCACTTTCCACCCACCTCTCTAATCCAACTATATTCCCACTGTACTTCCCCCCCTTTTTTTTTTCCTTTGTTCGTTCACTCTAATACTTACTAATGTGATGTCTTTCTTAGAAACACAACTAAACACAATGTCCAACCATAGGTCAACGTGTATTTTTAATTAAGAGGTTAGAAGTTTAAATTTTTTATTTGACATATCGTTAGACTACATAGTTATTTATGTGTTTTTTGATCATTACCAACTTTCACTTTATATTGATCAATTTTAAGAAAAGTTACATTTTTTGTACATGAATCTAGAGAATACGTCAATTGCTTTTGCATATGTTTCAAAATCATGCAGTCTTACTCCCTAAGTTTAAGAATTACTCTAGTTGGCACTCGGATGTTGTCCACGTTCAATGTCGTTGCGGGCCTTTCGTGGGCTTGAACTTTAGCCCCCTTCTCCCTGTTTGGTCTTGCTTTCTGAGATGACCTACATAAGAAATTTACTAATGTGGTGCCGAGTCTATCACGTTTCGATGCCTAAGTTAATATAAGGAGTGTAGAGTCTATCTAAGCACGCAGGAAGTAAGGTTAGGGCTCTCATTTGAGATTATTCACTATTTTTCTTTGGGGTCATTGAATCCATTTGTAATGCCCTTCATTTGACACGCACCTGCAGTTATGTGTAACTCGAGTGGTGTAAGGGTTGTTTTTGGTGAAATTCGATCTTTTTTCGATAGGTATATATTTATCGATTTGACTGGTCGATCAAAACTCTAAGGCATTGACTTTTCTCTTTTGGAATGCACACTTTCCTATGCCTCCTTACACTACCCTATGAATTTGAGTTTGCCCCTAAGCTTTAGACCCTTGGGCAACCCTCAATGATTCCATTTTAGCCCTTCAATTAACTTCTTCCTTAAATGCTTATTTACGGATCTTGGAAGTTTGGAAAAATATCAACGCTGTCCCGATGTTTCGAAATCATAAAGTCAATTAGCCATTCATTGCAATTTTTCAATTTTTTTTTTTTTTTTTAGTTTTTGGGGTTTTGCCCAATTAGATAATTCAGCCGTTAGCTTTGGGCTGAAAGTTGGGAGCCAGTGGCCCAATAATAAAGCACGGCCCAACATGAACCCCAGGCCCAAATTGCAATTACAAGGACGAGCAAAATGGCGGGAACCAGGAAGAATAGGTTGCTCGATTTGGCGGGAAATCTTTTTACCTGCTTCATTGTATTTAGGGCGCCAAATTAAGACGACGGACAGGAGAGAGATAGAGTTACAGAGAGAGAACGCAGCCATGGTTGGACTTCCCTACGATTTCCTCGTTAATCCTCTTGGCGCTGTGAGATCAACCTTCGAGAAGGCCATATCATCGGGTTCTAATCCTGCGTCTTTTGATGGCAAGGACTGGGGCGCTCTCGAACCATTTCGACACTTCCTTTTCGACCAAAATGGTCTATCTAAGGTTCAATCACATCCCAATTTAACTTACGTCTGTTCTCTGTAAGAAATTTTCTTTAGTACCTGAGGCGATCAAGTTCTTTTCCCCTAATTTGTTGATTTCATCATCTATTTGAGTATCCATTCACACAGATGCTCTTGTGTGTGTGTGTGTGGGTGTTCTTCAGTTGGACTAGTTAATAATCAGTTTCGGTGTTCTTAGTCTTCTGTAGTGAATATCATCGGAGAAATCTAGGTTTTTTTTAGCCTCGGGTTAGAATCAAGGGTTTAGTTTTACTAGGTTTTCGAATCAGTCATTTGATGATAGCTTTCTGTAGGTTCCAATTCTTAACGCTTCTAGCGTTAGATGCGTTCAGCCCAATACTCTTGTTCGGTTCCGGGGAATGATACAAGACATGCTGGGAAATGAATTCTATGTTGGCGCTTACAAGGTAATTTTCTTTATCTGTTCAAGATGTTGCTTTGCTGTTTTGATGTGTGTTAAGACTCTCTCTGCTGTTATGAAGGATGGCTCTACTTGGAAAACCACCAAGTTTATGGATTCGTCTCAATGTCCTACTGGATTTTCACCAGATATGCGCATCTGGGAACGCCGTTTGCTATATTGTGTGCCTGTGAGTTTTCAGTAAAAGTCCCTAGTCTGTTAGCTGTTACTGCAAAGTTTTCTACCTTTAAATTTGAGCGTATACAAGTCAAACCCAGTATGCTTGATGACTTATTCTTGAGTACTTTCTTTATCATTCAGGTTCCAGGTCAAAATTCTTGGACAGAATCCTCACGTTTAGGAGAGATCAATCATAGTGCAGAGGGGACATCTGAAAACAGACAGAAGCGTTGCAGAATGGATGAAAATGCTGTTGATCATATGGACTTGCTTGTACTTTTTCCTCTACGACATGCTCTTGTTTTATTTAAACTTTGGGCTATTCATTTCATTCTTGATTTCACCAACACCAAATACATCATAACTTTGTTTATTAAATCTGTATTTGTCCTGTACTTTTTTGTACTTGTTGCATTAATATTTATTAGATTTATTCACGTGCCAGGGATGAGTCTGCATAAATGTTTTGCCTCACCCTTTTCTCTCCACATATTTAAATTATTGCCATTCTCCCTCCTTGGAGCTATTCGGAGTTAATATATTTGAGGGTTTTCTGGCATCGGGCAGGATAGCTTGAAGTATTCTAGTTACTTAGCACTAAATGGAAATATCTCTAGTTGGAATTTCCATCCTAGTTATTTAGCCTCTGAGAAGGTCTGCATGGCCCAGAAAAAGATGAGAACAGAGTTATTACTTGGAATTGGGTTTTCGTAAATTTTCATGGATTTTTGGTATTTGTAGGCTTTAGGTGCCATCACTTGTAGCCCTTTTCTTTTGGCCTGTTGTGCTGAGAGTTATTCCTTGGTCTGGTTTTCTGACATTCCATTTAAATCACAGGCTCCAAATGACGAGCTTCAAAATTCTTCCAGTGGAAAAAAGCTGGTGAGAATATTTTTTTTTTCTGTTACTTGTATGGTTGTGATCATGTAGATTGCTTCATATTATGCAATTTTACTTCTCTCGTTTCATTGTAATTTGACTTATTATTCTCCTTTTGTCTCTTTCATTTTATAGAAAGATGAGCAACTTTCACCGGGCTTACAGTCTCAGCATATTTCAACTGCGGCTACTTCTAGTCTAGGCACTGTTTGTAATGCTGCAAGGGATTTTCTTCCTTGTCTGGTTAAGGTAAGTACTCAACCACTATCCCCGAGTCAGGTTTTCATATAATTGTTATTATCAATTGTGTAGTGGGGTTAAAAGTGTAACTTAATTTTCAGAATATCGATTTATATTGCAGATTTACGATACTGTGGAGTCTGAGTTAAAGTTGAATGATGTTTTTGAGTTTATTGGTGTTATTACCCTCGGCACAGAGCAGAAAGTTGACAAGGATGACTATGATGAGTTTGAAAATGGTTTAAGTGAGGACTTATCAGTTCAATTTCCTCCCGACATGGTATTGATGCATTTTAATTTCTTTCATCATTTTCTTCTATCTAGTTGACTACCAGTGGAAGTGACTGTTAACTAATTATCATAAAGAAATGAACAGGAGTAACGTATAACACATATCACTTATTGTCTACTCCTAATATTATAAGGTCCATAATAGTTTTATGACTTCTAAGATTCACAGCATTAATTTTCCAGAATTATATAGGAATCAAGTAGGGGGAAGCTAAAACAACTTTTAAGTCATTCTAGATAAATTGATATAACATCAAATTCCTATTTTGGTATAGGTACCACGCCTCCATTGTGTTATTCCCAGGAAACTTGCTGCTCATGACTTTCTCCACACTTGCCATGTGTTAGAGGTACTCTATAAGACTATAACTACAAGTGATGTTTGATTTTATCCTCTTGATTTTTTTTTCTGTCACAAGTGTAGCCTTTTTCTGCTTTTTCATTGTATACTGCTCATGTATATAATTTTATATTCTTATGTAACAGCCCACAACCCATCGAATTAAAGAGATACGTACAGCTCTACTGAACCACCTGACCGTTGCTCTTGGCAATGATGGAGTTGCAGCCCATTTTTTGTTGTTGCATCTTCTGTCCAAGGTTAGGGTTAATTCCATGGCCGTAGCTTTTGGTGTCCTTTAATAATAAGGGCATTTCCCTTTAATTCTTCGTAACTGTCATCAAATTCTAACATCTGTTAATCTTGGTTCTATAATTTGAACACTGTTATCATGTATGGCTACAAATATTAATGGACAATTTACTTGAATAGGTGCATGCCAGGGTGGATTCCATGGCAGTGGGTAAACTTTCACTAAACCTCACAGGTTTTAACAGAGAAAGTATGTCCATTTTTGGCAATCAGCTTAGGCTTACTGTCAAGAGCCTTCTTCCATTCACGGAATATATACCTCTCACAGTGGAATATCTAAATACCGCATCACTGGCACCAAAGAAGGACTATGAAATGAACAGGTAACTTAATGGTGAATGACTTTTTCTATCACAGAAATTATGCCGTGAGTTTTTGGTTCAACGCTTCTCTGATTTCATCCAAATTGAAATAATTGGTGTGATATCTTGACAAATTACAGACTTGTTCCTGGTGTACTTCAGCTGGCAGAAGGGTCACATTTGATGATTGATGAAACTCAACTAGAAGTAGGGACACTGAGCTCTCTTGGTGTTGAAAATGCAAGGTTGTTGAAAAATCTAATGGAGTTGCAAAAGGTATTGTGTTGATGCAGCCTATTTGTACGTACACGTTGATGAAATATCTTCTATATTTTTGGTTGAATTACTGGTTCCTCGTCCTTGAATTAATTAAATTAACCTTTTCTCCTCCAGGTCGAATATGATTTCAAGTACTACAAAATGGATATGACGACGGATGTCCAATTGCTTATTTTGTCTGAGGGTAAATCAAACATTTTGCCAGCTGATTTGGTTGTGCCTTTCCAACCTTCATCAGTTGGTTCATCCGCAATTACTGATATGGATGCACTCGAAGCGTGGAGGTGGTACTTATCTAATGTAAGGTCATTGCCACATTCCATTGAGTCAGAAATGCAGCAGGTACCTATTAGGTTTACTCTATGAAAGCGAGCATGTCAAATTGCCAATTATTCTCTTGCGCTTGAAATTCTTTAATTAATTTTGGGATCTATTATGTAACAGGTTGTAGAAAATGACTTGGTGGCAGCAAAGCAGGCAGATAGGAACTTAGGCAGCCAAGACTTCAGCAGGCAAGTTGTACATGTTTACTTGCAAAATGTTCATTTCTAGTTGTCATTACCTCATAGTATTCAACCTCTGTCATTTTTGTCAGGTTGCTAACGATAGGTCGCCTGATATCTGCAAGTTATGGAGAAACCTCCCTGTCATTGGAACATTGGCAGATGGTCAAGGAACTAGAAAGGCTGAGAAGGGAGAGGCTCACATGAGGTATTCTGTACAACACACTTGACACTTCATTGTATCTATTCCTGCCGATGGGAGGTTTAGACTTTGTTGTATTGTATTGCACCATTGCGTGTCTGTAAATCTTATGGTTAGGAATGCACCAAACCACATGAAACAATTAGACAGCGTCTAATGTTTTGCAAACAAGTGGAGTTTAGCGGAGTTTCAACTTCCAAGAAGAAAACCAATTCCCACATCGGTCCAAGATTTAAACTTTTGTCATTAGTACTAGTAGCCTCATACACTTGTGTTGGAACTTACCGCACCGAATTCAACAAGAGAAGAGTCTGCCACTGCCATGCTTTCGCGTGTGCTGCCCAAAAGCAATTGTAATTGATATCTTTCTTTTTGGGGATTTTATTTATAGAAGTGTTGATAAAACACTTGTCTTGGATACTGAATGAAATATTAAATTTTCTACAATGTTGAAAGTAACCTTTATTTATTTATTTATTTATTTTTGACGAAGTAACCAAAGAAAACCAAACCAAGCTACTCCTTCACTTCCTCATCACGGATGAGGAGAATAAAACCAGGAAAGATATTTTCAGATCAGAGAACAATCTTGAGAGGATACCAAAATTGTAATAGCATGAATAGTTTTGTTCTTTTCTCTAGGGATGTGACAAAAAAGAGATATTAATAGAGTTAGCAACAAAAATAATGTCTTCAATGAGAATCCTGATATTAGCTAAGCAGTTACATCGGTCGTTAGAGGTGGATCCTGATGCCTTGAAGTTATCAATTTGCTGAAGGTAACTTCAAGACTTGATCTTCATGTAATCTATTTTGTTAACATTGTGAGTACACAAAGACATTTGATCTGTACACTATTGTACACAAGAATTGACCAAAAATATCTTGCAACTTGTGTCATAGTTTGGATAAAGTTTCTCTTGAAAGGACAGGTAGTTGAGAGATGGAGGTGTGTATTAAGTTATGGATATAACATCAGTCAACTCATTGACTAAATTAGTTGAGATTTGTATAAATATTAAAGAGTGGCAGTGGGAGGTGTAGATAAGTAGCTTCATAGTTACTCCTTTGGGTTGTGTTGTGTGATAATATGCTACGCTTTTCACACGCAGAGAAAAAAGAGAGAACAATTGGAAAAGCAAAGGCAAAGCTGATAGCATCAACAATAATAGGGCCACAGGGCAGGTAGTAGGATCTTTAGAATGAGTGTTAGGAAGTATGGAACCACATATTAATGTAATATAATGGTGTCATTTCATCAGACAAGAACCTAAATACGTGTCCCAGTTATCACAAAGACCTTTGAGTTGTGTTGTGGACCATGTCTTGTCTTGTCTCTGATGCCTCAATAACCTCCAAAAATGGTCTTTTTTTTTTTTTTTTTTTTTTGGGGGGGGGGGGGGGGGGGGGGTTGTGATTACAAAATTGGAATAGAAGAACGCACACATGCCTCATAATTTCGTGTCAGATCAAAAACCTTGATCAGATGCAAGAATATGTGCTGCTCATCTTGTTGTCTTAACTCTCTCTCTCCCCTTGATTCTCTTTTTCTTATTCCAGAATTCAGGGGTTGTCTAAGTCAAAGTTATCGATTCATTATTATTACCCCAAAAAAAAAAAAAAAATTAGTAATGAAAAGATGAGTACAGGTGTTTGGATAATGTGTGTTTGTTTTGAATTTGTAAGCTTAGTTCTTCAAAAAGAAATATAAAACGGCGTGAAGCGTGGCGTAGCCTTTGGGCTTCACATGAAAGTGAAGAGAAGGAAGCATCACCTTCATGGCTTTGGTGGCAATGCCTCATCTTGTTCCTTCCAGAATCCCCACTCCACACAACCACATCACAAGTATCATCTTTTTCTTTATTCCCCCCATACAATTCTTTTTTTCCTTACTTTTTTCGGGTTTAAGTGCTACCTTTCATTTTGTATTACCTTTCATTTTGTATTTTCGATCTTGGTTCATCTTAATCTATGTAATTTTAACTTTGGTTCATTTTGGTATGTTAAAGTATTTTTTTTCCATAAAAATTTACCTCAAATATCTAAAGACCATATTGGTAGATTGGGTTTCATTGACTTTAAACAAATATTTGAGGGGGCGTTCGGGGCTCAAAGTTGGTTATTACTCATAGTTTTTGTTCAAGGTGCATTAGCTGTGTAGGAAATAGTAAACATAGAAGAGATGATGGTTAGAAAATAGTAAATATTGTAATAAAAAGGGATTTTAAATAGTATTATTGCTTGTAAATAGTTGTAAACACCACTATTATATTTGGAGCCCCAAACATGAAGTGAAACTATAATAGGTCACCCCACCTACTTCAAGTTGGGGGCCCAAACAACCCGATGGTGTTAGAGATTTCAAAGTTAGATTATGAAAGTTGCAAGTTGAAAATGTTGTGTCCTACATTATGTTTCCTTAAAAATTTGTTAATATATGACACCCTAAATTGAAAAATGAGGGAACATGTTGTTGACCTTTCGATTTATCATCATAAAAAGTCAAACCCTTGGTGTCCTCCCATTGTAGCTAAGCTAAGCAAGCTATATCAAATTGTAAGGATCAATTAAAAATTTAATGATACAAATTCTTTTAAAAAAATTATTATAATCATGAAATAATAATGTATACTAATACTATACTTCGTTGTGTACGGTTTTTCGGGCAGGATCTTCTTCATCAACGAGCTGCCCGTTAGATCCGCTGACCTCATCTTTGAACTTCAAAAGTCCACATTTTTCCAAACCAGCTGAACTCCAATCCCATACATGCAACACCACGTAAGTCCCAATTCCACCAATCAAACCATACGCTATGGAATAAGTCAACGGCATTAAAATCAACGTCATGAAGGCCGGAATCGCCTGCTGCATGTCATTCCATTCAATCTCTACAACCGCCTTCATCATCAAAACCCCCACCAGTATCAACGGCGGCCCCACCGCCCACGCCGGAATCGACGCCAACAACGGCGTAAAGAAAAACGCTAGAAAGAAATAAACCGCCACCGTCAAAGCCGTCAGCCCTGTTCTCCCTCCTTCCCTTATTCCCGTCGACGACTCAATGAACGTCGTCACTGGCGAAGTCCCTAGTAAAGAACCGACAACAATGGCGGTTGCATCAGACATGAAAGCAAAATATTGACCCTCGAAATCCCCATTTTGATCAATGAAACCGGCAAATCGTGCCATTGAATAAAGGGTTCCAGTGGTATCCAAAATATCCACGTATAAGAAAGTGATCATAGCTTCCCAAAAGTGAGGCTTCCCCAAATCCTTAAAGCTAAGTGCTCCAGCTGTGCTTTTAATTGTGTGTATATCCACAACTTTCTTAAAGTACTTATACGCCGCCTCCCCTGACGCCGTTTCTGAAAACGCCGTTACACTCGTTTTTGGAATCCATGAAACCGCCGTCACGAATATGATCCCGTAAATCATAGCTCCTTTTATGTTTTTCACCAAACAATACGCAATTATTACGAATCCCACTATTCCCAGCCACATCCTTGGGCTTTCCATTCGCCCATTCAAACAGAGGATTCCTTCTGAAGCTGTTCCTCCGGCCATTACACTCACCGTTCCGTTCAGGTAACTCACCACCGGCGCTACTGACACTCGGGAGGATTCTGGGCAGCCTCCAATTGTCACTAATGTCGATGGATTGAAGGCGATTAAACCAATTCCTTGGCTGCTCTGTAATCCGATGAAGGCTAAAAACAGACCAATTCCGGCAGAGGAACTGATTCGGACTGGCTTTGGGATTAATTTCGCTAACTTTGCACGAAACCCAATTGCGGAAATTAGTAAAAAGATTAACCCCTCCATTAGAACGGCGGTTAAGGCGCTCTGGTAAGATATATTACCGGAGCCATGGAATCCGACGACGGTGTAAGCGAAATAAGCGTTAGTTCCCATTCCTGGCGCTAAAGCTAGAGGAAGGTTTGCAAAAACGCCCATTATAACGCAGCCAATTAGTGACGAAGCAATCGTCGCTACAATCAAGTCTCTACGGACCTGATCGAGGCAATCGACGTAGCCGGGATTGACCGGGTCGAACATGCAGGACTGGTCGGGTTGGATGATGCGGAGATCCGACCCGGTACAGTTGGGGATTGAAATTGAAGGATCGGAACAGAGAGGGATACAATCGGATTGGGAACAGGTGGCACCGGAGTCGGCGAGGATGGAGGCGTTGACGGCTAAGATATAGGCCATGGTTAAGAAGGTGGCGGTGCCGGCGCGGAGCTCGGTGGTGAAGTTGGAATTTCTTTCGGTTATTTTGAACCGCTTGCCGATCCAGCTTTTGGCGACGGCGGAGTTCAGCCGGTTCAGACGGCCCGGTTGCGACGTGGTTTCGATTTCCATGATTAGGAAAGGGGAATTTGGAGATGGGGAAGCTGTATCTATGAACACATAATTGGTTTAGATATAAATAAATTTGAAAGAAGAAGAAGAAGAAGAAGAGGAGAAGGAGGAGGAGGATTAGATTCTGGAACCGGATCTCTCTCAGTTTAGTTTCATTCAGTCAAGCCTCATTATTGTTATTGTTATTTTTTAAAAATATTATTTTAATTATTCTTGTATGTATATAAATTATAAACTTTGGGGTTTCATTTTTTTTTCCTAGGACAAGATTTTTTTAAAAAAATATTGTTGTTATCTTTTTTTTTTTTTTATTAGACTGAAATTAAGAAAATACTTAAAGTGCATTTCGGATGCACTATAGTTATGTATCTTATCAAATTGTCTAATTATAATTTGTCATTCTATTCTTTTAAAAAAATATTTTTTAATTTATTTTTTTGTGTGTCATGGGAATGAGATGGGTAAAGATGAGTGCATCTAAATATTGCTCTTGAAATTACAGACGTTTCGGTCTCCAAGTTTTTACAATTGTGAAAAAAGTTAAAATACCATTTTAATCTATAAATTTTGTAAATTGTTCAATTTTAGTTTATATTTTTTTAAATATTCAATTTTAATTCATGTATTTTCAATAAATTTTAAATTTTAAATTTAGTTCTCGAAGTATTTTTTAAAAGTAGAAATTGGTTAAATAATAACAATAAATTCAATGCGAAGAAATACAATATGTAAATATATTTCAAAATTTATAGTGAAAATGATAAAAAAAAAAAAACCTTTGAAAAAAATCAATGATAAATTAGCCGTAAGACTAAAATTAAAATTTATTGAAATTTTATAGACTAAAATTGGACATTTAAAAGTATAGAGATTGAAATTGAACAAATTTCTTTTGGAGTACAATAAAGACGAGTATTGATCCTTCAACTTTTTTTTTTTAAAAAAAGATCATGGTAATTTATATTGAGCTAATCTCACTTTAGAAAATGAAAAATTTTTAAAAATAGAAAAATAAGGAAAATTATTTACACAAAATAGCAAAATTTTTAGATAGTTGTGATAGACATTAATAGAAGTGTATCGGGGTCTATTAATAATAGAAATGATAGAAGTTTATCACCGATAGATATTGACTGTCTATTAATACTTTTTTTTTTTGCTTTTTTTTTTTTTTTTGTAAATAATTTGATATTTTTTTTATTTGTGAATTATTTTTTTTTTTGCAGAGTATGTGGATAAAACTGATATTTTAAAAAAATGAAAATGACAAGTATTACAAAGTTCCCAGCTAAGAGCAAGACGGGCATTAATAGAAAAGATAACTGTGGATATTAGTTAGATGAGAACGACTTTTCCTTTTCCTCCTTTTATTTATTGGATTTTTCTTTTAATATTTAATTTGATGAGTTTAATATTTAAATGTCGTAAAGAATTTGGATGTCAACCGATGTCATAATTTCTTACTTTTTTTTTTTTTGGAAGATGTCACAATCACACTATTTATTAGTATTAGTTGTTTTTTATTTCTTTTTTTTTTTCGTTTAATCAAATTATGTTATGGAAAGTGACTTGGTTCATGGCTAAACTATTAAAATAGATATATTTTAACGAAATTGAAAAGTAATTATGAAAATTATTTAATTGTCTAAGTGCATAAAATGATTTTAAAATTAATTTTATACTTTCAAAATCATGAAAATCATATTTAAATCAAAGAAAAAAAAAGAAAGGAGGGAGCTCTCTTTCATACACTAGTGGGAAACTTAGTTGAGTAGGTGGTTTTTAAATATATAATTTTTTTTAAAAAAAATAAATCTTGAAATATATTTTTTCGTTTATTAAATACCAAATGTGAATCAACCTTTCATTTCTTTACCAAAAAAAAAAAAGTATAGTTTATGGGGGAGGTTAGAATAGTGACTTCCAATTAAAGTCACTTACACATTACTTAATTGGTCAAAATGTTAAAAAATCAAATATAAAAATAAAATTAAACGATAAAGGAAAAAATAATAATAAAAATGGATGAATATTTAAAAATTGGGGAGATGCATGGTTTGAAATAATAGGCAAATTAGCTGTGGAGGTTCGGCCTCTATCACTTTCACTATTCTTTGTGGGAATTGAAAGTGGGTGGTTGAGTGAAGAAACAAAACAACACATTTTTTCAACGATATATATTTTCGGTTTAGTTTAACTACTACTTTCGTCTCTATATTTTTTTTACTCTCTATATTTTTAAAATTTTCATTTTAGCTTATATATTTTTAATTTTGGTTCATTTTAGTCTTAATATTTTTTAAAAAATGATCAGTTTGTTTCATTTCATTTTTAAGAGAAAAATGATCACTTTTTGAAAGTTCAAGGACCTAAATGAATAAAAGTTGAAAGTAGAAGGACCAAACTGAACTAATTAAAATTGAAAGTACATAGACTAAAATAATAATTTTGAAAATAAGGGACCAAAGTAAACAAAAACAAAAAGTAGGACAACAGTATTTGAATTAGGGCAATGATCACCTAACCCTTATACACTCCACTTATTAACTACGCAAAAATAAAATTATAAAAAAAATATTTTAAACAAAAAAAATTACATAACAATATTTATTGGACAATATTGGGAATATATTAAGATATGTGCATCAGGACCATCCAAGTTTTTTTTCTTTAAATTAAACCATTCAATTTCGGCGGTCATGACTTCAATTTAAAACTTTCCACTTATTTTTTTTTTATTTTCAATTTATATAACTATAACAATTATTACATTTTTTTTTAAAAAAAATAAAGTTTTGACTTTTTTTCTCCTTATAAATACAATATTCAATGAAAGCTGCGCCTTTCATAGGCTTGGTTACTTGAAAGCAACATTCTTTGTTTCACACTAAGCTTTGATATTATTCCAAACCAATGAATTTGAAGCCTGATTTTAATACAAATGTAAAAGGAAAGGATTTTATGAATTTTTTTCCCTACTAAAAACTATATTTTAAAACATTAAAAATTACAATTTTTTTTTTTTTTTTTTTTAAATTTTAGACCTAAGTTCATATGTTGAAATTATCTGATACCAATATAATATTATGTTGTCATTTCTTGTACGTCATCTATTCTTGGAGGATAATGAAGACATGATTTTTGTCTAACTTTGTTTCATTTTCTTCCTAAAAGCATGCTCTTGTTTGATAAAAGTTAGAAAGCAACCACACATCAAACCACTTCTTTACCACAATGCTTATCAATTCTCTCCATCAACATTTCTTTCTTTCTTTTTTTTTTTTTGGTTGATTCCCTTTTTAAATTTGTTTTCATTAGAGCTTGTCTAACCTCCAATAGTAATAAATAACTATGTTTACTATAATGAACTACATCGATTCTATTTATAAGATAATGGATATTATATTAAATTTATATGCAAGTTTCATACTAAATATATTAAATTTATCTCTTATTAGCTTTCTTTTGTTGTAAGAAAATACTAAGAAACTCTCAATATAATACTTAGTTAGCTATAATTTAATTCTAAATCTCTCACGAAAATGAAAAAAAAAACTCTCAATAAAATGCTTAACAAGCTATATGACCTGTAAATGTCTCACACAACAAGATGAAAATTTAGGTCTGTAGACCCTTAAATTTGTCTAGTGTTCTATTTTTCCATCTTCATTTTTAGTATTTTTTTTGTGTCTTTTTCCATAATTTAGAATATAGTGTAAGAAAATAAATAAACCGAATCTTTGAATAATTAATTGTTTTTTTTCTCGGTATTATTGATAAGAAACAAAATAAAAGATTTTTCTTCTCCTTCTTTGTACTTCTTTGTAGAGGGGATATTTTGGATTAATGCTTAAATCTTTCTTTCATGAAACAAAAGTTTATTTAGTTAACTTTTGAAAATAACTAATTAAGCCAAATATTTTTTTAAAAAAGCAAAACAATACTAAACATTTTTCCTCTTGATTCTTCTCAAGTAATTAGAATTTCATATTATTTTCCTAAATATTATTAAGCAACTTTTCATATCAAAAAAAGAAAAGACAACTTTTAATAATTGTGAGCATGTAATTGCACGTTTTTAAGAACATTTTCTAGGACGGAACCTTATAAAAGCATGTGTTGTTTTTTATTTTTTATTTTTTTTAAAGCAATTTCATAAAAAGTCATCTTTTAAAAAAAACTTCTATTTTATTTTTGGATTTTTTCTAAACCATCTATGGATATTTTCAATACATTTCACTTCTTTAAAAATTTAAAGCTAAAGAGTTTTTCGTTTTGATTTCATTGTTCACATTTTTATAATGGTTGCTTTCGAATATAGAAAAATGAGCAAAACTATTTACAAATATAGAAAATTTTTATAGTCTATCAGTGATAGACCGCGATAGAATTATTTGCTTGAGTGATAGAAAGTGATAGAATTCTATTACGGTCTATCACTGATAGACAATGAAAATTTTCTATCTTTGTAAATAATTTGATATTTTTTCTGTTTATAGTAATTTCCCTTTTTAAAATTAACAAACTATTTTTTTTTTAAATAAAATAAAAAATTTCTATAACATAAACTAAGGATTCAAGATGATGATTTCTTAATATACTTGAGTTGGCGAATTTATTTTGAAATGTGAAATTAACTTTAAATAATTTTATGCTACTCATAATGATTGTTTATTATTTATTTTAATAATAATGATGAGACATTTACAAATAAAATAAAAATATTTTTTATAAAGGTATTTTTTAAGAAAATTAACATGAGAAAAGTAAAATTTCATTTTTTTAAACCAGTATCGTGATGCGCTAATATCCTTTTATACTCTAAAGACTTTTGAACCCTAAAATTTCTATTTGAAAACTATTTAGCATATTTTGAATTTGAGTAGTCAATCTCACTCTCTAAATCAAGACTATCAACAACTTTATTTTTCTCATCTTGAAAATAAAGTCGAGTGCTCTACGTCGCAAACTCGTAGCGACAAGGTTTAATCTTTGAACCTTCAAGTTTGCGTCAAATAATAAAGATTCTTGTGAATTTCAAAAAACTTCTAATATGTCATTGAACTTTCAATTTTGTGTGTAAATAGGGTGACACAAAACTATCAAAAGTGTGACATATAAGTCTCTGACTCTAAACCTTCGATTTTGTATCTAATAAGTTTTTTAACTTCGACAATTTTTAAAACTCATTAATTTATTGAATACAAACTAAAAGTTTGATATTGATCTATTAGTCATGAAATTAAAATTATTATATATAATAAATTCATTAATTTTTTTAATAAATGTTGAATATGTCAAAGATCTACTAGACATCGGACAAAATTGATAGTTTTAGAGACTTATTAGATACTTTAAAGACCTATGAGATCCAAATATAAAAGCTTAAATATTCAAATTTATAATTTTTTTTTGAAAAAAATTCAAATTTGAAATTTACTTTCCACATTGTAACCAATCAATCGTAATATAAAAAAGGTCCATTTAAATATGTTTTCAGAAAATTAGTTAACACTATTATGTGAATTATGAATAATAATAAAAAAAATTAAAATTTACTTTTGGTCCCTGAACTTTGATTTGTAACAAGTTAGTCCTTATACTTTCATTTTTGTAACAGTTTAGTCCCTAGACTTTACTATGTAACAAGTTAATCCCTGTACTTTAAATTTTTTAACGATTTAGTCCCTATTGTAGAAATTAAGGTTAAGACTGAATGAAATTTCTTGCATAAATAAACCAATAACCTAATTAGAGATTCCATATTTTTATAAAATACAAAGTCTACATCATAAAATAATAAAAATTGACATATAATTTTGATGATTTTTTTTACGTTAGGGACTAAATTGTCACAAATTTGAAAGTACAATGACTAAATTGTTACATACTAAAGTTCATGGACTAAATTGTTACAAAATGGAAAGTACAAAAACTAAATCGTTACAAATCAAAGTTCATGGACTAAATTGTTACTTTCATAAAAATTTAGAGACCAAAAGTATTTTTTTAACCTAAAATATTAGTACGATTACATCAATTTTAATTATGCAGCAGTAAATATAGTCTTATTTGCATTTAATATATGAAATTAGTGAAAACTATATATATATATATAGAAGATGGTACTTAGCTGTCCCTTCATTAAATATATTAGAAAAAAGAATGATGAAATGGTTATTCAGCTGGACAGCATCATTTCAGCACAATGTGCTAGGATTACATGTTGGGTTTAGTGACATCAATATATATATATATTTTCTTTCTAGATATTGATAATGACACCCACATTGGAATATATCCCTTCCATCATATGTGGCACAAATTAAGTTTTGCATCCATTTCAATATTCATAATCATTTTTTGGTTTAATTAATTCTAACTATTTAATTTCTTCATCTATAATATCACTACAGGAATCAATAATATATATATAAAATAAATTAATTACATCTTATATACTTATTTGGGTTTTAAGTTTCTAAACTATTTTATTTAATTCTTAAATTTTATTTTTTTTAAAAATGATTTATTTGAAAACTCAACACTTGTCCCACTAACTAGGATGTGGTTTCAAATATTTGTGCATATTAGATGTCTCTTTATCTTATAAGATGCATTAATAAACACAATTAAGTAAGCTTTGTTTTCTAAAAGAATATCATATTCCTTAGAGTTGGAATCACTAATGTACTATTTATGATTAATTAAGAAATTACCAAAGTCCAAAGCTACCACCAAAATGGGCCACATGAGATCTAGTCCCATGAGATTTAAAATAATCATTATTCTATCCAAAATACTACATAATGATTTTTTTAAGTAATATACAATTTTAAGTACTAAATATTTAGTTATCAAATCACAGGTGACAACATCATCAATTTATAGAGAGTGATCTTCTAACTAGATGTAAGAGATATTGATTTTTCTGAGCATGACAAACTTAGATCGTGAGAAACAAATTACAGTTTCAAAGACAAAAAGAAAAAAAAAATAGAATAATCTTTTGTAGATGGAAAGCTTGAAAATGTCATTGACAAAAATTTGGACTTCATGTCGTTGAAACAGTCCTGACATACAATTAATTTTCAGAGAATTATTGAGTTTATTTCAACCCTAAATTAATCTACTTCTTAAAATATACAAAAATAATCTTTAAGAGAGCAATAACTTCAACAAACTTGACGAAACCCATGAGCTTTAAATTTTTGTTGTATCCAAACAGGATTGTGTGTGTGTTTTTTTAATAATAATAAATAGTTATTATTATTATTTTGTTTTGACCTACCAAACATTCAATGCAAGGAATGTGTAATTAACATATATAACAAATCATCCACTTGCAAATTTAGGTGTTAATAGGAAAAATGTAAACCTATTTACAGAAAATAACAAAAAAAAAAAAAAAAACTATAAATATTGATCGACTTCTATCAACATCTATCAGTGATAGACTTTTATCATTTCTATCACTGATACATCCTGATAGACTTCTATCAGTATCTATCACAACTATCTAAAAATTTTGCTATTTTATATAAATAGTTTAAAAATTCTTATATATATATATATATATATAGTTAAAGTTGAAAGCAACAAAAACCCGACTGCTAATAATTTAATTAATTAATTAATGGGAAACTCCCTTTTTTTTCTTTTGTAAATTTCACTTTTAGATTGATGGTTACCTTGAGGATTGTCACACTTTAATTTGGAAAACTACTTTTGGTTGGGATATATACTAATTAGGTTTCATACAAAGCCTTTTTCACTTGCATTTTCTATACAATAAAAACCACAGATATTTTCTATGAATCCCCCCTTTGCATGCTTTTAGACCAAAAGCAAAAGCAAAAGCATTACATTAAAATTAAAGTTAGGTTTTAAAAAAAAACAAAATGATTAATACAAAATTATAGGGAAATGATAGTCTAATTAATCCAAATTAAGTTTTTGGGACCCAGATTGAAACCCTACTGCCCAATCTGTTTCTGAAAGCTAATCAATGTTTTTGGTTTAATTTAGTGAAAGATAAAATTAATTATATAAAGATGAAAGTACAAAATGGGGTTCCAAGATATTCTTCCAATTTTTTTTGTGATGCTTTGCTTCAATATCATTATTTGTTGTTAATTGGGATTGGAGCATCCAATAGATTCATACTTTTTCCTCACTAATTTACTAATTAGGGTTTTTGTTTTTGTTTTTTTTTTTTTTGGGGATCTTTTTACTACCCACTAACAACAGCTGAAAAATGTTTAATTGACACATAATACAATGCCTATTTATTATTTTTTTATTTTAATAAATTATTCTTATTATAGGGTAACCTAATATCCATTTGTGTGAGATGGTAACACTAACACCTGTATAAATGCGACAAATATTCAAGAAAAAGGGATAAAAAGTTGCCTCAAGATCAAAATCAATTCAAAGGGTTTCTAACTAATATAAAATTCTCCACTAGTTATAAAGCCTTAACTTTGTATTCAAAATAAGAAAATATATCCTAATTAATAATATAAAACTAACAAAAATATCTCTATTTTTATTTTTAAAAAAATTATTATAAATAGAAAAAATATCAAACTATTTACAAATATACAAAAAAATTCCATTATCTATCAACGATAGATTGTGATAGACTTCTATCGGCTCAAACGATAGAAGTCTATTGTAGTCTATTCCTGATAGACAGTGAAATTTTTGTATATTTATAAATAGTTTCACTCTTTTTTTATATATATTTAAAAATAATTCTTTAAAAAATATATAATTTTATTTAAGTAAATAAAATTTCATATTTTATCATCATTAATTATGATCAAAATGGGTCTCAATAATGTTTTTTCACTATTAAAATTGAAATAAAAATTCCACTATCATAGTTATTTTAAATTAATTAATTAATTGAAAGATAAAATCGAGGACAAAAATTATATATTATAGTAAAAATTCAAAAATAAAAGTGTAAAATTTAAAAACTAAAAAATATAACATGTTAAAATGATCCAATAAAAACTCTACTAAAAACATGACAAAAGAAAATGTTTATTTTCTTTCCAAAAATTAAATTATAAGCTAGATCATTCTTGAAACTAACCAAAAAATTAGTTTTATTCATATATTTTAATTAAGATTATGTCTATATAATCTATGTATTTGAAGAATGTTTTAGGCATTTGGTTTGTGATCTAATTTTCGCTTTTATGTTTTCAAAAATGAAAAAATACAAAGAAAATAATGAAAATATGGCCTATTTTGAAAAGAAAAAAGAAAAAAAGAAAAAAAGAAAGATAAGATGTAGTTCCAAATAAATCATCTCATTATTAATTATTTTAAATTATTTGTCTGATTTTACCAAACACATTAATCTTTTTCTTCATCTTCAAATTTACAATCAAGCAAACAATTTTGAATTCCAATTTAACTGTTTTCAGATATTAAGATTTTTTTTTTTATAAAAAAAATAGAATTCTATGTTAAAAAAAAAAAAAAAAACTTTAGTTTTCGGGAACTAAATGAAACCTGATAGATTATATAGTTTTTCTAATTAACTCAATCAGCATATATTGTAGAGGTGATAAATTGAACCATCAACTTTTTAGATAGTGTTGTTAAAAAAAAAAAAAAAAAAAAAAAAAACCTTTAAGATAGTAAGCTCTTATCCTTTAGAATCTATTGGTTTAGAAAAGTTCGATATGCGAATGAGGTTCATGTCGTTTTTGTTGATTCTGTTTGCCACCTCCATCACTATGATTCTATTTAAGGCTTACTTTTGATCAACTACAAGAGTAACTCTATCTCTTATGACTTAGTTTTTCATGCTCGAAGATTTAGATATTCAATGATCTAGTTTAAAGACTATCCCATATGATCGAATTTGTTCTTCTAATTTCTTTGATTTAATTGTTATTCGTCCTCTTATCTATTGAGTTATATGTTTGGATATATAAATTACATCTACAAAAGTTTTTTTTTTTTGTATAGAACATTTAATTATGCTTTACTTTGGTGAGTACATTTAAAAATTAAATAAGTAAGAGGTTTGTTATATTATATGTATGAATGTGTAGAATGAGGTGATAGACACAAAAATTATAACATAATAAGGGAGAATAATGTTAAATGCTTTAAAACAAGTGGCAGCCTTACAAAGCCTCTATTCTTCTCATTCTAAGATGGAGACTTTATGGATAAATATCACCTTCTTTTTCTACAATAATAATAATTAAAAAAAACATTTTTTTTTTCCATGGATATTTATCTTCAAATATGGGGGTCGATTGATGGGTACGTGAGAGAGCATATTATAACTTTTAATTGAGTGTAAGAATTTTATTTATTCCTTTGCAAAAAAAAAAAAAAAAAGAAAAAAGAAAAAAAGATTTATTCCGTGGGCATTTCTAACACATTTTTGACATGTGTGGGCCAATCAACACTCTCAATCGCTAATTTGCATAATATTAGATTAGATAAATACAACCAAAACACCACAAATATAACTTTTCTATTTAGTCCTTAATTATTCAAAACATTTCAATTTAGTCTTTTCTATTTTGACATTTTTGAATTACCCCTTAATTTTTTTTGTCATTTTTTTTTCTTGAAAGATAAAAAAAGATTGGGGTTGAATTCTTCAAACATCGTGCGAAAAGGTTAATAATATTTTGACTAATTTTTTTTTAATATAATAGGGACAAATGAATTTGAATCACAAACTTTGTGGTCGCTAATATATATTGACGGCAGTTGAACTATGCTCTTTTTTTTTTAGTAATATTTTAACTAATTGATTTATGTTTATATGAACTTTTTTATTAGTAGATGTGAAATATGATTAACGTTAAGTTAACATAGTATTTAGTGAGACAGAATTTAAAAGGACAATCAACCCATGAAATTCTAATTTATCTTCTATGTTCTAATTCTACTTTAATTGATTTATATTCGTTTTTGGTAATTATTTTGTTATTAATTTTATACTTTTAAAAATTAGCTTTATTTTCTCATAATTTTTTGTGAGCTTTTCACCTTTAGTTAAGACACTACTATTGACTTTTCACCTACTTATTGTTTAAAAAAAAAAAAAAAAAAGTGATATGATTGAAAGTTGGAAATAAAAGGAAAATATTATCACGGCAAAGAGAACTTTTTACAATAATTATTTTTAGTATGATATTCTCTAGTCTCATCATGATTCCAAGAAAGCAATTAAATTATAGGTATATGGGAGGAGGGATTATTTGCATTTCTATTAAATTCTTAGGCTTTTGATAATTAATTGGTTTTTAATTTTTTTTATTTACAATTCAGTTTTTTCGATTCTAAAAAAGTTTTTTAAATTGTTAAGGAATTTAAAAAAAAAAATCGTTTCTAACAGGAAAAATTTTTAAAAATAAAAAAAATAAAGAAAACTATTTACACAAAATAACAAAATTTTTAGATAGTTGTGATAGATGCGGATAGAAGTCTATTATGGTCTATCAGCGATAAAAATAATAGAAATCTATCACTTATCGATGCTAATAGAAGTCCATCAATGTCTATTAGTATTTTTTTTTTGTTATTTTCTATAAATAGTTTGACATTTTCTCTGCATTTAAAAATTTTCTTTTCTAAAATTTGGTTTCCGCTTTTCAAAATGTGCAGGGTTTTTAAGTAATGAAATTGAATAAATTGTTTCAATAAAATGCCGCTGGTTCAACCGTTGATTTTAGAAAAAAGTATTTTTTAAAAAACTCATTTTTATTTAAACTCTTTTGATAAATTGTTTAAGATACACTTCAAAAGCTATTTTGAGTGATTACCAAACACTTCAATTTTTTTTCCAAAATAATTTATTTTTTACATTAAATACTTGAAAATGTATTCCAAACACACACTCAATCTCTTTTATATACAATTATTCATATATTGTATAGGAAATAAATTTATCATAAGGAAACATTGTGAATTTGTTGGGTCAAATTAATTGTTTTCGTTGTTTCCTTATCCTCCTATAATTTTCTTTTACAAAAATAAAATTATTTTATTGTATTTTGTCAATATATTTTTGTTATTTTTCTTCATATTATTTATGATTAATCAATACATTTAAAATATTGATATTGTTTTATCAATATAAATTTTTTTAAAAAGTTAAAAATAAATATATAATTTCATAATTATGTAGAGTAGATGAAATAATATTTAAAAGAAAAGTTTGATTTTATTTTTATAAAAAAATATAAAACTAAAAAAATCATCAAAACTTATTTTGAATTTTTTTTAAAAAAAAGCAAAAATATAATTATCAAACATGCTTATAATTTTTCAATTTTTAAAAAACAAAAAACCAAAAATAATTATCAAACATGTATAGTTTTTGTTTTTTATAAAACAAAAAAATCAAAAATAAATTTTTAAAAATCAAATAGTTATCAAACGAGACTTTAATTTTTATTTCTATTTTCATCTTATAACTCTTTCTCTTCAACATATTATTAAAAAAAAATTGTCTATTTACTTATACTGATAGAACGCAAATCAATATAATACATATATAAATTTTATACAAGTACATGTCTTAACTCTCATAATATTGTAAAGAAAATATCGAAACTTTTTTATTTGAGAAGGAAAATAGTGAAAGAAATAATTTACGTGCCATTATAGGTGAATTTATATTTTAGAAGAGAAATAACCAACAAAATAAAAAAAAAAATAACACGCAAATATGGTGTTTGTCACAAATACTCGGATGCTTAAGTTAGTTTAGAGTATAGTAGAAGGTAGTAAACTTTTTAGGAAAGAAGATAAATTTACTTTTTATGAAGCTATTATGATGTATTAAAAGGAAGTAAGCCAAAAGTTTGCCTTATCCTATTTCGGATTAGGTTGAAATTGGGCTACTTCTCTTGGTTTAGTTGGATCCCTATTTGGGCTTTTAAGGCCCAATTTTTTGTTTGATCCAAACTTAAATAGTATCGAACTTATTTTATCTCAATTTTATCCTTTTGTACTCCATTTTGGATTTGTTTTTTTTTTTTTTTTTTTAGTCTAAAGTCACCAATGTTACTAGGGGTAGGGGTGTTCGTAGGTTGGGTTGAGTTGGGTTGAAGTAATTTTTGGACTCAACCCAATTGTTTGAGTTGTAAATTTCTTCAACCCAAATAATCCTTGTTAAATAATGAACCCAATCCAACCCAACCATGAAACATTTGGGTTGGGTTGGTTCGGGTTACTCGGGTTATGTATTTAAATTTTTATTCTAACAATAAGTAAAATGTTAATATGTACAATTTTTATTCAATTATTTTCATATATTGAATTAAGATTAAGAACTCAATTTCAATTTATGTTATGAATTTTTCTTTACAAAGTCTTAAAAATTATTTATAGGAGTTGTAGGAGAATAAATGACCTAGGAAAATTCATAAATTTAAATAAAATTAAAATAAATATATGCATATATTATTGTATCGACATACTTTTTCAAATTAATAAGAAGTTTGGGTTGGGTTGGGTGGGCTGGGTTATTTTATGTGAACCCATGAACCAACACAACCCATAAAATTTTCATTTATTTGAATTCAACCCAACCCAACCCAAATCGTAAGGGTTAGGTTGAGTTAAGTTGATCGAATTTTTTGGGTCATTGAATTTTTTTAAGATATCGACAAAATGAACCAATAATATGCATGGAGAGAATCATTCTAAAAAAAATCGAGTATATTTGTGAATTGCTGTATCCGAAAAGTTAGTGAATTTTATGCATGTATGAGAAAAACTGTATATAGATACTAAGAAAATGCAGGGAAAATGTGTACTTGTAACAAGACATCAAGGAGCAACAACAATACAAGTATAAAAAAAAGTAGTTAGTAATAAAATATTACATCGAAGAAATTTGTGTAGGTAAAAATGTCATACTAAAATGTCATGCTTTTAATTTAATAAGTGAGGATGGAAGATTCTAACGATCTCTTATTTAAAGGCATATGTCTTAACGGTTGGCCACAATTGTTCGATCATACCCTGCGTTGTTGTTTTTACAAAACTGTTATTGGGGCTTTGGGCTCGGGCTTGATTGTAGCCAAAACATGGATGCACATTGACCAACTATGGAATTGAATTGTGTAAGGTGAAGTAGAAATCCACATACATAAAAATATTGCTTTTTTTAGCTCAATATGTAGAAGTGAAGATTCAGACGTCAAATCTTCTGCCTAAACCAGTTAGAGCTATATTCAAGTCAAGCAAAGCAAGTACTTCACTGTTGAATGTTCTTTGTAAACCAAGCGGGGGCAGCAGCTTCTTCCAAGGATGCGTCAAGAAAGTGGCAGAGGATTAATAGAGCATATAGCATACCAAAAGCTAAATTTAAGGGCAAAATACATTTCCAACATCAATTGCCTAGCACACATTATACTCATGAACAATGAAATTTAAGCATCAACTAGTCCCCCTAAGAAATCTCAAACCAAAACATTTAACAACCAGTGAAAAAGATAGCTGGAAATTATTGAATATCACAACTGTGGTATTATATAACACATCACTCAAAACAGATAGCAACTAATGAATAAACAAATATGTTAGGACCTCACACTTCCTTCCTTCACCAATTGGATGATACTGTACTTTGTTTATGACTGTGGCTTTTTCTTACTTTGTTTCTTCATGGGGAGAGCTATATGGATGAAGCCAAACCTCTTTCTTTCTGTTGAGAGATTCTTTTGGTCATTTCTATCATTCTCTATCTTTGAAGGAAATGTTAGATCCTCTCTTAGTGCATGGAGATGAAGCATTTGACTCAAAGCAACTTTTTGATTTTCAGATTGATTATCCCTTCTTCCTATGTTTTCTCCTGATATACCTTGCTTCCTGCTTAGCACATCTCGCATGGAAATGGTAGATCTTAGAACAGGTTTTGAATCTTTATTCACTACAAGATCTGGCCTACTCATGCTGTGTAATGGAGAGCCTTGATGAATGGATGGACGAAAATTTGCGAGAGCGGAAGGGTGGAAATTGTTGAGGCTACTAGGGTAGTAAATGGAAGGTCCCTTACGTTCTGGTGCCCATTTTCTTAGAGTTTCTTCAGCTACTAGTTGCTTTCTATTTGCTAGTTCAACTCTATTTAGAGCCTCCTCCAAAGCTTTCTTACCAAGATTAAGCTCGTCTTTTGCTTCCTTCAACTTCTTTGCAATGGTCAGTTTGGAAGAATTTGTCTCATCAAACTGATATTCCTCAGGTTTCTGAGTGTTGGAGTTCAAGAGAGATTGCTCTTTGAAGTTAAATGCCACTGTCTCTGGCTCTTGCAAGGAAAATCCAGCTGAATTATCGATGCTACTTAGAGCTTCAACTTCAGCTAGAGCCACTGCCTCAGCTGCTCTTGCAGCCTCTTCCATTTTTCTGGCTGCAACCAACCTTAACTCTGCAGTCCTCAAACTAGCCTTCTTTTGCTCATTTGCTGCCAAATAATCAGATTTCACTCCATTTGTGTTCTTGATTTGTCCACCCATTGGATTCAACTGAGGAGGCTCCCTCAATGTATTGAATAAATTCTCAGATACATCTTTAAATTCAACATCATCAGTCACTTGGGACTTGACCTGAATTGGTTTGAGCTCCTCATCGAATGTCGATGGACCAGAAAACTTGGGCTTCGATGCAACCCCATCTCGTCTCTTGGCGAGCAAGCTCTTTTCTCTCTTCATTTTCCTATTAAGAGATTCAACAGAAGCTTGAATGACACCCAAATCATATATAGTCTTTCCAAGGTTCATTTTTGCTTGCTTTAACTCCATTAAGATCATATCAGGTGATGGACATGAATCTCCTACTAACACATGCTCATGATTGTTAATGAAATCACCAAAACTTTCCTCAATTTCTTTAACAGTAGTAGGACTTGGAGTCTGCTCCCCTGAATGAAAATTTGGGGCTGGAAAGCATTTCAATGCTTCAGTCCGCAGCTGCCTTTTTAACTCTTCCACCATTCTTTTTGTTGCACCTAATTCTTCCAATACATCAAGTGTTTCCAATTCTTTAACAATCAGATCTTTCTCCAACTCAGCTGTTTGTTCCTCCATTCTCTTAATATCAAACTCCTCAATCCCCTGCTGCTTTATCATAATAGTTCATAGTGAATCAGAAATCACCATAGAAACAAACGAAAGCAAGCCAAATTCAAGTAAAAAATGCAGTCTGGTAAACTGATATTTGTAGTTCTGTTCATTTTACTTCAAGTTCTGTTCATTTAACTTAAAAAGAGACTCAGACAAAACCAGGAATGAGAACTTTTAGAATATATGTATGTTCAATTCTTCAACCATATCCCACAATTCATATTCTTCCAAAAGCAAAACCATTTCAAGCGTCACATGTATCCCTGATTTGACAGTGACCTCAAACTCATCTTGTCAAAATAAACATATTATTATAATAAACCTTATCCATTTTAATCCAGAGACTCTGTTTCCACTACAGTCCAAGTTCAACAAAAAAAAAAAAAAAAAAAAAAAGACTATAAAACACTGTTTCAAAGCTCCAACCCAGAAAGGGAAAAAAAGAATGGAGCAAAGGAAGGCATTGTGTTGTTTACCTTGCAAAAGGGTATCCATGGACCGCTTCCGCCGAACCGGGTCACGGCTTCTTTGACTGACCCGAATGGCGGATTGGTGTCGATTACAGCCCTGAAATTAACCCGTCGAATTCCAGGCGGGGGAGTCGAAGCGCCACTTCCGGCGGGTCCTAGCCCAAATGGGTCGGAATCGGAACCCATTTGGGGTCTGGTTTCGGCTATACATGGGGTTCGTGGAACTGCCTCGGAAGCCGGGTCCGGTGCTTCCGCCATTGAAGAAGAGAGATGGGTTCGGTTCCGATTGAGAATCTGGTTATGGGAATTTAAAGAGAATGTGGGTTGGACTTTTTGGGGACGAGTCCATGATGTGAAACCGATCCTCGAAACTATAATGCTTCTTCGAGGATTAATGGAGGCAGTGATGATGGTGTTTTGAGGGGACCGATTCTGCAACTCGTTCGGAAGAAAAAAAAAGCTTCACTGAGTTTCATTTCGAGTTCACTCAATTATTCTTCTTTTTGCTCCGGCTTTACGGGGAAGTTCCTCTGCTTCTAATTCGACGTAAAACTACACGTGGATAATTTTTATTGGCGAAAGGAATCACAGTCAAAATAATTGGTGGTTTGACCATTGAATTTTGGACTTGGATGAAATCTGATTGGTGGGCTTAGGGAATGACGTTGTGGACTTAGAGTTGACCGAAATTTTGATTTTGAGCGTGGATTGCGGTTAAAAGCGCCAATTAGTAGTTGGCGGTTACAATGGCCCATCATCTTCAGAATGAATCTTGCCGACATGTCGTTCTTTATTTTTTAAATGACTATTTGTCATTTTTATCCTTCTAAGTATTTTTCTTTTAATTCAAAGATTTTGACAAACTTTATATTTATAACTTCTTTATCATTTTTCTAAATAATTCATTAAAACAGTAATTGCAAGAAGAAAAAAAATTAGAATAAAATATTATTTTTCTTTATGTCCTTTAGACGAGTTTATTCAATTATAATTAATCTACTTCCAATTATCCAATTTAATACTTGTACTTCAATAAATCTTAAAGTTAGTTCTTACTAGTAGTTTAGTGTTAATTTTTTGAAAAATTATTGTTATCTAAAAATATATTTACATGTCATATTTTCTTGAATAACAATTATCATTATTCTTTAGGGAAACTTTTAAAAATAGAAAAAGAAGAAAAATTATTTACACAAAATAGCAAAATTTTTAAATAGTTGTGATAGACGCTGATAGAAGTCTATCGGGGTCTATCAGTCATATAAATGATAGAAGTCTATCGCTAATAGATGCTGATAGAAATCTAACAATGTCTATCATTGTATTTTTTTTTTTTTTTTTTTTTGCTATTTTCTGTAAATAGTTTGACATTTTTTATATCTATGAAAATTTCTCTATTCTTTAACTAATTTCGATCAAAAGAGAAATTAACTTCTAGTGGTTAGGTTTAAAATTTAGTGATAGTAAATAAACTAAAATTAAATAAATCTTAAAATACAAACTAAAATGATATTTTAATCCAAAAAAATTGTAGTTTTTAATTTGAATTTATGTTTAAATAGAAGATGAATAATTAGTATGACTTTCATTTTTTATTTTTTTGTTAAGCCTATCTTTCTCTCTTTTAAACAAATTGGGTGCAATTTTTCTTTTCACTTTAAAATTTATTGTGTGTGGGTTTTTTTTTTTTTTTTTCTTCTGAATGAGTGCTTTAGTTCTTTTTTTTTTTTTATTTTCCTTTCTTTTCTGGTCTGTGCTGCTTCTTTTTTATGCTTTTGTATTTTTCAAATTTGTAAAAGCATAAAGTAAAAGATTTCCTCCAACAAAGAAGTTTCGAAGAGAGTGACAGCCTCTCCTACGTACAAAACTGTATAGCTCATATAATAATTGCTTCATTTGGCATTATTTGGATACTTCCATTGTATGATAATTGGTAATTCCTTTAGATAAATAAGAAATAATTAAAATTCTAGTCAATTATGTAAAATAACCCTCAACTTTAGGTTTTGAAATTTGTTTCATAAATATTTATTTGGAATTTTTTTGGTTAAATTAAGAAGAAAGTTTGATGTAGTGATCAGCGTGTAAAATTAGAAGATAAATATGACATCATTCATGTAAATTGATGTGTGACAACAAATATATAAAAAAAAATTATTAGAGAAATTATTTTAATCCTATCTTTTGAAATGAAGAATAAAAATGATTATAATCTTCGGTGATTGTGTATGATAACACGTACACCTTTTTTAAAATAGTCTCTATCCTACATTTAAACAAAAAAAAAACATATAATTTTGGAAACAATTTCACTCTTCAATAGTTTTTTTTTTAATACATTTTAATTTTCACTTGTAAAACAAAACTTTTCAAAATTTAAAAAGTAGTTTATTACTTTTGTATAATTCAACCTCAATTTCATATAAAACTTTTAAATGTGTGATTATTTCAAAAAAAAAAAAAAGTGATATAAACCTTCTAATAATTATATCAATTTAAACTTTTAACTTTTGTAATTGTATCAATTTACTCTTTACTCTAAATTTTGTTCGACTAGTATCGTGTGAAACTTATAATTTGAATCAATTAATCTCCTAAATTTTCATAAACCAATCAATTTATACCATTCTTTACTATTATCTTTGAAAATCATCCGTACATTAATTTTCAAACATGTGTAGACTTCTTCAAATGTCAGTTTAATAAAATAGACAATTAAAGTAAATGCTTGGTCGATTCTCAAAGAAAATTCTAATTAAGAATCTAAGTTGATTCATTTACGAAAGCTTAGAGGTTTAATTGATATTATTATAAGTTTCACGTGAGATTTTTTCAAACTTTACGTAATTGAGAGGGTAAATTATACCTTTACAAAGGTTTAAGGTTTAAATTAATACAATTAATATTTTAGAGTTAAAATTGATATAACTCCTAAAATTTAGGGGTGATATTTTTTTTTCAATAATTAACATGGGGTTACTTATTTTATAAGGAAACAATTATCAAGGTGATTGAAATGTTGTAATGCAAAGACCAAGATAAAAGGGGAAAAGTGACACCTGACATTAATTTGCTTTTTGAAATTAATTAATTAATTAATTGATTGATTATTCAACATCCACATATAAAATTATCTAAAACAAATGGGCAAAGTGAAACACCTTTGAAGAAACTATAATGGGTCTGATCCTGGCTGTGTTTTGTTTGTGTAAGGTCCCCTGTCCCTTTGCAAATGAAAGAAAAAAAAATTTGAATTATGTCAAAACACATTGAACAATTAAAAGCTTTATATATATGTATATACTCTTAAAGGATAGAGTTAGAATTAAAATATATGAAAATTTTACATGCTCAATAAAATGAAATAAAATTGAATTAAAAAAACAAAATATTTTGGATTTTGAATACTAATTTTTCGAATGAAAAACAAAAAGACCTAAATAGTTATCATACTAATTTTTTTAAAATTGACTTGTATTGATTTTTGAAAATATTGATAGAAAGTGGTAACAAAATAAATAGACTTATAAGAATGAAGTAGGGTTCATAAGCTTAATTTTAAAAATTCAAAAACTATAATCTAAATGGTTTTTTCTTCTAAGGTTCTATTTGGTAACCATTTGATTTTTTTTTGTTTTTTGTTTTTTAAAATTAAGCTTATAAAAACACTACTTGCACCTACAAAGTTTCTTTGTTTTGTTATCTACCTTCGACTAATGTTTTAAAAAACTAAGCCAAAAATTGAAAACTAAAAAAAAAAAAAAATTGTTTTAAAAAAAGGTTGTTTTTAAATATATCAAAATGAACCAAATTATTTATAAATATATTAAAATATCATTATCTATCAATGATACACAACCATAGACACTGATAGACTACTGTCATCTATCACTGATAGACACTAATAGATGTCTATCAATGTCTATCATTGATAAACTGTGATATTTTGCTATATTTGAAAATATTTACAGTAGATTTGCTATTTAAAACAATTACCCTTTCAAAAATATATTTTTTTTTAAAAAAAAATTTGACTAAGAATTCAAGTGTTTCTTTGATAAATGTGAAACTCGTAGTATGAAAATTAAGAGAAAGTAAACATAAATTTTCAATATAGAAAATTAAAAATAAAAATGTACCAAATGAGGCCTAAATGATTATCATATTCATCGTAAATTATTTAAATTTAAAAATTCCTATTTAATTTAATTAAAAGTTAGCGATGATTAGAGAATTTGCAAATTTGGGGAAAAAGTGGGTGTGAGGGGGAGGAAGAAGAAAAGAAAATAATAAAATTGGATATTTTAATGTATATATTTACTTTTGATGGGTTTAAATGATTATATAAAAGAAAAATAAAGTAGAGAAAAGAAAAAGGGTAATAAGAGCATGATTGCGGCGAGTGCATCACTTTAACTTTTTCACAACCAACCAATTAATTTCCTTTTCCTAAGGTTTTTTCCTTTTTTTTTTTTTTTTTTTTTTTTTCCTGATTCCTCAATCCCTATGTTACGACGTCGTCTTTACCAATCACATTTACATTTTTGTTAGTGCACAATTTATAACTTCAACATCTTTTTTTTTTCCCTTTTTTTTTAACTGTTAATTTGTAAAAAAATCACAAATGACATTGACAACACATGTTTTGTTTTACTAATTAAGTTCCCGATAAAGACATTTTATTTCTCAATTTTGTTACTCGAAATCTAACTTTTTTATTTACTACTTTTCCTACAATTTAATTATTATAAAAATTGAGATTATAACTAATAAGTATAGTTTTACATTATTAAAAGAAAATCTAATATCTTCTTAAAACTTTTAATTTCGTGTCACAGCATTAGAAGTTTATATTTCGTTTAATAACAATTATATTAGAAGTTTATATTTCGTTTAATAACAATTATATTTTTTATTTACTGTTTTTAAAATTTATGCTTCTTTAATCCTATTTTTTTAACTATGATTTTTATCTTTTTAAAATAAACATTCGAATTCTTAGCCAAGTTCTAAAAACAAACACAAGCGTTTTTTAAAACAACTTCTATTAGTTTTCAAGTTGTAACTTGTTTTTTAAAATATGAAGGTTAAATTACAAATTTGGTCTTTATGATTTAGAGAAAATTAGAATTTAATTTCCATGATAGTTAAAAGTTAGAATTTAGTTCGTATGGTTTGATAAAATCTCATAAATAGTCGTTATTGTTTGATAAAATCCTTATAAATAGTGTCTACCATAGGGACTTATTTATGAAGGGTTTGTGAGACCATAGAGTCTAAATTCTAATTATAAACCATAAGAACTAAATTCTAACTTACTCCAAATCATAAAGATCAAATTTACAATTTAACCAAACATAAAAGTGAATAACAAAATATATAAACTTATAGTTTGAAGTAGTGAAATATAGGCTTAAATTTCAAAACCTAAATTTTTATCAAGCGGGTGTTTAACTTTTTATTTAAACACAAAATTCAATTTTATGTATAATAGATTAGTTGATTTTTAAAAAAGATGAAGGATTTTTTAGATATAAAATTGACAGTTTAGAGAACTATTAATATATTTTTTTTTCTTATGTAACATGCAAATGATAGAGCACTACTAAAAAATATTTCCAATTAGCAGAATGTTTATGTCACAGCAACTCCAAACCTTGAAGTCAAATGTTGCTTGTGTGAATATGATTTGTTCTATTGTGAATATCACAACTCTATTATATTCTATTCCCTTTATCATTTTTTCTCTCAAATTTTTATCATAATTTTCATCTCTTTTTAAGTAAAATGATTGAATTCTTGGCTAAAATCCAAAAAAAAAATTATTTTAACTGACAAAACTACTGAAAGTATTTACAAATATGGAAAACTTTTACTATCTATATGTGATATACTGTAATAGACCGCAATAGATTACTATCTGTATGGCAGATGGACAGTGAAATTTTGAAAACACCTCAAAATAAAAACATGTTTTAATTTTATTTATTTTTTGTTTTTATAACTTGACTTGATTTTTAAAATATTGGTAGAAAATAGATAACAAAGCAAAGAAAATTGAAGGTGGAAGGGATATTTGTAGGCTTATTAATTTTTTTTAAAAATTAAATAGTTACCAAATAAAAATTAAATAATTATGGTTTTGAGCAAAAAAAAAAAAAAAAAAATCAAACTCCACTTGTTGTTGAATTAAAATCTTTTAAAGAAAATTTATGGATCTTTATTTTTCTTTCCTTTTTAGAATTCGACCTCTAACTTCGAGGTCAATGGTATAAGCACTATATCAGTTGAGCTATACTCATTTTGACAATAGATAGATCTTTATGATCACACTTTTACATTATTGTTAAATGTATTTCTTTACAATTCTTAGCTCTTTTCCAAACATAAAAACAAACCCTTTGGGCTCACATATGTATGAGCCCAATTTTGCTTAACATTTTCATTTAGGCCATCATGTGTCTTTATAAATGAACTCTATGATGCCCAATCCAATATCCTCACAATTGCTGGCTAATCACAAGATTATCATCTTCAAAAATAATTGTGAGTTAACTTATGATCTTTAGTTTAAGATTATGTTTGGGAGTATTTTAATTGTCACGACTAAAAATATCTTATATTTAAAATCATCCTGTTTAACAATAATTTTATGTCAATTCGATCATAATTCAGCGAATAAGATATTTATTACTATTTTGAAGAAGTATTTCTTATATGACGAAAATATTTTTGTCGCTCCAAAAGCATTTGGGCCTAAATTATATAGAACATTGATTCACCAACCTAATATGATGTTGTTCAATTTTTTGTAAAACTCGAAAAATTAATGGTGTGTACAGAATAAGGTTTAATTGGAGCATTCCCTTGTGGCTTTGATATTATTTGTTACACATTAATGTTCCTATCTACCTATATGTGGACCACCAATTAATGTTTTGCCATTCTTTTCAATTCCATTTTACATGATTTTGGTTCACACTATCAATGCCCCAACCAATAAGCCATATACATAATTTCCAAAAATTAAGCTGCATTTTGATATATATATATATATATATATGTGTGTGTGTGTGAGAGAGACTTTAGACTTATTTTTCCATAATATATCTTAATTTTCGATCTAAATTCTTGGTTTGATGATTGATTCAACCTCTAATTAAATGGATATAGCTTTGGTAATATTTTATAGTAATTTTCATATACCAACAAAACAACCTCTAATTAAATGGATATAGCGCTTGGGAATATTTTTATAGTAATTTTCATATACCAACAAAATTAACTAAAAGCTTTAAAAAAATTTGTTTTATGTGTGTATAGATCTAGTCAATTGGTATTTAGATTTCTTCATTTTTAAATTATATAAAATTTTTAAAAAAAAAATCCTTTTGTCTCTAAATTTTAGATTTGGTTTTCATTTGGTTCCTAAGTTTCAAATGTTACATATTTAGTTCTTAAGTTTTGAGCTTGACTTCAATTTAGTCGGTTTCATACTACAATTTTACTCTTGAGATTTGAGTTTTTTTTTCAATTTGGTCAATAGATTTTAAGATTTACAACTTTACCTTGATACTTCATTAAATACTCAGTTTAATCTTGAACATTAATATCTATTAATTAATTTAAAATAATTATGAAGTGGAATTTTAAAATATGTTTTAATAGGGATGAAAAAAATAGTAAAACTTACTCAACTATAATTCATTTAATTATTTTAGATCAATTAATAGACATTAGCTCTACCGACTTAAAGTGAGTATCTAATGAAAAATCGAGATCAAAACGTGTAAATTTTGAAACGTAAAGACCAAATTGAAACAAAATTCAAATCTTAAAGATAAAATTGTAATATTTTGAACTTTGAAAAATAAATTGAAATCAAACTCAAAACTTAAAGACTAAATGTATAACATTTTGAAATTTATGAACTAAATAGACTCTAGACTCCAACCCTAAAGAAAAAAAAAAAAAAAAGTTATTTTTTCAAAATTAAATTTAGGTTTAATATTATAATATAAAATTAAATTGAGCTTTTATGTGGAGAGCTCTATTTTTTCTTAATGAGTGAAAAAGAAATATAACAGATTATGAAAGATTTTTAAAAAGATACATACGAACAACATGTGAACTGAAATTATTTGATATATGTACATAATATTTGTTCCCTTGTCATATTCAGCAGAAAAAATTATGTATAGTGACATGGAAGGACACGTGTCTCATTCTCATACCATTTTTAGCATTTTTTCTAAGAAATTTTTTTTTAAAAAAAAAAGTTATACGTTAGTCTCTTTTTAAAGAAAAAGAAAAACATTGTTAATATGTGAGGTGCGAAAATTAAATATTTAATTTAACTTTAACATTGATATTACAACTTTTATATTGGTTGAAATATGTTAAGTTGGACTCTAATATAACATTGAATTTACCAAATGAAATTGTTAGAATATTGATATAAATATTAAATCTACTTCCATCAATTAACTTAAACTTTTAGATTAATTGGTGATTTAACATAATATCAAAACTAGTGTTATATCCACGTCAAAATATTAAAGAAATCCCAATTAAACTAAGTATGAAAAATTTATATATATGGACACGAATACAATTCCAATCCATAAAGATGTGTAACAAATTAGCAATGGCCACATAGGCATGATATTATGAAGGCTTTAATGATCTCTCTCAATATCTCTCTCCAACCATCTTTCTTTTATAAAACAAAAAATCACATTAAAGTAGCAAGCTTTCAGGGAGGATCATATGGACCACGCCCATTTCTCATTTATTACACCATCTTCACACTCCTAAACCCATATAATTTAGTCTTCAAAATTTTTAAGTTTATATTTATTTGGTCCCTAACTTTCAAAAGTATCTAATAAGTCGTGAGGCTCCATTTGATAATTATTTGATTTTTAATTTTTAGTTTTTGAATATTAAGCTCATAAACACATTTTTCACCGGAAACTTATTTTAAATGACAAAATGCTGAAAATATTTACAAATATAGCAAAATTTCACTGTATTTCTACAATAGATTGTGATAGACTACTATATGTGTCGCTCAATAGACTACGGATAGACACAGATAGTAGTATATCGCAAATAAATAGTGAAATTTTGCTATATTTATAAATATTTTTGTTCATTTTTCTATATTTGAAAACAACCTTTTTTCACCTCTAAATTTCTTGTTTTGTCATCTATTTTTTACCAATATTTTTAAAAATCAAGCCAAATTTTAAAAATTATAAAAAAAAAATATTTTTTACTTGTTTTTATTTTTGGAATTTGACTACGAACTCAACTCTTTTATTTAAAAAAGATGCAAATAATTGGAAGAAATTAAGAGAAAATAAATTTAAATTTTAAAATTAAAAAATCGAATGATTATCAAAACTGGATCTAAATTGTCAACTTTGTGTTTAATAAATTTGTCAACTTTAAAAATGAGTAATAGTCTCTAAATTTTTATTTTTTTTTAATAAAAAACTAAGGAAAAAGTAAAATCCCCCTTCCTTGAACTGTCTTTCCATCATGCCCCTCATAACTTTCTGCATTTGCCAATGGGCCCATCTTCTCTCCCCTTATTAAATTCCTACCCACATATTCAACCAAGAAACTCTAACTAATTTTCACCCCTTTAATTAATTTACTAACCAAATCAGGCTTGATTAACTCTAATATTTTAATGATTACAATTTAAAATTAATCAACTTCAACTGATTCCTTTAAAGACAAAATCCTGATATCAATATTTATATCTGTCAACTTCAATGTTACAATCCCTTTTTAATTTATTATACACTGTTCAACAACTGCATAGACCAAGCATTTAGAACCCAAATAGCTTCTCCTAGCTACTTCATATAGCACCCATATTTTTTTCCCTCCAACACATTCTCATATTATTATATTTCAAATCAAATTCAGCTGCTTTGGATCTTGAAACCCAACTCTTAGATCGTTTGAACAAAGAGCTAGAGATCTCATTTCATATCAATTTTGTCTTCCAAGATGCAAACTACTCCAAACTATGACCAAATTTCTCAAAAATCTTTCCAAACTACCAAACATGAAGATAGATTCTTCACTAGAGCTCTATCTAAAGAGGCTAATTCCTCCATCAACTCCTCTTTTCGAGTCTATTACGGCGGTGCTACCGGTGCGATTCCGTTCCGATGGGAGTCTCGACCCGGAACTCCAAAGCATACTTTTTCAGAAACTTCAATCCCTCCTCTTACTCCTCCTCCTTCTTACTATTCCTCTTCACATTCTACTTCAAAGGCTTCTTCCAAAGCAACCCTTTTGAGCTCGATTTTTCCTCGGTTCACGCCGAGGAAATCTCGAACAACTTCCCCATCTTTTTCTTCCTTCTCTGGCTCCTCCTCCTCGTCATCTTCCTTAGCATCCTGGTCATCCTCTCGCTCATCGTCCTCCTCGTCTCCCTCAGCTTTCGTTAGACCTAAATTCTTCAAACGTCGTCGTCGCTTCTCGGATTCTCCAAGCTTACCGTTCGAGTATAGCTTCGACGACAACGACGGGGACGAGGTGGGGGTTGGGAGTCGTCCCAATTCTCCTACATCAACTTTGTGCTTTGGTGGTTCTACTTCAAGTAGAGCTTCATTGTTTGGTGGTTGTTATCAGTTAGTGAGTGTGAAGAATGCTTTGTTGTCCATTGTTGGCCATGGATCTGCAACCAGAGGTACTCTTAATTATTTAGTTGTGTGAATGAAATTAGTTAATTCCCATAATTTTTTATTTTTTTTTTTTTTTTTTTTGTCCCTTTGTTCAATCTTGTCTCATTGTATGTGTGTTTTGTGGAGTGAAATGTTATATTATATGGAACAGGAATTTCTTGAATTGATGTTTTTTTGGGCTATTAGGCTCAAAATTACATCAGTTTCTTGAATGTGGCATATCTCATGTCAAATTATAACAAAATCAAAACATTTTTAGTTTTATGTTATTTACTTCCTTCTTGCATATATCCACATTATATTCTCATTTTACATTGTCATAAAGTAATATAAGAAAATAAAATAAATCATAATGAGAATTGAATATCTCTTCCAAACCCTAAAACGCATATGAGCAATGAGGACCAGTAGTTGTAAAATCAATAAATTACATATTATATATCATTAATAGTTGATCCCAAGTGTTCATTTATTTTTCTTTACTCTCTGTCAATATCTTTCACCAAACACAGTAATCAAGCTATTTAATGACTGAAATCCAATCCTAAGTAAACTTACCTTTAAAATCCCATAATCATTAACTATGTAATTAAGCTACACAAACTACAATTAATGTTCAATTGAATTTTTAATAATTAGCTTTTCACAATAGCCTCTTAAAGTTTCAATTCAACCAATCTTATTTAAAGACTTGTAGTGGAGTGATTTTAACCATTTAAAAATCATGCTCAAACATGTGTTAAGTCTAACTAAAAATGAAAACCTTATCCCGATGACTCGAATTAGGCTTGGAGTCGGGACCGAGTCGTCCGAGAAACTAAATGAGAATATAACTGAAATGAAGGCTAATAAAAACTAGGTAGAGTAAGGAAGCTGCCGTGTGGTTGTAGGAAGCTAAGAAATTAATATCATCAGAACAATCACTACGAGGTATGAAAGGAGGTACTGTCCAAAATACACCCTTATTAATTCACACACTAAATTCACTTTCTATCGCTGATAGACCTTGATAGACTTTTATCAACGTCTATCACAACTATCTAAAAAATTTACTATTTTGTGTAAATTATTTTCTTTATTTTTCTATTTTTAAAAATTTCCCTATTTCTTTTCCCTTCATTCATTTTATGAGAAAATATTAATTTTATACTTGTAAATTTTGAGAGTTGTATCAATTTAAATTTAAGAGTTTTGTAAGTATAGTAATTTGTACCCTCATTTATATTTTTAAATTTTTATAAGTAAATTAATTTAGACTCGTGATTAGGGTAATCTGTTTTAAAATCATCTATGAGAAGTTATTTTCGCTACCTATATTAATCAATCGTCATCGATGAGAAATGGATTGAGTGAACAAGGAAATGAAAATAAGTCATATAATTCTTTTTGCATTTATGGAGATGGGACTGATCTGTACACAGTAAAAAATTATGACTCATTGAACTGTCCAATCCAAGTCAACTAACTTAATTAATGATTTAAATTTCCATTTTTGTTTTTTAAGATAAATAACACATCTCAATATTCAACACATGTAATGTAATGATTAATTATGTGCATTTAATTAAAATCAAGTTTTAGGTCTTAATCAAACCTACCCCAACCCATCTTCATTATTGGATTTTTCCTTCTATTAATTCTCATTCTGAACATACTATTCATGATTTCAATTTTATTCTTGTACGATTTTAGTTATATGACTTTTAATTTTGAGGTACTGAAATTTAATATTTTGCAATTTATCGTGCCAATACTTTTATTAAAAAATAATAATTTAGAAGTAGATCATTAAAAACGATGTAACTTAGATACGTCTTTTTTTTTTCTTTACGTTTATATTTAGCAAAAGATAAATGTATGGGTTGGAATTATGAAGTTTGTGTTTAGAGTCTAAAGTTGTAAAATGAATTACTTCGATAAATATGTAAAATAGAGAAAGAAATAGAGTTCTTCGATAAACGTGTAAATTTTAATAGTAAACCAAGATAAAACTTAGCGTTTCACTCAATTAAAAATTGATATGTGTCAATTCTTTTAAATGATTAAAAAATTTAGTTTTTGTGTGGCTAGAAGAAGAGAAGCATGGAAGGCTGCACTTATTTCACCTAAATGTGAAAATGACCTATTATATCAGCTAAATGTATTGAAGTTTTTTTTTTTTTTTTTTTTTTTTTTGTACAATGAGATGATTACATACTTTTTGGTTGTTCATATACAATATAGACTATTTAACTATGTCCAAGATGGAGATTGGTTTATATCAGCTAAATGTATTGAAGTTTTTTTTTTTTTTTTTTTTTTTTTTGTACAATGAGATGATTACATACTTTTTGGTTGTTCATATACAATATAGACTATTTAACTATGTCCAAGATGGAGATTGGTTAACTCATCAAATCATTAAATTATGTTAAGAAAAGAAAATTTTGAAGCAATCAAACCAAGTAAATTTAAAATGAAAATAATAATAATGAACACTGAAAAAATTTTCTCAAAAAGCTGAGTCAATTAATAACCATGTCTTCCATGTGGATATCCAAGTGCTGTGGATTCTGTTTTGAAACACAAAATTCAAGATAAATATCCTGCAAATGAGGCATGTATCTATGTGAGAGATGACTTCCATTTTAAGATTTCACCAAATTTTCATTTTATATTAACAACTTAGTCTTTGACTCCAATAACCCTGCCTTGTTTGTTAATTAATTAATCTAACCCTAATTACCTCTAATTACCTTCATTTGAATATATCCTCACTTGTATTTATCTAAGAAATATAAAATAAGATACCCACTTTTGTTTTTTTGCTTTAATTAAAACATTTATAGAAAAAAAAAAAAAAAAAAAAAAAGAGACGTTTAAAATTGCTTAAAAGGTAATTTCAGATAAATGATCTCTAAGTCAATTTTTAAATGGAGAGATTTTGTTAGTTAAAAAAAAAATTGTAGGGTAAAGAGTCCTTTTTTTTTAAAACAATATATCGGTCGGGAAATCGGGCCTCTGACCTCGAAATTAATAATACAAATGTTTTGCGTATTTAAGTCAATATTAAAATATACATTTAAAGAAAATATCAATTTATATTCTTAAACTTTAAGTTGTATTAATTAAATTTTCTATTAACAAGGGGACTTTTTTTAAATAGAAAAATAAGTGAAATTATTTACACAAAATAACAAAAATTTTAGATGGTTGTGATATACGCTGATAGAAGTAATAGAAATGATACAAGTCTATCAGTGATAGATGCTAATAGTAGACTATCACTATCTATCAGTATTTTTTTTTTTTTTTTTTTTTTTTGCTATTTTCTTTAAATAGTTTGACATTTTTTCTATCGGTAAAAATTTTCCTATTAATAATTATATCAACTTATATCTTAAAATTTCATGCCTGAATCAAATGTAGACTCACCATTAGATATTCGTTTTTTAATTGTTAATGGATAACTTTTACATGTCTATAAGACTTTTTTAATTGCAAGTATTAATGTAAAGAAAAGAAAAAAAGTGAGAATCAAATATATTATTATGGCTTTTAATTAAATTTGAGTGATTTTTCATCTACTTATTTTACTCTATTTTTCTATATTTATTTATAAATAATTATGATCTTAAAGGTAATTTTGAAAATCTTGAAAGTTTAATAGTATTTTTTAAACAAAATATCAACTGATTTCATCAAAAACTAAAAATAAGTGTATTTTAAATTATTTTCAAAATTTTAAAGGATTTATTTTAAAAAAAATAGTAAAGTGAACTATAATATTGACAAATATAGCAAAAAGTCGTTGTCTATCATTGATAGACACTGATACATCGTGACTAGATAGTAGTCTATCAGTATTTATCAATGATAGACGGTGACATGTTGTTATATTTATAAATATTTTAAGTAATTTTATCATTTAAAAATAATTTTCATTTTAAAGATATTTTTGAAAGTTGGTGTATTTTTTACCTCAATTACAAAATTTACGGACATCTTTTATAATTTTTCTTAAAAATAACTACAAATCACTAACCAACCGTCTAAACTGTTGGTTGTGTCAGTTATGAAATTTTAAAATCTAAAGTGTATATATTGATATTTAACCCCAATTTTACACTGAATTTACATTTAAGACCCAATGTTTGGAGTTCGAATGATGCCTCATTTGTTAATTAATTACTCAAGTCCTAATTGACTCCAAAATTAAGAAAGGGTTTATAAAACAATTATTTATATATGTATTATAATATTTGAAAAAAGATATATTAAAAAAATAGTAGCCTTCCAAGTGGGACATAAATATAGTGACACGTGTGTTGCAATAAATGCTTGACGAATGATCCCTTGACCATGCTACATCATTTGAAAATTACAACACTAAACTCATCTAGTGTTGTTATTTTACATTAGGAAAATGGAGAGGTTTTCATATATGCTTTTTGTTTTTTAAAATAGTACTTTCATTGTTTTCTAAAATACATGTTCCCTTCCTTTAAAAGTTTATTTTTAAAACAATAAATAAAGAAATAATTTTTTTTTTTTAAAAAAAAATGACTCCAATTTGTTTCTTTAAAGTGTTATATCAAATGCCTTCTAAAAACTATTTTCCATCAAATAGTTTCACATTTTAATTAGTTTTTTATTTTACTTTTAAAAATTAAACATATTGATACTATTTTCACTCATTAGTTTTCTTAAATCACCGATTGATCCAATACTTAAGCTAATAGATAAATATAAATATAATATAATATCATCTAATAAGTTTCTATGTTTTGTTGATTATTTTTAAAATTCAAGTCAAATTTTAAAACTTAAAAAAATAGTTATGAAGAACTTGCTTTTATTTTAGAAATTTGGCTCAGAATTAAAATGTTTATATAGAAAAAAAAAATAAAACTTACTATTAAAAATGGTGAGAAAATGCACATAATTTTCAAAGACAAAATATTAAAAATCAAATGGTTCCTAATGCAATAGTCTTTATTAAAAATCTAGAAAAAATCATCACATTCAATTATTTTAACTCATCTCAAAATATTGTGTCGATGGAATTAAAAAAAAATGACCAAAAGTTTAGAATATGTCAACAAAATATAAGTGAAGATACTACAAAATCACCTACAATAAAAGAAATTAGATTAAATTATGAATTTGATTCAAATGGTTTTAATAATTATTTTATGAGGACTATTTATGAGGACTTTATCAAATCATATGGACTAAATTATATTTATAAACTATAAGTATCTCATCTTCATTTGTTTTTAATTTGCTACGTAATTCTCAATTTATTTTTTAACCTAATTTTGAAATTTTTTTATCTTTTACATGAGGTATAAAAAGTTCTTATTTACTCATAAAAAAAATATAATATATTACCGATTATGTTTAATATTGTATTTACACATAACATTCAGACGCAACTTAAACACAAATTTGAACTTGCATATTTACAAAGCTCAACATAACCATAAGCAAATTCCTTCTAGAAGTATTTACAAATATAAATCAATCAATTATTATAATCATTTTTGTATATATTTTCCTACTTTGTCCTTATTTTAATTTTATGACAATTTGTAAATTTAGGAATATTTTGAATTCTTTCTATATCTAGTCTCTCTAATTTGATACCATTTTCAAAATTTTCAGTATTTTTTTCATTAATAATTGTATCTATAATTCTATGATGGTTTACCGGATTTTTTAATATCCGTTCTCTTTCTAATTTGATATCATATTTTCAACATTTTAGATGTTTTGAAGTTTGAATTCGAATTTTTCTTTAGTTTTTTTTAAGCTCAAAAGGTCAAACTTTTTCGTTATCCATTGGCATTTGAACTATACTCGACTTATCTCACTTCTATTTTAGTTATAAGGACAAATTAGTCATTTTATTGTTGCTTGAACAAAGGACGATATAATTTAATGATCTACTAATTTTAATATATAGTATGTCCACATATCACAAAACTACATAGTACTTTATATTACCAAATGGTTTAATTGAGAATTTTAAATACAGTTAAGAATAAAAAAAAAAAATTGAATCAATAATTATCTAAAAGATTAGATACCATTACTTTTGCATAGCTTGTTCATCTCCTTTATGTTATGTTGCCTTGATCCTTTTAATGAGTTGGGCTTAGGGCCCAAAGTTTATCCAGCTCATTGGTAGCTTCATAGTCTTGAATTGGTTGGGCTTCGGGCCCATTATGTGCCTAGCTCCTTCATCGATTTGGAAACTAAAACCTTAAAACACTTTTCTTAAGATTTTGACCTTCCATAAGAAAATACAGAAAAAGATAATATTTATTAGAGAAATCCCCTAAATCTCAATTTGGTTCCTAGTTTATTAGATATTTTTTTTAAAATTTGAATTTAGCTTCAATTTATTCTCTAGATTTTAAGATTTTTCACTAAAATACTTAAAAGCATCATGAGTTGTTTCATCATTGTACATCACTCGAAATTGTCACAAGAGATATAAATATTGGTGCATCTATTGTCCTTTAGACTTAATTTGATTATTCGCTAAATACTATCTTTCTATCTTTATTAAAATAATTTTTGGATGTTTTTAAATATAAATAAATGAGTCAAACTATTTAAAATATATAAAAAAAAAAAAAAAAAAAAAAAAAAAAAAAAAATTGACTGTCTATCCGTGATAGATTGACATAGACTTCTATGATTTATAGTAATTTCTCTTTTAACTTTTACTATTTTTCATCACAATTAAAATTAATTTTAAATTCACATCATAATAATTTTTAGTTAGTTAATAAACATTAATATTTAGGAAATATAAATCTTGAAGTCATGAAACTTAAATTAAAATAAAATCCAAAATTTAAGAACTAAAAATGTCAATTTGAAATTTAAAAACAGAAATCCCATGAAAATATAAAAGGCTAAAACAAAAAAAAAAATATAAAACCTATTTCTATTATTTTTTGTTGTATTGAGTTCTATTAGTGAACGCAGCGGTGGATCTATTATTTTCAGTAGTTTGAAGTACGGTGCTGACAGATGCACTTTTTATTTTGATTTTATTTTAATTTGAACTTAATTTCATTTTAATTTTCGCACATTGACATATACGAATATATAAATATTTATAAATTATTTTACAAAAATTAAAAAATTGATGGAATGATTTTTCTTATAAGTGAATACTTTAATAAATATTTATAATAACTTTGTAATTAGTCCACAACTATTTTGTAAAACTAAAAACTTATGTCTAATTCAACCTAAAAAACTATTGAATGAATAGTTAATATAATAGGAATCAATTACAAAAATCAATAATTAAATAACATATTAACTATTTTTTATTGTTTATTAACTATACACAAAACATAAATTTGGAATCTTAAACATATAATCTTTATATGGATGAAGTTCAGGATCAGTTCTGCATCTCGAGAGAAACAATTCGTAGAATTGTATAATTTATACAATTATACTTGTAATTGAATCATCCTTACTCTTACCCAGACGAATACAACAAGTTTTTCAGTTTTTTCTTCCAACTAACAAACCTCCCCAATAACTTCGATCCGCAGCCACTAAAAAAATTTCGCAACTTCATAAGATTGAAGTATCGATTCACATCATCGTTGAGTTCATCAGGAAAAAAAAAGTCAGGGAGAAACAACCAAAGAGCAATTTATAGCATAATTGTTGAGCGTAGTAAATTTCCCATCATTTGAACAATCGGGAATAAGTTACAGAAAACCTAAAACTAAAAATGTAGAGCAGAGAGAAGACAGATCCAAAGCCAAGATCCATATCAGATCATAAAATCGATCTATAACCTAACCACCGAAACCGTACAAGGTCCTTCCCTGCCTTTTCAGCGCATAAACCACATCCATGGCGGTCACCGTCTTCCTCCTGGCGTGCTCTGTGTAGGTCACAGCATCGCGAATCACATTCTCAAGAAAGATCTTCAAAACCCCTCTGGTTTCCTCATAGATCAAACCACTAATTCGCTTCACACCGCCTCTACGAGCCAATCGGCGAATTGCTGGCTTCGTAATTCCCTGGATGTTATCCCTCAAAACCTTCCTATGACGCTTTGCTCCTCCTTTTCCCAATCCTTTGCCTCCTTTTCCACGGCCTGACATTATCGAAGCTTAATCGAGAGATTAGAGAGAGTAATTTTTGAGGAAGGGATTTGAAATTGGTGCTGAGAGTAATATGATTGGGGGATTTTATTTATATGTGTAAATTCGGAATCCCGTGAGGAAATTGTTTGCGCGGGGAGTTATATCGTTCGTTGGATGTTGGGTTCATCCGACGGTCGAGAAACTCGATTCGCGTGAAAAGTTCGCGGATTGTGCTTTTGAAATTGCCTTTTCAATTTCTCCGCGGGTAAATGTGAAATTTTTATTGTAACCGCCGAGTAGTGGGGAGGGAAACGAAAAACACAATCATATTATGAGCGGCTAATCTACGAATCAAAATTTCGAATTTATATTTTAACTTTATACTTAATTTAACACATGCCACTAAACTTTCAAAATTTTCATGAATATCTTCGGATGTTTGGGACATTAACTAAGGGGAGTTGAGTTGAGATTTTCACTCGATTCAATGTTTAGCTTACCAACTTTAAAAATTAATATTAAATAACTCAACTTCACTAAATTAAAAAATGTTCATAATTGAAGTTTGCATATTTATCAAAGAATTCTATCTTTTTCTCTCTCTCTCCCTCGTTCCAATATTTTCAAAGAATCAATCCTGTCGTTAACCACCAACAACGAGAACCTTCAAAATTGTTGGAGGCATCCTCTAACGACCACCTATTAACTTCATCTTTTGTAACTCAACTTATCAACTCAAACAACCTATGAATTTTTTAAAAAAAAATTATACAATATCCTTATTATTAGAATATAGACAAAAACTGTTAATACTTTATTTAAAAAGTATTTATAGACATTTAAAAGTTTTATTATAAACTTGAACTTAGTATATGAACTGATCATACATACACAGTACACCTATACCCTACACACGCCGTGAAATAATCAACATTGGGAGCTGGTACAGGAATGTTAAAGTTGAAACTAGGAACTTAGAAATTAAAAATTGAAAAATAACATAGTGATTTGATCAGTTAGAGTTTCAAACTACCGGCGTGCCACCTCATAAATCAAAGTTGACCATTTGATCGGCTTCCAAACTTGACAAAGTGCAACCAAGTCGACACGAAATCGTTGTTGCTTTTGATTTGTTTGAGTAGTTTTTTTCGTTTATGGCTTACACCCCTAATATATGAAAACCATCGCTTCAATTCAAAAATACCTATAAACTTTTAACACTTGCATCAATACATTTAACCTTTTAAAAAAGTTATAAGAAATATTATTATCGTTATTCGATAGTAAATAGACTAAACGTATATATGTAAATTTCATCTATCTTACTTTACTTTTACCTGAAAGTCTTTGGTTGTATTTGTTTTGTCTTATTCCAACTTCATGAGCACCATAGGTTGTTGGTTCTACTTGAAAAAATTTCTTTGTATTGAATCTGAATATCGTGCTTTTACTGATACTAACTTCTCAACATATGGATGTTCCTCAGGGCTGCTCACACAATGATTTTCCATGAACATGCCAAATATATTGCAAATAACTATCACTTTGTTCCTCACCATCTCCAAAGTTAAAGAGCTATCTGAAGAAGGGAGAGAGGGATTTTTGTTTTTTATTATTATGCTTATTAATTTTTACATTTTAAACTTCCATATCATCAGTAAACTGTAATAAAATTTTACTTTGTTAATGTAGCACACTGAAATTTAATACAAAAACTTTTTAAATCTATATGGACCAAAAAGTTATTTTTACTCATTTTTAATTTTAACTTCAACATTCTTCCCACTTGACTTGATTTTGTTTTGAAAGCCAAATGTAACAATTATGAATATTTGTTCCAAGTCCAAAGTTCCTGATATATCCTATTATTATATATGGCCTATAATTTTGAATTTTTTAAACATGTGTATTGATGAAAGTGTAATCTACATTAGTCGAGTGGATTAAATTTGTTATTAGATAGACGAGCAAAATAAGACGGATTGTCAAGCTCATTTTGAATCACACAATTATAAGACACCAAATTCTATCTACATTTAATCCTACCATAATTCTTCAACCAAATAATGAGTTTCATATAGTTCTTCAATGAAATATACTCTATAACCTTCTATTTATATTTCAATGGCTTTTCAGGATTTCTTTCTTTGAGAAAGGGCTTTTTTCAGTGTATTAAAAACTCAACTTGATGAATCAATGGGTTAGGCAATTTACAAGTCTCCAGCAATTGTTATTCTATCAAAATTTCCCCACAATTCTCTGGATACAATCAATGGGTTAGGCAATTTACAAGTCCTTGCTCAAATTTAGAAAGATATCATAAACAGTGCAGTTCACCGCCTTTGACACCATGGCTATAGATCCTAAATATGAACTAAACGTAAATAAAAATTGATCGATCAGAAATTTTCAACTCGTAAACCGGGAATGTTTAGTTCCATGCGGATTCGTGTTCACACAGTACCATATATTAGTTGTTATAAGTTGCCAGAAGTTGGTATAATTAGTGTAGAACAACCTAAAGTGGTTTTCATAATTCTTCAACCAAGTAATATTTCAATTTCTGAATAAACAGAGTCTAGGTTACAGAAACTCCTAAAAAAAAAAAGAGAACACAAAATTACCGACGCTAAGAAAGAAACCAGATCTAAAGGCAAGATCTACAATCCTTCATGCGATTAATCTATAACCTAACCTCCGAAACCGTACAAAGTCCTTCCCTGCCTTTTCAAGGCATAAACCACATCCATGGCGGTCACCGTCTTTCTCCTGGCGTGCTCTGTGTAGGTCACAGCATCGCGAATCACATTCTCAAGAAAGATCTTCAAAACGCCTCTGGTTTCTTCATAAATCAAACCGCTGATTCGCTTAACACCTCCACGACGAGCCAAACGGCGAATTGCAGGCTTTGTGATGCCTTGAATGTTATCTCTTAAGACCTTCCTGTGACGCTTTGCTCCTCCTTTTCCCAAACCCTTGCCTCCCTTTCCGCGGCCGGACATTTTCGAAGCTTGATTTGAAGAGTGATGGATACGATTAATCGGAAATTTTGAAATTGGTGAAAAAGGGCAGTGGTTGGGTTTAATTTATAATGGAGTCAAATCTCCAATTCGATGCGCGGCTTTTGAAGTTGTTGAGGGGGAATCACGTCGTTCGTTGGATTGGAGATGAATCGACGGTCTTGAAGGTCGATCCGCGTGAAAGCATCGCGGATTGTGCTTTTTAATTTGGAGGGATTGGATTGTAAACGAAATTTCTGGCGCTAGGCGGCGGCATTTGCTAAAATTTGTGGACCAAATTGCAATTAAAAGCCCATAAATAATCAACTATTCAATCTTTCAAATTTTACATTAGAATGGGCTCGATTTCATTGGGCCAAGGTCCATCAGCCTATTTCACTTGTGCGCTGACCCGAGCCTTAACAAGTCCACCCATTTTGGGTCGAGCCTAGTGGTTTGATTCGAGGGTAAGTTTGACAAAATTAATGGTCTGATTATGTTGCCCAAATAAATAATTTGTAAATACAATAATTTTTAAATTTTTTTGGGTCTAATGTACTTGTAAACAAACATTTTTATTCATATCACTATAAACTATTTACGCATTTATTGCTTACCAATCAACTTTTATGTCTATTATTGATGAATAGTTTTTATCTATGTTATCGAGATATTATTAATATGTCTACTGGCAATTAGCAACTATTTATACGTGTTTGATAGATTACTTTTATGTCTTTAATTGAGTTTTCACCTAATTTTACGGATGGTGTGTTTGTCTTTTATTACTTCACATTTCTCCTAGTGTTCAACTTCTGTTGCACCCAATTAAAAATTTGATACGTGTCAAATTAAAAAATTATATTTTTTGTGTGTATAAAGGAAGGGGAATATAGAACATAGGTGTAGTCTAGTATTGCACATTAGTTAACTATAATTAATACATATTTTTCGAGAGGTTCTAAAGGTAGTTGATGTGTAAATAAATCATGTACATTCATACTTTGAAATATACATTTTAAACTCGTTCTTAGTATATCCACTAGCAAATCTAAAAATTTTGTTGATAACAAATGTAAAGAGTGGAGCTAAGATCTGTGTTAGGATGGAGCTAGAAGACAAATTTATCACTGGACTAACTAATGGTATTGATATTATGTTATATACATATATAAAGGGTATAAAGTTGAGGGAGGGCTTAAGCCCCCCTGGACCTATACTAAACTTGTCCCTGAGTATATATATGATAATAACTAATAAAACACTTGTGGTGTATTTAGTTTAAATTTTCAAGTGTTAAAAAAAATATTTTGAGAAAAACTGAAGTGTTTGGCAATCACTCAAAATAGCTTTTGAAAAAATAAGTTAGTTAGTTTAGGATAAACACTTGAAATTAACTTTTAAAAAAATTATTTCTAAGTGTTTTATGGTTAATCTCTCCCTAATATGTATAATTCTTAAAATTACCAAAATTTCTCCAAAGTCATCCACCTCACTTCATTATGTTGTTGTGGCTATCACTGCACTCCGCCGCTATCGACCACCACCGCCACCGCTAGGCACCTCTGCCTACATCATTGGCGGTCAACGCTGATGGCGATTAACTCTGACAACCATTAGCTTGAATTATTAGTTCTTTTATAATCATCATATATAGTAATTATTTGAAATTAATAAAAATATTTTTAGTATATCAAATCAAACAAACTTGTATAAAAATATTTTTCAGAAAGTGGTAACAAATACACAAATATTTTTATCTTGAGAAGTTTTTATCAAAAGTGTTTAAATGGAAATGCCTTTTTGAAAACACATTTTTTTCTCAGTCAATCCAAATAGATTCTTAAACTATGCTCAATGACCTAACACACAAGCAAAGCTTCACACACATATATAGCCCATTGTGCATGTTCTAAGAGGACGAAGTTCATCTAATTATTACATTACAAGATAAAAGAAAAAGTGGCTTTTGCTAGCTCATTTAAAAACCCAACTCATAAAACCGTCATCTTTCTTCTATAGTTTGACACAATTATAAGTTATGTATAAATCGCTGTCACTATAGAGTATGAAACTTTATCTTAAGCAAGAAAATACATTGTACACACACAGCACATGTGCATGTTACTTATTTTTTATACTAAATCTACAATTTAAGGGTTTAATTCAACTTTAGTTATGAAAGCATAACGGTAAGAACAAGCAAGAAAAATGAAAGTTTATGCTCTTTTTTTATTATAAAAGAACCGTCGAATTTTGTTGAGATGTATAGCAAATATTATTTTATCTAAATTATGTCATGAAGTTGTGACTTAAACTCTTATGAAATTAGCACAAAATGAAGAAAAATAAGAAAGGAAATAAATTAAACAGCGGTGTTACCCTACTCATCAGCTGTAAAAAGATCATACACCAAATTATGACATTTCTTTACCTAAATCTATAATAAAGAAATTATTATAAATAGAAAAAATATCAAACTATTTATAAAAGTAGAAAAATAATAGCCTTTATAATAATATTATTGATATCTTAAATAGTTGCATTTATATGCTGAATTTGGTGGAAATATTCTACAATCGGTAGTTTGAATTCGATATAAAAGGATAAATTGTCAAACATTTTATTGAAACTATCAATGGAAGACGATAAATACAAATGTTTTTTTTTAATTATTTTTTAGCATATGAGTTTGAATTTCGTAACTCGAAATTAATTGGTTTAGATACTATTTTGGTTTTTGTATTTTAATTTTTATTCATTTTCATTCCTCTATTTTTAAAATATTCATTTGGATCCTTATACTTTAAAAATGTTTGATTTTGATTCTTTGTATTTTTAACTTTCGTTCATTTTGATCTTTATACTTAAAAAAAAAAGATTATTTTTATCCTTTAAAAATGAAAATGAAGGAACTAAAATAACGATTTTTTAAAAGTAAATGATCAAAATGAACTAAAGTTAAAAGTATAATAATTAAATGAACATTTTTAAAGTACAAAGACCAAAATGAACCAAAGTTAAAAGTATAAGAACCAAAATGAACAATTTTAAAATATAATGATCAAAATGAACCAAAACCAAAAGTATACGAATTAACATAGTATTTAAACTAAATTAATAATACATATATTTATGCGAGTTGTGTTATTTTTTTAATTTCATTTATTTTATAACATATGTCCAAGGAAAAAGTAAACAAATGCTTGACATCTACTTTTTTTTTCTTTTAATTAACAAATCAACTATTTTATACTTTATGTTTTTTTACAATTAAAAAGTACTATGTATTTATTTATTATTTATTATTTATTTGTAGGAATGTTTTTAAAAATGAAGTCAATAAAAAAATATTTTTTTATTTTTGTAATCGGCTAAAAATTTGAATGTGTGTTTTAATATAAAGGTATGTTAGGTGGATATAATATTAACTCAACATTAATCTATCAGCTTGAGCTTTTGAGTCATTATGTAATTTTACATGGTATTAAATCTGGTAGTCCAAAAGATATTGTGTTAAGGCTCTTACAATATTATTTTCTCACCAATTAACAATGTATATTAAAGAAATGTAAGAAAATTAGAAGCATAGTATTTTTTTTAAAAAAAAAAAAAAACTAAAAAGAAGATCGCTATAAAAAAAGGGTGATATAAGTTAGTTTGTTCAGTAGTCATTTAAACTCTAAACCATCTACTTTTGTGCCATCGTTTTAAATAATCTGTTATATAATATATATATATATATATATATATATAATATATATATATATTATTCTTATTTCTATTATGAAATGTTCATTTGGTAAGAGTTGATCAAGAATATTCACTTTCTTAGTTAGAATCCTGCCTAGGAAGTAACTGCGTTTTAGATGTATACATAGGTAAAGCCGTGTGCAATGAAAAATGCAAGCACGGTTTGGGGAGGGATTTTTTTTTACTTATGCCGACATGGTATGCCTATTAAAAATTAATCTAAGTTGTCATGACGTGATACAAACTCAATCGCTAACTAATAGGCATATAACATATCTCAATGTCTTATGAACAGATGAAAACGACATTAGGACGTAAAAATAAAAATGTATTAAACAAATTGATCAAATGGTACGTGTTCAGAACGCACATGACCAAATTTATAATTTAACCGAACAATATTCGGAACCAAATATTAATTTAAGGCAGCATCTAGGTTTGTATGAATAGCAAAGAATTATGAGGAGAGAGAAAAATATGAGTGACAAAGTTAGGTTTGGGGAATGAGAGAGAGAGAGAGAGAAAGAACAATGTAGCGAATTGTAAGGCTCAAAATACGGGTCAAACAAGAAGGGATGGTGCTATATTTCCTTACAGTGTAAGCATACTATTTATTTTATATCACCTTCACGTTATAATATATTTAGATACTCTCCTCCCCTAAATCCTTATATATATATATACCAAATTGTAGATTTGGTCCAACAATATGGTCTCTGTCATTGGGAGAAAGTTAGAATTTAATTAGTTTTTATTATTTATAATTAAAAATTAAGGAGAGTTAGAGGCAGTGAATTGGTTGTGGGTTATAATAGTCGGTGAGTTATAATATGCCGACTATTTTAATTTGAAAAGAAAATAGTAGACAGCAAATAGGAAGAGAGATAATAGGTAGAAAATAGGGTATATTTGAGAGTGATTTTAAAATCGTTAAAATCACTTTTATCATTTTTAAAATCACTAAAAAACACACTTTAATCACTCAAAATTAATTTAATTTTCAAATTTACATTTTTTAATGCAATTTTCAATCATCAAAATTAGTTTTGGAGGATTAAAAACATAATTTACGATAATTTTGAAAATGACAAAAGTGATTTTAACCATTTTAAAATCACTCTCAAACATGAAACATTGTAACAAATTCAATAGTAAACACTTAATATATGGTTATAAAATTTTCATATTATATTTATGTTTAAACGTAGGACTATATGACTTTAATTCATGGAGTCGAACAACTTTAATCCATAGATAAAATTTATAGTCTATTTCATGTTTAAAATCATATGGACTATTTATGAAGTTTAATTAACCGAACAAATTATTCCTCAAACCCATAAGATCAAATTTATAATTTGATCCATATATATGGATTGTTTTCAAATATAGAAAAATGAGTCAAACTATTTACAAATATAGAGAAATTTGACTGTTAGACCGCAACATAATTATATCGCTCAAGAGATAGAATTCTATCGCGTTTTATTACTGATAGACAATGAAATTTTTTTGTATTTATAAATAACTTGATTCAGTTTATAGTAATTCCTCTATATATATATATAATATAGTTTTTCTCTCTATCCCCTTCCCCTTTTCTCTCCCTTTCACCACCCACTTTGACATAACCCTCCTCAAATTCACAAACCAAAGTAAACAAGTTAAAACCCAACGTTATTCATTTGACAAGAAAGAAAATTAATGCGTTCCAATATATTATCAGCAAAAATCCCATATATATATATATATATATAGTTCAATTCATTGTGAGATTTAAGATTCTCCTAATATATATATATGAAAATTTAGGTGGTGGGTCAGAAAGATCAGAAACTGTGTGTGTGTGTAAAATTATCCATTATGAAGTAATTAATGAATAAATTATAACAAGTTAGCTATCTTGATTATGATTATTATGTTATTAAAAATATATATATGGATTTAGTGTTTTTATTGCTGTTATTGGGAAAAGGGTGTTAAGTCATTTTCTTTGCATACGCAGACGAGTGACAAATGTTGAGTCTTTTGGTGAATGATCTCTCTTGTGGCCACACACCAAGAATCACAACTACATCAAACCATTATATATTATCAAAATATAATATTCAAAGAAACCATTTATTGTGGGACTTTGATTTTGACAAGAAACTACTACATGAACCCACCAAGTGAAAAAAGGTTGCTTTGTTTGATAATGTCTTTAGTTCTTGTATTTCTCAAATTAATTAATTAACTAAAACATTGTTTTTGTTTTTGTTTCAATTTCAATTTCAATTTCAGTAGTTTAGGCTATAAATTTTGGTTTTTGAACTTTAATTGTCATTTCGTACTTAAATAAGTTTGTAAATTTTAAAACTAATTCATATATTTACTAAACATTAAATGAATAATTAGACTTCTATTAAATATAGAATTCAATTTTGTATATAATAGCTAGGTTTTTAAATCCTTAAAATTGTTAGTAGGTTATAAATTATATTAGATATACAAAATTAATTAATAATTTTAATATCTATGAGATATATTTTGTATGTCGTTGAAGGATCCACTAAATTTAAATTTGAAAGTTTAGAGAGATGTTTATCTTTTAGTTTTAGGTAATTAAAGTAGAAAGCAAACCTCAGTTTTTTTCATCAATATATAGTAGAATTATCCCACAAAAATGCTCATTTGAAAATGTTTACTAATCATAAAAATGATTGACTATGGATCAAAATGCATGTATAATATTATTATATTCTTTGCCCCCTTTAAAAGCAATATATATGTAGTTTTTAAAGTAGTAGCTGGAAACATCTCTTACAGCATTAAGAAAATTATTATAAATATAAAATATCAAACTATTTATAAAAATATAAAAAATTTATCATCTATTGCGGTGATATATCGTTGATAGACGGTAAATTTTTTCTATATTTATAAATAATTTGACTCATTTTTTCTATATTTGAAAACAATCATTTACTTTACATTGTGTGGTTAATTTATTTACTAATCATGGTTGATCAACTATGTATATTAAAGAGATTAACTTTTTTTTAAGTGTGTTTTTTTAATTAACTAAGTTTAATTTGGTTGAATTTTCATTAATGATGACTTCATTATTGTATCATTACCAATTATGTTTAGTTTGTGTTTAATAAAAAAGTTTTAAATTTATAACACAAGAAGAAATCCTTGTGCGGAAGTGGTTAAATTGTCAAATCCGTTAGAACTTTATTTTGTTTGAAATTGATCTTTTTACGAGAGAGACTCTCAGTCTTACCGAGTAGGTAAAAATATATGTAATAGATAGAAGAACAAAGTTGCTCACAAATTAAGTTGCTTCTTTAACATCTTCTTTTAGGTTTGAATAGACGTCTTACGAACTTTTGTTATTCTCCTTATTCTCGAAGGAGAGTGATAGAGTGTGGTTGGTTCGTGCTACTTATTTTGATCTTAGGGGTATTTAATTAGTAGCTAGTTATGTCCCCTCTTCTCGATCAAAAGTTGAAATCTTTTCACTTTATATATTTATTTAATTGTTATATATTATAAAAATTGTATGAAATGAAAGAGTAGTAATTGATTATGGGGATGTATTTTTGTTTAATTTAGAGAAAGAAAGCAAAATGTTTCGCATGTATGAAAAGTCAAAATGCATTTAAGAAGTCACACGTGAGGTTGCAGTCATAATTATATATATATATAAAAATTAGCCTCTATCTTCCACTGTCTTTCCCCATTAATATTCATTACAATTAAATTTTAAATTTATTTTTGTTTATTAGACCTTCACATTTCTCTGTAAAACCTGCTGAGAGCCCAAATCTCAAAGTTCATCTCCCTCTCAATACCAAATCAAAATTCCCCTCCTTTCTTCTTCTTTCTCTCTCAAATTCCCATATCAAATCTTCACCAGTCCCATTCATATTTTCACCCTTTTTCCCCTCTTCTTTCTTAACATACAATACAATACAACCCTATTATTATTATTATTATTATTATTATTATTATTATTATTAATTATTTAATTTGCTGTATATCTTGCCTTTTAAGTACTCTCCCTTTCTTTCCCAAGTTTCTTCTTCTTCTCCCTTCATCTGAAAATTCTCTCCTTTTCTCCTCCTCCTCCCCCTCTTCTTCTTCTTCCATTCAATTGTACCAGAAAAAGTGAATGCTTCAATGTCAAGAGAAAGGTAAGTATACCAAATCATATGTTTAATTTTATGTAGACAGTAAACTACGTAAATCTTTGTGTCGTTCATTCATCTTTAAATTTAATTAACCAATCAATAACATATTGTCTTGATTTCGAGTCTAGCAGAGAATTACAAGAGGTGGATGAGACCGGGAAGAAAATAAAGAGGGAAATTGATCAAGGTTTTTATGATTCTCCATTAATGGGAAGAAGGCACATTTTAAGTCCAAATGGGACTTTGAATACAATAACGCCATGTGCAGCTTGTAAGCTTTTAAGAAGAAGGTGTGCTCAAGAATGTCCATTTTCTCCTTATTTTTCTCCACATGAACCTCACAAATTTGCTTCGGTTCATAAAGTTTTTGGTGCAAGCAACGTCGCTAAGATGCTCATGGTAAAAAACCCTAATCAAAATTTCTCTTCTAATTTACTATCAATAATTGCCTTGTTTTTAATCTACTGAGCAATTTCTGCAAGTTGTATACATAGATCTAGTAATTAGTTATATTAAATTAATAAAAGTAGATCTCACTTTTAATTTTCACCATATCATTTAAGAATATGAAACGTACGATATATAAATTTAAAATTACGTGAATAGGTATGGTAGATCTAGTATACTGTAGTTTTGTCTAGCTAAATTTAGTACTTTTATTTTTTAAAAAAATTATACAATTTTAAATTTTGTGTTTATTATTCTGAATTCCATCCAATCAAATTATTTCGTGTGGCATTAGAAATTAGATATAACATTAAAAGTTGAATGTCGGGTTGATAAAACGTTTTAGTTTCTGTTTTCTATTATCATGTTTTCAATTTTTTGAGAAAAAGTGCTTGATAACAGTTGGTAGTATATACATTTCTTATTTTTCATTTTTTAGAAATATATTCAAAAATAATTTTAGAAATAGCAAAATCAATTTTACTAACGTACAATTTTTATATTTAATTATAAAAATGTATTTTCATGTGAAATTTGTACATTAATTTTTTATTTCGAAATTAAAGAAAAACAAAAAAATAATTAGAAACTACTATAACCATGTCTTCTTAAGGGAAAAAAAGAAGAATAAATAATTAGGTTAAGACAGTTTTCTATTTCCCTATCTAAAAAGAGAAAAGGAGGACACAATAAATAAAATTTTAGCGCCGTTTGATAAATATCTATTTTTTTTTTAAATTAAGCTTAAACACTATTTTAATTTATTAGTTTCTACATTTTAAGAGTTTTTAAAATTTTAAAATTAAATAAATTTCCTCTCAATTTTTTACCATAAAAAAAAAACTATTTTTTTTTTAGTTTTGAAAATTTAGCCTTTTTTTTTATAAAAAAAATATTAGTATAGAATAGATAACTAAACAATAAATTTAAAAGTAGAATAAGTGTTCATAGGCTTAATTTTCAAAAACTAAAAACTAAGGCTCTATTTGGACAATTGTTGAATTCTTAGCCAAATTCCAAAAATAAAAACAAGTTTTTAAAAACTATTTTTTTTATTTTTCAAATTTTGGTTTGGTTTTTTAAACCATTGGAAAAAATTTAGAGATGGAAACAGTGTCTATAGACTTAATTTTCAGAAACTAAATGGTTACCAAACAGAGTCTAAATGTTACAAACGAGACCTAAAAAAATAACTAATTTTTAAAAATCACGATTAAATAAATAGGGAAAAAACAAGCACAATTTTCAAAAAATTAAAAACTAAAACCAAATAAGATTATCATAATTTTTTTTTCGTATAACGATAAACAATTACCATCTTGAAACTTTAAGGTCATAATAAGTAAGCCACATCAAACTACCGAGTTTTTCTCTAACTTGCTTTTAGTAATTTTTCACCAATCAATCTACATCACTTTTGGTCTTGGAGATGATGATAAGGGTGTTAGACATATGTTAATCTAGTTGAAATGTTTCGGTGCACCTACTAATCTCTCTTGTCTTATGAATATTTAAAATGAAAAATGTAAGCTACATATGTATAGTTGATCATATATTATATTTAGTTATTGAGTGAATTTTATGTTTAAATATTATTGTAGGAGGTACCGGAGAGTCAAAGAGCGGACGCAGCAAACAGCCTCGTATATGAAGCCAATCTAAGGCTGAGAGATCCTGTGTACGGCTGCATGGGCGCCATTTCTGCTCTTCAACACCAACTTCAAACCTTACAATCTGACCTCAATGCCATCAGAACCCAGATTTTCAACTTCAAATTTACACATCATAATAATTCACACATTCCTAATTTCATTTCTGCCGCCGCAACGCCGCCTGCTGCCCCGCCCACTCCGCCACATTCTCAGCCGCCTCCGCTCTCTCTTCCGCCGCCTCTTCCTCCCTCCTCCTCCATCTTTTCCCCTCCCATTATCACTACTACTACCACTGCCCCTGAATTAATTAACCCTATCTCAACAACTCAACATATTTCCTACTTTGGTTAAACTAATTAATTCTAGTTTGTGTCGTTCCTTTGAGATGATGTTGAGTGAAAATAGTTAGTGTTATATTACTTTTGATTTTTATTTCTCTTTATTACTATTTACTTACCAAACATTAGGAAAAATATAATTTCAACCAAATGTGTTTCTAATTACGTGCTAAAAAGTACTTTTCAACCTTCAAAAACCCATCTTAAACTCACCTTGATTAGGTTGAAAAAATAAAGAGAAATACTTAGATGCTGAGTTGCATCTATCTTTATGCAGTCCAAGCAGCTATCCAATAAAAAATTATCATGTGACTAATCATTGTTTATTTTGTATTTGCGTGGAACTTTGTTACTAATCGTTGTTCTTCATCTGCTAGAGATGTTTGGAATAAATAGTAGAGCCGTATGAGGAGTTGTGGAGCCTAAAAAGTTAGTTAATAAAACATAAAAGTGATATTTCTTTAGTTGTAAGGCCACGAACTTCTTGAACCAAATAAGAAGTGGAGTTTAACTTCAATTTTTTAAGTCAAATTTTGTATAAGTGATTGCATTATAAAGTATATGATCAAGAGAGGCAATGAAAAAATAAAACCGACGTAGGTAAGTCTACAGGGGTGTGTGTGTGTGAAAAATTTGGGTTGACTTTGACTAGTTAAATAGTCAGTTGCACATGCATGGGGTTTTAGTCGGTGTTTTGTTTAATATATATTATATTAAGGGGTGATTAATTAACTAAGTCTGTCTCAATAACACAAGAATATTTGTAAGAATGGGTTAATTGAATGAAGCCTGGTTTTTTCTTTGCTTCACAAGGATCCCCACATATTTCATATCTCAAATTTATTTGTATTATTCCTTTTTGCTACTTGCTGAAGGTAAGTTTAAAATATCGAGATTTCACTTTTACAAAATTGTCAAAAGAATTATAAAAATAAGAAAATGTAAACATGATTTTATACTTTAGTTTATTGTTTTATATTATATTTATATTAGCCATATATTTTATGTTATTTTATAGTTTTTTTTTTTTTTTTTAATGTTTTCAACAATTTTTTTAAGATATAATATTAATGTCGATTCACTATTTATGTCATTATCGATGTAATGAATATGTAAAAATATCAATAGAAATGTTGATATATTGATGAAAGTTTGATATCATGTTAGGAAATAATTAATATTTATAAGAGTATGAATGAACTCTAATCTACTCGTTTAAAATTATAATATGTCCCATACCAACATCTTTTGTTATCCAAAACTAACCGATTGATTTGGTTTTTTACTTTAATTTCATTTAGGGCTAAAAGCCAACTTAAAACCAAACTTATTGTTACGCCCCTATAGATAGGGCAACTTTAAAAGTTTAATATTAATGTGAAACTTCATTGGATTCTTTTCTAATTAATGGGGAATTTGGTATCATGTCATATAGTACTGTCATGGATTGCTTAAAGCATTGGCATCTTCTATTATATAAGCATTTTGTATGTTTCTTATTATTATTATTATTATTTTGGAGATGAGACAAAATAGTTCGTAAGTGCAATATTTATTGGAGTAATTAAAGTTTGGTTAGAGAAAACGTTATTTATTTGCAACCCAAATTACTGTTTTTAGGTAATATGATATATATTTTTGGGTTGTCACTTATTTTAGCTTTTACTATTTCAAGGTAATTAAAATCAAGACATTAAATAAAATCTCTCAACAAATCAATAATATTTTCATTGGCCTTGCTACATTTTCAAGAGTCCAACGTCAGCCAAAGTGGTAATTATAAGCTTTCAATAACTATCTTAACTATATATGATTTATGATTGAGTTTCATCAAATAAAAAATTATTTAATATAATGGTGGTTTTTAAATATAGCAAAATAAGCTAACTTATTTATAAATATAGCAAAATATCATAGTCTATAATGATGAACAATATCAATTACTGTAACATTTTTTTTTTTTGGTTATATTTAAAAATATTTTTAAATTGGGAAAATGAACTGACTTAGATAGGTGAAAAATTTTGGTGTAACCGAGAGAAATTAGTATATATGAAGATTGTTTTGAAGGAGACCCAACGATAGCAATTTTTTTTCAATAAAAAAGATTGTTAACAGACCCATTGAAATTTGAAGTAATAATTTTCTCTTTAGGGACAATTTATAAAATTATATGAAAAAAATATTATTCACAACGATAAAGAGCCAAGTGGTTTGTTAACAATTTATAACTACTATTTAATATATTGATATAAAAGAGCCACTTTTGCAGTGGTTTTTTTTTTCCTCCCCCTCTTTTTTTTTTTTTTTTTTTTGTCAATTTTATTTATTTTAATTTTCAACCAACTTGAAAAACATTTCATATTTCCTACTTTTATACCTTCATCTTAGTTATATATTTTCTTATTATAAATGCAAATATTATTCATTTGTTTGTTCTCTTCCAATCAAAGATTAAAATTACATTAGAAAACTTAAAAAAAAAAAGTTTTAGAAAAGCATATTAATTCAATTTTTTCTGAGTTATATGAATTTTTCTTAAAAATATAAATAAAAAAATGATTATCAAATATAAGATTCTCATTTCAACTTGTGTAGTTTCATTTTCAACATTATGAGACACGTGCAACACACATAGTTTCAACTTGTATCTAGAAATATACAAATAGTTTTGAATCTTTATAAAATCATTTATGAAAAATTGATTAAATGATTTTTTGCTTATATATCTAGGTGAATAATTTTGTAAATGCTTATAATAATATTTCAATTATTATTAGTTAATATAAATTAATATCATATATTAGTGCATTTAAAATTACATTTATATAAATGTTAAATTACAAGTTTAGACTATAAGTTTTGAAAATTATGACTAATAAATTCCTAAACTTTGAATTTTGGCTCTAGCCACTAAAAAATGTCTAATAATTATGTTTAAAAATTAACTGTTTTATAAGACAATAAAAGTTGTGTCTAATTGAACCTTAAATTTTAAATTTTGTAATTAATAGTTACATTAATTTTAAAAAGATGTTTGGTCATACCTATTAATTTTAAGCAAAAAGTTAAATTTAATGTCTAACATAACATTTAACTATTAACGTTTTTATGTGCAAAATTGATATTTTAGAAATCAATAATACACGAGAATTGAAAATTCGGGAACCTATTATATATTTTTAAAATTTAGAATTGTATAAACAAAAATCTAGAAGTTCATGGGCTAAACTTCTAACTTTATATTCATTTATGCATTCATTTATGCCCCTATCACATAAATTTCTAGATCCGCCATTATATATGACTCGTTCAAATTGTCCAACTCATACTAATTAGGAGAAAGATAAATTCATTATATATAAGTGTGGACAATTATTTCAATTAGCACAAGATTTTTTAGGTGAAACTAAAAGTAAAATTCAAGAAGCTTATTTCAAAAGTGAGCACAATATCACATGATTGTATAGATAGGTGAAAGTTTGTTATTTTTAACATTGGTTATGTGATAATTATACTATGTTTGGCATCTTTAAAGTTTAGAAACATACTAAACACAAAATTAAAAATTTTAATTTTAATTCGTATTATTTTTAAAGTTTAAAGACCTATTAGACATAAATTATAAGAAATTAGAGATCAAAACAAGTAATTTAACCTAGTATCATTTTTAATCTAAACCAAACCATAAAGTCAAATTCATCCGGTTGTGTTCACTCCATTCCATCTAAAAATAACTTTACGGGAATGAATAGTCCTAGACTATACCTATTCCATACTCTACCTTCTTTTACTAAAAAAGTTAAAAAATCATTAAAAAAAAATCGTACTACATGACACAATTTCATTAGGTACTCACTGGATTGCACAAGAGATGAGTTCGGCTACACCTATTTTTTTGTTTTTCACGTAAAAATGCTTACATAATAAATAGATGGCCTTAAGAGTTTTTGTTCACTTGTGGACCAATTTTTTTTCTTCCTGATATTAATTATATTCTTTGCACTTAAAAAAGATTTGATCATTCTACTTATTTATAATATTGTATTTTAAAAAACTTCTTTATCAAAAGAAATTTTAGTTTGTCCTATTTGCATGCACCTAATATCTTCAAGAGACGACATGTTGCCTTACCAAAAAAGTTCTCTTGAACAGACGAACTTTATCCGTCGACTTAAAACTACATTTTGAAATTTAACCTATATTGATAAGAATATTTATAAAAAAAAAAATACAGTTTCGAGAGAGAGAGAGAGAGAGAGAGAAAAAAAAAAAAAAAAAAAAAAAAAAAAAAAAAAAAAACTCCTATATTCTACCGTGCGAGATGAATTATCCTAATAATTTTGTATATTTTGATATATTAAAATGAACTTGGTCAAATTTGTCTCATTGGACAAGACAAAACAGTTCAATGAAAAATGAACACGTACAAACAAACAGCCAACAAACAACATGATTACATAATCTTAGTATTAAAAAGTTCTTTAATGATCACAAACACACAAAACCCAAATCCAAAAACCCTTCAAAATAAAAACTTCAACAAAACTTCTTCATCAAAACAACATTTTTAATTTCCTCCCAGAAAAAAAAAAAAAGCAAAAACATAATAAAACAACTAATTTGTTTATATATTTGTTAAAATTTAATTAACACTCCTGCAGTTCTTCCTAATTTCACCATTGGAGCCAGTAAGAGGACTGATATCCCCCATCTTGACCATGGCAGCAGCAAAATCAGAGAAGAAACGGGCAGGGGCATTTGCATAATTTTGAACAGTGGAGTCTGTAGATCCACCATTGAAGAGAACTTGATCAGATTGAAGAAGGCCCTTGTTCTGAAGAAGATTCTTGTAGTAGTTGTTGTCAAATGAATTTGGAGTTTGCAAATCCAAAGGAGCCAAATTGTTGTCTCCAGTTCCTGAGGTATTGGGGCAATTGCTTTGCCTTGTTCTTGCAAATGAACTCTCAATTGTGCTATTGCTGTATATTCTGCCTCTAAATGTTGTGCACCGCGCTTGTCCGATCGTGTGCCCGCCTAACATCAATTATTCAATGTGACCGTCATAATCAAGATGATATAAAGTTAAAGATACAAATTCTTGTAGTTTCGGTTTTGGTTCATTTTAGTCCTTATACTTTGAAAAAGGTTTGTTTTTAGATCCTTCGTTGCGACCATTTTAGTCTGTTCGTTTTCATTTTTATTCTACTTTTAAGAGATAAAAAACAATATGTATTTGAACTAGAATGAACAAAGGTTGAAAGTATAGAGAAAGAGATATAAACTTGAAAGAGCAACCAAATCGGTGTTGGAGAGTCCGAGAGCGCTGAATCTAGAACTGAGTTGGTTTAGAGTTGAAGTTGGCCCGGGGATGTCGTTGTTGGCTTGGGATTGGCTCGCAGTTCTAGCGTCTCTTCTTCCCAACTTCACATTCCAGCTTGGCCCTCCTAGCTATAAATATTATAGAGGTTAAATTATAAATTTAGCCCGTATATGACACACTTAGTAGAGACTAAATTAAATTAAGTCTAATCAAATTAAAGATGTGACGACTTACGAGAACGACAGAGTCACGAGCAGCAATAGCAAGAATATCAGCACAAGAAACGACGCCAGGACAAGCTTTTTCGACAGCGGTTTTGATGTTATCAATGACATCAAAGCCTCTAGCAGAGTTTCTATTGGGATTTGCATTTTTCTCTCCAGTAAAGCTCGACGTGTCGTCTAACAAAATCGACCCGTCGCATCCCTAAATTCCGAAAACAGAACAGAACAAAGCGAATAATCATTAAAAAAAAAAAAAAAAACCAATCTTTAAAACTCAATAGTTTGAAACAAAGCAAAACCAAAAAGGGTTTCAAAGAGGAACGAGAGAAAAGTACATTGACGAAACAGTCATGAAAAAACAAGCGAAGAATGGAAGCTCCCATTCGAGCCTCACTGGAAACAGCAGATCGAACAGAGGATTTGACAGTGGACAACAAATTTGGACAAGAAGAAGAGTAAAAACCAGTAGAGAGTTGAGCTGAGACATTGCCCAAAAAGAGCATAAACAAACCCAAAGTCAAAATAAAAACTCCTCTGAATCTTGAATCAGCCATTGCTACAAGAACTCACAAGAACAACTTTCCAAGTAGTGATGATGAAGAAGAAAAACAGAGTGTGGGGGGTTTTTATACAGGGGAAAAAGAAATTCTCCAATCTCCATAGCTTTGGCAGGTGAACCTAACTCGTAGAAATGGAATTGCATGGGAGAGCCAATTTTTTCTAAGTTTCAACACTTTGAAAAGTAAGAAAAAGCAGAAAAGGGGAATTGGATTGGAGGTAAATTAAGAAAGGCAAAAAAAGCAGAACGCGTCTCTGAGTTTGAATAAAAAAACAGTGTGATTTTAATTTGGAAGATGTTATTGTCAAACAACTCTGCCAATTTTAATATATGGAAATGGTAAAGTCAAAAGGCTGAGGCCCCATTTATGCATTTGCATGGGTAATAATGTTTAAAAACTGCAATGAAACTTCAAAGATGCTGTTGTTGAAAAATGGAAGTGATGTCCAATTAGTTCTCTTGAGAATTAAAGTGATTGATAAAGTAATTAATTAGAAAATAAGAAAATTGAGCTAATACAATCCAGGTTTTACTTTTGTATGCAATTCATGCTTTGATTGTGTCATGATTGAATGTTGATTCTTCCTTATCTTAAATGAATGGGATGATTTCAAATTTAGAGGTTCATTTATGTTCGACCTGACCATAATTTCAAAGTTCTACTAGTAATTTGAAGAAATTAGTACAAGTGACTTATTTTAAGTGTTATCAATTATATATAATGATGAAAATGTACAAGTATATTGTATGAAAAAAGTATATTTACGAAGATGCCATAAGCAAAACTCATCGATGATTAACAAATACTTTTTTTCTTGAGATCGAGGTTCAAATCCACATATCTCATATTTATTGTATTAAAAAAGATCGTTCCATAAGATATTGAGGCATACATTAAAAAAACAGAAACGATAAGAATTGATTATATAACTAGCTTAAAGATCACCTACACAAGATATGTGAAATCCTATGTATTGCTTTTGGCATAACGAGTGATTGTATCAAACATTCACAAATGTAAGGATCTTACTTGAAATATATGTTCTATTGATTGTACGATTATGTGTTTGAGTTTAAACATTCACAAATGTAATTTTTGTTAGGAAAATTGCATGTACCATACCCAAAATAAAAAAAAAAACTTAAGAAAATAAAAATAATACAAAAATTTTAAGGAGTTGTTTGAACTCCCAACTTCAAGTGGGTGGAATAGACTAGTTAGCACCACCTATTATAACTTAAAATTAACTACAATATTACTATTTTAAATTCTTCTGTCTCTTTGTTACATTGTTTACTATTTCCTACTAATCTTCTCTCTCTTCATCACAATGTTTATTATTTACTACCAAACAAAAATCATTTGCACTATAAACACGTTATGTAATATGGAAACATGAAACTTTTGCTCGAATTAGAAGGTTTTAAAGCACCGAGATAATGAAGATAGATTTTTCCACACATATAATTAACACAACAGTAGCCTTTAAGAAAAGGTGATGTGATGGGCAACGGATAAATGGATGAAAAAGAAGAAGGCAGGCCACGGAAGTTTATACTTTTCTGAGCCGAAAAAATGGAAATCAAAGTGAAGTGAAAAAAAGGTATTAGGTAATAATATAATTTTCTAATAATTAAAGCCAACAACCTGCGGAATAGATTATTACATAATAAGAGAAGAAAATTACTTTCCAATACAAAGGGGCATAAGTATAACCCTTAATTTGATTTCGAATTTATATCATGTTGTTGACTCTCTTATGGACTTTCTTAATGGTTAAAGTTAGTCGGATGACTGAGGCTCATAGTTGTTGACCCAGTATAAGGGATTATATATTTACATTTACGTTTTTTTTTTTTAAATCATCCATCGAAATATCGAGGTCTCCATTTTATGAAAATATCAAAATCTCGGGAAAAAATTATAAAAGTTGTTATAATTAGTTAATAAAACTTTGATTGTGGCTTAATTAGAATATAACTATCTATTTTTAATCACAATTTCTATAAAGTAAGACAATATTTAGATGTCTATTGTAAATGTCTTTGTAAATACTGATACGAGAGAAAAAATTTAAAAAAGAAATAGAAAAATAATTACAAAATAATAAAAAAATTTAAAAATATTTTGAGGTAAAATAATATGAAAATTATGAAAGTTTTAGATCATAAAAGAAAAAAACTCACACCAATTCAATTTTGAAATGAAAAAAATTTGGTTGAGGTTAAAAATAAATATAGATTATTTTTTTGTGATTTTTTCAAATTCAATTTCTTTATAAATAAAAGTTTTGGGCTGAAAATAAAGTTAAAAATTGAGAAAAGTTGGATATTAAAAAAAGTAGCACATAAAAAAGACTTGATCCTTGTCGAAAATGATATTGGCGTGTGAACTATAGAATTGTGTATAATCAAGACCACAAAATTAAAAATTTTGAACTATGCTAACATAGTTAATTAAAAAAAATAATCAAAATTTTCTTGAAATTTAGAAATTTCCTCAAAATCTCAAAATTACGTCGAAATGGGGAGAACCGGAATATTCTTGAAATATTTTCAAAATTTCTAAATTTCTCGAAATTTCATCAAAATTGGGGGGAAAACAAAAATTTCCCCAATTGAAGCTCTCAAAATCTTCGAGATTTCAATGAAATTTTTTCACTATGCATATAGAATAAAACCTTCAGAAATAACTTTCTATTACCAATTAAACATTTCATTAAATCAGGCCGGAGGAGTCAACAATTACGAAATAAATCAAAATGATTGGTAAGGTTTAAATTAATCCAGACACCTAAGTAAGTTTGACTCAATAGTATTAGCATGCACTCCGTCTTTAGAGGTTGAAGGTTCAATTCCCACCTCCCTAATTATTGTAGCACTAGTGCACTAATTATTAAAATGAGACAAACCTGGCCCCTCATTTCACTAGGAAAAAAAGGAAAATAAAATAGAAGGCTAGATGCTGACCCACCATTTTTCATTTCAATAGTTACAAAGGGTAAAATAATTCCACCATAATCAATTGACCAACTAAAAAACACAGCCTAATGACCAGATTCTTACTTCAATTGGCCAAACACTCTCCACTTTGATCTCTAGTCAAGTTGTCGTTTAAGACTTCTAATCCAGTTCAAAACTCTATTAATCTATACAGTCACAAGTTGAATATTCTTTTGCAAATGTTACTGTTGAGGTTCAAAACTATGTGATCAGGTATCTTAAATCTCTCGGCCTAACAGCAAAAGACTCACTAAAAGCTGAAGAAATTTCTAGAGTTTAGGGAGAAAACAGCACCTGCATTGAATGAAAGAAGTAAGCAAGCCGTTTCTATGAGTAAGAAACATGAACTTTACCTATGCTTCACCTTACAGATACAGACTACTGACTTGAAGGGTTTACCTTGCCTATGCACAGAACTATACAGAACAACCATCTACTCCGAGTCGGATGATTTAGCCTCCTCCACTGGTAGTTCAAATGCATCTACTTCTGAAAAATATGCTTTCTGCTCTTCAACAAATTCCCGTGGAAGCTCTATGTTGGACTCATCTTCCTCATACAATGTGGCGCGCTGCCTCCGCCAAAAGAATAGATACTCATCATTAGATTAATTTGCTGAGCAATGATTTTAAGGCTAGTAGCTGACTGCTAAGAAATGCTTAGTGGCAAGTGGGAAAAAAGAGAAACTTTTAACTGCACAATTAGTCAATTAATTACCATATCATGGTCATTTGTTAGGTCATCGCATTATAAAAAGTAAAACTCCTAAAACTGAGACGCAGTGATCTTGACAGTTAAGACTGCTCAATGGGGCGCCTATTTCTGCCGTTTCATTCCAAGTATTTTCTATTCTTTATAAAGAAACAAAAACAAGTCTCTAATCAATTAATAATCCCGTAGAAAATATAACCTAACCATGACTAAGAGTAACGTTCATACAATGGTACCAATTAATCACTATTCAGGATCAAAACTCATTATTGTGGTATATAAGCACAGATAACATCACATTTCTGAGAGAAAGGTCAGAGCACATATTTTGCTGACATCAAGAACAAACATCAAATTAAGGCCTAAAGAAGATATGGATACATGTACGCCCCAAATTAAGATTGACAGATGGCCAGTACTATAATTCTCAGACGAACCTTTTTACAAGGAACAGTCCTCGCTCTGGATGGGCTATCGTATCCATCTCTTTTTCTAACCCTGCATAAAAGCAAGGAAACAATTAACATACGGATGAGTAATAAACAGTAAAAGAGAAATTAGAAGACAGATTTCTTGTATCCATTAATCCATATCTTTAGAAAAAACATTGTAGTATTAGTCCTATCATGACTACTGCCCACTATCTTAAATTTACTTTTCCATCAAATTATAAAATAATACACAAAATTGGTTGCTATTAAGAAACCAAACAAGAATTCACGTACAAAGTTACAAAGATGAAAGCCTCAACATACTAAAGCTTTTCATATCCAAAACGGTCAAACAATTGAGGCTCAACAAATCTATCACCAAAAATAAAACAGGATAAAAGTTGACAAATCCTGTTTTAGGTGGCTGCAGTTCTTCCTCAATGTAGATAAAGCCAGTGTCAAAGTAACACCAGATCAACCCAGACTAGTAATTGTTAAAATGGTCCAAGGCAACACATAAACCGGGATAGATAACTGTTTAATTTTTTTTAAAAAGTAGGGCAGGGAAAGGCCAACTTGATAATTATTGCAGAGAGCAGGCAACTTGCCCCTTTGAAACTTAACAACCATTGGACTCCTCATAGCATCGTAAGATTATGAACCTATAAGTAAATCCCTCTGATTTCACATTAAACGTACCAGAGATTTAAATGTGCAAGGAGATTCAGTCTCAAATAGGGGGAAAAGTGCAACGAGCTTCATACCCGGTTTGGATTTTCGATGCGGTAGAGAAAATAAATGGTGCAACTGCTATCTCAACGCTCTTCCTTTTATTCATAGGCCTTCGACTGTAGAATGACTGGGGCTCCGAAACACTATCTGTTCCTGACGTCAAAGCGTAACATAATATCCATACTTCAAGCCATGGAAAATTGAAGATAAAAATATCCCAATATTGAAATTCCTAGTACATATAATCATATGCGTATCTGAAGAATACTCTTCCCCCACGCAGAAATTTCAACACAGCACACAAGAACATGACAGTAAAACAACAAATCTCCTCTACTTAATATTTTTAACAATCCCAAAATAGCTTTAATCCTGGAATTCCAACGTAGTATTTCAAGTAAACTGAATTCCTATTTTAAGTAAAAAAGGAAGTAACAGTAACTGAAACTTAGAGTAGCTGTAATCCCATCAAAAGAATCAAGGACCAAACACCAAAATCATAACACAGCAACGAATACCAGAAAGTACAATTACCTGAAGTAGAGGGCAAATCAGCACGCCGCAAAGGAGTGGAGACATCCGTAGGGAGTCGACTAGAACTAGGTTCTGAAGGAAGAGAGTCAGAACTAGGGTTTGGCTCTGCAGGAGGAAAATCAGAGGTAGTTTCTGTAGGAAGAAAATCAGAACTAGGGTTTGAAGCTCGCAAATTAACGGATGTAGATTCAGACACAAGAATTGGTTTGCTTTTCTTCTCATTGTTGACAACATCTTTAACCGCAGACTTAATTACACGCTTGCGGGGTTTGATAGAAGCGGAGAAATTGGAAGCGGAAGATTGGGAGGAGAGGATGGTATTTGTACAATCCGCGAGGGGTTTTCGAGCTCTGAGATTTCGTTTCTGAGATTCCATCTCCAGTCCTTCCCATTTCACAGAGGGAGAAGAAAGTATTCCCTGATCTTCATGGTGAAGAATTTGAACGGAGGAAGGTCACGGTGACGGTGGCGGGAAAATAGTGTTGAACTTGAAACTTCGACTAGAAGATTTGCGAGAGTGAAAGATGTTCACCGTGAAATGAACTGAAGCACCAGAAATTGGCGCTTGTGGCCTCGGCTTGTGGGGAATCTTCTGGTTGGCGTCCGTTGGGCCAACGTTATGGGCCTTGATGTACGTTTTGGGCTTATTCATTTTCACGAAAGATTTGGGCTTCACTGATCCATATCTAAATAATTAATATTAAATACGGTTTGAGATTTTTAAATATTTAATTATAAAATAATACAAAGAGAATGTATCACATAGTTTAAATTTTCCAAAAAATATGTAGAAATCTAGTTATGAAAATAAAATAAAATTTTAGAATATTTGTCAAATTTTGCTTGTGAAGTAGGGTTTTTTTTTTTTTTTTTCCCCTTCTTCTTCTACATGAATGCCTTAATTGTAGGTATATATTACACATAAATGTCTTCTGCATGCAATGTGAACTAGTCGGCAACAAAACTTCGACAACCGTTTACGGTGGTGGATTTGAACTGTAGCGGTGGCTGGACTAAAGTAGTCATAGGCTTTGTGTCTATAGGTTTATTTTTACATTTTGTTTCAATTTCAAATATATATGGATTTACTTCAAATAATATGATGCTTCAATCTATCTTAGTTTATGGTATAATTTATGGTGTTAGCATTATTATTATATAATATGAAATATATATTTGTAAAATAAATAAAAATACATGTATATATATGACAAAGTATGTGGAATATATATCTCAATAGCAACAAGACTAAAATTAAAATATGGAGTATAAATTATATAATAACCTTCAATCTAATACATATTCTAAATGCATTTGGAAAATGATGAAAATATCCGTAGATAGGTAGATATATCTGTCGATATATCCGTAAATCGAAGGGTTCGATATCGATATTAAATATCGATGGATATCTCCAACATCTTTTATTAATGCTTGTAACACATAAAAATGTCACCTATTTAGTCCAATATGAACAAGAATACTAATAACAATATCCATAACTTAGTTTGGGAGTAAAAACAACTTAATTATTCATCTAAATAAATTTTATAAAATTTGTGATTTACAGAAATATCTGTCGATATCGATATTTTGTCAATATATCTGTCTGTATATCCGTAAAATTGAAATGTCGATATCGACATCGATATTTTAATCCTTGAATAACCTCGTATATATTTTAAATAACATCGTATATATTTGAAATAATTAGCCTAGTATATATATATATATATATAAAAGAATGAAACACATATGAAAACAAATATTTGTAATCATAATTCTACATTAAATGCAGTACACCGAAATTGGAGATTTGAATTTTAATTAAGTCAAAACCTGAAATCTGTAAAAAATGAAAAAGTATATATTTACAGAATAACTAAATATACATGCATATATATGAAAAAATATGTGGAATATATATCTTAATGGAAACGAGACTAAAATTAAAATACGGAGTATATATTATATAACAACCTTAAATCTGTACTTCTTTTAAATGTATTTGGAATAACCTCGTATATATGTGAAATAACATTGTATATATTTGAAATAAGTCTCGTATATATACATAAAAAACGAAAAAAACGAAGATCTGTAACCATAATTTTGCAATAAATATAGTCCATGGAAATTGGAGATTTTAAATTTTAGGTCAAAATCTGAAATCTATAAGAAAGGGAAATATATAACTCATTGAAAAAAATATCATTCATAAACAAAATCTCTTAAAATCAAAGAAGTGATATCACGAAACATCTTGCATTAATTGAACATAAACTGCATTTAATAAATATCATTTTAAAAAGTAAAAAATCATATTGACGAGAACAAGGAAACAAAATAATATTGCAAATTTTTAAAAGGTAAAATGAAAATGTTAATTTTGTCCAAAATTATAGGCAAAAGCTCTTAATGAAATGATTAAGTTTTTAGGATATTTATGAAATATAAGATGTAGATCTCTATCTTAGAGGTGCAAGAAAAAACCTACAAAACGACCTAAGCCGAAAACCACTCATCGGTTCGAGTTGAAACTGGTTGGGTTGGTGGTTTCAGGTTGGGAATATATAAAAATCGAAATTTTCAGTTTAGGTTCAGGTGGGACAGGAAAATGAATTGCAAAATCGAGCCGACCGATAAAATATATATATTAAGCGGCAATAGTTAACAACAAGTAGCCTTCTAGTCGAGTTGGTGAGATGGTGAACCTTTGCATACAAAGTTGCTAGTTTGAAATTGGGTGATGCCATATTATGCGCACAGAATGTTGGATTTTGTTAAATCGAGAATCGAACCGCCAAACTGAGCGGTTCGAGCAGTTCAGTTTACCATTGAACCCAGTTCAGTTTCTATTTCGACATATTCTTAATAGATTAATTAGTTCGATTTCGATTTTCTATTAGAACCGAACCATTTACACCTCTACTATCTCTCGAGGTTAACTATTGGGCGTTTATATTTCAAATTACTATTATGCTATTGTTGCCCATTGCAGTCCAATACTAAAATAATAAGCATGGAAAAAATTAAATCTAATTATATCATTAAAATATAAAATTCAGTAACTTAAGGGTAAATTTGAAATAAAAAAAAACCTACCGGATTTTAAGTTAGGTTGAAGGTGAAATTTTTCTTCAAAATTTACATTTGTGAAATATATTTTAAAATGTCGGTGTTTCTTATAATTTCTGTTTTTTCCTCATATATGACATTTTTTGAGAAATAGTAGAAATACTATACAAATTTTTATGTGGATTATAATATCTTAATTTTGAATTTTAAGATTATATTTAATATATATTTTGAAAGTTGTTTTTGGAAAAGCTGATAAATTTGATTAATATTTTAAGAGGAATTTTTAAAAATAGAAAAATAAGAAAAATTATTTACACAAAATAACAAAAATTTTAAATAATTGTGATAGACGCTGATATAAGTCTATCGGAGTGATAGAAATGATAGAAGTCTATCACTAATAGATACTTATAGAAGTCTATCACTAATAGATGTTAATAGAAGTCTATCAATATTTATGTTTTTTTTTGCTATTTTCTATAAATAATTTGAAGTTTTTTTAGAAAAATTTTCACATATAGAAAAAATATCAAATTATTTACAGAAAATAGCAAAAAAAAAAAAAAAAAAATACTGATAGACATTGATAGACTTCTATCAGTATCTATCAGTGATAGACTTCTATCATTTCTATCACTGATAGACTCGGAGTCTATTACAAATATCTAAAATTTTTACTATTTTATATAAATAGTTTCTCTTATTCTTTTATTTTTAAAAAATTCTCCTTCTTTTTAGCTGTGAAAATTTTCTGTTGAATTATGCTGAATCCGATAACTATTGGATGTCATATTAGTTATAAAGAATTAAAACAGTGGCTAATTATCTAATGACGACCAGTATTGAAAATAAAAATATTTTATTTTTAAAATTAGAAAATAGCTAAAATAAGAGAGGGCCTCTATGCGACAACAGCCGGGCAATGTAAAAGGAATTTGTGTGATTTTAAAACAATGCTTCAATTACAAGTTTAGTGATATATTTATATCTTATCAATTTTAAAAAGTATTTAATATATTTCTAAATTTTATATTTATATCTAATAAATTTTTAAAATTTAAAAAGTAATTAATAAATCTTTAAATTTTAAATATGTGTCTAATAATTTTTTTTAAATATTAATTTTATGTCTAATTTATTGAGATGATAATGTAGGTTTGGAATGAAATCTCAATATTCTTGCACATGTAACTTTTTCAGAAGCCTGTAAAGGCAAGACTATAATAATTGTTAAATGAAAAGCATGTCAAAAAGGCTGAAGAGTCACGTTAATTGTACCAGGACCCCTTGTTTCCCACAAAACCACATCTAAAAAATTAATCAATGTCATTAATAAAGGTATTGGGATTTTGAATTATGTTTTTTTTAGGTGATTTTCCCCCAAATAATAAATATAATATAATAAGATTTGGACACATGTACTGATATGCCAATCAATTGGAAAATTTTCTAGTAGTATTCAATTAGTAAGCCTACTTTACCTCATTTGATCTGGGTTGGTGAGTTAGGTCCTGGGAATTCATATTCAGTCAAAGTTTCAGTTAGGTATATTGATATGAAGTGGGATTAAGATACAGATCCAAAATTGCAGATCGGGCACAAAATTACATGAGGTTAGAAATTTAGCCTATGAATTTATAGCTTTTAGCTCTTTAAACTTTAAAAAATGTCTAATAAGTCTTTGTATTCTTGATTTTTTTTTTTTTTTTTTTGTAACGCGAGAATAAATGACGAAACATCAAAATCAATTACACCCTCACTTCCTCATCACGGATGAGAGGGAGAATACAAGCAAGAAAGACATCTTTCTAGAATAAAGAGCAATCTTGAGAGAATGCCAAAGCTGCAAATACTATGAGCAACTTTATTCTCCTTTCTAAAGATATGACAAAAGATCAAAATGTATGAAATAAATTTCAATTATATTTTCGTACATTAAAAATTTCACTTTCACTTTTATAATATAAATTAAAGAAAAAAAAAAAAAGAAGTTTCATTTTAAAAGTCAGTCGACAAAGAAATAAGTAACTTATATATGTTATAAAGATTGTGAAGTTCTTTCATCTTTCTAATGTGGGATACCCAACATACTTTCAAGTGTCTATTTAGCTTATGCACACCTCACCTAATCTCATAGGCAACCCGCTTGACTTTATAACATTTGAGAGAGTATTAAATCTTACGAAGGTGACTATCGATAGAGCATGGATTGAACATATTCCCTCTACTCATGTTCTTTATTTACCATTAGGTCAACCCATGATGCCTATTTAGGTTCATCATCATTGAGTCAATATCATTTTTTTTCTAGATTGAGTACCCATCTAGACTCTATAAACTTTGATACTATATTAAATAAACATAAGTTATATGATATATCTCAAACCCCCTAAAGTTATGTTTAGATTAACTAAAGGAAAATTTTTAAAAATAGAAAAATAAGAGATATTATTTACACAAAATAACAAACTTTTTAGATAGTTGTGATGCCTATCAATGTCTATCAATGATAGAAGCCTATCAATGTTTATCAATGATAGAAATGATAGAAGTCTATCACTAATAGATGTTGAAAGAAATCTATCAATGTCTACCGATATATATTTTTTTTTTGCTATTTTCTATAAATAGTTTGACATTTTTCTTATATATAAATTTTTTTTCATAACTAAAAGAGTGATTATTATATTATATATTTATTTCCAAAATGAGATTTTAAAAAAAGGTAAAAAAAAAAGGTAACGTGGATTGGCAGAAGCCAAGGTTTAGAGGAGGATCCAAGGGCTGAGAATGGATGGGGGAAATTTTGAGAAGAAACCGGAAACGGAAAAGCCTCTTGTTTATAAGAAAAACAGAGGAATGCTCTGTTGAATCAAGGGGCTGGGGCCAATCTCTCTCATATATATATATATAATGTTCTTGTCTTCATGCTTCCCTCCTCACTGCAAATCTTCACCAAACTCCTCAGTTTTTCTTCAGTAAACAACAACGACAACAATGGAAGCTATTCAAGCCTGGGTTTCTGAACACAAACTCACCACCATTGGTTAGTATTACTACTCTTCTTCTTATCATCTTCATTTTCCAATATTTTTCTCTTCTCTGTTTTTAAATCTTTTTTGCTTATACATAGGAGCTCTCTGGGCATCTGGGATCGGAGCATCCCTCGCCTATACCCGATCAAGAACTCCCCTCAAGCCAAGTCTCCGTCTTATCCATGCCAGGTAACATCACTCATTAAAATACAAACTCTTAAATCATCGATAAACGAAAATCAACTATAATTCCGGAGAGGAATAACATTGCAAGTTTGGTTACTAAGATTTGAGTATTTTTCCCTTTTCTAATTTTCTAATTCATAATGGGATATTAATTTGGTTTCTAATAGGATGCATGCTCAAGCATTGACCTTGGCGGTTCTTTCCGGCGCCGCCGTCTACCACTACTACGACAACAAACTCGCCGGCGAACAATCTGAAGCTCCCGCTTCCCCGGGAGGGAAATGAAATGGATAAGCCCAGAATGGTATTCTAAAGGGATAAATCATTTTGTGTAAATTAAATCAAGGATATCAAGATTCCATCCTTTCAAATTAATGTATCCTTGGCCATTCAGTGGCCTTAGTTTTAAGCTTGGTTAGTGGTTAGTTTGTATTTTGCAGTAGCATATATTTCAAGAAAAGATATCAAATTAATTTATAAATATGTCTTTTCTCTCTAAATTAGGCTTTACTTTAGTCAATGAACACTTTTCTTTCCTAAAACATTTCTACCGTATTGAAATTCGATTTACTTCACAAAGTAGATATCGTTAGATCTTGTGGACGATGTGTCGCTTCTATAGAAAAGATAATCTATTCAATCTTAGGCGACAATTATTTGAAACTTAGACACTAGTATGAGTAAAATCATTTTAAAGAGCTAATGTTCGTTATTTTGTGTTTTCTAATATTATATGTATTAGTCATATAACAAATTTTCAAACTCGAACCTAGACTTAGCACTATGTCGCTTGGGCAATCTACTCTAAATTCTTTAGATGCACTATGATTTTTTCTAATATTAAGCTTGATTTTAAAATTTGATTCCATTCTTTTCTTTTTTTTTTTTTTTTGGGTCGAGGAAAGTCTATATCTTATTTGAATTCAAGTCTAAAAGGTATAAAAAATTATTGCATACTTTTTAACGTTTGAGAAAGAGAATTAATACTTAAATATAAGTGTATCAAATTTACACATTCTTAACAATGAATTAGTGGAACAGGTGACCAACTTTTACAATTCTTTGACGCTGTGGTCAATCATATCCTGTATAAATATTAATTAAAATCACATCATTAATTAGGATTTTTTTTAAAATTATTACTTTTTAAGAATCTCTTCTTGCTTTAATTAAAGATATTTGAACTCCAATTAAAAAGAGAAAGCTTAGTTACATTATTGTTTTTCATAATGTAGACTTGTAGGGTCATTTTGTCGGCTACAGAGTTTTATTACCAGATATTAATATATAATAATGTTAAACGTGTTATTCCTCTTTGGTGGTCTTTCTGTTGTTAGCTTTTGTTTTCATCATAAATAAGTTAAATGTTAAATATATCATATTGATATTAATGATCTCTGTCTTGCAATTATTATAGGTGGTTAAGTTAATCGAGTTTACAACCGACTAAGGCTTTTTTTTTTTTTTAACCTTTGTTTTAATGCATCCTATAGTATAATTTTTATGATAAATAATTTAATTTTTTAAAATTGTGTTTCTAATTTCATGAATTTTCTTTCTCTTAAACTAAGTTTTAAATTCTTAGTCAAATTTTAATTTTTTTTTTTAAAGTAACAACTTTTTTTTTTTTTTTTTAGTTTTTTAAATATTTCACTTTAATTCCTAAAAATACCATTCTTTTAAGTCGAGAATAAAATAAAGAAACCAATTAGTAAAAGTAAATAGTGCTAATGAAAGAAGTTTACAAATTGTGTTTGATTTATGAACTCTATAATTGAAAAAGAAAACAATAAGAAGAAGACTAGTTTCATGTATTTAAGTTTATACCATATAATTCTATTTTAGTCTATGAGAATTGACAAATTCCTACACTGTATAGAATTTTATAATTTTCCACTCTAGACACGCATGCGCATGGATAATATTCTCTTTAATAGGGATTCCCAATGAAGAATTACCCATTTAATTGAAAATTTCCTATAAAAAAAAGTACTTCTTAGATTTTATTTTACTTTTTTCAAAGAGAAATAATATTCCGTAGGAAACCAAATTTTCGAGATTTATTTCTCAAATTTGTAGAGATGAGAAATATTCAAATGGGGGGCATGCAAGAATAAAGATGTGGGGGAGTCAGTTTTGTTCCTTCCCACTTGGTAACATTCGTAGCTGCAAGAATAAAGATGTGGGGGAGTCAGTTTTGTTCCTTCCCACTTGGTAACATTCGTAGCTGAAAATTTATAAATTTTTATTAGTATAACCTACTGATACTATTCTATATATCGTGATAATTAGGTTGACGAGCTTGTCATATCCACATTTAAGAGATACAATATGTTGAGTGTTGTCTAAAGTAAGTGTCATTCTTAAAAGCTTCTGAAGTCTGCATAGGAGTTTGCCACTTCTCAAAAGAAAAAGTCAAACCTTTGAGTTTCGGGTCGACCAATACCGAACTCATAAAGTTTCACCAAAGGAGAAACGATTAAGCTGAGATCACCATTAACACTCTGCAACCTCGAGAGCCATATCTATTTTGAGACAGCAAGTACTACATGTATCCTCAAAGGGAAGTAAAAGGATTAGTCTTATAATTAAATAACTCCACACCAATAGCCTCAAAGGGGTAAGCAATTATCTATGTGCTTAGCCAAGCTAAAATATTTGTGTACTAACTTAGGCATCCTAGTGTACTCAACTCGACATTACATGCGTGAGAGTATTCTTATATGTCAGTTCTAACGACATGACCGGACCAGAGAAGAATGTTGAAGGAGCGACAAGGACCTGTGTGAATTTCTGGCGCCAACACAATATATTAAAGGTACGATAACAAACTTTTAATTTATTTAATAGTGTAATACTTGGGTGCATTTTTCTTTATGTATCTCCTCTCATCACTCACCCTCAAAAGTAATTAAAATATTTCAAAAAAGAGATGAGAAGAATAATAGAGGAAGTAACCTACTTCCCAAAAAAGATTGAAAAGAAAAATCTCAAATAAAATAGTTAACAAAATAAATAAATAAAAGTAAGTGAAAAGACGTGTTTGCCTCGAAGGAATTGGCTGTGGGTGAGGTTGGAAAGTCATTTTCCACTTCCAACCGTTTTCTATTCCCTTTCATCTCGCCAAACCCTTTTGTTTATTCCACTTCTTAAAAACACACTCAATCCCCCCCAACTTTCAAATCTTTCATTTCTCCCATTTGCCCACCTACCCCCAGCAAACCTCCTCACAAGTTGAAGGGCAGGATGGTCATTGCACTCCCATTCAAATTTTAATATACATCAAACCCAATTAAGCCAATCATTAAATTAGATTCTTCCTATATCATTTACAGGATAAACCAACAAACATTATTCAATAATTATTTAACAAACTCATAAGTTCAACAATTTATTTATTTATTTTTTTTTCTAGATTCCTTTAAGTTGAGAGCACCAAATAAATATAACAAATTATTTATTTTATATTTAAAAAAAAAAAAGAACAACACCTCTTTCTGTTTCTTTAAACCCAAGACATTGGGTTTCAAATTCAACCCTTATCTTGTTCCTGGTGATCGATTAATTTTAAAGGGGTTTGTGTTTTCTTGATCATCGGAAAATTAATATGGATTGCTCAATCTGCAGATCATTGCCGGTGATACTCCGGCCACCGCGGAATACAATTTGTGGGTCGTGTTACGACGGAGCAAAGTGTGTGATAAATTTGATAAACAAGCTTCAAAATGATCATAAACCAACTAATAATGTCTCCCCTGTTTCCACAATTGGCTCTTCCTGTAAGGCAAGTTCTTTCTAATTTCTCTATTTCTTTTCAACTGTTCCTCTTCACATTTGTTTCTGTAAACTAGACTTTCATTTTCTTTTTGTTATATTATAAATTTGGTCTACAATTAATTAAGTTTCTATTTCTACGTAATAGTTCCTTGATCTATTTTATATTATTTTTTAAAAATTTATGGATGTTGATACAAATATTAAAGTTCAAGGTCTATTAGATATTTTTAAAGTTCAATCATCAATTTATTTTGCACAAAATTAAAAGTCTAGATATAATTTTGATATATATATATTTTTTACTATTTTTGTTTAATGTTTTCAATATGAAGGTAGGATTTAACCACTCTTTAACAAAATTAAAAATGTCTTTAACATAATGTCGTATATTTTAATTAATTTGGATAGAAAAAAAAATGAAATATATCGATTTTTGTGGACTTATTTCTGTCTACATATATAAATTATAGTAAGAAAAATGACATGATTTTAATAGTTTAAAAGTGCTAAAAAAAAGTTACAACCAAAAAGTTAGATATAGAACTTACCTTTGCAAATAAACAATATTGAGAGAATTTTAATAAGTTCATGACAAAGATGAGACATGTGGGCTTCTTTTTAAAAAGCCTAGTTTTGGGTAGATGTTAAATGGGCCAATATTATTGTTTCATTTTACTCCATGAACAAAAATGATATTATTGGAACGAGTTTTATGGGGAAAACATAATTTTGCTTGCACTTTGGGTTATTTTTTTATCCTCTTTTAATTAATAATGTAATGTGAATATGAATAATTAATGAATAAGCAAAAGAAGAAAAAAAACCATTTATCTTCTATTAAATGAACAAAAATTTATTTACAATAGTAAATAAAAAAGAAAATGCATACAATGAAAAATGGGGTCGTTGGAGTAGTAGTTTTGATAGGGACTAGAGTACACAAGAATATTGGATGGTGTTAATTCAAGGACACACCACCTAAAAATATTATTCATGAGACTTTAGACAGTACAAAAGTTCGGATAAATAAGCCACTTCAATTAGACACAAAAACATGTAGTATAATTAATTTTGATGCAGTGTTCATAAGAATTATATGACCAAACTTTAAAATGTGTCTAAATAATCTGTATATTTCTAATTTTTTATTTAATAAATCTTTAAATTGTTAATCTTATGTTTAGTGAATATCTTAATTTTAAAAATTTTGAATATGTCACAGAAATAATTAAAAGCTTATAATCTATTATACATTTTTAATATGAATATATATTTTTTGGTGATGTTTTCAAATTTAGAAAAATGAGCCAAATTATGTACAAATACATAAATTTTTTACTGTTTATCAGCGATAGACCACGATAGAATTTTATCACTTGAGCGATAAACAGCGATAGAAGTCTATTACTCAAACGATGGAATTCTATCACGGTGTATTGCTGATAGACAATGAAATTTTCCTATATTTGTAAATAGTTTGATATTTTTAAGTTAATAGTAATTCTCTTTTTTTTTATTATTTATTTTTCTTTCTTTGAAAAACAGAGAGAATCAAAGTTGAGTTATGCTTATTTTGGCTAATATTGGTATATCTATCCTCCCAAAATTGAGAGTTTCAAGAGAGTTATTAATATAAATTTGAACTTTATGACTAAAATTTTAGGGTGCTCTGGGGATTACTTATGGAAGGAATAAAAGTGATTATAAACAATTCTTAACTATTTTTTTGTGTTTGGTAACACAAATTAGGACTAAATTTGTTGAACCACTTTTAAAAATACGTTCATTTAACGTCTCCTTTAAAATCAATTTCCTATCCGCTTTTAGATTCTCCTAAAATTAAATATAATTTTTAATTAAAATTTAAATTTAATATGTCTATTTCTTTCTCATTTAATCAAATTTATATTCTAATTTATAAAAATTAAATGCATTAATTTTTTTAGAAAAATATATCATATTAATTTTTTTTATAAAAAAAACCGAGTTTTCTCTCTTAATATCGAAAAATTAATCTAGAGCAAACAAAACATATCATTCTAAAAAAATGATTTTAAATATTAAATTATAAAAAAATAATTTTTTTAATAATAGGTCTATTTTAGCTATTATAACCAAAGCAAGGACAATTTAATATTTATATAACTAACATTATAACCTACTTTTTTTTTTTTTTTTTTTTTTTTTTTTTTTTTTAATTCAAGCTTAAATTTATCAAACATTATAATATATTATTGATTTTTCTGAACTAAGCCTTGAGCACCTCCTTCTGCAGACACTCACGAATGCTTCAAAATGGATAATAGACTTAAAAAACAGAGAACACGAATTAGAAGAAAAAATCGATTTCCTCAGCGAGTTCGCGGCGGCTTTCCGCCGCTGCATTCACACCGATATTCAACTCAAGCCGGGCTCCGCCGCGTCTCCTTCGATTTTTGCTCACAGAGCCCTACTGGTAATAAAATCCCCTTTTTCCAATTTCAACATCCATCCAATCCAAATCCAACATAAATCGCTAAGCATTTTCCCTCAATTACAGGCCACAAGATCAGAAATCTTCAAAAACCTATTCGAATCGGACGGGTGCAAGGCCGCTCCAATGGACACGATCACGCTGTCGGAGTTGAGCCACGAGGAGCTGGAATCACTCATGGAGTTCTTGTACAGCGGCGATTTGGCGGAAGAGAAAGTGAAGAAGCATGTGTATTCGTTGGCTATGGCGGGTGATAAATATGAGATTCCATACTTGCAGAAGTTTTGCGAAAGGTATATGTTGAAATCGTTGAATTGTGGGAGCGCTCTGGATGTGTTGGAAATTGCAGAAGTTTGTTCATGTAGAATGTTGAAGGAGAGCGCGTTGGATTTCATTGTTAGAAACATGGAGGAGATTGTGTTTTCCTCTGGATTTGAAGCATTTGCCCTCAAGAATCCCCATCTCTCTCTCCAGATTACTAGAGCTTCTTTAATGGATGCCAGAAAAAACAAATCTAATTCTGCTTGATTCAATGGATTTTTTTTTTTTTTTTTTTTTTTTTTTTTTTTAAAAAAAAAAAAAAAAATCAACTGTCTTAAACATTGAGTTATGTATTCAAGTATAGTTTGAATCTTATTATTATCAATTTTTTTAGACACTGAACAAAGAGCAAACGACACAACAAACTAAATGCTTATCATTACAAAGGAATGGAAGAATATAATGCTATTCAGAAAAATATCTTTTTAAATAAAAAAAAAAAAATTAACTCTCCAAGAGGCCATAAAATTGCAAAAAAAAAGAGAAAAAAAAAATGTTAACCAACAAAAAATAATGTCCTCAATAAAGATGCCAATTTCAATAAAAATGTTACTTCTTGCATAACAAGTTAATCACCTCTAAAATATCAGACCCCACCACAATCAATTAACCGTTCCGGTCCATATTCGCGTTGCACCGATATTAAGCCCTCGAAGATAGCTTCGGCTTCTAGAAAGTTGACTGTCCACCTCTTCCTATTTGAATATATTATTTACAAACTTTAATTGAGAAATTATTTTAAATGGTAAAACTACTATCGTCGACTTTGATATTTGTGTCATTATAAATAGACACAAATAATAATCTATCGTAATTAATCGCAGATAGACAATAAAATTTTACTATATTGATAAATATTTTGGTTAATATTCTTATATTTAAAAACAATAGTTTACGCATAATTTTAGGTTATTTTCAATTATAGAAAAATGAACCAAAATATTTACAAATATAGCAGATTTTCACTATCTATCTACGATAGACAGTAATAAACTATTATCTTTAGTATATCGCGACACATATAGTAATCAATTACAGTCTATCGTAATCTATTACAGATAGATCGCAAAATTTTGCTATATTTATAAATATTTTCAACATTTTATCATTTAAAATAATTTCACTTACTTCTTTTAAAATAATCATTCATATTTCTCATTTAATTTCACTTTACACAATTAATCTATTATTTATTTTTTAATAATTATATGACATTTTACATTATAAGAATCATTTTTAAAAACCATTTTGTCTCTAAAACTATTTTTTCTAATTTTAAATATCATATAATTATTTTTAAAAAATTAAAGAAAAAAAATATTCGGAGGACCTTTTAGACCTATTTTTAAAAACCCAGGAACTGAAAAGGTATATTTTGAAAACTCAGGGACCAAATGGACCTCTATTCTTATAAACTGAGGGACTAAAAGAGTATATTTTTAAAACTTAGGGACCAAACGCACATATTATTTAAAACTTGAGGACTAAAAAAGTAATTTTCCCTATTGTTTTTCTATTGAATAGCTAATTTTATAGGCTAAGAAAAAAAAAAATAGCTAATTTTATTTAGACTCTCGATAGGCGGCGAATGGGTTTCGATCCTATTACTGGCAGGATATTTTTTTTTGGCTGAGTTTGTTAACTGAAGCTGATATAGCTTCATGAACTTTGTAATGGTTGAATGCTTTGCGAAAAAAAAATGCAACAAATTATTATTTGAAAACTTAAAGTTAAATACTCAACATATTCCTAAATATCTATGAATTTATTCTAACTTACCCCGCAAGTATTTTTTTTTTTATATAGTAGAACTCAAATATTGTACGTTTAAATCCGACCTCCCTTAGATAAATTTAAAAAAAAAAGAAAAAACAGAAAAAAAATGAACAGACCTCCCTAATTTATAATTTAATATTCGAACACAAATATTTTAAAATAAATAGGAAATTGAGCTGATGGGCCCACAAATATTTTCAACATGCCCTCAAATTTTGACGCGCTTTTGCACAGCTGTCCTTGGCGTGGTGACAATTGCCAAAAGCTAATTTAATTTTGTATAATTAATACAAAGTCACATGTGTGATGTGTGGATCATATTTGTATTACCCACACATCTTTCTTATAACCCTAGTTTGAAATTTTATTTTATATAATATATATTAATTATTACTAAATTTCGAAATATCGATATTGTTGGAAATATAGATGAAAATTTCGAGAAACATCATCAAAATTATTACAATTAATTAATGAAACTTTGATTGTAACTTAAGTAGACTATAACTGATAATTTTTAATCACAATTTCTATAAAATAAGACAATATTTAGATGTTTATTGTAAATGTTGACGCGAGAGTAGAAATTTAAAAAAGAAATGAAAAAGTAATAAAAAATTTATGAATATTTTGATGAGGTAAAATGATGTGAAAATTATGAAAGTTTTGGATGGTAAAAAAAAAAAAACTCACATCAATTCAATTTTAAGGTGAAATGATGTGAAATTTTAATAAAAAAAAGTTTGATTGAGGTTAAAAATAAATTTAGGTTATTTTTATAGTTTTTTCAAATTCAATTTCTTTATAAATGAAAGTTTTGGACAAAAAAATAAAGCAAAAAATTTAGAAAAGTTGGAAATTAGAAAAAGTAGCACATAAAAAAGGTTTAATCATTTGTTGAAAATGACATTGGCGTGTGAAACTATAGAATCGTGTGTAATCAAGACCATAAAATTGAAAGTTTTAAATTGAGCTAAGATAATTAAAAAAAAACCAAAATTTTCTGGAAATGGAGATAATCGAAATATTTTCAAAATTTATCGAAATTTTGTTGAAATTGAAAAAAAAAACGAAATTTTCCCTAATCAAGGTTTCAACGCCCTCAAATCGAAATTTTCCAATTATTACTATGTTAAGCGAAAATTTGTAATAATTTTATTCCAAAATTACCTTGCAAATTTTATTAATACATTATTTATTGGACCATATTAGTAATATTACTATATTAGTGAGTTGTCGAGTGACTGTTAGTTGAATCAATAAAATTAATAATTAATTCAATAAGTCACTTTTTTTTTAGTACTTAAGTCACTTCTTTTGAAATAATTAATTAAATTCGAGTCATCATAAAATAATCAAATACTAAACTAATATAAGATTCAAATAAATTAAATAATACCTCTACAGAAATTAAATACTAACCCAAGTTAAGATTCAATTACATCAATTAATGATAATATTAAAATAAAATAAAATAAAGTCCGATCACCCCTTTAATATAAACAGGGCCAGAGGCATTCGTGCTCCATGCAAGGATTCATCCGATCCGGTTCTCCTTATAATATCTATATATATATATATATATATATTTTCTTCTCAGTTTTAAATATTATTATCAATGTTTTGAAATTATATTAATGCTTATCAAACATTATAAATGTTACAAAGGTTAGACAGTAACTACGTAATTTAAAAACGGAAAGAAAGAACTCTTTCACCAAAAAGAAAAAAAAATTACACAATGGTAAAGATCAATTTACTAAATTTATCCTGTCTCGGATAACTATTTTGATTTTTAATTTTTTAAAATTATATTTTTTTCTTCAAATTTTTTTTTTACAATGGTCTTTAGAAAACCAACATTTGCACTAATCTTTAACTAAATTCCAATAACAATTACATGGTCCCAATTTTTTTTAAAAAAAGTTTTCAATGAATTTTCAAATCTTTTTTTGAGAGTGGATAATAAAATAAAGAAGTGAATGTAGTGTTTATAAATTTAATTTTAAAAGAATAAAGACTAATTAAAAGATTAAATGACTATTAAATGAAATTTTAAACTCATTTGGTAATCATTTCGTTTTTTGTTTTTTGTTTTTGAAAATTAGCTAATTTTCTCACATATTCTTACAATGGTTTCCTATCTTTATTGAGTAAATGAGTTGAATTCTTAGCAAAAAAAACAAAAACAAGTTTTAATAAACTATTTTTTTTAGTTTTCAAAATTTGGCTTGATTTTTTAAAACATGGGTAAAGAGTAGATAAGAAAGCAATAAATTTAGAGGTAAAATGGATGTTTGTAAGTTTAATTTTCAAACTAAAAACCAAATTGTTACAAATAGAACAAAAGACATGAATATTGATGACTATATGGGAGGGGCTATAATCTTTGAAGAATCTGTTTCTATGAGACCAACGTCGATAGCATACAAATGTCTTTCTTTAACATTGTTATGCTTTTTATCAGTCCCTTGAAAAGTCTGGTTGTTTCTCTAATCCAAATGAACCATAGCGCAGAAACTGTCGTATTAAAAGTAATGACCTTCGTTGTCGTTGGTTTATTCATGCACAGATTTTTGCATAGATCCCTTATGCAGTTGATTATGTCTTAACAACTAAGCATGTCTTTGAGTAAAGCCCATCAACTTGATCCAACTCTACAATGAATGAAAAGATGCTCCATATTCTCCACATTGTTTTTGCACATTGGACACCAATTTGGATTTAACATTAGCTTTGAAAACTTTTTTTTTTGCAACACCTTTGTAGTGTTGATACTTTGGTGAGAGTGTCCACAGAAAAAACTTACATTTTTTTGGGATTGAAGATTTCCATAGGTTTGTATAAATGTTGCATGGGATTGAAATTTGGACTGATGTTGTTTCCTTGTGCATGTATGGCCTCCTTTATTGTTGAAATCTTAAATTCACTGTTGTTGTTGAGCTTCCAGACCGATTTATCTTTGTCATTGGCAATTTGAGGAGACTAAGGCTGTTTTTAATACTCATCCACTGTTCGATCTCTCTATCCCATAACGGTCTTCTAGGTTTGAAGTCCCAATCCATAGATTCATTATTCCAGGCTTCATTTAGCGATCCATTTTGAATTTGAGATAGAGCGAAAAGTCTAGAAAATTTCTCAGCTAAAGGGCTTTTATCATTCCAACAATCTTTCCAAAAAGATACCCGGCCTTTTCACCATTGTCAATCTTCCACGAGAAATTAGCTTTAAACCAGTCAACACATTTTGAAATTGGATTTCCAAGGAGATTTTGAGGTACTGTACTACATTCCTTCAGTAGGAATCTCTCCAAAGGTGTTCTGATTGTATTTGGCCAATATCAGTCTTTGCCATAGAGGGTTTTCTTCGTTTTGGAAATGCCATAGCCATTTGCAAAGTAAGGCGTAATTTGTATCCTCAATTCTGTTCAGTCCCAAACCACCTTTGTCTTTTGAAGTGGTGACAATCTCCCATCTAAGCAAATGAGCGCTATAATCCAACTATTATTCTTTCCACAGGAAGTTCCTCCATTGCTTTTTAATCTCTTTATATACTTATTTTGGTGCTTTAAAAATCAAGAGCATGTATGTAGGGAGACTTGTAAGAGTTGATTGAATGAGAGTAAGTCTTCTTCCTTTTGATATTTGGGAATACTTCCATTTGCTAAGTTTTTTTCTGGATATTTTATGAAATTTTCTCCCACAAGATTGTTGTTTGTGGTTTACCACCCATAGGAGTCCCTAGATAATTTATCGGAAGAAACTGGTGCTAAATATCCAATCTGTTGGCCGCAACCTCTTTTGCACGATTTCGACTTGTATTGATGGCCGAGATGGTTGACTTGCTTCAATTTGTAGTTAAGCCCGTGGCTAATTCAAAAGCTTTCGCCATGTTTTGCACATTTAGCAAGTATTCATCTTTATCTAATGTTATTAGAAAAAAAAAAAAAAAAAGTGAGTATGATGGCAATCATCCAAAATATCCACACCTTTAATTTCTATTTTCTTCTACTAACTCTCACTTAACAAAAAGACGTTTAGGATAAATTTAAAAGACAATAATTCTGTCGTCAATCGACAGGTCTTCTTTCTCACCAAATTGATGCGACATTCTTAAAGGGAGATGTAAATCAAGACATTTTGAAATACAAATGATTTTTTTTTTTTAAGTACTTTAAAATACACATGATTGTTAAATAAGAATAAGGAAGAAAAAAGGCATTTTATTTCTGGGAGGGGAAGAAAAAAGAATGATCTCAATAAACATTATTATTATTATTATTATTATTATTATTATTATTATATTGAGGAGTGATTAAACAAAATTGTTGATGAAAGCTACGTCCTAGATTTTGCACCGACCACAAAATCCTTTACTGTCCCCTACTTAATTAAACCTACCGCTAATTAAATTGTTTAACCAAAGCCGTAGCTCTAATCTCATTCTCATAGATCCTAAATAGGGTTTGTTTAGAGGGTTTATAATTTAATTACTTTACACGCTGTCCTTTTCATTATGGGATCCTCTACTCATACAAAATCCTATTAATTTATATACAGTATAAAAATTAAAAAAAAAAATTCCATGTTTCCTGGAAATGAAACTCACCCTCATCATATGCATATGTTGTATAATTTCAACACTTACTCATCACATTAATTTATTTTTTAATGATCAAATAATTATATGTTGACGATCCAATAATCGGCAATACCGTTCGGCTTTCAAGAGCATTTTAGTTTATGATATGAAGAACTCATAATCTCATACAATATTCAAATTTTCTTAGTATTTGTGTTTATATATATATATATACAATCTCTCTGGGTATACGAAGATGTTGACTGAATCTGTCATGTTAGTGCAGATAATTTACCTACGGTGAGAAGTCTAAAGAGTGGTCTGGTATATATATATTTTTTTGAACAAGATACTAGTGAAGCGGAATTAGTAGATGCACCGGGACATCTCAACTAGGTTGACACATTCTTAGCACTCTCATCATGTCCCATAGCCAATATATATAATTTAAAATCAAAAGTCGTAAAGTTAAGCAGAACTTGAGAGTAATCAGAGACCGTAGCCAATATATATCATTCAAAATCAGAAGTCATAGCACTCTCAAGTGGGATCAGTAGTCTAGTATGTTGTTATCTATCATCTTTGACGGGATCATAACCTTCGTGTCTATGATGCTACCTTATGCATAACTTCAAGTAATTTGTTAGGCCATAATATGTCTGATGTATTTCTCTATTTTTCTATATGTTTGGTAGATTCATCTATACGCTATTTTTCTTGGGATATGTTTTCTAAAACAAACGTTTTAAAAGTTTTATTTATTCAACTTATCATCATTGTTTGTCTAACAAAATGGCCAACACAAAACAATTCAAATTTTCTCTTGATCATGAAAGAGACTAGTGAAACAATAATAAGACGAGCAACATTGTTAAAATTAAATAATGAGAAAGAAAGAAAAGACATACAAAATAGAGGCAAAAAAAAAGTGATGATATATAATAGAATAGGAGAGAATAAAATTTTGTTTGCTGATGAGGCTGGCCCTTTGTCATAGCATATGGTATGATGGAAAGAAAAAAAGGGATAAGTTATATGAGAGTGAAAGAAAGATAATAAAATAAGAGCAATGATTTAATTTCATTCCCCCATTTATTTTTTTTTAAAAAATTGTCATGAAAGTAAGAATTTAAAAGTGGAAAACAATTAAAAAAGAGAAAATTTCCAATACTACAATTTTCAGCCTAATTTTAAAAATAATATGGAGTTAATTAACATTAAATAGTATTTATAGAAACAAATGTTTAATGTGAAAAAAAAAAGTACGACACTTTTGTAATACTATAAATTTTACGTAAGACAAAAGAAAAGTGTCACAAGAATTGTAACCAAAATGAAATTTTGTCGTGAATATAAATACTCTTTTTTCACGTGAAATGGTTTTTTGTGTTCAGAGAAAGCATCGTAATAAATTTATAAAAAAAAAAAAAAAAAAAAAAAAAAAAAAAATCATAACCACTCTCTTGTTCTGCTTCGACCAACATCCTTGTTCAATAAATGGTAAGATGTGAACAGTAAAATTATATACCCACAATTCTTGGAACCCCCTTTTTCTTCACCCATTATTCTAAATCTTTACTGATCTTCTAAAATTCAAATAAAACTTTTCTTCTTAAATTTTATTTATTTATTTATTTTACTTTTTATTTCTTTCTACGTACTTTGCTGAAATGATATCAGTTTTTGTAATGATGAAAAAAATCCACCCACCCTTTACAAACTCAAAAGAAAAATAATGAAAAAAAAAAAAAAAATTGTTCCTTTTCGTACTTCAACTCCAAAAGTGACACCTTTCATGATTTTCAAAAGCATATGCTCATTATTCTCTTGTAGTAAAAGTTACGAAGTTGAAAAAAAGAAAAAGAAAAAAAAAAAGAGTAGAATTTGTCGATTGATATTAATATTTCTTGTTCTATCTTGCTTCATTTGGTTATTAATATTTTCCATTCATTTTTGAAGAAAATTAATCAATCGGTTTTTCCATTGATTAATTTTTAATTACCACATTACAAACAGCGAGAGGTAATAACAAAAAAGGGGGGGGGGGGGGGGGGGGGGGGGGGGGAGGAAACGCCGCGATGGGAATAAGTTGGAGAAATTAAGGATTTTTTTTTTTTTTGAATAATAATAATTCTCCTTCTAGAGAGTTGATTATTATTAATCTTGTTCACCGCTTTGGCTCCAGCTCTTTATAGCTTGAACTACTGCTTCTTTCACAGCTTGAGCATCAATGGCTTCTTCTCCTTCTTCTTCAATCTACAAAATTTTTCAAACAAAAAAAAAACCCATTTAATTAAATTTAATGTTTCAATTATATAAATAAAACCCAACATTTAATTTGAAGTGTAAATATTCTTTTGTTAAAAGTAATGATTGATTTGACTTAATTATGCATGAAGGAATTAATGATGATAAGTAGTATAAGGTTGTGAGAGAGAATTAATTAATAAAAAAGATATATTTAAAATTGATGAATAATGATGATAATATATATATAGAAAGAAGAGTGATTGGAATATCTTACTTCTCCAATAGCTTGTAATTGGAAACTATCAGTACAGGAAACCCTAGCTTCAATGACATTAAGCCCCAGCTCTTCAAACACTTCTAATATGGAGACAAGAAGCCCTTGACAACTCTTTTCTGAAAATACATTTATAGAAAATCCCTTTACTAGCCTTTCCACTGTAACCTGCTATAACACACAAATCAAAATGGGTAAGTTTTTTTTTTTCTTTTTCTCTCTAAAAAAAAAAAAAAATGGAAAAAGCTAAGAAAATTGTTGATTAATTTAGAAATTTTTATTATTGTTATTATTGATTGAAATAAAAATTATATACCATGGGAGAATGATGAGAAATTGGATTTTGGTGGATTGAATTTTGAACGGTTGATATATCTTGATTCAATCTTTCTACTTTCTGTTTTAGCTCCTCGATATATTTTGATGCATCCACTATAATCGAGGCCTTGTTTAGCTGCTACACACACACAAAAAACCAAATCTTTTGTGTTAGAAAATCATTGGTTCTTCCCTTTTTTCTTATTTAATGATATTTCAAAATTCTTTAATCATCCCAATTCTCAATTGATATCAAATTCCAAAATGATAGTTTACACACAAAAAAAATTAGAAGAAAATTGATTTGAATTGAGAATGCAAAAGGCAGAGGGGATTATTAAAAATAAAATTAAAAAAAAGAAGAAGAAAATTAAGAAAAATTAGAGAGGAGAATTTACAGCATGAGAGTTGGTAATAGAGCGAAGTAATTGAAGCTTCTCATGCAGAGCTGCGTTCTTGTGCTCTCTAGAAACCATGGATTCAACTCTTTTTCTTTCTTTCTCTTTATATCTTTTTTTTTTTTTCTTTTTTTTTTCTTTTGTAATATCTCTGCAAAAAAGAAAAAAACTTAGAGGTGTGTTTTATAAGGGTATGATGAGCCCTCAAATCTATATGATCTTTTCTGTTTGCTAGCTTCCCACATGACTGCATAACTCTCTTCTTTACAACCAAATATATAAAACACCTTGCCAACTGTTCTACTTACTAAACTACCCTTCTACTACATTATTTTTATTTCTAATTTTTAACATTCCTTTTTTTTAAAAAAAAATAATAATTAAAATTTAGTTGTTTGTTCTTGTTTCATTTCAATGAATCATTCATTTCTCATTAATAATAACAAGTGTACTAACTTTACAGTTTGTACATTTAAAATAAAATCACAATCTCATTCTTTTCTCAAACACAAACCAACAAATTTAACCCTAATGTATTTGGTAAGTTAAAGTACTAATTTTCTACTTGGAATGTGTGGGCCAAAAAGTTTTGGTACAGTGGGGCAAATTCTTATGTCGTTCTAACTTTATTTTAATTATACGTATACGCTTTTCTTTATTCTAACACTTTTAAATCCAAGAAAAATATTTTTAAATAATTAATGTTAATAACTATTTGATTTTGGTTTTTTTTTTCTTTCTAAAATCGTGTTAATTTAAAATAGAAAATTTAGAAACTATTATTTTTTAGTTTTAAAAAATTTTGACATGAAAAGGCAAAGAAATTCATAGATGAAAGTATTCTTTATAAAATTAGTTTTTGAAAATTTAAAATTAAAAAATCAAATAATTATTAAAAATAGTAGTTTAACTTTTTGAATACAAGACAACCAAGAGAGGTTACTTGCCCTCGTCACTCCAAATTCTGCACCAATTAATTTTCAGATTAATAATATTGAATTTTTAAGAGTTTTTTTTTAATATCACAACAGTAGAGTAGAGATCGAACTTTCAACCTCTAAGGAAGAAAGTTATATCAATTACCGTTGAACTAACCTCAATTTGATTTTAAGAATTTGTGTTCCCATAATTGTTTTAAGTAGTTTTGAACGAGTAAAATGTATTTTTTTTTTTGTTTTTGGTAAGAATACAAACTAGAGTAATAAACTAATAAAAAAATTGATTTAAAAATAAAATTTCATAAAAAAAAAACTCACTGAAATTAGATTTTAACATTGAGTTAAATTTAAAGTGACGATGGATCTAAAATTCAATCACTTGGAAAAAGAATTTGACATTTGTAGAATCACTCGTAGATGTAGTACAACTAAATAAACTTATAATTAAGATAAGTCGTCGTAGATGTAGTACAACTATAAATATATATATATATATATATATATATATATATATATATATATATATATATATATATGTATATGTATATGTATATGTATAAAAGGGCAAAATGGGAAAAGAGAAAACTAAGAGTGGGGGCAGAAATAAAAAGGGCTCGTGATGGTTGCGGATGGGAGTGAAAAATGGCCATCGAAAGAAGTGAAGGCCAAGGAAGCAACCAAAAGGATGTTTAGTTGTGATTTTTGAATGCCTCCAAACACTCCTCACGGGGGACTTTTTCTTTTTTTCTTTTTTCTTTTTTCTTTTTCAATTTTTTTTTTTCTTTTTTTCTTCCTCTCTCTCCACACGTGTCTTTCTGCATTCCTTCATACATACTTCCTCTATTCCAACTTCTTATGCAAATCACAATTTTGCAACTCTCATTCATCATAAACATTATTCAATCTTCTCGTAAATTGAAATTTAAATTTTTTTTAAAAAAATTGCCCCAATAATATCCAATTATCATCCATAAATCTCATCATTTTCGTCGTTAAAATCAATATTTCTTGTAGTATTATTTGCATGCATGAATACACATGGGATAGAAGAAGGGTAGATTAACGTATTACTTAATTTTGTTGACATATACCACGATAAATGAATAAAAATAACATATTCTAATTATTATAAAAAAGAAAGAAAAAAAAAATATTTTTATGGTCTCTAAATTTCAAGTTTTGTTTTTATTTAGTCCCTAGATTTTAAAATGTCACACTTTTAGTCTTTATAATTTTAGATTGGTTTCAATTTGGGAAATTTTCACATATAGAAAAAATGTCAAACTATTTACAGAAAGTAGCAAAAAAAAAAAAAAAAAAAAAAAAAAAACACTAATAGACATTGATAGACTTATATTAGCATCTATCAGACTTATATCATTTATGTCACTAATAGACTTCTATCAACGTCTATCACAACTATCTAAAAATTTTGCTATTATAGGTAAATAATTTCCCTTATTTTTCTATTTTAAAAGTTTTCCTTTCAATTTTAATCCCTGAGTTATTTCAAAATATTATAATTTTACCCTTGTGAGATTTAAGCTTTGTTTCAATTATTTGGTTCCTGGGTTCGAAAAACTTACACTTTTAACCTCAAATTTTCATTAAATACTCGCATTTAATCATCAACGTTAATGTCTATTACTTAACTAAAAATAATCATGAAGTGAAATTTAAAATTTTAAACAGTGAAACTTAATTAAATTATAATTCTTTTAAATTAATGAATAAACATTAATATTGAAGACAAAATATGATTATTTAGTGAAAAATCTAGATGAATCAAATTGAAACAAAACTTAAATCTCAAGAGAAAAATTGCTACATTTTGAAACTTAGAAACTAAATTGAAACTAAACTCAAAATTTACTGACTAAATGTGCAATACATACTGAAATTTACAAACCAAATAGAAATTAAACTCAAAACTTAAAGATCGAAAAGATATTTTGTTCAAAAAATAAAAAAAAAGGTATAGAAGGTAATATATATGAAGAAAAAAGAAAATAAAGAAAAAAAAAAGGAAAATAGGGTTGATGAGTTAGGGTTAGTATTGGTGTGGATTGGTGAGAGACAAATGAGGTACCCAGTCTGTATTCACATGTGTGCCCTTTAATCATTACAACAAAACAATACTCACCACACACAAACCCTGCTCCAACACTTGTCCCCTTCCCTTCCCACCAACAATACTTGTACTTTCGATTCCATACTCGATCAAATTTCTAGTACTACCGAAGTATATATGATACAATATACAATAATAACCTACAATCAGATTATTATTGAAACTTTTAGAAGAAACGATAATGGATATGCATGAATTTGATTAGTTGATCGCTGATTTAACCTATTAGCTTAAGCTTTTGAGTGATTTAATTACCATTTCGTTTTTGTTTAGTGATTGAATTTAGACAAATAATAGTGAAGCTATTGAGTGTGTGGCTTGTCGAATGAGCGTGACGGGATGTTTATCGATATATATATCATGATATTATGGAAAAAGAGGAAGCCTACAAAATTCAAACAGATAAGCTCTTTGTCTTCACTTGTTTACAACAATATACTAACACACACCTATTATTATTTAATGTTTTCTTCAAAAAGAAAATTAAAAATCAATTTGGAATTATTTTTTTTTTCTCTCTCCCTTTGCGTTTTGATTTGATTTTTCACATGCTTACTTTCTTGTACAGTCATTTAAAACCAACACCCCATAATTCCCTGTTCACAATCATCCCTCCCTCAATAATGCACACTCCCATCTCCAAAATGTATACTTCCAAATCAATCCAATTCCTTCGATTTTTTTAATACTAATTACGTCGTTTCGTGTTAAAAGTAATTAATCTCGACGGGGAGTTTGAATTTTGAGTGTAAACTAAGTCGTCGTCGAAACGATTGAGATAAATGTTGTTGTTGTAGGGATAATTTTAGTTTGATGGTATGTTCTAAAGATGGAGTTTTTCATAATTTAGAAATGGGGACAAGATGAGTTACTCAATCTTAAAGTTATTAATTTTAATTCTTTATATAATTCATGTTTTGGTTGCTTTGTATTTGCTTACATTTTTTTTTTTGAATGTGTTGTGTTTCCATATTTTTCAATAAAGCTTACCTTATGTTCTTGCTAAAAGTGAGGTGTAATAAAGATGTTTTTGTCTCTTAGTAATAGAAATCTAATATGATGTGTTATTTGTGGTTTAAATTATCTCAAAATAAATAATAGAGATCATAAAGAGCTTTATTTATTTGTACTTCAAAACAATCAACTTTATACTTTTTCAATAAAATACAATGCTTTAAATTTGATCTAAATTATTTCTTTTATTAAAAGATTATATCATGCTAGATTCAAATTATGAAGTTTATTTTGTCACATCTACGAAATTTGTCACGTTAAATTTGTGTATGTTAATGATGTTAAGTTTATAATAAACGTAAATGAATCTAAATTTAATTTCATTTATCTAAGTTGATTTCAAGGGGGAAAAAAAAAAGAAAAGAAATACAAGAATATTATACAAAAGAAACCCCATTCATTCTATTCTTATATATATAATTCACATGATAGACATAAACCTTAAAAAGCTTTCAAGGAAAATGTCAAATTACAACACTTTAGAACTTTACAACTCAACTTTCGATATTAAAGTCAAATATTCTAATCAAATTTCATAATCAAAATACGTACTTCGAGAGTTGATATATAATATACATTATACTCCAAACTTTATTAATTTAATTTAATTTAATTTAATTTAATTTTTAATAATAAATTATAATCCTCCAAGCTAATCAAGCATGCATCTGCGTGCTTAATTAGCATTAAATTATTCAGATTTAGATTCAAATCAACAAAAAATTGGAACCCTTTTTTCCAGCCCACATTCTCTGTTCGTCAGTTGCTATAAAGTTGGAGAAAGCCTCGTGGGATGCAACAATTTACTGAAATTGATTGCTTCCAAAGATATTTACCTAGTAATTATAATTAATTACATTGACCATTATAAATTATTACCAATTCCCATGTGTTAGCCTAAATTAAGATTCATGCATTATCCAAAAAACCCCATTGTCATTTAGCTGCTAAAGAATAGATAGCTACCCTAGCATTATTTCGATTCAATAGCCAAGAAAAGGCTAAGATAATTGAATTGCTAAATTTGTATAAGGGGAAAAAAAAATCAAGTGTCTGCCTATTAATTGGCTTCTTGATGTAAAATTATTACATTTGAAAACCAAACCATGCTAAAAGTATAATTACTTAATACGGAAATATTTCTCGTGACATATTCTTTACCCTAAGTTAAGAAAGAAATTTAAGTTTAACTCTTACATTAATTAAGCTGAGACCGTACTATCGGGTGACGAAAAGTCTATTATTATTAACTAATCTAGAATTAATGAAATATTAAAAATTAATTTGTAGTTTTACGTGAATACTATGAACTTCATTGTACTCGTTTCACCGAATAAATTCCTCGATGTTGATGATATATATATAACTTAACCATATCCGATTCTATTTTCTAATTTCTATGTGTGTATATATATATTTTTTTTATAAAAATTATATTGTTATCTGTTTTTGTGGAGTAAAGTTATAGGATTCTTGTGACTTGCTACAAAAGGTCACGTGAGTTGCACTTCCGGAAAGTACATTCACATGCAAATGTACAATGGAAACAAAACTTAATAAAAGTATAAAGTTAGTGATAAGTGCCTCTCTTTTTCACTTGGGGCCGAAGAAAGAGAGAGTTTTGGTTGGTAAGAATCTATACAAGGATAATATAAACAACAAAGACGAGTAGTTTTGGTTCATACATGGTAACAAATCGACAATCAAATATAAACGAAAAAACGTAAACAATAGAGAATTAACACAAACATTTATGTGGTTCACTAATAGTATATTAGCTATGTTCATGAGTAGAGGCAGAGAGTAGTTTATTATTAGAGAGAAAAATATCAGATTATGCATTCAGAGTGCCAATAGAGTTAGATAGTATATATAACATAAACATGAATATTGTTTGAATGCATTGAATTTGTTGTCTGACATTTCAAACGACCTAAGTTGTATTCGTATTTCTGTAATCTAAATTTTTCCCTTTAATAAAATTTCATCTGCCAATGGACGTAACTAACACATTATTAGTAAATCACGTAAATTTGTATGTTGATTCTCTATTGTTTTACATTTTCTATTCATCTTTGATTATCAATTTCTTAACAAATACAATGTTTGGTTGTTCGGTTCGGAGTGCTAGATAACACATTCTATGCATTCCAACGACATGATACATATATAATATGAATGGCCCAAAAACGAAGTATAATTCGAATACTTTATGATCGTATTCTAAACCCAGATGCATCATTAAATATCAGGAGAAAATGTGTAAATCATAAATGAAAGGGTTCAAAAGGAAGGAAAAAAAAAAAAAAAAGGTGGGTTTGAAGCAGAAAGGAGAGATTTGAAAAGGGTCACTCTCAAAGAGTCGTCAGTCTTAGAATTGTAGCAGCTACTCAGCTGTCGTCAGCTTGTAATGCTCAGAAAGCATATATATACTTATGACAGCTATATAATTTTTGTCTTTGTATATTCAAACTCAGCATCTTTCTTTCTTTCTTTCCTTTTTTTTTTCCTTCCTCAATACATAAATAAATGTATCTATTTAGATAGAAACAGGGGATGGAAATGAAAGTTTTAATTTAAGAAGCATAAAATTAGAGTGGCCCAAACAGCAAATAAATCTGTATAAGTAGCAACAAAATGCATAGCATTAAGTTAGGAAACGTACCATATTGTTGTTATGTTTACCCCCCCCCCCCCCCCCCACTGATGTTGACAGAAAGATTTCAACATTTTAGGTCACGGGGGCGGTTTGTAGGCTTGGATATACATAGATTTTCATTACACTATTTCCTATTTTTTTTCTCTTAATTCTATCAATTATATATATATGCTCACTGGAAGTTGCTTGTCCCATCTTCTTCACATGTTAAGGAACCAGCATATAAATCCAGCAAAGGACCACATATAATGGCACAACAACAAGCTCATACTGGCGAGGGCCATACCCACAAGACATTTCATAAAACAGCCTTTCAACTGTTGTGTCTCGTTATTGGTTTTTGGATAGTCTCTGAAAGGCACACATTTTTTCCCTCTCCCCCATGCAATTCGATTCTCCTCTCCTTTTTCTTCTTCAACCCCATAAACCAGGAGCCTTTCTTCCTTTTTGCTTCATAACTCGAGCATCGAAGCCTTTGCTCCGATCCACCTTTGCTAATCTTCACAAAAAATTTCCTTTCCCTACTCCACCAAGAGTTTAAGTCGGTAAAATTATTTAACTTGGAGCCTTGAAACAGAAATCTTAGATGGTATGTTAATATTGCAGAAGAAACTTACACATTAGATTGTATCAAAGTCATATAAGTGATGTAGATTCACATAAGTTTCAATTGTGATGCTTTCTAAAGGAAAAGATTATAAGGATTCATCACTAAATGCCTGAGAAAAGATGCATTTCATAAAGTGTTTTCATTTCAATGCATAAGTTTGCTTTTGGTGTGACATAGAACAGTCTTATTACACTTCCAGCAGCTAAGTGAGATTATTGGTGGGGAAGAAGAAGCATATTGATTAGTTATGACTATGAGAGATCATGTCAAAGACTCAAAAGTATTTTATTTCTGTTATCACTTCACTGCAGCTAAAAGCAATAATTCAAAAACAATTGAATTCCTCTTATGGTAAAAGCGGAAAAATGCAATAATAACAATATAGAACAGTAAACTCATTTCAGCTAATTCACGGGAGAAATAGTAAACAGATTCTTGGCATGATAAATAGAATTCAGGAAATAAAACAACTAGGCCACGTTTCCAAGGAAAAAAGAAAAGGAAGGATAAAAGACAAATTTAGAGAGTTAAAACCAAAATAAATCAGAGGGAGAGAGAAAAGAGAAATGTCTTCATTTCCACTGCTGGATGATTTGAATTTCCCCATCTCCCCATACTATTCTGTATGAAATGATAAATTTTACTACTTCGAACACGACAATTTCGGTAGACCCCAGTAAAATCATAAGCAGAAAGGCTCTATGATTCCATATGAGCACACCATAACAATGCATTACTACAGAAGAGGTCAAACTTCTGATAGCCTTCACCCAATAAAGCAATCATATTGTCAAAAAGTAAGAGATCTTCACAGAACCGAGCATGATCCGTGGCGCTTTTTATCATTCCCCTAACTCGAATCGTTATTCTTCCTTATCTTAATGCAGTACATCATCATACATATTTCAGAACCTGCAGGAGATGAATAATGCAGACAATCATATCTGTAAGTCCCATATCCTATACCCCCCAATTTAGTTCTTAAGCACCAATTTGCCTTCACTGTTTAATTTGTTATCTTAGGCTGATGCTTTTCTTTTTTTCCCCTCCATAGAGACTTGGTCGAAGGGACCGGGCTTCCATCCACAGCCGTATAACTTAACCGAGGTCCACATCTTACAGCTCGTAACTCAAATCTGGTACATCATCCAGAGAAATGGCTTTCAACCTCAACTCTCCTAGCTTTGCATAAATTTTATCTTTTTCTGGATGTTGTTGGTCACCTGCATAAAACTTGTGCAATGTACCATTCACAGAGATCCAACTACATCCTGGTTCCTTTTTTACCCCCTGCTCTTTCATCACATGCCGCAAACTAAGTCCATCTTTGTAACTTCCTGATTCGATATAGGTGTTGGATAAAAGAACATAGGTGGCAGAGTTTTCTGCTTTGAAAGAAAGTATCTTCTGAGCAGCAAGCTCTCCCAATTCAACATTACCATGGACCCTGCAAGCCCCCAGCAAGGTCTGCCAAACCATTTCATTGGGCTCTACGGGCATCCTACTAATAAATTCCATTGCATCATTTAGATGACCCACACGACTTAAGAGATCCACGATACAGGAATAATGTTCCATCTCTGGCACCAAACCATAGTTTTCCTTCATTAGCTTGAAGTACTGTAGGCCTTCCTCTACCAGACCGCCGTGGCTACATGCAAATAGAACACACACAAAAGTAACAGCATTGGGCTCCACACCTAACTGCTCCATCCTTCTAAAGAGTTGAAGGGCATCATCGACAATACCGTGTTGAGCATGACCAGCTATTATTGCAGTCCACGACACTGTATCAGCATTAGAGATTCTGTCGAAAACCTTCTTCGCCTCAGCCAGACAACCACATTTGGCATACATGTCAATCAGAGCACTTTCAATGCATTTGTCCATATCCAAGCCAACCTTGCAGATGAACCCGTGGACTTGCTGACCATACTCAAGTAAGCAAAGGCTAGCACATGAAACAAGCACGCTAGAAAAGGCGAACTGATTGGGTGCATAACCTTCTTCTCTCATATTTGAGAAGATCTCTATTGCCTTATCCCATTCAGAACACTGAGAATAAGCAGTCACTAGGCTGGTCCAAGATACCAAATCTCTATCTTCCATCCTGTAAAAGACCTTCCTTACATCCTCCAGCGATCCACATTTAGCATACGCATTAGCCACTGCATTGGAAATACTTATATAATTCACTTCCAGTCCTGATTTTATAGCCCTGGCATGAACCTTCTTTCCCGAGGACAAACACTTCAAAGCAGCTATAGCATTAAATACACTACAGTAAGTGTAACGGTCCAAGTGTATGTCATTTTGACACATTTTGGCAAATAATTCCAAGGCCTTTTCATTAAACTCACTCTGTAAATACCCCGAAATCATTGCATTCCACGGTGCATTAACCCGACAATTTGTGAAATGTGAGTCAAAAATAGATCCTGCCTCCTGCAAAGATCCACATTTAGAATGCATATCAATGAGAGCAGTTCCCACAAGAGTATTAGAGTCCATACCCAACTCCGAAGCATAACCGCTAACTTCTTTTGCCTTGTTCACATCTCGTAACATACCGATCGCTTTTGCAACTCCAATAAATGTTTGTGCGTCGGGTGTTACTCCTTCCCCGTTCATTCTGAGAAAAATATCAAAAGCATCTAAGTAAAGACCGTTTGATGTAAACCCTGAGATCATAGCATTCCATGAGACTACATTAACTTCAGTCATGGTGTTAAACACATTGTATGAATCCTCAATCTTTTGTAACTTTGCATACATATTAAGAAGAGCAGTAGATACAAAAGTATGAGATGCAAAGCCTCTAATAACAATCTGGGCGTGTACCATCTTTCCCAATTCAATGGAATCCAGACCAATACATATCTGCAATATACCAGAATAAGCAAACTGATCAGGGAAAATTCCCTGACTCTGCATTTCACAGAAGAGCTCAAACCCATCGAGGAATAAACCATTCTCAGCCAATCCAACAATTATGACAGTCCATGAAAATATGTTTCTCTGGGACATTTGATCAAACAGGCGACAGGCAGCATCGATATCGGAGCATTTCGAATAAGCGTGAGCAACATGATTAAGCAAGACCAGAGAATCGTGGTTTGAAAATTTTGATTTTAACAAAAACCCATGAACAGTTTTGGCTTGTTTCAGAAACGTTGCATCCACACAATCACGCAGAAGATCAACAAGCGGCTGAATTTCAAGATGGGAATCAGTTTTATGGACTGTAACCGAATTGGGAAATTTGATACCGGAGGTTGCAATAGCTTTTTGGGTAGCAGAAAGTGTTATTGTTAAAGCTGAATTCCTTATCTGCCAAAAATTTCAGCCATTACGAAAATTCTAAATAGGGAATGAGAGACTGGCCTGATAATTGGGCGTTCGTGAAGGGAAGACAATGGATTGAACAGGCTGGGAGACGGCAAATTTGATGGAGAAACCCATAATAGTTTATAGTGGAGCTTTAGCAAGTAGCCCCGTTACTGCAACTGCAAGTGCTTCCAGTTCCGGCTTGAAATTAGTGGTTCCTTCTGGTTTCCAGTTCATCACTTGAGATATCCGTATCCCCATCCATTTCCCACTAAAATTCCGTGCGGATTAACCCTCTTTTTTGGATTCAAGAAAATTTAAAAAGAAAAAAAATTGATTTAAGATAAGTTCGGATTAACTTTTCAACTATTTAATTTTGAAAATAAGTCATTTGGTAAAAAGTTGAAGTATTTGATAACTATTAAAATAGTGTTTGAAGTGTATTTTAACTAGATTTTATCAAAAGAGTTTAAAGTAAAAGTAAATTTTTTAAAAAACATTTTTTAAAATTTTTTTTTCTCTAGTCAATCCATATTGACCCTCAAAATAACTCAACTTCACCAACTTCACAGTATTTGTTATTGAATTTTGTACCTTTCTCGAGAACTCATTTATCGAGAAACTCCATATTCTCTTCTTTCTCTCTCCCTCCCTCTAATATTTCCAATGACTCTACTCGCCGACCATCGTTGATGACCAACTATGCACAACAATCATCGCTAGTGACATACTCCAACGACCACTTTTAGTGGTTAACTTCGACGACTACCTACGACGCCCAACTCTAGCAACAACCACCATTGATGACTATTGCCGACTCAGTCTAGCGACATGCTTTGTTGACCACCTTTAACAACCACCTTTGATAATCATCTACAGCGACCACCTCCAGTGTCCAACTCTGCGGACTACCACCTTCAGTGGCCAACCACGTATGTGTACCACCATGACTGTTATTGGATATTTATAGTGAAAGAAAGTAAGATTCTGGTGAATATTTGAAACATAAAAATTGTAATTGTGTAGATTAAATTCATTGGTTAGAAACTTTCAAATTTGATCGAAACATCCAATTAAAATGATGTTTCATGTGCAAATTTAATATATATGAAAGTTAACTTTGTAGTTTCTTCAATTTGAATGAGTTATGTGTGGTTTTTGTCAAGTAACAACTAAATTAAGTTTAATTTGACAAATGTTTCAATTTTGTATTAATTTAATTTAATTTTATTTTTGGAGAGTTCCTAAGTTGCTAGCCTATAAATAACAACTTGTTTCTTCATTTGTAGCATCTCACTTCAAATTGAAGAATTCTCTCATTTCTTTCTATCTTTCTTTATTTTCATCTTGTGTTAAGTTGAGAGCAAGTATTCAAAACTTCTACCAGATCCGAGTAGTTCGAGGTTGCAGTTTTATCGGAGTTAGTCGTTATATCCTGCTGAGACGATCGTTGTAGTCTGCTTGCATCCAGTGAGCGAATATTGTCTTCATACACCTTATCAGAAGCGTGCCTCGACTACATTGTGAATCTCCAAAAGTTGAGATTTTTTCAAGTTTTTGATTATTATCATATCTAAGCCTTATTACACCATCTTGCTGGTTGAATATTATACATTGAGTGTACTGTTTCTAGTTGAATTGTAATCAGTTTGTTAGTGTATTAAGTTCATATATACCATTTTTCCCAACAATTGTATCTTCTAAGACTTTCCACTTCTTTGGTGACACATCCGAGGATTCTACCAACATGGCTAGTAGGACCTGATGTTGCTCTTATAGTATTTGTATAGGGATAATGGACCTCCAGATATCTACATAATGGTATGATATTGTCCATTTCGAGCATAAACCCTAATGACTTTACTTGGTTTCACCCAAAAGGTCTGATACCGTTGGTGATAGTTGCTCTCCCTTATATACCCATAATCATCCACTTATCTAGTAAATGTGGAACTTTGATCGTATTCCCAACATCAACATACATGCATAATAAAAACCTAACTTACAATTTGAAATAAGATTCCATAAAAAGCCCTAAATCCGTCAATGACCTACATTTTTTGTGCATATCACACTTATACATTCCAATGATGTGAAAGTACATTGTAATTTTGTTGATGTTTGTATGAAATTAAAGTATTTTTGTTTACCTCAATTACAATGGTTACATGTAAAAAATTAAAATATACATGTGAACGTTTTAAGTCAACATCTCAATTGAGTGATAAAAATTTGAGAAAATATGTGTGCAATTGAAGGGTTAAACAAAAAACTGCACCAGATACCTCTGACTTAATAATTCGACTCCTCACCCTAAGCAAAGACTTTCTAACTCCACCAACATATTAACTCCATATTCCAGAACTCAATTCAGTACCCTAAACAGCTCCATTGAGTTATGATTTGATGGATTTAACCATATGATTTTTCATGGGTCCGACGGATGAATGACCCAAACACAAAAGAGAAATAAAAATTGCCTTGCTTTTTTTAAACAATGTGTTTTGACCCTTTGCTGATGTCAAGTTCGAGTGAAATTACTAAAATTAACTCGCACACGCGGAAAAGTATGTTTCGCTCTCGCTCTGTTCCTTTCATCACTCACTCTCTATGTCAGATCACTTCCTCTCTCGCCCGTCTTGATCTCGTTCTCTCTTTCGCTCTAGCTCTGGCCGCAGAGAAGCTCTCATACATCGTTGGTTGGAGATGCAAGGCAAAGCTAGTCGCATTCTATTGGTCGGAGCTAACATGGTCACATAGAAGAAGAAATCCTGAGTTATAGCGCTGGAGAAGAAAATAAATCGTGTTGGGAAGAGAAAAAAAGAAATGGCAAATGTGTAATTTCACGTGTTTGTGATATTAGCAAAAGGTCCTTTGACATTTTTTTCAAAAGTATCATTTGCCATTTTTCCCTTTAAAATATGTTTTTTTTTTTTTTTTTTGCAATTATTTCCTTTTCCATTCCTATGACTTATTACCTTGAAAAAAAAACGACGCCGTTTGGTTATGGTTCCAAAGCTAACCGACATGTCGTTTAGGAGGTAAAGGCAAAGAATCGGATAGGCCGACTAGTCGTAAACACAGGTGGCCGCTAATTTCGTACTTCGGTATTTTAACCAGCGGCTTTCAGACGGCGCAGCAAAAGGTGAGCCAGGTCGACGGAACAAAGCTTACTCTCAAAGAAAGGTCTTCAACCTTCGTTGGACCATCCAAGCCCATAGTTGACCGTACTACTTTCGCCTTAATTTCTCACCCTGTTAACATTCCTTGTTCGATTCCTCAAGCTCAAAACAATTCGAAGTTACTGTTTAAAGATGGCCGATCATCTTGCCAAGGGAGAGGAATTCGAGAAGAAAGCGGAGAAGAAGCTTAATGGCTGGGGATTGTTCGGTTCCAAGTACGAAGATGCCGCTGATCTCTTCGACAAGGCTGCTAACTGTTACAAGCTTGCTAAATCGTGTAATTCCCCAAATCATTCTTTACTACTGCTTTCTTCTTTTTTTGGTCATTTAGATCTTTGTACGATTCGATTGACTCAGTTTTTCATGCCCCAATGCATTAACTTGGACATAACTTTATTGTCTCTTGCTTGAATTAAAAGGAATTCATCGTTGATCAAACAGAGAGCTGCCTGCTGGTTCTTTTGATTGGAATTTGACCTACAAGATTGCCTTTACTGAATTTTTTTTTTTTTTTTATTTATTTAAGATACTTTTCTGGCAATAAATGCACTTATTTATGGTCGGTTTATGGATGCAACTGCCTATTCAGATAGAAAATATGAACGGCTGTCTAGAAATCATAGATGTACACGGATAAAGGTCTGATGCGTTAGCTATTCGAATACCCAATTTGAAGGGTATTGTTTGGGAATGAGATAAATAACTGAGAACTATATGCAGAATTTCATAAAGGTTTTAGCCATCCAATGTGTGAAGGACATAGCTTTAAATGGTTTTGGTTGCAAGATATATCTGTAAATAGGTGAAAAAAAAAATGAAGGGAAATTGTTCTTCATATGATTGTTTAAGGCTCCATGTAGATGATGACATTGACAAATTCAATCTTATGAACTCTGTTTTTGAATTTTTCTTAATCTTTAAAAGGATTTGCCTTTTGACTCAGTAGAGGACACATATATTCCTAATCCCTGAGGCCTATTCAGATTTTGCTTTTATACAATTCTATCAAAACCAGAAATAGATTTTGTTAGCTACTTATACACCTTGGAGAATCACACCCCAAAAGCCAGCTATTGAGGTGAGAGAGCCAAGCCACTTAAGTACCGCATTGGTCATCCCATTCTAACCGATGTGGGACAAAGGTAGTCCATATTACTACTCATTTTAGTATATGTTTGAATTCCTCTGTGTGGGATTCCTTCTAATTCTATTTTAGCAGCATCAGTCCCTTTGCCCTAACATTAGAATCCCGAAACAGGCATAGTCTCCTAATTTTGTTATCATTCACAGTTACCTTACCTCTTCTGCTGTGTTTTAGGGGATAAAAAAGGGTCAATATATACAAAGTTGGCAAGTTGCTATTTGAAGGTAAATGCTTCAAGTGTGTGATAGGGCCTATTCCTCGTGTCTTACCTTCTCCGTCATATTTTTAAAATTCTTTTTTGTAGGTGGAAAGTAAACATGAAGCTGCTCAAGCTTCTGTTGATGCTGCCAATGCCTATAAGAAGACATCTATAAAGGGTAAGTCTAAATTTATAATACTGATTATTCCATGTCATGGGATTGATAAACCTGCATTGTTGTTCCCTTATATTTCTACTAGATGACATTACAAATGCTGGAATCCTAACAATTTATCTTTCTTCATGTGTTGGCTTTGTCATATTAAAGTCACAATTTCTGCTTTGCCTCCGATATGGGTTTGCACATAAACAAGAGACTTGCATTTCTTTCATCTTGTGCACCCAATACTCAAATCCAATATCACTTAAATTTGATGTATGCTGAACTTGCTCAACAGTTCACTTTGGTAAACTACGGTGGTACAATTCATCGTCTTAAACAGTTCATATGAATATATGCAGAACTTTATCAATGAAATTTCAATATTTCCTCTTCTCAAATACTTAATAACAAAATTCACATTTCTATTACTCATAGAAGGGGGTTAATTAGTTTACCCCCCAAAACCCCAGTTGAACTTTTGTACACGCGTACACTGTTCAATTATGTGACTAGTTCCACTTACCTTGACGTTCTATGCTTTTTCTAGTGCTCCCTGCTTTCTTCATTATTTTGTTTGCTCTTTTTTCAAATAAAAGAGATTGTGATCACTCATGAGGCTTTTTAACACCAATTTGAGGTCCTGTTGGAATTGGACCTCCTTTGTATGAAATCAATTTAGTAGAACATGAATAGAGAACCATTTTGAGAGAATGGAAAACTAATATAACACTGTATCCACATGTTAAGTGGTTTATTAGAATTGAATTCTTTTAGTTTTCTTCCTCTGACCGAATGTTCTTGTTCACAGAATGATTATCTTTTGAAAATTGTCTTATTTTATTTCAAATTTTTTTACCTGACATTAATTCTCTGTGTTAATATAAGTTGCCAACTCAACCGGACTTGTGAAATAACTTTCATGTTCTCGACATATTTTGTCTTCAATGTAAATCCATGTATATTTTTGTTTCAGCTTAGCTTGTTTAAAATTTAGGGTAAACTACTTTTTTGGTCTTTGTGGTTTGAGGAACATGTTAATTTGGTCCTTAGGTTTCAAAATTCGACAATCAAGTCCCCCAGGTTTAAGAAATAGTTTTATTTAGTTTCTCACTTAACAAAAACCGTTAATTATTTAACGAAGGATTGATGTGACACTTAAGAAATAGAAAAACAACAATTTTTTTTCTTTCTAGAAATACATAATAATTAAGAAAAAAAATCTCACCTCTCCACCTTTCCTTTCCGTTTGTTTACGATTTTGGAGACAGATGGTGATGTAATAGGATTTGGGTAATTTGGTAAATTCAAATTATCTTTGGTTAATCCTTGATTAATTACATTTTAGTTTCTGAATTAGTTTTTAGTTTCCTTTTTGTTATCTTATTCGGATCCTATCTTACATTTAATTCTCTATAAATAGGGAATCCTTCTCTTGTATTTACTAACTTTTGATTCATTAATAAAACTCTCTCGTTGGTATTACACCAGATGGTATAATGTGTCTTTAAGCGGGCTATTTTACTAGGTTGCTTAGGAATTACTAGCTGGGGTTTTGAGTTGCTCTCGTTTGCATATTGGAATCTTCTTCAAAACTGATCCTCACCTCGCCCCCTTTTTCTTCTTCCTCTTCAAAAGACACCCTCACCTGGCCGCTCCTTTTTGGCACTAAGATTTGAATTAAAAAAAGAAATTCGGATTTGGGTTTAATCTAGATTTGAAAAAAAGAAGAAAAGAAAAAGATAAAGAAGAAGAAAGGAAGATGGAGGAGGAAAAGCGACTGTGGTGATGGTGGTCGTTGGTGCCGGCATTGGAGTCAACGTCGGAGATGAGGGAAGGGGAGGGAGTGGGGCAGAGGTTGGATAGGAGAATAAGGGAAAAGGAAAGGGAGAGAGAAGGGCACGATGGTAGCATTTGTCGGAGGAGAGTTGAAGGATAGAGGGAGGGGAAGAGGAGAGTTTATATTTTTTTAATTATATATTTTTTAATAAAAATATTATTATTGTTATTTTAAATTTATTATTTTATTATTATAAAGCGTCACATCAGTCATCAATTAAATAATTAACAGTTTTTTTAGTGAAAGAAACAAAACTATTTCTTAAACCTGGAGGACTTGGCTGTCAAATTTTGGAAACTGGGGACCAAATTGACATATTCCTCAAACCGTAGCGACTAAAAAGGTAATTTTATCCTAAAATTTAAATCATTATAATATAACCATGTTATTCACCATTATGTTGTTACATTGAACCGTCTTTAATCAAATTAATTATAGAAATCTGTTGAAGCTATATTTTTTTTGTCGTATTGTAGAGGCCATTTCATGCCTGGAGGTGGCAGTAAATCAAGATATTTGAAGGTGCATGCTTATGATAGTTTGGCAGGATCGCCTTTGGCTTTCTTTTTCTAGGCTCCTTTTCTTTTGCTTCCATTTCTACTTTGACTGCAAGGGGTTGTAAGTTGTAATTATCTTTAATGATGTAGGAAATTGCTGAACTATATGAGTCTGATCAGAACATTGAACTTGCCATTGGTTACTACGAGAAAGCTGCTGACTTTTTCCAAAATGAGGAAGTAACGACATCTGCGAACCAGTGCAAGCAGAAAGTGGCTCAGTTTGCTGCTCAATTAGAACAGTAAGCATTTCTAGTTGTACTATTTATGTACACTTCTAATATATTACTGTTGAGTTGTCATGGATTGGCTAAGTTCTCAACAATATTTTGATCTTTTTGAAACGATCTAAGTGGCCATGAATATACCTTGTGGTTATACTTGTGTACAAGGGAAAACTATATACACAACATAGTTGGTGTTTTTCTCAATAATACCTGTATTTTAGTGGGAAATATATCTGGTGTAATACCAATGAGAGAGTTATTAATGAATCAAAAGTTAGTGAATACAAGAGAGAGATTCTCTATTTATAGAGAATTAAATGTAAGATAAGATCCTAAAAAGATAACTAAAAGGAAACTAAAAACTAATTAGGAAATTAAAATATAATTAATCAAGGATTAACCAAGATTAATTTGAATTACCAAATTACCCAAATCCTATTACATCAATATCTTTTATCAATTCAAGTATATAAGAATAAGATTTCATGCTCTAAAACGGAGTACTAAGAACTAAGAAGTTATATTTTTAATATTCTTTCTTCGCATTGCTAGAGAATGAACTATTAGGATTCATGCGTATTGAGGTCTTAATGGTGTAAGTGTGACATAGATTTTTGGTTTTGAATTTCAATTTCCCCCTTAATCTCGTAGATATTGTCATTTTGTTTACCTGTCAGGTGAATTCTGTGATCCACATATTAGTTAATGCTGATAATAGACAAAAGGGATATTAAAAAAGTATTTTGATTACATTTCGTTATTAACACAACACCAAAGTAAGGTTTTCTTTTTCTTTTCTTTTCTTTTCTTTTTATTGTGTATATATGTTTATTAACCAAATTGGAGTGCTTTTTTGCAACTCATTTGGTTTCCGGTTGTATTTATGATTTCAGTTTTGTCAAATTAGCCAGATGACAATATAATATCTATTACCTAACAGTAATGTAAACAGAAATGCTTTGTGTACTAAGGAAATTTACATTTGAATTCCATGTTTCAATAGTGCATATGAAGTCTGTGACCATGATGTGGCTTCTATCCTAGTCATAAGGTAATAGGTAATGAGTTGTGAATTTTCCTTAGGTACGAAAAGGCAATTAAAATATATGAAGAGATTGCTCGGCATTCACTCAAAAATAACTTGCTAAAATATGGAGTCAAAGGACATCTTCTTAATGCTGGTTTATGTCAACTCTGCAAAGGTGATATTGTAGCTATCACCAAAGCATTGGATGAATATCAGGTTCAATTCTCAGCCTTCAATCTTGATGGTTTGCATGTACCTTATTGCTACTGTCTTATTCAAGTGTTCTGTATATTGTTTTACAGGATTTAGATCCAACTTTTTCTGGCACACGTGAATGTAGACTTTTAGCTGTAAGTTGTTTTTATCTTCAATTGACGTTTTTATTTACCGCTTCATTCTTGTCTATATGCACCGTGACATAAATTACCTGATTGAGGCAGATAATTATCATCTCTTTTCATTTAGTTTGATGGCTAGTTCAGCTACTTGGACATTTCCACATGGTTTTTTATTTCATTCTTGCATGTTATGTGTGGCTGTCTTCAGATTTCCAAGATTTTAATTAGTTGCTTCTTTCCATTTTATATACATCCTGCATTTCCCTATTGCTGTTCTTTTTGGGTTTTTTTCTAATTAATTTTTAATTGTTAATCAATATTGTGCTCTCTTGAGCTGAAAAAAAGTACTTCATCTGTCAGGATATTGCTAGTGCAATTGATGAAGAAGACGTTACAAAGTTTACTGACGTGGTTAAGGAGTTTGATAGCATGACCCCTCTGGTAATTCTTTCTATATTTGTGAAGTTACATTACATCATAACTCTAAAGATATCCAATTTGGTCGATAGCCAAGTACAGCGAGATCCTCATCCTGAAAACTTCATGTACGACGCATAGTCTAAGGTTTCCACATGCTAATATCCATTATATAATTGTTACTTGTAATATGATTGGGGAATGAATTTATCCTACAATTGCTGGAAAAAGAAATGCATTGTGCTTTCTTTTGTGTATGGTGGTAAATGCCCCTGTTTCTGCGATATTATTTCGGAGTGTTTTCATCTGAGTCGAGTGCATGCAACTATAGCAACATATGAGATAGACTTTGCTTCTGGAAACCTATCGACCAACTTAATGGGAAGATTGGGTGCTCTAGAAATTTTTTCCTTAGAAAATCAAATCTCCTTGTGTTTTCAAGCTAGAAAAATACTGCATTCTTGTTTACTTATATGCACAAATTGCTATACCAGGACCCATGGAAGACAACTTTGCTGTTGAGAGTGAAGGAAAAGCTGAAAGCCAAGGAGCTGGAGGAGGATGACCTTACCTAAATTTCTCTATAATAAATTGTTTTGTTGTGACTCTGTTTGTTGATTGCTGCACTATATATGATGAGATTTATGTAAATTTTCACCACATTTGTAATGTCTGAGATTTTAAAAAACATTACCTGGTTTGGGCTTCAATCAGTTTGTGTGCATGAGTTTGTGAAGTTTACATATTTGAAACTATGCTTGAATATCAATTTGAGATAATTGAAGAATCACAGCATTAAATTTACTTGGCCCCCTTTTTACTTTGACTCTTATGGGGGTTAATTACAGTATGAGTTTTAGACAGGTCCTGGTCTATTTAGGAGACTGTAATAGAATGGATTGTAATGTAATATAATAAAAAAAATCATGTTTGGATTGAACATTTTGGGCCCGATTTGTCATATTAAACTCATTTCATTCCTGCAGTTTTTAATCCTAAACTTTCTTTTCCACTATTTTCACTCTTCACTATTCCATTTTCATTCTGCCTTTGATTCTTTATTCATTTTAAACACTTTATTAATTCTTAGGAACGAAACAAGTGAGTGAGAAAGATTCTTGAGAAGGGTGCAGATATTTTATTTGTGTGTGTGATATTTTATTATAGAAAGTGTATGAGTTAGATTCTTACTCTTTCAAAACATATATTTAATTGTCTTTACGTTCTGCAAGTCAATGAGCTAAGCAAAGACAGCTGTTACATCATGACTTGATTAACATTTACTAATAATTATTATCAATTCGACCACAGTTTAGGTCGGAAACGCATAAATTTAGCTCAAGCAGCTCATTTTGTATTGTGTATTTTTATTATTAATTTTTTTCTTCTCTGAAATGGACTTTTGATCGAGTGGTTGTTTGATTATTGCTATTTTGTTTTAGAAAAAACGACCACACTTTAGTAGATTAGAAACAAATTGTCATCCTTCCATGTTTTTTCAATTATGTGTAAAAATGAGTAGGTTTTGGGCTAAAAAAAATAGTCTTTTTTCAAATATAGAAAAATGAGCAAAATTATTTACAAATATAGAAAAAATTTACATATTTATAAATAGTTTGATATTTTTTCTGTTTATGTCATTTTAAAAAAAAAAAATCTTTATTTCTTAATTTTTATTCCATCGATTTCATAAATAAAAACTAGGTACATATATTAGTAAATATGTTACAAATATGCCAAAAATGTGGAAGTATTAGGTTATTTTAACAATAAATTAATAAAAATGAGACCAAATCCCAAAAAGAAAAAACAATAAATATTGAGATTAGGAACGTTTACTTCGAATTAACTTTTCATTTATTAAGAGAAAAAGGAAGGCTTGTCCTACAACCTAGCTACCGCCATTTTTGAAAACCTAAAAGAATTACCAAAGAAAAGTCATTCAATTCCTCTGTTTTTCTTTTGGAATTAGTATACGAGAAAAGTCCTCTCATCTTCTCCTTTTACCTTTTTTTTTCTCTTAGCTCATATCTTCGTCTTCTAAAAATTTTCCTTCATTAAAGTTATTCTTTTGATTTTTTTCTTTCCCTTTCCCCAGCTCCTATTAGTACCAAGCTCTTGTTCTTTTCTTGATTAAAAACCACTTTTGGCAAATTTCATAAAAGTAACACAATTTAGTCCCAAGTTTACAATTTATAATAGTTTAGTACGTTACAAAGATCTAATGAAATTTTTTACCCAGGTTGATTGATAAACGGATTAATAACAATTTTGTTTATAAATTATAAAAACTAATTTGTTACCTTATCAAAATTAATAATTAAATTTGATGAGATTTTTTTTTGGTAAGGATTAAATTGTTACATGCTACAGTTTGAGAATTAAATTATTACAAATTTTAAAGTACATAGACTAGATCATTACAAATCAAAGTTTAAGATTTAAATCGTTACTTTTATAAAAATTCAAGGATCAAAAAAGGATGTTTTAACTTCTTTTTTTCTCTTTTAATCCTAATAAGATGGTTTGACTATATGAAAAAAAAAAAAGCATATTTCTTTTTAAATCTACCTTCCTCAGAAGGGAGATAATAAAAATGGTAGGTTTGAAGATTTTATGAACTGAGAAGACTCCTTCATCGCAAAAAAAAAAAAAAAAAAAAAAGGGTTCCTTGTCTTATTCAAAGGTCCATAAAGATTTCATACATACATGTATATCTACACAATTTTTTTTTTCTCTTTTGGATACAATGTATATCTACATAATTGGGGCAAGAAACATCAACATTTCAATAAAACCACTAATAATGAAAAAATATATATAGGTTTAAATACTACTTTGGTCCCTCTATTTTTGGATTTGGTTCATTTTGATCCCTATACTTTTAAAATGTTCATTATAGTTCCTATACTTTCAACTTTTGTTCATTTTGGTCCATGTACTTTCAAAATGTTCATTTTGGTCATTGAACTTTCAATTTTGGTTCATTTTGGTCCTTAAATTTTCAAAAAGTAACCATTTTGATGCCTTAAAAATGAAAGTGAAAGGACCAAAATAGTCACTTTTTAAAAGTACAAGGACCAAAATGAACATTACGAAAGTACAGAGACCAAAATGAACTAAATTTGAAAGTATAGAGACCAAAATCAATATTTTGAAAATATATGGACCAAAATGAACTAGAATAAAAAAAAAATACAGGGACCAAAATAGTATTTAAACCTAAAATGTATTATAAAACAGTCTCCATTTGAGTGAGGTGAATGTATATTAATTTCCTAAATTTTGGTCCTATTATATGTGTAATAATATAGACAAAATATCTATTGTGAAGTTGGTTTATCTCCTCTTTGAACTGAAGTCTATTTCCTTATCATTTGAAATTTCTTGATTGAAAAAACGCAATATGTTGATTCCATTTGTGATCTCTATTTATCAGAGTCTATTAAAAGTTTTCTTTTGGTCAACCGCAAGAATAACTTTATTGCTCATGACTTATCTTAACACGCTCGAACATCTAATTTTCAACGATCTAGCTCAAAGATCATCCTAGATGGGAGAATTTTGATTTGCCTGATGATTTGTTGATTTTTTAAGTTCTTTTGTTGTTTGTCTTTATTGGTTTACTCACTTTGAGAGGAAATATGTTGTTAATGAAACTTAATTAACAATTTTAATCATGAAAAGGCATCAAAATGAAGATAAGTTTAGAAAGTGGGGGCGAGAAAAAGATAAAGTAGTATGAAAACAAATGACTTCTCCACATTTCACAAAATCAATAATTTAGACGATTTTAATGTTAAAGTTTGAAAGTTTGAAACAAGGCCAATAGGCTACGTTTGGTATATCAATAATGAAAGATTCGGTATCACAAAAGAAAAGAAAACCCAAAAAGGCAAATTGTTCGCTGTCTGCAAGTGCCAGATGCCTCCCTTTGAAAGGCAATGGGGTCAATGGATGCTTCGCTTGTAACGACGTCGTTCATTGCAGAGCCAAACCCAAATTTCACCCGTACCCACCATTGCAACTCGCTTTCTTGTTTGACCATTGCCTTCCCTCTTTTGACTCTTAGTTTATCGAAGAAGTTGGGTCCTTACAATGCCATTTTTTGCGGTATGTGGTGGTGAACAACTCACTCTGCTTTAACCTTCAAGATTTCTCTGAAGCTTTGCTGATGATGAAGGATAGTTTTGTGAAATCGGATGATTGAACTCCTCTGTTCTTGGGAGAATCCTCGTGGGATCCGCTAATTTTCAGTTTTTAGGTAAGTTATTTTGATTCTGGTTTGTAACTTTTCCATTCAGTTTGTGGGTTGTTCTGCTTTTTCAAGAGGCGAACTGGGTATTGCTGAACTTTGGTATTTTATAAGTAAACTTGTACGTTGTGTGAATCAGACTTAGAGTTTAGGGGAATTAGTGAATTGGGTTCTCAATCATTCTGTTTATGGTGTTGGTTTCTTAGTTTTGGGGAAGGTTTGGTTAGAAGGTTTGATTTTTTTTTCTGGGTTAGCTTTTGTTTGCACTGTATATTTCTTTCGCCAACGGTTCATGTTTCTGGGTTAGATTTTGTTTGAATTATTATATTTTGGGGATTTTCTTGATCTTCCATGTTTCTAGTTTCATAGGCTTGACATTTCTTGTGCTGAATGGAATGTTGTCCACCCTTCGTTATTAATTTCCAACATTTGACTCTGGCTGCAATGAGTACAAACATATTTTTGAGCCAACATTTTTTGTATTGATTGGAAATGTTCGAATCATTTTGCAGCAATGGCCTCAACCAACGATAGAAATGACAATGGTGAAATAGAAATATCTAACAGCAAAGAAGGAGAAGCTCAAAATGCTTTCCACTTCTCTACATCTCAAAAAACCTTATTGCATGATGAAGTCACACAAAGAAGATCCCCTATTTCCATTACTGTAGTGGCTCCTATTAAGAAACGGTTTTTCAACTTTGGTTCAGCATCTGCTCGGTTCCAGCAGATTGCCAAGGAGAAAGACGACGTTTCACGATCTGTGCATTCGTCAAGTGGTCATCATATTCGAGAGCGCATAAGTGAAGTATTTTCTAAGAAAATTGATTGGGATTCACTCTTGAACATGAGCAAAACATGGATTAGAGACCCAATGAACATAGCTCTTTTCATTTGGATCATTGGTGTTGCTGTGTCAGGTGCAATCTTGTTCCTTGTCATGACTGGGATGTTAAATGCTGCATTGCCGAAAAAGTCAGAAAGAGATGTTTGGTTTGAAGTAAACAATCAAATTCTGAATGCATTGTTTACCCTTATGTGTCTGTACCAACATCCAAAGCGGATCTACCATCTCATACTTTTATCTAGATGGAAAGCTGAAGATGTTACTAGACTTAGAAAGCTTTACTGCAAGGATGGGACTTACAAGCCTCATGAATGGGCGCACATGTTGGTGGTTATAATTCTCCTAAATGTGAACTGTTTTGCACAGTATGCTCTTTGTGGTCTGAATCTTGGTTACAGGAGGTCTCAGCGTCCAGCCATAGGAGTAGGAATATGCATATCTGTTGCAATTGCTGCACCGGCCGTTGCTGGTGTCTATTCTATAATTAGCCCCTTGGGGAAGGATTATGATTCTGAAATCGACGAGGAAGCACAGCTTCCAAACCAGACAGTTATTGGTGATCAACGACAACGGCTTAGGTCGAAATCACTAGAGAGAAAATATTCACTTGCTACAAGAGATGAGCACAGAATTATTGAGACCAGTCCACAATGGAGTGGTGGGATACTTGACTTTTGGGATGATATATCTCTAGCATACCTTTCCCTTTTCTGTAGTTTTTGTGTATTTGGATGGAATATGGAGAGACTAGGTTTTGGAAATATGTATGTCCATATTGCAACATTCATTCTGTTCTGTATGGCTCCTTTCTGGATTTTTCTCTTAGCTGCAGTAAACATTGATAACGAAACTGTTCGGACACTTATGGCCATCACTGGGATTGTTCTTTGTGTATTTGGTTTACTTTATGGCGGTTTTTGGCGGATACAGATGAGAAAGAGATACAATTTGCCAGCATATAACTTTTGTTTTGGCAAGTCTGCTGTGGCTGACTGCAGTCTATGGCTTTTCTGTTGTTGGTGTACTCTGGCACAGGAGGTACGGACTGGGAATTCATATGATATAACACAAGAGACGTTTTGTAGGAAGCACACAGAGACAGACGAGAGTAACCAGGTCTTTAGTGAAGATAACAAATCTGGTTCGGGTTCTCCGCAGGCAAACATCTCCAGCCCATCTAAGATCATCACAGGTGGTTCTCCTATTCCTAACTCAAAGGGTTACTTTAGTCCAGAAAGGCCTCTTGCTTCAGTGAAAGAGGAACTTCCAGAAGGTGCAGATAATACTATGATGCCGCCTTCTCCTTCTTTGATTCATAGAGAAACGACATGACTCAGTTCAGGAAAAGGCTTGTCCTTGTGGTATGTGGATGGAAATCTGTAGAGTTTTTTTTGGTACTATTTTTGTGTATTTATAATGAATTGGAATTGCTTCATTTTTCTTGAATATTCTGTCTATTACAGGTAGAGAGCTCCTACTAAAATTTGTTTCGTACTTGTATAGTTTTGAGTTTTATTCAAAGATCCACATCGGCCTTTTCTGCTTATTATGCTCTATGATTATAGTTTCTTCTGGCTTGGCTCTGCTATGGGAAACATGCCTTTCCTTATATTGTTTGTAACAATTGAAGCAAAGAGCTAACACAACTGTTGAGAGGGAAAGAAAATGTTCATCAGACTCCGAGGAGTTAATGGTGAAACCTCACAAATAACAGATATGATAATATAGCTACCAAATATTTTTGAAAAGCTTCATTTCTTCCTTGTTTGTCTATTAGCTGATGATATTATTATATGAATGAATCAATATCAAACTGATTTTAAAGATTAGACAGAACTATGCAGAATTTATACCCTTGTCAGTGACTACTGCAAGTATCTCATCTTCTCTGCCCTTTAGTTTAACCAGGAAGATTCTCTAACCAAAAGAGACTATTACCTTTTGAAGCATGTTGATTCCCTGGATTTTGTTATAATATCTTTGACCAAAATCCTTTGCTATATTTGTTTTTAGTTAGGACTTCAAACTTTGTTAATGCTGCAGATTCTATAGAGGTGCTTGATGTACAAAATATCTGATACAGCTAAAAAAGTCATGAATCACAGGTCTCCCACTCCTAAATCTTTTTTGTCAGACGATTCTTAGGAAAAGAAGTAGGGGTGTCTATCGATTGGGTTAGATATGGTTAGAATTTTTTTGGACCAACCCAAAAGTTTGGATGGATTGGTTCTGAACTCGAACAACCCCGTTTGAGAGAGCAACTTCAGTACCCAAAAAGTTCGGACGGATCAGTTCCTACCGTGCATCCTGCTCATTTAAATGGCTCTATGACAAAAAGGGTTCTTACTAATTTCATATTCATACTATTCCCTTCTCCTAACCCATGGATTGGGCATCCTCTCATTGAATTTGTTTCTTATAAACTTTTCACATTATAACTCTGGCAATCACCATCACACAATATCTTCTCTGCTAACACTCCTGTGCAAATAAATAGTTTATATCATCAGATATTGCCAGTGCTGTTCTTTCTCTTTAAAAAAAATATCATAAACACTGTTACTGCTGTGTATTTGTCCATCATTAATTTGTATCTGCAGATTCGCAAGCGTGGGAAGGAAACAGTAGAATGAAGAAACAGATGTGTTGTGTGTAATAAAGAGTTTAAAGTATTCCAATGAAATCATTAGTATCCAATGTTAGTGATGGGTCATTTTCATGGCCATTATTGGTCGACCTGTCCTATGAAATGTCTGTGATGGAGGTGGATTCAATGGCCACTCTAAAACCTGTAACATCACCCATTTGCTGATCCTCCACATTCCAATTCTCCCATTATTCCTCATAAAGTTTTACAAAAAACTTGCATTATTTATTTATTTATTCAAATTATCGTTTTCGGGGTGTTCATGAGTTGTGTTGGATCAAGTTGAAGCACTTTTTAGACTCCCACCTACTTATTCGAATGGTAAGTTTTGTCAACCCAAGCAATCCTTTTTAAATTAATGAATTCAATTCAACTATAAAACATTTGAGTTCGGTTGGTTTGGGTTACTTAGTCATTTATTTAAAATTTTATTTTAAAAAGAAGTAAAATGTTAATATTTTAAAAAAATAATTTAATTATTTTCAGATACTAAATTGAGATTAGCAACTTAATTTCAATTTATATTCTCGAACTTCTCTTTACACATTGTTAAAAAAATTATATTTAAGGGTTGTTAGAGAATAAAATGATTCAAAAAAATCCTGAAATTAAAATAAATACATGTACATATAATCGTATTGTAAGCAAGGTTCGAAATATCGAGGTCCCGATTTTATGGAAATATCGATATCGATGAAAATTTTGGGAAAAATTATGAAAATTTATAGAAATTATTATAATTAATTAATGAAACTTTGCTTGTGGCTTAATTAGACTACAACTGGCCATTTTTAATCATAATTTCTATAAAGTAAAACAGTATTTAGATGGTAAATGTTTGAGTAACTGTTGATACGAGAGCATAAATTTAAAAAAGAAATGAAAAAATAATTACAAAATAATATAAAGTTTATGAATATTTTGAGGTAAAATTATGTGAAAATTATGAACGTTTTGGATGGTAAAAGAAAAAATTCACATCAATTCAAGTTTTGGATGATAAAATGATGTGAAAATTGAATGAAAAAAAGTTTGATTGAGCTTAAAAATAAATATAGATCATTTTTTGTGGTTTTTTTTTTCAAATTCAATTCTTTATAAATGAAAGTTTTGGGTGGTAAATAAAGTTAAAAATTGCGAAAAGTTGCAAATTTAAAAAGGTAGCACATAAAAAATGCTTAATCGTCGAAAATGATATTAGCGTGTGAAACTATAGTATTGTGTGTAATCAGGACCATAAAATTAAAAATTTTGAATTGAGCTAACATAGTTAATTAGAAAAAAATTCGAAATTTTCTCGAAATCTCGAAATTTCGTAGAAATAGGGGTCAAAATAGTTTCGAAATACTCTCGAAATCTCGAAACTTCTCGAAATTTCATGGAAATTGGAGAAAAAATGAAAATTTTCCCAAGCAAGATTTCGAGGCCCTCGAAATCGGAAATTTTCCATTATGATTGTAAACAAAAAAATATACTTTTTAAATATTTTTTAAATCAATAGTAGGTCCAGTTTGATTCAGTTTATTTTAGGTGAACGCATAAACTAACCCAACACATAGTAAATTAGTAATCCATTTTTATTAATTTTAATTTTAATTAAATTACAAAAGGAATTAGTTTGTTTGAGTCTACTTTTTAATGTAAATATGAATTCTGAAAAAACACTTGTAACTTGTACAGCAAATGTTGAATTTTGTGTGATAGGGTTGATGTTAAGTGAACTGAAATGACAGATGAGAGACATAAATTAAATATGTTGCCATTGTTCAAGTCAAGGTATTTTAAATTGGTCATACTTACAAATGGAGCCAAGCTAATATGTCACATGACAAGCACGTGACATTGTTTAGAGTATTGGTGCAAGTGTTTGGTTGTTGTTCTGAATGAATGGATGAGATGTGTTGTTTGTTACTATTCTAATGTCCCTTTGGTTAATTATAAGATTGTTTCATTTCAGTGTTCTTGCTCTTTATTATTCCCTTCTTTGAAGTACAGAACATGACAGAAGAAATTATTTATTCACCAACTCTAAAACCTCCGTTAGTTTTGTTTTGATGGTGGCATAAATTTCAAGGTGAATGCGTCTCTTGAATAGATACATTCCAATAAAGATTAAAAAAAAAAAAGAACCGTACATTTTTCTTAATTTATTTTAAAAAGTATCCGTTTTCCTAGATTATTTTTAAAACTACGTCATTGACCTAATTAACCACGGTCTTCAATTCTTTTAATCTAGACGTTAAAAGGATTGAATCTTACATTTACATTTAGTTGAATCGGAAAAAAGAAAAATAACGGCTCTAAGTGTTTATGACCCATTGAATTTTGTTTTACTCTTCAAATGAATGAAATTAACTCTATCCAGTTTTATCGATCTTACTTTTAAAGAATAAATTAATTACCAAATTAGACATTCATTTTGTATTTTAAAATTTTTCATTTTATACCCTAAATTGAAAACGGTATTGTATCAATTAATTTTATCAATTTAAACTTTTAAACTTTCAAACTTAACAATTGTTTCCATTCTTATCACGATGAAAGTATATTTGAAGGTAAAAAATTAGAACGCTTAATGAATTTCAAAATGCAATTTGATAACTAATCCATACATAGCTCAATGATATGATATTTATACCATTTTAAAGACCAATGCTTTAATCTTCCACTCACGTAATTGTTAAACTTAAAAAACAATACTTTCCTCCCACTACTTTATTGAAATTGGATAGGTTCGAATTATTGAAGATTCCACATTTGAAATGTAGAAGCTCTCTAAGTTTACTATTCTCAGGTCGGATCTCAAAATCGTATATCTATTTGAAATATTTTATAGATTATGTTATATCATATTAGATAAAGTAGCAATGGGTAAGATACATAGAATTTGAATGACATTCATGGAAGAAATCTCCAATATCTGTGTGTTATGCTTGTTTGTTGTATATAATTAACAAGATTAGGTGTTACAACAGACAAAGCAAAGATGAAAATTGTCTTCTTCTTATTATTATAATTTGATTTTATTAAGAATTTATGATATGGTGGGAGAGATGTGTATATCCCATAATGTTTAGTTGTGGTTTTCCATTGCCCAAATTGCCATTTTTGTCATCTCCCAATTATTAATTGTTTTGTCTTTCTTTCTCCCTCACTACCTGCGCTCTTCATTTTAGACCATATTTCCCTTCAAACTTCTACTGCTCATTTCTTACTGCTTACCTTCCCTTTGCTTTTGCTTTTGCCTCTATCTCTGTCTTTGAGGCCATGTTTACTTTCTCGTAAACGTAATTCATTAATGGTAATATAAAAAATCAGCTTCATTTAAGTACTTTTATTGTTGTTTACTAGTGTTCTGTAACTACAGTAAAATGTAGGTCCACCATAAAATCCGTAATTAACATATGTAATCCTATTGTGGAGGAAAGGGTCATCAATCCTATTATATCTAATTATTACATGGATCCACATCTTCCTTTTTACTAACTTCTCATCATTTACCATTTTCAGTACGTTTTCCTATGGAAATAAATAACACAATGATTTTTTTTTTTATTTATTAAGATTGCTTCAGTGTGTAGTAAACACAATTAAAGGAATCTTATTTCTTTTGCAATTAACGTTCATTACAATTGATACATGAATGTAAATTCATTACGATTGCGATAATTTTAATTATAAATTAAAAAAATGTGACTTGAGTTTTAAGGACTTTTTTCCCCCTAAAATCATTCTTTTCTAATTCTCAATTTAGTTTATAAAGGAAAAATATCATTTTCTATTTTTGTTTGTTAACTCATAGCTTTTTGGTTCTTTAAATTTTGAGTTTGATTTCAGTTTGGTCTGTTGTAAGTTTTAAGATTTACACTTTAAACCTTGATTTTCTACCAAATATTCATTTTCATTCTTTAATATTAATGTCTATTAATTAATTTTTAAAAAATATAATTAATTAAGTTTCAATATTCTTTTCATAATTATTAAAATTAATTTTAAACTTTCACTTCATAATTCTATTAAATCAATTAATGTACGTTAGTGCTAAAGAGTACTGCAAGTTAATATTTAATAAAAAAATTTGATGATGAAAGTGTAAATCTTGAAACTTAGAGACTAAATTAAAACAAAATTGTAATCTCAAAGGTAAAATTGTTACATTTTGAAAGACTAAATTAAAATCAAACTCAAAATCTTATTACTAAGAGTTTGTTTTGTAACCATTTTGTTTTTTTTTTTTTTTTTTTTGTTATTGTTTTTTAAAATTAAGCCTATAGACACTACTTCTACTTCCAAATTTCTTCCTTTGTTGTCTAGCTTTTACCAATAATTTTGAAAATCAAGCCAAATTTTGGAAACTAAAAAAAGTAACTTTTAAAAACTTGTTCATGTTTTTGGAATTTCACTAAGAATTCAATCACTCTACTTAAAAAAATGTAAATCATTGTAAAAAATGTGAAGGAAATAGACTTAATTTTCAAAAACTAAAAACTAAAAGTGAAATGGTTACCAAACGAAGTTTAAATGTACAACATTTTGAAATTTAGAGACAAAATGGAAAATTAAGTCTAAAATCTAAGGATTAAAAAAATGTATTATTCTATTAAAAAAAAAAGGAAAAAGAAAAAGTAGATATTAATTTGGAAACCATGAAAACGAAATTATTTTGAAATGGTAATTTCACTAAAAAAAGTGATGTTTTAAAATGCCTTCCAATTTCGCTATTTGTTTGAAGGTGGACCATTTGGTGATGGATCTTTGGGTTTATATAGATATCCATCTGATTAAAATCATATGGTCCAGAATCGGCCGTGACGGCCATCAGTGACAGGTCAACATGGGCTGTAACCAATCTTGCATGTCACCATTTTGTGGATGGAAATTTCACTCAAAAATTCATTCGGCTTGATTTAATTCTGAAATGCTCCATTTTTCTTCATTATTTACCAAACTGCTTCATATAATTGAGTTTGGTCGGTTTGTTGCATAATTACTTTTTTTTTTGTTGTTGTTTTTTTTTTTTTTTTTTTGCTAAATAATGCAAATCCAACCAACAAACAATGCGAAGTTATTAATTACTTTTTTGCTTCATAATTTTTTTTTGTCTGGGAGTGATTCTAAAATAGTTAAAATCACTATTAAACATGTTTTTAATTATTCAAAATCAATTTTGATAATATGAAAATTGTATTTAAAATCATAAAATTAAGGGGTCTTTTTACCAATAGAAAAAAAAAACTAATTACACATATAAAAAAAAAAGTGGGAAATACAAAAAACATAGAGTGCACTTTTTCTATATGTGTAATTAGTTTTGTTTTTTTTTTTTTTATACACAACAATTTTTCTAAAATTAAATATTAATTAATTTTAAGTTATTAAAATCATATATCCAAGTGATTTTGAACATGAGAAAAGTGATTTTAACAATTTTAAAATCATTTTTAAATATGCCCTAAATTGTTTAGTTCGAAAAGTTGTTAGATAGTTGTTTAGTCGTGAGATTCATAATATAATAAAGTATTAAATCATGAAATTCATGTTTATTTAATGGTGTGACTCACAGAACTCTCTAGATCAAATATGAGGAGTAAGGTTAACAATTATTGTACCACTTCCAACTCTTACTCATTGCCTACAAAATTCAACAACTTTGTGGAAAGAAATTAAAATTGAAGAAAAATATAAATTTACAAATAAAGGCAGAAAATTATATTTCATTAAATATCATTTTTGTTTTTTTTCTAAAAAGAACAATTATATAAAATAATCAAATAAAAATAGTGACAGATTTTAAAAGTTTACCGACAAATAAGTATAATTCAACTGACATAACGTTTATACTATCATAATTAAATAATAATAATAATAACAATAAAAAAAAGTTTAGATAAAGAGAGAGGAAAAGAAAAATTATGTTAGTTGAACTATACTCATTTGTCTAAGATCCCGCTTAGTAACCATTTCGTTTTTTATTTTTTATTTTAAAAAATTAAGTTTATTTCCTCACATTTTCTTACAACGGTTTGCACATTTTTTTAGTACAAGTGTTGAATTCTTAGCTAAATTCCAAAAAGAAAAACTACTTTTTTTCGTTTTTAAAATCTGATTTGGTTTTTGAAACATGGGTAAAAAGTAGATAAGAAAGCAAGACACTTAGGGGTGAGAATGGTGTTTATAGGTTTAGTTTTTAAAAACTAAAAACCAAAAGCCAAATATAGTTACCAAACAGGGCATAAGTTATGAAATTCATGTTCTTTTAATCGTGTGACCTATGGTAGATTTAAGAATTCTATAGGTCAAAAGAGGAATGAGGTTAACAACTATACCACTTTCAACTCTTACACATTGCCTACAAAATTCAGCAACTTTACAAAAAAAGAAAAAAAAATTAATTGAAAGAAAATGTAAATTTACAAATATGGCAAAAAAAAATTATATTTCATTAAATATCATTTTTTATCACATAAGAATAGTATACAAATTTTAAAAGTTTACAAATATTATCAAGTATCAAAGTCAAATAAAAATAATAATAATAATAAAAGGTTTGGATAAAAAGAGAGGAAAAAAAGTTTAAAAGGTTGGGTTGAAAAGAGGAAGATATTGGAGCAGTCGTTTTCCTGTAGAGAAGTCAAAAAGGAGAGCCGCCCTCCAAATTGTATGACTTACAATTTGCTTACTATTCTCCACAACATAACCCAAACATAATTTATGGCTAAAAAGTTTGTTTATATTAGCTACGAAATTTGCGTTCTCCTATCATATATAAATTGTTTATTTTTAAATAAACAGCAACCCCATCATTTTCCAAATTCAAAAAAAAAAAAAAAAAAAAAAAAAAAAAAAAAAAAAAAAAAAAAGTTGCTTTTTATTTATAAATGTTAATGGCTTAGTGCTCTGCGAATATTTAATGTCCTATCTAATCGTCCACTAGATATCTATAATTAAATAGCTTAAAAATACTTTGGCCAATACAAAAATCACTTTAGCCTACAATATTAAATTCGAAAAAAGATTATTTAGTTTAATATGTTGCTGATTTATTTTGTTGTTTTGTTAAGTGTAGACACTATTTACCTATAGTATATACAATTTATAATTTTTGTTAGTGATTTAATTAAATTTACAATTTTACCCCTGATTTGTAAAAAGTCTTCCATAAAGTCCCACTCATTGATACGGTAGAAAATGAGCGTCAAAATTTGATGATATTTAAGAAATGTTATTTTATGAATTTAATATTTGTTGGAAATGCATGCAACTAAAAAGAAATATTATAAGTATATAAGTAGATACAATATTTTTACTGATACGAAGCATTTCGGGTGAAAAAAAAAACGATCATGAGAACTTATGCCCAAAGTAAACAATATCAATGATCATATCATTATGAAGATACAAAGTGGTATCAAGACATGCCTCTGACTAAGCAATTATTCTTGGAAGATGCCGAATAAAGAAGTGGTGAGCATTAGAAGATGTGGTTATAGTGGAGATCTGTGATTGAGTGGATAAGAATCGACGTTGTTCTGTACTATGTATATATATACATTAATTTTATCTTTTTGGATTAAAAAATTCTATTAAATCCTACTTGAATGGAAACTCCATTGGCCTAGAAAAAAAAAGGAGATATAGGTTTATTAGAGTTGTCAATTCTTTGAACATCGTTAAAGACGAGATGGCCACATAAAGGGAGAGTTGGATTGTACTAAAAAATGTTTGGATGACGGGAGGGAGAAATGGAAGAGAGAAACTTGGTAGCTGAATGAGGTCTCTCTTGTAAGTACTTTTCACTAGAGATTTAGATTAGAACCAACCACACATTTTGGATAGGGGTTTCAATTCCCGAACTAACCACTAGTGCTTTAACATAAATGGCTTGTATGAGAATATAATTCAAACATAGTTCAGTCAAATGAGACATCAATTTTTTATTTTAAAGTCGGTGTCTATGATTCAATCCTTCCATCCTATAATTTTTAAACTAAAAAAAAACCATAAATTTGATAAACGACTAGAATGCAGGAGTAACAATGTAAGACAGTTGTTTGTTAAATTGAATTGATCAAACACATTTTTATTTTTCTATTCTAAAAAAGAAAATTGTTTTTTGAATAAAAAACTGTCTATTGGAAAAAACCATAAAATATTTATTTATATTTTTAGAAGAATCAAACTCAAGCAAAACTATGATATTACATCATTATACATAAAACAATATTTAATTGAGTTTGAATCAAATTAATTGTCAGAATTTTTTAATTCAAAGTCTTTTGATTGCGTTAAATATAGTGAAAATAAGTATTGGGTATCGATGTTTTTTTTATAAGAACAAAAAAAAGTAAATGCTTCGCACACGACCTATTTATTGAAAATAAATGAGTTTTTTTTTTTCTTTTTTTAATGTTAAAATCGCGTATTTGTCAATAAGTATCTCAATAGACAAGCCAAGACATAAATTTAATAATCTTCTCATATTTCAGTCCTTATTTGGTTGTTAATACATATATTTTGGTAATATATATTTGTTAAATTATAAGTTTATGTCAATATTTAATGACTATTTAGTTCTTTTTAAAATTATATTTATTTTTTCACGATATTTTTACAATAATTTTAATTTGTAGGGAGGGAATTAAATATTTGGATGCTTAATCAAATTTAAAAAAAAAATAATGGTTTAAAAACTATTTTTTAGTTCTCAAACTTCATTTAAATTTATAAGAATTAGATAACAAAATAAAAAAAAATAAGTAAAAATAATTTTTATAAACTTAATTTTAAAAAAACCAAATAATGAAGAAGTAATTTCTAAAATTGTGTCCATAAACGTTCTTAAAATATCTAATAGGTTTAAAAACTTTCAAAGTCAGATGTATATTTATAAACTTTAAAAAAAATTAATATAACTTTAAATTTTTAATTTTTAATTTTGTATCTCATAATTTTCCGCTATTAATTAACTTATTGAATTTAGTATTTTGCGGTATGTCAATATTATATTATGTAAGGATTAAATGGCAAACTGTGTAGGTTTACGCATTATATGACGTAATTTTGCAACTTACAAAGTTTACACAATAACTTATTAGAAATAAAAATAAATTCTTTTAATAATTTATTGTAAAATTTTTCAAATATAAATACTAAATAGATAGAACAACTTTATAAATCGAAAAAAAGAAATAAATAAATAATAGAAATAAAATAGACATCATTTAGAAAGCAAAACTAATTTATGATGTGTTTGGAATACATTTTTAAGTATTTAATTTAAAAAGTAAGTCATTAAAAAAAAATGGTGTGTTTGGTTGGCAACTCCTCAAAATAGATTTTGAAGTATATTTTAAACCGTTTTTATCAAAAAAGTTTAAATAAAAATGAGTTTTTTAAAAAATACTTTTTTTTCCTCAAGTCGGACTATTAGTCAACCATTACCAATGTTTATTATAACATATTTGGGAGTGATTTTAAAATGGTTAAAATCATTTTTGTCATTTTCAAAATCATTCGGAAAATATTTTTAATCATTCAAATTAATTTTAATAGCATGAAAATTACATTTAAAAATGAAATTAAAATTGAATTGATTTTAAGTGATTAAAAGTGTGTTTTATAGTAATTTTGAACATGACAAAAATGATTTTAACCATTTCAAAATCATTATCAAATATATACTAAGAGTCCGTTTGGATTGCTTATGTTTATAAACATTTATTTTGCACTCATAAACACTTATTTAAACATTTAGAAAGTAAATTTAAACGGCAAATGAAAAATTAATTTCTCAAATAAACACCTAAATTGCCACTTGGAAGGCAACATGTATTTATCCTTATTACCACCATCCTGGGCATTCAAGGGGAGGGAACCTATCAACCTATCCATTTTGGAAGGTTTCATATGCCCATAACAATTAAAAGGTATCTCCTATTTCGTATAAGATTCATTCCCTTCCAACATATGTTACAAAGTAGACAGGAGAATATGGTATCTATGCTCATTCCCACGATTCAATTCCATGCCCAACAAATGGAATAGACTTACTTTTTTTTCTTAAAAAAAAAAGGTTAATTCAATTCTATTTATGTTTAACAATTATATATTCTAAGTTTATGTGAATAATAATTATCCAAAATCTAAAATTATCAATACCAATTGTTATAGATTGAATTAAGGTCAAATCAAAGATCCATATGTCAATGACCCATGAAGTCTAACAAGCACAAATACCAAAAAAAGGAGGAGGGTGAAGATTTCAAAGATCTCATTGTTGAGCCAAGGAGTAGTCTGACCTTCCAAAAATATAATAAAACCTTGTTTCGCACTTAATCGTACAAACCAACTTTGGCGTTCTCCGTTGACATAGACAGAGTCCGCGTAAAAACGACAGATCAATGGCAACTCAAATGTATAAATAAGGAGACATGTTACTTTACTAGAGGTATGCACAAGATCACCTTGCTCAACTTAAACTTTGGAGTGTGTTGAATCGAGCATCACACTAGTGTTGAGGATTATGTTTTATAGGTACACATAAAACCTAAGACACCCGCTATCAGAATCACGCATCAACACTAAAACCTTGTTTGATAACCATTTCGGTTTTTAAAACTAAGCCTATAGACACTATTTACACCTCCAAATTTCTTTTTCTGTGATCTAATTTTTACCAATGGTTTAAAAAACCAAACCAAAATTTGAACAACTAAAAAAAGTAATTTTTAAAAATTTGTTTTCTTTTAAAAAAAATCTAGTTAAGAATTCAATCAGTATACTAAAGAAATATGTAATTTATTGTAAAAAATGTGAAAGAAATACACTTAATTTTCAAAAGTAAAAAATAAAAAATGATTTGATTACTAAATGAGAGGTAAATGGTTACGAAATGAGGGTTAGAAAGAAAAAAAAAAAAAGAGATATTATAGTGGGGAAGGTAAAATGTTATAAAAGAGTGTGATTCTGTAATAAAGCTATTAGTGTGAAGTAGCTAGCGTAATCTCATAAATCCATTTTGTTTTGAATTTTGGGTCAACTGTAGTTGGCTTGACCATTCTCCATTTCTGGGCCTTTTGGACTCACTTCTACTCTCCTGCATCGCGCTTCATAGAACAAACCCATACTCACTAATCAAAACACGCCACGTAGCCATCTAAAATTTAGACGAAATTACCAAAATGCCCAAAAGGAAATTCGTCGTGCGCTTTGATTGGCCACGTGTAAATGCGCAAAACGGATGAGGACGTAGACAATTCCTTGTCTGGATATGCTCGTCCCTATAAATTCCCCTTTCTTCCTCGTGAGATCTTCACCGGTTTTCCTCTGTTTTCCATCACAATCTTCCCCAAATCTTCTTCGTAGTTTCATAAAAAATCTTGGGAGTCCGAGGCTTAGGCTAAGGCAAAACTTCTGCAAGAACTGGCTAACTCTCAGGGAATTCTGGAGGAAGAAGATTCCAGTAATCAAAGGGTGGTTCTCGCCCTATATGAGGCCTTAAGCTCTCGAAACGTGAACACCGTTCACCAAATCCTCGCTCCTGATCTCGAGTGGTGGTTTCATGGTCCGCCGTCTCACCAATTTCTGATGCGCCTTCTTACTGGAGCTTCATCCAACGGTCAATCTTTTCAATTCGTTCCTCAATCAATCACATCCTTCGGCCCTACTGTACTCGTCGAAGGCTGCGATCCGACCCGTTCAATCTCCTGGATCCACGCTTGGACTATCACGGATGGGATAATCACACAGCTTCGAGAATATTTCAATACCTCCCTTACTGTGACTCGTCTCGGAGATCCAACTGACTCTCCGTCATCCTCCGCCGCATCGGAGATTTCCTCTGCCTCGTCGTTGCATCATTGCCCTTCCGTTTGGGAAAGTACTCTCTCCAATCAGGTCGGAAAATCAGTGCCTGGGCTTGTTTTGGCCATTTAATCAAATCTCTCTGATTCGCTACGGCCGTTTCTATTGTAAAACTAAATAAACAGAGAGATGTAAGAAACTTGGGAGTGTGTGTGTTTGTTTGTTTCCGCCGTGTCGTTTGCTTTTTACAGTTTGTGCGAGTGTTTGATTTCGTGTGTGGTGGAGTTGGTAAATACCATGGAGATGAGATACCATTGGTCAATTCCCGATGTATTTGTAATGTTTTTAATAAGGACATGGACATGTTCCAATGTTTGTCTTAAAAAGCCCCTCATTCTCTTAATTTTGATTCTTTTCCTGAATGACGTAAAATCTGCTCTGGTAGGGTCGTCTATAAAAGGTTAAAGCCATGGATTTTTGGCATAAAAGAGGAAAATTGTACAGAGTTTGAGAGGATGGATGAGTGGACGCTGATGGCCGATGGGTATCGTTTTTAAGAGTCCTAAACTGCGAATCTCTGCGAAATGCTGTGGGGGAGGAAAAACAAAACGTGAAGAAACTAAAAATAAATAAATAAAAAGGTAGATGCCGAACTTTTGGATAAGTTCCAAAAGATTAATAATTTTTATTTGCCTTTTAAAATAGTATGATACTTATCAAATAAAATAGGAAAATTTAGACTTCAACTATATAAACACTCATTTCTTTTTTTGTTTTGTTATTTTGGTTTAATTTAGTTACTAAACCAGCCTAAAATTTTAAAGAATATGTATATTTGGTGTTTGAGGTCTTTTTTTAAGGATTAAGAATTATATAATTTTTTTAAATTATTTTTATTCATAATCATATAATTATTTAAAATAATGAGAAATATTATTTGTTAAATATATTTTTAATTTGTGGAGTAAAAAGGTGTATTTTAAAAATATAGAAATTAAATTTGTTTATTTTTAAAAATTCGGAATAAACTTTAAAGATTAAATACACTTATTCTTTGAATTTTAAGACTCAGCTTCATTGTTTTCTTCAATTATAATTAGAAAATATTTCAACTATTATAACATAATTAATTATAAATATTTACTATTTACTATTTTCTTTTAATATTTATATTTTTACTATTTTTATTTAAACTAAAATAATCGGTTCTCATGTTATTATAATTCACAAATTATAATAATTACCGACATAAGTAAAAGCTAAAACGGACATTCTTTACCAAAAAGGAAAATGTTTTTGTGAGAGATTATAATTTGTGCCACGTGTATGGTTCGATGTGATTTGAGATCCAGAAGGTTCTGGTATGGTCCATTAGCGTGAGGGGCTCTTCTAAACCACCGGTGGGTCTTGGAAATGAGAGGTATGTTTAATGTGAGAAATCGGACGGTCAAGATTTATCAGAACTGGGTACAGATCTGCCATCTCTGTGGGGCCCCTATGAATGATTCAAAGGCATCTTTAATCACTCTTCGCCGTCTGATCTTTGAGTGTTCGTGGGTTGCATCTCATGTTGTGCATTTATATATCTTTTATTTTTTAAAAAAACAAAAATAATCATAATTGAATTTATCTTTCTCCAAAGTTGGAAAATCAAAATCGATTTTTTCAACTTTTAAAAAAATATAATAATAATAATCAAAGCAAAGCTAATAAGTTGATTTGATTTGTTAGTTTTGATATTGGCGGCATTTGCAACTTCCTTTTTTTTAATTGTTTCTTAGCATCTTTTTCACATTATATTTGTTTATTCAAAAATTATATATAAAATTTTAATTCAAACCTGAACTGGATCTCCTCCTCCACGTTTAGCGAAGAAAAAGTATTAAGTTCCAAAACTAATAATAAAATGAAAAAAAATCAATTTACATTTTAAATTTTGAATATTGTATCCATTTAAATTTTAAAATAATTATATTAATTGAAGATGTAATTATAATATGAGATTTATAATTTCTTTTAATTAAACTCTTTTAACTTTTTATACGCGAATCAATTTAGACTTTCAATTTTCTAGTAGTCCATTTTATTAATTTGACATTTAAAGGAGTTTACACACATAAGAATTGAATGCATGAAAGATGTTTTAAATGTAATCTTAGTAAATAGTCTAAATTTATTCACTTATAACAATTTAGAAATTTAATTGAAACAATATATTTTAAACCAAGTTAAAATATCATCCTAGTCATTATAATTTGAAATTTTTTCAATTTTAGTCCATGTACTTTCAAATGTCTAATTTTAATTCTTTACTTTTAGTAAATCTTAGATTTAGTCCATTCAGGTTAATTTTTATCGAATATGATTAAATAATAACAATAATTTGATTCCAAATTTATAGTGAAAATTTTAATAAAAAAAAATAAAAAGTAATGAAAAAATCCACAATAAACTAATAGTAAGGACTAAATTTAAGATTTATTAAAAGTACATAAACTAAAATTGAACATTTGAAAGTATTGAAACTAGAATTGAACAAACTTCAAAATATAGGAACTGAATAGATATTTTAACCTTTGAATTAAGTCGTGTTAATTGATACACTTACGAAAGTTTAAAACTTAAATTGATACCACTTTGAATTGAGAACTTCAAAGTATAGGAATTGAATAGATATTTTAACCTTTGAATTAAGTCGTGTTAATTGATACACTCACGAAAGCTTAAAGCTTAAATTGATACCACTTTAAATTGAAAAGGTTCCAATAAAATAAATATCTAATGCGTGGATTAAGTATATAAACAAGGTCCTTTGAAAAATATTTGCAAAAAAAAAAATATATACTGTCGAAATTATTTGTAAAAATAGAGTTGATTTTTTTTTTCGTATTATATCATTTTAGTGTGTTAAAAAGATTGAAATAATAACCATTTCAATCTTCAACAAAAACTGAATTCTTCTCTTAAAAAAAAAAAAAAAAAAAAAAAAAAAAAAAAAAAAAAAACTGAATTCTTCCACGTAAGCAAGTGCATTAGACTGCATTTCAAAAAAATTTAAGTTAAAAAGTACTTTTAATCCCTAGTGCTAATTTTTAATTTTACAATTTAGTCTATGAACTTCCGTAAGTGATAATTTGGTCCTTGTACTTTTTAAATTCATAACAACTTAGTTCTTAAGGTAAAAAAATTCATCAAAATTAGATATCATTTTTTATTATTCCATGATGTAGACTCTGTATTTTATAATAATAATGAATTTCTAATTTGTTTATTGATTTATTTATGTAAAAATTTCATTAAATTTTAATACTAATTTTTATGATAGGGACTAAATCTTTACAAATTTTAAAATACAAAGACTAAATTGTTACATAGTAAACTTTAAGGACTAAATTGTTACGAAATAATTGAAAGTACAGGAACTAAATCGCTAAAAACTAAAGTTTATTGACTAAATTTTTATTTTTATGAAAATTTAGGGATTAAAAATAATTTTTAACATATTTTTTAAAATTTTCGTCACTTTTATAGACGGAATTAAAAGACGGAAACTTTTTTTTTTTTTTTTAATTTACTATGAGTTCGTAAAAAAAATTAAAAAAAAAAAAAAAGTGATAACCTACACTTTCTACTCTGTCAATTTTTTGATTTGATTTTCATTCGAAAAACTTCAACATAAAGTAAAGTGGAAAGAAAATTAAGCATGAACAAAAATCTGAAGAAAAATATGAGGATTATGAAATAAAATATTATCTCAACTAATTCAAAAAAGAGGGCAATAAAACCTATCTAATTAATGTTCCAACAAAACATAAGCTCATGTCAAAGTGTGAACATAAACCTCTCCATGATTTGAAGAAACACTCATCAACTGCAATAATGTGCTAAAATTACTTTTTTTTTTCCACAAAAAAGGAAAAATTAAAGGATATGTATTAAAAAAAATAATCCCATTTTCAGAAAATGGTTAAAAGCAAAGAATTATTCTTTTTGGTAGAGAAGAAGAGTATTTTTGGGCCATGTGAACATAATTTAATGGTAAGAGTAGTTATGCCTTTCATATGAATTCAAATTAGCTCAAATTTACCTTCTTTCTCTTTTTTTTACGTTTAGGGACAATTTGTTTATTAGAAATGTAGATAATCGGAATCTTAGATGCTCCGAATTATAGATATATGAAATTATAAATGTCTGACATCTTTAGATAACTATGTTTGTTTTGTATCAATATTTTTGCAGATATCTGAAAATATTTTCATAATTGTATTCGTTTCGTAAGAATTCTACTGGCGAATGTCTTAAATTGATATGATGTTCCAAGATTGCCCTTATGACTATTTATTAATATATAATTAATATGATATAATTTGAACTTATATAACGTATTTATTTTTATCAATTTGAATTTCTTTTTAAATATATACAATTTATATTATTTTTATATGTTATTTTTCTCAACAAAATACTATCTCATAATTTAATCTTTTTTCTAAAATAAATATTAATTTGAATATCTTGCTAAAAGATAATAAAAATTACGATATAACAAAAAAATATGATATATATGATTGACTGTATTTATTTTAATTATATAATACAAATGAAGATTAATATATACGTAAAATTAAAAAAAGAAGGAAGGACAAAAATGTAAAATGGGTATGCATTTAACTTGGAAATTTAGAAAACCCATGTTGGCATCAAAATTCTTGAGATGCCCTCCATAAGAACATTCTAGGATGTCCAAGAATCTCCATATGCTAGGACATCTTATAATACCACAGAGCAAACACGATAATTCATATAGCTCACTTCGTGAAAATCGAGAATACCCCCAAAACAAATAGTCTCTTATTGTATTAAAAATAGTTTGCACCTTACTATCCTCAAACAATTCTCAAACATTCATAATGTGAGAGAATAGTTTAGATTTAAGATAATTTTTTTCTTAAAAATATATCATTATATATATTGACTAACTATTAAATATATTTAATTAAGTTTTTCCAATAGAGAAGAATTAAGATTTAAGATTAAAAAAAAAACTAATTAATTCTGGACACAGTTCAACTATGAAAGGTATTTGTAACTTGTAAGTGATATTATATTTATAAAAGACAAAAAAAAAAAAAAAGTTTATTTGGAAGGTATAAATAATCAAAGCTGCTGCTGATTCATATAGCACTAAGATTTCTTTATTTTTATTAATTTTTTAAGAATAGTGTTACAGCACTTTGTCAATCAAATTAGTTAAAAACCAAAGTAAGGCTGAACTGGTTACCACTAACAATTTAACATTATTAAGAAAATTAGAAGCCTAAAAAAAAAAAAAAAAAAAAAAAAAAAAAAAAAAAGTAACTATATATTATGTTATTATACTATAATATTGATGGTGAATGGGTGATAATATCTTATAGAATGCAACTTTTTTTTAAAACTTAGGATTTTACAATTTTTTGTGCGGTCGTCAATCAGCTACATTTCATTACGTATTTTCCTTTGAATTATTTTTATTACTATTATTCATATGCTAATTTAGCCTTAAATATTTTTTGTATTTATATGTTCTAGTATTTAATAGATTTTCAAACAATTTAATTGTATGTCTAATAATTATATATATTTCCATCTTTCCCTCACCTAAAATGGAGAAAACACCGACCTCATTGAAAGTTTGGCCATAGAAAGTCAATAGGATTGGGAACTATTATTTACTTTTAAAAATATCTTTTCATATTTTATTATCTGCATTATTTCTTTTAGAACACAATAAAGGTAGTTTTTCTTGAAAAATGTATGGTGGTAATTACATCGACACGTTTTAGAAAGAAATCCAATCAATTTTTAAAAACAACCCCACCAAAAACTTTCAAACAATTATTATTTTTAAAACAACTATTATTGTGCAAAAAGGATATTGAAATTATGATCAACCTTTTAATCATTCTCCATCACAATATTTTATATTTTGGATTATAAAAAATAGAGTGAGAGTTCCATCCGTGAAATTGAGAGATTCTAATCTAATTCTTATTTTTGACCAAGATTGTTTCAAAAAAGAATATAAACTACCTTTATTTAAGAATAAATAAATTGGAATATGAACTCCTTTTAATATAAAAGAATTAAATATAGTAACATGATTTTGTTTCACATCTTAAATAATCTCTTGGTATATACATTTAAAAGAGAATTTAAAATAAATTATTGGTGCAAAGTAGTATGAGATTGAGGCCATTTTGATAAGAATCAAATAAACCAAATATTATTCTTTAATAAAAAGTATACCATAATTAGCTTAATATAACATTTATCCAAAATCTCATCCTTAATTAGATCAATATGTGGAATACAGGAGACCATATTTGGCCCACTTAAATAAAAGTCATAAGCACAACTTGAGAATTAATTTTCAGCATAAGAATCTAAACCCATATGCATTTTCCATCAAGCATACTCTGAATTTTGGTATTTACAATCAGAAAGAATATCAAACACAGCATCAAATATAAAAATCTAAGTTTTATAGACAATTTAGAGCGATGTGTTTAGGAGTGTTAAAAAAAATCGATAATCGAAAAATCCGATCAACCCAACCCAACCCGTATGATTTGGGTTAGATTATCAACTCATTTGAATTGGGGTTGGGTTCAAATAAATGAAAATGTTATGAGTTTGTGAGGTTCATAAGTTCACCTAAAATAACCCGAACCAACTCAAACTTATTATTAATTTTAAAATGTATATCTTTTTATTTATGATAAAATTATAAATACGTATATTTATTTTAGTTTTATTTAATTTCATGTTTTTTTGGGATAATTTTTTCTCCAACAACTCTTAAAAATAATTTTTGAGTACTTTGGAAAGAAAATTTTCATAATATAAATTGAAATTGAGTGGTTAATTCTAATTCAATTATGAAAATAATTAAATAAATTTTTTACATCTTAAAATTTTACTTCTTTTTTAGAACAATAATTTAAATAAATGACTCAAGTAACTCGAACCAACTAAACTCAAATGTTTTATAGTTGGGTTGGGTTCATTTTTTAATAAGAGTTATTTGGATTGAAGAAATTTTCGATCCGAACAAATTGGATTGTGTAAAAAAAAGTACTCCTTCATTCTAACTTAACTCAACTCACAAACACTCGTAAGACATTTTATTGAGAAAATATAACCTCCAAAATGTCTATTGATAACATAAAACACGCATTCATATGTGAATATCTATTAGGAATTGAGATTTAGCTCTTTAGTCCTTTCAAGTTAAATCAAGCACTTTCTTGAGATATTTTTTTAAAAAATATCAAAAGTCTTTCTCTGAACTGTATATAGATTATAGTGATTGAAAATTACACGGAAATGAATGTTATCTTTTTGATAAAAAGAAAATTGCTGCAAATTATTGGTGTTATTTTGGAGCTTGTGAATATATCCCATCATCAAGAGGGCCATTTAGATGGGGATTTTGTTGCTTTTCATTGAATTTTATTTAGTTAATTGTTTTTTCTGACTCTAACCTGGTGTGCTGTCATTTTCATGTGTTTGTTTCTGTTTTTCTAGCAGTATTTTTTTTAAAAAAAATATCTCATTCTAATCCAACCTCATTTCTTTGTTTGGTGGGAAGGAAATTATTTGTTTTCAGAAAAGCATTCAGTGTATTTGGTTGTATTTTGATTTAACCCATAATTTTGTCTATCCATTTGCCATACCCTCCTATTTTTAGTTAATAATCAGGAAATGTTTTTAAAATTAGTTGTAAAATATTGTGATATATACACACATATACATTGTACATATATACTAAGATTGTTTAAAAAGCTAAAAACAGGCCTTTTTTTAAATAAAAAAAAAAAAAAAAAAAAAAAAAAAAAAAATTGCAGTAGCTAGCCTGGATCAGCAGCCTAAAGCATCATTGAAAATTTATTTATATTTTCTGTTTAATATTCTGAACTTTTAAAAATATCAAGTTGCTAGAACAATATTTATCTTTTAGCAGTTAGGTATAGGAATTTGTCTGAGGTTATAGTACCTCACAAATCATTGCATATGCATACTTGAATCAACATGTGATCAATAATATAATGTCTTTCAGGTTAGTGAGAATTTGAGAATTATTTTAAGCATGTTATATGCATATGCAAAATACTTTTAAATTAACATTTCCCTTATTTTAAGAGATTTCATTTATTTTTTTTCATATTCCTAGCTGAAAAACGATCTGTATATATGTCAAATATGCTAGAGAACGTAAATATACATTGCATATACGATATACCATGATTTATTTTTTTTAGTGTGTTTACAAATGTACTAAAAAAAATTAAATATTCATTTCATATATTATTTAGTATATAAGACGATATTTTATACGAATCGTCTTGTTCATGCACTTATCAAATATATCATCTATTTCTAGAAAATTTAAATATATACCGAATGTATTGTGAAATATACTTTGTTATCTCAATTTTCAATTTTTTTTTGAAAAAGAACTTTCTTTATTTGTGTAGGTTTTGAAATAACTGTTTTGAGAAATTTGTGAAAAACTTCTCTTTTAACAATTAAATGGGCCTACATGCGTCTTAGGCCAGACTTTGTGTAAAATAATAACCTATTATGCTATATTGAGAAGAAAATCGTTTTAGAAAGTTCATAACAAGAAACTTTCCTTACATGCTTCTTTTAATATTTATAATATTATATATATTCTTTAAAAAAAATTAATGGTAAGCATGGCTGAAAAAGTAAATTATGTCATACTTTTGTATAACATGATAGTAAAAAAAGAAAATTTAGACAATTATGTAATTAAACCTATTTATTTAGACCATATGTAGAAAGCTAAAAAAAAAAAGAAAATTAGACAATGATACAATTTTGGACCTAATATTTAGGGAAGCCTTTTAACAATTTACAGTTGAGCATAAATGGACCAAGCCCATATTAAAACTAAATTAAATGGGCCTAAATTTGTGTGCCTTTTGCTGCTGTGACTATCCAGGTCCATCCAACCCACCTTGTCGTTAATATCAATAAAAATAAGAATTTTTGTAAATCAAAAATCAAAATATTCCATTACATTATTATTTTAAAAAATTAAGAACTTTAGATAGTGTCTGTCTTTATCCAACTATACATTTGTGTGTGATAAAATCAATAATAATAATAATAAAAGTAAAAATGAAAGATATTTTCAGGGACAGTAGGCCATATTAATATTAACGACAAAAGTGGAGTGGATACCGAAAGTGCAATGTAGGGGACATAATTCAGAAATGGGCATGCCTAAAAAAAAAGCCAGCTAACTAAAAATGATATTATTTCCACTGATTCTATTATTCTTAAATCAAGAATCTCACCTTTTTGAGGTGAAATGCATTCAATCAAAATCCCCCAAATGAATCCAATTCCTTCTTTTTTACTTTCCCTCTATGAACACATAAATTCTTTGCTTCAGTCTGTCATCTGTTGAATCTTAATCAAAACACTTCACGTTATTTGTATCATCATCCCCAAACTACTTCCACTTGAAGAAAGAGAAACCCTTTTATTTCCTTAACACTCTCCTCAAGATTTTTGCACTTGAGTCAGGAATTTGATCAGTCAGAATGACTAATGCAAGTATTTCTGAGAGAAATTCTTGGAATTTGATTTCTTAGTCCTAATGGGTTTTGTTTTCTGGCAATAGGTGGTGGAATTGAAGGTCTTTTTGCATTGTGAGGAGTGCATCAAGAAGATTCTCAAAGCCATCAAGAAAATCCAAGGTTTGTGTTCAATGTCTTGATCAAATTCTGCTCCTATGGTTTTAAGTTTAATAATCTTCAAAACAATTGAGTAAATAATTTGGGGGTTTTTTTTTTTAATTTTCTTTTCTATTGGCAGATATAGAGACATATAATGTAGATATACAGCTGAACAAGGTGACTGTTACAGGCAATGTCACTCAAGAAGAAGTCATCAAAGTTCTTCAGAAAATTAGGAAAACTGCAATTCCATGGCAAGCTGATGAAGCCAACAACATTAATTACTAGAGGATTTTGGCGATTATCTGCCCAGAAAAAAATATTATAGAAGAGAGAATAATACTTCAAATTCCGATGATGTTAGCGATGGATCTACTTTGTTGAGAATTTTGAAACTCTTTTTATTATATCATAATTGAAAGTAAGACTTGGTACAAATTTACATAAACTAAACACAGACCATCAGAGTTAATTTGTAACAGATCAAGTTCTAGACTCTGTACATAAACGAAATGGAAAACCTAGATCAACAACAATTCAAACTGGTTCCTGAGTTCTGATGAAGAAACGTACTCGATGAGTTGGAAATACCGCGTCAAGTCTATCTCGGCTGGTGAATCGTCCTCGGACTCACTTTCACGTTCACGATCTTGGGAGCCTTTTGAGCATACTTAGGAACCTCCGCTCCAGACCGAGCCTTCTGCCATTTGAAAGCTCCCATTGGAACCAAATCCTTCGAAAACTCCAATTCTTCCTCTTCCTCTGAAGAAGAAAACAGAAGAAACAACAAATTAGTAAACAACAAATTACAAAACAAATTGACTGAATCGATGACTCGATTTCGTTTCTTACGTTGACGAGTGAAGTCGTCGAAGAAACTTTCAAGATCCGGAAGAACAAATTCTTCATTTTCTGCAAACGGAAGATCATTTTGAGGATCTTGAAAGCGTTCTTGAAGCCAGTACTCACGGAACCACGGCGACGAGTGGATCAGATTCCACCACTGGTCGGAGAAATCTTCTACCGTCCTATACGCCATCGGAACGAACAAAGGAGCGTTAGGATTCAACATGGAAACGGAGGAAGACGAGTTTCTTTGAGTAACCACATCCATAGCCACTGCTTGCTTAATTGAAGCTTGAGATTGAAGACGAAGTTTTATGGAGAGATTGGGGATGAAATATATAAAAATGAAAAGTGAAATAGCACTCAGGGTTTCGTTTTATTACGGAAATGACACTGTTTAAAGGCAAAAGAAGATGGAATTCGGCCCAAGGTTTTTGAAACGGGTTGATTTCTTCGACTAATCGACGAAACTTTATGACACTGCACTGCACGCCGTTTTTGGCCCCACGTCGAATCTATAACAGATATTATCCATTTTATAATTGTTTTAAGTTTAGGGTTGTGACTTTTTAATTGATGAAGTATTAAATATAATTTAATTTTTAAGTAGTTAAAAGCTTTCAATCTAAGTGAAGGTGTTTAAAATTTAATGTGTAAATCAGACCCATTTAGTTTGATACCACATTTCATTTATAAAATTTGGAGGAAACTAATTTTTACCCAAAATTTGATAAGGAATATTAGTGTTTAAGGGAAATTGTTGTGTATAAAAAAAAAAAAAAACTAAACTAATTACACATATAGAAAAAAAAAGTGAGAAATAGAAAAGCATGAAGTGTACTTTTTTCTATATGTGTACTTAATTTTGTTTCTTTTCTATTTGTAAAAAGACTCCTTAGTTTAATTAGCTTACCAGCGTATTAATAACAAGAGATATGTAATTTAAATCCTCATATTCTAATTGTACTAAAAAAAAACTTTATAAGAAATATTAACTTATACTTAAAAATGTGTGTGACACCGAATTTTAGCAATATCTAAAATATCGATGTCATAGATATTTATGAAAGGATTATAAAAATTAGAAGTTCAAATTTGTTTAAATTAATATATAAACGTTTACGCTTAGCATTTAAAATGTTAATTATTTATATTAATGACATTTTATTGTTTATTTTTTATATTTTAAGAATTAAAATATCAATTTATATTTTTATGTTAGATATTAAATCTATGAAAGTGAAAAAAATATAAATGAAAATGACAACAAATCAATAAATTTTAATTTAAATAAATTTTGTGTAGGAAAAATGAGTTTACTAATTGGCATGATCGATCTTGTACTAAGAAAAGAAAAAAAAGTTTAATTTTGTGTGAAAATGGATAAAATGTGAAAAGTTTACGAGGAGAATATATAAAGAATAAAATAAAGAGTGTGCTGGTGCATAATGATTAATTAATGAGAGAGAGAAAGAGGTATTGTTTTTAAATATTTTGATTCATGAGTTCCAAGAATTACTCCGGGATTTAGTGCTGATCCATAACTCTTTATCAGTTATCACTATCCACAACTAGCACTCCACGTCATCGTTCTTATCCGTTGCCTTTTTAGCTCTCTTTTTCACTCTAACGGAATTTTTTTTAATATATAGTATTTTTCAATTATTATTAAAATTATATTTAAATTTTCATTTCATAATTATTTTATGAAAAAATTTTAAAAATATAAAAAATGTCAGAAAAAAAAAATACTGATAAACATTGATAGATTTATATCAACATCTATCAGTGATAGATTTCTATCATTTCTATCATTGATAGACTCTGATAACTTCTATCAGCGTCTATCAACACTATCTAAAAATTTTGTTATTTTGTGTAAATAGTTTATCTTATTTTTCTATTTTTAAAAATAGTCTTTATTTTAATTCAATAGATATAATTTAAAGTGAATATTAATAAAAAAAATCAATGTTAAAAGTCTAAATCTCGATAATTAGGGACCAAATTAAAATAAATCTCAAACTTCAACGAATAAATTGTAACATTTTAAAATTTAAAGACTAAAATAAAACTAAACTGAAAACTTAAAAGATGTTTGGAGCAGCAACTTAAAATTGGTTTAAGATTTAGGGTTACTATTTCAACTTACATCTCACAATTGTTATATTAGAAATAAAAATTAAACATAGTCTACTTTATATTTGAGACACCAATTATAATAGTTGATGTTTCCAACTATTATACCTTACAATTAATTACCGTATTTCTATTTTAAATACAATTTATATACCATTATAACTTACTGATTATAATAACCAAATGTCTAAAATTAAAAATGAATATTTAGAAATTTATGAACCAATTAAAAATTTAAATCTATTCGAAAGTATTTTTCATTAATATAATATATTGAGTGATAATTGTACTCGAAGAAAAAAAAATGAGTAGGTAATACTACAAATTATCAATTGCAATTCATTTTCCTTTTGTATTCTCTACCATCTTTATTTCACTGCCTCAGTAATTTCCTTCAATCCAACTCTGCGAACTCCCCACGGGCCAGTGGGCCACGCCACGAACGAGAACAAATGAGGGAGAACGAAGAACAATACAATAGAACATTACAGAACAGGGAGAATTCAAACTATGCTACTCTTTTTTTGGGTTGAAGATTTGTTTTAAAAGTGTTCTTCTGTGTGTCAAATAAATTGTAAAATATATATTTGGTTATGAAATGCATTGGATTTAAACGAATACGATGTAACATAAAGCTTTTTTTTTTCTTTTTAATTTGCAAGTTTTGACATAGTTATTTAAGGGTCAATTTTACGAATCAATCAAACTTAATTTTGTGCACAATTTGATCTAATTAAATTAGTAATTTGTTTGTTGCTATGATTAGTAAGTGAATTAACAAAAAATAGTAAAATTGCAACCCTAATCCAATTTCATGAAGTTAAAAGTTTATAATGACAACTAATACAATTTCCCAAATTTGTGTAAAAAAAATTTTTTTTTCCTCTCTAGCAGTATAAATACCCTTTTGATAACTATGCCTTTTTAATCTTGAATTTTAAAAATACTAGATTTTAACTATGGTTTCAAAATAAGAAGTAGACATAGTAGTTTTAGATCGAGAAATTGCAACAAAAAAAAAAATAAATAAATAATTGCATTTTATACTCTTCTAATATCACCAAAATTGCATTTTATGACTACATAAAAAAATAGCTTATAGCTTTATTGTGTGTGAGAAAAATAAACCACAGAGAAATCAAATCGATCCCTGCTGTGTCTCTTATGTGAAATCTGAATTTAATTTTACAAGTTATCTGGGATGGGTAATGTGAGACTATCACCTTATTGATTCTTGAACTCATCAGGGCTTGCCTGAGTTGCCTCTTCAGTGACTTGACATCCCAACGCAGCAGGATTAGGTGATTCTTGCACTTGGTAAGAGGGTGATTCTTGAGTTTGTAATCCTGTAAACCGTGCGAGATCGATCCATTGCTGCAGGTTTCAAAAGAGAGTTAAGAATCCAGCTAAGTCGAAAAAGAGAGCATTACAAAAAAAAAAAAACAAAACAAAACAATCAAGTTGTAAAAATCTGGTTTTGAACTGATCTAAATCATAAGTATTTGGTGTGGAAACTGGGAAGACGGCTTCACAAATGACACTAAACGAAGTACCACACAGATGTCATAATCACTCTTTGATCCTAGGTACATGGATAAAGTTGATCCGCTTAGTTCATTGAAAGCAAATACCAGTGAAAAAACAGTCTCCTTTAGATAAAAAGAAGTAGGTTAATTTACGAGTATTTCCAAAATAGATGAAGGTAGAGCTTTACGCACCTGAGTACCCCAGTAAGAGTTTAATGTTCGAACAACAAATGAGAGCATATTTACAAGTAATATTTGAGAAGAAAATGCATCAGAAAACCGGTGCTCCACTATTCCAGCAATAATCTGCGTTACAAGATTGTGCATCAGATGCTTGAAATGGACAAGATTAAGATGCAAGACTATAATAATAAAAAAAAAAAAAAAAAAAAAAATTGAAACTGAAAACAAAACAAATGCACTGGTCAAATATAATTCTCAACAACTTATTCACACAGTACATTTCTAATTTTCTACATTAAAATCACTCGTACATAAGGAAGGTAAATGGAAATAAATCGCACTAAGTTCTAATAAGAACTACTTCAATCAAGTTTGAGAACTCCCCTTATTCCAAGTGAATCCCCACAACGATAATAAGAATAACCTCAATTAACGAATTGATAATAACCCCAAGAAAGCTAAACGGAAAGATTAAATGGTTGCTTCCAAGCTAAGTTGCCACAAGTTCTATAAGCATATGGACAAAATAGCTCTTAAATTTGTCTTAGATTAGTGATAGAAAGCTTTAGGATTCCCCATTCCCTAATTAGCCATAAAGAAGAAACTAGAAAATAAGAATATTAAGAATGAAATGAATACTTCAAATAACAATTAATCTTCATCATTTGAAGCATAAGCAAATCTTCTGGTTACCTGATATCTTAAATTTGCTGATGTTCCCAAAAAGCACCCATAGACTGCTGCTGTTTTAAGTATTGGAGATCTCTTATTTCGTTGCTTAGTCTCCAAGGCTGGATTGAGGAATTTACGAATAGAAAACAAAGCATTTGACGAAGCCACGGCACCGATACTGGAAATAAAGCCAACACTAGCAAGTTTTAAGCCACCAAAAAAAACAGATGCGACCCTGTGACCGAGGTTCCAATTCTTTCCAGCAAGGTTTTTTTGAAAAGCATTATCTGGGATAGATCCAAGTAGTCCTTGTAAAATATCAGTGCTTCCAGATACATCAATGTCATCAGTGGAAAGGAATGCCAGGGTCGGTGCAGGAAGCCAGACAGTAAAAAAATCAACAACTGCACCCCTTAAGGTATCTGTAATAACGTAATCAAGTTCCAGGAAAAAGTTCTCTTTTCGCCTCTCATATTGTGCTAAAAGAGTAGTTGTTAGTGATATGGCTTCTTCTATCGCTAATCTATGTAAAAATTTGGGATCTGCCAACAATCTTTCCCTGAAACCCTGTGCCAAATTGAGGTGCAGTAAGAATCAATGCAAGATTTTAGCAACGTTCCTAATTTATCAGACAATCAGACAGTAATTGGAATTTCTTATTGAGCTATAAAACAAGCAAGTGCTAGAAGTCATTTTCAGAAAGCAACTAAACCTGGAAACGATGTGTAAGTTCTGCTATCAGAGGATATTGCTCCAGATCAAAGAAGTTTTGTAGCACCTCTGGCGATACTACACCCAGATCCAACCCTTTTTGGATATCCTGAAAGTATGCCATGATATTTATTGAGTTTTGCAGCATGCAGCATATATGCAGACCAATACTTAATTTCTAATTTCTAAGGCTAACTAGAAAAACTCCAATCTTTCCAGTGCACCTCCATTTTCCAGATTCAACTATGAAAGGATAGAACAGCCAATTATTTCACCGCAAAAGAAAAATGAGAAATAAACTGAAAGCATGTTTGCAAACACAAATTTTTCATTGATGATCAAAAAGTTACAAGATACCAAAAGGCAAACACCTGTGGCACGCCTAACAAGGCATAATCCCAAATAAACGACTATACATAGGACAACTACAAATTCTTTTTTTCGTCTTAGCTTCCACCTTTCAGAATGAAAACAGAGAAATGCTTCATTATCATCTCAATTGCATTTAGTTGGTTGGATTGAAGAATACCTAGGTCCTAGGTCCTAGACTATGATTTGAGCTGTGCGTGTGCGTGTGTGATAATAAAAATAAGATTAAAAAATAAAAATCCCAGTTATAAAGCAAACTTGAGATTAATCACAAAATGTAACTGGCGACAAAAGGGAAAAATGTAAACCCAAATGCCTTCTTCCAGAATGAGTTAAAATTATAGTGGCAACCTACCTAGAATATGAACAATCGTTCCAATTTCGTAATAACAAGGCCATGACACGACTTGGGCTAAATAGTTAAGGTGCATGCAAACTAATTGGAGTACCAATGGTTCAAAAGAAAATCAAATTATGGTATGGCCTGCTGCTTGTAAAATATTTGCAATGAATTGTCATATGTGGTTACTTTGAAACAAGCACATGATGAACTGGATAAATCAAATAATCAAATGAAAATTTTCAGTAACAATAGCGTACAGCCCTGAACAATCAATCGTTGAGCTGAAGCACACGTTAACTCATAGCAAGTATCTGGAAGAACAGTAAAGTTCCACACACATATGCATGATAATTAAACAAACCACCAGAAGACGGATCTTATCCTCTTATTCCAAGTTCCCAATTAAAAAATATAAAATATTAAGCATAAAGAATTGTCTAAACCTAATAATTCGTCAAGTCCCAGAATTAAGATGAGTTTCCATCAAGCTAACCTGCGGTAGGCCATCACGCTTCCTTCCAGCTGCATTCATAACTCTAGCAATTTCAGCACGATCGAAACAGTTTCTGCTGCAGGGTCTGGCCGCAGAATACCACAAGAAATCTGCAACAGGAACTTCACCCTCTCTCCGCATTTGTTGTCTTTCAGGATCAAGCAAAACAACTACTTGGTTTTTCTTTGGTACCTTTTTTGAAATTCTTGCAGGCAGGCCAGTGCCTCTAGATCCATATGTAACATGGCTGGCACCTGTCACAACCACCAACATACCAGTTCCTCCACCATCTTGCATAGCTTGTAGAATAATTTGTGACATAGCATATTCTTCAACTACTCTTGATTGAGCAGATAAATATGAACTTGGACCAAAAGGAATAGGTTGGTAAGAAGAATTCAGGTCAGCTGAAGTTCTACGTGATATAGCTGTGAATCCAGAGATGAAACCTGAACCAGCTGGTGGCGCATATACTTTCCGATCGGCTTTTGAAAGTCCCCTGATACCCTCTGCTTGAACAATTCTCAAAACCTATTGATATTGACATAACAAGATGAGTCTTAAGTATGTGGAAAAAAACAAGAGCATACATCACAGAATAGCAAGAAGCTCGAACAAGACTATGATGAGAACTGACAATAAAAGCACACTGACTACATCAAGTATATAATATCTCAAGACAAAATTACTCAGAAGTCTTTTTCATCCCAAGTATTATCATAGCTTAGCAGCTCTGAAATGGGCAATATTCGCAAGAGTTGTAAACTTTTGTAAGGAACTTGTGCAAAGAACCAAGGGATCTCTCTACATCTTCATAGTGGTACTACTATATTATCTACTTTGAGTCGGAATCTGCATGCTTTACTCTTGGCTTCTATCCTGAAAGCCTTAATAACAATGAAGGAATTGTCCCTACAATCTTCTCTACTTTTAACCCAATATGGGATTATCAATTATGTTTGCATCCCCAAGCACCAAACCACTGACATGACAATAATTTGTTCCCGCAGGCTTGCTACTGAAAGAGGTAAAGGCTAACTAAATTTTCTATTGGTTAGTTTGTTGCTATTTGAGTCGAGTCGTGTAATCTACACTTCCCAAGAGACGAGACAAGGAATCCATGTAGAGTAAAATCAATTACCGTGAGAGGTGTACCGCAAGCAATAAGACGAACTCCGTTTTCACGAGAGTAACTTAGAAGAGGCTCGTACTCCTGCCAGCGCTGCGGCGGCCAATGTGGAGTGTAAGACTTCAGAGTTTCTCCATCAATACTTTTGTCAATGTACTGGTTGAGCTGCTCCTGCAAATCAGAAGGAAACGCTTCCAGAGCTAGGGACAATACCCTTTCGCTTTCACCACACCTTCTTTTCAAGTTTTTCACAATTTCAAGCTCCAAATCCTTATCGTCTCGAATCGGAACTTGTTCGGCTTCTCCTAAATAGACTACCCGAGCATTCATTATCTTCTCCCATACCTTCCTCTTGTCCTTCCCCACGGCCAGCGGCTCTCCAATGACAGTCGCATCGTAAATCCTCGAAGTAATTACTTCCTCCTCAGCTGTCGAAGCAATAGGCGACGGCGACGGCGATGTCACCGCCTCCAGCACCGGAGTCAATGTCTCCGGAGACTTCTCTTCCGCTCTGACCACTGCTGATTGTAGAAACCGAGCGCCAAGTGCAATTAATGGAACACCGAGCACGGCTCGTCTCGTACTGAGAATCTGCCGGTCTGATTTTCTCCCTACCTCATCGGAACGCTCTGAATCTTCGTGTGTATCCTGGAGGCAGTGAATAGAAAAACTTGAGCGGGCATTTTGCCTGATTGGAAAACTTGCGCAGCTATTTCTCCTTATTGAAGTTTCTCCGACAAATCGACACTCCGCAATTGAATTTCGCCGGAGAGAATCTGTTGGCGCAGCAGCTCGTGACCGACAGACGGTGGAGCTCGCATGTACAGGTCCACCACTAAAGCCGCCGTGGCCATGGAGCTTCATTTCGCGGCGAGGGTGTGGCAGCTGTCAGTTCCACATCGTCACAAAAAGGGAAATTAGTGCAGGAAATTTTCCTTCACAAAAGAGAACGGGTGGAATGGAACCGTTGATTGAATTCAGCCTTGAAATTATATTTTTTAGTACTTTCTTCACATCTGTTTCATCTTCAAAGGGAAATATTAGCTGGAGTTAGATAATATCGTACATTCTACTAATTTGTACAATAAATTTTTCTTACTTTTTTTAATATTTTAATTCAATTTTGATAAAAGTGAGATGTATAATAACGATTGAATACTTGAATGCATCTAATACTTTTATCTATGATTAATTTATAATATATTTTATTTTTAAACAATCTATTATAAACATTGCTTAATTATTATAAATTTTTACTATCAATCTCAAGATAATTAAATTTTTACTATCAATCTCAAGTTTTCAAGTTCAATGTTTCCTCTCATATATTGTTAAAAGAAATAAAATATATTAATATGCATAAAAATCACGTTGAAATTTATAATATAATTTATCTTAACTTCTATTATAAAATGGGGTTGTGATTTTAAAAGTACTTAATAAATTTTTAATTTTTAATTTTGTTATATTTACATTTTCTAAAATATTGAATTTAAAATAAATATATGAGATACAAAATCAATTTTTTAATAAAACTTTAAAGACGTTGTAAAGTAAATGAATAATTTAAGGTTTAAATAGCTATTTAAATTTGTGGAGGAAAACTCTCAATTTAGACAACGATCCTTGGAATCTTGAACAATCACGTATTAAAAAATAATAAATAATTTTTGTAAAAAAGTATTTATTAAAAGAAAAAAAAAGTGAGAGGAGTGATGAGAAAATTGGACACGTAAACCAAAAAGTTGAGGATATAGATGACAGATCGATATACAGTCAGAATATTGAGTGGTTGGAGAAGTAGGAAAAACTATGGGATTTTTGGAGCAGTTTCTCAACTTGTTGATTGTTCTCATTTTGAGATTTGCATGGTTATTAGGAATATGGAAGTAACCTTCTTAGATAGAAGGAAAAAAATAAAACAAAAATAAGCAATTTATATTAGGATTTGTTGCATGAATGGCAATCATGTTCAGAATAATAGCATATATATAGTATAAGGATACAAAAAATTATAAATATAACATAAAAATAAGCCCAAATATTGAAAAAAACTAAAAAGCCTAATGATTTTTGTTCACTAGTTTTTGTGTGCTTCTTCTTCTTCTCGTTTTTCTCAATTTAAAAGCTATCATTGATAGCTTTTATTAGTCACCAATAGCTTCTATTCAGTAGCTATCACTGATGGTCTTTCATAAATTTGAATCAACTTTAAAATATTAACAGTCAAGGCTATCAATGACTGTCAATTATAGACTTCTATAACTAGTTATCAACTTTGAAAAATTAAGTTATATCAATGATGAAAAATTATTAGTGACTATCACTGATAGACTTTCATCAATGACAATTAACTTTGAAAGATTAACATCCGAAGCTATCAATAACTATCACTGGTAATCTTTTATAATTGTTATCACTGATGTTTCGACAAGTAGTTATCAAATTTGAGAAAATCTATTAACTCTAAAAGATTAACACTAGAGCTATCAGTGATAGAAAACGATTTGTGGCTACCACTGATTCATTGACAGACTTCTATCCATGGCTATCAATTTTGAAAGATTAACACTTAAAAGCTATTAGTTGTTATCATTGATGGACTTCTATTAGTGGTTATCAATTTTGATTAGTTATTAGTGGTTATCAGCTAAGTTGTTGAGGTTCAAACAACGATTTCCACTAATACTTCATCCCGCGTTGGTTTCTCTATTTATGATTATGATTGATCGTGAATATTTGATTATCAATAGTTAGCAATGTCTATTACCAATAGACTTCAATCAGTGACTATCAATTTTGAAAGGAAACTATCAACTTTCAAGTACTAACACTTAAAGCTACAAGTGATAGAAGTCTATCGGTGACTATCACTTGTATACTTTTATCACACACTATCAACTTTGAAAGAAAATTATTAACTTTGAAAGACTAGCCTTTAAAATTATAAGTGATGGAAGTCTATCAGTAGCTATCGACTTTGAAGCGTGACGGTCATGTTGTTGAGAACCAAGATAATGGGAAAAAACAGACTACCCAAGCCCATACATTATAAACTTCCACCCTAAACACGGACTTCAAAAATTCAAGTTTTCAAACCTATGCTTTTAATTTGTAGGCTTTAGAGCCCTTAAGATAAACTCCCCATACTTTCAATTTTCAAACTTCTATTATGAACCTATATCCCGAACACCCCAAATGTTTTAAACATGTTAAATGTAAAACCCATAGTATTTCGGGCAAACGGTAATTAAAATCACCCCAGAATATGGTGGTAGTTGCAATTACACCCTAAACTTTCAATATAATGGTGAAGATTGAGCCCTCAAACTTATATACGTATTAAATTTGGACTCTCAAACTTACAACATTTATATAAATTAAACCCTCAAATTATAAAAATTGAACCTTCAAACTTGTCGAATTGTTACAATTTCAATAATTATATAAGTACGAGGGTCTAATTTTAATACCTGTATAAGTTTGAGAGCTCAATTTTTATAATTCAAAATTTAAAGGTATAATTATAACACCACCCAGTGGTTTTTGCAATTTATGCTAATATTTTTTGACCTAGAAGTGAAAAGTTGATTATGCCCTTACTTGTTAGAAATCAGGGTCGTTTGGTAGGAGAGTTTTCTGCATGGAAATCTACACAAACATGCAAAACTCATGTTTATTTCACAGTTTTTAACACTTTGCCTAGAAATGAGCTATTTGTAGGCATCCTCATTTCTCATTGACAAAGGTTTTCTTTCCCCTCACAAAACTATGGGTTTTCTTTTTTTCCTTCTCTATCTGTTTTTCATTTTATATCTATAATTTTATTTTAAATATAGTTAATTAATTAATTAACTAATAATAATTTAACAAACTTAATATAAATATTTATTTTAATACATCAATAATAATCTATTAAAATACTTACTTAACTTATTTTTACAATAAAAATTTATTAAATAAATACAATTACTTATTTATATAAATTATTAATTAATTAGCTAATAATATCATAAACTAGGATTAGTTAAATTTAGTTAGTACAAAAAATTAATTTTCAATAATAATAATTTTAATTACTTATTAATTTTTGAAAAATTACTATAAACAAAAAGATCAAATTATTTATAAATATAGAAATTTTCACCGTTTATCCGTGATAGTTCTATCGCGGTTTATCGCTGATAGATAGTAAAAATTTTCTATATTTATAAATAATTTGGCTCATTTTTTATATTTGAAAATAACGCATATTTTTTTTTTTATATAATCAAGCAATTGTTTATTGTTAATTTTAATTTGATCACTCATTAAACATGAACATATAATCACAATTGGTTATTATTGAAGTTAATTAATTATAAAAATAATTAGTATTAGATTATAATTGATTATAAATAAATTACTCAAATTTAAAATATTTATACTTAAAATTATTATTGATACTTAATTAATTAATTTTATATTGATTGATATTTATTATTTAATTAATTAATTTATTACAATTATATAAAATTATCAGGCTTAATTTTATAAATTAAATACATACATAGTTTTTGTTCATTAAATTATGATCGTAAAAATTTTCATGAACAAACATCTTTGATTGGTAGCCCTCATTTATTCTCAGGCAGGTATAAAACCTTAAAGCAAAACATCCCTCCCTAATTCAAACGGTTTCCGTCTCTTTCTGTTCGTGTTTTTCCTCTCTCCTTCCGAAATCTCTCACTCAAGCTTGATAATCATACCTCTCCGCCGTGATTGTTTCGATTGTCGTCGTCGCCTTCCGGTGGAGGTCGATTGTTTGTCTTAGCCATACACCAGGTTTGCATCCTTCACATTCTCCTTGACCGATTGAATACTTGTGTGCCAAAAATCCTCCAAAAGAAAGTGTAATGGCGAATGAAGGTAAACTAATCCACCATAAACTAAACTAATGCAAAGCTCAGTTATTCTCTACCTACCTAATTTCTCATTCAGAAATTTGACTTAGAACAATCATGTGATTGCTAAGTTATCAGTCATATCTGAAATTTTAATATTATATCATTTAACATTATTGAAGTGACATATCTGAAATTTTGTATGGATATATGGAACTTAAAAACGTGCTTGGAAATTCACTCTACGCTGTAGGAAACTTAAGAATGAATAGTTTATAGCGGCACTCAAGGATGAATAGTTTACAGCGCTAAAGTTGTACCGCAATTCAAATTCATATTCTGAAGAATTAATACATAGAATGAGCATCTTCTATATTTTATTTACATTACATGAATTTGATAGGAGATTTAGGAATTAGGGCACAATAGTTCCAATCTCTTGGGTTCTCCCCCTTAACTTTGGAGGGTTTAGCATTTCTTAGACGACCATTGTTTGACAGTTATAATTAGAGATTTTTTTTTTTTTTGTACAGATGTCCCATTCTCAATGCCCATAATGATTAATGACCCGCTCCTCACAAACTAATGAAATCTAACTTTCTGCTTACATCAAAGCGCATTTTTTTTTATACAACATTGCTTTAGGGATAACTATGTCTATCATAGACCTAACGCGATGGCTATATCTATCGTGATCTTCATTTTTCTCCACTCCATCGCAATATTTATGGTGAAAAGAAAAGCAGAGTGTGAGAAAAATAATTGGTTAGATTTCATTGGTTTGTAAGGGGCGGGTCATTAATCATTTAAGACGCTGAGAATGGGTCATCCGTACAAAAATCTCCTATAATTGTGTTGATATGTATAATTTTTAATACTCTATTGAATAATGTATGCAGGCTTTGTGGATTGTCACATCTTCTCTGCTTTTCTACTACCCAAAATCCATAGAAATGAAGCCCATTAGCGTGTTGTTTGATCAAATTACTAGCCTAGCTTATGACAGGGTATTGAAGGGTCAAAGTCGGGCTATAGGATCTTTAATTGTATGTGTGTTCTTGCTGATGTATTGCTTGGAAAGAGAACTTAGCCACTCTATAAACAACAGCAATACAACTTTATGGACAAAAGCAATCCTTCCAAGTCTTGGATTTGGTGCTATTAATGGCTTTCTCATATTCCAACGGTTCTCTAATTTGTGGCGGTCTTGGGAAATTCCTTTGAGAGCAATGGCAGATGTTCTCGTGACTTTTGGTGTTAGCCATCTGTAAGAAACCTCCAACCTGCACTCAGAAAAATCCCAACAAATATACCAAGAACAGAGCAATGCTCTGAGATGTATTATTTATGAACTACTTGGATCGATAACAACAGCAAAAACAAAGAAAAAAACTCAACACACAAGTCTCTATTCTCCAGCACTTTCAAGAGGGCTGGAAATCCTCTCCTAAGGCTATATTGGCCTACCCAAAATCTTCCTGCCCTTCTCCTCCCCGAAACTCCTACTAAAACCCTTTCTTTCCTCGTGGGCCCTCCTCCTCATTTTCTCCTTCTGGTCCCCCCTCCTTTCCTAACGAACTTTCACCCTCCACTATTTTATTTTCTTCTTTTCTTCCCCTTTTACCCTTATCCCTTCTCTTATACATGTGTATGATTGGAGGCCTTACAATACCTCCGGGGTTCTCATTCACCTTGTCCTCAAGGTGAAAGGTAGGAAATTGTTGCTTCAACCAATCCGCGATCTCCCATGTTGCTTCACTTTCAGGTTGTCTTTGCCATTTGACCAGCCATTCTTCCTTGATCATGTCATTGTTCCAACGTACCCCTAGTACTGTTTCTGGAATCATTTGTAGCTCGAATTCATCACTTGAACCCGAGTGTTTGGTCCCACATATTTCTTGAGTTGCGATACATGGAACACATTGTGTATTCGAGCATCTTCGGGTATCTCCAATTTGTAAGCAACTTCCCCATAACGTTCTAAGATCTTAAATGGTCCGTAGAATCTTGGAGCTAATTTCTCACACCGTCGCCTTACCATTGTGCGTTGTCGTAAGGTCGCAGCTTTAGAAACACCATGTCATCCACCTTATATTGCACATCTCTTCGTTTCTGATCTGCGTATTTCTTCATCCTTTCCTGTGCTTGTGCCAAATGTTCTTTCAAAGCAACCAAAGCTCGATCTTTGTCTATCAACTGCTGCTCCAGGGTGTCATTGGTGGTCCTACGGTCTCCATAGGAAATGAGTGCTGGAATCGGTCTCCCATACAGCATTTGATAGGGTGTGGAATTAATGGCGCTCTGAAATGTTGTATTGTACCAATACTCCGCCCATGGTGCCCACTTATACCAACTCTTTGGCTATTCATTACAAAAACAACGTAAGTAAGTTTCCACGCAACGATTGACCCTCTCTGTTTGTCCATCCATCTGAGGATGGAAAGCCGTGCTACGCCTGAGAGCTGTGGCATGGACCGCACATAGTTCTACCCAAAAGTTACTTACAAATATTTTGTCACGATCTGATACTATGGATTTTGGAAACCCATGGTGTTGAACTACTTCCCAAATAAAATTCTTCAGCTATTGATTTGGCAGTGTAAGGATGTTTCAAAGGAATGAAGTGGCCATACTTACTCAGTTTATCCACCACAACCATGATAGAGTTATATCCTTGGGATGAAGGTAACCCCTCAATGAAGTCCATCGAGATGTCTTCCCATACCCGATTCGGTATTGGTAATGGTTGCAACAAGCCTGCAGGCATCACTGACTCACTCTTATTCCTCTGGCAAATAAGACATTCCGCAACATATTTCTTGACCGCCTCTTTCACTCCCTTCCAATATAGTTCCCCTGACATTCGTTTATAGGTCCTCAGAAACCCTGAATGTCCGCCTAGTACCGAGTCATGGAATGTCTGTAGTAAGGATGGAATGAAAGTCGAAGATTTAGATAATACTAATCTTCCTTTATGTAGTAATGTCCCCTGTTCCAACGAAAATTTGGCTACACTGTTTGGATCATCTTCTAGTTTCTGTTTTATCTGTTGAAGCTCCGGATCTTCCAAGACCTCTTGTTGGACTAAAGTAACGTCAATCAAGGATACATTCTTCAGTGACATCAGTTCAGCTTGATCGGGTCTTCGTGATAAAGCATCTGCTGCCTTGTTACCCAGTCCTGGTTGATATAAGATTTCAAAGTCGTATCCTAGTAATTTCGTGAGCCATTTCTGAAATTGGGATTGCACCTCCCGCTGTTCTAACAAGAATTTTAGAGCCTTTTGGTCAGAAATCACAGTGAACTTTCTGCCAAGTAAATAAAGTCGCCATCTTTGAACGGACAAAACCACTGCCATCAGTTCTCGCTCGTATATGGACTTGCCTTGTGCTCTAGGGGATAAAGTCTGGCTAAAGTAGGCTATAGGCCGTTTTTCCTGCATCAAGACTGCCCCTAATCCGAATCCAGACGCATTGGTTTCAATTATGAACGGAAGCTCAAAGTTAGGTAATGCGAGAACAGGAAGGGTTACCATAGCTTGCTTTAAAGCCTGGAATGCTGCCTCGGCCGACTCGTTCTTCTGTGTGCCTCCTTTTCCAGGTATCACCACACTCTTGGTGACTGTTTCGATTTGGGCCTTTCCCTGATTCTTCAGCCCATTCGAATTCGTCTGTTTTTGTGAAGTCATTTGGGCCGTTGTTATTTCGAAGCCCAACTCTTCTCCAGCTAACTTCAACGCCAAATTTCGGTCACTGACAGCTTGGGCCTCCTTCATATAGTCATCTAAGCCCGCTGGGTGACAACTGGTCACCTCTGCTTTGATCGCCGGCGCTAACCCATTCATGAATGCTTCACATAATACATCCTCGGCGGTTTGTGGAATCGGTGCGACGTACGTTTCGAATTTCTTCCGATAATCCTCATAAGTACCCTCTTGTTTGATCCTCATCAGTCGTGACAACAGGGTTCCTTCTTGAGTCGGTCTAAACCTTTCAAACATCCTCTGCACCAGCGCCTCCCACGTCAGAATGGGTTTCTCTGGTGTGTCCACCGGAACCAGTCAACCACTTCTGGGGCGAAGGCGATCACTGCTACCTTGATCTTCTCGGTGTCTGTAAGTTCGTGAATCTCGAAGAAGTGCTCGGCCCTATACACCCAAGAATCCGGGTGCTCCCCTGAGAAGATAGGCATTTCCAACCTTTTATACTTGCTCCGATCAATACCTGCATCAACTCCTCGGGTTCGTAAGCTTTCCCCTTCCTCCCCTTCTTTCCCTTTCACTGTTTTCGCTGAATCTGTGGTGATAGCTGAACCATCCTTCTCCTTCCAGTCCGCGATCATCTGGGTTGTTTTATCCACCCGTTCCACGGTTTTCGCCATCTCAATCACCCATTCCCTCAGTTCCACGAGGCTCTTCGAATGACTTTCAACCTTCTCCTCCATCTCTCGCCTGGTTTCTCCTCGCGTTCTTCCCATGATGGAATCGAGCTCTGATACCAATTTGTAAGAAACCTCCAACCTGCACTCAGAAAAATCCCAACAAATATACCAAGAACAGAACAATGCTCTGAGATGTATTATTTATGAACTGCTTGGATCGATAACAACAAAAAAAACAAAGAAAAAAATCAACACACAAGTCTCTATTCTCCAGCACTTTCAAGAGGGCTGGAAATCCTCTCCTAAGGCTATATTGGCCTACCCAAAATCTTCCTGCCCTTCTCCTCTCCGAAACCCCTACTAAAACCCTTTCTTTCCTCGTGGGCCCTCCTCCTCATTTTCTCCTTCTGGTCCCCCCTCCTTTCCTAACGAACTTTCACCCTCCACTATTTTATTTTCTTCTTTTCTTCCCCTTTTACCCTTATCCCTTCTCTTATACATGTGTATGATCGGAGGCCTTACACCATCTTGTTTATTATGCAAAGAATATGCATAACAAACAAGCCAGTTGGGGATTATCAGTGTTTGTGCTGGTATATGCCATTTTCTTCTTTTTATTGGTGGTTAATAAAACTAGAGGAAAAGATTTTTGTCCCACAACAGTTTGTATATTGGCTTCATTAAACATTGCAATGGGTATACATCAGGAGAAGATTTCTGGAGCTATTTTCATTGTGGTGGCATGTATATTAATATTCTTTAAAGAATACCATCTAGAAAGAGCAGCAGGGATAAAGAGCAGCAGGGAATAGCTATTGGCATTGTGTCTGGTGAGATGGGAAAGAGTAGCAGTGAGCAGTGACTAAAGAGGGGGAAAATGCAGAAGACCAGGTAAGAATAGTGCTTCATAATGGGAATTGTGGATATTATGCTTGTTTTCTTTCTTTTATCTTTTGGTTAATACTACTTTTTCATAGTTTTGAATCACTCATTTCTTTGGAAGATTGAATCATTCACTTTTGAGAGGATAATTAATATAAGCTATGTTCGGATTGGCAGATAGTCATTTTGTTTTAAGTTTTATGTTCCTACCTTGTTATTATATCTATAATCACCGTTTAATACAGTAACAAATTCTGAGTAATACTAGCAAATACATATTGTTTTAGTTGTATGATACTTTTACAGCAATTTTTCTTCTATATTCACTTATTGAACCTTGTTTGTATGGTTGATCTTGCAAGTTGAGCCAAATATTTAACATTTGTAAACCCCCACATTATCTTGCCTCTCAAGTTTGGAACATGATAACCACCACCAGATTCAGGCTTGGTTTAAGGTTGTGGTGGTTTAATAACTGAACAATTAATAAGGAGGAGGAGGAAGAAAATATGCTGGTTAGTAAAATAATACTAAATTGTTGTGATTTAGTTCAGATGACCAAAGCATGCATATCTTTTGTATTGATATTTAATATATGTTTTATTATAAGTTAGTTGTTTAATGTAAATTGAATTTTTATAAAACGGTTAGATATGTGGTTTTGCATAGAAAATTTATGAGTGATTTTAGATAAATAATGAATACTTAGTTTTATTAAATATGCTACACGTTAGGGATTCTCATAATTATTTCTGATACGTGGACTATGTAAAAGCAAGGACCCTCAAAAGTTTCAGGACCGTTTAGTAGAGAATTTGAACTTTGGTTTGAATGTGCTTAATATATATTTATAAAACGTAAAACTAGTTGTAGTTACCTATAAAAAAAAATCAAACTACTTACAGAAAATAGCAAAAAAAAAAAAATACTGATGGACATTGATAGACTTCTATCAACATCTATCAATGATAGATTTTAATAGACTTTTATTAACATCTATCATAACTATTTATAAATTTTGCTATTTTGTATAAATAGTTTTCCTTATTTTTCTATTTTTAAAAATTCTCCAACATGTTTTATATTAAAAAAAAATTGTATAATTATTAATGTAATATTATATAATTTATAATGCATACATATTTTAATTTTAAAAAATTGAATTGAGTATATAACATGAAATACTATATTTTTAAATATTTTTATTTTTATTTAATATAATGCTGCATTTTAAAAATTAAAATTCAAAATATGGTACATTGAAAACATAAAAAATGTTATTTTCATTATTTACACTGTTTAGATTATAAAATTGGAAAATAATTTTAAGAAACAAAATTTAGGTTGTCTACTAAATTAAACTATTCTTTCCTAAATAATGATATATTGAAGTTTTTAGGAAAAAAGTTTTACCTAACAAATTAAGAGTTTTTTTGGATTAACTAGGAAAAATATTTTTGAAAAGTCATTTTCATTTAAAAACTTTTGATAAAAATTCTTTGAAATAAAAATACTCATGTGTTGAGTTTTTTATATATAAGTTTGTTTGGTTTGTTATATACGAAAAGGGTTGCTATCAATGTCAAATCACTATAAACGACAACTATTAAACATTGTGAACAAATAATTTAAAAACACTTTCATTAGTTGAGTTTTTTTTAAAGCTTATCATCGATTTAATTGGACATTAGAGTTAGTCGCAGGAAGTAATTAATATAATTGGTTGACATAATTGGTTGCTAGAGTTGTGGGCGTCGGAGGTGGTTGTTGCTAGAAAGAATCGTCGGAGATGACTATGAAATTGGTCGTTGGAAGTAGTCGCCGAAGTTGGTAGTGGTGGTCGCCATAGGTGGCCACCCGAGATTGAGAAAAATTAGACAAGCTTCTAATTTTTGGAAAAACATTAAATTAGACGATAACAAACATATATTCTAAAAACGGTTACTTTATCAATGCTCTTTGGTTTATCCACATGTATATCATCAATAGATCTGATAAACTCTATGTTTGGCATATCAATTTTTTTTTGAAACATTATACTTTTATTTAGTGTATCAGTTAACTAATATACTTTATATTTAATATATCGGTCAACTAAAATCAATATAAAATAGAATTTGAAGATAAGATTGTCTTAAGATTATTATACGAATTATGAATAATATCACCAAAACATTGAAAATACATAACCTTGAATACCATAGAGAATCTGAGTCGAATTCATGTTGTCTCCTTAAGAAATTTTTACTCACTCTAGTGTCTAAGTTTCATGAGTAATTGTTTGCCAGGATAAAACATAAAATTTTCTTATAGAAGCAGCACATCGTCCACAAGATCCAACGAACAATACTTTGCAAATAAATCAAACTTGAACAAATTTACAAAATGGGAGAAATGTTTTATGAGAGAAAAATGCTTATGAAAAATTGTTCAAGTGCAATTTGAAGAAGTAACATGTTTATATACTATTCTAATAGCCGTGCCTCTTCTTCAAGTTGGTTATTTTCTAGAAAACATGTTCATTCATAAAATAATGTAATTATACATGAATGGTCACTTACCATTTATTTCAACAACCCATTGTCTTAATGAAAGGTAAATAATGCAAATAAAAAAAAATTGTTATTTACATTTTATGGTTTGCTTGGTTGCTTTACGATAGATTTCAAAATGGATTTTTAAATAAAATTCATAATTTTGTTATTTACTATCCTGTGAGAGAGAACTAACTGAAATAGTGCTTTTTGACCCATTTTATAGGTTTCATAGAATTTGAAGTTTTTCAATTTTTATTTTTTATATTCATAAGTGTTTGGGTAGTTTACGGGTACTTCGACTAATTTTAATTACGAAACACTTTACCTGGTCCTACAAAATTTAGGTGTAAAAAAATTGTAAATAGTTCTATATCCAATTTACTAGTTTTATATTTGTAAATAGTTTGATATTTTTTCTATTTATAATAATTTCTCTTTAAATAATTTAATTATGTTTAATATAAAAGTATTTTTTTTTAATTTTAATTGATTAAAAAATCAATTAATATAACAATAAATTAAATATACTAAATTTAATTGATGATTGCATTAATTAATGAGGAGTTTTTAAAAATAAAAAAAATAAGGAAAACTATTTACACAAAATAACAAAATTTTTAGATAATTATGATAGACGCTGATAGAAGTCTATTAAGGTCTAAATGATAGAAGTCTATCACTAATAAATGCTGATAGAAATTATCAATGTCTATCATTATTTTTTTGTTATTTTTGGTAAATAGTTTGATATATAGATTTTTGGTAAATAGTTTGATATTTTTTCTATATGTGAAAATTTTTTACATTAATTATTCTAGATATTTAAAACCCAACATTTAAATGTTCGATATTTAATATCTATGCTTAAACAATATATACCCTACAAAGGGGCCAATAACAAACTTGTAATTTTTGGAAAAGCATTAAATTAGACAAAAAAAAAAAAAAAAAATTGGAGAGATGTAGAGATTGAGCAAAAAGAACCTCGAAAAACGTAGAAATTTCAAATGACAAATTTCCCCTTTTGACACTACTTTTAACTTTTCGAGACAATTGTGCACAGCCAAGGAAACATGAAAAGGAAAAGTTTAACCTACTACTGGAAGGGTAAAATCGTAATTCAGTCAGTGAATCCATACTTAACTATTCGTCTTCTACCCATTTCCATTAAAGTCCCACCTGTAGGCTGAGTCAAAAGCTCTCACGTCTCGCATTTCTAACCTCCTCACTGTCTTTCTTCTTCTGAAGCATTCTTGAGGTCTTTGCACAGGTGTTCGCAGCCGGCGAGAAGTTTCGTCGAGTCTGACGATTTCTTATTCATCATCCGGTGAGTTTCGTACATCTAGACTTCGCTTCAGTTTTGTTTTCAAGTATTATGTTCATCGTTAACCTTTGTATTAGCTTGCATTGCATCTCTATTGTTTGAGACAAGTCTATTTGATCATTCTCTGAAGATAAAAAGTTAAGCATTGAATGCATACTGTCTGTAAGTTTATTTTAATCTGAAACTCAGTTTTAAGGTCTTTTAATTTTCGTGGAGTTTTCTTCGATCGTAGATGGCCGCTGGGAGGAAGACTCAGACCTTTACAATGCAGGAAAAAGGCCTACCTCCTTGGATATCAAATGGCAGCATGACCGCCAGAAATCTTGGAAAGAGTAAATTGGCTGGAGTTATTTTCGGTTGCAAGCACAACACGATGCAAGAATGTCTTTCCGAACAATTGTTTGGTTCGCTTACTAGTTCCTTCACTGATCAACCTTTTATTTTTAAACAATTTAATGTTCTTTTTTCTCTCATTGCCCTGATAACAAATGGATTCTAAATTCTTGAATAGGATTGCCGACTCCACATTTCTCTTATGTACGGAATATCAACCCCGGTTTGCCTCTATTTCTCTTTAACTACAGTGACAGGAAGCTTCATGGTATATTTGAGGCTACTAGCAATGGTAATCTGAATATTAGTCCATATGCTTGGGCTGCTGTTGGTAGGGATTATACTCCATATTCTGCACAGGTATTTTATTCAAAACATTTACTGTGCTGGAGATTCTTTGACTTGTATAAGATTGTTGGATGTTCATAATATTCAGGATCTCATTATTTTGTTGATAAGGTTAAATTTAAGACGCGGATGCAGTGTCACCCCTTGTTGGAAGATCAGTTTAGGCCCATCATTGCTGACAATTATTATGAGGCAAAGCTTTTTTGGTTTGAGCTGGACCAAAGACAGACAAACAGGTTGATTGCTTTGTTTTCATCTTCACCAATCCTGGAAACTGCTTCCGCCTCGGAGAGACTGAGCAGTTTATCAAAAGCTTTGCTAACTATCAATGTAGGAGAAGACAGCAATAATGGTGAGGTGTTTTCTTCAAACATGAATGTTGCTTGTCTAGATTCAAAGAAAAACTGGAGCTCCTTGTTCAAGGTATCCCATATGGATGCGAGAGAGGACGGTGAAGATTGCAAGAAAATGACATCTGAATTAAACATTTCTAATTCAAAAAATTCATGCTACGAGTGGGAGGAGCCTTCTTGTACATCACCTTCTTCTGAGGAGGAAAGCAAGTCATGTGAAGCTCCTACCAATGGTTCTGAAAGGCAAAGTGAAATTGAAGAACCTGCATTCTTCACTTCGTCCTTTTATGATGTCACAGTTGAAGGTGAAGAGTACAAGTCAGCAGCTTTGGAGGGGAATATTCATTATTCAAATATTGAAGTTGCAGCAGAAAATATGGAAGGAGATGCACTTTTCAAAAGTGATGGAGAGAATTCGTTAGAGGATAATTCGGAGGATGACATTCAAACTCATTGCATGATAACAGAGAACAAATCTTTAGGAGCTGATGAAGATGTGGATTTGAATTCTGATTGTCAGCTTGTAGCTCAGGTACTTGGGCATTCCTTTTGGTCCCTTATTTGTTTTGGTCTCCAGGACATGTACCTGTCTATGCTTTAATTATTTTACTTCCTCTGATGCATATACATTATGATCTTCAATTCACTAAAAAAGTTGCTAGCCGAAGTCAGAGAGCTGAAGTTGTTACACGGAAAACAAGTTAAAAAAATCAACTTACTGCAGCAGGAGCTGGTATGACTCATTTTGCATGACGATGCTTCTTTGTTATTCACATCTGTAATTGAATGTTCTCTTTAAATTGGAGTTTTGCTAATGTGTTAACGCCTCTTCATGATTAACTAAATTGAGGCAGAATTGTGTTGCAACACAGGCTGGATCAAAAACTGAAATTCAAAGTTTAAGAAGCTGTTGTGAGATGGTAGAAAGTGGTATGAATTCTATGAAGAGTAACATGGAAGGAAAAGAGCGCCAGTCAACTACAGAGATTCCTACAAACCTTGATGAATCTATATTGATAATGGGAGGCTTTGATGGTTCTTCTTGGTTAGCAGCCATGAATTGCTATTATCCTTCCAGGGACATTATGGAATCTCTTCCTGCAATGAGGTCTGTGCGTTCATATGCCTCAACAGCTAAGTTGAATGGTGAAATCTATGTTCTTGGTGGGGTCAATGGAAACGTGTGGTATGATACAGGTATTTGTTTGAAGCTTCTGTTATTGAATCATTTCTTTATGTTGGTTTAACCTATGGTAGTGACATTGTAATTTTTATTATTCGTAGTTGAATCATATAATCTAGCAAACCGTCAGTGGGTTGATCGACCTTCAATGAATCGAAAGAAGGGAAGTTTGGCTGGAATAACTTTAAATAATAAAATTTTTGCAATTGGTGGTGGAAATGGAGTTGAATGTTTCTCAGAAGTAGAAATGTTTGATTTAGATGCTGGAAGGTGGATCCTAACTCCATCCATGAGACATGAGGTATCTTTTTGTCTTTTAGAATATAGCATTACAAACGCAAGGTGATGCTGATGGTTTTAAACTTCAACTTATAAAAAAGGTTACTAATACCTCAATCATTGAACTGATTGGTTACGATGGAAATAGCTGGTTACGATTGAGCTACTTCCTAGTTTTAAATTAGAAGGTTAGAATTTTCAATTTTGTTTCGTGGACGAGGCTGCATGTTCTAACAAAAGTCTAATTTAACTAGAGATTTGCTCTTGCTGCTGGCGAACTCAATGGCATTCTCTATGCTATTGGAGGATTTGATGGGAAGAACTACTTGCAGTAAGTCTATATTCATTTCACTATTGGATATGTACAAATCAATTATTTGTCGACCAGTTATGGCCTGAATTGACTCCATCTAGGTTGCATAATTTTTCTTTCGGGATCCTTGTAGTTTCTCTTGGTATTTATTGAATCATGGATGATTTGAGGCATAACGCCTATTCTCTCTTGCTCGACACTGACAATAAAATACATTCTTTGTCTAGTTTCTTGTAGTCCAAAACAGTGCACAGTAAATAATAATATTAATAATAATAATAATAGTAGTAGTAGTTTACAAAACATGATAATAATAATAATAATAAGGGAAATTTTTAAAAATAGAAAAATAAGGAAACTGTTTACACAAAATAACATAATTTTTAAATAGTTGTGATCATGCTGATAGAAGTCTATCCGAGTCTAACAGTGATAGAAATGATAGAAGTCTATCAATGTCAATCATGTTTTTTTTTTGCTATTTTCTGTAAATAGTTTGACATTTTTTTTATTTGTGAAAATTTCCCTAATAATAATAAGAGTTCATGGAGTAGGAGTTTCTAAGAATCCCATGAGAATTTGACTTTGACATGATAGATATTTGATACCTTAGATCAGCAGAAATGTTTGATCCGCGAGAGAAATCGTGGAGAGAAATTCCTAGTATGTCTACAAAGCGGGGATGCCATTGTTTGGCTGTACTCAACGAAAAATTGTAAGTTTTCCTCCTCTTTTCACTTAATTCAACTGTCTTATTAGCTGAACTCATAACCATTTTTTTTTTAGTTCTATTTCATAAGTTAATGATCAATATTGAAGGTGAAATATAGGGGTTTTTTAAATCCAAATATTACATATTTTGATCACATTTGTAAAAATATGATACTGCTTTGAGTAGAATTTCTAAATTAATATGTATGTGTGTGTGTACTGTGTGTACATATATATAATTTCTTTTCTTATATAATAATATAATTATTAGTCTAAAATTGTTTGTTGGTTATATGATTTCAATTGAAAAGCTGTTACTACTACCATTTTAGTTTATTATAAATAGAATCGTTTGTTAAACTTTTAACAAAATCATCATTCTTCATAAAACTAGTTACCTTTTCGAAATATTTTACCAACTATTTCTTAAACCACACAATCTCGGAGTCTCTTTTTGCAGATATGCACTGGGTGGATATAATGGAGATAACTTCATCCCTACCGTCGAGGTATTTGATCCTCGTCATGGTGTGTGGACAATAACAGAGCCCATGAATGAATCAAGGGGCTATTCTGCTACTGCCGTGATTGGAGATACAATATATGTTTTTGGTGGTATGGAAAACATGACACTTTCGGAAAGGGTATGTCATGTCATTTGTTGTAGCCATATGGAAGAGTTTATACAATGATTGAAAATAACTTGTCCGTCTTATGCCAAACTTTTTAAACCTTTATCTCGCAGGTGGAGTGCTACAAAGAGGATCGAGGTTGGGAGTTAACCAACCTCGCAGCATTTGGCAAACGATGCTTTTTCTCTGCCGTCGTTTTGTAAGTTCAGGATTAGAGCCAATAATATAGGGCGTTTTGGGACGGACTAGGTAAATAATGCACATGAGAAAATGAGAATTGTTACTTGTGAATGGTAGTAAAGCAAAGTTAGGTAGGCATTGCCATAGCTTGGGAGATGCTTAGTTGTTTGTTTGCAGGCTTGTAGATATTCTATTTGTTTGCAGGCTTGTAGATATTCTCCTTTCTGTGGATATTCAAAACTTATCATGTTTTTTTTAGGTTAAAAAAAAATAGTGCATTTCAGACTCACTTTATTTTATGTTTCAAGGTATAATTATTATGGGTTTAATGGGTAGACATGGTTGAAGAGATTGGGGCCCTGGAACGTGGAATGAAGAATTTCTAAAGGTTTGTGGCTTTATCTAGTAATTATTTAGATATTTTAAGAAGTTAAAAGGACTTCAAAAAATTTTCCAAAAAGGAGTTAAAAGAGAATTATAAGTGGTTAGGAAAAAATTTTATGCTTGAGATTTTAAGAGATTTCAAAATGGATTTCGAATAAAATTCAAATGAACTTTGTTGTTTTTAAAATCATGTTTTTGTGATGGGATTAAGTACGATTTGATAGAATTTGGAGCTAAATTATACATTCAACTTTTGTTATATTTTAATTTTTCTATGAATAAATCAAAATTAAAAAGCTATATGAGTAAACCTTTTGTTTTCTTTTCTTTTTCCACTACTATTCAAACATAAAATATTTCTAGATAAAGAATTTTTTTTAAAAAAAAAATTTAAATCATGTGTTTAAAATCACTTCTTGAACTTTTTTTATTTCAAACCAGATCAAGAGTTTAGAAGTTTTTATTTTTATTTTTTTTGTATTTCAAATCATATGATTAAAATCATTTATGAGATAGAAACTATATTGAGAAAATTGTTGAATAGAATTTTTAGAGAGGAGAAGTATTTTGGAGGATGTAATTTGGAGAGAGAAATATTAGAGGGATACATACATGACTCATGAGAAAAAAGATGGAGAAAGAAAAGCCAGGGAAGGGAAAATATCTTCTGCAGAAAAGTTGGAGGGAATGAAAATAAAAGGGGGAAAAGTTTGAGAAATTTTAGAGAGAAGATATGAAGCGAGAGAAACAACATGAAGAGATAAAATAGAAAATTGATGTTATAAAAGGCAAAAACCTATTCTCAAAATTTTCTTTTTGCAAGCTAAATGAACTACTGTAACAGACAAAAAAACATTTTTAATAAATGAAAAACTAAAAACCAAAAATAAAACTCTTTAAACAATGACACATTGACAATTGAAAAACAACGGTTATCCAATAACCCATTTTTTTCTCTCCAAAACCTTTTTCCCCAAGTAACATTTCCGAATCTAAATATTTTTCTCCCACAAGTTCTCTCCCTGGTTTTTTTTTTTTAAAAAAATCATCCCAGTTAAACGTTGGCTTTAAGAAGAAAATGTTATTGCTTCTCTTGTTTTTATTAACAGTTTAACACAAATTTAAAGTTTCTAATCAAACATTTAAATTTGATTACTTTTGTTCGTGGAAAAAAAACAAAATAAAACCAAAAATAGATTAAAAAATGAGAAATTTTTTTAAAATAGAAAAATAAGAAAAACTATTTACACAAAATAACAAAATTTTTAGATAGTTGTGATAAACGCGGATAGAAGTCTATCAAGGTCTATTAGTGATTGAAATGATAAAAGTTTATCACTATAGATACGGATAGAAGTCTATCATTGTCTATAGATACGGATAGAAGTCTATCATTGTCTATTAGTGTTTTTTTTAGTTTGACCTTTTTTCTATATGTAAAAATTTCTCTTAAAAAATTATCAAATGGGCCAAAAAGAAACAATGTTAAAGACAATCGTTTCAACTCCAAAAATATTTACCCTGCTTTCTAATGAGGATTTGTTCAAATAAGATAGTAAGCCAGCACGGCTAAATTTAAGATCTGTTTAGATTGACTTTCTAAGTGTAAATAAGTTTTTATGAGTGTAAAAAAAGTGTTTATAAACACTTAGAAAGTCAATCCAAACCGGCCCTTAATGTTTCAAAAAAAAAAAAAGACAGTAGTCGGTGCCCATCACTCTATCAATAGTACTATCACACACAAATAATTATAATCAAACAGAAAGAAAGAAATTAAAGGAATCAATCCACATAGAAGTATAGGCAGGTTGATTAAATCTTTATTGTAACAAAACTCAAAAACCTACACAAAGTACGTATGAGCAATTAATCCCCCCGTTGTCTAACCACGTTTTAGTAGAGAGACAGCAGACAAAAAAGAATGATCGAAATCAGAAATCTGCAAACCTTCATCCTCAAAAAGTTTCACCTGATTCCATGGAACGCTGGCAAGACAGCAATGAGAGGGTCGCCATAGCCAACCGCTTCTGCAAACCATAAAATAAAATTAAGAGGGAACTCTCAGTGAACTTCAGGTTCAACCTTAGTGCATAAAATAAAATTAAGAGGGAACTCTCAGTGGACTTCAGGTTCAACCTTAGTTCAGACTTGAGGAATTGCATAAACACATTAAGATTTTACACTTCCACAGTTTCTATTAAGTAATCAGAGCGCATTAAAGCAACTATGATCCATGAAAAAGACAATAAGATTAATTTTCAATCTTGAGATGTCTTGTAACTTCTTAACTTGTCTGAGTAAACAGAATAATCGTACCTCCTTCCTTGAAGAGAACCTTCAATACTTCTCCAGCTACATCCGACTGCTCAACAATGAATTAAGGGCGAAAATTAGCATCAATGGGTGCTGCTGCCATAGAGGTCTGGCATAAAAATATTGCATTGAAAGGTTCACATGTACCTTTACAGGAAGTTCAGTGCCAAACTGATCCACGTATCCAATTACTTGTCCTTCCTTTATTACGTCATTCTGTGAATGAAAGAAGCAGCCACATCACGAACTATGTGATTTGTTGCTAAAATTGACAGAAATGTAAAACTAAAATTGCAAAACTCAAAAGAAGGTTCTTGAAAAGTCGTAAACATGTTAGCATGACCTAGGCTAGTAAGAACTTAAGTTTTAGCTTCATTGCTAGGGTGAGATGACTATTCATTCCATATCAGTCTGACCACATTTCATATAAACTGAGAAATCAGAAAAGACAGCTCTCGTTGAAGTAGGTTGATCATTCATAGAACAGATCCTTTGTTCTAACGATTGATTGTACTCTAAGAAGCACGGATACGGATATGAGACACGGATATGACACGACACGAACATGGCGACACGCCATATTTTAAATATCTAGGACACGACACAACAAGGACACGTTTACTAAAATATACATTTTTTAAAATATATATCATTTTCATACCAAAATAAAATTAAAAGTAAATAGGTTGATGCATTTATATGCTTAAAAGACTTCCCTTGATGTATATCACACTCAAAAGTTAATATTATTGTCATATGTGTGTCTTTTTGGTCTACTCAACAAGTGTTTAATGCATGTCTAACACATTTGTTGCACTAACAAGTGTTTGATACATGTCCAACAAGTGTCCGAGTGTCCGACACGTGTCGGACACGGACACGCTAACCAAACTAAAGTGTCTGTGCTTCTTAGATTGTACTTTTTTAAATCACCAAATTTTTACCAGTAGCACAAAGAAACCCAGCTGAAACCATCACTAAATGATAGGTTCACGCTTCCATCCATCCACTTGGCTGTATATATAGGTGTACTTATACTGTCGAGTATTATAATGGACTGGGTTGTTCTAGTTAATCTGAAGAATAAGCAGATTAAAAGTTTCTTTTTTCTTCAAAAGAATAAGAAGATCCCGACTATCCACGGTTTTCCAATTGAAGTGACAGGATCCTCTTCCTTGATTCAACAATTTGAAAGTTGAGTTATTGAAGATAAAAAGTCGGTTTGAAAGCAATACCTCTTTGCAGATCGGAGGCTGCTTCTTTCCTTTCACTGTCCTGCCCCTTCGGAATGATCCAACCTAGTGAAAGTACAAGCAAAATTACAATTAATAGGATTTCTCAGAGTTTACTGTTCTATCTTTCAGATGAAACAGAACACTACACAATAATGCATTACATACCGTAGGAGAAGATACAAGAACGTATCCTTTTGATCCAGATGCCTCCAAAGCTGCTAGCTTTGATGACTTCTCTAAAGGAACATTGGTAAAAGGAGTTGTTTTCTCTGGAGAAGGTTTAGGAGGTGCGGGTGCAGTAAGAGCTGACTCCATGGGTTTGGATGGAATTGGCGGAGGTACTGTTGGAGAAATGGCAGAGAGAGGAGCTCTTACTACTCCAATATTCCGCTTCAAATGCATTTCGAACTCTCCAACCTATAGTAGATAACACAAGGCAAGTCAATACAAGCATTTCAAACTCTCCAATCTTTATGTCCCTAAACCTTAGTCATAGGCTAAGCAAAGAGAATTAAACAAATTCAAAATGCAGTGTGTTTTTTCATTGGTTGACAACCATGTGATGTATGTCATAATAAGAGTCTCTCGTACAATGTTCTTCTCATTCTCATGAAAATCATGATATTAGGAGAAGAATAAACTGCAAAACTATTAACCCTGCGTGGCTGTTCAAATATAAAAAAAGCATTTCACAAAATTGGAATTTCACTACACCTTTAGTTTTAGTTCAGCAATCTCTGTTTCATCACAGACCTCCAGCACCAATGCCTGATGATTTCAAACAGTAGATAAGTCAAGTTCAATTCAGAAGGATAGAACGTAATAGTTCATAGAGGCATAGACAACATTACTATTAATCAACTTTGTTTATAAAAACAATATTGGAATCGGTAGATGTCAAGTGCAACATTCAACTTCGCAACTGTTAGAAAAGAATATTCAAACTTCAGCGAGAAATTATGAATGAACAAGGCACAAAACTTACGGTTGTCTTTCGAAAAGCACTGACAAATACACTCAGCAAGTATATGGGGAAAAAGAACTTTCTTTGATATTATAGGAATAATTCCAAGGTCTATTCTGTTTTAGCAGGTGGCCATGACACTCTAATTCAGTACCTTATTGCAAGGTCCATCCCATGCATATAAAAACAATGAAGGATAAGCACATAACATACGAGTTTCAGTAAGTTTCTAGTCATAAGAAGTTCCAGATGAAGCACTAATGGTTACTAATGAAAAGGGATGCCTATGAAAAGTGTCTTCTTTTCATTAGGAAAAAAAAGGAACAGAGGATTAAATTTAAACTCACTTCAAATCCATTTGGAAAAGTTGCATTTGCTGCAGGTTTCTTCTGAACTGAACCTTGGACGCTATCTGTCAATATCAAGTTGAAGGTATAAAAGCCAATAAAGGTGTAACTGTATAGATGAATCAATGAACAGAACCATCAATAACGGTAGTTTAAAGAGAAAGATAATAGTGAAGTTACAACTAAGAAACCAAAATAGTTCACCATGGATGAAACACGTGAACTACTCATGCATAATTTAGTTATCTTCAACAGGGGTATGATTTCGTTCTACTTAAGTAAGAGTTTGTTCTTAACACTTAGCTAGCTTGACATATCTGACAAAGAAGCATATGAACATTTAGCAAGGCCAGGTCAATTTTGGAGGGGCAATTTTGAATTTCCTCCATGGCTTTCTTAAAATGGGACGATAGCCATGAATGAAACAAGGAGCCAGTTTGGGGCTGAGAGAGAATTCCTGTACAAGAGGGGAGGTAACAACAAGGGTTGGTAGGGAGAATTAAGTCTTGGATGTGGGAGACAGCATGACTTGAATCTGCTACCTATACGTGTCCTTAAAACCAGATCACACCTCTAGCTTTCTTCTTAATGCAACAGAAATATGGACATCGTTTTACCCAACTGAGCCAAGAGGTATGAGTTTATAAATTAACAAATACAGTACATATAATGATAAAATATATTGCCATATCAGTAGCATGCTTATTCATTTATATATACAGCATGGATGAATAAGCAGTCCTGCTAAAATTATGGTTTCTAATGCTAGATACTGAGTACATATATATATATAAGTCAATTTTTGGTACTTTTATTTTAATAAAAAATAGAAACAATTACTTTCATAGAAAAATAAAAAAATAATAATAAATAAATACAAGGGCGTACAAAAAACTAAGCCCGGAGTATTGGATTAAAGGAGAGATGCACTCATTCTCTCCTGACAGCGTCGGGCTTCCCTGTTAACACATCTAGCCACCTCTCACAGGTGGATCCAAACCAAAAAAACAAAAAACTAAGCCCGAAAGAACCCTACTAAAGAAAGGGCCTCCAACTAGGAGTAAAGTTACCTAGTGTATAATTACAGCAAGTCTTCGAAACCGAAACCCAAAGAGAAACATAAAATCTCACGAAGGACCAATTTTTGTCACCCTACACATGACATACACATGAAATACAAACACCATATATTGAAAACCTAATTGTGATATTTCAACTTCGTTTATTAGAAATATTCATGTTATAGATACTAATTTTCTTTTCATGCTTGCTACTGCAATGGATAAGAATGGCCATCGCCTGTACAGTCAGAGGAAGAACAGAATTTAATCACAGAACCTAAACATACTGGAACTTCAACTACAGTAAAGCTTACCCTTAGGTTTAGCAGTTTCAGTAACTTCAGGCGTCTTTATGCATGATACCACAGTCCTCTTCTGGTTTGTTGGACCATGGATGGGCTTACCAAAAATTGATAGTCCTTGAATGCTCGACGTGTTAGTATTAGACACAAAAATTTTACTTGGTTTCTCACTTAAATGCAGACGTGAACCACCTGCAAAGTCTGGAATCACACAGAATAATATACATATTTCAGATTCTTAAGGTGAGCAACTCCATAAAAAAATTTGATGAAGAGAAAGAATAGAGGTTTGATGTAATTCTAAAGGAACAGTGCATCTAACTGACAATGAAAGCAGCAATCATCATCGTTTTCTTTTTAAAAACATCTTACCAGGAACCGTGAAAATATTAGAATTTCAAGAACCTCACTAAAGTGTAATAGCGAACCTTTTCTTTTAAATCTTTCATCCTTAGGTTGTTCATGATGAAAGGCCGAAAGCAAACATTATTTATAAGTCCACAAAACTAATTTGCTAAATAAGGTACCCTGCCTGCTAGGCTGCTACCACACCAAGGCTACCTAAACTAACGAGAATTCAAGAAAGGGACATATTCTCCTTTAAGTAATCATAAAGAATTTGGTTCAGAACACGAAGAATCACACACAACGATTGAACAAAATCCTACGCTACGCCGTCGATTATCATAGCTCAAAATAAGTAAGCAATCAAACAGTCGCACACTAGATCCGGAAATGCTACACTATATTCCATTTTCCGAAATGAAAATTCACGGTCGGAGAAGCTCAGCTCACTCATAATTCAACATTGCGAAATTACACTCACATTTCAAAGAATTACTCAATCAAGATCAAGGATAACATCGGCATTCAAATGAACATTACAGAATATGAGGAAAACTTCGCGACGGTCACGATAAGCCTACATCATTGCGCAACACAACCAGACAAGTGAAATAAACGAAAATTGCATAGAAGGCTAGAGATAGAGAGTAAAAGACTTACAGTGAAAGGATCGAAGCGTAGCGGAGGACTCCATGGAGGAGAGCGAGAAGTGAACTGGAACGCAGCGGTGGAGGCGGAGCAAGAAACGAGCAGCAGAGAAGAGTTTGGATGTTGTGCGGAGATATGGAGGCAAAATCGAGAGAGGAAAAAGGAGTTATACTGTCCCCAGTTGTGAGTTGTGATTCGTCACCGTTCGAAGATGTTAAGCTTTGAAATCTCCGCCCATTCTCATTAGTTTCTCCGTGTAATAACTTTGCTCGGATGAGTTGTGATTCGTCACCGTTCGAAGATGTTAAGCTTTGAAATCTCCGCCCATTCTCATTAGTTTCTCCGTGTAATAACAAAAATTCAAATCTTCTCTAGAACTCAAGCATAAATTTAAAAAAAAAAAAAAAATCATATAATTAAATTACACAAATTTAGTATTAATTTATCTAATATTGTAAGTAAGTAGTTTTTCTAATTTAAAATTAAAATTTACTAAACACTATTTTACTTTCTCTCACACCTGATTTTTCAAAAAGCAAATTAAAAAAAAAAAAATCATAATTAAATTACACAAATTTAGTATTAATTTATCTAATATTGTAAGTAAGTAGTTTTTCTAATTTAAAATTAAAATTTACTAAACACTATTTTACTTTCTCTCACACCTGATTTTTCAAAAAGCAAATTGTCACAATTATTTTAAAAGTTACAACAATCCTAAACTAACTTGAAATATGCTGATTTTTAGAATAGCTAATTTGAAAGTTACTACAGGTAAAAAGACAATTTTGTAAATCAAATCAAACTTCATATTTCGAAGTTGATAATACAAATTCATACCAGATCAACTATGCTCATGTTGACATAGTTAAAATTTCTTTTTTCGTTTTTTAAATTAGGGTGTTTTCTTTCAAAAACAAGAAAATTAGTGTGTTTGGCCTACATTTTAAAAGTTTAGTGACTATGAAGAACTAAAAATGTTTTTCTACGAATGGGTACAATTTAATTATGTTTTTCAAATATAATTAAAATAAATCTGTAAATATGTACTCTAAATAGATCATATAAGATGATCATTTTATATTCAACCTCTGTTCATATGATTACACACCATTAAAGAATTACTATATAAAAACTTGTGATATGGAATGTTTTACAAGCAATATGCCTGCCAAACATAAAAATAGCTAAGTGGTAATTGATAAATGTCTGGGGTTAGGTTTGGAATGAGATTGAGTTGTAATGTAATCCAAACTCGTTTGGATTGAGCATTTTGGGCCCAATTTGCACTACCAAATTTATTCTGTTTTTGCAGTTTTCATTCTAACCCTCTTTTCTACCGTTTTCACGCTTCACGATCCCATTTCCATTCCACCCTCGATTCCTCTCGCATTCCAACACTCCCCTGATTCCCAATAATCTAATTATATTCTAACCTCCCAAACAACTCATTCACGTTAATTAAAGTTCAAATCTTTCTGTCTTGAACTGCTTCTAAAATTGAATACTATCCTCATAAACTAATATAAGTCATTTTAGAATATTTTGTCTTCACTCAAATACTTTTAGGAAAATTACCAGGAGGTCACCCAACATAGAATTGCTCCAAGCCAAACACACAAAACTTTGAATCGGAGTTACAATGATTAAGCAACTGAAAAGGAAAGTGGAACTTGTTGTTATGAATATTAGTTATCGATTTATTCTTTTAAACTTTTCTTAATCATATATTTTCATGTCTTCAGGATTTCTCTCAATTCATTCATCTACTCTCTTAAAATCGTGCATTACACCTCTCCTTTCTTCTCTACTTTACTCTTATATATTCATGAATCTTTTTCCTACTTTGAGTCGCACATTTCCTACTTTTACTAAGTTGTTAAAAGTTGCAGATTGATTGCATCAATGAAGTAGCAAGAAAAGATAGGGGCATCACCAAGAAAGCACCAATGGACCTTTTCTTTCTGAAAAGGATATTGAAAAAGGGCTTAGACCAAGAGACTTTCTTCACTTTCACTTTCACTTTCAGGGCATGATACCATTTTCATTATGAGATGGATCGCCATACTTTATAAATTAATTAGGCTTTGAATTTCCCCACGTCTCCCCTTTAGGCCTTTGAGTTTAATTTCCTTTGGCCAATGCGTCTCATTTACGTTGCACCACCATTTATTATTTCAAGACTACTTTGCTCCTTGGCAATATATGATGAAATTTATTTTTTGTATTTTTTTAGGAACGGCAACATGATCATGTTTGAAAACATAGGATTCTTTTCAAACATTACCATTATTATTAACCATATCCACTTCCGACCATGTAATACACCCTTTTTTTTAGACAGAAATATGAGTTGAATATAACTAACTACAAGTGGTATGTAAAAATCTGAAAATTTAATATAGTAAGTATATCAATTGCAATTCACATCATCATGATTTATATGAATTAGACATATTGTTGAGAAAATTTCCTTATTTGGATTGACTTTTTAAGTGAAAAAAATCCATTTAAATAGATTCTTAATCGAATATTGATTTCGTTAATTACGTTCTAGATGCTAAGAAGTTTAAAGAAAATCCAAATGCTTGGGAATGAAAATATTTGGGAGAGGAGGAGGGAGATGTTTGAATATTTAGATGTGTGTTTAATCATCAAAGAAAGCTACTGTATGTGTAAAGGAGTAAATTGTTAGATGATATAATATTAAATTTACATTCATCCATTAGTTTAAGTTTTTGGGTTAGTTAGTATATTAATATGGTATTAGAGCAGGTAGTCTAGGAGATCTCATGTGTTTAAACCCCTATAATGTTATTTCATCCCCAATTAATATTGATTTCTAAGTGAGGGAAAGTATTGGATGAAATAATATTAAGTTTACCTTAGAATATTTCAAACAATTCCACACACCCACCTCAATTCCCCGCCTAAACGAGAATAGTACTCCACACACCCTCCTTGATTCCCTGTCTAAACGAGAATATTTTTTGTCCCATTAGGAGTGGGCTATGTTATTGGGAAGTTAAGTGGATCACAAAGAATTCTCTCCTCTCTCAAAGCTTTTATTCTAAAAAAAATATTAGCTAGAGTTAGCAAACCCAAGTTTAAAGTATTTATAAAAACAATTTGAAATCAAAGTCATATAGTTTTTTTATATTACTTGGAATTCATTACTTTTCTACCTCTTCTAATAGTAAGAATTCATTGTAGACGTAGGAACTCATGACTTTCCTATCACATGTGAGATTTATCTCTTCTAATATTTCATTAAAATACTAAACATTATATTACTAAAAAAAAAAAACCAACATTATATTATGCATCATACTTAAAAAAAATAAACTTTCAAACAACTTTTCCAAAAGTCGTTATACAATACAAAGTCTTCAATCCCTTTGAAAGTAAACTTCATGAATCATATTAGTCTAAAGTGAGGAGCTAGCTTGGTGAAGCTAATATTGTTTGATATGGTGGAAGATTGAGTATGACATTTTAAAATAAAGGAAAAAGAAAAAGAAAAATGCAAAATAAATAATAATGATCATCAGTGAGAAAATTAGAGATTTAAAGCAGTGGGGTTCTCAACTAACCATAACAACCAACGAAAATGAAGCTTTGAACAAGCACAAAATCAAACAACGTGGAGTAAAATAATAATAATAATAATATAATAATAAAAAAGGAAAGTGAAAGGAAATTTCAACAAGTAACTTGGGAAGTTGGGTTGTCGAATTTCAATCCTTTTAACGACTTGTCGAAATGCTAAACAATCAATCGAATCTCTGTTCTTTGTGTTTGTTCATTTAATTTTTGTTCAAATTAGTCAGTAACAAACTTTACCAAACTTTGGTTAATCCGATTGTCGTTCGCCAATCCATTTCTCAACCTTCCTAGTTCCTAGTTCCTATTTCATCATGCCCTTTGACTTGCTTCCTTTCAAAGACTCTTAACGGTTATCACACAATTCAGCACAAATATGTTTGATCTGTTTCATATTTAGATTCCTTTTTTAGGTGTGTTTTGAGTAATTATGTTGTAATACTTGTCTTGGATTCTAATTTTTGTAGTTGTCTTTTGTTTGTGTTTAATCTCAAGCTCTGAGATCTCCTATTCTTTGTTGCAGTTTAATATAGTTGAAAAGGAAAAAAAATGAAAAAAAACTCTATAAATAGTAAAAACTTAAAGATTTGTTTGATAATTATTTGAATTTTGTTTTTTATTTTTGAAAAGAAAGTTATAAACACATCACTCCCATTTTCTAACTCCCATTTTCTAGTTTCTATGTTTTGTTGTCTAATTTTAATAATGTTTGAAATATATATATATATATATATATATATATACTTATGGACATTAATTAAGAAGTCACATATTTACATAGAAAAAAAGAAAACCATATATTTAAGAAATTGAGAGAAAACAAATACAATTTTTAAAAATAAAAAGACAAAATGATTATCAAACGGACAATAATAATTAAATTACAAATTTAGCTTCTCAACTTAAAAGTTTTGAGAAGTATTTCACATTGGTTCTTTAAACCTTAATCTTATGTTTGATAAATCTTTTAATTTATTCACCAACCTCGGTTAAAATTTATGATTCTATTAGATATAAAATTGAATGTCTATTATTTTATTAAACATATTAATTAAGGGTTATTTTCAAATATAAAAAAATTAGTCAAACAATTTACAAATATAGAAAAAATTTACTGTCTATCAGCGATAGATCGAGATAGAATTTTATCGCTTGAGCGATAGATAGCGATAGAAGTCTACCACTCAAGTTATAGAATTCTATCGTGGTTTATCGCGGATAGAAAGTAAATTTTTTCCATATTTATAAATAGTTTGATATTTTTTCTGTTTATAGTAATTTTCGATTAATTTAAAATATGTCAAATATGCTTAGATTTATTAACACAAAATTTAAGTTGAATGATCTATTAGGTATTTTTAAAAAAAAAGAAAAATACTTAGGTGCATGTTTGGGAACACCTATGTTTGTGCATTCTACCAAATTGTCCAATTATAATTATCCATGTAGCAAATTCTTCTTACTTCTTCTTCTTTCTTTTTTTTTAAAAAAATATTCTAAATTTTTTTATGTATGTGATGAGAGTGAGACACATAAAGATAGATGTTACTCAAGATGCATCTAAATATTATTTTTTTAAATTCATTGACTAATTGAAAAAAAATGAAAGTTTATAAATTTATTAGAAACTTTTTGTTTGTTAATTTTAAAGTTACGTAACCAATATGATTTATTGATTTTCTAAAAAAAAAAAAAAGAAAAAAAAATCAGAATCTCTTAGTTTTTTTTCTTCTTTTTTCTACTAGGACGAAAATTGAAAAGTGGCGGTTGGATTATCAATTCAGAACAACATTTTGCTTATGGAAACAGATTATTTTAATGCAAAAAAGTCAAAAGGCAAGAATAATTATCCCTTAAATTGGAAGTAAATCCGAAAATAATTTCCTAAACAAATATGAAAAATGTAAGAAAATAAAGCTGCTGTTATTTGATGTTGACACAAATCATCTAATTGCACACTAGGCTGTTCAGCACAGGCCAACACCCAGGTTCGTTAGAGTTCTTTGACTTTAATTTTTTTTTTTTTTTTGACTAAAACTTTAGAATTATTGATAGTGCCACTTCGATTCAAATGTCTTTAAAAATAGGCTATTAAATAAATTAGCATTTTTATTATTTATTTATTTATTTTTAATAAAATGACTCATTGATGTGAAATCTGTAGCAATCATCCCATTGTCTTGAACAAATTCAATTCCTTCCACTGCTCAGGACACTTCTTGGTTACCTAATTCGAGACAGTTTTATTATTCTTTTTAATTCATTTTACTTTAAAAAAAAAAACTTTGATGTGATTATTTTCTAATTGCTTGAAATTAAAAAAAAAAAAAAAAAAAATCATGGATGGTCCTTCTTCAAATTAAAAACTGCATCATTCATTGAAAAAACTTAATTGGAAAGATGGCCTAACTCCAAGTTCCCTGAATTGAAGATAAATAATTATGTAAAATTGTTTACTTGATATAAATAGATGATATTTATCTACCTTATTAGAAGAGTTATCGATTGCTTGAAAGAAATCTTTTTTCCATCTCTATAGATCGTTAGGTTTTAACTCTCAATAATTAGAGGAACATTTAGTAAAAACATTAATTAAAATTTATATAAAATAGAGAGAAACAAATTAAATACTCCACCTCATACAAATTTTGTATATTATACCAAAAAAAAATTGAAAACAAAAACAACAATCTCATAATATATGTTTAAATTGAAGACCACATGTATGTACAATGTACAACCTACAAAGTGTTTTAAAAAAAAACTAAGACTCTGTTTTGTAACCATTTTTTTTTCTTTTTGTTTTTAAAAATTAAACTTATAGACACTACTTCTACCTCTAAATTTCTTCCTTTATTGTTTAGTTTTTTGAACAGTTTAAAAAATCAAGTCAAATTTTAGAAATTAAAAAAATAGCTTTTAAGAACTTGATTAAGAATTCAATAATTGTATTTAAAAAAGATGCAAATCATTGCAAAAAAAATGTGGAAGAAATAGACTTAATTTTTAAAAACTAAAAACAAAAAACAAAATAATTATCAATTGGGGCCAAAGTATTCAATTCTTTTTGTTGCACTAATCCGAACCTAACTACTAATAAGTTATATGCTGATCAAATCTCAATTCCAACTAAAAAAAATCTTTAAATGCAAGAAAATCTTCATAACTACATTTATATATTGACTTATAATATAAGTAAATAATTAACTAAAATAGATCCTTTCCTCTTTAAGAAATCTTGATTTTCTTCTTAATAAACTCAAAAGTTAAAGCTTCAAGCAATTCCTCATTTAAACTCTAATTATTACTATCTTCATCTCGGTAATCTAATTGATTTTTATATTTGGTGAAAATCTCTCAGAGAAAAAGGAAAGAAAGAGAGAGAAAGAGAGAAACACCACGTACAAAGCAAAATAAATATTACATAAAACTTACAATATCTTTTATTTGGCAACTAATAAGTGGATCTCGAATACAAGTTTTGTATTAAAAACTCAAACTAATTATACTATAATAAATATAATGATGAATCCCTTCTCAAAACATGTTCATTATATTTAATTAAAGTTGATGCTCATATCTACAATTTTAAAATCAAAATTGGAGAGAAATAGATTATGAAAACTAGAAGTACCCGTAGAAAAGGGAAATAATAGTTAAAAAATTATAAGGAAAGAGCTTGAGGTTGGTAGAAGAAGGTCCCACATGAGTAAAAGTAAGAGGGGATTTTTTTTTTAAAATTATTTAAAAAGCATGTATCTGATGATATATATTTGGCAATGGTGGGGATCTTATAAGTATTAATTAAACGCGTAAGAAAATATGAAATCTAGAAGAAAACGGCCCCCATCGAATCATATATATTGATTTCCTGATACGGATTGAAACTATTTTTACCCAAAAAAAAAAAAAAACTTGAGTTTAAACCCAAAAAAATCTTTTTGTGCTAGTATGTGCACCCCAAGAGACAATTATAAATATAACAATTATATTCAAAGTATTAGCATATATAGCAACATTTTTAAAAAGATTGTAAATATAGCAAAGTCTATCCGTGATAGACTTCTATTGCTGATACACTTTTATGGTGTAGGTAGTCTATCACTGATAAAGTCTATCACGGATAGATTTTGCTATATTGCTGATAGACTTTTATGGTGTAGGTAGTCTATCACTGATAGACCGCGATAGAAGTCTATCACTGATAGATTTTGCTATATTTGCAATTTTTTTAAAAAATGTTGTTATACACTTGGTTGTTATCCCTCAAATTACTACTCATTATAATTACCCTTTAACTAATTAAAATTTTTCATGTTGCAAATATTTTTTTTAAGAAAATTGAATTATAATTTTTTTACTATATTACAAAAGAGTATTACATGATGTTGTTGTACCTAATCATTGCCTTTAAACTCAAAGTGTCAGCATGAGTGCGAAAAAAAATTGTATTATCAACTTCGATGTTAGAAGTTCAATTTTCCTACGATCATATATTGTCAAATATATATATATATAAGCTAACAACATACCTCAACTGACATATAGACATATTAGCTAACCAAGAAACTTTTGTGGTTCCAATTTTTCTGCTTCTATTATACTAAAAAAGAATAGTTTAAACCCAAAGTAATTTACTTTTACTTTTCGGTTGCATATAGTATACTATATAGGACTATTTCATGCATGTTGTGAGAAAAAATGAAGACCAATTGAAGTTGTACACAACATTATTATGAAACCGATTAAAGTAGAGAAAGGGCACGCATGAAATTTTACCTCCCAACACAATGTCAACAAAGGCTGAGGTTAAAATGAATGAAACGTGGGTGTATTGATGGCCATGGAGTGCTCTTGTCCAAACAACATCAATCCCCTATTCCCTCTTTCATATTATATGATTTTTTTTGTCAAAAATAAATTTCAATTCAATTTTCAATAATTTTCTAGTCTATATGTATCTGTTGTGTTTGTTTCAAAATTTCGTCCAATTATTAATTATACATGTTCTGTATTGAGATAAAAATATATATATAGGCGAGATATTCCAACTATTTCTACTTAATTATATGTCAACTTGAACTATATATTTAACCAAGTTTTTTCAGGAATTTAAGGATGAGATATTTCTAAAAGGTTAAATGTTTCGTAGCTTGTAGTTTTAAACTTCTTAGTGATATTTTAAACATGACATCATGAATAAAATAGTAAATTTTGAATATATGACTTTAAATAAGGAGTTTTAAACTTCTTAGTGATATTTTAAACATGACATCATGAATAAAATAGTAAATTTTGAATATATGACTTTAAATAAGGAGTGGGGTAAGGATAGTTTCTTAACTATTAATCAAATATCACTAAAAAAAATATTAATAAAATTATATTAATATCATTTCTCGTCTATCATTTTTAATTTTTTAAAATTTTTTTGGAATTGGTTAGTGGTAGCTCAACATTATTATTATTTTGATAATATATGGTAAAAAAATTTAATATTTGACTTCGAAATCAATATTACAAATTTTATATCGCTCATTTTTACTATTATTATTTAATAGTATGTGAATTGAAAAGATGAAAAGATAACTAATAGTAGAAAAATCCTTTCTGACTAGATGCGAGCAAGAAATATAGAGCATTTCCTTTCATTTGTGATGATGGAAAATAAAGAAAAAGAAAAAGCACATTAGATATACACAATTAGTGGCTAGTGCCAAATATGAAGAAAAAAACAAGGTCCAATATATTGTTTATGATTGAATTTAAGAGCCAAAATCTCACATAATTATTGATTATGTTTGTTGGAATTCAACCGTAAAGCTGAACTCTTGTGAAGCAAGCATATTTTCAAATATGAAATCATATTCACAAACACACACAGCTTACACTTTTTAAATTCAACAGGCCAGTGGGTGTAACAACTTTTCAATAATGTTGAACTAAGTATTTTGTTTCCTCTCCTTATTAATCTGACGCCTTTTTTTTTTTTTTTTCTTTTATTTTCTTTTCTTTTTTGTCTCAATATCAATACCTAATCTGCCAAACTCAAAACAACTTCTTTTTCTCATTTTTCTTCTCATTATAATCTTATATATTTTTCCTATATAAACTCAAATTCTCCCAAGCTTCTCTTCATATCCATCGCTACATTTTTCCCCCCTTAATTACTCACAAAGTTTAAACCAAAAACATATATTTGGCTTTGTGTGCTAATCAGCTATGGCCGCAGCATCATCGCTCAGTGCCACTCTGTCTCTTTATTTGTTTGGCGTTTTGCTTCTGTTTGCTTCGGCGGCCTTGTGCTTGGCCCACCCTCAAACACATCGCCATCAATTTATTGTATGTTTAATTAATTTCTTCTTCATTTTGTACCATTGGTGTTTATATTATTATTTTTTTAATATTAATTTGCATTTTGAAAAATGGAACTAAGTACTAATTAAATGCAGATTCAAGCTACACCAGTGAAGAGGCTGTGCAAAACCCATAATGCCATTACGGTGAATGGGCAGTTCCCTGGGCCTACCTTGGAGGTCAACAATGGTGATACTCTCATTGTCACTGTCATTAACAAAGCCAAGTACAACGTCACAATTCACTGGTAAATCACTCAGTAAAAAAATATATATTTTTAAACACTCAGAAAATAAAAAACAGAGTGTTATTAATTATTATTATTATTACTGCATTTGTAGGCATGGGATTAGACAGCTTAGAACAGGGTGGGCTGATGGACCTGAATTCGTGACTCAGTGCCCAATCAGACCAGGAGGAAGCTATACTTACAGGTAAAGATAGTCCTATATAGTATATTAATAAATAATTAAAATGTCAATATTTGTAATTAACATATGGTTTAATTAATGTAGGTTTACCGTACAAGGACAAGAAGGGACTCTATGGTGGCATGCTCATAGCTCGTGGCTTCGGGCTACTGTTTATGGAGCGTTGATCATACGTCCAAGAGAGGGAGATTCGTACCCTTTTCCAAAACCAAACCGCGAAATAACACTGCTAATGGGTAATAATAACAAATAACAAATAACATTACGTTATAATTACATTACACTATCCTTTAAAAAAAAATAATAAAAAATTACATTATTACAAATTATTATTATCCGTGATTATTAGGCGAATGGTGGGATGCAAACCCCATTGACGTGGTGAGACAGGCCACAAGAACAGGAGCGGCTCCTAATATCTCCGATGCTTACACTTTCAATGGTCAACCCGGTGATCTCTACAAGTGCTCTAGCAAAGGTAACTTTGCTTATTTCTACACGGATCAATACATGGTGGATGGTTAAATACAAAAATATATATATCTTTTAAAATGATTTAGAAAATTGTGTTGGACAATAAAAAATATAAAAATTCAAGATGTACACAATTGTTTTTTTAAGTTCTAAATATATAAAAATTTCTATGGTGCATATTTATACATAGTTTTGTAAATAAAACATCGATTATCATTTTAAATATTGAAGATTTAATATCTTAACCGATAACTATTAACCTAAAAACTTATATATATCTATATACACACATTTTGATATTAATATTTTCTCAATAATAAAAATTATTATTTTTCTTTAAATACTCACCTTCAATAATCTTTGGTTTTAATACTTATTAATTAATTTAAAACAATTAAAATGGTTTTTTACTAACTTTTATTTATTACTATTAAAATTAATTAAAAAATTTCCCATCCTAATACATTTTGCATGAAATACTAAAGTGAATGAACATTAGTAAAAATTTATGGATAAAATAATAAAATATTATAACAAATGGATTAAATAAAAACTGAGTAAAAATGAAATGAAAACTAGACTCCATATCTAAGGATCAAAATGGTATTTTTACTTAGTGTAATTATAGCAATAATCGTATACTTTTTTTTTTCCCAAAAAAATGAAAGAATTGAGGGGGGAAATCGGGTCGGGTCATGATATTCATCATGGAGATGACATTCTGTTTGTGTAATGATGATGCAGATACCGTAATCGTGCCCATAGATTCCGGCGAGACCAATTTGCTGAGAGTGGTAAACTCCGCCTTGAACCAACCGCTGTTTTTCACGGTGGCTAACCACAAGCTGACGGTGGTCGGAGCCGACGCCTCATATACAAAGCCCTTCACCACCTCTGTTCTGATGTTGGGCCCTGGCCAAACCACCGATGTTTTAATCTCCGGCAACCAAGCTCCCTCCCGATACTACATAGCGGCACGTGCGTACCAAAGCGCCCAAAACGCTCCGTTTGACAACACCACCACCACCGCCATTCTCGATTACAAATCCGCCCCTTGCCCCGCAAAAAAAGGCGGCCCCTCCATCAAACCAATCATGCCTTTTCTCCCTGCCTACAACGACACCGCCACCGTCACCGCCTTCAGCCGGAAATTCCGCAGCCCAAGACCGGTCCCAGTCCCAACTCAAATTGACGAAAATCTATTCTTCACCATCGGCTTAGGACTCAACAATTGCCCACGTAATTTCAAATCCAGCCAATGCCAAGGCCCCAACGGCACTCGCTTCACAGCCAGTATGAATAACGTCTCCTTCGTTCTTCCTTCAAACATCTCGATTCTTCAAGCCTTCCAACAGGGGATTCCCGGCGTCGTCACCCCTGATTTTCCGGCTAACCCACCGGTGAAATTCGATTACACCGGCAACGTCAGCCGGTCGCTTTTTCAACCGGTTCCCGGTACTAAAGGGTACAGAGTGAAATACGGGTCCGCTGTACAAGTTGTATTGCAGGACACTAGTATTGTAACTCCCGAAAATCACCCCATTCATCTCCACGGTTACGATTTTTACATAATCGCCGAGGGATTCGGAAATTTCAACCCGAAAACCGATACTAAAAAATTCAACCTCGTTGACCCTCCTCTTAGAAACACCGTGGCCGTCCCCGTCAATGGTTGGGCTGTCATCCGATTCGTCGCCGATAACCCAGGTAATTATTTTATTCTATTAATTAGTTCAAACTCGAAATTCTTTTTCTCTTCCTAATTACTATGAATTATTAGGTGCTTGGATAATGCATTGTCACTTGGACGTGCATATCACGTGGGGGCTGGCGATGGTGTTTTTGGTAGATAACGGAGTGGGACAGTTGCAGTCAATAGAGGCTCCGCCGCCGGATCTTCCCATATGCTAAAGATCTAAGAAAATTAATAGCAGCATCAATCTTTGAAGTTCATTATATGATACCAATTTAAATGTTTTTTTTTTTTTTTGTAGCTTTTAATTAAAATTAGTTTGTGAGTTTTTCTTTTCTTTATTGGTATTGTTTCCCCTGCATTGGGGGTATAGAATATGCTCTGTTTCATTGTTCTTTTTGATTATATAAAGTGGTTATTTGTACTATCAAATAGATTCCAAAATTATTCCATAAGATCTTTCGTACACTTCTTCACAGATCTGTAATTCAAATTGATTTTGATCAACCGAGTCAAAATTTAGAACACCTACTTATAAGTTAACCCAACAGAGAATTCAGGATTAAATAATTAAGTAAACATGTGAATTTTCCCACCCTATTTAAAATGCTAAATATTGGTCAATATTGGTACAACCACACGCTTCTTTTATTTATTTATTACTATTATTATTTATTTATTTATTACTATTATTGGTTGAGTTTAATACTTTTTGTCATTAGGTTTTGAGTCTAATTTCTATTGGGTCTTTAGGTTTCAAAATATTACACGTTTAGTTTTTAAGTTATGATTTTGTTTTCAATTTAGTCCCTAAATTTCAAAAGGTTACAATTTTACCTTTGAAATTTGATTTTTATTTCAATTTGGTCCCTAAGTATCAGGATTTTACATTTTTAATATTAATTTTTCATTAAATACTCACTTCCATTCATTGGCATCAATGTCTATTAATTAATTTAAAATATTATGAAGTGAAATTTTAAATTTAGTGATGAAAAATAGTTAAACTTAATTAATTATAATTCTCTTAATTCTTTTAAATTTATTAAGATACTTTAACACTAAAGATGGAAAAAGAGTATTTAGTGAAAAACGATGTTAAAAATGTAAAATCTTGAAACTTATGGACTAAATTGAAACCGAAATTAAAACTTAAAGACTAAATGTATAACATTTTGAAACTTAGGGAACAAATAGAAACTAAACCTAAAATCTAGGGACGAAAAAGATATTTTATCCTAATTTTAAATCAACTACTTCAATGAATCATTTAAATTAATCCGACACTAAACCAACCATTTTTTTTTTTTTTTGAAGGTGGAAATAAACACACCTATACCAATTCAATTTCATACAAGGAAAAGATTCATCCATTCATTTGGAGTCTTTTGACTTGTTATTCTGTGTATGAAAAATAAATACTTAAATTATTAAAAGGGACAGAAACTTAAATTACAAAGCCACACTTCAGTGAATCTCCCATTTTTCACATTTAAAGAGTTGAAAATATCATTTGAATTCAAAGGTCAAAAATTTTAAAAACACTTTTATTGAAAATAACAAATAAATCAACCATTTTAATGACCCTAGTAAATAGATCCATTTATTTTATCACTATATTCAATTATCAATATATTAATTGTTGGAGGAAACTAAACTGCAACTTCTATCCATAAACATGTTACAATACAGTGTATCAATTCTCATTCTAAGCTTTTAGTTTTGTCAACTAAATTTTTTAAGAAAAATTATTTTAAATAACCAAATGTTTAAAATATTTAAAAATAAAGTAAAATTTCATTGTCTATACGTTCTAAAGGGTAGGGTGAGACTATTTAAAAAAGAAGAAGAAAAACAGTAGAGTGAAACACAAACCCACGAAATAAATGTATTTTAAAATACACTTAAATATATTTCTTTTTCTAATTAACGAGGCTGCGGAAATGACGTTTGCATTGACGTTTTCCAACGTAGTACACTTTGCAAAACATCACCGATGACATGAAGCAAATGTTATTTTTACACGTCAACCTTCGTAATGCCATGTAATATTTCGACGTGGCACTAAATGAACCATATAACGTGGGCCAATAAACAAAAGCTACGTGGCACAAAAGTACAACACAGCGCAAAAATTAGGGCATCATATTCTATTGTTACAGGGAGACCATTGCAAACACGTACCACCCTACGTGCCTTGGGAATCTTAGGGCATATGCCCACTTTATGGGAAAGCTAAAACATTTCTTAAATGGATGATTAAATGGTAAATTCAATCTCTTCGAACATATAAAATATGTAATAAAATTTTTAAAATTTTAATTTTGCTTCTTCCAAAATTTTAAAATATTTAATGAAACTTAAAAAAATGAAGTAATCCATACATATATATATATCGTTGTCGATAGAAATATTAAAGTCTAGATTTTATAAAAACATTGATGAAAATTTTAGAAAATTTTATGAAAATCGATGGAAATTGTTATAATTAGTTAATGAAACTGTGACGGTAAGTGAGTTAGACTATAGTTGATCATTTTAAATCATTATTTTTATAAAGTAAGACAATATTTAGATGTATATTGTAAAATATTTGTGTAAATATCAATGCGAGAACAGAAATAATGGAAAAAATAATTACAAAATTAAAAAACATGAAATATTTACATATAAAATAATTGTAAATTGTTTATTATAAAATGAAATGGATACAAAAATGAAAAACCATACCATTAAACTAACATAACATAACACAATAAGGATAGAAAAATCATAACATTAAAATAAAAGGGATGTGAAAAGCATAACATTAAACATAAACACAACATAATGAAAAAGAAAGAAGAAAAATAAACCTCTAAAAGTAGATAGAGCTTGAGAGAAAACGGGAGGAATATTAAAGAACTCAACATCAATTCAAGTTTGAGGTGAAATAATGTGAAAAATCAATAGAAAAGTTTTGAATGAAAATATATTGTTTCTTAATGGTAAAAGAGAAAAAAAAAATACCATTGAGATAGCATAGCTAATTGTAAAAAGAAAATTAAAATTTCGAAAAATTGGAGGAAAATTGAAATTTTCCCCTACTGAAATTTCAAGCCTATTGAAAACTCAAAATTTTGATGAAAATTTTAAACTTTGACTATATGTAGTATCAAATTTTATGTATAATAAGAATTTTAAATTTTAACTTTAAATTTAGTAGATTAAAAATAGACACAAAATTAAAAACTAAAATTTTATCTAACATATAGTTCAACGTTTAAACATTTATTAAACACTTTTTATAGATTCAAAATCTAAAAATTTCCTATTTATTCATCCCATTCTTAAAATTTGTATCTTTCTAAACTTAGTGTGTTAAATTGATTCCTAACTTCTTTTTTTTTTTTTTTAATTTCAAATTGATCTATTCATTTTTTCCCCCTAAATTCATAGTTGAATTAAAAATGAAATTTGAAAATAGTGATAGAATAGTTTTAAAGTTAGAGTTTATTAAACACATTTTATTCTTAGGTTGCACTTCGATTAACAACTATTTCATTTTTGTTTTCAATTTTTGAAAAATGTGTTGTTTTCTCATATTTTTCTTACAAGGACATATTGAAATTCTGAGCTCAATTTAAAAAATAAAAAATAAAAAAAAACTTTTTTTTTTATTTTTTTATTTGATTAGAAGTTCAAATGTTATTTTAAGAAATTTTGAAACCATGTTGCAGAAATAATGAGGAAACAAGTGTAAAATGTTATTACAAACTAAAAAAAAATAGTTATAAAAAAGGATCTTAAAGATTTATTAAAACATTTTAAAGATAATTAAATTATTTCTCATAAATCTAAAAATTTAAAGACTAAACTTATACCCAAATTGTGCATTTTCATTCAAATTATCTCTATTCATTTATTGACTAAATAATAATAATGTAATAAGTAGAATTGTAGTTTAACTTAATTAATACAATTTTCAAAGTTGGTTGGGGTAGATTAGTGACTCTGAAGGATCTCTCATCCATGTTGGTAACAAGTGCATTAAATTATGATTGGCCTATAAAAGTTTTGGAAGGTGATCAACCCATCAGAATGGTCTTTTATCTTTTATCCCGTCATCAAGCTTTTTAAAGATGCCCCTCTTTGTTGAATCCGATATGATTGAGATTATACATGCCCTCAACGAGCCGTTAAGTGATCTTTTGGAGACAAGAAATGTGATAGATGCTATGGGAGGAGCTTGCGCATCATGCATGTGTCTTTTCTTTTGTTTCTTTGTAAACGTTATTGTAATTTTGTGGCTCGCTTGCTTGTTTGCGATGTTTATTATTATGTTTGGTGCCATGCCTTCTTCTTTTGTTCAAAAAGTGCATGATGCCAATTGGAACTCTTGTTTTTTTGGTTAGTTGTCCTCTATTATCCATGAAGACTATTGTTTGTGGTTAATTTGTTTGGTTTAATGAAATTTTATTTTTTTTTTAAAAAAAATTGTTGGTTTAAGCTAAAACAAATGATTTAATTCATGCTTGTCTGACCAACACCCCTAATTTTCTTTGATTAAATATTTATTTTCCATTTTTGTAAACCCCCTAATCCTTATAATAGAAAAATATTTAGGTAGACTTTGTGCTAGGCTCAACTATCTTTAATTGTTCAACCATAATTTGTCACATGATAAACTCTTTCCTTTAAAAGTATATTTGATTTTTCCTTATGTGATTAAAATGAGATGGACTAAGATTGTTGTATCTTTTAATACATCCAAATAATGCTCTCTTTAATATTTCAATCAATACTTGATAGATCTCAAGATACACTCATATTTATGCTTTTCACTCTAATCATCTTGTTGAATGAAATTTTTTGAACCAATCACAAATTTTCATGTCATTTATTAAATTAATGACGAAATTACAAAATATCAAAAAAAGTAAAAAAATAATATTTGGACCAATGTTCAATTAAGTAAAAAAAGAAAAAAAAAGTTTAATTTGATTCATTGACTACTAAACTCAAAAAACTCAATCTTTTAGATTCAAGAGTCAGATTCATGAACTAAGAAAGTCCAAACCCACTTAACCTAATGGATCAGTATAAATAGAAAAGTTCCATTTATTTTAGGAGTTAAAAATTTGAGACTCCAGATAATTTAAAGAGATTTTTTTCAACTATTATAAAATTTTCTAATATTGAAGACTGCACGTTCACGTGCTACATTCTACATACGTACACATTCAACAAAAAACGAAAAAAAAAAAAACGATTACACAAAACCTCATGCCATACACACAAATGAATATATTTTCTTAAAAGTATAATCTTTCTATATAAAAAATTATAATGTAACAATTAAATGGGATGAAAATAATAAGTATAACATATTGCAACATCATCGCGATGCATAACGGCCTGACGTCTTTTCCAAAGATCTAGGTAAAAAGTGTGATTGGTCACCAAAACAAATAAACCTCGTTTTACCAAAGATAAGTTTGGGGTATTTGAATGTAGGAAAAGTATTAGCATCCTACAACACCATTTTCAGACATTTTATTTTATTATCCAAAATCATAATAAAAATTAATAAAATGAAACTCAATAAAAATTGACTAAATAATTTCCAAGTAGAGATGTTCCAATCAACTTAAGTAGCTCAACTTAGATAGAATTATTATCCTAGTCAATTATACTTAAAAAAATATTTGGTAAAATTTAAATAAACGACAATGTCTCACTGAATTTCAACTTTAAGAAGAAATTATAGTTAAATTTCGTGAGTGACAATATATGTCGATTTATGTTTGGATTCTCCTATGAAATATTTCTCTCTAAAGTAATATCAACTCTGAAAACGTTTAAAATTCATTTGGAATTCACAATTTAAATTAAGCTAAAGTTTATCTTAAGAGCTGTATAGTTAAAGTTGGATTTTTATTTAGAAAATCAATACATAAAAAAAAATTTAAAAAGAATTCTAAATTAAACCCACAATAAATTTTTTTTTTAAAGTATACTACATAGTAAAATTAAAATTTACTTTGCTAATCCAAATTGTAATCTATTTAAGAAGCTATGTTTAAAAAGAATTAAATTCAAGAAATTTGTAAAATCGTAAGAATTTTCAAAATCAAAATGACTAGAACATATAAAGCAATACTAAATTAAAATTCATATTCATCCTAAAGTAAAAGTTTGAATTAAAAGTTCTTTTATAAAAAAAATTAAACTACAATTTGTTTAAATTTGATGCTCAAAATTTATTAAGACTCAAAATCATTTAACAAACTTCTATGTTGAATAAATTAAAAAATAAAGATTTAATGCATTGAGATTGAATATCTAAGGGTGTGAAACCAACTAAAAAAAATATAAGATGAAAATATAATTTTAAAAAAATTGAGATAAAATAAAATGTATAAATTTGAAGATATCTATGCAACATAAATATTTGATAAATGATGAAATTAGGTGAAATAGAGAAGGTAAAATAGAGGGAGAATAAGGAGAAAAAACAACCATAATAATATTTATTAAAAAAGAAAAAAAACTAAAAACTAAAAGAGAAGAGGAAAAGGGAAAATGGAAAAAATTAATTATAATAATATGGAGCTAATCATTTTTTAATAAATAAAAGATAAAATAGAATAAAGTGGGCTCACTATATTTATTAAACACATAAATAAATAAATAATATAATAAAAAAAATACATGGACCATTATATTTATTAAAATAAAAAATAAATAAAATGAAAGGTTACCCGCATCTTTATTAATTATTTCCTCCCTCCTTTTTCTTCCTTCTTTTCTTTTTTTCACTTTCTTTTTTTTTTTTTAATTTTATTTTTGTAAGTAGGTTCATCATCGGTTGCTGTAGATTGTGCTGTAAGTTCGCCGCTAGTCGCCAGAGTGTCGTTCGAAGTTCGCCGGAAAGTTACCGTTTAGGTCTTTTCCTTTTTTTTATACCCAGTTTTTTTTTTTTTTTTTTTTTTTTTTTTTTTCTACTTCTTTAACTCTTTTGTGGGAGTCCAATTTACAGTGGAGCTCTCCTTTGCGGTCGAGGTTTTTATGGGAATTTTTTTTAATATTTATATGAAAAGTCCTTGGTAGGGAAGAAAAGGACCCTTGAGGTCGGGAAACTTCTAGTGCCACGTGCCACTAGTTAAGATTTTTAAAGAGCCACGAAGCGACTAAGAAATCGCCACGTCGTCATTATTTTATTAATTCTAAAGCTGAGGATAAATATCAGAAATGTCTAGAAGAAGGCTATAAATATTTCCTTGCTTTATTTCAAAACTTGTAGATTCCAAGAACCAAAAATCTTCTTCGCCAAAAACTAAGAAACCATTTTAGAGAAACAGAACTTGCGTTAACCAAAGAGAAAAAGAAAAAGCTTCAGAGAATTTGCAGAATCATAGAAGGAAGAAGAAAAAAAAAGGAAGAAGAAACCGCATACTTCAAAAGGGATTCTTCATCTCGTATGACACTAGAGACGATTGAGAGGTTGGTTCTTCAAATTTCCTTTTCATTATTTGTAATTATTCATCTTCTTGTTTTTCCAGTAAATAGTTCACTTCGGAATTGATACTTGACTTGTTGCTTTTGCATCCTTAATTTGCAATATCTAATTCAAATTTTGAGTCCTTGAGATTTGTCTTTTGGGGTTTGCCTAGAAATTAGGTTTCCAGCTTATTCTGGAAGTTTCTTTCTTCCTTCTGATGATAATGTGTAGATTATAAGGAAATTTATTACTCTTCGCTTTCCTTATTTTAATATTGTTTCAATACTTGGGGCTTAAGGAATCTGTGGTTTTATTCATACGATCCGGTCTACTTTTTCCCCCCTTCTTTAGAAAGTTCCAATTACTTGACAGCGAATTGTTTACCTGGGGCTCAAGAAATCTGAGGATTTTAGACTTTTAGTACCTTTTTTTTTTTTTTTTGGTAAAGCAATCGACAAACTGTTTTTCTAATTTCTTCGATTTCAGTTGAAAATGGTCGAGAAAATGGTTCTCAATGATCAATATTCTGATGCAATTTCTTTACCTACCAATTCGATCAGGAAGAGGAAGTCACGGAGTAGACGGGATCGATCGACCGTGGCTGAGACTCTTGCTAAGTGGAAAGCTTATAACGAATGTTTTGATTCTTATAATGATGGAGGCAAGCCAACTCGTAAAGCTCCAGCAAAAGGGTCTAAGAAGGGATGTATGAAAGGTAAAGGAGGACCCTTAAATTCACATTGCAATTACAGAGGTGTGAGGCAGAGGACATGGGGCAAATGGGTTGCAGAGATTCGTGAACCCAACAGAGGGAGTAGGCTGTGGCTTGGTACTTTCCCCACTGCCATTGAAGCCGCTCTCGCCTACGACGAGGCTGCGAGGACGATGTATGGTCAAAGTGCTCGTTTAAACCTTCCCAAGATAAAAAACAGAGGGCAACTACAGGGGATTCTTTTGGAAGATTACTTGGGACTGCGTAACTCAGATTCTTCAACTGCTACTTCGACATGTTCTGAATCTATGACTACGACGTCGAACCAATCTGAGGTCTGCGTGCCCGAGGAGTTCGCAATGAGGCCACAACTTGTGCCCTCAAACATTAAGATTGAAGATGGGGAAGGTGAATCGAGGACCCGGGATCATGGTGATGACACTGCGACGCCGATGTGCTTAGAGAATCAAGTGAAACATGAGGATTGCCATGATCGGGCAGCTGTATTAGGGACTGAGTTTCCTAGTTTGGATCAGTTGCAGAGCTTTCAAATGGATGAAATGTTCAAGCCGAGGACCGGGAATCAGGCTGATCATCTGGCAATGCCAATGAGCTTAGAGAAGCAAGTGAAGGATGAAGATCTCGATGCTGTATATCGTGATCGGAGCAATGATCAAGCTGTCTTGTCAGAAGCTTGGATCTCTAGTCTAAATGATTTACCAAACTTTCAAATGGATGAAATGTTTGATGTGGAAGAGCTTCTAAGCCTGATAAGTAGTGACTACTCGTATGATCCAACAAGCATCTTGAAGGGCAATGCAGATGGCTATACTAACATGGCACCTTCACAAGTTAGCAATCTTGGGTCTGAGAAGCCGTCAAGTTGGTCATACCAATTCCAAAATCCCGATGCGAAGCTGCTCGGAAGTCTCCAACAGACGGAGCAAGCTTCGGCTGATGTCGACTACGGATTTGATTTCTTGAAGCAGGGGAGGGAGGAGGATCTGAATGCGGCAGCAGATGATTGTGTTAGATACCTGAACGAGATGGGTGATTTAGGTTTTTGAAGGGCATTTTTTGATGGACTAGGAGTAAAAAAAACCACAATAAAATTGCTGACCTCTCTATTTGTGTTTGTGTAAAATACATTAGTATTTGAAGCTGACAAATTCTCCATAGGTTTTAGTTTGGAGAATATGTGACGCTTTTCTGATATAAGCGAATCACATACCAAGTTATTTACAGCTACCTTTATTTAGATCTAACAATGTTCTTTCAATTAGTGTAATAAACGTTTGCCTGCATGGGGCTTCTTCATTACAAGGATCAATAATGAATCGTTTTGCTCTTGTGAATTTGTTTTTTGGTATTATTAGTTAATATACATGGTTAGAAAGTCCTTACTTGGTTAATAAGTTACTATTAGTTTTACCCTCTGTACTGTATATATAACACTTTTTTTATTAATGACTTTTGTGCCATTATTTATAATATGGTATAGAGCAATAACTTTGCTCTCTCCACGTTTTTCTTCGCCTTCGAGCGTTCTTCTTCTTCCTCCCCATTTGCAACCTAAATCTCTTAAGAGATAATACGATTGAAGCTACGAATCCTTCAAATTGCTGCGTCGCCCCTATTGTGATGCCTTCCTTCAAGATTTCTAGTATGCGTATTTCTTATATCACTTGAGTTTCTTCAATGATGAATAAGAACTTTTTCGTATACAAAATTTTCCCTCGAGGTCATCAGAATATTGATTCAAATTATTTTATCATTTTTGTACATGCTTATCATATCATTATAATTCAAAATTGTCGTTGGTCTTACTTTTCTAGTGCAATTTTGAGCACTTGGATAGCTATTTTCTCTTTTTTTTTTTTTTTTTTTTTTTTTTTTTTTTTGTCAAGACTTTTGTTGTTGATGAAACCGAAAAATTGCATTATCATTTGAATTGAATGTAGTGGATTTCTTCGTTTGTCTTTTATTTAATTTTTTCTTATCTTAGGGCAGATCCTCTCTAAATTGATTATTAGATTAATTAATAATAAATTTAGAAATCAGTGGTTCAAATTGTTCTTCGAATAAATTGACACCAAAAGAAGTCTTCTCTTTGAGGAAACAAATTTTTATTAAGAATGTACAAATATGACATCTTTTTTTTTTCTCTTTCAATACATATTCACTTTTCCTCACTCTCTAAATTTCTTTAACTAATTCTCATAGTTTTTTTTCTTCTTTTTTCATAACGTTAGAGTCCAATCTAAGTTCTTGAATCTATAACATCGTCTAGGATTTTTTTTTCTTTTACTTATATATTCTTATGTGAAGGTATTCGAGAATTCCTTAAAGTCTAAAGAAATGCTAGGATATTTTTAGAGTATTTTTCATGAGATATTTATTTACAATCTTCTAGATAAGTTTAGAAATTAGAGATGTCTAATACTTAACACTTAGTAGTCGGCAGATACTTCAAGAAATTTCTAAAATGGTTAGTGTTGCTTTCTACTTTAATAAATTTTAGTTCATTTTACTCATTAACCGAGTGACACATCTTTATCATTTGGATTCACAAAAACGATTCACTTTTTCAATATCATTTTAAAGTTTTTTTGCCTTCTAATTTGATTCATGTTATTAGCGAATTTGATATGATTAAAATACTTGCATCATTTTTTAACACAATTCATTCAAACGATTCAATGTACGCCAATTTTAATAAGTTTTCATACACTTCTCTAAGTTGTAAGATAAAATCATGTAAAAAGGTTTATTTACTTCGTTATCTTTTCTTATATATATCCTTTTTTTTTTTGTAGGTTGTACTAAGTTCGAAGATCTTCTAGTTTTAGGCTGTAAGATGAGGCCAAGAGGTTCATTTAATTTCCTTTCATTGGTTGTACTAGGTTTTCTAAGATGAGACCAAAAGGAGTGATTAATGTGGGCAAAATTTTCAATAGGCTAAAGCTAAAAAGTTGTCATTGAAGCTAATATTTGGGTCGGTTAGGTGTAAGATAGTTATCAAATTTAAGGGTGAAAGCGATGAGGATGCAAAGGTGCAATGTATGAAGATAGAACTAATTTTGCAAATTAATTGCTTTCTCCAATAAATTTGGATCTCTTAAAAAGGTAAAAGGCTCGATTCATTTCAAATTTTGATAATGTATAGTGATAATATTACTTTTATTTGTGTTTTATTTTGAAAATTTTTTACAGATAGTAAAAATGTCAAACTATTTATAGAAAATAGTAAAAAAATAAAATAAAATAAACATTGATAGACTTATATGAGCATCTATCATTTCTATCTTTATAGATCCTGATAGACTTCTATCAGTCTCTATCACAACTATCTAAAAATTTTACTATTTTGAATAGATAATTTCTTTACTTTTTTATTTTAAAATTTTTTCTTTATTTTCTATTATTTATTTTCATGAACAATACATTTTATTTAAAAGAATATTAAAGTTAGAAGGTTTTCAAAGTTAAAAGTTTCAAAATCTATGGGTATAATTGAAACTTATTCGAGAATTTAGAGATATCTTGAGTATAATTTAACATTTTTTACCATCTATTTTAAGAAAAATATTTTTAGAATCTAAACAATATTTTGAATACTAGAAAATGGTTAAAAAAAATGTTTTTGTTAAAGCTCATGAAGTTTGGTTAGAAGTATTTTAAAATGGTGGAATTTTGTTTATATTTTTAAAGTAAGCACAAGTATTATAAAAAACATCGAATGGATCCCAAATTTAAGATTTAAAAGATGAAGTTTTGGTATTTTACTTTGTAAATTATAGTATCATATAAATTGCAAATTGTTGTAAATTAAAATATCAAGTAAAGTGCAAATTGTTATTAATTAAGAATATTATTAGTCACTGCAGGAATTTATTTCTTTCCAACACCTAATCAATTGTATATGTTCTCGAAAGACCAATCATACTATCGAAGAAGACATGATCATTTTATAAAATCATAGTGGATGATTTTTAAATATATATTTAACATTAATTTCTTTCCAACGCAATTTGTTTACATTTTTCTTGCAAAAAAAAAAAAAAAAAAAAAAAAAAAAAAACAATTTGCGTTGATAATTAATATCTTTAATAATTAAACAAATTGATATTTATTTTATTAAAAAGCAAGTTGATTTTTCTTAAGAAAATTAGAATTATCCTATGATTTTAAAAGTTCGAATGTAGTTTCTACATTAATAGTCTCCTATGGATAGAATTTTCTCAAATAATTTTTTTGAATCTAAATTATAATTATAAAATGTAGGACTAAATTCCACCACATTAACAATTTAATAAAATAAAAAAAGAAAGAAAAAATGGCGTAGGATCGGTTGTGTGGTATATAAAGGGAATGGAAAATGATTATTTTGCATGTTGCAAGGTTAGGTGGAGGCCGATTCAACGCAATTTCAGTTCAACGGCTTCTTCATCTTTATTGAATCTAGTCATATATTATAGTATTATACACTAATTAAATTAATTACTAGATCTTTTTGGTGGACTTGGTAAATATAAAATAGTCTCTATATTTCTCATCTCAACAATTGCCTACTTGATTTTTCTTTTAAATGACATTAACTTTTATCTTCCTCAACTTTGATTATATTATTGTAATTTCTTGATGTTAAGAATTTCAATAATAAATTGTTCTATAATTTTTTTTAGTACGGAATAAGTGAGGTAGGTAGATCTGAAATGTATTCTTAAATAATAGGTAGTATGCTTTTATTTTACTTATTTTTAATGTCATTAATAGTAAATAAAATTATCGATTTTTTACTACCATCGCACATGTAAACACACTTCTTAAAATAAAGACAAATGAAGTATATAGTAGAAAGTACCTAAAATGTCATTAGAATTATTTCATAAGTTTTTTTTTTTTTTTTTTTTTTTTATCAAAATGATATAATATTCATATTTAAAGTTTAGAGATTAAATTTATAATTTGATCTTATTTTACATAACGTGTTGTTATTAGTCCATGACTTTAAATATTGTAATACTTTTTAGATATGACCTTATAATTTTTTTTTTTTTTTAACTAAAGACGTTATATCTGAAGACAAAAATTCTAAACTAGAAATGTTAAGCATAAATTTAAATAGTGGTTAAAAGTGTTGTTTTTAGCAATTTTTAGATAAATAACTAAATAGTGGTTAAAAGTGTTGTTTTTAGCCATTTTTAGATAAAGAATTAATTATATAACTTAATTAAAATTATAAATAAAGTAATGAATTGAATTCCACCTTAGATTTTAGGTTCCATTATAAAAAATAATAATAATAAACTCTTTGTTGTAAATCAATAATCTCATGGAACTAGATGATACAATAATTAATTTTTAGAATATAGTATGATGGTAATTTACGAGTATTTATAAACTCAAAACAAAAACAAAAAGTATTATGAACTTAATAAATTTAAAAGTACCCTACGAAATATTATAGAAAAGCTGAACGAGTGATTAAAAAAATACACGGTTATGGAAATTACTATTCTAAAACAATGCATTTTACTAAGGACAAGATTATTATATAAATGCACCTCATTTTTGGACCGTTTGATGTACGAGAAAAAGAAAATTATGTACTTCAAATTTATATTTTGTAATTTTTAGGTGACATATTTTTAAAGAGTTAGTGATGAGTGATAATTTATCTAGAAAACCATTTCGTTTTTTATTGTTTGTTTTTAAAAATTAAGTATATTTCCTTCTATTTTTTTTACAATGATTTACATGTTTTTTAGTATAAGAGTTGAATTCTTAGCCAAAAAATAAAATTTACATGTTTTTTAGTATAAGAGTTGAATTCTTAGCCAAATTTAAAAAATAAAATACAAGTTTATAAAAAATACTAGATAAGAAAGCAAGACATTTAGAGGTAAGAGGAGTTTTATAGACTTAATTTTTTAAAACTAAAAACAAAAAGTCAAATAGTTACTATACGAGACTTTAATATTTTGCTAGAATTTTATAAATTCAAAAAAAAAAAGTAAAATATTTGTGACAAAATAAATCATTGTTGACTTAAACTTTCGATAAGTTGTTTTTTTCTCGTTTGATTAGTTCGACTATATATATATATATATAATATATATATATATAGTGAGAAATTTAAACTAAATCTTTTAATAGAGACTATAACACCCTAACAAGTTGATAAAAAAAAATCCACTATTAATAGAGAAAAAGCAATTAAAAGTCATCTCTCATGATAGATTCAATAGAGACTATAACATCCTAACAAGTTGATACAAAATTTTTTTTTAAAAAAAAAATCCACTATTAATAGGGAAGAGGAAATTAAAAGTCATCTCTCGTTATAGATTCTATACGAGAGATTGTAGGATCAATTTGCCTATAATCTATAGCTCTCTCTTTATAGAATTAAATTTATAAAAGTTGGTGGCTGATTAAGGTGCAAATTTATACTTTTTATTGTCTTTCTTAATTAACTGACCGGAAAATTAGAGAAAAAAAAGAGGAGTAGATGCTTTTAGAATACGGCAAACCTTAATCATAGCGCCTGCGTTTCCTTATTAATTAATTGCTTATTGTGATTATTAATTAAAAAGTATTATCTAATGATGAGAAATAATTGCAGAAGGACATTTATTAATTGAAGTTGCAAGTATTTTCTAACCCATTAAACAATCCAGTTTCGTGGAGACAATTTTAATACAAAGGAATCCTGGAAATACATTTTTCAAGGATTTAATTTAAAATATGAGTATTTTAAATAGATTTTAAATAGTTTAAATAAAAATGAGTTTTTTTTAAATTTTTTTTTTTCAAATCAATCCAAACGGACCTTAATCTCAAAGAAATTATTAGTAAAAAAAAACATTCCATAATTAAATTCCATTTCTATTTTTATAATATGTGGGAGCGACGAAATCGAATCTCTCACTTCAAGATTGATAGTAGAAGTACTATGCTAGTTGAGTTAGGTTTATTTTAGCAATTAAATCTTATTTTTATTAATATCTAATGACTACCCATTACTTCATCTCGATTTTTTTTTTTTTTTCAGTTTTCACATCAAACCTAGTTGAAGTCATATATATAACTACAAAAGGTATTTAGTTTAGTATTAAAACCATATCAATATTATTTTTAGTTGAAAGAGGATTTGAACTTTTAAATTTCTAATGGAAGGTTATATATACTTTATATTAGTTAAGTTATGCATATGTTAACTTGTGATATTAAATTTTTTATTATAATATAATTATTATTTATAAAATTACGTTGATCTTGTTGTTGAATAAAATAATGATTACAAACTTAGTTCGTGTATAATTAATATATATATATATATTTTCAAAAAAAAAAAAAGTGACCAAATAAGTTCCCAATGAAAAAATGAAAACATAAATCCTTATAGAGTTGTTTGAATTTATGTATGAAGTCTTCTTATTATTATTTTGCTAAACTACTATTTTGGTATCTATATTTTGAAGTTTGTTCAATTTTAGTCTCTGTATTTTCAATTATCCAATTTTAGTCTCGATACTTTTAATAAATCTCAAATTTGGTCCTTCAAAATTAAATTCTTACCGAAATTGGTTAAATAATAATAATAATTTTCATAAAAAAATATAATATGAATATATTTTCAAAATTTATAGTAAAAATGTGAATATATAGATACAAAAGGTTTTTAGAAAATCAACAAAACATTGAAGACTAAATTTAAGATTTATTGAAAGTACAATGACTAAAATTGAACAACGGAAAGTATATAGGATAAAATTGAATAAATTTCAAAGCATATGAACCAAAATGGTATTTTTTTTTTTAATTTCAAATCTTAAGCAAGTATTTTTGTTTAAATAAACCTTAAGCAAGTATTAAGTGCAATGTTATTATTCATTTATTTGTATTAACATGATTAACATTCTATTATCAATTGGAAAAGAAATGTCAAACTAAATGAAATTTAGAAATAGGCGAAGAGATAAAATACAATGTGTCTATAAAAAAATGTCAATAATGATAAACATTTTGAAATCTTAATTTTATGAACATTCTAATAGAAATGTCAATCCTGAAAAAGTCCAATTAATTAAAAAATCATGAAAATTATTTGACTAAAAAATACATTCTATGAATCTTATATATATTTATTCAACTATCTTATGTATAAATTAGTGAATTATGCACTTATTATTATATCAAATGTTAAATGGTACGAATTTCTATTAATTAACTTTTTGTATTCGTTATATCATCTAGACATTTTTATACTATATTTTAAAAATTGATAAATTATATTAATGCGATGATGAATATGACATAAATACATCCTGTATCAGGCTTCAATTCCTCACTCTTGTTTTAGATTGGTCAAGAATAATTTGAAAATTTGGGGGAAATGTCAATTTAAGAGAACAAATTGGTATATTTAATTTGGTAAAAGAAGGAAAAGTTAAAGGCAGCGACAAGAGAATGTACCTTCTCTGGTTCTAGAAAAGTCCTTAAACGTCGAGAATTTTATAATCATATAAATCGTGGGAATGGCAAAGTTGAGGTTTGAATTGGAAATAAGGTGGAATTTAATTTTGCACCGAGTCCAAACAAAGGGCTTGCAAGTTGCTAATCCCACTTGCAATTCTATGCAACTTTGCAACTGCTAAAATTAAGTTCTAATAACAGCAAATTTCAATTGTCATCACGCCGCCGTTAATCCCAAAAACCAATTCATTCCGCCGCCGTGCGCGGTCATCGACCACAAACATGCGGTGGCGTCGGACCAGTGCAGCTCCGTCGTGGTGCAGACCATCGACGCTCCGGTGGCCGTGGTATGGTCGTTGGTCCGGCGATTTGACAACCCACAGACGTACAAGCACTTTCTGAAGAGCTGCCGGATTGTCGACGGCGATGGCGAAACGGTTGGAACGGTGCGTGAGGTGCACGTGGTGTCAGGTCTGCCAGCGCTGTCGAGTAAAGAGCGGTTGGAGATTCTGGATGACGAAAAGCACGTGCTGAGCTTCAGCGTCTTAGGAGGGGACCACAGGCTGAAGAATTACCGGTCGGTGACGAGCTTACACGTGCCACCGGGAGGCGGAGGAACGGTGGTTGTTGAGTCGTACGTGGTGGACGTGCCGCCGGGAAATACAAAAGAAGAAACGTGCGTGTTCGTAAATACGATCGTGCGGTGCAATTTACAATCGTTGGCTCGATTATAAGAGAATATTGCCAAATCAAAAATGAAAAGTATATAAAATTCGTATACTATTTTAGGCATTATAATGTGGATAATCAAACACTAAACCGCGTCAGATTTTTTCCTTTTGTTCGATGTAAACCCACTTTAGCTTGCATTAATACTTTTTTTTTTTTTTCTTTCTTAACGGTAGATATGATCTTTATGAATGACTGGGCTTTTTGAAATTTATGGAAATTTTATGCCCTTTTTTTTAATCTTTATGTATGTGAAGGTTTTTGAACAGGTGGTGAAAAATGAGAATGTAAATTTATATACGTTTGTTTTTGTCTATTGTATTATTATATATCTATATATGTATAGATATTATCGTTTTGGATGTAAAAGTGATGGAATATTGAATTTTTCGGTGTTTGTTTCATGGAAATAGCATATTTATCAAATTACGGTGTTTATTTTAAGGGAATAGCATAATCCCCTCCAAATTCCTATTAGAATGGAAATATCTAATTTTGAGAGCCTTTACTTAAAAAATCTAGTAGTTTAAATATAGAAAGGAATGAAATGAAATAATAATGAATTTGGGGGGTTTTTGAAGAATTCAATGTTTAAGGAGATGGGGTCAGATTCGATGAGTTACCGCCATTGAAATTTTGGAATAGGGGAAACAACAATCACTTGCAAGTTCCAACTTGGCTTGGGTTTTTACTTAACTCATCAACTTGTCCAAGAGGATTAAAAAGATTCTTTTTTAATTATTTTCTACGAAATGGCAACTTGCTATTTATTTTTGTGTTTTCCATTTTTTTAAAAATATTTATGTAATTTATAGCTGTAATGAGAATATGGAGCTGCAAGTTGTTTTGCAACTTTGTGATAAACAATTATTTTTAATGCTTTAATTTTCTTTTTCTCTGAACCACAAAAGAAATTGAAACCGCCAGCAGGACCTTTTTTTTTTTTTTTTTTTTTTTTTTTTTTTTTTTTTTTTTTTTTTAACCAACGTTTATCATGGCTGTTATTATTTTATTTTTATTTTCACTTTTTTTTTTTACTAAATTACAATTTAGCCATATTTTGAGGGTATAGGATGAGGTTCAAGGATCCCCTATGACAAAAATTTCAGCACTTTTTTTTTATTATTATTTCTTTTAATTAAATATCAAATAATGTATTTAGGCTAATTAATTTGTTAGATATGCTAAATAGTTCTTAATTATCTTTTAAGGAATTTTAAATTTTGTCTTTTAATTTTTTGAAATTCTCAAATTTACCTCAATTAGGAGAAAAAAAATCTAGCAGCCAATCAACTTTTTCTTAACAAATAACGATTAACATATATAATCTAATTGACTTTAGTTTTTTTTTTTTTTTAACAAAAACATTATTAGTAAAATTAAAGAGTTTTAAAGGATAAAAGATGAAAATGAGAAAAAAAAATAGGAAAATTGTTGTGTATAGAAAAAAAGAAAACTAATTACACATATAAAAAAAAGTGTACCTCATGCTTTTCTATTTCTTCTATATGTGTAATTAGTTTTATTTTTTTCTATTTGTGAAAAGACCCCCAAAAAAATATATATTATGTACCATGGCGTATATACTTTGAAACAAATTTATTTCTAAAGAAAATGTGGCTAAATTGTAAATTTGATCCATAGTTTGGAGAAAAAAAATTAGAATTTTGTGTTTTTGATAAAATTCTCATGCATATTCTTACAGTAGAAACTATTTGAAAATTTTATTGAACCATAAGAATTAAATTGTAATTATAAACTATAGTGACTAAATTTTATGGACCAAATTTGTAATTTAATAAAAAAAATTATCGTTGATGGCAAAATCTGGACAAGAAAATTTACCCGACCTTCATGAATTTGTAATTTAAGGACAAAAGACGACTTGCAAGACAAAGAAGAAGAAAACACCGATGTAGTTTGCCACAAGACCTCCAATGCTTAAGTCAATATTTAGCAAAGGATCGGAGCAAGCAAGAAGTAGGGAGAAAAACTTACCTTAGATGTGTTGCCTATGACCACTTATTTATAGTGGGGTGGACTTAGGGTTCCAAATCCAAGTGGGATTTAGCCGACTAAGGGGGTTTGGATCATGGTTTATGAGAAGCAAGCCTTTAGGGATGAAAAATGGCCCGCTCAAAGACGAGGCGAGCAAGTTGGGCCAAATGATCCAATTCGCCTTGGCCATGCATGGAGGGCAAGTTGGGCCTTTTGGCCCAATGCCTCTCCTTTCTTTAGTTTTTTTTCCTCCGCCCATTGGCTTGTTTCTTACACTCCTCTTGTCTGTCATTGTTTCGATTTTATCTTTAACAGCTTGTCTCTTTGAGCTCATGATTCTTGGTCCAAAAGTGACCAATAAAATTAGCCCTTGCTCCCTAGTTGGAACAATTTTATTAGAGTTCAGCCTTGATTGATCTCGACTTGGGAGTAGTATTTTTTTGATAGTCTCAGTCCTACATAATGTGCACCCTTGAAGTTTTGGGCTACCAAATGTTGAGAATCAAAGGATTTTTTTTTTTTTAAAAAAAAGTTATTTGGAAGAACCTATCAAGCTTGTTGGCTGATTTTAGGTTTTCCTTACTTCAAAGGCTCGAGGGTTAGTAATCCCTAGACTATTCATGAAATTACCCTATCAAACCCCTTAGGGCTAATTTTTGGGCTTTCCTTGTTTAAAGGCTTTAGAGTTCTCAATCCCCGAATTATCCTTCAAATAACTCTATTAAGTCCCTCTAGGGCTATTTTTTGAACTTTTCTTGGTTTAAAGACTCTGGTATTCTTAATCACCAGATTCTCCTTGGAATGACCCTATCAAGCCCCCTAGGGCTAATTTTTGGGCTTTCCTTGGTTCAAAGACTCGGGTGTTTTTAATGATTGTCACTAGATTATCTTTGGTGAAGGGATCAAATCCAGTACACGGAAGCATGTGATCGCTATGTGCTTTTGATTTTGTTTTGAAATTCAGAATATAGAAAAGAAACATACAACATGTTTAATACAATTAAGCATGCATTCTACAGAGATAAGACAATCGAAAAGAATTTTACCTTTGGAGACACCTCGTTAAACCTTCTCCACGATCGTGTTGCACTCGCTCTTAATGAACTAATCTCCCAACGAACAGTAATGCCACCAAAAGTGTCTTCCCTGCTATTTTCTTTGGCGGATATAGTTGTGGAAACCCTTTTGAAAGTAGGAATATATATTGCAGAGAGAATGCTTCTCTGTCAGGTTAGAGAGAATGAAAGAGTTATGTGGAGATCAGGGATGAAATTTTTGCATGAAAATTCCAGTAACTTCATAATTGCAGGCTTTCTGCAGTTTTAAGGGCAGAGAACCCTCTCTCCCCTTGCAGGGGAGTTTAATTTTAATTTAATACAATAAATATAATTTAATTAAATTAAAATTAAAATCAATAATATAATTAAATTAATTTAAACAAATGAATAACAATATTTAATTAATGATGTAATTAAAAATCTAATATTTAATTTTAAATTTTAAATCATATTCAAATGTACCTCGCTCACATAGTATATACTTTTAATACGAATTTCATCATATTAATTTTAACCTATGGTTTTAATACGAATCCAATTCATATTAATATTTGAATCTTGTTCAAACATTCAATATTCTCATATTTCATTCAAATTAACTTTACATTATAATGTATTGATACATGCCATGAAATATATATTTTAAGGCTTTATTTTAGTTTTTTTTTTTAAAACAAAAATGGTCTTTTGAAAATGTTTTAAATCCCAAATTATGTTCTAAATAGATAAAATGAATAAGTATAGGTACTTTGAATGCTTAAAATGTATTTCTATAAGTTTGGACTTGTTTTAGAAGCTTTTTGTATTTATTTTTGGTTGTTTTGCAGAAAATGTCTTCGATGTGCCTGCATCACCAAATTGATGCAACCCACATCAAAACCCTAATTTCTAGAAATGTTGGACTAGCATTTTGCAGTTGCAAAATACTCAGTCTTTAGTCGTTCTTCAGCACCGCAACTGATTGGGAAGCTCTGAAACATGGATTTCGACCCTACCTAACCTTTTTGAAGCCTATAAACGAGAATGAAGTCATCTCTTCAAGCATCCAACTCTCTTCCACTCGCAATTCAATTTATCCAAGTAGTTTCCCCCTCAACATTCCAGCACTTCTCTAAGAATGAGAGTTCCTTGGGAGATATTAGGTTAAAACCTCTGGAGACATTCCAGTTCACCCGTAAGGATCGATCCTTGAGAAATGAAAATCCATTCCTGGGAAGCTTAAGAGAGTGAAGAACCCATTCAAGGGGTGTTACTGTATTTCTAGCATTTATTTTCATTTCCTTCTTCTTGTTAGCTCCATTCTTTGCACATTCATATTGTAATTGTGATTATCGAAGCAATGAAATTGAGTAATTTATTCTTAATAATGAGCTAAACTACTAAGGGGTTCAACTATTAACAACCGAAGACTTGTCGAAAGGCATTCACTCTCAAATAATTTTTCTTTCTACTAGGCTCGTGACAACAGTAGTCTGGGTCGAACATGTAATAGAAGGTATTTAGTGCAATATAAGGTATTTCATAAATCATGATTACAAAAGAGATCAAATTTAGTGCTCCAAAAGGTGGTCAATGAGATTATGTCATCCTAAAGAGCTGGGTTTGAGTTTTTTTTTCAATGCCTTGGAACGTTCATCTATTCCTTTCAAGCCAAATACTCCACAAAGCAACAATTATGATATTGCTCCATAAGATTCTAGCTTTTGAGTTCATTTTGAGATACTTTAGATAATCGACTAAAGCATTCAAAGAAAGGGAAAAACCATTGGTAACCACAACTTTAAGTCGGTCCCATATGAAGGTGGTTTCCGAATTGTTACTACATAAAACATGCCAATTAGGATTAAGATGCAACGAGGGATATCTCGCTTGACATTTATCGATAATATTAAAACCCAAAGAAAGAACTTGCACTTTTTGGACATAATAACAGACCACATATTACCAACATCCAAAATGAAAATATTACGAATATGTCCTTTGAGTCTACTCATCTTTCCGTACACCCATATCTCCTTTTATAATTCCTCTTTTGATCTCTTAATAATTTTCCTCCTATTATCATATCCTCAATTCAATTTATATGCTTTTAACCAACCTTAAAATTACCTACTCCTTATGGGGGACTAGATTAAAATATATTTAAAATTTTGAGGATCACAATGATAATTTTAAAGGTGAATAGAACCAATAAAAATTGAGGAATAAAAATGAGATTTAAACATAAAATTGAATTAAACGAGGTTAAATATATAAAAATCCTTCTTATGGTTGATAAATTATTGAATTATTTTTTAATATTTCTGCGGTTACTTTGATATTTTTACTTGACAGCAACCTCAAGAATTGTACTAAAAAACAAACGTTGAACTTCCATATCAAATCTTCAGCCAGACCAAACTCATCAGTATTGGTGTAATTTCAGCAGAAAAATACACAAAACAGAGCTTGCATAAGTTGCTTTTTCGGAGCAATTTCTTTGCACGAAACGTCAGAAATTGTTTTATTATATATTAAAGAAAGTGAATAAACCTTTAATTTCAATTTTACATTGTTTTAAAATTATTTTTTAAGTTCGACAATATGTGGGCAATGGACCTATGCTCAATGAAACTTTTAGGTTTAGGATATTACTACTGTTTCATCCATTTGTTATTTAATAACTTATTATTCTTTAAGGAGATTTTTACCTGAAAAATCATTTCTACATTCTTTATTTCATAAAGATTTTAGATTTTGAATTATTTTAGCTTTAATTTGGAAGCTTTTAGATTTAATTTTAGACAAATTTAACATTTTCACTATTATTTCAAAAATTTCAAAATATTTACTTCGTTTCTTAGTAACATCATTTTTTGAATTTTAAATTTATTTTTATTATTTATTTATTTCACTTTATATTCATTTAATGCATGCTATTTTAAATTAATATTTCATAGATTTTGTTTATTTTCTTCCACATTTCTACTTGAAAATCAATCCCCTCTCTATTCAGTTTTCAATTATATGTCAAATATATCAATAATATACTTAAAAATGTAAATATACATGGTATATACCATGATTTATTTTTTGGTGTGTTTACAAATATACTGTAAAATGTAAATATACGTCACATATATTGTTCGATATATAAAATGATATATTATACAAATTATTGTTATGCACTTGTTTTTTTTAACAAGTTTATATAAAGAAAAGAGAGATGTGCACTCAAATATCTCAATGAGGCTGATACATCCCTAGCACCCTCTTCTTGCCTTCGGTCCAGCTGAACAAGATATCTTGTTTATGCATTTATCAAATATACATTATGATTTATTTCTAGAAAATTCAAATATGAAATAAATTTAGGATTATTCAAAACTATTGAAAATCAATTATGAGTGGATTGAAGAAATTTTATTTTTGAACGATTTAAATATATGAATATAATTAATAACCTCTCATTCAAATCTTTTAAAGTTTACTGTAACCCTCTCTTAGTTAATCTCTTTTATTTGGATGGTTTGATTATGCTTAATTTCAAACTTTTATTTAAAGTGTGTATATATATAATTCCATGATAATTCATTCTTACTTTTAATTTTTTTTTAATTGGATGATTTGATTGTCCTCTTAATTTTAAACTTTACTTTAAACTAATTTTTTATTATTTTTTAAAATATCGTGATAATTATATCTTAGTTAAAGAAAAATTATTTTCTATTCATTTTTAAATTTTAATTATAATTCTCTTGTACTTCATTTTTTTATTTAGATGATTTAATTATCGTCTTAAATTTTAATTTTAATTTAAACTAAAATATTATTTGTTATCTTTAAAAAGACTCTTTTACTTTGGTTGGGATGATTTGAGTGCTGTCTTAATTTAAACAAAAATATTTTTATATTTTTTTTAATACTGTTATAACCCTCGTTTAAAATTATTTTGAATTGTGGTTCAACTATTGTTTTATTTAATAAACAAAAAAAAAAATACAAATATATCTTTAAAATGTATAAACAAATATAATGCATATATATATTTAAAACAAGTGTACATCACTTTATTGTTTGGTTAATAACAAACAATTTCGTCGGAAATATCCTAAATCTCAATAAAAAAAAATCTAATAATTTAAATTATTATTAATCAAATAATGTTTAATATTAAAAAAATTAAATATCAAACTATTTACAAATATAGAAAAATTTCATTGTTACACTGCAACAAAATTATAGAAAAATTTCATTGTTACACTGCAACAAAATTCTATTGCAGTTTATAATCACTAATAGATAGTAAATTTAATATTATATAATCCTTTAACAAATTCATGTTAAATCATAAAGGTAAATTTAATATTATATAATACTTTAATAAATCATTCCATTTGATATGCTATGATACTTTGTTTTTATTTTGAATGGAATTTAAAACAAATAGTTGGATTAATTTTGTTCGTGCCTGTATTTTTTACTCATCTTATTTTTCACATGTTATCTATCAATGATATGCCTATGATACTTGATGATACAGACCGTTATACGACAAAGAACGCAATTGTAGTAGGTGCATTATGTTCTTTGTATTTGATCGTACTTCATTCCATTGTGATGGCCATTGATTTTTATAAACATTGTATTCCATTAGCCACATGTATATCAATGTCTATTACTATCACACTTTGTATCGATTTTGAGGTATGAAGTGAACTTCGTTTTAATTTTATTTTATTCTCATTAACTGATATCATTATTTTTTTTAATACCCGCATCATCTCTCATCTTTGACTTCCCACAAAGAGTATGAAGATTTCCCATATGCATGGAGAGAGAATATCCAAAATTTCAATTTTTTTTTTCTTTCGAGTTCATGCAATTCAAAACATCATTTGTTGAAGATGGTAGGTTTTGTATATGATCTATAATAATATCTCTCTTAATTCTTGTAAAATTCTTGTTAATTTTCATTCTAAAAAGGCTATGTTATGAATTTCTAATAATATTCTAGGCATAGTATTAAATTTTCCACTACAACAATTTTGACTTTAGATGTCAGTTGGCATTTCACAAACGATGACAGATTGACTATATGATGTCGGTTCTGGAAAAAAACGACTCATTTTACGGACTTTTTCGTACTTTTATAGAAATTTCACATACGATGACGGTTCATAACTGTCATCATCGCTGGAGATTTAATGGCGTTTTTAAACCGCCATCTAAAGTTAAAAAAGCGCAGGAAAAGATATTGAAAAATGCGTGCAAAATAGTTCTATATTGATGTCGGTTCTAAACCACCATCAAAACGGGCGGCTACAATGACGGTTTAAAACCGTCATCAATAGGTGGTTTATAAGAACATAAAACGATATCGTTTTGAGAAGGCTAATGATGTCGGTTTGGCTTTCAAAACACGACTTGGTTTTGGTCTAAGGATTTACCATTTCACAAACCATCAATAATTTTGGCTTCTTCACTCTTTTGCTGATTTCGTAGTTAGAGTTTCGGTAATTAACAAAGAAAGGATAGAGTGAGTGGGGGAAGATTGTGGTGAACAAAAACCTGTGGTGCTCTCTATTTTCTTGCTCAGGGTTTCGAAGATGTTGGCCCATCATCTCCTCTAACTCCATTTTTTCAAGAAATTGTCCAGTGCCTTTTGACTGTTATTCACAGAGAAGATGCTGGGGAATCACGTTTGACGACTGCTGTCATTGTTGAGGAGTACCAAGTTTGTGCTGTCACTGTTGGTGTGGTAGGGGACATACGCAGGGCTTTGCAGGATAAGATTTTGCCCTACTGTGATGGAATTATGACTCAGCTGCTCAAGAATTTATCTAGTGATTGATTGCATTGTTCTGTTAATTAAGCCCCCTATTTTCTCATGCTTTGGTGATATAGCATTGGCTATAGGGGAGAATTTTGATAAGTACTCGATGTATGCAATGCCCATGCTTCAAAGGGTAGCAGAGCTATCTGCACACACAACAGGTATTGATGATGAAATGACCGAGTATACAAATTCTTTGAATTAAAATGGGATTTTGGAGGCAAATTCAGGGATCTTCCAAGGTTTCAAGAGCTCTCCAAAAACTCAGCTTTTGGTCTCTTATGCCCCTCATATACTTCACTTCTTGGATATTATTTTACTGAGAAAAGACATGGATGAAGTTGTTATGAAAACTACCATTGGGGTCCTTGCAGATCTGATGGACACACTGGGGAGCATGTGCTAGAACTTTCTAAAATATGCTAAAGAGAGTATGTGCTAGATTTTGGTTTTTCTTTTTGTAAAAAGTATCAATTGTTCTTTTTGTTAGATTTATTGTCTGTGAATATTAGATAATATTATGAATAATAATAATAGGTATTAAAATATGTTTGTGTAAAACAAATGAAATTCATATTTTTGTAATGTGAAGATGATGGGTACACAAAGTTTAGCATAAGAAAAATGCAAATTTCAACCATGCTCAACAAGTACTCAAGGATACTTGATCTATTATCGAGTGTATTAGATTTGGATTTTTTCAATAGATTGTATTTTTGTGTTGGATATATTCTCGGTAAACTTTGAACTTCAATATCGAAAATCTATTGTTTTCTTTTTTTGTGTGGATTTGTATACATATTGTTTGGTGTTGATTGAAATCCTTAAGCCAAGATTGTTCTTTCCCTCTCTTTGCAACATTGGTGGGTTGAGTGGGGGAAGTTGTGCATGAGCGACCCCAACCGGTGTTCATCAAATATATATTGCTTTCAGTTATTCTTTTAGTTCATAGGAATGTAATGAATGGGGAAGTCGGGGAATGAGTTTGTTTTGATGGTCAATTATGCTTGATTTTGTTTGGGAAACTAAGATTTATTGTCGACTTATTCTTCTTATTTCTTATATTTTTTTTCTTCTTTTTTGTTGGGTTGATTTTAATATTATCGTTTTGCCACAATTGATCAGATTTTGCGGTTTGTTACCTTGAAGGCATGAACTTGGCTGCTAATAGCAAGGTATTCGTTAATGTTTTTTCTTTCTAGTTCATATTTTGTATTGTTACGAAAGTCAAACTTCTATAATAGGAGTATTCACTTATTATAGTTGGAAAGGTTGCAACACCATGTATCTAGTTGATAATATTTGTGTTCTTTTCTCCTATCTTATATAAACTTTTGTGATGTTCTCAAGGTTGGATCAACTAGGAGATGTCTTGCAATGGATGAGACAATCAGTTGCTCTTGTACGTGGCGCTTTGAGAATTTTGAATTTAGGCTAATATGCTAATTAACACAAGGAAGGTCATCTCTCTCACAGGTGGTCCACAATTGAAATTGAAACAAATAATTCTTCTCCCAGTTTAAAACTATTAGGTAAGATTATATTCTTATTTTTAATAATTATTTTCATATTAATAATAATTAACAATATTATTACACTTGCAAAACAAATCTTAATTATTGTTATTTATTTCTACGTTTCAGTCTCTCGCCAAAAAGTAGTCTAGAATGTGGGTATTATGTGATGAAGTTCATGAGAGAGGTTTTACAAAATCGAGATACTCCTATCAATTCCCTTATATGTCACTATTCTAACTTTTTACATATTGTAAACTTAGTAATAATGAATTTATTGTGATGTTTTTGTTATTTATTTGCTTCGATGTAGTTTAATACTAAGAACCCGTATTCCGAAGAAGAACTCGATAAAGTTCGAGTTGAGTGGGCGGAACATATGTCAAACTATACTTGATCGGATTGCATGGTGCCACAGTATATATTTTTTTGACTTTCGCTCTGAACTTTTGGTATTCCTTAGGCATTTTGTGTAACTTTGTTTAGTTGTAAAGTTGTTGGAGAGTTTTCTGAAATTTTGGTAGATCATAGGCATTGTGTAGTTTTGGAATTTATTTTCAAGCATAACCTGATCTTAAATTTTAAAATGTGATTACTTGTGGTAGATCTTAAATTTCTTTTGATAATTTGTTTTTGACCAATAAATTCATTTTCAAGTACAATAAATAAGAAAATTTTTAGATAAGTTATTTTAAATGACAAAACCTCGAAAGAGTTGAGAAATATTTTTTGCTATTTACCATATTTGTAAATAAGTTGATGATTTTGTTATATATATGATAATATTTTTTTTTTAACTAAGAGGCATTATCATGAATTATCATGAAGTTTTAAAAGAAATAAAAATTATATTTTGGTTTAAATTATAATTTAAAATTGAGAGGATGATGATGAGATGAAAAAGACATTTTTTAAGTAAAAGAGAATTATCATGAAATATATATTTGCTTTAAATTAAAGTTTGAATTTAAGAATAATCAAATCATCCAAATAAAAATAAAATATACTTTTTTTTTTAACTAAGAGAGAATTATCACGAAAATTCAAAAGATTTGAATGAGATTATTAGATATACTCATAGATTTAAATAACTTTAAAATAAAATTTCCTATTTTGATTCAATAAGTTAGCTTGAGTTTTTGTAAATATTGCATATTTAAAACAAAAACCTATACTTTATATGGTAACAAATTTTAAAAATTAAAAGTTCTCCAAATTTTATCTAATTAGTTGACATCTATAACTCCAATAAATAAATAAAAATATAAATTAAACATGGTAAATTATAAGAATATTAGTATCGAAAACCTAAAATTTAAATTCAATAAAAATTCAAATGTTAGAGTAGTGAATATTATATGAAGAAATAACATAGTACAGACCAAACTAATTTAATAATAAAAAAAACAGAGACAATATATATTTTGAACATCAGTATCAGTATGTTTGGCTAAATAGACTAAATATACTAATTTAATAAACAAATTAATGTTTGGCTGAGGCTGAGAAAATCAGAATCACAAAGAAAGAAATTATGGAGACCTCCTGATTGAGATTCACCACCATAAATACCAAATATAATATTACAAAATTTCACTAAAAAATAAACTGAAAAAACTGTAAACAAGAAAGCAAGTTCTTTTTATTAGAAGCAGTGTGTGGCTATCAAAATTTTAGCAACAGAGTTGCAATTTTTTATTCTTTTTAATTAGTTCGAGAGGGACAAGACAAGTCTCATTTATATAAATTAATTAAAGAAACAGAAGATGGAAGAAGAAAAAATAATAGCAACCTACTTTTGAAGAAGAAATGGCACATAATAAATTATTTATAATTTAACATCTATTTAAACCTCATTCTACCATTGTACCTTTTACCCCTTAGCTTTCTTTCTTCACAAATTTTTAACCAAAATGAAACCTCTTCGTGTCTCCTTGAGAAAGAGGAGAGATTTCAAAAATATGGTCTTCTATTTTCCTTCTCTTTTTCAGTTCCCTATTTCCTATGGCCTCCATACTTGTAGACCTAAGAAATTCTTTTAGAAGATTGTGCATCCGTATATCTCAACTAGGTTGACACATATTTAGTTGGTCAAATATATTCAATAAGCTTAGAGACATGTTAGTGATGGTCGTGTTTCCGCCTAAGTATTTTCGATTGTGGGCGTTTTTGTGTTGTTTAATGGTGTGTATCTCGTGTTTTGACCGTGTCTTGATCGTGTTTCCTCCGCCCATGACCATGAGTTTACTCATGAAGTATTTTCGATTGTGGGCGTTTTTGTGTTGTTTAATGGTGCGTATCTCGTGTTTGCTTTACTTGGATGTGACCGTGTCTTGAATTTTTTTTTTTTTTATGAAATCTTTATTTCAAGTGTTGTGGAGTAGGTGTTGCCGGTGAGACTTTCTACATTACAAATAACCACCATGTCAATGATCTACTAGTTGGTACCATGATGATATATTCAATGTTTTTCTACTAGTTGGTACCATGATGATATATTCAATGTTTTTCTTTGTTGTCACTGTTGTATATTCAATTCAAGTTTAAATTTTATTGTTTTTTTGTATTAAGTCTAGTGTGATATTCTCGATTGACTTTTGGTTTTATGGTAGCAATGTTTTCTTTTGCACTCATCTTTTGTAAGAACTTTGTGCTAAAAGAAAATGAGTCTCAATAATTTCAAGAACCTCCGGTGGTTGTGGTACAAATTACCGCGGGTGGCAATGTAGGTCGTGACGAACATACTCTCAAAATTCAAAGAGAAGTTGCACTCCCTCCAATTTCAAGATCTTCAATTCCCCTCCAACCCCCAAAGACATTCAAGTTATATTTTAGAATAAGAAGATGAAAGTTTCTCTCTTGAAGCAGCCATGCACCCATCTATTTCAAGAGCTAGAAGCCATTATTTTTAAACAAAGTAGGAGGTAGAGAATTGTACAGATTTAATTATTTTTATTTTTTAAATCATGGAAGTGGAGTTTGTGGGTGGAGGATATTCGGCCACTGCTAGATGGGTTAGATATGGGTTTGTTCGTGTTACCGGGATGGGAATTCTGTTACTTGTTTTCCCTTGGGTTAGTTTTCTTTGTTTTCTTCATTCCATAGTTATGCGTTGTTGTATGTGAATAAAATATGCTTAGGAATATGATGTAAATTATATTTATATTTAAGTATGATAATTTTATATAAATTTAATAGATCAATTAATTAAATAATAAATATATAAGAATGAATTACTCCTTGCATAGAAAATTGGTTAATATTAAAATAAAAGAATTATGATAATGATTTATTTCTATAAAAAAAAATAGGTTAAATAAATGAATAATAAGGATAGTAGTAATTTGTGTTTTTTATTTGATCACCCATTCTTTACGAGAAACAAGCAACAAACTAAAATTAAATAGTTACCAAAATCACGCCTTAATAAACTCATTTTAAAATTAACACTTTAAATTTAGATAATACATATCCTCAAACTACCCCTCATTTTAAAAATTTTAATAATTTTTATATCTCAAACAAGTTTGTTAAATATCTCAACTAAAAATCTATCAACAGAATCGAAAAAGATTTGATATAAATACATTATGTTTCTACTATTATGGCCAATATTGATTCAAGCCAAGATACTCATTCTACATTCGGAGACGAAGATAAGGATACATTCGAAGATATGGTAGATATGGTGACGGGCAACCGCTCATATTTTTTCTTTAGAGGTTATATATATTGCGTTATGATGATAAACATATTTTTACTAGCAAAATATCTTGTTTGTGATACTGATTTTCTATGTCCATAAAAATGTTTATTTATCCTATTCTCACATTTTGGGGTCATTTTGGGGTCGGGATTCACCAAACTTGATTGGAGTTACTTTGATATTGAGCTTCATTATTCTTTCATTTCACTTTAGTCTTCCTATCCATTAAGGATATATCTCAAGTGACCGAGATTATAGAATCAAATTTCTTATTTTCTTTATATGCTAGTGATCTATCAACACTCTTTGGTCGACTACTCTCAATTTTGATCATTTCAAATGCTTTGTTTATCATATGTGGAAGTAAATCTCTTATTCGATTGTCCATGATGATATTCATCCTCCATTTAACTCTTTACATTAATATGAATGTAAATGAAGAACTTTTGTATACTTTCTTCTTATTTTATATTATTAGTTTGGTTTCTAATCTTCCATTGGACAGCATTGATCTGGAGATGGATGATCCAATGGAGAACAATGTCTAGAGTTTGATGCTATCAATTGAAAAGAAGTTTTTCAGAATAACAGATTTGGGATATCCACCAAAACTTCAATATGATTAGACATATTATTGAACTTCAATATGATTAGACATATTATTGAAGATTTACTTTATACGGAGTTCAGTTTTATGAATTATGTGTCATCATGTAAGCCTTCTTTTTTTTTTTTTTAACAATTTCTATTTATTGTTAGTCTAGTTATTGTGTGGTGGAATTACTTTTGAATATCTAACTTCCAAACAAATATGAATTAAAATATTAAGAAACTTCAAAAAAAAAAAAAAAAAAAAAAAAAAAACAGTTTAGACTCTTCTGAAGATTTGCAAACAGTCATATAATTTAAACTGTTTGGATCCATTTTAAATCTTCATAGAAATTGTTAGAAAAATTTTAATATAATTTCCATCCTATATATCTTAAAAATTAAAATTTTTGATGTTTATTTAAATAAACAACATTTAATCCTCTAATTTAAAAACTCCATCAAATGATATCCACATCTTGAAAATTCATCATAATTTCCAACTTGGTACAGATTTTTCTACCATTGAAAATGAAGTTACCAAATCCACATTTGATGGGGAGACTTTATTTGTTGTGCTAATTTCACAACTTAGTTTACTTTTGCATTGGCTAAATTATTTCTTCGTGATACTGATTTTCTTCTCAAACATTATGTCAATATGCCAATTTGATTTTTTTTAATTTTTATTTTTAAGAGAACATGCCAATTTGATAACAATTTGAGTTGTGAGGTAATAATAATAACGCCTATTATATTATTTATGTTATGAAGATTTCAAGATTGTGTATGTCATTTATTAGTATTAGATTTTTGCACGTCATGTATTATTTCTTTATAGAATATAAAGTTATTGATATGATTTTTTTAATTATATTTGGCTAATATATAATTATACTTAAAATATTTGTGTATTTATTCTTGTGGTTTGATATGATGCGCAGATGAGAGGTGAGTTTCATAAAGTAAAGAAATAAAAACAGGAAAAATTAGAAGATGGAAGAAGAAAATATATACACATGAAAAGGGAAACAACTCCTGTGTATTTTAGAGAGAGGGTGTTTTTATGCTCAAATTTTTGTATTGAGAGAGAGGTTCTGTTTAATTAATTAATTTTGGTGCTATCATCATAAGCATATATATATTGAAAACTATAAGTTTTTCAGGTCTATTTTAATTTTGCTGTCTTTAATCACACAGCTTCTAATAAAAAAAAAAAATAAAAAAAAAAAAAAAAAATGAAGAAGAAGAGATATACATCCATACAAAAAAGAGGAGGATCAACCTTACTTTTGGTTTACAGTTTTTTCAGTTTCCTTTTTAGTGTCGGTGTGCAAATGCAGAATGCAGCAGCTTTAATTTGAATCCTGCAGAATTGGTAGAAATGGAATTCTAATTTCATTTATAATTTTATGTTTGTGAAGGGAGGTCTCCATTATTTATATAACCCACCTTCTCATATTGATTTTATCACTTTTTTTCCTTGTATTCCCCATCCCCATCCCCTTCATATCACTTCTCTTCTCTTTGTATCTCATCCTTTTCTTCTCTTCAACCATGAGTGAGTTTATTGAAAAGTTTAAAAACCCTTCATTTAATAAAATATGTGCTTTTTCTTCACTGACTTCGACTTGTATTTTTCTGGGTCTCTTTCTGTTTATGAATTTGGGGACCATAAATCAACCAGAATTTCATATTGATAAGCAAGATGCTTTGATATCCTGCTTAATTTTTTTTTTTTTTCTTTTTTAGTGGTTAATGGAATGTATTTTTTTTGTGCTTCCAAACTATTAGGACCAATTTTCACTTGTTTGAATGAAAGGGGAATTGGAGTTTATTTTCAAACAGGGGTAGACGTACTTTTAACTTTGGGAATTGGGTGGACAACCTTTTTAATTACGTTGAAAAAAGAGGCCAACTCACTACTTGTGGTTGTTGCCTTTTCTTATGGGGTGTTCTTCTTCTTTATCACTCTCGTCACAAAGTTAAGACTTTCATTTACCCTTATGACTGTCTGTATTGAAGTTTCGATTACCCTTTCACTAAGTTTGAATTTGTATGAGAAATCTCTTTTTTCTGTCTTGATATTAATCTTTTCCTTCCCGCTCTTCTTTTTAAAGAACTACATTCTGAAAAATTTTACTGCCGAATCTTTTCAGCCTCCTCCTAATTAGACTTCATAAGATCATCTCCTTACAAACTTCTTTTGAAGGAGGAACAAAATGCTTGCACCGCAAGAAATATGGAAGATGCAGAAGGAATTGTTGCACAAGGATTATTTGTTGTTGTTGCTGTTGTTTTTTTTTTTCTTTTTTTCTTTTTTTTTTTTTATGTCTTTTTCCTAGCTAATTAATTTTTGTTATATTTTTATCTCTTAATGCATGTATTTCCGTTCTACTAATTAACTACTGCTTTACTTCATCTTTTATCTCCTGTGGAATTGATCATTATTCATCTTTATTATATATGATTTGCTATTTAACTACGCATACTGTGGGATCTTTTATTTATTTTTAAAAGCTCGGTGGGAACTTTGATAAGATGCTAAAAGGAGAGAAATAAGGGCCGAAAATCAATCATCCTTAAATCTCCTTCATTTTTACAAAAAAAAAAAAAAAAAAAAAATGAAATTTGGTAGCTGAAAATTATGATTGAAAAAAAATATATAATATATATTTGTCACCTAATCGTCATGTCATTTTGAAACCTAGGGGTGTCTTTCGCCCAAAAATCAATTATTTCTCTAAATTATATTAAATTTAATACAATAAAAAGATAATGAGAAAAATATAAAATCAATTAAATTAGTAAATAATAAGAAAATATAATAACCTTTCACATTTATTTAAAAAGGTTTGGTTAAAATGTGAGAATAAATCTGATTGTCGAAGTATAAGAGCTTATTTCACTTTTAATTAGATGGAATTTAAAATCAAATAAATAAGATTATTTGAAGTGAGCCTTCCTTTAAAGAGAATTTAACTTCCACCGGCGCACCAACGTATATGCAATTCGGAATCTTTCAATCTTTTTTAGATTGCATGTTAAATACGTATATACTTGTGTATGGAATGGAACAAGTAGTCTTCAAGCTCCAATTTTTAAATCATTTCCACGATTGGTAAGGTTTAGTTTATGCCATATTGCATTGGTATTCATCTTAAATCTGTTCTGGATGATTGAATGTTGCAAGTGATGAATTATCGTTTAAAAAGTTAAATTATTTAGAGGAATATAATTTAGGGTTTGAGAAACTCTAATATTCTTAACAGAAAAATATTGGAGATGAAGATATGTTTTAGATTTAACTTATTGTAATTTAAATCGTTTTCGATTTCTTAAAATATGTCATATATGTTGGTTAATTTTACTATTTATTTTTTTACTATGAATGCGATTATGTTTAAAATCGTATGATTCAAATGTGCATTTAGTTGTTAATCCCATAGTTGATTAAGCATGTTGTTCTCAATTCTTACAAATGTTTATTGTTGTATTTAAAATAATATATTTTTTATATGTCCAAATTAAATATAACTTATATACCACTAAAATCATATAAAATAATTTAAAAATAGAACAAAGAACTAATATAATTTATATTTGGTATATCATTTGACAAAATTAATGCATTTAATATATACCATCAATATTAAAATAGAACTAATCGGATGAAAATAATTCTATATCAAAACGAAACAAAAATAAAAATAATATTTATCATAATCGAACAAAAAACATATACATAACATAATTGAAAGTCATAATATATCAGTTGTATAAATGATATACTTTAAATATAATATATCCATCGATTGATTGATATATTAAATATACTAACATAATTTATATAATTTCATTTTTTTACTTTCCATCGAAATTTCTTATTGTTATACTTGTATTTTAAAAACTAGTTTACAATTGTGTGCGTTCCAATTTTATCGGAAGTCCCCAAACCGACCATTTACAGTTGTGTGCAGTGCATATGCACTATCGATTTTTAAAATATAGTTTATTTACAAAATTGATATGTTATTTTATTATACTAGTAGTTTAGCACGTGTTGCACGTTTAAATATTTTTAATCCAAATAAATAATTTATTTATTTATTTATATGTAATATTTATTGAAAATATTTTCAAATAATGAAAAATATAGTGCTCAAAATAAAAGAGAAATTAATGAGTGATCATATATTGCAATTTAAAATTTTAAAAAAATCATAAGGATATATTGATTACTTTTATAATAATAATATTTTTTTCTTTTTATTATTATTATAATAAAATCTAAAAATATTTATAAAAAATAAGTTAGAAGGAAAATTAAGCAATCCAATTGAAAGTTACGAGGAAAATAAGGAAAGTTATAAAAGGAGAGAGAAAAAACATGAAAATTTTGAGTTTTTATTGAAAATTAGTTGTAAGAGATTAACAAAACTCTTGCAATTTCAAAACTGTGATATTTCATTATTGATTATAATTAAAAATAAATCATAACTTTTAAATTTCATTTATATAAAAATTGAGGGTTAAATTTTTATAAATTCAAGCTAATTTATATTCTAATTCTTCAAATTCTAACTTTTCACCTTATTATTGAACAATAACTAATTAAATAGCAATCTGTTCATTATTACTTTAAAGTTGACTCTTAAAAATTGTAAATACATCAATTTTAATATAAATTATAATTGAATGTAAATAATAAATTTTATAATTATTTTTTATAAATTAATTAAGAAATTTTTATATTCTACTTTTTATATTCTTTTACTTTTAGTTATAATAATGAAATTTCAGCAGTTAAATAAGTTAAAAAAAATAGAAGTGTAATTATAAGTCACCATTCAATCTTGTAGTAATAAGAAAATTCAAATAAGCTTTTTGCTTTAAAATGAATGAGTGAAAGAGGGGAAAAAAGGTTAAACAATGTAATTGAGGGAAAACATAAATAAAATTGTGCAAATTATTTACATTATTTAGAAGGTTTAAATAATTTAGATAAATTAAATTCATAAAGATTGATAATCAAAGAATAAAGATAAAAAATAAAATAAAGTTTATAAAATTAAACAAAAAAAAAATTATAATGAAAATTGATATACCAATACTAAACCAATAAAAAAGTGTAATTGTAAAAATATAATAGTAGAACTAATTCTTATTAAATAAAAAAATTAAGTTAAAATTCTAAAATGTACAAATATTTCAAATTAGTTTCATTTTTATATAAATAATTATGCTTTTTTTATAATGATGGAAATGATATCTAAATTAGTTTATGTAATTTCAATTTGTTAATATTTATCATTTACTTTATCTTCGAAGAGTCTTAATTATTACTAGTTATGCTTAAACTCCCCCTCCCCCTAAGTTTCTTATCACAAAACTTTCAAATTGTTGTGAAAATAAATGAAATCGACATATTTAGAATTGAAGGAATAGGAAAAAAAAAATTCAAATTTCAAATTTTTTATATTATATAAATAAATATTATTAGAAAATTTTGTAATTTTAGAATAATTTATGTAGAACAGTAGAAGTATAGGTTTTCATATTCCATTCACTCTACCTATGTATGTATTAAAATTGCATTAGTTATTTCCTCACACTTTATTTAGGAACTTTATGTTACAGTTTATAGTATTAATATTTCAATTAATTTCTTTAAAAAATATTTCAATAAAAAAAAACATAAGTTTTCATTTTTTATTTTGAAGTATTTATTTCTAAAAGGTTATTTTTCTCTATCATTAGCTTTTTTTAATTACTTTATTTATAAAAAATAAAAATAAAAAATACCAAACTAACTTTTTGATCTAATAAACTTTTCAAACTCAATAAAGATATAATTAGTTTATTAACTTGATTTCATATTATAATTAAAGAAGATTTCTTTCACAAAACTTTGTTGCATTTCAATTTTTAATGTTATTTTCAATTTTTTTTTTAATTTTAATAATTAATTTAATAGATTAATATGTTGTTTATAATTTATCAAAATTTTGTGAGCATAAATTTGCATAGATTTTTTACTTCATAAATGTAACATAAGCTTGTAATTGATCGATCCAACAAACATTTTTAGTAAAATAACAATACATTAATTCTAAAAGAACAATAAAAAAGAAAATAACAAAAAAGTAAGCCCTTAGCCATATACATTCCTTAAGATAGATTTGCTCATTTGCTAGACAACAACTAATATTCAACTTCATTAAAAAAAATGGAGTTAAAAAGTAAAGTAGCAAAAGTCTAGAATCCATTCATTAAAAAAAAAATTATATCTAAGATCTCGATTCGATACTTGTATCTCCTTGCAACTTGAATATAACATCAATATTTTGAGATGTTTCGAAAATTAAAAAGAATTTGAGAGCAATGAATTGAGAGAACAGAAATGGAGAAGGAATGAAACACCAAGTATGGATGAAAAATGTTGAAGAAAACTTCATTTTTATAATAGTTGAATGTGAGAATTACAAAAACTTTTAGAATCTTAAAACTTTTTAAATTCCAATATTAATTATAATTAAAGTTATAAAAATTAAACTCTTTTTAGTGAAAGAAAATAACTTTTCATATTCCAACATGAAAATACTAATTATATATTTATTATGAATAATTATGGATTAATTAAATAGTTTCAACATTACAATTTAATTAATAATGATGGATTAATTAAATAATTTACTATTTATATTTAATCGATAATGATATATTATATAAATAAGTAAAATAAAGAAAGCATAAAAGTATTAAAAAAAAAAAATCCAACATCCTCACCTTTTAATATATTATAGATTATAGATATTAATATTTATGTAATTCAATTTAATATTTTACATGCGGTTAATACTTGCATTTTTCAGGAAAAAAATTTGTATTCAACATAAATCTCAATCTAAATAAAAAATATATATTTTTATTAAATGAAAAAAATATCTTCATCCACACTTCTTCTCCCTCACCTAGTTGATGCTACAATTTGTTAAAAGGGAAAAATGTAACCAGTGGATACATATATTTGCAATGCTCTTATATTGTAGATATGACACATGTTCTTACTTACGAGTTATTTATGTTGGTAAAGTTGTTACTTATTATGAAGTCTGCCAATTATTATAATTATAATGCTTTAGAACTAAAAAATAAAATAAAATTATAGTAAGTAATGCTCTTATTTTGGTACTAATTGTTGCTTTAGACTATGCTTTTATTTGTGCAACTCAGAATCAATGTGACAATTTTTTCTTATTGATTTTAATGGTGATGAGAGAGAGAAGAGGGCGTGTGCAGAGACTGAACCAGCATTTAATAATTTGTTCAACATAGGAATATTACAAAATTGCACTAAAAAAGAAACTGAAAGACTGTAAACAAAAAAATAAGGTTGATTCTCATAGAATATGAACTTGATCTTCCTCTTTTTGGATTAGAAACTGTGTGCCTCTGCCTACACTACCCATCAAGAAGAAACAAATGCTCGGTGCATCCTCTTCAAATGCAGGTTTTTTGTAAGTGTTTTTATTTCCCTTTTCCTATATTATATATAAAACAAATCCCTTATTACTCTTAAAAAAAAAAAAACAGCGTTGGAAATTTTATATTAAAATTATAACAAGTTTTAACTTTTAAGATAGGATGAAGATTATATTAAAACTCTCTTAAGAAATTCTATGAAAATTCAAAATAGCATGGAGAATAGTTTAGATACCATTGTGTTGAAATCTTCAACTTTAGTGTTATTTGATATCGTATATTTATTTTTAGTTGTGTTTGTGATTCATTTTGGGAGTTTATATATATATGTACTTGGAAAAAAAATGTTTATTTTAAGATCAAAATATATTAGTTCATATTTGTTTGGAAGTTAGCTATTCAAAAGTTGTCAACCACCTATATTAAAATTAATATCTTATTTTAAGCTCAGAATAATTAAACTAATAAATAAATAAAATTTATTCCGCAATATCTATACTATATTTATTTATTTATTTATTTATTTCCACTATCTATATCTATCTATACTATATATGAAAGGGAAAAGGGAGAGAATCTTCACCTTCCCATTTTGCCCCTCATTTTTAACAAAATGACTATGATATCTTAATATATTGTGGTTAGTTATTGTTTGTAACTATTTAATGTATTCAATTTTCAACCTATACTTAGATTTGGTGGTTACCAACCAAACACACCTATTCAACATATTTATAACTTATTTGTAACTACTTCACTCTCTAGGATCATATGCATCCACACAAAAACAACAATTTAATATAACGATTTTAGAGCGGTTTAATAATAATAAAATCAATTTTTTTCATATTCAAAATCACTTTGAAATATGTTTTTAATCATGCAAAATCAAATCTGATTATATGAAAATAACATTAAAAATGTGAAATGAAACATTAAACTGATTTTTGTATGATTAAAGGTGAGTTTCAAAGTTATTTTAAACACACAAAAGAAACATGTACTTCATCTTCTATTAAATAATTTTCTTCCCAATTGATGTTTAAGATCAATCCAATAAGTAATTCTTAAAATTAAATTTTATATGATTACTAGACAATACTACTTTGCAACCTTTATAAAATAATAATAATAATAATAATAATAATAATAATAATAATAATAATAATAATAATAATAATAAGTATGCTACGCTACGCTAGTTTACCATACTAACTATATTTTTTTAAAAAAAAAAACAATTGTGGAGAATACTTTTTTTTATAGCAATAAACTTCATAAATAACAAATCTCATTGTATAGTTGTAGGAGTGAAAGATGTTAATTTACAAAATTATTAGACTATTCCAAAAGTTTTGGTATTCCATTACAATTAGTTTTTTCTTTTAATAAATCAACAACCTTTCACACACATATATTAATACAAACCATTTATATTACAATTAGTTGTAGGAGCGAAAATCATATTGATATTGACTTTGGGTATTTATTTGTTGTAATTGTAACTTAATTTTGTATTGATAGCTCGGTTTATTGTAAGATTTTTTTTTTTAATTAATGATAATAATGAGAGATAGAGGATGCAAAGAGTTATTCCAAGTTAAAAAAAACCTTTTGAACTTCCAAAACTATTCAAATTTTCTCACATTAATTAAAATTAAAAACAAATTTTGTTAATAAATTTATACAAATAAAACAGACACATTTTTAAATATTCATAACTCTTTATACTATAATTTAAATAAAACTAATTAAATAATAGACATTTTATTATTATTTAATATTCAATAAAAAAAAATTAGTTTTCGCTAGATTTATAAATATTAATCTTGAGAATGAAGAAACGCAGAGGAATGCTGGAATAAATTAATTTTTTTTTTTAGATTTTGACATTATAAAAAATTGAGATAGTTTCATAACACTCAATTCATGGTTACCATATTTTAGAAAACCTAAAATATTGTAGTGTATAACCAAAAACCCAATACTTATCTATAACCAAAGACCCAATAAGTATCTATGAAATAAAATAAATAAATAAATAACTAAAAAAGAAACACATTTGCTCAAAATCAAAGAATTGATATTAGTTATAGTGAGTAAATATAGAATTTGAAGGGAATTTAAAGTTAAAGAGTCAAAGAATAAACTCAATAGAATTAAAAAATGGCTACAAAACTAAAAAGACAACTTATATCATACGACAATGGCAGATCCAGAATTTCATGTTAAGGACGCAAATAAATGTATATAGAGTTAGAAGTTTAGCCCATAAACTTCAAGATTTGTGTTTATATATAGTTCCTAAATTTTAAAAAATATTTAATAAGTTCATAAATTTTGATTTTTCTGTTTAATAGATTTTTAAAATATTATATTAAAGAGTTCCTAAAATATTAATATGCATCTAATAGGTCTCTCACACATTTGAATATGTTAAAATTAAAAGTTATATTAGAATTCAACTTTGTGCTTAATAGATATGGTTAGACATTCTTTTAAAAAGATCAATTTATCTATTAACTACAAATTTTAAGATTTAAGATTCAATTAGACACAAACAAATGTTATAAAACAATTAATTTATAAATATCTTTAATATTTTTTTAGATGTATTAGATATAAAATTGATGTTCATAGATTTATTACACATTTTTAGGGGCATTAAAATTGAAAGTTTAAAAATTTATTAATAACAAATTTCAAAACTTAGGGACCAATCATGTAATCTTAAATGCATTGATATTTGTTATCTGATTAGGTAATACTAATTACAAAATTATTATAAATTTTTGTAGAATTATTCACCAAAATATATAAGAAAAAATCATTCAATCAATTTTTATAAAATAATTTTTATAAAGATCCAAAAATATTTTATATATTCGTATGAGAAAAAATTAAAATGAAATTAAATTTATCCAACTTGTTGCCAGTATATTAAAAGTTAAAATAAAAATAAAAGTTAAATGTAAATATATTTAGTAAATAATTCATTTTATATATATGTAGATGGATTAAAATTAGAATTAAAATAAAAATTAAATGTAAATATATTTAGTGAATAATTCATTTTATATATATGTAAATGGATAGAAATTAGAAATAACAAGGTTTAAATTTTCAATCTTTTGGGAGTTAAGTTTGAACAAAAAAAAAAAATATATTACGTTTAATTCAAAAATTTTAATATTTAATAAAAATGAACCTACATATATGTACCACATTACATTCTAGAGATACTGCCCTTCATAGATCCACCCTTAGTCACGGACCAATAACTTAGCCACTACCTAAAAAGAAAAAACAATTCTGGTGCTAAATCTATCATTTTTCATCTTCATATTCATCTCATAGGCTTCTCTCCCCCTTCATCTTTAGTGATTCTTTGTATGGTTGTTTTACATCTATATTAATCATAAATACATTTAATTGTATGCTTTTATGTTTCTACTATTATGGCCAATATTGATCATATTTATTTTTTAGAGGTTATATATTTTGTTGTATGATCATAAGCATATTTTAGAAGAATTTTAATATAATTTCCTATATCTTAAAAATTTAAATTTCTTGTGAGTATTTAAATAAACAACATTTAATAGGAAAATTGTTGTGTATGGAAAAAAAAAAACTAATTACACATACAGAAAAAAACTCAGCCCATACTTTTATATTTTCCATGGTTTTTTTCTACCTCTGTAATTAGTTCTGATTTTTTTCTATTTTTGAAAAGACTCCATTTAATACTCTAGTTTTTTTCTTTCTTTTTAAAATTTAAAATTAGACTAAAATTATGGCTCTTTTTAAATATAATAAAAAAGCCCAAACTATTTATAACAATAGCAAAATTTCAATCCAGCCCAAATAAAATAATAAAAATAACATGAAATGACCAAAAGCCTAGTCCAGCTCAGCCACACAATGAATGAATCGCTAAAAAAACATCCAAAAAAAAAAATATAGTGCGAATTGAAGCTCTTTCTCTTCTAGATTTCTGAAGATAGAATTCTATCTATGTCTATGGTACATCGTGTTTAGTTGTGCATGAGAATGCTATCAAAACTTTATGAACAAAAATGATGTCTGTTTTTAATTTATGAAATTAAGTAGATAATCTTATATAAATTTAATAGATTAATTAATTAAATAATAAATATCATTCCATATATTGATAAGAATGAGTTACTCTATGTATGAGAAAATTGGTTAATATAAAAATAAAAAAATTGTAATAATAATAAAATAATGATAGATAAATATTTATTATAAATCTTATTATTTCTAAAAAAAATGGATAATAAGGATAGTAGTAATTTGTGTTTTTTACTTAATCGTCCAACGTACTAAAATTAAATAGTTACCAAATCACGTCTTAATAAACTCATTTATTAAGATAAAAATAAAGTTATGCAAAAATAAATCACAAATTAACCCTTAAAATTTAGATAATGCATATCCTCAAACTAACAACTCATTTTAAAAAATTTAATAATTTTTATATCTCAAACAAGTTTGTTAAATATCTAAACTACAAATACATCAACAGAATCTAAAAAGATTTGGTATAAATACATTTAATTGGATGCTTTTACGTTTTTACTATTAGGGCCAATATTGATTTAAGTTGTCAAGATACTCCGATTTTATCTTTAGAGGTTATATATTTAATGGTACGATGATAAGCATATTTTTACTAGCAAAATACTTGTTTGTGATACTGATTTTCTCAGCGTCAGTAGCCAAACATTAAGCCAACCTCACAATTTAATAGCAATCATTCTTTTCGAGATGTCCATAAAAATGTTTATTTATCCTATTCTCAAAATTTGTGGTCGGGATTCACCAAAGTTGATTGGAGTTACCTTGATATTAAATTTCATTATTCTTCATTTCACTTTAATCTTTGTATCCATCAATGATATACATCATGTGACCGAGATTGAGATTATAGAACTAGATTTCTTATTTTCTTTATATGCTAGTGATCTAACAACATCCCTAATTTTGATCATTTCAAATGCTTTGTTGATCATATGTGGAAGTACTCAATTGTCCATAATGACATCCATCCTCCATTTAACTCTTTACATTAATATGAATGTAAATGAAAAACTTTCTTATACTTTCTTCTTATTTTATATTATTGGTTTCGTTTCTAATCTTCCCTGGGACAACGTTATTTATCCGGAGATGGATGATCTAGTGGAGAACAATGTCTAAAGTTTGATGCTATCTTTCAAGTTTTAGAGAATAATTGATTTGGAATATTCAGCAAATTAGCTTTATGAATTATGTGTCATCATGTAACTTGTAAGCCTTTAGAGATCTTACTTTCTTTTCTTTCTTTTTTTTTTAATATTTAAACAATTTCTATTTATTGTTAGTTTAATTATTGTGTGGTGGGATTACATATTAATGAACCTAATTACATCCTTTTATTATGCTAATTTTACTAAGATTTAGTACCATTTTGTTATTATTGTAATTTGAATTTTTATTCTGTCATCAATTATAATGATTTTTTTATTGTGTTAATTAAAATTATTTGAGAAAAATTTTAATTGACACAAACTTATGGACCTTAAATGCTAATAGTAATTTTTGTGTTAAATATATTAAAATGCATCTTACCACTACCACTATACAAACTCCTCTCATTGACTCTGACTACCTTTTGAACTACCTTTATTCCCAAATAATGCAAATTCTTTATATGGACTCTCCTTCACAAAGGCCTTTTAACACGGTTGACAAATATACCAAAATATTTGTCTCAATCCTCATTGGTGCATTCTTTGCAAGAATCATGGTGAATTGGTAGAACACATATTCGTTCATTGCTCATATGCTACAACTCTTTGGTCTAGTCTTAATGAAGTTGCTGCCAATCCCCTCACAGACTCGACTTGCTTTATGTTCAAACTCATATCAAACAAAACTCAAGGAAGAAAATCTTAGCCTTTGGGGCATTTGGTTGGAACGAAATCGTAGAATCTTTCAAAATGAACCAAAATCCACTCGATTTCTATGGAAAGATATAGAGCAGCTCTAGAGCCTCTAAGGTTATTTATTCTCTATCGAATGTAATTAGTTAACCTTTGAAAGTAATACTTATTTTTATTGAACTTGTTAAATATATATTTTATCAATAGGCACCAAAATCTTAAAAATTATAATATATATATATTATATTTTATCAAATATTAAAAAAAAGGTTAAAATTTAGTTTTGTTTGAATAAAATTATTAAAAACCTTTAAATTACTGTTTTTTTTCCAAAAAATATTACCATCGTATTAAAAAAAACATATTATAATAATAAAACATGATATATGTTTTATAAGGTTTTAAACCATTGTAAAAGATTTATATTTCAAAATTGTTAAAATTCTTTCCTTATTTCTCTATGTTTTCTGTTAGGGATTCGAATTCCAATTCCTTCAAGTTTACATGAACCGGCAGATCGTCTGCGACTTCTTCCTTTCCATTCCCTTGCACCGCTTTCCATCATTTCTCTGCCCTTCCAGCAAGGTAAAATTTATGTAACAAATACACCAAATAATTAGCGCAAATCACATTTTATAGTAAAAAGAATAATAAATAAATCACATTTTTCCATATTTTAAAATTTATCTTTAATTTACATATTTTTTTAAAAAATTGTGTCATTTAAGAAGTTAATTTCAATTTTGATTTATTTTCGACATTTGATCAATCAAATTTTCTGTATAAATTTACTATTATACTCAGTTTCCCTCTATTATCTCTCTTTCTTTCTTTTCATTGTTTTTTTTTAATCTCTTTTTCTATTTAGTTAATTAGTTAATAATTTTTTTTTCAGGTAGGTCTTAATTAGCTCCAACTATTCTAAGATATTTTATCAAATTTACTCCGTAAATTCGCTACTTACACTCCAAGTTTTGTTCTATTATATGTCGTTCTTTTTTTTTTTTTCTTTCTCATAGTTTTTTTTTCTATTTTGTTAATAACTTTTTGTTTTTTTAAAAAAACTTTATGCGTAGCTCTAGCTCCAATTATTCTTTTATAATTGGTAAGGTGTTTTTTTTTTTATGTAATCTATATTTTTTATATGCTAAAACAATTGAATATTAAATATTCATGAAATATCAATCTTCCACCCACTTTTACCCTCGTCTCTCACCGTACCCATCATCTTCTTCTTCGTTTTTTTTTCTTTTTATCATATCAATACTTTTTATAATTGATTATGAAATTAAAATTTGATTAATTTTATAGAGTTTGAAGGTGCATATTTTGGTTACCCATTTATTCCTTCCTTATCAAGAATAAATTTAACTTTTGATTTCCCCTCTCTCAATGGATGGTTATAGGAATATCTTAGATAATTTCATATTTAAAATTAGGTTAAGAATTACTTTTGGTCTATGAACTTTGGTTTGTAACAATTTAGTCTCTATCTTTCATTTTTGTAACAGTTTAGTCCATGAACTTTAATGTGTAACAATTTAATCCTTACTTTAAATTTTTTAACAATTTAGTTCCTATGGTAGAAATTAAGGTTAATATTTAATGAGATTTCTTGCATAAATAAATCAATAATCTAATTAGAGACTCAATATTTTTATAAAATACAAAGTCTACATCGTCATAAAATAATAAAAATTGACATATAATTTTGAAGAATTTTTTTACGTTAGGGACTAAATTGTCACAAATTTGATAGTACAAGGACTAAATTGTTACATACTAAAATTCAGGACTAAATTGTTATAAAATGGAAAATACAGAGATTAAATCGTTACAAACCAAAATTCAGGGACAAATTGTTACTTTCATGAAAGTTTAGGACAAAAAGTATTTTTTAACCTTAAAATTATTAAATACAATTTCTCCTATTTTGGGCCAATTAAAAAAAAATCAAAATTAAAAAAATCTTATTTTCCAAAGAAAAAAAAATCTCATGTTATCTAATTGGTATTTTTTTTTTTTGTGTAAAAAAAATCTCATTTTAAGGGGATGATATTACATAATTCTTAGAAAAGAAATAATATTTTGGTTTAAATCAAAATTTAGAAAAAAAATTTGAAATTAGAGCATAATCAAACCATCATTTTTCAACCAAGAAATAAAATTTATGAAATTTAATAAAAAATATTTTTTAATTTAAATTTGAAATTATAAGAATAATCATATCATTGAAATTAAAATTAAAATGATATTTTTACTAGAGAAGTTTATCATGAAATAAAAACATTAATAATACTTTGGGTTATTAAAAGGACAATAAAATCATCTCATTCCAAATAAATAGAGAAAAGATTTTGAGGGTGATATTATCACAAAATTTTAAATGAAAGTAGAAATTAAATGGTTGGTCAAATCATCCCGTAAAAAAATTGTGTGTTTTTTTAATTCAAGAGGATTATCATGAAGTTGTAAAAGTAAATATGGACATTTTGTTTTAAATTAAATTTGAAACTAAGAGAGGAATAAAATCATTCAAATCAAAATAAAAAAAAATTAAACTAAGAGACGATTGTCACAAAATTTTAAAAAATAATAGATTTTTTTATAATTTAAATTAGAGGATAATCAAATCATTCAAATCAAAATAAAAAAAAATATTTTTAACAGACAATTATCATAAAATTTTCAAAGACTTGATTTTATGAAAAAATAAATAAATTAACCCATATCCATGCAGTAAACAATTACTACATATTTTTATATTCTCAAATTCATCTGCAAATAATATTTAGATAGTATAATTAAATTATACCAATTTAATGTTAATTTATCTAGTATTGTAGTTTTTCTAATTTAAAATTAAAATTTTCCCAATACTAATGGTAGCCACCTATTTTTATCCGGGCTTACTTAAATTATTTAATTATTAAATTAATTTTATCTTGTTTGGTTAATGTAACTAAATTGGTTAATTAAAGTAACTAAATTAGTTAGAAAATTTGCAAGAAAAAATAAGTTTTTTTATTAGTTTTTATTTTTCCAATTTTTGTTTTCCTTTTTAGAGTGTGAGTCAAGTTTGGGTTTATTTCAAATTCAAAAAACTAGCCAGTAAGTTTTTATGGCAAATAAGGAAGTTTTGTTGGCTTTAAAGCCATTTTTTTCTTCCGCTTCAGGGAGGACATAGAAAAAAAAAAAGAAAAAATCCTAAGGAGACAGAAAGAACAAAAAAAAAAAAAAAAAAAAAAAACCTAGAAACAAACCCACGAAGAGAAAACCATAGACAGAAAAAATCAAAGAGTTTTCTAACATCTCCCAACATTTTCGAAATTTCATAACCAAAAGAAGTTCAAGCTTTAGTTGGAGGTTGTTGGTAGGGCTTTGTGTCCAAGGATCTGCACCTCATACAACGACTTCTTGTTTCGGATCTAACCTTCAATCTTCTTCTTTTCTCTTACAGATCTAAAAAAATAGAAAGAAGAAAAGATTATAAGGAAAAGTTTTTTTTTTATTTCTTTCCGTTTTATCTTTATTTTTTATTATAATGTGATATTTATGCATTTCTATTAGATCTATTATTAATATTATTATTTTTTGGGTTCATCTTCTTTCTCTTCCGTGTTTTTTTTTTCTCACTGTTTTGTTTTTCTAAGAGGGTAAAGAAAAGGATAAGAAGTAAGAAAAGAAAACTTAAGGCAGAGAGCTCCATTTCGTGGTGGTCTTGAGAGTTTCCGTAGCCTTCTTTTTTTTTTTAAGTTTTAAGTTGGGAGGGGGGGGGTTATCTTCAAAGTAAAAGAAAGGCATAAGAGAAGTTTTGTTTAAAAAAAAAAAAAAAACTAGAGAAGAAGAACAAAGGGAGAGTAAAGGAAGAGAAAGATGGAGAAGAAAGTAGTTTTGAAAAAGAAAGAAAAATGGGAGTTAAGTAAAAAAAAAAAAAATTTAAAAAAAGAATTTAATTAGTGTTTTTGAAAATAAAAAAAAGTTTAAAAGTATTATTATTATTATTATTATTTATAAAAAAAAGTGGGATGGGATGGGCGCATCCCATCGTTTTAATTTTTAATTTTTTTTAAAATATATGTGTTGCGTCAGTGGCAGCGCTTTTTTTTAATTATTATTATTTTATTTATTTTATTTATTTATTTAATTTGTTTTAGTTTTAATATTAGCTTATTTATTATGTTTTACTATTTTTGTTTATATCTTCTCTTATTTAACTTTATCTCCACTACAAAAAAAAAAAAAACATCCCTATTGCGACAGTTTTTTTGCAGCAGTTTAAAAAATGCAGCAAGGGTTTATAAAATTGCAGCGGCTTCTAACAACACATAACAAAATTGTTGCTATTTATACATATTATGCAACAATTTGTTCACAACATTTTTTAGATTGTAGTGAATGATATTCGATTGTAGCAGATTTCTAATGACATATTTATAAATATGTCTATTGCAAAGCTTACGTTGCAACATTGTTAGTAATTGCTGCAATAGAATCAATTGCAACTATCAGAAATGTTTTTTTTTTTTTTTAATTTACACCAATTTTAATAACAAGAAGAGAAAAAAAAAAGTTAAAAATAAAATATTATTTATTTAATATTTACTAGTATCTTAAAACCAGATTTTAAAACTAAAATGATTAAAGAAAAGAAAAAGAAAATAAATTGAAAAAATCATTACTTAATTCTGTCCGCGGCTGGAGATTCATTTTTAATTTCATTCAAAAAAAATTTCACCCTTCCGCCTCTTCTAATTTTACTTCCCCCAAATCCTTAACTCTTTGTCTGCCGCTTCAAATCTCCCTTTTATCTCATCTCTCTCTTTTTCGCATTCTCAATTTCAATTACTCTAACCCATATGAAGAAGCTAAGGTAGAAGAAGAGTGCCGAACTCCTTCGCCTCATAGTCTGCACCTAATATTTCGAGTAGACTTCAACATGATTCACAACCATTTCTCCTCTTGGGGTCGTCATTTCAAATATTTTGATGGATTAAGGTGATAATGAAAAACTCAATTCGAATGAACCTCTGTAGTCTTATTATTGGTCCTAATAAGTCTTGTGTTCTTTTGGTTATAGGATGAAGGTGGTAACGGAGGGTTAAGAACATGCGGCCAGACTATTGGACTCTTAGGTTAAAATTCAGAGAGCATCAAACAAATTCAAATCAAATAACATTTTCTTTTAGGTAAATATTTTCTATTGGGTTTATTATTGAAAACAATAATTGCACAACATCTTTGTGAACTGATGATATATATTCTCCTAATGTGTTATTGTTACACAGTCTTATTATTCAACTCTGTGCATATCTCTATGTTTTGCTAATAGAAATTTGTGAAAACATGATTAATTACATTTCAAATTTGGAGAAGAATGCATGATAGTTGCTTTCGATGGGTTGCACTGTACATTTGATTTGTGACCAGAATTTCTTATAATATATTTAGCAACTTACTTCTATGAAAAATTTCAATTTAGGAGGTATTAAAGGTATGTTGTTTGGTCATCTAATGCAAACTTAGTTGTTTGTTTGGTTTAGAACTTCTGAGAATATGCAGTTTTGGGACATGATCAACTGGTGCAATTACAAAGGGACTTCTAGCAAGTGGCTTCCTTGTTTATCTATTATTGAAGTTATACTAACTAAATTTTATTCAATGCTAACTAATCATGTCTTTGATTTTGGTTGTTTATGTCACATACAACATATTCTTTTGGATGATTATTTGTAAACGATATACTTGATTGTTGTTTATGGAATGTAATTGCTAGTAAAATGGCACTCATTAGCTTATTGGTGCAAAGTTATTCAAAGCAATACTTATATATATCATTTTCAAGTCTTTGTTATGTAGATTTTGAAGAAAGTGTTCCACGCAAGTTAGGCATATCAACGCACCACATGCCAATGATGTTTTAAGATAGGTATAATCTTTCTAATACATTCAAACTTTGTCTTGTCTTAGGCAAACTTAATATTAATAATTATAATTGTTCATCTTCAGGATCAAGAAGACAACACACCAAAAAATGATGCATCCAGGTCGTGAAGTTAATTGTCTTTCATAATATTTTAGCATCACAGTTTGTACTTGTATACCAATGTAAATTTCAAGAGTTCAGATACTAATATTTTGTTTATGATGTATTTGTTCTTAGACAATATTAGATATCTTATGGGAATATACTTCTATTTTGAATTACTTTCGTATTTAGGCTTTATAAATTATGGTTAAAAAATATGTGTTACAAGTATTATTGGACAAATGGTGTTTAAAATTATGTCTCACAAGCAATTATATCACATTTAAAATTCAAAATGATAAAGGAAATTATTGCAATAAAATAAGTATTTGAAATAAATAATAAAAGTGTTAAATTATTGGTTATGTCACAATATACTATTAAGAATTATTGAAAGATATTTTAAAAATGTTGCAATTGCTAGCAACAATTTTGATATTGTTGCAATATATAGCTTTCAACTTTTGTTATAAACTATTAAAAATGTTGCGATAAATTCAAATATATGTTGCACTAAATTCAAATATATGTTACTATAAACCAAAATAATTGCTGCTATAGATATGCATATTGCAGCGGTTTGTATATTTGATTCCAGCAGTTTGAAAAACTGCTGCAACAGACCCTTTCAACAATGATTTTGCCGGCGATTATAAGACCGCTGCTATAGATGTTGCAGCAGTTTATAATCGTTGCAATAGGCTAAAAAAATCGCTACTATAGACCATTTTTACTGTAATGCTCATTGTTACATTATATCTCTTTTCTATTATATTTTAATTTATTTTGAAGGTATTTTGTTTTGTTATTTTATTTGATATGTTCATATACTCTCATTTTAGTTTATGTTTGCTAATTTATAAATTTTATTGTTCGTTCGTCTTTTAAAATTCATTTTTTTTCTTCAAAATAACCGATGACGGAATCTATGAAATTTGGGAGTCCGATTTTTTAGAATTGAGTCGATTCTTTGGAGTCCGAGGTCGATCTCCAATATGTTTTATTAAAATTTTAATATGTCATTTTATGTCCATTTAATTTATATTATGCGTCTTAAATTATATTTACTTATCTAATATTTATTTTTGAATTAATTTAAATTTCTAACTAACATTTTTCCAAAATTTTTAAATCTTTTATTATCAAAATTCTTTTAAAGACATTTTAAATAGATTTTCTTTAAACTATACTCTTTTGTGTTTTTAAACCTTAAAAAAAATTAATATTATTTCAAAAGATTTCTTAATAAGTTTTTCTTTAAAAAAATTCCTAAGATAGAATTAGGAAATTTGGGAGTCTGATTTCCTAGAATGTTTGAGGTGAGGGATCACATTTTGGGAGTCCGAGATTTGATCCAAAAAAAAATGAATTTAATCTATGTTTTTAAAATTTTTATTAAAAGACTATTCCTATGACGGATTATGAGAAATTTAAATAATTTCTCAAATTCTTGAGGTGAGGAATTTTTCTTCAAATTTTAATATAGTCAAATTGATAAAAAAAAATTCACTTATTTTATGGGATCATTACTTTGGAGTAATGAGGGGTAAAATAAGACATTTGTTTTTTAAAAAAATTCTTTCTAAATGATTTTCTTTAAAGAATATTTTTAATTCAAGATAAAATGATTTAGCCACCGTTTTCTAAACGGGTGTTGTGGGATGCTAACACCTTTTCCATATACAAATGACTCCCAAACTCAATTCTAGTTTTTCCGCAGACCATTTTTGTTGATTTTTATTAAAATTTGTTCACTTTATTTCGGTGTCCAATCACACCCTAAAAAAGATTGGTGGCTACTCCTTTTTATTTTTCTTTTAAAATTAACCATTTTTAAGGACGTCGGCCGCTTCGCATCGTCTCGGGCACGTGGCGACACTAATTTACTTACTTCCATGGCTGATTTTTCAGAAAGCAAACCAAGTTTGAATCTAGGTTCTTGTTTTTTAGACGAGAATTGGAAAATTTTTATTTGGTTTTTTTTTTTTTTTGTTAATTTCATTATGCAAGTTAGTAATTTTTTTAATGTTTAGCCCAAAATTAAAATTATAATAATTTTTAATCTTATTTTTATTTTTGTTATAATATAATTTTTTTAAAAAATAATATAGATAAAATAAGTATAACTCAATTAACGTCATGTTTATATTATCAACCTGTCTGATTCTCTATCCTTCCAAAAAAAAAATTAAAGCTAATATCTATTATAAAAATTCATTAATGCTACTTTGTGTGTGTTTTTAGGAATTAATTTGTATATTTAATGTAAGTACAAAACTTTTGTTAAAAAATTAAAAAATTAAAAGTTTATTTACTTTCCATTTTTAAAGTGATATTATTAAAGGACGTGAATGGACGGGTATATATTTTTGTTTTTTCTTTTAAAAAAAGTCCCATCCCATGTACGTGGACGGACGGATCCAGAGTAAAGATATTAAGTGGGCCATCCTGGGCCAGCTTCATCAGCCCAGTTGATGTTCGTCACTGCCCAACCAAAAGTTGTTCTTCTTCTCTCTTCTCTTCATATGCTTCCGCATCTTTTCCTCATCTTTTCTCCATTTTCAATTTAATTTCAACAATTTCATAAGTCTCTGAAAATTCTCATCTTTCCCTTTTGTATATCAAGCAGGAATGGGAACGTTAGATATATAATTCTTTCTTTCTCTTTTGTATCTTGCTATAATTTTGTCTATAAAAATCATGTTAGGCTGATCTTTTATTGTTTTAAGATTAGATGAATTTTATGGATTTTTGTCAAACACTTTGTGATTTTTGAATGTTAATTTGTATTAATATTTTCTAGTATATGATTGTTCTTAATGTTTTTTAATGTTTGGCCAATATTCAAATGATTTTATGATTTAAATATTGCTTTAACAAGCAGAGTTTAAATTAGATTATGCATGCTATGCTATTGTTTGAACACACTAGAGTAGTCGGATAACGGTAGAGGTTGTTGATGAAGAGACTTAAAGCTTTGCATAATTATCTAGTCTCAAGAGATTAGTAATTAGTAAATAGGTAAAAGAAAAGATTATCTTGAGAAGGATAATCCGGATAAAAGACTTCTAAACTTAGATGTTATGTTAATTGGTTCAAGAATTAAAGCAATCGTGTTTAATAATGTTATTGATGAAGTTTACTCCTTAGAACGTTTCTTCGTTAATAATCTTCATTATATTATAATTTGACGTATGTATTTGTGTGTTACCACTCAGGCTTTGCCACACATATGCAATGTTGTGCTTAAAACTCCCAAAATCCTTATGAAACTTTGTGGAGGCCTATGACTCAATTTTGGTGGGGTTCTTTGTCTGGAAGAAAGAAAATCTATTGGATGAATTTGAAGATAATGTGCATTTCCAAAGAATTTGGTGGGGATGGGCTTTAGGGATTTGGAAGGTTTTAACCAAGCCCTACTTGCTAAACAAGTTTGGAGAATTCTTCCGAATTCGTCGTCGCTAATTGCTCGAGTGTTTAAAGGGAGAAATTTCCTCATAAAGTTTTGTATTACTCCTGAAAACTTGTTGTCAAATGATTTGTACAAAATTAACCTAAGAATCAAATTTTCATAAATATATTCAGAAAAAAATAAGTGACTACAAGAACAAAAATTAAAGATTTTAACCACTATGTCTCATCCTAATATAGTATTGTGTATTTTTTTTTTCTAAATGGGTAAAAAGATTATATACTTATAGTGACTAAGAGGTCAATTATGTAAATCTTATTAAGAAACTTTCAGTTTACAAGTCTCTTTAATAATTCTCCACTCTAAGTAAGGGAAGAGGTAGCTAAGATAGATAGGCTGCTGAAGAAACCAACTGGTAGTTGATTGAAAATTTGACGAGCTGTGATATTTATTGAGGAATTAATTTTCTCTTGTATAAATATTGACGGCTTCAAGTTTTTACTGATTTGTAAATGACAACAGTAAATTCAGTTACTGTTTGGTTTGACTTTACCATTATTAATGTGCAAAACCAATCCTCAACGTATGAAATTCATGTGTTTTTTTTTTTTCTTTTTTAAAAAAAGTAATGAGAGATTTAGTTCAAAATTCAAAGCAGTAGTCTAATTCTGGTCTGATATGATACAGACAGGTCAATTTTATAAACTAAACAAATAAAAACATGAAAGAGGAGAAGGAAGAAGAAAATATATACACATGAAAAGGGAAACAGCACTAGTTTATATATATATACATACATATTTAAGGTGATTTAATTTCTTCGTTTTTATGTTTTCAAAAACAAAAAAAAATGCAAAAAGAAAACAATAAAAATATGTTTGGTATACTAATTTTCTATTACAGATATTGGCAGTTATTATTTTCTTTTACTTATTTTTGGCTAGTCCTTGTATCACATCTTTGTCCGACTTGTGTTGCTTTGTCTGCAGATTATTGTTTCCTTTTTGGTTACAGATTTTTTGGGTGTCTTCTTGTTTTTGGTGGTGGCGTTGAATCTTTTCCATCGTGGCTTCCTTTTATAGAAATATATATTATTCGTGTTTGGGGCTTAGGTTAAGCCGTCGATTGCATCTTTGCATTATGTAATTTTTGTTGAACGATAGTAAAACAAATTGGTGTGTGTTCCTGTGAGAATGCTTTTGTAATTGTTTGAAAAAACAGAGTGTATTAGTGTTCTGTTTAAGTGACGTACTCTAGTGAGAGAAATTGATTGACGTTGATCTTATGGTGAGAAGAATGATGAAGTTTCAATTTAGGAGGTGTTGAGTTTAAGGAGAACCTAAACAAAAAGTATTGCATCGAGGGGAAGCGCCAAGTTTAGTAGGAGCCTAAATTATTCATTAGAATTTAATTAGCTGTTAGTGAAATAAGATAGTACAGCTATCCGTTAAGTGTTCCTTTGTAATTGATTAACTTTACTAGTGAAACTCTTCTCACTTAGGCATATTGCTCTCAAATGTAGGTATGGTTACACGAAATTGGGTTAGCATATCTATGTGTTATTTTCCTGCTAACTCTTCTCTTGTTGGTTATCTTGATGCTATACTTGTCTGTAACATTGTGTGTGTCATGAAAGTGTAGTTGTAATATCTTTTATATATGTTTTTTTAGGGAAGATTTTAAAAATAAAAAAATAAGGAAAACTATTTACATAAAATAACAAAATTTTTAAATAGCTGTGATAGACGTTGATGTCTATCAAGGTCTATTAGTAATAGAAATGATAGAAGTCTATACTGATAGATGCTGATAGATGTCTATCAATGTGTATCAATATTTTTTTTGCTATTTTCTGTAAATAGTTTGACATTTTTTCTATTTGTGAAAATTTCCCTTTTTTTTTAATCTTTTTGTAATTTATGTATATTTATTTCTTTAAGTTGCTAATTTATGTATGTATGCTTTTGTATATGTTATATTGTTTATACTATTGATTAAGTAAGAGTGAAATATTGAATGTTCAATCGTGTAATTTATATTAATATATGTACTATGTGTTAAATTTTAAACAATTTTATCTTATAGCCTTTTTCTTTTGATATATATATATATATATATATATATAATATGAATTAACCATGTACCAAATTTTTTTTTCAATTTTAATTATATAGCTCATATTACCTCACACTTATTAAATATAGAATGAAACTAGAATATATACCTGATATTATTAAATATGTCTCATATCTATGAAATATAAACATAGAATGAAATAATAATATGCATCTTAAATTAATTAATACACTACAAATTTATAAAATTTAAACGTAGAAGGTAATAAATATAGAAAAATATACAAATATAACCCTACGAAAAGATGAGAATAATTTTTTAAATTTAAAAATTAAAAAGATGTATATATTTTTCATAACCGTTAACTTTTCTCTCAAGCTAACACATTCGGTAAAAATCGTTATAGGAAATATAATCTATTTATTTATATATTTTTTTAATAAGATTCACGACAATTTTTAAAATATAAGCTCAAAGCCTCTATTTAATCCAATAAACAAAGGTCACGTGGACGGACGGATCTAGAAACAAGATATTAAGTAGGGCCATGGTTGGGCCAGCTCCAGCTTGGGGTTCTTCACTACCCAACTAGAGGTTGTTGACGGTTACAGCCTCAACCTCTTTTCTCTCTTTAATTCTTTCTTCTTTTTCCTCTGTCCTTCAATCCAAGCATATGCCTCTCGCATCTTTTCCTTATCCTTTCTCCATTTTCAATTTAATTTCAATTTCCTAAGCCTCTGAAAATTCTCACTCTTCCTTTTTGTTGTCAACAATGGCGCAGGCCAAGCCTGTGCTTCACCATAACCACCATTTCCCTTTCTCTTTAACTTCCAAAACCTTGCATTTTTCACTTCCCCTCCCAACACCTCCTCTCTCTCTTACTTCTGCTTTGTCTTTGTCCTCCTCTTCTTCCTATGCTTCTTCTTCTTCTTCTTCTTCTCGTTCTTTACATATACCTCGGGTTTCTACAGCTCCGGTTGATTACGCCCCACCAGCTCCCGACTACGACTTTCAACAGGAGATTCTTAGGTTGAGAGCTCTTTGTACTAAGCTCTCTAAAAGGAAGACCATCAAGGAGAAGTTGAAACTGATTGACCGTGATTCTAGAGTTAAACAATTCTTCAATTCTCGCCGAAACTGGTTCTCTAGGGTTTTGCCTCACCTCAATTTGGATCCCTATGATTGCTTCTTGCTCAAGTGCTTGGTTGCTGCGGGGCAACAACATGTCCTTAGTTTAGGGATTGAGTCTGTGGAGAGTGAATTTGAGACTGCAAGGGGTGTGGTGAAGCACGCGCTTTATTCGCTTGTGGAAGTGATTGAGAAGTTTGATGTAAATGGCAATGGCGGTGGTAGTGAGGGCTTTGGGAAGGGGGAAATGGTTCTGGACAAGGAAGAGTTAAGGGACTTGAAAAGGCTCTTAAGGAATTTAGGAGAAATTGAAAAATTTTACGATTGCATTGGAGGAATCATCGGGTGAGTTCTCTATGTTCATGTATTCATATTTTTCCTTTTGTTCAAATACTGATGCCATGCGTCGTTGATGACAATTCCCAGTTTAAGTTTGTTTTCATAGTAAATTTTTAGTTTTTAGTGTTGGAAGCTGATATCAATAGATGTACTCTTTTATTTCCTAATTAATTTCAACCACAGTCCACAGCTGTTCTGTTTCAGTATGTGATCGTCAAGCCTAATGATTTTTTCTGTTTTACCTTTGATATTTCAATTTTATCATTCCAAGTTTTGACCGTGACCAATTCGGGAAGGATGGTGTACAATTTAATTCTTTTTAGACTCTTCGTCAATCAAATTGAAATTACGGGAGTGGTGGGTTGCTCTTTTTTCATTCAATGATTGTCTAATTTAAATATTGTTCTTTCATTAAAAAAGTGTTCAGACCAGGATATGGATAAATACTTTTTTAATGCTCCATGCTGCTGTTTATATTGATTTTTCAAGATTCGAGCTCATTGAAGGAATACTATTGCAATGTTAGAGCTAAAAGTTCAAAATTGTTGGGAGAATTACTTGTACATTAGCCTCACCAAGACCATGGAAATGGAGTTGCCGTTTGGTTTAAACTGATAAATTCTTAAGATTTTCCTATGATTTTCGAATTACTGTAGTAATATCAAAATAACTTGGAAGATATAAATTACTATATTGTAAATGCATGCTTTTTGCAGGTATCAGATTAAAGTTCTAGAACTTCTTGCCTGTTCAAAACCTGAAAGATATTCTAAGAATTGGTCTGGGCAAAAGAACCAGGGAATGGATAGTGAATTTCTGGAGATTCATGCACCCAATGGACCTGATCTTTCCCAAAATATAGAATATGCATCTCAAGCAGCATTGTGGGGAATTGAGGTTAACAGTTGGAGCAATAGCTTTCAACACAAGAACGATAGTGTGTGTGTGTGTATATTTTCAACTGTGATTAATAATATTTTATTCCTTTTTAGGGTTTACCTGAGTTGGGTGAAATTTATCCTTTGGGAGGCTCCGCTGATAGGCTCGGTTTGGTAGATCCTGACACAGGAGAGTGCCTTCCTGCAGCAATGCTTTCTTATTGTGGTAGGACTTTATTGGAAGGTCTTATAAGAGATCTTCAGGTATATCACATGTGATCTGATTGACAAAATAATTAATAGGCATTTAATGGTTGATTGGATATGATAGGTCTCACGTGTGTTTCATTTCAATTTTTATCCAAGGCTAGAGAATTTTTGTACAACAAGATCTATGGGAAACAATGCATTACACCTGTTGCAATCATGACAAGTTCAGCAAAGAATAACCACAAAAGGATTGTGTCTCTTTGTGAAAGATTTGGGTGGTTTGGAAGGGGTCGGTCAAACTTCCAACTCTTTGAGCAGGTTTATCAATGGAAAATTTCAGATAGAAGTCACTAATTCTAATATGAAAATATGATATTTCTCAGTTTAGTTTCCTTTATTTTTTGGAATTCCAAAGGTCTTTAAATCTTACCTTTCTTGTTTAATACATTTATTCCAGCCTCTGGTTCCAGCCATTGGTGCAGATGATGGATTGTGGTTAGTTACAAAATCTCTTGCTCCTATATGCAAGCCTGGTGGTCATGGTGTTTTATGGAAGCTTGCACATGACAAAGGTATCTTTAAGTGGTTTTATGACCATGGAAGAAAAGGTGCAACAGTTAGGCAAGTCAGGTAAGATATAGCTATCATAAGTTGAATTATTTAATTACTTATAACTATGGCTTATACTTGATGTAGACTCTAAGGACCTTGTAGTAATGTTGTGGCAGCTACAGATCTGACCCTATTGGCCTTGTCAGGAATTGGTTTGCGACAAAAAAAGGTAAGCTTGAAGGAGGAAAAACAAATATACTTTTTATTCCAGTATTTCAAATGGTAATCATCTGAATTTGATGTGGAGGTTATGATCAAATATACTTCACTTCTGGCTCAAAATTTCAATTCTATAGAAGGTAGTGCTGTTTGTTGGTCTATTCAAGTGTGTTGGTAGCTTGTGATGTCAGTTCATAGCACAGTTGAATTCAGTGTTTAAGTTTGATTTTCCTTGGCAGTGGGTGCATGATCGTGAAACACTTAAAAGAGACTTGCATTAACATACCCACAAATGTGGTTTTCCTTCCGTAACTCCAAGCACTGATTTTTTGTTAATTGTCCAGTTATTGTACTCATACATGTTAGATAAAAGAATATACTTGGATTACTTTAATTATCTGTCGTTAATTATATGACATCAATCAGTATGCACAATGCACAGTCATTTATCTGTAAGATGATGTATGGTTACCATTAATCTATGATTCACAGAGGGAATGGAAGGGATATGTCTGCTAATATCTCAAACGTTGTTTTATGAATTTGAACATTTTGCTAATATCTCAAACGTTGTTTTATTGATTATTTACTTCTTGGAAAATTGCAACCTTGATTTGATTGAACTTATACTGATTTGAGACCTAGTTTATTTCTTCGTACCCTCATTATCAGAGTTTTATGGGTTACAGAAACTAGGCTTTGCATCTTGTAAGAGGATTGCAGGCGCTACAGAAGGAATGAATGTTTTGATTGAGAGGAAGAATCTTGATGGGATGTGGGAATACGGTTTGTCATGCATTGAGTACACCGAGTTTGAGAAGTATGGGATCATAGAAGGATCTCATTCTCGAGTCAGGTGGATGACTTCTATCTGTTCAAAATTTTTTATTTTCAGTCTAATTCAATTTTTGTAATTTGACCTTTCCTTTGGAGGGTAGACGTAAGACTGCGATCCTCGTAACCTTGTATGTCTCGCATATGCATGAAAGCTTATGTATGAATGAGCAGAATACATATATACATACATAGGTTTGAATAAGCTAACCTTGTCTATTTGTTGTAGTCTGCAGGAGTCATTCCCTGCTAATACAAACATCTTATATGTGGATTTGCATTCTGTGGAGAAGGTGGTATCAACGAATAGTGAAAAGAGTTTGCCAGGCATGGTGCTAAATTTAAAAAAGCCTGTTGCATATTTTGACCAGTTTGGAAGAAGGCATAGGTATATAATTCAACAAATTGGTGGTGCTGAGTTGTTACTTCATATTTTTTACTTGATCAAATGTAAAGTGTGAAGTTCTAATGTCAAAATTACTTTATCCAACGGTTGCATCGTTCCATCTTCCTGATAAACTCATTTTTCTTCCTGCACGGTTAGTGTTTTTGGAGGTCGACTAGAATGCACCATGCAAAACATTGCTGATAGCTTCTTTAATACAAGTTCATCTCGATGTTATAATGATGTAGAAGGTACTGATGCTACTTTTTCCTACAATTGTAAATGTAAACATCAGTATCTCCCATCTGCCATTTTCATTCATGATATTGAACTATATATAACACCAGATATACTGGAGACTTTCATTGTGTACAATGAGCGAAGAAGGGTCACATCTTCGGCTAAAAGGACAAGAAAGCATGCTAGTGTGTCCTTACACCAGGTAATACTTTCTAGTTCATTGCTTATGTGATGTTAGCGTAGAAATTAGATTAAACAATTCCTGATAGATGATTATATTTCTTCATAGCAATAGTGTATACCTGCACAAAAGTTGATCTCCTAATCTGTATAACCAGGTTCTGAATATTCCTGGGGGGACTGTGGCATGAAATATGTTTTTAACTTCCCTAATAGATAAATAGTTGAACCTGGATATCAGTTGATTTTATTTATAATTTATTTTTATTTTTATTTTTTTAAAATTTTCCAGACTCCAGATGGTGCACTTTTGGATATCTTACGAAATGCACACGATCTTCTTTCACCGTGTAATATTGAAGTTCCTGTGGTATGTCATGCTAATCTTTTAATCTGTGGAAAGTATTTTACTGTGGGTACACTAACGAACTGTTTGGATGCCTTTTTTATTTTTCAATTTTTGTGGATTAACCTTTTAAATTGTTTTCTACTTCTAAAAACTGTTTAGGAATAAATTTTCTGTCTCTGGTTTTCATTTATTAGTTTACAAATATAACACATTTAAATCAAGTTATACTTGGAGAAGAAACAGTTATGATTATGTAATAACAGTAACATTTTAAAAACTTGAAGGTTGTTCTAAGAACTGATTTTACAAATTATCATACCAAACAAGTTTTCTGCATAAAAATAGAAAACTGCTTTTATACCTGTCATCGAAACACACCCTAATCGTGCTTTACTCTTTCTTTCTCTTGGAAGCTATGACTTCATATTAGAATATCTTGTCCTATTTCCGTTCATGCTTAACTAATCCTTCCTATGGCAGGTTGAAAGTAATGACAAATATGTCGATTCTGGACCACCATATCTCATCCTCCTACATCCAGCACTTGGCCCACTTTGGGAGGTTGCTAGACAAAAGGTAGAGTTTCGGTATATGGTTATTAAAAACATCTTGTATTGGAATGTGCCCCAATTCTCTGTGCCTCTGCTTCTCCTCTCTGAGATAATATTGGCTACGTCTACTTTCCCCTCTGTAATTTTGAGGTTTGCCTGCAGTCCTAAGTGTAGTTTTGAGTTTCTGAAATAACAGCACTATTGAGACATGTAAATGATCTGACCTGGTTCGAGTAGTTATAGTTTTTCAGTTGCATATTTCACTGGTAATTGTAACCATAATACGATATATCATATCTCAGTTCTCTGGTGGTTCGATATCAAGGGGCTCTGAGTTGCAAGTTGAGGTTGCAGAGTTCTTGTGGAGGAATGTTCAGGTATGATGCCCGATTCTAGCTGGGAATAGATTACCCCTACACAAGTTTCTCACATATTCTTGCACAAGGACACTGGACACACACTGGTGAAGTGAATTAATGAAGCTGATCTAGTTCTTCCGGTTCCAGCTTGATGGGAGTTTGATTGTATTGTCTGAAAATGCTATGGGCTCATTGAAGATCGATGAAAATGGTGAATCATTAATCCGCTATGGACAAAGGTCTTTTTAATTTTTGTATTAGAATTATTTTGGTTTGAGAATTATTGTTTTGGTTCTGAGCGTGTTCATACGGTAAGGTGTGGAAGATGTAAATTGGAGAATGTCAAGGTGCTGAATAAGGGAATTGACTGGAATGCTGAAGACAATATTTACTGGAAGCTTGAGGTGCAGCGGTACGAGGGATGCAAGATCATTTTACATGGAAATGCTGAATTTGAGGCCACGAATGTTGTTTTACAGGTTTGGTTATATATGAATACAGTATTCAGTTGCCATAAACTGTAGGAGTGACACATTTACTTACTGGAAGAACTGGTCGTTGATTAAGAACTGATTACAAACCCATACAAGATTTACCTATAGAGATTGAAGCATTATAATAATCCAGCAATCTGTTTTATTGAGCCTTGAACGTAATTATCTGACCATTTAAATTAAACCATAGTGGCAATTTGCGGACGTTGAAGGTCGACGTGGAAAAACTCTCAATTTATTGAAAATTTATTTGATATAACGTTTTAGTGGAAGATGTTTGTCTAAAATCACTTCTCAATTCTTCATGTTATTTGGTTATATGATAAAAGTTTTTTTTTTTTTTTTTTTTAATTGTTCAGAAACACTTAAAAAGTATTTTAAAGTATTATATTAGTAAACATTTTCAGAAGAAAATGTTAAAAAAAGAATACTCCTCGAAGTCATTATAATCACACTTTGGATTGAACTGAAATGCATGGTAATAGACATAATATGGGGTAATAGTTTGTTCATCCTTATTGAGAATCTGCCGTGTTAAGAATTTTCTTGTTCGTGCTCTGCAGGGTAATCATGTATTTGAAGTTCTAGATGGCTACAAATTGAAAATTGCACCAGGAACTTCTGGTAGGTTCTACATCTTCTCTATTTCGGGGGGAAATTGCGTTTATGCTCCTCCAAATTAGAGACTAGAGTTGAACATTTCCAAAAGTCGAGATTTGAGAATACGCAATATCTCACTTATTTTTGGTCTTTCAAATTCTCAGGTTTTGAAGCTCAGTTAGATCCAATTGAGCTCGATAAGCAGGATACTGGAAGTTGGTGCTGGAACTACAAAATAGAGGGTTCTCATATCAAGCTGGAGTATGTGGAGCTATAGGTTGCCTACGAAATAACTTAACAGCATGCCCTTTGTGAATGGTAGTTCACAGATGGTCTTCTCTTCATAATAATCTAGCGGAAATGATCAGTTTGGTTAAACAGTACTTAACCACTCTTATCCTCCCCCCACCCCCCAAAAAAAAATTCCTTGATTTTTTGTATTAGTCCTGTAAATCGAATGTAAAAAGTGGACACTGAGCAAATGAATTGTTTGCATCGGATTATATTACTAAATAGAAAGCTCCGTTCTGTCAAGTACTCTTTGTTGTTGAATTTCCAATGATCTGTTAACATACTTTCATCTGTGGTTCATTTAGAAATTCATGATGTGGCCTCTCTTAATCCAAGGGTGTTCAACTATAAGTCTCAACTCGACCAGCAACCATTCCCACCTTTAAGCTGCTGCTTATCTTCCCTTTTCCCCTCCTCAAATTTATGCCCGTCGTGTGTTGCTCTCTTATTGTAGAAAAACAGCACTCTGAAACTGCAGCTCCTTTTCTGCTATTCGACATGGCTGAGACTGGAAGCAGCACCTAGTAAGCGGTCTAAGCAATGCATCAGCCTTTCTTCTGGCCTTCAATGATCCATCTGCTGCTAAGCTTTGCAGAGAAGGTATACTACGATGAGGATTTATCAGCAGATGTTGCAACTTCCTCTCCTCCATCTTTGCACGGCCCTGTCATTTCACCAGCAACTATTGGCATTGTACAGAGCTAGATTGCAAAGTGCAATGGCAACATCTCGTTTTTGCTGAATTGTCTTCTCTCAATGCTGGTATGGCTTTTCGATTCGCCCCTATTGTTGCTGAAGCATTTTCTCTTGCTTCCATTGTTTTACCTGATTCTAAGATGTGTTATGTTGTCTATTGCTCCTGCTGACACTACTAGGATTTTCTTGTTGTTGAAGATTGGAAGGTTGAACAATGCAGTCACAGGCTCACAGCATTTTCTTTTAAACTCGGATTGCCCGGTTTCGACATCAGCAGAAATGGTAACACTCTTACCTCGGCAATTATCCTTCAGTTAAACCGCTCCTTTTTTTGCTAGTAACTGGAGTGTTCATATATAGCTTGTTTTTGGTGATTCATTGCAAGTTCTCCAGGCTTATAAATCTTCTGAATATGCAGGTGCAAATCCCCCATGTCCCCACAGGGCTAATTTATTTTGACTGTAAGGATCTTAGGTTCGATGGGTTGGGGGACGAAATCAATGTTTTTGTTTAACAATTAAACGAACTCTTTGTTGCTCTAATCCTGTGATCAAATATGAAAAGTTAGATAAACTAATAATAATAATAATATAAAAAAAATAGAGGAAAACTATACGAATTTTATTTGTGTAAAACAGTTTAATGTCTAGACATTTTTATTTTATATATATATTTGAAAATCGATTCATTATAAGTATATGAATATTTGATGTAAACAAAGGAAATTCTTGTTCCTCGTCTTCAATGCAATATTAATAAATGAAATTATTCTTGTCCCTTATTTCTACCAATAGGTTACTTTTAAAAGATGCATTTTAGCCCATAAATTTTGAAAAATAGGCTTAAAAGGTATTCGCTCACTTTTTTCACCCAATAATTTTTTTATTATTTTTGAACAGTTGCAAATATAGCAATTAAGCCAAAAATATTAGCATATATAGCATAATTCAAAAGAATTGACAGATATAGCAAATTTAGCTCTAGCTCTCTGAGTCTATTAGTGGTAGATTATGTCACTAATAGCAGTCCATGAGCGATAGAATCTATCATTGTTTGATTTTGGCTATATTTGTAATTCCTTAAAAATGTTTCTATACATTTAATTATTAGCCTTAAAAGTGTTACTCATTGTAGTTACCCTTATTTTTAATTCTAATGTAACCTTTAAATTTTTTTTTAAAATATATATATATTTTCTTGGCTATGAAATGAAAAAAAAAAAAATCTAGTACTGTAGGAGTATTATACTCCTTTTATTCACCTACAGATTTGTCTTCGTAGATATTAGTAGACCTCATATTAATGTCAGTGGGTCCTATCCTATTTTAAAAAAATATTCTGACATGACAATTTTGCCCTAAAAACTAGTAATTGTATAAATATTAACCTACACTTTTATGAGTCAACCAAGAAGACTTTCGTGATTTATAATTATTTTTATTTCATTTAAAATAAACTCAAAAAGATTATTCTTCACTCAAAATCTTAAAAGTAAGAAAAATAGACGAAAACAAAAAGTTGAAAAGCCACTCATATTAAAGTTATTTAAAAGGAAAAAAAAAAACTAAATTTTTAGTCACTGAGTTTTCAACATCAAGTGTATATGGTCCTTGAGTTTTTAAAATAAACCCTTTTAGTCCTTCGATTTTAAAAGGGTTAAATTACAAAATTAGTCCCTATGATTTGGAAAAAGTTAAAGTTTGGTTCCTATGGTTTGATAAATCCCTCATAAATAATCCCTAAAGTATGGGCTAAATTCTAACATTTTTCAAACCATAGACTAAATTCTAATTTTCTCCGAACCATAGTGACTAAATTCTAATTTTTTTCAAACTATAGTGACTAAATTCTAATTTTCTCTAAATCATAGGGACTAAATTCTAACATTTAAAATCATAATGACTAAATTGTAACTTTTTCCAAACCATAGAAATCAAATATGTAATTTGACCTTTAAAATTGTGTTTAAGAAGTCCTTCAACGCTAACAATTTGTTATATATAAACAGAAATTTGATTGAATTTAAAAATAGGAATGATTACACCTATTACCACCATACTTTCTTTCTTTTACTCGAAAAAGAATTGAAAAAATCATTTTAAAAAAAATTGTGACACATGGCATAATTTCATTGGATGTTAGCAGGTCATACAAAAGATGGGTACCACATGACTGCATCTAAGTTTTTTTCTTTAAAAATTGTCCACATACTTGCTGACTGTGCTGCAAAAATGGTCCAAGTAGACTTTTTGTTTTTAAACTAATTTCAAATTTAAAAAAATGAAACCGAGAAACCCATTAATCCCAACCCACCCACGCCATTTCCTTTCTCAAATGAGAAAACTTTAGCGTTTTCCTTCGGGAAATGAATTCGACGATGAAATTGGAGACTCCATTGAAATAAGGCCTGCGAACCATTCTTTTATCATCTCCAAGCCAAAATTATTTTGGAAAACAATGTACAAAATTAGCCACTGAAGATACACTGTTATGATACATCAACTAATACTGAAAATTGTTTGCCATGAATCGTCTTAAATCGTAAAATGGGCGTTGCATATCTTACTTGTTCAAATTCAAATCTTCAAATGTAAGAAGTTGTAACTATATTATTATATCTCATCTCTCAGTTTTCTGTAGATTCAATATCAATGCCAGTTGGCTCTGAATTGCAAGTTGAGGTTGCAGAGTTCTTGTGGAGGAACGTTCAGGTATGATCCCAAAGGCCAAATCTAGCTCACAAATATACAAATACATATATAGTCTTTATATTACTTCTGCATTAAAATTTCTTTTGTTTGAGAATTATTGTTTTGGTTCTGAGCGTGTTCATCTTGTCAGGTGTGAAAAATAATGTACATTAGGATTTTCCTGTTTTGGGTAATCACGTATTTGAAGTTCCAGATGGCAACAAATTGAAATTTGCACCAATTTCAATTTTGGGGAAATGCTTTCGCCTCATTTGATTTTGATAACTATATGGTTTTTTAAAATTGAACATATTTCCTTTTAATTTCTTACGATGGTTTTCATCTTTTTTAAATAAAAGAGTTGAACCCAAATTCTATAAACAAAAATAAGTTTTTAAAACTTAGTTTGGTTTTTGAATTGGTAGAAAGTAGATAATAAAACAAGAAGTTTAGAGGTGGAATGGATGTTTGTTGGCTTAATTTTAAAAAACGAAATGGTTACTAATGTAGCATTATTTATTCAGATTTTGAACCTCAATTAGATCCCACTGAGCTTGAAGACAAATAGGCAGAAACATGAGTAAAAAGTAGGACTAACAAAATTTTCTCAGGATCTTCTAAAGGTAACTTTGCATTCTGAGCAAAATCCCAAAAAAGAAAAAAAATTGAAAAAGTGTAAGAAAAAAAGAAGATGTACTGTTGAGTTCAATCTTTCAATCAACAAACCTAAAAACCTGTAAATTCATCTTTAGAGTTTGCACAAATATATACTTGTGTAAGATTATTTCTACATTCTGCTAATCAACATGGCTGTGATTGACAGCAGCATCTATTAAGCAATCTAAGCAATGCATCAGCTTTTCTTCTGGCCTTCAATGATCCATCTGCTGCCAAGCTTTGAAGAGAAGGGATACTTCTAGGATTTATCAACAACCGCCTTGCTACTTCCTCTCCTCCATCCTTGCACAGCCCCAATAACAGTGTAATTGAACTCTCTTTTCCTTTTGGAGATCCAAATCTTAAAAGATCAATGAGCAAAGACACTAAAACTCTACTCTTTCTTATCTCCTGCAGCCCTTCTGAGCAACCCAAAACCAGGGAGAGCGCCTGCAAGGCGTCATCTGTTATGCCTGCCTTGTCATCTGTCAACAAGTCAATCAGCAATGGCACTGCCCCAGCTACTACAATACAAGCTTTGTTGGCACTGTAAAGTGCTAGATTGCAAAGTGCAGTGGCAGCATCTCGTTTCCCAGCTGAATGGCCTTCTTTAAGGAGCCTCACCAATGCTGGTATGGCTTTCGGACTTGCTCCTATTGTTATTTTGAACTCATCCACCATGGTTAGGCTATATATTGTTGCTGCAGCATTTTCTCTTGCTTCCATTGTTTTCCCTGATTCTAAGATGTGTGTTATGTTGTCTATTGCCCCTGCTGCCACTATGAGGATCTTGTTGTTGTTGAAGATTGCAAGGTTGAACAATGCAGTCACTGCATTTTCTTCAATCCTTGGATCGCCGGATTTCAACAATGTTACTAAAAACGGTATTGCTCCTGCTTCGGCAATCATCCTTCGGTTATCCATTCCTGTTTTCGCTAGTAACCGGAGTTCATATGCAGCTTGTCTTTGAATATCTGGTGACCCAGTTGCAAGCTTTCCCACCAGAAACTCGGCTGTCATTTTGACAGCGTCGGAGGCTGCTTTGGATGCAGAAATGTGATCGACCGGTTCCTCGGAATGGTATCTATTGCTGTTGCTTCTCTCCAACTCAGAGGAAGAATATGGTTTAGTAGATTCATTCATACTTATGTTGTTTTCTTGACACCACTGTTGCATCAAACTTTTGAGTGCATAATTTGGTATAAGGGCCATATGAATTAGCCTCTGATTACTCTTGGGACATACATGATGTCCTGAGTCAATCCATTGGGCTATTGAATAACGATCGTAAGTATGCCCGGACGATATAATTACAGGGTCTCTCATGAAATCTAGTGAAATGGGGCAGCGAAAATCGTCTGGAATTGGAACCAATGAATTAGAAGAAGAAGAAGAATGATCTAAATGTTTGTTTGAGAGTAGAAACTTTAAGTTGAATTTTTCCCCATCATTCTCATTTTCTTTCTTACTGAAGATCGCTGTTTTGGCATGCTTAACAAGAGAGATGAGATTGTTTATGTTAGAAACTACAATTATTCCACCTGTTCCAGCTTGTTTAAGAGCTTCTGCCTCTAGTTTTGATATTTCTTCATCACAATCCATCATGCTTCTCAGCCCAACACTGCTGAAAATCTCTTTGACTTTTCCCACTTCTGCCAAACCTATGTTCTTGTAGTTTCTCTCCTTATTGTTGCTCATTAGTTGAAGAACCTCATCTCTTCTTTGAAGCTCTCGAGCATTGGCTGAAAACTTGAATCGCTTAGCTTGACTGTGAAGAAGCTCCACTTGTTCTCTTGTATCATCTGTTAATTTAAGCAAGCTGAGAGGTAAAATGTCAAGTACCCTCCCAATCTCCTTCACTAGCTGATAAAACTGATTGGAAATGGACTCAGTCTGTAGTAAACTCCATAGACAGCTTCCTTCCTCACAGCTTTGAGTCAGAATCTTAACTCTTCTGATTACAGAAAAGAGTTCAGTGAGACAAAGAATGGAAGATGGAGGAAGAGGACAATTTGATTCTTGAACCTCTTCAAATAAGAAAGCAAGAAGCTTGATTCTTCTTCGCATGGTTGAGATAGTCTTAGCCTGCACAAAAGGAGCCTTCTCTTCAAAAGCAACTTCATTGGATAGGAGAATCAGTGGTTGCAGCAGAGACCCAGAAGGCAAAAAGCCTGAAGAAGCTGCCATCATTGGGGAAAGAGCAACATCCATGGCCATTCTCACTCCATGAATAGTCTCTGTTCATAGTTTTTATCAACATTGCATTATGTCAGACATAGATTACTAGGAAGAAAACTTCAAAACTCCTTCAAACCTGAAAATTATTAAATTCATTGGGAAAGGAAAGAAACATTAAATTAATTGGAAGGGTTTTGTTTTTGGCAGTTTCTATTTGTTTGGCTGACTGTATGAACAATAGGAGAACTTCTGAATAGCTGCCACTTGGAGCAATTTCCTGCCTCCTCAAAATAGTCAGAACCCCAACCAATTTTATATTTTCAAAACTATGCATTACTTGCACCAAATTAACTTTGTCAAACTTTGTGGGCAGTTTCCTCTCAAGTCTCTTCCAAAATTTCAACTCTTTTAAAGTTTTTGGAAGTTTCTTAATAGGGAGTATTGAAAAGTTAGCTCATAACATCCCCAAACAATGGTCACTTTCTAGGAACAAAAAAAAAAGGGTCAGTCTCATCCTTTTTTATAATTTATTTTGGAATTTCAGATGTGTTTTTTATTCCATATCAGAAGATCCAAAGCATGACTGTAATTAACAATTCAAATAGCTTCCACTTTCTTCTTGCATATTCTGAAAGGCCATCAATGGTCTTGTTTCCCATTTCCTACCATTTTCCCATATGCAGTGTTTATTTTGATGGCCATTGCTTACTTTTCTTAGACACATTACTGATCAATCCTTTGTTTTCTGTCAAGGTCAGGAACTTAGGTAAACTTGTCTTTTTCTTGGCAATGTTTTCCCACAAGATTAAATAAAGAAAACCAGTGTGATTTGCTCAAGTAACCTCTTTAGCTTTTGGTTCTTCCAAAAGGGTACAAATTACAAAGTCTCCTCCATTGGACAAAAAGAGAGAAGTCACTGCTTATCAGACCTGTGGAAGTTTCTCTGTGGATCTATATGCAAGTTGGTTGACTTTTCTCAAGTCGGCTCCAAGAGAAAAGCCCAATTTCCTCAATATTGGCAAACTTCAAGCCCATAGTAAAGCCCAATTCTCTCTCTCTCTCTCTCTTCATTATTTTGGGTCCTACTGAAATTTTGAGTCGTACTAATGCAATCCAAACTAGGGGGCCTACTTTAATGATCGAATAGAAAACTAGTGGAAGAGAGGAAAGCATCATAAAGAAGAGTTACAGTAAACCACACCAAACAAACAAAGACCATATTCCAACATCCCCCAACCCCAACCAAGCTGAGCAACAAAATATCAACCTTAATAAAAGAGAAAGTTAAGAGAGAGAGAAAAGTAAGAAAAAAAGGAAAGATTATCATTCATCTTCAACAATTATTGGGCCGGCCCATTTTCCCAAACTCCACCAATCAAAATCCTTCCTTCAAATTTCCCTGTTTTTTCATTGCCTAAACGTGCAATGCACTATCCTTTCTTCACTCTCTTTTCTCATTGCAACAATCCATTTCTCTCTATCTGCTTTGAGGAAAACGACGACCATTTTTTAAACAAGTGGGTTCTGGGAATTCCATTATCATCCTTGTCCCTTTCCCCCCAATCCCTACCCCAATATTTTGTTTGATGTGACTGTTTTTATCCTTTCATCATAACTGGCTCTCTTCCCCCGAAAAAATTTATACAACTACGGTAGTTCCTATTCCTTCTATTCAATATTTGACAAATTACTAAATGACACAATTCTTAAATGTTTCTTTATGAAAAATAATGAATGGAAGTAGTTGAGAAGTTGTATGAAAATTTTGTTGGGAATAAACCTCTCACTACTACCGCAAAATAACAGAGAAATTAAAAAAAAAACAATAAAACTGGGAACACAAGAATTAATGTGGAAAAACTCTAAACCATATAAAAAACCATGGACCAGAAAACTTCCACTATATGAAAAATTATTACAATCATACAGAAATCTCTCCCTGACCCCAATTACAAAGAAAACACTCTCTTAAAGCATTTATACCACTCACACTATTTTCCCACTCTCAACTAGAGAATACAAAAAAAAAAAAAAAAAAATTAACTAAAGTTAGCATACTTAAGCTTAAAGTGTTTCTAACTAAGACAATTTAAAACCAAAGACAGACTCTTTTATAGTACTTAGAGCCCATTACTTCCTTAAACTTTTTCAATATGGGACAACTGCACTTCTAGTATTTTGTCAAAACTCAACAAAATTTTCCATACTACAATAGTACTAGAAAATTTTGTATTCCCCCCTGTTGAATTGTGGCCTTTGGATCCTTCTTTCCCTTCAGCCATGCAGTTTTCTTTTGCCCCAGGAAACTGATTTGTTATATCAGAATAAATGATGGAGCTGGTTCTCTTTTCCTCCCTTTTATGTTGTTTCATAAAAAATGATAAAGGGAGATGAAGGAGAAATTTTGAACAGTAGAAAAAGCAGAGGTTTTTATGAGAGATGTACAAAAGATAACATAGAGTACTGAAGAGTGTAGGGTATTTTTGCAGATTCCGAAACTATCATTTTCACTCCACAAAGCTGAAAGCCAACTTTCTAGTAAAATTGGAGGGGGGTTAACATTATTTTTACTTTCTTCATACAGATCATCTATATCTTGCTTTATGTATCAAATATGATGTCTCATCCTAACTTAGGAACACAAATAATGCCACCCCATGTTCTTTAATTCCCACTTTCTAAAAAATCAATTAAAAGCGTTTCTTCTTTTCCCTTGAATAGTCTCTTTCAAACTTTCAATTCTGCATTTACTCTTCAAACCCCATAACCAAATTTAGGCCCCACCCCCTCTTTTTTATTACTCTAATCCCACATCACCACCTCATCTTTCACTTAATTCTCAACCAATCCCTTCATATGTGTATATATATAAATACACATTCTTTGTTGTAAAGAAGATGACATTATTTTAGATTGACATAATGAAGCAAGAGCAGGCATGAGAGGTTGGCATGAGACTCGTTCTTCTTCTTCTTGTGCAGCCTGCAAATTGCTGAAAAGAAGATGCACTCCCACTTGCATATTTGCCCCTTATTTTAGGTCTGATGAGCCAAAGAAATTTGCCAAAGTTCATAAGGTTTTTGGGGCAAGTAACGTGAGCAAGATTCTGACTGAGGTTCCTGAGGAGCAGAGAGAGGACACTGTCAATTCTTTGGCTTATGAAGCTGAGGCCAGGCTGAGGGACCCTGTTTACGGCTGCATCGGTGCCATAGCTTTGTTGCAGACTAAAATGGTGGAGCTTCAACATGATCTTGCCCTTGCCAAAGCTCGTCTTGCTCGTTATGCTAATAATTCTCATCATAATCATAATACTTCTTCTTTAGAAAATTGTGTTGTTAATATGTCTTATGGTGGATTGAGTTTCTCTGCAGGGCAGAGCTCTTCTGATATCACCCAATATGGATATTTATGTGACTTCACCCATTTTCCTTATCCATTTAAAGCTTGAAACTTTGTGATCTCTCTCTCTCTCTCTGTCTCTATCATCAGGGTTTCATCAAGATTTTTATTTTTTTGTTTCTGTATAATCATCAGTTCAATCCCAATTCAATTCTTGTTTTTATGTTCAATTCTTTAAGTATATTACTCGACTAATCTTATAGAACAATCAGGTAACTATAATTGATTAAACTACTTTCAGTTTGTTCTCACTACTGTACAATCTTCAAGGCTTTGTGATGAGAAACAAGTAGAGACTGATTTTGAGGATTCTTTCTAAACAAAGAAGAATTGAAAGTTTTCTCTTTTTCTTCTCTCTTTATCTCTCTTGTGAAGTGAATTCCAAAGTGCAGTTGAAAATAAAGAGTGAGGATTAGATGCTGCAGCCTTTGAATATGAAAACAGAGTGTAAATTATGAATTATTTTTTCCCCTTTTTCATTTAATTAGTCTACTCCCTATGTTTGTTTTAAATGGTATCTAATTTTTCTTGTTGGTGGGACATTTATATTAATCTAAGTTGTAATCTTATGCTTAATTTTGTATTTGATTAAATAGTTCATTCTCTTTTTCTATCACTAATAGAATGTAGAGTTGGTGAAAAAGAATCTGTTCTTTTACTTTTTCTTTTCGAAGAGGGAACTTTCTTTGCTTTTATAGATTTCATTTTTCCTTTTTTAAGATGGTGACTATATAATGGATCCCATTGAAATTATTTTTAACTTTAAGATTAATCCAGAATCAAACAAATGTCGTGTACGCCAACCTAAGTATAAAAAATGTTATATTAAATAATAAAACTAGAAACATGGAAAAGAAATTAAAAGTGAAAAAAATTATTAATTAATGAAAATCTCAAATTACAGATAGTCTTACTTTACTAAAACAATCTTAATTTAAGTTAAAATGTTTTTTTTTTTTTTTTTTTTTGGTGGAAGGAGAATAGAAGTTAAAATCATTATTTCTGTCACGCATGCTCGCATTAAGAAAAGCTCTCTATGGTTATATATATCGTTATCTATATATATAGATAAGAATTCATAAAAAATGTATCATGATTTAATTTATGTGGAACATCATTAGGCAAAAGAAAAAGGAAATGGGTGGATGAAAATAGCTTTAAACATCCATAGAATGGGATTGCTGGTTGCAGGTTCAATGAAAGAGAAGCTATGATAATAGTAAGATTGAGACTTGTGATCTGAAACTATATGATTGGGCCAAGAAAATGACATTGGGCCCGAAATCTTGTTGGGCCCTCCAAGCCCAGGCCTTATGTTCTCATTCATGGAACCGGATAAGATTGATTTGAAAGAAAAGAAATAATTATGATAAACACGTTAACTAAAAATCGACAACGGTACAAGAAAATATCATGCACCTCAACTTTTTATTTGATAAAGTTAATTTACAAATTTAGTAATTTTATAATGATTTGGCTGTTTCTGATTTTTTTTAATTACAGATTTAGTCTATTTGATTTAGAAAAAGTTAGAATTTAGTCTCTATGATTTTAAAAGTTAGAATTTAATTCCTATAATTTGATAAAATATCATAAATAGTCTCTATAGTTGGATAAAATTCTAAAAATTAGTCTCTATCATAGGGGGTTATTTATAAAAGTTTTATCAAATCATTATGATTAAATTCTAATTATAAACCATAAGAATTAAATTCTAACTTTCTCCAAACTACAGAGACCATAAATTTGCAATTTAATCCTTTTTTTTTAGAGAAAGGAATATATATTAAAGAGGGCAAAAAAATTCCACAAAATTCAATCATCAAATTCGGAATCAAAACATTCTACAACCATAAAGAAAAATCAGAGTCCTAAAAAACATGGAGCTCTTCAAAGGGAGAGGGACGATTCTGATTAACAAAGCTCACACCAAATGACACTTCATAAGCAAGGTAGTGCGCAATGAGGAGATTACTTATTAACCTTGGGCAAAAGAAGAACAAGATGGTTCTCCACTCTTGCACGAGCCTTTTGATTTCATCCACCACGTTCGAAATCTCCGTAAGGTGGGTTGAACTTCAACTTTGCATTGTGATCCTTTAAATTGTTAATCCATTAAATCTATCAAAATCTAAGTCAAGTTTTGAAAACTAAAAAAAATGTAGTTTTTAAAAACTTTTTTTTGCTTTTGGAATTTATAAGAATTTAAATGTTTTCTTAAGAATGAAAACTATTGGTAAAAAATTTGTGAGAAAACAAACACAATTTTCATAAACAAAAAAACTAAATGATTTTCAAACAGAGTTTTGGTTCTTTATTTTTTATTTTAAAAATCGTGCTTATCATTTTCTTACCATTTATTATAATGGTTTTCATCCTTCCTCATGAAACATTTAAATTTATAATCTAATTTAAAAAAAAAACAAAAGCACGTTTCTAAACACTTTTTTTTATTAGTTTTTTTTTTTTTTTTTTAATATCGTTTGAATTTTGAAAACGTCTTTAAAACTTTGTTAACAAAAATAAACAACTCATTGATAAGAGTAATGTTTATAAGATAGTCGATTTTCAAAAATCAAAATTCAAAAACTGAATGTTATCGATATGTCTATATTATTAGAAGAGCTGATTTCATCCATCATTTGTCAAGAGCCAACGTAATAATAATAATAATAACTGCAATAACATAAATATTTATTTTTTAGGAGGGAGCAAGACAAAAGAAAGTCAAAAGATCGAGAATATTTAAAGCATATAATTTTTGAGATAATAATAATAATGTGTGAATAGAATATAGGAAAGAGGGGTTAATAAAAAGGGAAGGGAAAAAGGAAGAGTAGAGTAACAGAAGTGACACATTAAATGGTGATATAATAATTAAAGAAAAATAGCTTTAGGAAAAAAAATTAATACCATCGTAATACCTATACTACTTCTATTCATTATTTAATATTTCATTAAATGAGGTAGTATGAAAAATTTTCTATACTCCCTCTTTAATGTGACTTACTTAAATGTTTAATGACAAGCTGTTATGTATCAAATCTTTTATTTTATTAAAATATATATATTTTTATTTTATAATTAAAAAAAATGCATGAAGATAAATGTAACTCAAGTGGTGTCTAATATTATTATATAAAAAAATTAATGTGTTTGTGTGGGTGGAAGGTTCGAAATATCGATGTCGATGGAAATATCGAATTTCCATTTTTACGAAAATATCAAGAAATTTTATAGAAATTGATAGAAATTGTTAAAATTAGTTAATGAAATTATAATTGTAACTGAGTCAGACTATAATTGACAATTTTCCATCATTATTTCTATAAAGTAAGACAATATTTAGACGTATATTGTAAATATTTGTGTAAATGTCAATGCGAGAGCAGAAATTTAAAAAAGAAATGGAAAAATAATTACAAAATCAAAGAACATGAAATAAATTGCATATAAAATAATTGTAAATTTTTTATTATAAAATGAAATGGATACAAAAATGAAAAATCATAACACAATAAAGATAGAAAGATCATAACATTAAAATAAAAGGGATGTAAAAGCATAACATTAAACATAATACAACATAATGAAAAAGAGAGAAGAAAAAGAAAACTCTAGACGTAGATAAAGCTTAGAGAAAATTAGAAGAATATTAAAAAACTCACATAAATTCAAGTTTGAGATAAAATGATGTGAAAATTTAATGGAAAAGATTTGAATGAAAATATGTTTGTTTCTTGATGGTAAAAGAGAAAAAAAAATTATTCAACTATCATAACTAATTGTTAAAAAAAATCAAAATTTCGATGAAAAATTTGAAATTTTCTCCTACGTACAAAAATTTTGAGCCTATCAAAATCTTCGAAAATTTTAAACTATGGGTGGGAGCAAGTGGGAGGTATTGAGGAGTAATATTGAGAGTACCAATGCAACTGTGGGACTGTCTCCCATTGCCATTGCTCACATGCTTTCTAATGCCTTTGCTGTTCCTCTTACGTCCTGACACCTCCACCCCTTTGCATGCACTCCTCAAACTCTTCCAAAACACACCTTTTCCCCTCTCTAATCACTTTCTTTTTAGCTTACTCTCCATTTAATTCTTCCATTTTTTTAAAAAGTGTCTTATAAATCTTTAAATTTTTAATTTACAATCCCTTGTTTTTTTCTCTTCCACGTTTATGGTTCCCTCTAGATCATTGTGCGTTCCAGGGAGATCATTATGCGAGTTTCTTGTCCATAAAAGCTCTAATGTAGTTTTTGGATAATGGAATCTTGTTGTGTACTTTGTATGATTAGTTGGTGTTTGTGTTCATGCAAGCTGCCTCACATATATTGTCTTTGTATTCTTGTTCTATTTGTTACTTTGCGCTTTGATCTTGGACTAGGACGTTTTCTTTGTGTTTTTTTAATCCTATAGCACTTTTGTACTTAAAAAGGAAGAAAAAAAAAACTCCATTTTTGCAAATACTTCAAAGCACGTAAGAATAGTTTTTAACCATCATTCAAATGAGCTTCTAACAATAAGTAGCTAATATGTACCGAAGACCAAAGTTAAGCATGTTTAAAGTTCTATTTATTGATTTTTTTTAAAGAAAAAAAAAGATATATATTTCTTGAAAATAAAATTTTTTAGTATAAATTAACTCACCTTTAAAAACTGAATTTTTCCCAGTAAAAAAACCTTCAAATTTTATATGATCCAACTCAAAATAATTTAACCAGAAACATGTTTTGATTGAAGTTTATGAGATATAAAAGAATAAGAAGGGTCGGCTTTAATGTGTATATATATATTCTAAAACAAAATAACTATAGTTGTTCTAACATTGTATGTGTTATAAGGGAAGAATTTTTATCTCCTCATTGTATATTCTATCCTCACCTTTAATTGTAATTACTTAAGGGCATGACAAGATAGGAGAGAGAAGAGAAGTAACAAAAAAAATCAAGTGCACTCACCACTCACCTATAATAATTAAAAAAGAAAAACAATTATATTGGTAACTTTTGGTTTTATTATTATTATTTAATTTTTTTTTTTTTGAATTTTTGGAAATTTGTTGTGTAGAGAAAAAAAAAACAAAAGTAATTACATCTATAGAAAAAAAATGTACCTCATGTTTTTGTATTTTCCACCTTTTTTCTATATGTGTAATTAATTTTATTTTTTTTCTATTTGAGAAAAGACTCCTTGATTTTTTATTTATTTTTATATTTTTTGATTTTAGACCTCCGACAAACACAATAATTGAAACAACATTTTGTATTTTTTTTTTTTAAAGGATTGGTAATGTAGTTTTCCCATTTTTTTTTTATTTTGGTTTTTTTATTTTTTATTTTTTTTCATTTTTAGAACTTTTCAGGAAACACAGTTTAAAATTAAATTACTAATACTAAAGAAAAAAGATACAAAATTAGTTTTTTAACCAAATTGCATTTTCAAAAAGTTTTTTTTTTGGAAGAATAAAAGGTTTTGTTATTAAAAAAAAAAACATTAAAAATCATGTCAAAATAGAACTTTGAAAATCTAGAAACTCATTTGCGTGGATGAAGGCTCACATATACAAACATAATAATAAAAACAAAATTTGTATTTTTTTCAAGACTAGTAATTTCATTATATCTTTCTTTTCATTTGCTTTTTTAAAGGCTTTTTTTTTTCTATTTTAGATTTGTCTGACAAACACAACAAAGGAAATAAAATTTTGTATTTTGGTCAATATTAGTAATTTAATTTTGAACTCATGTACACCCTTTCATAGAAATTATATATACCATTTAATAGAATAAATATAATAGAATTTATTTTTTATGAAAAATTACTGTAAATAGAAAAAAATTCAAACTATTTATAAATATAGAAAAATTTTAGTGTCTATCAGTAATAGATCGCAATAGAATTCTATCGCTTTTTATCGTTCAAGCAAATGAATTCTATCACTTGAACAATAGAAAGCGATAGAATTCTATCGTAATTTGATAGACTGTAAAATTTTTTTATATTTGTAAATAGTTTAGCTTATTTTTCTATATTTGAAAAGAACTCTTTTTTTATTTAGTGCCCCAAAATTTATTTTCAAAATGTTATAGAAATAGTTTCTTTTTATAAGAGATATTAAAGCTTTTTAACGAATAAAAATTAATTAAAGATTTTTGTCATTAGTGAAGGAAATATTGAGAAATCAGAAACTTAACTTCGTAGATAAATAGGCAGGATTTTTATTTTCAAATTTCAAATTTTATATTTCATATGATTTCAATTTTTAATTTTGGTAAAACAAATTTATATCAACATTAAAAATTAGGTAATTATTTTAAATAGCAAAATTCTTAGAAATATTTTTTAAATATAACAAAATGTCACTGTCTATCGTGATAGACAGTGACATTTTGTTATATTTGTAAATAAGTGGCTCAATTTGATATATTTGAAAACAACCTTTAAAATTTTTTATGACGGCCGCACAAGCTCATCCATTTACAACCAATAGATTTCTTACCAATCGACAATTCTCCTAAATCCCAAACATTATTGTCTTTCATCGACTTCATCTCATCTTGCATAGCTATAATCCACTTTTTAAAATTAGAACCATGCATTTTGAAGACTAAAAGGATCATCTTCAATCAAACCAATGTGATCTTCTTCATATTCTTGAAGAAAAATCACATAATCATTTGGGATTGCACTCTTAATCTCCTCAACAACACTTCTGAAACCTCTAAAATAGTTTGAGTTTAGACTTCAAGAAGCAATATTTACATGTTATCTTGAGTAAGAACATTATCAAACGACAAATTATGATCCTAGTCAACATGTTCTGAATCTATAGACACTATAAGAGATGGTAGAGTAACCTGTTCACCACCTCTTTAAACTCAACATTTCCAACCTTATCTCTTCTCACAAACACAACATTTACAAACGAATTAGTAAATTCCAACTAGTTTCAATAGAAGCCGCCAACATTCTGTACATTAATTACCTGTAAATTAATGTCAAACAGTTTCCGTCAGAAAAAATCCACGAAATTTAAGAGAGATATATATATGCATCCACATAATTAAATTTGGCAAATTAAATTAATGCACTTGCCACTCCATTATTTTTTTTTCTATTCTTCAGATTTCTACGCCCTTTATCAGAAAAATTAATTAAATTTCATTTTTCTCAATTTATTTCCTTTTGATAAAATTCGATTTCTTCATCAAAAATCAATCATGGAAACAAATTTAATTTTATTACAAATATCTTAAAATTATGTGTAAAATAGATGCTCATGATTAGTGTCCATTGCCATGTGTCATCCATATATTTACCTATGTATTATCCATGTGTCTCAAGATAACACATCATTAGTGTCCATGTAGTCCACCTCCTACTTGACAAATTGCCTATAAATAGTGGCATTTGGTGGGTTTTAAGATACATACATTGGTAAGAAATCCAAAAAATTTGGAAATAGTGGAGAATATTGGAGAGTTCTTTTATTTAAGTTCTTTTATATTATTATTATTATTATTATTATTATTATTATTTTATATATATATTATATATATATATATATATATATATATATTATATTATTATATTATATTTCTCCAATATTTGTATTGTTGTGGTGTCCGTTTTTCTCCTCGATTTTACAACACGTTATCAGCACTAGCTCTTGTCGTTTTCTCCGCTGAAGGTAAGTCCTAGAGGTAGTTCGTTTTTATGTATATTATAATTAAATATTATTTCGAATGTCTAGTATATATTAAATTTCTAATATAAATATAATGTTTTTGTGATAGTGTTACCATGACAAATCTTACGAAATTAGAATTCGCAGCCCTTGACATAAATGACAATAATTATTTTTCATGGGTGCTCGATGCTGAAATTCACCTGGATGCTATGAACCTGGGAGAAACAATTAAGAAAGGAAATACGACATCCAGTCAGGAAAAGGCAAAAGCCATGATTTTCCTTCGTCATCATCTCCACGAGGGATTAAAAATGGAATATTTAACAGTAAAAGATTCTCGTATCTTGTGGAAGAATTTGAAAGAAAGATATGATCACCAGAAACGGTGGTATTCTGCCTAAAGCTCGTTATGAATGGATGCATTTGCGAACTCCAAGATTTCAAATCAGTAAGTGAATTACAACTCCGCATTATTTAAGATCATTCAAAATTGTGTTAGGCGGCTAGAAAATTACTGATGCAGATATGGTGTTAGAGAAGACATTTTCTACTTTTCATGTCTCGAATATGCTCCTGCAGCAGCAATATCGAGAGAAATGTTTTAAAAAGTATTATGAATTAATTTCATGTCTTCTCGTGGCTGAACAAAATAACGAGTTATTGATGAAGAACCACGAATCTCGACCAACCGGAGCAACACCATTCCCTGAAGCGAATGCTGTGAATTTTAATCGTGGTCGAGGTCGATGTCGTGACCATGGCAGAGGAAGAAATAATTATTATTTTCGTGGTGGTCGTTCTAGTCATCCAAATTTCAAAAGAACCACACGAAATGATGATCATAAAGGAAAAGCTCCACAAGATAAAAACTCAAGAGGTGATGAACATAAATGCTTCCGATGCGGAATGACTGGGCACTGGTCACGTGTTTGTCATACATCGAAACACCTAGTTGATCTTTATCAAGCATCTTTGAAGGAAAAAGGGAAGAATGTGGAAGCAAATTTTGCATACCACGATAATGATATATTTGACACATCCCATCTGACAAATTTGGATGTGGCAGACTTCCTTGAATCTCCTGAAGAGAAGATTGGCACAATTGATGAAACGTCAAGTGTTTCTTTTGATTTTGAAAATTTTTAGAATTAATGTTGTTTGCTTTTCTATCTTTTATGTTTCTTTTAGCTAAGGTTAAATTTCATATGAAAAACATATACTGGAAAAGTTGCCTGCTTTATCTTCTGGATTATATTATACTCATATACGAGTAATCGAAACATATGCAACAATGAACCTGAAGTTCATGAATCTAGATATATTTGCTATTTGGCATGATTGATTAGGTCATCCAGGATCTATAATGATGAGAAGAATTATTGAGAATTCATATGGACATCCATTGAAGAGCCAGAAGATTCTTCAATCTAATGAATTGTCATGTGATGCTTGCTCTCAAGGCAAATTAATAATTAGACCATCACCAGCTAAAGTGGGGACTGAATCACCTACATTTTTGGAACAAATTCATGGTGGTATATGTGGACCTATTAACCCACCTAGTGGACTATTTAAATATTTTATGGTATTAATAGATGCATCCAGTAGATGGTCGCACGTATGCTTATTATCAAGTCGAAACCTTGCATTTGCAAGATTACTTGCTCAGATAATTAAGTTAAGAGCACAATTTCCTAATTATTCAATTAAGACCATTCGTCTTGATAATGCTGGTGAATTTACATCTCAAGCTTTTGATAATTATTGTATGTCAATTGGGATAAATGTTGAACATCCTGTAGCTCATGTTCATACACAAATGGTTTAGAAGATTCATAAAACGTTTGCAATTAATTGCTAGACCATTACTTATGAGAGCTAAACTACTACATCTGTATGGGGTCATGCTATTTTGCATGCAGCGTCACTTGTACACATTAGGCCAGTAGCTTATCATAAGTATTCGCCATTACAATTAGCTTATGGTCAAGAGCCAAATATTTCCCATCTAAGAATTTTTGGATGTGCAGTATATGTTTCAATTGCTCCACCAAAACGTACTAAGATGGGTCCTCAAAGGAGGTTAGGAATATATGTTGGATATGATTCCCCATCAATTATTAATATCTTGAACCCCTGACGGGTGATGTAATTGCTGCAAGATTTGCTGATTGTCATTTTAATGAGACAAATTTTCCAACATTAGGGGGAAGAATTAAGAAGTTGGAAAAAGAAATTACATGGGATGCATCTTTATTGTCTCATTTAGATCATCGTACAGATCAGTGTGAACTTGAAGTTCAGAATATAATTCATTTGCAAAATATAGCAAATCAGTTACCAGATGCATTTATAGATGCAAAGAAAGTAACTAAATCACATATCAGCTGTAAATGTCCCATCAAAAATTGATATCCCAACGCAGCAAGTTGTCACTAATGAGTCTGGAACACGACAGAAGCGTGGTAGACCAATGGGTTCTAAAGATAAAAATCCTCGAAAAAGAAAAATAGTCGATAACCAAAAAGACTTGGCTGAGGATGTAAATACTCATGAAGAAATCTTTGACATGACTAGTGAAGAAGGTGAAATACCTAAAGATAATAATGAGATTTCAATAGACTATGTCATGACAGGAAAAAGATGGAACCGAACTAATGTAGTTATTGACAACATTTTGGCATATAATGCTGCTCTTGATATTATATCTGAAAATGAAGATTCTGAACCAAAATGTTGAAGAATGTCGACATAGAAAAGATTGGCTTAAATGGAAAGAAGCAATTGAAGCAGAATTAAACTCACTTTCAAAACGTCAGGTTTTTGGACCAGTAGTCCAAACACCAGAAGATGTCAAACCTGTGGGATACAAATGGGTGTTTGTGAGAAAAAGAAATGAAAAAAATGAGGTCGTAAGATATAAAGCAAGACTAGTTGCACAAGGGTTTTCACAAAGACCTGGTATTGATTATGAAGAGACATATTCTCCCGTGGTGAATGCCATTACATTAAGATATTTAATTGGCTTGACTGTATATGAAAATCTGGATATGCATCTTATGGATGTAGTCACGGCATACTTATATGGATCTCTTGATAATGATATTTATATGAGAATCCCAGAAGGATTTAAAATACCTGAAGCATATAAATCAAGTTCCCGAGAATTATATTCAATAAAGTTACAGAGATCATTATATGGATTAAAACAATCCAGACGAATGTGGTATAATCGTCCGAGTGGATATTTGTTGAAAGAATGATATCAAAATAATCCAATATGTTCGTGTGTTTTTATAAAGAAATCACAGTCAGGATTTGCTATTATAACTGTATATGTTGACGACTTAAATATAATTGGAACTCCTGAAGAGCTTTCAAAGGCAATAGAATATCTTAAGAAAGAATTTGAGATGAAAGATCTCGGAAAAACAAAATTTTGCCTTGGATTGCAAATTGAGCATTTAGCGAAAGATTTGTCATCAGTCAACTTACACAGAGAAAATTTTGAAAAGATTCTATATGGATAAAACACATCCATTAAACATTCCAATGGAAGTTCGTTCACTAGATGTAAAGAAAGACATATTTCAACCTCGAGATGATAATGAAGAACTTCTTGGTCCTGAAGTACCATATCTTAGTACAATTGGTGCACTTATGTATCTTGTTAATAATACAAGACCAGATATTGCATTTTTGGTAAATTTATTAGCTAGATATAGTTCTTCTGCAACAAAAAGACATTGGAATGGAATTAAACATATACTTCGTATCTCCGAGGAACGATCAATATGGGTTTGTTTTATTCAAATAAATCGAATTTTGATTTAGTTGGTTATGCAGATTATGGATATTTATCTGATCCACACAAAGCGAGATCTCAAACAGGTTATCTATTCACATGTGGAGGAACTGCGATATCATGGCGATCGGTGAAACAAACTATAACGGCTACTTCCTCAAATCATGCCGAAATTCTTGGAATTCACGAGGCTAGCAGAGAATATGTATGGCTAAGATCAATGTCTCAACATATTCGTGAAACATGTGGCTTGTCTTCTAGTAAAAGTCTTCCGACAATATTATATGAAGACAATACAACATGTATAGCCCAAATCAAAGGAGGATATATTAAAGGAGATAGAACAAAGCATATTTCACCCAAGCTTTTCTATACTCATGATCTTGAAGAAAATGACGATATCAATGTACAACAAATTTGTTCGAAGGATAACTTGGCGGACTTATATACAAAATCATTACCACCCACAATTTTTGAAAAATTGGTACACGACATTAGAATGCGGCGACTCAAAGATCTTAAGTAAGGTTTCCATGAGGGGGAGCAAAATGTTGTATTTTATAAAAGTATAAATTATATAAAATATGTACTCTTTTTCCTTCACTAGAATTTTTTTCCCATTGGGTTTTTTCCTAGTAAGGTTTTAACGAGACATATTTCATATATTTATATAATGGACATCTAAGGGGGTGTATTACAAATATCTTAAAATTATGTGTAAAATAGATGCCCATGATTAGTGTCCATTGCCATATGTCATCCATATATTTACCCATGTATTATCCATGTGTCTCAAGATAACACACCATTAGTGTCCATGTAGTCCACCTCCTACTTAACAAATTGCCTATAAATAGTGGCATTTGGTAGGTTTTAAGATACACACATTGGTGAGAAATCCAAAAAATTTGAAAATAGTGGAGAATATTGGAGAGTTCTTTTATTTAAGTTCTTTTATATTTTTATTATTATATTATATTTCTCCAATATTTATATTGTTGTGGTGTCCGTTTTTCTCCTCGATTTTACAACAAATTTTGCTTTTATCTTCATTCAAAAGATTACATAACTAACTTGATGGCAGGCAGGAGGGAGATTTCTCTGGCTTCCCTAGGGCTCAGCAGGAGAATAATGTCCATTTTTCATTTAATTATTCAAATAAATTTGGATGGTTTTGTGAAATTAAAAAAAAATTATAGTGTTGGGTTTTATTAGTTTAAATTATGACTTTGGTAAACATATCAATTTATATCATCTTCATATTTCTTTAAAATATAGTATGAGGAGTTATAATTCTATTCGTTAAGTAAATCAATTTAGGTTGATTATTAAGATTGTCTTTATTTTTTGACAATCGTTCACGCATCAACTTTTACACGTGTGTAGATTTTTTCAAATTTTAGATTAACAAAATGGACGATTAATTACAGTTAATGTATGGATTTAAATGGATACAATTATTACTTTAGAGTTTTAATTGACAAAATTTTAAAATTTATAAGTATTAAGTATCCAACCTCGCTGATCTTTTTTAACCAACTTGATATACCATAGTAGTTATTCTTATTATATATTTGATGATATTGAAAGTAGACCATCAAACTTTAAACCTTAAAATTGATATAATATACAAATTCTTATTAGTTGAGTTAGGTCTTGAATTTGGAGTAATTATGTTTAAATCACAACCAATTTTCTAATAAACATATTAAATAAGATATATATATATATATATATATATAATTAGAGATAAAAATAACAATAATAATAGTACGATAAATTTTTACATATAGAAAAAAATGTCAAACAATTTACAGAAAATAGCAAAAAAATACTGATAAACATTGATAGATTTCTATCAGTATCTATCAGTGATAGACTTCTATTATTTCTATCACTGATAGACTTTGATAGACTTCTATTAGCATCTATCACAATTATCTATAAATTTACTATTTTGTGTAAATATTTTTTCTTATTTTTCTATTTTCAAAATTTCTCTAATAGTACACGTGTGAAAATAATTTAAATAAATAAGAATAAGAGTGGAATAGAAGAATATTAATAGAAATGAGAAGGGATAATTGAGACTTTGTGACAATAGGAAACTGTTAAACACAAAGTCCAAGAAGGGCAGGAAAGTTGCAGACTTTTGCTTTCAAAACCCCTTCTTATCTTAATAGATATGGATCAAATCAATTCTCCTCTCTTCTCTTCATAAATAAATAAACTTCTCCATGAAGCAGTTTCTCTTAACACTATATTTATACAAAATTTAATTCCCTTTTTACTTATTGCCCTTCTCATTCATTTTCTGATAATGCAAAAATTAATTAAAAGATAATGTAATGAATGAACCCTTGTGTTTTCAAAACTTGGATATAAATTTTATATATTTATACAAATTATTTATGGAATTAGAAGTACTTTTCATTAAGCAGCACAATTATGAAAACCACAAATAAAGTAATAAATTTATAAGTTAGACTTGGACCATAAAATTAACTTAAAAATTCAAGTCAAAAATAAAATTTCAAATCAGTTATAAAACTCTCTTATTTTACTTCTTCCATTGCCATTAAAGTCAGGTTGAAAAGTGTAAAAATTCAATATGGTGGACTTTTTTTTTTTTTTAAATTATATATATATATATATTAAAAATTGTGAAGTTTATGATATACGGCAAAAAAAAAAAAAAATTACACTTATGCATGCTATTTAGAAAAAAGGAAGAAAGTATGTGACATTTTTTAGAATACATATTAGATTTGTTCTAGTGAAATATCTCACAATCTTACTAAATAATATTCTTTTTGTTTTTTTAAGTTTAACATGTGAAAATATAGATTTAAATATAGTTACATATAATATATACGAAACTTTAAGATGTGTTTACGTATAAGTAATATAGAATATAAATAAGAAAATTATTTTAGGAAAATTGCAACCGGTGACAATTTGAATATGTTATTTTATAGGTGTATCACCCATATTTGATATTTTGCAAAAATGGCAAAAACTTCAAATCTAGATAACTAATTATTTTTTATTTCATATGTGCCATATACAATCAATGAGCGGTGGCCAATAAAACAGTGTTGATTGGTAAAAGAGAGATGTTGGAGGGAGGGAGACTTTGTGCACAAAAAGAAGGAGTTCAAGACTTTTTTTATTTTATTTTAAAAATCTAAATGTATCATTATAAAGTATATCAACTCAGTCAAGTGTATTATTATAAAGTATATCAACTCAGTCAAGTGCATCATTATCAAGTTTATCAGCAGTTTATCAATCAAGTGTATCAGGTAAATGTATCAACATTATAAAAGTATGCATCATTATCAAGTTTATCAGCAGTATATCAATGAGGTGTATCCTTGTCAAGTATATCAATTAAGTGTATCATGTTTATCAACAATATAAAGGAGTGAGTGAGTGATTGACTAATTTATAAGTAGTTTATCTATCAAGTGCATCATTATCAAATATACTAAATATATCAGTCAAGTATATATCAGTAGTGTATCAAGTGTATCAATCATATTATCAGTATATTGATAGTATATCATTGAGATGATTACCTAAAAGGAAGTATATCAATAGTAGAAGAGTATATTGGATTTTTAGCTTTTTAATGTTTGGACTGGGTCGTGATTTTGTTAAATTTGCAAAAAAAAAACAAAAAAAAGTTGTGACATGCTTGCAAATTTTGTTTCTTTTTTTTTGCCATCCATGCAATTGTCTCATTATTTTAAATAGAAAAAATATCAAACTAGTGAAATTTTTAAATAGTTTAACTCGTTTTTTTATATTTAAAAACAACTCAACTTTACAAAATTTTACAGAAATTGAAGTTTTTTTTTTTTTTTTTTTATCAAACATTTAATTTATTTAGAGAGACCATAAATAATTAACTACGGGGCAGGAAAAAATTCATGAAGTAGATACTTAGAACTTGTTTGGTTAAATGAATCGAAACATCTCTACGTGTGAACCATGATGTTCATGGCAACATCTTGAATTATTATTGATATAATATTTTTCTTCAAATAATAAGAATTACTGAAAGAGTTAATCTCGTGAAGATATTTATAATTTGAATAAATAAAAAATCATATCCCCACCGAAAACTTTATCACAGATAATTATCTTATAATGCATGTTTCGTATCTTTGTGAATGTTCATTTTATTGGGAATTGTCCAACATATATATTATTCAAACCAGCATTTCATAATTATTTTCTTCTACTTTTTATGACTTTATTCTACTCTTTGATCTCACCCTTCTGCATGCTCTAACTCTACTTTTAAATTAAAAATATAGAAAAATTTATAGTGTTTCAATAGTGCGTAACATCTTTTCTATTCAAGGTATGATATATATTATTTTATTACATAATTTTCTTAATTGTTCTTTATATATATATAATATATATATATATATATATAATGAATGAGAAGTGGTGTGAAAAATTCTATATTATCCGTAGTAGTTTAGAATTAAGATTGTGTTTGTATGTTTTTTTTCCTTTTCCGAGATAACACTTTGTATAGATTAACTCATTGAATTAAAACATATAAATACAACATTTTCTCTTAAACTCGTAAAAATACTTTACAATGCCATACCAACTATTTAGACGTTTGACAATATAAGTATTAAATTAATGAGAAAATTGCAACAACATATTACAAGTCTAAGACATATTCAAAATTTTCTAAAATACAAAAATGCTATCCCTCATTGTCACCTCTATATAATTTTTGTTCTCTCTCTAAAATTAAATACCTTTCTAATTTATTCTCTCTAAATTTTTCTCTCAACTTATCTATTTCGGAAACTTCACCTCATTTTTCTTTCATTGTCTTTAGAAAAAATCTCTCTAAATCTTAAACTCATTACAACTTTTCTTTATTTTTTTTTTTTGTTTAATTTCTTTAACATATCTTTTACTCCAACTTTACGGTTTACATGCTCTAAAATTCTTTTTTGTTTTAACTTTTATTTAATTTCTGAAATTGCTAACCAATGGTATCTAAATATCACACATATCTAGAAACTTCTTCGAAGACTAAACTCATAAATGAACCTAATTTTCCTCCTGACATCTTTATAAAATTGATAACTCAATCCAATTTCCTGTGACTACGTGCATTTAAGAGAGCATAAGTAAAAATAAATGGTGGGAGAGAGTAAGATGGTTAGAGCGGAGAAATTAGGCATAGGAGAGTACTGCTACAGTTGACAATTTTATACATTAATGTACTAACATTGAAATTACAAAAATATTTGAAATTTGTATCAACTTTTGTTTATGTTAAATAAAAAGCTTTTTGTCCCTAAACTTCTATCAAAATAACTAAAGATGAAAATATTCGTGGATATGTCGATATATCCGTAAATCTAAGGGTTCGATATTGATATTAAATATCCATGGATATCTCCAACATCTTTTATTAATGCTTGTAACACATAAAAATATCATCTATTTAGTTCAATAGGAACAAGAATACTAATAACAATAACTATAACTTAGTTTAGAAATAAAAGCAATTTAATTATTAATTTAAATAAATTTTATAAAATTCGTGGTTTACAAAAATATCGATATCACAAAAATATTCATCGATATTGATATTTTGTCGATATATCGTAAAATTGAAATGTTGATATTAATATATATTTTAATCCTTGAAAATAATAAAATACTTTTACATTTATAACAATTTAGTCCTTAAACTTTAAACAAGTAACAATTTATATTAATCATTGTATGTAGTTTATAATCGTAAAAAACATTATTGAAAGTTAATGATATTTCTTACCATGTAGATCGGAAATTGATTGACATGCACTTACTTTGAATAAATTTTTCATGGTAAAGATTAAACTGTTACAAATTTTAAAATAATAGAATTATTAGCTAGTAAAGTTGCGTTGGTTTGTTTATTTATTTATTTTTGATTGAACAAGCTGTTTTGAGAAGAGAAGTGGTGTGTATGAATTGACATTGAATCCAATACATTATCCATATTGGTTAAAAATAATGAAAAAAAAAAAAAAAAAAAAAAAAAAAAAAAAGTTAGAAGGGAAGAGTAAGAATGGTATTACGGAAGAAGTCATTGTTGTTGTCAGATATTTAAAGTAAGAAAGAAGAGATGTATTCATAAAAATCGGCTGAAGAAGAAGTGTCTCACGTGTATATACTCTGCCTCATTGCAGAAACACTTCCCCAACTAGCCCTCCTCTACTCTTCCTCCCCCTCCCCCTCCCCCACTATACCCACCAAATTAAATTAAATTAAATTAAATTAAATTAAATAATTCTCTCTCTTCTCTGCAGACTCTGTAGTGTAGTTTAGTGTATATAAAGAAATCCACTCAAAACCACCGCCCTATTCCACCATTTACTGATACCAATTCCAAATCAAACCCCAACCACTCTCTCCACTCTTCCCCTTTCATTTCACTGAACGAGGCATACACTCTCTCTTCCTTTCCTTTCCTTTCCTTTCCTTTCCCTTTCTCTTTTATGGAACCCGACCATTCACCTTCCTCCTCTCTCCCTCAACACCCTTCTTCACCATTATTATTACAACAACCCCCAAACCCCAACCCTTCTTCTTCTCCAGCCTCTTCCCCTAACCCTTCTGATTCTTCCAATAATAATGGTGGCCGTAAAAGAAAAGGCAAAGGCGGCCCTGACAACAACAAATTCCGTTACCGGGGTGTCCGTCAACGTAGCTGGGGCAAATGGGTTGCCGAGATCCGTGAGCCTCGTAAACGCACACGCAAATGGCTCGGTACTTTCTCCACCGCTGAGGATGCCGCTCGTGCTTACGACCGTGCCGCTATCATCCTCTACGGCTCACGTGCTCAACTCAACCTCCAATCCACTTCTCCCAACTCTTCCTCTAATTCCTCTTCTTCCTCTCATTCCTCTACCTCCTCCCGCTCTTCCTCCTCCTCCTCTCTCCGCCCACTCCTTCCTCGCCCCGCCTCCGCCTCCGCCTTCTCTTTCTCCTCTATGGCTTCCTCTCTCCCCGTTATGCCCTCTCCTCAATCACATCCTTACACCGTCTATCCCCCGCCTCAAGGTTTCTCCTTAATCTCTCCTAATCTCCTGCACCAATACCCACCCCAACTTACCCAACACCCTCACGGATTTTCTCCTCCCAATCACCAATTAATTACCACCACTACTACTACTTCTACTAATTCCACTCCTCCTATTTCTACTATTGCCACTCCCTCCTCACCAACAACCTCCTATTCACAAAACCCTAATCCGCTACTTCTTTCTGCTTCCACCCCTCCCACGCCACTTGCAGCGCTCCCTTCAGATCTCATTCTTGGGCCTATTGGGCCTGCCTCTCCCGCCGTTGGATGGCCGTCTTTGGAAATCAACGACGACGATTATCTTCCTTGTCTTTGGGACTACGCGGATCCTTTCTTCTTTGATTTGTGAGATTTTTTTTTTTTCGTTTTTCAGAATGAGGTTTAAAGCGTAAACCGACATGTCGATCTCCGATTTCGATTTATCCACCTATCTCGCCTTGCATGTAATCTGCACCGGCTGGAGACGACGGTGGCCGTGGCCGTGGGGAAGAAGCTTTTATATGATCTATTACTGGTTGGTAATATATATTCAGATTTTTATGAAAAATATATATTATATATATTTGTGGTGTGATTTTTTTTTACACAATTTAATTCATCGAATTGGTGGTTTGCATGAGATGGATGGAATTTTGGTGTTTCTGTGGGTTGGGTTTTTTTTTTTTTTTTCTTGGGATCTATAAATTGGGGAAGAAAGTGGGGGCGAAGTTTTGTTTTGATGGAGTCAACAAAAGAAAAGAGGCGAATTGGCGATGCGTTGCTTCATTATTTTCAAAGTTGTCTTCTCCATTTGTTGGAAGTGTCAGCAATAGTCGCTGACAATTAATAGGAAAAAAAAAAAAACGCTGATTTTTTTTTCACCCATTTTTCATAATTTTGGATTTGTAATGTTAATTATTGTTACATATATGTTTGATTTGGTTAATTTTCTCTTTTACCATGTTTAAGTGATGCGATTCTTAAGATTTTGCAGTTTTGATTCTAGGTTTGAATTGAATATTTCTTTTTCTCAAATTGACATTGTTTTGATTTATTGGAAATAAATTATTCTTTTTTTTTTTTATTCGAATTGAGATTGTTTTGATTTATTGGAAATAAATTATTCCTTATTTTTTTTCCCCCATAAAGTTAAGACTGTAACGTGGATAAATTGTGGGTGAAGGTTTAGTGTTGGCATTAGGGTTTTTGAGTTGTCAATGCATGGCTGCATAAAGGACTGAAAAAGTTGAAAAGAGGTATAGCCGTATAGGGAACTTCTGCCTTTTTGTTAATCCAACATGCAACTTTAATTAATCTTAGGGTTTCATATGAAAACATTTTCTTTTTCTTTTTAGTTTATGCTGTCTTGAAAATTTTCTAGTATACTTGGTATCTACTAATCTCTGTTCATAATTTGACATATTATTAATTGACATGTTAATTTATCTTAGTACACTCCACATTATTCAATGAAGGTAGGTAGGTAACAACGTTTGCAGATTTACTTTCATTTTTAGTTTTTTCTATACTTTAACTTGTTTATATGAATATAGATTCTCAATTTAGGGTTGTTTCAAAAAGAAATTCTCAATTAAGGGTGTACTAAAAAGCTAGGGCACAGGATTAACATATATAAAGAGGGAGATAAATATAGAAAAATGAGTTAAAACTATTTATAAATATAGAAAAAATTTATTGTCTATCAGCAATAGAATTCTATCGTTTGAGTGATAGCTCAAACAAGGTAGTGAAATTTTTCTAAATTTATAAATAGTTTTGATATTTTTTTTATGTTTATCGAACTGAAAAGTAGTTAAAATTTACAAATTAACATCTATACTTAACTCATTGAGTCCATCAATTCTTGAATGAGGGTAACGAATATATACCTCCTCAAACCATAACTCCTCAAAGTACTCAAAAAATCATATAAAATTCACATTTGAAGAAAATAATCATATACAATTCACCCAACACAATCAAAACCATGTTAAAATAATGTCCAAGTTCAAGCACGAAAATGTTTCAACTTAGCTACAAAATCAAGTAAATATAAATAAGGTAAATGTTCATAAGAGACGACAATTTTTTGTATATTGAAAATAACTATGACTTTGTTTTTTTTTTTTTTTTCTTACATAAACATTTGTCATAAAAGGTATTTTTAATCATTTAGAGGCGACCGTTTTCATGATTTATTTAGCAGGTCTCTTTCAATCGAGTAGTGTTTTAAAGGAGGGCGATCGTAATAAAACACACAAATTATCACATTTTTGGATACTGGTTTGGTTGAAGGTTCTAGTGGTTGACGATTTTTTTTTAATCATAATGGGAAATTACAAATTTAGTTCTTAAATTTTTAAACTTGGGTTGTTTGGTGCGCTAAGTTGAGTTTATAGGTTATATATATATATAAAATCTATTTTTATGATGATTATTTTTATTTGAAATTTTTTTTATTCGATAATTCTACATATATATTTTTTAATAAATTAAATATTTCATTTTATTTAATTTTTTTTAAGCACACATGTATTGGTGGAAGTTTTAAAAAATGAGATTTAAGGTTTACTTTTGGATCATGCACTTCATTTTTTTTAAAAAAAAATTTAAGCAATTATTTTACAAATTTGTGCATGTGACGTTTCAAGTTAAGTCATTTTTATTTTAACATTTTTTATAACAACTTTTTAAAATAAAAACACTTATGTCTCTGACAATTTTTTCTCAAAAGTGTTTTTACATATAAGTTTGTCTGATTTCTTACATGATAAAAATGATTTTATTAATGTTAAACTACTATAAAGAACAACTATAAAATACTTTTGTATTAACGAAGGGATTTTATCGATAACAAAGCCCAAATTTGTAGTAATCATTATTTAAAATAATAGTCGTTAGAGTTAGTGGAGCGGCTGCCATTGGAGGTTGCTAGAGTTGGCGTCAATAGTGGTGGTTGGATGTTACTAGAGTTGGCGTCAATAGTGGTGGTTGGATGTTACTAGAGTTGGCTGTAGATAGTGGTTGACAGAGTTGGCCATCAAAGGTGGTCGTCGAGTTGGCCATCGGAGGTAGTCAATGGAATTGGTCGTCAGAGGTGGTCGTTGAAGTCGAGCAATGAGGCATCGGTGGTGATGAGGTTGAGTATACTGTTGGTAGACATGGTATAAAGTAGTATTATTTGTGTCTGTTTGGTTTTTGAACTTCAAAGACTAATAGGTCTTGAACTTTGAAAAAGTATGTGTCTATTTGGTACCTAAACTTCAAAAAGTAACTACTAGAATTTTAAAGTTTCTATTTTGTGTCCAATAAGATCTTTGAAGTTTTAATATAGTGTCAAATGAAGTACTTTACTATCCTATTCAATTTTTTAAAAAATTTATAGATATATTGGATACTAAATTGAAAGTTTAGAGTGTGAAAAAAAAAGAAGAAGAAAGGTTAGGTACCCTAGCTATTAGACTTTTTATATATTTTAGTTACTTTTAGTTTTAGGTCATACAATAATAATAATAATAATAATAATAAAATTTTAAGATTTATCAGATACTTTTTAAATTTGAATTTGTATCTTGAAAAGTTGAAATAATTGTAATTTAACTTAACTAAAATATCAAAGTAATGCAATTTTCTTTACTTCCATAATTATTATTTTCATGTTATTAATATGACAACTATTTTTTTAGTTCAACAATTATTAAAATTTTTACCATCATTATTTTTTTTTGAACAGGATATACAAAGAATGAGTGAGATCAGTAGATGCACCAAGATATCTCAACTAGGTTGACACATCTTTAGCATCCTCATCATATCTAGGATCCAAGCAAAAGATATCATTAACAAAAAGAATATACATAAGAGTCAAGGCACATAGCCAGAAGCCACCAAAGAGAGGTTAGAGAAAAGCCTTCCAATTGAGGGCAATAGTAGAGATATCATAGTTACAAAATAAGGGAGATTTACAGCTCCAAGAAGTAGCTAAGTATAAAATATCGTCTCGAAGCTCAAAAGTAGATCTATCAGCATCTTGGAATATTCTTTTATTTCTTTCCAACCACAGACACCACAAAATAGCCCCCATAATGTTGGTCATCAAAGTCGACTTAGCAGTATTTTGCGGAATATGTATGAAAAAGTCCAGCAGCCCATTTAGAGAGATCAAGGAATTGATATCCACAACAGTGGAGCTGAAAAAATTCCATAACATGGCAGAATAATTGCAATGAACGAATAGATGATCGACAGGTTCACAACTTTCCTTACAAAGAACACACCAGTTCGGATTTATATTTAGTGAAGGGTTGCGAATCAAACATTTGTCTATAGTATTCAGATCTCTGTGGAGCATAGTCCAGATAAAGACTTTGCATTTTTTGGGAAGGGTGGAATTCCAAAGGTTGCCCACATTCATAATAAAATTGATACCAATAGATTCATAAAGGAAATGTTTCATGGATTTGACAGAAAACATACCATTTGGTTGGAGATCCCACGAGACAAGGTCCTTTCCATCAGTGGTTTGAGGGGGGCACCAATTGGCCGATATATCTTCCCATGTATGCTTCTCGTGATCTCTGAAAGGTCGTCTGGGCATCATATTCCATCCCAATTCATTAGGCCTCCATGCCTCCTTAACAGTAATATGAGCATCCTGTGTGAGAGCAAAAAAACGGGGGAATTGTTGATATAAAGGCCCATTTCCCGTCCAATTTTGAAACCAAAACTTAGTATTGGCACCACTAGAGATATTCCATCTGATATTGCTAAGGACACTCGACTTCAACTTAACAATATTAAACCATGGGCTTTTGGAGCTAACACCATTACAAGTTGATGGGATGAAATTCTGATCGTCCAAAACATATTTAGCAGCAATAACCTCTTTCCATAAGCCTCCATCCTCTGCAATATATCTTCAGATCCATTTAGCAAGAAGGGCTTCATTCGTGACTTTGATTTTATCGATGCCAAGACCTCCCTTATCCTTTGATAATGTAACAAGATCCCATCTAACAAGATGAGCTCCTCCCGATCGACCAGAGCCCTCCCAAAGAAAGTCTCTCATAAGCTTCTCAATGTTCTTACACACCACCGAAGGAGCTTTGAAGACCGATAAGAAGTATGTGGGCAAATTGCTAAGAACGGCTTGCAAGAGAGTTAATCTGCCGCCCTTGGAGATATATGAGAACTTCCATGAAGAAAATTTCTTTTCAATCTTCTCAATGATAGGCTCCCAAAAAGTCTTGGAATTAGGATTTCCACCCAATAGCATACCTAGGTAGTTTAATGGAAGGGAGATAGCTTGACAGCCCCACAAATGTTCGATCTCATGAATCTTTTGCAGATCAACATTAATACCAACAAAGCTTGATTTTTGTAAGTTAATTCTGAGGCCTGAAACTTTTTCAAAAGATTTGAGGATAAAATTAAGATTCTTGAGATAGTTGCTGCCGGCCATTGAGAATAGGAGAATATCGTCCGCAAAAAGAAGATGCGAAACATGAACATCTCTATGGGGTCCGATGAAGCCACTGATGAGACCCTCATCTTGAGATTTCTCAATGAGTCTGGAGAGATAATCCATAGCAATGACAAATAGAAAAGGGGATAACGGATCACCTTGTCTAATACCTCTAGTGGCTTGTATGTATCCTCTTGGTTTTCCATTGAGAAGAATGGAATAAGAAACTGAAGAGATGCAAGCTCTAATCCATTTTATCCATCTCTCTGGAAAACCTTTCATGCTAAGAATAGAGAGAAGGAAGTTCCAGTTTATCTTATCGAAGGCTTTTTCAATATCAAGCTTAAAAATGATGCCTTTCTTGTTTTTACAACGCCAATAATCGGCAACCTCATTGGCAATGAGAATAGGATCAGTAATTTGTCTCCCTTTTACAAAGGCGGATTGATTAGCAGCAACGGTGGTGGGAAGAACATGTTTCAGCCTTTCAGCCAACACTTTCGCCAGGATTTTGTAGATGCTTGTAGTTAAACTAATAGGTCTGAATTCAGAGACCTTTTGAGCAGCAATTCTTTTGGGAATCAAGGCAATGTAAGTGGCGTTAACAGACTTATTCACATGCACTTCCAGAAGAAATCATGGAACAAATTCAATATATCAGGTTTAAAGATGTTCCAGTATTTCTTGAAGAGTTCAATAGTGAATCCATCGGGCCCAGGAGTTTTATTGCAACCCAAAGATTTTATACAATGGTGAATCTCCTGCTCATCAAACAATCTAGTAAGGTCATGAGCTTGGCTGGAGCTTATAGTACCCCAATTCAGATTCCCAATCAACCATCTATTGGTATGAGATTCAGTGTAGATATCTTTGTAGTAGTCAGTGAAAGCCTTTTCAATATCACCATTCGAATATAGGGATTCCCCTTGCGGATTTTGAATTTCAGCAATGAAGTTAATACGCCTTCTAGCCATAACAGTCTTATGGAAAAAAGCTGTATTTTCATCCCCTCATTAAGCCAGTTGTATTTGCAAAGTTGTCTCCACTTTCGAGCTTCAAGCAATGTAATTTTTTGCAAATCAACCTTAAGGGCTAGTCGGTGAATGATATCCTCTTCGGATGAATTGCCCTGTTCTTCCTTCATATCGATCTCATTGATGCTCTCCATAATAGTGTTGACCTGATCTTGTTCTTTTCTGAAAACTCTGTTATTCCATATTTTACATTGTGTGGCAAGGTTTTTGAGTTTCCTGATGAAAACATATCCCGGGTGACCATTTTCTGAATATAAAGGCCAGTAATTTTGTATAACCGAATCAAAAGCTTTGTGCATCAACCATCGATTATCAAATTTAAATGGACAGGGACCCACTTTAGTGTGTTGGACTGCAAAAGCAGGGGAAAATGGTCTGAAGTTTTCCGAGGAAGCCTTTGGACTTGGTGGCCATGGAAATTGTCTTCCCAGATAGCTGTATATAGGAAACGATCGATCTTGGACATGGCTGGTGAGCTTTGAAGAGGAAGCCATAGAGAAAATCTCGGATTAAGTTGCTGCTGAAAATCTTCGTTGCTGCCATTGTATTCCACACAATCCGAGATTTTCTCTATGGCTTCCTCTTCAAACAATGTCTCCAGATTGCTCTCTATGAGATGGTCATTTTTATCAACGGTAACTTCAGTTCCCCTGTTTTCACTGTCTGTCTCTCTGATATCACTCTTTAATTCTGAGATGGGAGTGTCTTCTGGGCTAGAGACTATATTGTTGGTTATCGGGGAGATTGACTCTCTTTCCAAATCAATATAGATCTCATCTATATCAATGGTCTTATTAGCATTTAGCCCAAGCCCAGAATTCGTAGCTTGTATATGGGCTTTTTGTAGAGGAGGGAAGTGGGCTTCAATTGGGCCTTCCTTTGTAACAGGTTGCTTTTTTTTATCAGAGTGTTGCTTGCTATGGGCCTTTTCTTTTTCTTGCATATTTCCCTGACTTCTCATCGTAATATTTGCAGGGGCAAGGGAATTATCAAAAAAAGATAGTATTTGATTTTGGGGAAAGGAAAGTTACCTTTTTCAGCTTTTGAGGCTTCGGCAATTGGGGAGGAATTACTCTGACGGTGGGACTCTGCCAATCTTCTAATTTCTTTTTGCCTTTCCTGTCTCTCACTTCCTGTTCATGTGTGGTCTTCTCGTCTGATTTTATAGGGTTTGCTTGCTCTGGCGGCCTGGCAACTGCTCCATGGAATAGGTAGCTTTCTGACATGGGGTCATCTGGTTTGAAATTGACAGCTGCTTCTCGTTTAAAGGACCCATGGATTTTCGCATGTTTTCCAGTAACCCATTTTCCGTTCGCCGGAGTAACAGTGGTAATCGTATATTCCTTCCCGTTCCCATCTCTAATGCCAATCGAAGCGGGAATAAAACCACAGTAATTTACCATCATTATTTTCATATCAATGATAAATTGTCCTTTTCTTCCCTTCCACAATTGCAACTTGCTTAATTGACTTATAGCATGTGTTAACGATTAAGAGATATGTGATTCAAATTTTCCACCTCTCATCATACAAAAAAAAAAAAAAAAAAAAAACACAATTTCACTATTTTCATATCAAAGACAATTGCCTTTTTCTTTTGTTCAACAATTACAAGAGTTGGAGATTAAATAATCAAGCTTGAAGGTCCTCAAATTTAAGGTAAATTCTTAAAGGGGGTTGATTAGGTTGTAGCCTAGGGTTTAGGGTTTAGATATATATAGTTATGCATATAATACTTTAAAAAATTGTTGCAAATACAATTTGTTGGCTTTTTGGTCCTTAATCTCAAATTAATTAATTTTAATTAATTAATTAATTAATATTTTGATGATAACAACCTTGCACTTATTCACTAACAGTTCTAGTATTTTGAAGAGTCAATTTGCATAGAATTCGAAATAATGAATCCAACGCAATTTGAACCACTCAAACGAATAAGATATAGCCAAAATAAGCTTAACGAAAAAATACCGCGAGCTGATGACATGTCAGATTTTTTCATCAAAGTGGACCAATTGAAAGAAGTCACTTGGATTATAGAAGGAATGACACATGGTGGACTTTTGATTTTTGGATTGGATTTAAAAATAATAAAATAAATTTAATATTATATATGTTTGTGTCTAGTTGACAAATATTTAAAGGCCCAAATTGAATTTAGTTTTCACTTACTTCCCTTTCTTTTTAAACTCATCTTCTTCTCCAAAATTTCAACAATAATTTCACATTATTTTTAATCCTCCATAAAACACAAAGTCTTCATTGTTGCTCTCTCCAAGCTTCAATTTTCTTCTTTTAATCTAATTTCTAAGAGAGATTTATTGTATTGTGAGAATTGATTTATTGTGTGCTATAAATTTGTAAATCTACTCTTTGAGAGAGTTCTTATTTAATTTTACAATTAATTTGTTATTACATTTTATTGCTTGAAATTAATTGCAATTTTTGTCCATAAAATTAATTTGGTTTATTTGGATGGGTAGTTCTACTTTATATATTTATTACCAATCTTATTACTAAAGTTAAATAGAATGCTTTAAAGTGTTATTGTTAATTTTTTTTAATATAAAGTAAATTTATTTTTATAAAATTCTTGTTTAAATTATTATTAGTTAAAAGTTTGTAAATTTACTTAAATGAGTCCACATTAGTAAAAAGTTTAATTAGTTTAAATAAATTATATTCACTCCTTGGTTGCCATACCAATCCTACACAATTTTTTTTTTTTTTTATATATAAAAATCAGTTGCCTATTAATCAATTTTATGTAAAGGCATAATATATAAAATGCGAGGAATTAAATTTAAACCTTCGTCCTCTAAGATATGTTACTAATCAAATAGTTGAGCTATGTATGCTAAACGGAAGATTGTGGATCAATTTTTAATTTATTATTAAGAGTTAAAAGTCGTTTTTTTTTTTTATCTAGTAATTGATAGATTGCACAATCAATTATTAAACTATATTTTCATTGAAGGCAATTATGATTGTAATCATGAATTAATCACTTATATATAAGTCATTGCAGTAACCTAGTTGATGTATTTGCCATTTTATTTAGTTGCTTTCTTGCTGTTAAACTACTTGTACGGCATCCCTAATAAATTATATGTACTTGAACTTGAATGCTAAACTTTGAATATTAAAGAAAAAAAAAAACTTTGAATATGTCTTTATAAAGTATATTTATGACTTATGAGATTTGTATAATCATCAGAAACTTTTTCTAAAAAAATAAATCAGAAAATTAAATTTTGAAGAGTCAATAAGTGGATTTTTTTTTTTTATCAAAATGAACACAAACTCAACCGATATTAATTATGTACTACGAGAATATGTAGGATGAAGGATCAAACATTAGACCTTGAAATTAATAATACAAGTTTATGTCAGTTAAGATATGCTCATATTGATCAATAAGTGAGGTTATATGTCAATATAATCACTTTTTTAGAAGTCATATCCTTAATTTTAATATTTTTAGAAAGCTTTTTTGGAATCAGAAATTAAATAAGTCGTTAAATATTTAAATTTTAATTGATAAATAAAAAGAAAAATTAAAATTATATAAATCAAGTTCATGGTGAAATATTTCATTTAATTGTGTTTCGAAAAATGATTATTTTCAAATATAATAAAATGAGCTAAAATATTTATAAATATAACAAAATGTCACTATTTATCGTTGATAGATACTGATAGACTATTACCATCTATCATTGTCTATTGGTGATAGACTTTGATAGATGTTTATTAGTGTCTATCATTGTTTATCACCGATAGATAATGATATTTTGCTATATTTATAAATATTTCTTACAATTTTTCTCTTTAAATCAATTACCCTTTAAAAAATTTCATTCAATTAAATTACATTTATTATAGACAAATTACAAAATAAACACAACCATTCAACATCCTCGTGGCAGTTTTCCCTCAACAGTCAACAAATATAATCTTACTACAAATTAAATACTATTATCTTTTAAAAAATTATTTATTTTTAATTTTAATTTTGAGACATTTAAATTCCATCTTTTTTTTTATTAATTATCAAATGTCGTAATTAATTTTCAAAAATCTTAAAACCTACTATAACGGAGAGCTGCTCAAAGCACCAATGGAGCGTCGGTATGGAAATTAGTGATGACCAAATATTACGTAAAAAAATGGCGTACATTTTATGGTAGATAAATTTAATTTTCAGTGCACATTGAGCACAAAGAAGTGGGAGGAAATATATTTTTATGAAAAATAATACGGATTTTTTTTTTTTTTTTTTTTTAACTTTTGTTTGCGTTGAAAATGCAACATAAAGATATAGAAGGGATCATTAGACAATGTGTTAGTTTCTATCTTTCATTTAGCCTTTCTTTGCTATGTGAATAATGTGTCTAACACATGTTGAATGAATCAAGTTCTCTGATTAATCTGAAGAGAAGCTCATACATTAAATTACAATATATTTGCCCTTTATACAAAAATGACACAAAAGAATCAAACTAACCAACTGAATAACTAAATACTAACAAGAAAACATAACAACGGGATAATTAGTTTACAGTCTCTCAGTATTCTCACTCAAGTTGGAAAATGAATATTAAGAACGCCCAACTTGACTAACATCCCAAATAAAACAGAGGAAGATAAAACTTTTAATTATAAACGTATCAACTAATTGCAAACTTGAAGAATAGGCAAAATCTTGAGGAAGTCATCCGTCTTTGACAAAATGACAATCAATTTCAATGTGTATAATTTGTTCATGAAAATGTTAGATTTAAAGTAATGGTAATATATAGTAGCTTGGTTATCACAAAAAGCAGTAAAAGGAAGTAAACAAGCTACTTTCAAGTCCACTAATAATTGAGAAATCCAAGGCAGATGTTTTAGAAATTAAACTTCATTAATGACATTATTAAACACAACTGTTTTGACTCTTGAATCAATTAACACAACACCTAGGTCTAGAAGTCTTTTATCTGGATTGTCCCTCTCAAGGTCAATCTTTTCTTTCACCTAATTACTAATTTACTAATCTCTTGAAACTAGATAATTAAGCAAAGTGTTAAGACATATCATCAACAATCTCTACCATTATCTGACTACTCTAGTGTTTTCAAACGATAGTCTAGCATGCATGATCTAATTTAGCCTACTTTCTCAAGCAAGATTTAAACCATAAAATCATATGCAAATATTGGCCAAACATTCAAAAGCATTAAGAATGATCATGCTAGAAAGCATTAATGCAAATTAATATTCAAGAATCACAAAGTGATTAACAAAAATTCATAAAATCCATCTAAGCCTAGAAAAATGAGAAATTCATTCTAACATGGCTTCTATAGACAGAACCATAACAAGAATGCAAAAATATAGAAAAGAATTCAAGATGAAAAAAAGAGAAAAAAATTATCTGGCGTCCCAATCCCGTCTCCGTGATAGAATTAACCCTACAATGCTCTCCAATTGGCTTTACACTAAAGAACCTCTATATTATGCTCAAAACTCTATCTCTTAGCCCAAAAAGCTCCAAAATTCGATGATGAGAACTACTGCAAACTTGAAAGTAGATGAAAGAAAATCTAAAATCTACTGTTGTAAATAGATAGAGAATGAAAAAAACGAAGAAAACAAGTGGTCATTCGCCAAAAATGACCATCCAGATCAAAAGTTATGACCAAATTACAAACACTGCTGGTTTTATAGCAGTGAAACAGCACCGCCCACGCGGTTTTCACGCCTCTTTTTCCTCTAATTCGTCACTTTTCATCAACTTTGACCCCTTCTCTTGTCCTAGGTCAAATTTTAAATAATTATAGGGGTATTTACATCATTTTAATCTCAAAATAGCCCGTTTTCGTCCAGATGCTTGATTCTTATAATTAAACATAATAAAGCATTCAACGAACACAAATTAACAATCAAACTAACAATATTCTAAGCCTAAAATGCACTTTTTAGTGTGTTTCGGTGTTTCAACAAGCATAAAGAATTGAGGAATAGTATGTCAAACATCATTATTATGCTTTAGAAGATAAACCTATGTATATCAAGATTTATCATCAACTAAAGTAACAAAATAATGAGTAACCAGCCATGTGTTAAATCTAAAATCTCAGCAGCAACATTATTCAAAGCAGGAAAAGCAAGTCGATGTTGCTTTGCCAAAGGACAAACACCACATGTATTATGACTATGAACAAAATCAGAAAAAGTCAAAATACTTGATAAATCCTTCATTCGAGCAGTAGAAGGATGCTCCAAACCTTGATGTCAAACATAATTGGAAGTTTTACATACTAGAGCAGGTTTTTCAATATATTTGGTGAAACCTTCATCTTTGTCAATGTGTATAGAAGGCAAATAAAGGTCATCGACAAGCTTAACCTTCCCAATTGTTCTCAATTTTAACTTGCCTTGAATGAGACAATGATCATTAGAGAAAAGAATAGAGTAATATTGATCCTTCAGCAGAACACTAATAGATAACATATTATATATAGGGCAAATTCTAGAATGAAAAGCACATCATGGAGCCAAACATCTGTCTGTAAGATGACATCACCTATGAACTCAACTATAAATGGAGTTTGATTAGGGACAACAACTGATATATTATAAGCATGTCTGAGATTAACAAATAAGGAACTATTGTGATTTATATGACTGGACCCACTGAAATCAAGAACCTAGACAATGTGATGATTATGCATAGACGACATAAGAGTAGAGAAACATGTACCTACTATATGAGTAGTCTCATTCTCGATAGTACCTTCACTTTCAGTAGTTGTAAGATGAGATTGCAACATGTTTAAGAGCTGCGAGTATTAATCACCAGTAAGGCTCACAAAAAATGCAGATTGATAATTGACTTTGTACCATCAAGATTCTTATTAGATCAAATTGAAGAAGATGTTGTAGAAACAGCTTCTTTCAGATGAATAGAGGAATTATTATCGTTGAATTTGTATCATGGTGGATATCTATGGAGCTTGTAACACTTATCAATGACGTAACCTTTAATACCACACTCGGAACATATTGGACGTTGTCCATCTTTCTTCTTGAATCAATGGGAGTTTGTTCGTTTTGTACTGTCAAAGGTTGTCATTAGAGTAACGACTTCAATTGATGAAGAAGAGCATCCAATAGATCATTGTCTTTCTTCTTGAATTATCAACGAAAACATCTTATTAATAGTCGACAAAGGATCAATCAGAAGAATTTGAGCATGAATCTAAACATACAACTCCTTCAGTCCCTTGAGAAATATCATAACGAACTCGACATAAAGAAACTCTAGCAATTTCTTCGATCTGTCACAAGTGCATTTATCAAGAGGTTGATACTCTATGAGATCTTGCCAAATAGTAGTAATTTTAGCATAGTAAGCTTCGTCAATAGAAAGAATACTTTGCGTATTTGTAACAAGATCCTTTTGCAATTAATATATGTGAGAGTCGTTGGACTAATGATAATGCTCCTTCAAATTTTTAGTGTAAACCAAGCTTGTAGCAATTTCTTTTAAAATTGAATTAATAATACACGATGTGATGATATCGTTGTTGCACTACCAAGCTAACAAACGATTTCCTTCAGTCGTCAATTTCAAAATAGTTCGATGATACAACCTAATTAACTTTTTACCAGAGACAACTCCAAAATAACTTGATCCAGCAAGTGGTTGAGTGACAAGATTGGTCGTTGTCAGAGAAACCGAATGATGTAAAAGGTATGAATTCAACTAAACTTCAAGTATGAAATTGTAAGAGATGAAGTCACGATAAGGATAAAATGAGAATGTAAAGATTCACCCCTCAAAACTATCTTTTTATATATAATATAGATTAGGACTAGATTGAAAAATGTTTTACCAAAGATTAAATTAAAAAATTTTAAAGACTAAATTAAAAAAAAAAAAAGAATAGTAAGGACTAGAACGTATATTAGTAGAGAGTAATTTAGTACGAAAAGAAGTAAAGAATAATTTTGAAAAGTAAACTTCAACTCTCTCTTTTTGTAAAGTTTTTAGCATTGGGCTGTTTCGATCTGTCATTATGGCCCAAAATGCCCCAAGTGGCCCATCAAAGTCCGAACCGACTTTAAATTAGGGTTTTTGTCACTATATATATAAATCCGAAGCCCTGGAATACAGAACGTCGTCGATCTCGTCACTCGCCTCGGTCACCAGACCATTGTTGTTCTTTGGTGGATCGGTTAGCAGGTCTTCAACATGAGGGCTAAGGTAAGTTTCGAAGTTTTTTAATCAAGTTTTTTTACTCATAGCATGGTTCTTCTGTTGATTTTTATTGTTGGTTTGTTTTTTTCTTTCGATTCACCAGTGGAAGAAGAAGAGAATGAGGAGATTGAAGAGGAAGCGCCGAAAGATGAGGCAGAGATCCAAGTAGTTTGTGTCTTTTTTAAATAAAAAATAGTCGTTCTTTTAGTCGCTACTGATCTAGGACGAGTAATAGTTGAATTTCTTGTGTTTTTGTTGGATTTTTATCGAGTTCTTTTAGTTTCAATGAGCAATTTTGTTTGACTTACTTCCCACTGGGATCTACGTTATTGAATTCGCTGTCTGGAGTTTATGAAATATCAGTTGATGATATGTTGTTTGCCACCATTATCTTATAACTTATTTTTTTTCTCCGTTTCAAGTATGTATCCGTATCCAACGAAATAGCCGTGACCCGTTCTAACATTCCATCGCTGTAAGCATGTAAACGCTTTAAAGTTGCAGTCGATCTTCCCCATTTTACGCTCGGATAGAAGAATAAGATTGCTGTGATAATTCTGAGTGAATATGAAGATCGTTCTTAGATACTTTTTTATTTTGGTAATTGCAACCCATTTGGTTATTCGATGTTAATAGCTGCTGTGTAATGTCTCGAATGCAATTATCTGATCAAACGATTGGTTTCATATTAGTTCGGGCACTCGCATAAGAGAACGTTGAGCCAATACTCCCGTTCATTATTTTAGCTTGAAATATTCATCTGATGTATTTTTTGTGATTGTCATTCTAGTGTTTTAAGTTGCCTGTGTTGGATTCAATCTTAAAATTATGAGTGACGGCTGAGTAAGTCTATACTTTTGTTAAATGTATCACACTAATTAATGTTCTGCAACGGAATGTTGATGTAAGGAATGAGAATACACAAGGTTGCACAGGATTAAGGTAGTTACAATGGTTCTTGGTGTGAGTTTTACATTTCTCATCCATCTCTTGAGGCTAATATTCATACGGATAAAAGTGTCAGAATTGGATTCAAAATTATTTTCCCTGTTATTTATTTGGTTATATTCAGCTTTAAGGATGAAGGAAAATTCTTTTCTTAGGTAGTTTGTAAACATGAACAGTGAGATAAATGCTTGTTATGTTGTGTACCCTTTTTATATCAGACGATGATAGAGACATGAAGCTCAATTTCAATTTTAGACTCAATAGTGATAAGGAAACCACGTTCAATGTGGTATAATCGGCATTGTTTAATCTATAAGAACAAAGGAAATAGTGAACTTTAAACCCTAAACTTTTTCTCCACCAATCATATATGTTACACTTCTTCGGTCAAAGCAGAGTTGTGGATTTGAATATGTTTAAGTAGCAATGTATGATACTTCTTTAAAAAGTTGCTATCTGTTGCGTCAAGGGAAAATTAACACAATGAGGCATATGGGCGTCCTTGAGAGTTCATATGTGCGAAACCTCGGGCAGTCCTTCGACTTGTCCATTTCTTGTTTTCTTTCTTTCCAATACTACGCTTTATTTACTAGAGTTTCAGATTTGGAAAAAGGGCAGTAATGAATCTTTTGATGGATTTTACCATATTTAGTTTCATCTTCCAACTCTGAATAATGTAGAGACGGTTGTTGGCTTCGCAGCAACAGCTTCAATTTCTCCATGATCTTTTCTTCAAGAGGCTCTAATTTTTACCTCTGTATCTTTTACCAATCCATTGCGATTGTATTGTAGCATCATTTTCACTCAATAGGCCCGGTGTGGGATGTTTGCAGTTAAATTATTGAAGAAGAAGAAAAGTTACTTGGAATAATGAGAAGGGAGGAAGAACCTCTGTCGTTTACTTCTAATACGACAGGTCGAGGTAGTCGACGAAGATGATATTCGACTTAAAACTAATTTAAGTGACTGCTGAACCGTGTTTAAGCAGACACTTTTTTCACCATCTTTATTGCAAAGGATAAGTATGCTTTTAATGCGGCCACCAACACTAGCCATATCAGCCCTTATTGTTGTGAGCTTCAACCCCTTGATCACTTGGATGAGCTCTGTGAACAGTTCTGGCCGATCATCACAGCTCACTGATACCTTTATCGCAATATTGTTCCTGCTGTTGTCTTCAACCATGGTGGAGTCAATAGTTACTTCATCCATGTCTGTTGGAACTGTCATGTTCTTGCTGGCTTCCATTGCTTTTTGTTTCAGGTCTTTCACTTGATCGATTGCGCTTCCCAACAGAGCTGCCTTATCCATCTGCCATAGGAAACAAGAAGATGGATCTGAGCATGTGCTGCAGAGTTTCTCTTTAACAGTATGTTTCTTCACAGAGTAAAGAGACCAACAACTATGCAATTTCATGAGTCAACTTTCACTAAAGTCATAAACTTGGATTGCTCTATGTTGATTACTGCAATAATCACAAAGGTATTGATCTGAATTGTTATTCAACTTAACACACACACAAAATTATGGATTGATGAACAGCTTAAATATGAGATTTAGTAGTAGTGTGGATGGGGAGGGGTGTGAAAAATGACAGGGTTATATTCTGTTTGATATTAGCTCTATCTGTTTACATGGGATCTGTTATCTACTAGGATGGAAAAGTAGATACTTTTTGCTATGTTCAGTGTTTCAGGTCATCACAGATAGAAAGAGAAAGGGCTGAAGAGAGAGAAAGAGAAAGACAAGAGTACCTTATCAGACTTGGGAATGAGTTTCCTAAGGGTTGCAAGCTGAGCATTGATTCTGTCCCTACGCCTCTTTTCTGCTTGGCTATGGCTCTTGGAAGCAGAAGCTGCTCTATCTTCAGCAATAATTCCTTCTGCTGGAGTTGAAAATGAAGGGAAACCATCAAAATGAAACTCTGTTGAGCTTGAAAACTGAGGATTAATCATCCATGGAAGAAGTAGAGAAGGTTCACGGCTTGAATTGTTATTACAGTGATCCCAATTTAGGCCCTCTGGCTTAGTAGAACAATCCCAGTTATCCTCCATAACTGATGCAAAAGAGGAGGCAGGGCCAGTCTTCTGAAATCCGACTCAAAAGTTTGGTTTTTATGGTTGCATCTGGAGAGCTACTGTTGATTGCACTAATAATAATGTGTTGTGTGTGTGTGATCTTCAAATCTTGATAGTGATTGGTGTGATGTCCAATAGCCTTTAATTTGTCAAAACGAAAATCATATTTGGCTGTATATGCCTGTCATTTCAGTTTGAAGTTTCTGTTTTTCCCCTCTTTGATAAAGCTAAGCCTCCACGATCTGATCAATTAAAGATTGTCCTCATGTAAAGCCATTACCCACCAAATTTGAATGATTAATTTTGAGCCACAATATAGCCATAAACAAAAAAAGCATAACCAATGAACTCAAGTAATTGTTGAAACTAATGAAATCCCAATCTCATATTGACCTATAAACAGTAGTAGATCTAATAGATCTTTAATTTTGGGATAACTTTCAGAGAAAATTTTCCATCTCTATACACAATCAACTCCTACCCATTTGGACTTATGGCAAATTCTTTAATGGGTTTGTGTCAAAAAATCTCCTTTCTTTCCCTAACAATCCTATCTACTAAAAATCACAGTATTATGTCTTTAAACCATAGGATTCTTCTCTCTTCTTCCTCCTCCAAGATAAGGTCGAACAGATTTATTATGAAGAGAATTTCAAGAGACTCAAATATAGAATAAGAACAAAAACTGAGAGTTTCAAGATATAATACAGAATATTTCCACTATAGGGACCAAAAATGGAGCCCAACACTTTACACTCCATACCAACACAACCTCCATGTTTCTAAGTAATTTTATGCATCTTTTTATAGGCAACTTTTCATGTAGCTTTATGGATATGTCTGTTAACAGTTAACAGTCATGTAAAAGATAGAAAAGAGGAGGGAAAAAAAAAAAAAAAAAAAAAAGAAACCCTCAACAACTTTACCAATTTAAAGCCTCTTCTCCTGAGTTGGATTCCCAAAGAAAGAGAGAAAAAGAGGGCCTTCCCATAGCAGCTTATTCAGAAAGAAATTTCAGCTTAGTCTTTTCTTTACAGAAGAAGCAAACCACAGAGCTTGAACTGCAATACAAAAAGGGGGGGGCCATAATGTAGGGCCCCGTTTTGCACAAACATTGTAATTAAATGTAAAAGAAGACATTAAAGATTGATACGACTTCTGATCAACTACTCAAATTTTGCAAAAGTCCCATCTGAAAATCATGTGGTGCCCATAATTTCTGGTCTTTTGAACAGCACTTTTCTTTATTTTTTGGTTTTTAACTCAAATGATTTGTGTAGATTTGGAAGAGAAGATTGGGTGTTGGGGGTTTTTTCTGGGTGCCATTTACTTGAGGTAGATGAGAATGAGTGTGGTTGTGTGGATAGGGATAGGATTGAGAAGAATAATTTCGTCGGCAATAGATGTAAGAAAAATGTGCCAAATCATAAGGTTGCGTTACCAATAATATAACTTCTATCAACGTGTTCCTGTCCACCATATAATTGACATCTTCTCCTTTGCAGCCGCAACTATATGCAACTTGGGCAAATGGTACGGCTCTCTCTCTCATAAGTTTAGATTATCAAAAGGTTTTATCAATTCTAAAATCTAAAAAATTTATTGTTTTTTTTTTCCTTACTAGATTTGTAATGGATTATTAGAATCAATCTAACCAAGATTCCTTCATGGTTGAATTCGGCTGGATTGAATTGATTTGCAATTCAAACAATATGAATTGAACTTGTGAAAGTTCATCGACCAAATACTTTTTCTTATCAGTCTATGTATAATTTAGTGAATAAGGTACTTATTGCTTCATTTTCACTTTTACATCGCATTTGTTGAATTCAAAAAGAAAAAATAATCATTCTAGTCCAACTTTCAGCAATAAGTTCATTTGGTCTCTAAGATTTCAAGATGTAACATTTTAGTTCTTGAATTTTTTAAAATAGGTTAAAAAGATATATGACTAATTTTTTATGATTATTTTAAATATTAAAATGACATTTTAAATTTAAAACAATAATTAAAGAAGAGGAAGAGGATGGAGAGGAGGGTGAACAAATAGTAATTAGTTTTAAATTTAAAATGTCATATCAATATTTAAAACAATAATAAAAAATTACTCAAAACTTTCCCAATCTATTTTTAAATGTTGAAAATTATCTTAGATTAAACTCGTATATCTTTTCAATTTTCTATTTTAGAAAAATGAAAAACATCACTCCAATAATAAAAGAGCTTTGAATAAGTAGAATAGTTGTTTTTGTTTTTTTTTAATATTGAAATCAAAACTAAAACAAACAAAATGTAAACTAAGGGGTTTGAATATCCCTACAGATAGTTGAGGTCACCCATGATGGGTGTTCTTCAATCCAAATCTTTGAGTATTTGAAATGACGAGCATGAATCGCAAGTTCGTGAGCTGCAGTATTTCCTTCGCGCTTGGTAAAAAGGAATCCTTGAACGAAACCATGGCGTTGTTGAACAAAGTGCATGAACAAAACTTTGTAATTCATTCAAATACCTCTCTTGATCTGTCAAAAGTTTCTATTGAATTTGAAATTCCACTTCAGTCGAAAGAGTGTGTAAGCTAGCTTCAATAGCGATAGTAATGTCGTTAAAAAGAGCTAAAGCTTCTAATAATTCAACTGATCCAGCAATAACCTAGTAAGCTTTAAACGTAAGCATTATCTCTCCCATCGAATTTTGAACAATAGCACCTAGCCCCACATAATAACAAAAAATTGTTGCATCTATATTGATTTTGTATGAGAGCAACTGAGTACGCAATGAGGTCTTTAATGGTTGTACTAGAGTTGTAGTACCTTGATGTAGAAGGGGGCACCAAAATAGCACTAATATCTACACCACTTACACGTCCATTTGATTGACAAGTCGAACCATGATCAAGTTCTTCCAGATAATCATAAGCCCAATGAATAGGGTCCTTCAACACATATTGGGATTCCCATCATTGCGTCGTTTCCATATACTCCCACGATGGGGGTAAAAATACGAGTATCTGTCAAATTAAAAACCTAAATAGCTCTGCAAAACAAAGACGCAAAGTCAAAAGCTTGTAAGCCAAGTAATTTAGAGCTCGGGAACTAGTATTTTCAAACATGCATACTTCCCTTACAACACCAAACAGTGTAAGCAACTGGTTTAGGGGACCATCAACATGAGGGGCACTCCACTAAGTCCACGGTACCCCTATAGGATAGATTGTCATGTGTGGAGAGAGCATTGAGGCAAGCTCGCCAAGTGAATATCTTGATCTTTGTTAGAATTTTTAAAGTCCAAAGAGTTTCCACATTGCATCTGAGTTATGACTCGAGGGAGAAGACGCTTCGTTCAAGTTAGATTGGGCTAGTTTATACCTGCTCTTTATGGAATAGACCCCACGCTTCTCATAATGCTAGAAGAACATATTTGATTGTTGCAGAGCACAAATAAAGATATTGTGGATAGTAGAAACATCCTCGAAGAGGAAAAGGTCTTTGAGCTTATTGTCATTCCATTGGCCCTCATCCATCAGGCTACTGACAGTAAGTATTTGCCAAAGGTCTCAGAAGAGTTAAGGGTGGGTTCACATTTAATCCACTGCTCTTTGTAGATGTTAATAGATTTTGCATCGTTGATTCTCCATGTGTATGATGGTCTATGGCCCAACAAGGCTGAAAGAAATGATTCATTAGTATAATATTCCGCTTTCAAGATTTGTGCTAACAAAGACTCAGCTCGATACAAAAAACGCCAAGTATGTTTTGCTAATAGAGCCTTATTAAAACAAATGAATATCCCTGAAGCCTAACCCTCCTTTCTCCTTTGCGGTTGTCATTCTGTTCCAACAAACCCAATGGATCTTACCTCTTTTGTCATATCTGCCCCACCAGAAATTTGCTATTAGTCTATTTGGTTTCTTGTGCCAATAGGAACTTTGAAGCAACTACGAGTGTATCCAGAGATTGCTTGAGCAACTGTTCTAGTAGAATAGTTTTTTAAATGCTTACAAATAAACTATAAGGTTAAAATAACACTTTTGATCTCTAAATTTTTATCAAAGTAACAATTTAGTCCTTGAGCAAATGTCACAGTCGGGCATCACCAACCATGCGGCGTCATGACATTTACTCGTACATGGTCAGCCTTAAGGGGAACTCAAGCTCCAATTTACTCTCTTCCCCATTCTTTTTGAAGCTTCATCGGACCTTAGGCGAAGTTCTCTCGTCCTCAATCGAACTGAACTCATGCGAAACGGATCTTCATATGGCCGTAAACGTCACGTATACGTATATTTTTCCTCATCAAGCGACTCTATCTAACTTGCATTTTATCTAGGCCAACTTTAGTTTGTAACGATTTAGTCCCTATAAAATTATCAAGTCTCTCATTATATTATCGGTTTATTTATGCAAAAAAAGTATCATTCAATCTTAATATTAATTTCTAGAATAGGGACTAAATTGTTACAAAGTTTAAAGTACAAGGACTTAATTGTTACATTGTAAAAATCATGGACTAAATTGTTAAAAAATTGAAAATTTAAGAACTAATTATTACCAACTAAAATTCAAGATACATTTATGAATGTTTAGGGACTAAAAGTAATTTAAACCTAAACATTGCTTTAAAAAAGCATTATAATAAAAATTTATACGCACATGATCAGGTCATTGGACATAGAAGTTAGTGGACTGCAGTCTACGTACAACAATGGCTAGAATTACACTAAATTTGTTTGACGTCTATTTTACATTTGTACATTTACAAATATTTACGGTTGTCTTTTATAGTATTTTCTCTGAAACATACCAGACGTTGGAACCTCCAAGTGTGTGTAGAGTGTAGTAGAAAAAACGCAACTTGTTTGAAATCCCACCTCAATGTGAAAAGAGTCCTATCCGCATGCGCATTCTATTTAATGGCCGGGTGCACTGGCTATAATGATATTTCCCACGTAGCAGAAAATGTCCACACCGCAGTGCTAAATATTTTACCCTATTTTGTAAATAAAAAAAAGAACTTAAATAAAAGCTCAGTTTCTTTATACAAACCGCAAGTTGCTGAGTTTCCAGTCGGTATATCCACAGATCACATTCATTAGCTCGCACTAGAGTATAGTGAAGTTAACTACAACTAAATACAGACATCCAAAGATGGAAAATGATGAAGTTCAAATTACCACTTTCATCAATCCAGCTATAGAAAAGAAAATCAGAACGTTTAATTCGAAAACTCAACAATGTTCTAACTCTCGAAGTTGATTAAAAGAATCATTCACGCCAGAAGTGGTACAAAAAGGAAAGCGTTAATCAAAGAAGATGGACAAAACACCACCCAAACAAGAAATAAGTATATATCCAAGGGCAATAGAGGGGGAAGGGAACCAAAAACAAAAAACGATAATCTATGAATCTGGGTTTTATCATCGTTTAAAGCAGCATTTCCTAATGAAAGGCCAGGCTACAGTGGAGGAGAAAAAATCTTAAAATACAGAACCCTCAGGTTGCTGCACCAGCATCCGAAAAAAATGCCTGCGCTACCAAAAGAATATTACAAGACACGTAAAGTCCACAACATTATAACACAGGAACAGCATGACAAAAATTCAAGAATTTTTCACCCATCGAGGAAGAAGTGGGGGAGAAGCATAAAATTAAGGTAAGAAAAGCCCCCCCAATTTGCAAGGTTTAACTCTCCCTAGAATCTATAGTCGATTCCCGCTTTCTTTTTACTAGGTTCTTCTATGTGTTAATAGCTGCTACCCATCGGCGGCATGCCAAAAGGTGGCATTGGGGGCATGCCCATTCCGCCCATTGGTGGGGGTGCAGGTGCATAGCCTGGCATTCCTGGTCCTCCCATACCCGGCATAGGCGGTGCAGGCAAAGCAAGAGGCAGCAACTGAGCATACATGTTCTGCAGTTGAAGCTCACAATTTAGAATATGGAAAGAAATATTGAACAGCTGGGATGATGCAACTGTAGATGTCTACAGTAAGGCTATGGATAACAGCAAATGGGTTACAAATTGATAAGAGACTGATATAGAAACTGAGGGATTTACCTGCTGAGCAATAACGTCCTTCTCTTCCTGCTCTTTAGCCTTGACCTCTTTGAGAGCCTCAATCTTGTCCTTCACAAGTTCATCAACCTTTCCAGTATATTCTCGGATAAACTGCAATATAAAGAAAAAATTTCATCAGGTCACACAGATATGCTAGGAGGAAGAGAGCCAACGGCTTAACTTGGAATATCAATTTCATCACAACCAAAACCCAAGTTCCACAGTTCGCAGAAAAAATTGGTGGAAACCAAAGTATCTCCAGATTTAAAGTCCTACCAATAAACCTGGATATTAGAAAGTGGTATGAATTAAGAGAAGGCACCTGCAACAGGTATGGGAAAGCAAAATCGATCATGTTGTTGATCCAGGCAAGTTCAAGAGCAACGTCTGCCCGGATTAAGTCATAGCAAACAAAGAGGCACGAAGCAAAGCATTCCTTCTTTCCCTGCACAGAAACCGTTTATGAAAAGATTTTAAATAATTTCATTTGCCAACTTTCAAGTAACAATAGAGAATGATACATGCATAACAGAGTCAAGAAGCAAAAAATCATATAATCAATAGTTTCATTGTTTTTTAAACAGTAAAGTATGTCATGGACACTTCCGAAAGCAGTGGGACAACCGGATGAAACAAAGGTTTCACCAATCGTCATGAGCTGGCATTTGTAAAGCTCTCCATCACACCATTACCTTGGCTCCTTAGTTACGAGATCAAGGCCACCCCAAACTAAAGTACCAAGTGACCCATGTTCACACAAGAAATGAAAGGAGAGCTTAAATTCGCATGCAGAGATGATGATAATTTGATCTATTTGACCCAATTTTAAAAATTGGATTTTCTGTTATCAAAATTGTGGATAACTTTGTAGTGAAAAATTCTAGATCTAATAAATGAATAAAAATTCTAGATCCAAGTCCAAAAAAAGAGCTTTGTTTCACATCCAACGAGAACAGTTTGAACGTGAGACATCATTTTCAATTATTGAATCTTCCGACTTTAACCATGCAGCTCCATCACTTGTAATAATTTAATATTCAATATTTGACTCAAAATTTTGCATCAAAATGCCTGAGCATGCTTTTTTAAACAACTACGGAGACCAAACATACCTGTTCAATGAAGTAAACAAGCAACTCCTCGGCAAGTTCACGGTCACCAGATTGTGATGCTGTCTCCATTGCATCCTTGTAGAGATTGTCTTTCTTTGACAAGGCAATGGATTGCTTCCATCTTCCGGCTTTTTTGTATATGTAGGCTGCAACGCGTCTCATTTCTAGTAACTCGTGCTTCTCAATCTGCACGAAAACACATTTATTAAATTGTTTGCAACCAGATTAATTATGCATCCAACTGGAAAATATCACTTCACCTTCTGTGCAAGGCCAATTTGATCAAAATTATCGTGTAAATCAATTGATTCACGCAATCTATCATAGTCTTCCTCTTCAACATAAATTCCATTCAAGGCCTCATTCACAGCAGACACGTTGTTGCTCTGAACTGCAATCATGTATGGCTTCACAAGCAGCAAGTGACCAGCCTAACATCCAAGAGAAAGGAATGTACTCAGCATCAAGTTTCAAGAGCCAAGAAGACAGCCAAAGGAAGGAATTAGTGTAAGAAAAAAAAACCAGCTCCAATGTATTACCTTCCTCATGATATCAACAACTCGTGTGTGGTCTACACGAAGTGCAAGCACATTGAGAAGATCATTAATAAGATCAGGATGTTCTTGCAAGTAAAAATGCACAGCCTTGTAATACAATTCCACATTAGCAACTTTGACTGCAACATCTTTAAATTGCATGTGATCCCACGCTTCAGGAGAATGATTCATGATGGTAGTTGCAGCATTATCAAATTCATCGTACTGGATATACAAATAGGTGAGTTCCTTCCAATGCTGCTGTTCATCACAAGCTCGTATAAGCTTAGGAATATTCAACCGGGTTGAGAACAGTTTGATATGCTCCATAAGCTTCTCATGGCGGTATCTAGCATACAAAACTCCCAACTCAGTGAAGATACCCATATGAGCACGTTCAAGCCCCAGTCCACTCTCCATTAGAGAGATTAATTCATTGAAACATCCTCTATTCTGATAATATTCACTGACCTCCTCCAGATCATCCACCTATCCATTGAAACAACACCGGATGGTTAGTCAATGACCAAGTCACATTACAAACATAAATCCATAAAAAACAGAATCCATAGGAATTGATAATAGATACTGTTTGCATCTTTATGCTACACAGGCACATCCAAGGAGGTAAGAAAAAATGAAAAAGGGGATAGAGAGCATAAATTAAGCAGGTTGAATTTGATTTTCATATTCACCTGGATAATAATGTTAAGACCACATATTTGTGCCAAGCGAAATTCTTCAGCATCAACACAAGCAAAGCACACTTCCTTCCATGTCTTCGCACTGTTTGCTTTTCTTGCTGCATCAACAGCGCCTTGGAACTGTTTCAGTTTTACAAGAGTGACAGCCAGCTTGGCCCAGTTAGATATGAAGGCATATATAATTTTAGCAGCCTCATATAAGGCTTCATCATACAGGCGATCGCCAACATTTTGAAGATTAGCCACATTTGGCATGAGAATAAATTCTTCAATCTCAGCCAACCGATCAATTTTAGCATAGGCATATATCAGCTCGCTGTCCACCTTGGGCTCTTTGGCCTTCTCCCTAACCATCAAAAGGTACCTAACTAAGTCATGATACACATTTGCATCCTCAGCAGCACGAATGACTTCCAGAAATTGAGTGGCATCATCTGCGCGGATAAAAGACTCAATAGCATCGCTCACCAATCCTTCCCTCAGTTGAGCCTTTGCCACCTGGCTCCAAACTGCATCTTCTTCAACCCGGAATGCAAACTCTACAGCTCTTTCGATACTTTGAATGTTATCCAACAAGACATTGACAGCTTGAACATTCAAGTTGAACTTCTTGAAGATTGCAAATGCCTCCTCATACAGCTGTGCCTCCACAGCCACTTCACCAACTGCAGGTCCATCAAAATTATCTAGTCTGTTAATGTAGTCCATAACTCTGGAAGGATCTGCCTTGATGGCTGTCAATATAAGCAGATTTTGGAGATTAAAGTTTCCACTAAATGCAGAGTTTTGAAGGACAATCTTCTCAAGAAGTTCAATTAACTCATGTGGCAGATCTGCTGTCATAAAAGCCTTAACAGCAGCTGAAACTTGCTCCGGACTCTTGCTTTCTGGCAAGGCTGTTGATACAACTTGATCGATGAGCTGCCTTCTGTATTCATTCTCAGGGTTAAGAACCTTCTCCCAAAGATCACCATCCATCCTCTCAACCACATATCTGCATAATAGTTCATATTTATTAATAAATCATATTGCTACCTATTCATCCACACCAGATTTTAAAAATAAAATAAAATAATATCACTAACCTGGCTTGCAGTTTGAACAAAGAATTTTTGTTTGTAACATTAATAAGCTCATCATCACATTGTCCACGTCGATAGGCCACAACAGCTAAAGTGGGATCACGTTTTTCACAATATTTACCCACAACTCGAGAATCATAGTACGGATTGGTGGTGAGGAAGTGCTCTGGGTTATTGTTGCTATCAATAATAATTTTACCCAGAGCATTATGCACATGTACATCCTGACTTCCCTCACTCACCAGATGCTCCAAAAATTGAGTAAGTAACCGCAGCCGATTTCTGCATCAAATAAATTTATCAGATATCATCATTACATATATAAATCATATAGACAAAAAAAGTAAAGAATAAGAAAACGAGGAAAACAGGATTGGAAACAGCACCTCTTTTCACATTCGTCCACTAGGGGCTCCACAGGAAGCAAAGAGCGGACCGAGAGAATCAAACCTTTAATGAAATCTTCAGGACACTCATCATCCAGCAGCTGGCCCACAACTAGAGGAGCATTCGCAGGGTTCACCTACCAAATTATGCCACCAAAAGCAATTTAAACAGTAATAACCTAAATATAATTATTATAATCAGAATGGAAAGGTGGAAATGAACCACAACAACAAAGCTGCACACCTTTTGAACATAGCCTTCAATGTACCGAAGCATGTTATTTGTGTAAAGGTAATGTGTGAGATCTGGAACAAATCCAAACCGGTCACAAACATTAATCAAAGGACGTGCATCTGGAAGCTTAGCTTCCATTAAAAAGTTCTTTGTTTTCTCTGCATCGTAGAAGTTTGATTCTCTTGTTACACGTTCAACCTCCTTAATCTGTCCTGTCTTTGCAGCAGACTCAATGTACTTGAAGTGAATGTCAGGATCCTCACTGTTCCAGAAAAGTTAAAAAATTAAAAGTTAAAGCATAATCCATAAATAACCTCATATAGTTAACATATTATTTCTAACTAGATTTACCTCGAACTCAAATATGACCCCAAGAAAAAGTACAAGCCCTCATATGACTTAAATTGTTCAAAAAGTTTAATGCACGCATCAACCCCCAACTGTTCACAATATTCCTTTGCAACCTGTAGAAACAAACATCAGAATCTTAACCGTTGTTTTTTATTCCCTATTCTAATGCCCCCTCCAGTTGAAAGAACAAGGAAAAATTGTTAGTTACCTGCACAATTATCTGAAGGTTGCCTCTGAGATTGACAAGCAAAAGGTCCTTCATACACTCCAAAGCCCACTCACGAGACAGGGTACCGAAAAACTCTACAAGTGACTGCAGATAACCATAGGTAAGATCAGATATACATAATCCTGGTAGGTGATAATAGATACAAGTACTAACTACTAACTAGACAAACCTGTGGCTCAATAGCATGTGTGTTCACAATGACTCGTTTAATATCTGGTAGCTCTGTATAATGCTGCAAATAGGTAAAAAAAACAATAAACCTAGCATAAGTACATAGAGGCTAAAGGTATTATAGAATTGGAAAAGAGAATATAGTTGCTAGACATAATGTTTACCTGCAAAGCTCGCACGTAAAGCCCAGCCTTTTCACAAAGTTGGGCAACTCGAGGTCTATCATAATGACTAAACATTCCATTAGCCAATATGGCATCAGCTACATTTGGAAAAGTTACCAGATTGATTTCTAGGACCTATAATACAAATCATCAATAGACAAAAGTTTAAATAATGGCACCAGTAGATATAGGTAAATCATAAATGTTAAACTAAGAAAGGTGGGGAGGCAAAAACCTTTGTCTGAAGGAAAGCATGCTCGGGTAGATTTGGCTTCAAAACATCTAACAGGAAAGCAGTAGCCTCACGAATCAAATTCCTCTGGGAAATATCAAAGCAGGAACCTTATTATAAGAATCACATGTAACAATCCATCCGGCCAAATAGTTGTGATGCAACAAAATGAACAGGCAAAAAAAACTCTGCTTCTTTTAATGATGCAGGAAAAACAGGATGAGAAAGATGATAGCCCATCGACCATTGTTAAAATTCATGACTTAAAAACTGTGAAGATATAACAAACCTGAAGAAAAAGATCAGTTATTGTGTTGTAGTCAACAGGGCAACCTCCTTCCATTTGTGACATCATCAATGCAAAGTTAACTGCTCCCTACAAAGACCGAAAAGAAATTCTCAGTCTCCCAATACAAACGGGGAGAAGGAGGGAAAATCCATACCGTTCATGACAGTTTTTTTCCCCTTTTTTTTCTATAGGACCAGATATTGATTGAATATATGAGTTAAAGGGGTTATAACTATGTATCTTCATACCTGGGGGTCTGTTCTGAGAATTGTTTGCAAAAGGAATAAGTAGTCTGGCGTGTATCCAACCTATAGCAAGAAAAACTTCTATAACAATTCTTGCAAGAACTACATGTGAAAAATATAATGATAAGAGTAGTTCATCATTCAAAACACGTTAAGGTCCAAATACTTCGAGAAATGTAATTAAATAAATAACACCATAAAACAAAACTGCAGTAAATAAAGTTTTAATAGCATAATTGACATCATTGCTATTGTAGAGAGAGAGAGAGAGAGAGAGAGAGAGAGAGAGAGCAACTATAATGATAACATACTCCACTAAGTTTAGATACAGCAGAAAGAGCAATAATAACGTTAAATTAGAATAGGACTAATTTTAGGAGTTAATAAAACTCTGAAGAATGATATCAGACAATTCTGTACATTCAACGGGGAAAAGACCTTTCTTTACCTGCTTTGAATATATAAGGATCTTGTCAAATTCCCTCCTCTCAGCAAAGGCAGCAACTACCTTCGGTGTTGCTCTGGCTTTTATATAGATTTTCAAGGCCAGGTCATTGTCCACAGTCTACACAAACATGAATTAATAAGTAAAGGGAGTACGTAAACTTTTTCCCTGAAACAAGAAAAAAGAAACATGAATAAGAGTAGACATCAAACCTTCACAAGATCCCCTAGTTCCTCGCTGCATTCCAACTTGTCATCAGCCAACCAATTCTCCAAGAGGTTCTTCTTATTCTGGTTTACAACTAAACGAGATAGTTCCAATGACTCGAATGCATTCAGCTTTCCTCTCGTTAATAAAGTTCCAAAATACTGCAGTAGAGGTGGTGTTTGACCAGTTTGCACCGGTACACTCTGCATCATAATAAATATAATGATTAACATAAACCATGGAATAGATCAGAAATGAAGAAGAAACTCCCTCAAGGTGTCCGTCTCCCCAAGATCCAATCATCATCAGAAATAAAACTTTTCTTATGATGATGTCTTCCAACCAACATTATCTTGTTCAATACTAGGGGAAAAGATACTCCTATTACTATCATTGATTTTCAGTTTTCAGCAATTTAATACCTCAAAGAAAAGAAGAGAAGAAAAGAAGAGGAAATGATACCATCGCCCATGGACAAAGATAGAAATTAAAGAAAGCAAATATATGTAGATATGTTCAATGGAGAGAGTGCAAGTTACTTTCAGAGATCAAATCCAAATAAAATAGGGCAAGACCAACGGTATATCATGGCACCTATGAAGGTCACAAATCATGACCAACCTGGGAGAAAAGATAAGGGAAAAGAAAAATACCTGAAATTTTGCAACAGTATCTGGCGTGCGGAGGATTCCTTGAGGAGACTCAGCAGCCAATTCAGCAGCTTCTTTGTACTTTGTTTGAGCAAAAAGTTCTTGGAAACGCTGGACAACCTGTGAAAATTGTGAATGGATGTATCAACCACCCAAAAGTTGCTAAGAGTGGCATGAATAAATCATCAATAGCATAGATTCTAAATGCGAAGCAATAAGAACAAAGCAAGGTTTATATGAAAAAATTTCAACTCTTTCGCATGACAAAACAAGTCAAGCTATTCTAGTAGCTTATTTTAAAACAAATATATAAAACATATAAAGAAATAACATTAATACCTGATTAACACATTTTATCTTATTTAGATACCTAAAATTAAAAAATCACTTCTAGTCTTCCTCTTCTATTTATAGAAATTGGTATTTCAAAGCTCTAAATTTATCGTCTGCAAATTTTGGTAAGTAGGAAAAGAAATATCAAAAAAGGCACCAAGTGACCAACCTCTGTCAAACAAGTTCCAACTATTTGAACCCAATACCGCCATTTTATGCTGTTTGGTTTTATTGGATTCTCCAAGGTTCTTTTAACCACCCCCAACTTGCCTATTTGACAGACTAACTCATGGTGGGTTCAAAAGAAGTATGCTTATACAAGGAAGCTTACCAGATTTTCCGCACCAGGAAGATTTCCTCTTTTAGCAAGATTGACAGCAAGCTCTAAATTGTTCAACTGTCATAACCAACAAAAGTTTTCATTAGTCTAATTATATAATAAAGAATGAAAATATATATATATAATTCCAAAAGAGAAGGAAATTTGGTCATGATCATACCTGGCCACTGACAAAGGAGATAATTGTTTGTTCATTGACAGTAGCCAGTAACACCTGACCCCTCCTGTTTATAGCATAAAATCCTCCCACTGAAGAAGCCTCTGCAGTCAAAAATATAGGATCTGGGCTGATCCTATTTCTATATACAGCAGCAGCTGTCTCCAAGTCATATACAAATAACAGCCCAAGCTTGGTGATCACATAGATCAAACTATATTTGTGCGAGATCTGTAAATAAATTTAAAAAAATAATAATAAGTTTAAGAAACGATCACTAAAATTAATACAAAAAGGGCTACTGGAATCTTGCACAAGTTAAGTGAGAAACTCTCTCATACCTGCATTGCCACAGGAAAGTCATCAGCAAAATCAGGTGGAAAAAAGAGATCTGCTTGTTTCTTCGTAAATGATGGTTTTCCTGTGAATAATCACATTTAGAAAATGTACTATGACAACTATGTTTAAAAAAGTCTTAGAACTTCACTATGTGAGACTTCATAAAACTACTTCAACATGCTTTGGTTCTTCCGTACTATCCTCGGACACTTCCAAGGTTTTTGTTTTATGATTTCTTACAATCTCTCACTCAAAGATGAGATATAATATCTCAGTATAATACGGATAAATTTTTAAGATAGAATTGTGCATGGATTAACATTCAGGTCAATTACAGCATTAGATATCCCAAAATCATTCAACATAACAAATGAAATTACAATGATGTGAAGAATCCAATCATTGATCCATTACATGTACACAAAGGAGCTATTACAAGAAGCAAGGACCTCTAGCCTTATCTATGAGTGTTTGCAAAGATCCTAGAAGGACCTCTAGCTTTGCATTATTCCAGCATTGGGGGCACTTATCACACACACAGTCTACCAGACACATGACATAGTTGAATGAAAGGATCATAAAATGAATATTTTACATCTAACATAATGAAGACAGTGATTCAATCTAGATATGGCCATAAATACATTTTAGCAATACCACTCAAAGCACCAAAAATTTGTGAACATGACCAAAGAGGATGGTGTATACTGTTAGAGAATAATAGCCAAACCTAATATTTTTAAGTCAAATGTTGACTTTGACCCAGCAATACATAAAACTACACAACAAACTAATCCAAGAAAACAACAGAACAGGATAAGAGCAAGCTTACCTGGCTGGGCACCAAGTTCAATGACATGTAACTTAGAAGTGATCTGTCCAGCGTTAAGTGTCTTTGTGGCAAAGGATATAAGAGTAGAAGGGTTCTCGTTTCCAGGAAGCTGATCAAATAAAAAAAACAGATAAAGTGAAATAGCAATCAAATAGTACATCTAAATACATGAACTGAAAGGGAAAAAAAAAACTCGTACTTTAAATTGAGCAAAGGATGCAGCATGTGCTTCAAGAGCTTGACTTCTCTGCTGATCCACAGAGAAAAGTTGCATGTTCCCTTTCACAAGTTGTGGTCTCTATATAATAAGAAAAAGAAAAGGAAAATCAAAACCCCAACAACTCTACAGTTGTGAAAGCAACGATATTTCTACATGTTACAAAAAATGTAAACAGAATTTTCAGCAAACCATTGACTTCAAAAGATGGCAAAAAAAAGACTACAAATCAAGTAGTTATACTCATGAAGAAGAAGGCAAAAAGGTCACGTTGTGGGTCATCCAGCTAAGTAGGAAATTGGAGGTGAGGTGAGGCAACTATCACCAATAAGTTCTAAGTTCTACGGCTGAAAGCATCTGGAACGGTCTTCAAATTTGCTTCAGCAAGAAACATGACTTGGAAACTACCTATTATTCACTGAAGCCTAAACCATAAACAGAGTTGGTAGTGCCGTAGCCCCAGTCAAGTACACCACCGTATATTACATATCCTGATCAGTCCTAATTCTAAAATCAGACCTAAGCAATACCAGTTAAATGTATTGCATCCAGCATTCTTTCTGACTCGTCTTTCCTTCATGTGTGGAAGTAAAAAGAACTTTGCCATTGGCATATTGACCATTCAGAAAATTTTTGTACATACAAATTTATATTAAAAAAATATAGATTCCATTTCACAGGAATTTAATAAAATGATAACATACCTCAGGTGAACCAGGTGCAATCCCAATCAAAACCAACCACTTTTCAGAAGGATCACATCGATAGTTTATGATCTGATTATTAGCCAGATTGGCTGTTCTCTCAAACACTTTCACAGGCTCAGAATCGCCTACAAGAAACAAGAGTGAAGACAAATAGGAGTGAACAATGAGTTAATCAATAACACAAATTGTTTAATATCTGACATAATTACTTGGAAAGAAAATAGAAAATGTTCCCAACCTTCAATGGACCAATGATATACTGCAGTTTGAGTGACCAAGCCCAATGTCTTAGGGGTTATCCACTTCCAAAAGACAACCTACAAATAAAGCAAATTCATGAGTCTACGTACTGTAAATCTCAATGAGAAAATCGTGCTCCACGTCAATTTCAAAGTTCCAATTTGAAAATACAGAATGGAGCTCCAACCTGCTCGGGCATCAAATGTGATTTCATTTTTGCCTTCATCTCGATGTTGAATATTTGTAGGTGGTCTTGAGTTGACCCCTGGACTTGAGCTACATGATGATTTTTTTTTTTTGGATAAGAAACAATTTCATTGATGAATGAAACATCCAAGGGATAAACAAAAGAGCCCATAAAATGGGATTACAAAACTTGAGCTACATGATGGTGAAAAATAAGTGAAGGTTCAAAAGACGTAAAAGAAATATATATACACCGCTAATGGGTAGAAAGCCTATACCAAAAAGTGAGCCACATAAATAATGGAAAGGAATTCTGTTTTCACAACATAAAGCTCGCCTAGAATGAGTTAAGTTCAGAACAGTCACTAGATCAAGAACATGTGTTCAAGTGATTCAGCATGCCTCAGTAAAAAATTATTATATGAATCTTGTCTTTCCAGATGAACGAGATTCTTGGTGCATTAGAATGTTCATTTCCCACTATATATGACATTTTGTAAGCATTAATTTTGAAACTCCATTTAAGGAATGTACGATAGCAACTCAAAAACCTAGAAAGTTGACTAGTTGAGCATGTAAAATCATCTTCTCACGTAGACGTTAGGTCAAGTAAACCCAATTTAGACAGAATTCAAATTAAATTCCACTAGCTTGACTATCATTAAACAGTAGAATGTTGTAGAAATCATCGGCAGGCATCTTCCAAAATGACATGGGATTAGAAATGATATCATCGATTCCAAATCTAAAAACCATGTTTCTTATGTTAGCGTTTCTACAACCACAGTACTTGAAAACAAAAAATTATCAACTCAACATAATCGTACAATACCTTTCAAAGCCAATATTCTAGAATTAGGATTCATAAGTGCTGAGTCCGCAGTTATAGGCCTCCTCAATGGTTGCATTGGCATGTTCATATCAATAATCACAACACTGTTCTGCGGTGCTGTTTCTCGGACGCAAATATATTTATCTGATTCCATTGTCACATGCGTGAACGTAATGAATTGCGGATTAATTCCAATGCTCGGAAGCTGAAAGTTCACCAGATCACACAGCCCGATCAGTTAGTATAGAATCCATCTCGCGGCCGAAATAAAATTGGCGCACTCAATAGACGAAAAGTAAAAGCCGGAAATGAATAATCAAATGCAAGATAGACCACAAAGTCACAGATCTAAAGAGAACAAGTATCGGATCTGAGCCAACTACAACAAGAAGCAGAAAATCAAAACAACTTAAATCGAGAAATCAAGCAGGTAGCAAATGATGCGAACTCGGAACAAAATTGAGCAATCAAAGACCCGTCTACATCGACTAAAACACAATTACAAATTCGAATTAAGCTTAGCAAGTGTATAATTCAAAATTTTATAAAGAAAAGTAACAGGAAGCATACCGTTATGGCTTCCTTCATGGTGATCGGAGCGCTGGCGGCCGCCATGATGGGTGGATGGCAAGAACACACGCGGATCTAACAAGACAGCACAAGAGAGATAGAGAGAAAAAGGAAGAGAAGGGGCGCCTATAAGCGGAAGTGAAAGCAAGGCGAGATCTGAGGCAAGGACGAAACCCTCGGACCCTCGGAACGACAGAGGGAACAGAGAGATCTACAGAAGAGAGAAAGAGGGAGAGAAAGGGAGAGAGAGAGAGAGAAGAGGAAGAAGAAAGAGCGAGTGGGAATATATAGTCTGGCTCGACTATATTAAAAGGAAGTGATTTTTCTAATGGGATGTGAAATGGAAAATTCAATGTAATAATAATAAACCACGAAGGCGTAATAAAATATACAAATAAATATAATAAATATTTGGAAAATAAAAAGTTGAAAGGAAAATGGGATTAAAAAAAATGCCGATTGCAACTATGCCAGGTATGCATTTCTGTACGACTCTCGAGACATAATTGAATAAATATGGGTTTCGAAGCCAACCTCATTTGTAGGACATATTCGAACCACTTTTGTATTTATTTTTTAAAAATAAAGCATGTTTTAGTTTAGATTACCGTCAAGTGATTATTTAATTAAACAATAAGATTAGTCCATGAAATTTATGTTTTTTAACTCTCAAACTTTAAAATGTGTGATAAATTTTAGAACTTTCGATTTTATATCCAATAATTTTGATGTCATTTATCGTAGTGTTTGTTTAGGTGGTTTTTATTTATTTATTTTTTAAAATATTTCCATTTTTATTGTGTTTCAACCTAGAATTACTAGGTTTTGTTTATCATATTGAATATGTATATATTTACTCAATATATTTAACTCAAGTATAAAAATGGCAATCTTCATATTATAAGACCTTTCACACCAAAAAAAAAAAAAAAAAACTACACTTATTCCATAAAGAAAGGTAGTTGATTTGATTATATAGCTTATAATTATAAATTAAGTATTTATGATTTCCATAAGATTGTATTATTAATAAGAATGAAAATTGGAGTTGCAAAGTTTTGAAAAATGATGTATTTTCTAATTATTAGTCCATTCAAATGTAAGAATATCAATTAATAGTCATTATTTTTAAAAGTGGATGATTTAAATTTATGTTTTTATGAATGTTTTCTTTTATAACTTTATTTTGACTTTTTCTATTGCAATTATTGAACTACAAAAGTATGAAAATGATGATAATTCTAACTACGGTATAATTTTTATTTTTTAAAAAAAATTAAAGTTTTTTTTTGTAGTACCATAGAAAATAAAAGATTTGAACCATAGATGTATTAAGTACTATAATATATCCTAAATGTTAGTTAAGTTGGATACTTTACAAATAAAGTTATGGGGGGTTTATTAGTTTTGTTAGATGAAAACAAAATTAAAAAATTAAAGTGGAAAATATCTACACGATGTGATGATGTGTCGTACTCTAACTCAACTACTCAATATATGGTCCTAGTCAGCCGTTGGCAAAAGGGAAGTGATGCATCTGGCACTGAAAATGGAGACCTTTTAAGGGAAAAGGGTTGGGCCGAACGTGAAACATATAGCCCGGCCCAGCTTCCCACTTGGACCCCTCATTAACAGCCACGTCATGCTGGTGGGCCGAATTTCTAACGAATATGAATTATCTCGCATTTTGTTCAATCGGAGTTTTTTCGTAGAAGATGGCTGAAATAGCACACTGATTTTGAAATTTGGCCTTTATTTGAAAGTATTAATATATGGACAACAGGGCCCATTTGTTTCTCCATTTTATCCCTTAAGCCATAAACTCTCATAACGGCATGATATACGGAGGTTGTACATCTTTCCACAGTGACAATTTAAAAGAAAATATTCAAATATATTTTAAATCTCCAAATAGATTTTTGTGGAGATTTTGTTAGACGTTTTTTTTTTTAACTTCATATAGATTTGGATTCCCTTTATCCAGGCGACATTGATTGGAAAAAAACTTACTAGCATCGTTCTTGGGTTGCATTCTCGCAGCAATTTCATGTTAGGTATGTAATGTTGTATTGTAATTGACATTACATATTTGCCTAATTGCGACAACATAAAAATACAAATACTATATGTGAACACATATACATATACTTACCTCATGGTTTTGAGGGAAGTTATCGCTTGTTTCTCGTTGGTCATCTTTTTGTCTTGTGTCACTTCTTTTCTTTTTCTTCTGTCTTTTACGAGTGGACCATTAAAAAAAAAAAAAACTAAATTATAAAAAATGCCTCTCAACTATGCATTTTGGATAAAAAAAAATATATATATATCCTCAAAAGTTTCAAAAATACCCTTAAAATTTGAAAAATAGTTCAAAAATATAATTGCCGTTAGTTTTGGATGGAAACTGTTAAAATTTTGTTTAAAAAATACGCCTGAATTTTTCAAAAGTTTCAAAAAGACCATTAACTAAAAAAGTTTAAAAAAATATCTTTATTTTATTAATACAAACCGTTAATATCTCGCAAAAATAACTTTAATTTTAAAAAAAAATTATAATTGCTCTTAACGTTAATATAGTGATCAATTTGTTTGAAGTTTTCTTAAGTTCGAAAAGAATGAATTTTAAAACAAATTATATAGATATCCTCATTTTTTTCATATAGATACTCTTATTTTCTCTTAATTTCATAATTCTTAACTTACACCAATTTTTTCACCAACCAAAATTTTAGTTAAAACATAAAATCTCACAAAATTCTAAAATAAAAAAAAAAAATGTTAGGAGTTGAGTGTGTGTTAATAACTCAATACATTTTTTTTTTAAAATGATAGTATAAAAAAATGAGGATATATTTATAATTTGTTTTAAAGTTCATCCTTTCCGAACTTAAAACTTCAAACAAATTGATCATCATATTAATGTTATGAGCAATTTTAAACTTTTTTATTTTTATTTTAAGGTTATTTTTGCAACGAGGTGTTAACGGTTTCTGTTTATAAACTTATGGTGAAGGTATTTTATTTTTGAAACTTTTGAAAAGATATTTTTGAAACAAAACTTTAACGGTTTTCATCCAAAACTAACGGCTTGAGTATTTTTTACTCTACTTGAAAGTTTGAAGGTATTTTTGAAATTTTTGAAAGTTTAAGATATTTTTTACCCAAATACATAATTCATGCGCATTTTTTATAATTTAACCAAAAAAACAAAAACAAAAACAAAAAACGCCATAAGCAGGTAGTTATGCTTATTTATTTTAAGCTTTTAGCAGAATTCTTCCATAAATCAAAAGATTGAAGAGAGACTGGAAATGTTAGTGCAGAAGGTGAATGTTCCTTTTGAAATGAAGAAAGGAATAATAAAGATTATGAAATTTGCTTAAATGTTTTGGGAGTTGGAATTATATAAAAAGAAAGAGAGAGAGAGATTGCTTTTATATGAAGGTTTGCTTCGCGAGTTTGTGCTCTGTTTCTTTTTCAAGCTCCTTGTTTTTGCTTCATCTCTTCCCTTCTCCTCATGACGTCTCAACTTATGATGTAAATTTTAGCTTTAAGCTGAAAAAAACATTGTATAGTGTTAAGGTAAATGTCATTTGGGTCTTGATTTTCTTGTTTGTGTTTGATAGTGGATTCTAAACTTCTAGAGAAGATAAGAACAAAAGAATACTAAAACCAAAAGTTAAAACACTGCTTAACATACTCGTATTGTTCCTAGAAAATCTTAATTTTATGTTAGTACCAACATATTTTAACACATTTGTATAGCGATTTGCTAAGTTGCTGTTCTTAGAATATCATAACTTTGCTAGTAAAACAGTATTTGTGTGACAATTTTATTTTTAAGTACATAGTATTTTTAGATTCAATATCGAAGTTTTATGTTATTTATTTTTTGTAATGAAGGGGTGTTTAGGTGTGAAAGGATTGAGATATGGAAGAGGTGCACATATGTGAAAGGGAGAATAGAAGGAGAAGCTTAAGACATTAAAGGGTTTCTTGCTCGACAAAGTGCCAAGATTGGGAGAACGTGTTGGTGGTTGCATATGTTAATTAGTATTTGTGGTTTTGGTATTTTCAATGTAAGCTAGAGTCTTCTAATTAATTCAAGGTATGCATTGTTGGTTGCTTGTTTTATATATACCGTTACTTTTACCTACGGAAACTTTTAGCACCTTAGACCTTCATCTTTTTTTAATGGAAGAGATTTTTTTTTATTATTATTTTGGGTGGTCAACGAAGATTTTCGGACATACTTAGGTTAATAAGAAGAATATATGGGATGAGTGATTAGGCATGAAAGGTTTGGGATACATAAGGGGTGCTCAGGCATTAATGGTAGTAAGGAAAGTTGGATATGAAAGGTTGGGATATGGAAAGGTTTCTCTTTGGGCAAGGTGCCTTGGCATGGGAGAACGTGTTGGTGGTTGCAGATCTTAAATGGTTTCGTTGCAGTATTTAAGTGTAAGTTGTGGTTTGATTGTAGTATATTGGTTAATGTGTCATGATTATTGCATTAGAAATTGTAGGGAGAATTTTTTTAGTATCATACTCCCCCTGTTCATACTGTAAATTTACCTTGATAATTATTTGTGGATCTCACCTTAACGTCAATGGGTCACACCTTATTTTTAAAAAGCGTGTTAATGTGACACACAACAAGTTGAGGTAATATGAAAAATTGTCCATACTACGGTAGTATAGGAAATTTTCCCGATTGTAAGCATGAGTGGTTGGTTGTTTTATATACCTTGTATTTACATTTGCATACCAACATTTTTTACACTTTAGATCATACCTTTAAAAGAGAGAGATCTTTTTATATCACCAGTCGTTAAAAATCTTTAGAACATAAATTATAATATGAATACTTTTAATTTAATTTAAATTATAAATGTAAAATATAAAAGTAATGAAAGAGATAATAGATAAAATAACATATATGTTTTATTTGGTTATAGTGAATATGGCATGTGATGGGTGCAAAATTTTCTAGGGTGAAATATAAATGATTGAACAAATATAAATCTAATTGATTTTAAAATATAAATATTGGACATGAAGTTTGAAAGTAATCTAAGAGGGTAAAATGAAGTAAGATATTAAGAAAAAAAATTAAAATGAAATGTTGAACTAAGAAAAGAGTGTCAATCTATAATTAACCAATGGATTAAGGTTATGTTTGGGAGTAATTTTAACATGACCAAAATCACTTATGTTATTTTCAAAATCACTGCAATTTAAAATCATTATGTTTCACAAATAAACAAAGTTGGTTTTAGAAAAATCAAAATCAAAATGAAAGTGATTTTGAGAGTATAAAGAAAGGAATGGGTGATTTTGAAATCTTACTGACTCGAAATCAATAATATAGCATAGTACAAATATTAACTTTTTTCAACAAAAGTTCAAATCACGATTTTTCCTAAAATTTTTTCTCTAATAACAAATCCAATAAAAATAACTCATCACTAATAAAAAAGAATATTTTCATTAGTGTGGTCTCTACTTTTCATAAAAATACATTTGGATTTAAAAAGAAAATTAGTTTTAAAACTATGTTTTTCCTATGGGCTTTTAAAATACAACTTAAATGTTAAAAACAACTTTAAAAAATATACAAAAATAACCAAATAGAGAAATGATGTTTAAAAGCTTGATATTCAAAGAGAGAAAAATAAAATGATATAAGAAATATTTTCAATCATTACATAGATATAAATAAAAGCAAAAGTTTTAACCATTTGAAAACCTATTCGATTAAAACTAATTATAAAATAAATTTATATTTCAAATTTCAACAAATATGTAAAATTAAAATATAGCTAATTTTTTTTTATTTATTTTTACTTTTTATATAGATGCTCAATTCAGTTTTATATCAATCAAAAATTTGATTTGTGCAACAATAAAATGGTAAAGAAATAACAAATTGTGCCCTCAATTCTTACTTATTTTTAGTTCAATAATTACAAAACTAAGAATGGGATGAAATTATCAATAGGAGAATAATATTAATATATATACACACTAGTATTTTGAAAAATGTGAGCTGAGATTAGGACTAGCGAGGACATTATACAATATTGGGCCAATTGTTCCGGCCCAAGTTGGCAAGTCCCTCCATGGACATTATTCTTTCCATTTTTTAAATCCCTAAAACCTTAAAAGTTTTTGTCAAATACATCATTGAATTTTAAAATTTGTTAATTAAGTTTTTTTTCTACTTTCAATTCAGTATCAAGTAAATTTCTCAATTCACAACTATTTTTTTTTATTTTAATTGGGAATAGTTCAACATGTTCCACAAACATACATATAAAAAATATAATTAAGAGTGACCAAAGAAGATTTAGAAACCAAGTCAGCTGAATTGACTGAGTGAGATGAACAGATCGAAGATAATTTGGCTCCAGTTAGCAGGTCGATGAGCCCAATAAAGCTCAGATCAACTAATATATATATATATATATATATATATATATATATGTTTTTTTAAAAAAAAAGTGTATTGCATGTTGCATTTAAGAAACTAGCAAAACTATAAGTTAGTTAAATCATTTAAGTAAGTTGTAATTTACTTAAATTTTTCTCTCTTTATATTTATGATAATTCTCTTCACTCTCTCCTCAATAGAGAGAGCCAAGGGTCGTGGTTGTCACATACTACATCACATTTTCACTGCATATCAGTTTTCTTCTTATTTTCTCCCTTCCTCGCCAACATTTCAAGATCAACTAAAATCGATTGGCGTAAATCAATATATTATTAGTTTGACATCAATTTTTTAAATAATACAACCATGTTTTTATTGAATTCACAAACCACTAAACAGACATTATCATATGCCAAAGTTGGTTTAGCTCAGCGACAATTAATATAACCTTCCACTATAAAAGTTAGAGGTTCGATCCCCCACTCTACAATTATTGTACTTAAAACTTTAAATATCCTGCACATCGAACAAGGGGCTTACGCATGTTTTATTTGGAGAGATGAATTAATTGTTTTCCTTTTCCTTACATAAAAAAAAAAAAAAAAATATTACACAAGAACTCAAATGGGAAAAAGGGGGTTAATCAACAATAGAAACCCCAAGAAGATCGATTTTCATATGAAGAAATTATACAAAAGCTTTTTATAAAAAAAAAAAAAGAGAGACAAAAAAAAAAAAAAAAAAAAAAAAAAGGAGAGGATGTATGAATAATGGTATGATGGAGTTGTTAGGAGTTTGAAATGATGCGTGTGTAAATAAACTCGTTCCATGTATCGGGCAAGCCGGGCAGACACCAATGGATGCAATCGGCGTAGGTGGCGGGATCGGCTTGCTGCTCGGTGGTCAGCATTTTGCCCTGACGGATTGTGTAAACAGAGGTATGTGCGTCTTTACGGTACTCAGAGAGGGCGGTGATGTTGATGAACTGGACTGGCACTTTTATTGTCTGTGTTACGTTCATTGCGATGTAGAACAACCGACGGTCCGTCCCCACTTCCAATGGCGTCGTCATGTTTAGTACTGGCATCGTCTCTTTTGCGCATTTTATCCCTTCTGGATTGTTCCAATCCAAACTCCTGTTCCACAAATCCAAACACTATTTTTAGATGTTATACGCTAAAAATAAATTTTTTTTAAAAAAATCATATTTTTTCTTTTTCTTTCTTTTATTGAATTTAACAATAACATTAAAAATATGTTTAAACAAGTTAAACATTTTGATCAGACCAAATGAATCAAAGTTAAATTACAAAGATTAAAATAAATAAAAATTAAAAGTATAGAGACTAAAATGAAGAACAAATCTAAAATAGTATTTAAACTTATAATTTAGTTTTAAAAATTATACTTAGGTGTTTTGAAGAAAATAAACAACATACAAACAAAATTCAAATTTAAATAAGATATCGAAAACCCCAACAAAATGGATTAATTGGCGGAGCTAGTTGTGGCTTTTTCGGATTAAAGTTTGTCTTTTTAAAGGATTCTTGTGACTTTTGCAATGATTTACGTGATATGTATATGGGCTCCACTTCAAAAAAATTCGGACTTAAATGCCAATATTTTTTGATACATTTTGGATGCATATATAGATTTGAAAAGAAAAAGAACTTCCCCAACAATATTGCCACAAATAAAAGGGAGTATTTTTTCCTTCTAAAAAGAATAATTTTATTTAATTTTATTATAATTAAAATAAAATAATCTCTATAGTACATCACCCTACAATTATTAACCCACTCAAATTATAAATTTAGATAATTTCCGATTTTGTCATTTTAATTAGTTCGATTATCTATTCTACTCCACTTACAAGCTCTTCTACCCCACTTACACATATATTATTGTAAATAAAACTAATAATTTGGTGGATTAATACGCAAAAGCCACCATAATTAATTATGATGTTTCTTTCACTCTTTCATTATTTATTTATTTATTTTTGTTGACAATCACTCCTCGATTATTTTAATTACACACCAAACGCTATTAGGTATTTTCTTGTGTATAAATCATTAATATTTTTGTTCAACGTTTAATATTTAAATATATAAATGATTAAAGAAAGATAAAATAAAAGATAGAAAAAATTACTTGATATGAAGAGGAGACATGCTGCTAAAAAAGACAGTGGTTCGATTGGGGTTCACATTTTCTTCAACCCATCTCATCCACGTGTTCAACACTCTTCCATAAGCTTCTGGCCGATCAACTTCATCATACTCCGTTGATCCTTCATCAAACGATCCACGCCTATTTACATCAAATTTTTTTTAAAAAAAACAACAATTTATTAAGGTTCACAACACTCCTATATTGTACCTATTTTTTTTAGTCCATTTCCAACCACATAGCAACAGAAAAACCATTTTTTTTAATAAAAAAAATTAGAATAAATATCCATTAAAATTATGAACTTTAGGAATTATATCAATTAGAACTATAAACTAATAATTGTAACCATTTAAACTTTAAATTTTCGTAATTGTATCAACATGCCCCTAAAAAAAGTAAAGTGAATAATTGGAAATTATAGAATTGAAGTAAAAAAAAAAAAAAAAAAAAACTTACAGAACTTTCATGGAGAAAGTATTCATCCACCAAATGTAAGTATTGAAGATGAGATAGTCAACGTTTTTCCAATTCTCTCCATGCTTATTGATGGACTCAGGCATGATTATACGGTTCAAAATGCTGTGCATCTTTGGATCATCAGAATTTGATTCTACCAAAAACGGGGCCCAGTAGAATTCCACCGTAGCATTATAGTCCTGCAAGCACACGATCATTCACCTTAATATTATTTTCTAGTTTCTTCGAAACAGAGTAATTCCAAAGCAAGAGGTCCACCAGAAAGACATCGAATCCAAACCCCCATTGCTTAAAGATTTCAATTTTCAATTAAAATAAATTCGTCACTATAATTTGGTTTGTTTATATGGTCAATAACTAAGATCCGTGGCAATAATTGAACCTGCCGCCGACGATACGGACCGACTGAGAAAAACTTCACCAATTAAAAAAGACACCGAATATTTCAATTGAACCTTGAAATTGAAGTAATCGACAAAAGAAATTAAAAGTGAAAGAGAAAGAAATTATACGTCAATTTTAAAAACAGCGAGTGAACCAGTCTTGTTCAAGCTTTTTCTGCCTGGAGGAATCGCTGATTGAACCAAACAAACCATGGATTCCCATTGGTTTCTGTTCAACGAATCTCCCACAAACATCAGCCTCTTTCCCCTTAATTTCTCCAGAAGCAATCTAGCTTTGAATCTTAAAAAAGAAACCCATAAATTAAATGATTGAATTGCAGTGTTTGAATGTAAATTTTTTCGAAATTTAGTCTTACTTAGGCAAAGAACAATCTCTGGGTTGCCATCTCCAATTCTGATAAAGAGAATCCTTTCTTCCATTTCTCAAGCAAGTTACTTGCGCTGTGAGAAATTCACATTCATCTTCTTTATACAGAGGATAAGAAGTGTTGTCGAAAACCCAATCTCCATTATACAGATCGCATTCTTCAGGGGGCAATTCAACATCGTCATCATCTTCTTCTTCAACCGCTGGCAATTGTTCGACTTTCTGATTGCTCTGTTCTTCGTCTTCCTTTGAAACAATCGATTTGAGATTAACGGATTCATCTGTCTCTGTTTCTGTTTCTGATTCTGATTCTTCCGAGTTCTCCACCTGAGTCATTCCGAGTTGGGATCTTGAATTCACAGAAACGTCAGTTTGAATGGCGTTGTGAACAGGAGAGCTCTGTTTTTGACTCTGTTCTTGAACACCCTCTGTTTTAGGAGCGGAAAATGGGAATTCAGCAATGGATTTGACGTCTTCATTGTACATGAAAACCCCAAATAGAAAAACGGAGAAAAGAACTGCAAATATGGAGAGATTGTTGTTCTTTCGAGCTTTCATTGCCGCCATTTCTGAAGAAAAGAGAGAGAATTTACGGCGAGACGGCTGCATTCGAGAAGAAGAAAATTAGTAGTGGGTTTGATGAAGAGAAGGAAGTTGAAATATAACGACGACATTGATTGAGGTTTAGAGAGAGAGAGAGAGAGAGAAAGAAAGAAACTTTACGTTGAGAATTAGGTTTTTGTTAGTCTAATTTGAGGTTTGGTGAAATGGGATTGTCTCAAAAGAAAGAAGAAATGCCTCTTCTTTTTCCCTTTCTGGTAGGAAGAGGAGATGTCTTTCTCAGAATTTTCATTTGATTTTTGTTTTCCTTCTGTCCTTTGGGCTAACTACTTCAGATAATCTTCTTTAAACAATGGCCACAGAGAGGAGAGAGAAAGGGAAAGAGAGAGAGGAGTGATCTCAAAGTTTAAATTTCTTCTTCTTTGCTTTCAGGGAGATTGGTGGTTCTGAGCTCGTTTTCGAATCTGAGTTAGTGAAATGGATGGGAAGAAGAGGAAGAGAAACAGATTGGATGCGTGCAAGTGAAGGTCTCTGTAAAAAGCAAGAACATGAATCGACACAGTAATTTAACTGGTTTGATCTGACGGTCATACTCTGTCCCAGCCGTTAAAGATGGAGGGTCCTGATTTTTATTTTTTCTCCAGCCAGCCTTATAACCTGACCTTGTACTTGCCATCTCTGTGGGTCTCCCAATGGATATGATCAATAATCTATCGCATCGCATGCCATCCAAAATATTTTGGCTCATCTTGACATTTTTTTTTGGGACAAAATATACTTTTGATCCCTGAAGTTTGGAGTTAGTGTCTATTTGGTCCCTGAAATTTCAAAAGCTACATTTTAGACATCGAGATTTGAAAAATAGTTCTAAATAGTCCTAACGTTAGTTTGACCGTTAGTTGACTAACGAAAATTTGATGTGGCATGTTGAGATGACAAATTTTAAGTGAGGTGTAATTTTTTTACTAAATTTATGTCATTTGTTAGATAACATGACTTTTAAATTATTTTTTTTTTAATTTTTCCATTCCTTCTCTCTCATCCCTCATCTTCTTTTCAACATCACTTCCCATTTCTTCTGTAGTTTTTGTTCCACTTTTTTTCTCTGTTCTCCAGCAAGATTTACTATCACCATCACCACCTCGCTGTTCACAGTCACAATCCGATGCTTGCAGTAACGCCACGGTTAGATTGTAGCTGTTCCAATAGAAATCAAAACTCCAATATATAACATTTAAACATTTTCAATAGAGGAAATTGTTTGATGATATCCTTGAACTTATTTTGACTATTCAAAAGACAAACTACAGAAAAAATATATAAGAAAGAAATTTACCATTCCAAGACCATATAAATTAAACCATTAATTAACCTCTTATATTTATGCAAGTTTCTTTTGAGTAAATAGTTTTTTCACACAAATACTAAAATATATTATTGCTGACAAGGGTGCTTGAGAGAGACTTTCAAATTTAAGAGAGAGACTTTCAAATTTGATTGAAGCTTTAGTAATGGAGGTTAGGCATGGGACAAAAAACTAAAATGGGCTCACAAAATTTAGCACAATAAACTCAATTTGAGAATTTGAAGTGCTGTAGTTTTAAGAAATGTCATTAATGGCAGCGAAGGTGGAGATTTTGGGCGTTTGGGGGAATTTGGTTGGATGGTTGGAAGGAAATTTAGGATTAAAAAAGAGAGAGACAAAAGGGGGAAAGGGAGATGCATGCATCAGAGAAGATGAGAAAGATTGGAGAAGATGAGGAGAAAGAGAGGGGAAAGAAAAGAATAAGAAACTAGAAAAATAATTAAAAAGAGATTTTGTAATCTAAAAAATAATATAAATTTAGAAAAGTTGCTCACCTTATCTAGAATTTGCTACTTCAACATGTCACATCAAATTTCTGTTAGTCAACTAACGGTCAAACTAACTTTAGGATAATTTAGAACTATTTTTCAAATTTTAGGGTCTAAAATGTAGCTTTTGAAACCTCAGGGACTAAATAGACACTAACCCCAAACTTCAGGGACCAAAAGTGTATTTTACCTTTTTTTTTTTGTCAAAAAAGAAATATTTTTTTAAAATATTTTTCCTTTATATTTGAAAATAGGTTTAAATTCTATTTTAGTCATTCAACTTTGAATCTTATTCTATTTTGATTTCTAAACTTTAAAAAAAAGTTTCGTTTAGTCCCTAAACTTTTAAAAAGTATTTATTTTAGTCTTTATTATTAAAATTATGTTAACTCTTCAACAGAAATGTGAGAGAGATTGTATTTTTAGATGGCTAGGCTTTAGATGTATTGAGTAGGATGAAGGTGAAGTAAAATACCATCAACCAATGTGCCAAAATAATGGACGACCAAAATTTTGAACTAAAAATATTTTTTAAATTATCTCGCTTTGTCACCTAATTAAAAATTGAAACTCTAAATTTTTCAGTATAAATAACTTATATGGTAGTTGAGTCAATAAAAAAAATACAAATCAATTTATCATTTTGTTAAAGAGTTAACAAAATCTTAATAGAGTAGAGACTGAAATATACACTTTTTAAAAGTTTAGAGATTAAAAAGAATATTTTTAAAAATTTAAGAATTAAAATAACCAAAATAAAATTTAAACCTTGAAAATAATGTATGAAGAGGACGGTAATCAAGTATTGCTATGTTGAAATTATAGAGCTTTGAGATGAAGACCATAATTAAAACCTTTCTTGTTGGGATTCTTCTATTCATAATAAAATTAAGAAAAAGAAAAAAAAAGAATTGCTATCGGAAATATCAATTAAGGTTAATTTAATTACTTGGGGTTGCTCCAAGCCTCGAGGGAAAGACAAAACGGCCGAATAAAACGCGATCCTGCTGCTGCCGCTGAACATATAGATGCCTTGGTTAAATTTCAAATTTTGCTTTTATAATTTGGTGAAGATTAGAATTTATTCTTTATAATTTCACAAAATCTTCTCAAATTGTTTGTATTCATGAGAATTTTATCTATGAATAGAAATAATTTATAAATTCTTATTTAAGTTATTTTCAAATATAGAAAAAATGAGTCAAACTATTTATAAATATAGAAAAAATTCACTGATAGACCGCAATAGAAATTTAAGACTTCGATAAACTTTTTTATATTTGTAAATAGTTTGATATTTTTTCTATTTATAGTAATTTATCTTTTATTCTAATTATAAGGAGTAAATTATATAACTTTTAAAATGCTAATGACTACATTCTACTTTTTTTTTTTAAAATAAGAACCGAATTTGTAATTTAACATTGTATCTTTTTTTGCTCAATACTTGGGTTATATTAATTTATTCCGTAAATTTTGAAGTTTGTGTCTATTTTATTTCTTAATTTTCAAAATTAATAATAATTTAAATATGTATCAAATAGATTTTAATCATAAATTTAAATTTAAATATAAGTTTAATAAATCAATTAGACACAAATTTAAATTTAGATTTAATACAACAATTAATTTTCAAAAACTTCAAAACCGTCATAAACCTATTTAAAAAAAGAAAAACTGAATGTTGAAAGATTTATTAGATATTTTTTAAAGTTTATAGACCAAATGGATACAATCTTGAAAGTTAACTAAATTTGTAATTTAATTTTATATTTCCACGAAAATCACTCTTTACCCCATCATTAGAGTGAATAATTTTTTTTTGGACAATGATTAGGTGCAACCTAGGTTGTCCCTAATTTCATGTATCCTCTTTTATATATATATATAGTAGAAAAAAATAAAAATGATTCAATGAAAAAAATTCTAGAAGCTGCATCCAAGTTTTTTTTTTTTTTTTTTTTTTCATATATATATATATATTTTTCCAGAGGACCAAGTATGGAAAGTTGTTTGGAAAGTTTTAAAGCAATAAAATAAATAAGGTTATCGACTAAGGTCTTATTTAGTAAATAGGAAGAAAATAAAAAGTATGGGTATAATAGTTCATCAAGAGTCAGAATTATAATCTATGACTTTCAAATTATTTTCTAATAATATGTTTATCAACTTTTAGTAAATGACTTCCGTTCACATAGTTAAGACATGTTTGTCACTGATTTTAAAATGACCAAAATTACTTTGTCATTTTTAAAGTCATAGTGAAATATGTTTTTAATCCTTCAAAACTAATTTTAATGATTAAAAATCGTATTTAAAAAGTGTAAAATTGAAAATTAAATTAATTTTGGGGGAATTACTATAAACATAAAAAAATATCAAACTATTTGCAAATATAGAAAAATTCTGCTGAGAGTTTCTATATTTGTAAATAGTTTAGCTTATTTTTCTATATTTGAAAATAACCCTTATTTTTTGAATGATTAATCCTCAATATGTTTGGATGTTCGGGTTGCTTGGATCTTATCATATCTTTAGAAATTTTGGGTAGATTATCTCCGGTTCATTTGGAGGGTGGGATTCAGTGTTGGCTGCAATTTTTTTTTTTTAATCTCTTTGGGTGCTGAAAGCTTATATTGTTTTAGAAGGTATTTAGATGTTGAATAAGGATATTTGAGATAATGTATATAGAGGTTTTCACAAATTGTTATGATATTTGTTACATTTATTCCAATTTTAGAAATGTTTTGTTCTGAAATATTCCTAGGAGAGTGCTAATACATCTGCGCATGTTCTAGCTCCTAGCGGTTTTGCAACAAATTCTTGTCTATTGCTTTATGATTTTCCTACCTAGTTGTTGTCTCAATATAGGAATGATTGTTTGGTTGTGGCTTAAGGGGTTGTATTTGTGATTTATTAATTTGAAGACCATAATAACATTTATCTGAAGAATGCATACTTGACATAATGAAAGCGCCTTGTCATTATCTGATGTAAATAACAGTTATCTTATGAAGAACGCGTACCTGGTGTAAAATTATGTAAGAATTAATAATGGATTATGTTGGATCTTCTTCTTCATCATTGCTATCAATACAAACATCACCTTGATCCTTGCATATGGAAATGTCTTTAGAGATGTGTTCAATAAGAGACACCTTGATCCTTGCATATGGAAATGTCTTTAGAGATGTGTTCAATAAGAGACACGACATCTTCTTCATACTCACTACTTGCTTTAGATTTATCATTAGACAGAGTCATGACATGACTCTTATTCGAATCGTTTGGAGATAATTCAGACATTCAGTCTGATAGTGACCGTAACCTTCACATTCTCTACAACAAACAATTTTTCCTTCATTTTAAGCCATATTGCCAGATTTGTCAACTTCCTTCTACTGATTTTGAGATCTATAAAGTTTCGACGATGTGTTTCCGCTCTCTTTAACATGATGTGGGGCACAATTGCTAGATCTCTTCTCAAATCACTTCAGAATCCTATTAAACTTTTTGGAGAGCAGAGATATCGAATCAACAAAAGATTCTTTGGACTCTCTAGGCTTGATTTCATGTTGATCACCCTGAGAATTGCAAGACAATTCATTTGTTACTCTTTTACTGGTTTGACATCTAATGTCATTTCAAAAGTGAGCAAAGACCCCATCAGTTCATCAATTTTCATCTTGGTAATATCTTGAGCTTCTTTAATAACTTTCACTTTCATGTCAAACTTCTTGAGAAGTGACCTTAGTGCTTTTCTAACGAGTTTTTCTTCTGAGATCTTTTCTCTTAAGGGCAAAAGATTCATTAGCAATATCAAAAAATTTCAAACTTAATAGTCAACAACTAAATTCTTGACATTTTGACTTTAGACGCTCCCTCATGAGCAACAACCGAAATATCTCAAGCTTTCTTGGCAAAGATACACATGTTGATTACACAGAAGTATGGGACTCCCTCTCAATGATAGCTTTGATCTTTCCCGGTTTCAAATGAAAATTCTTGACATTTTGACTTTAGACGTTCCCTCATGAGCAACAACCGAAATATCTCAAGCTTTCTTGGCAAAGATACACATGTTGATTACACAGAAGGATGGGACTCCCTCTCAATGATAGCTTTGATCTTTCCCGTTTTCAAATGAAGATCACTTCACTTGAGAAAACTTTAGGCTTCGCCTAAGTGTGAGAATCTCTTCTCTTATATAAGACAATACTTCAATATGATCAAGAGTAACAACTCAAGATCTACAAAATCTTCACCACACAATCACTTGGATCGACACACTTGTTCTTCTTTTGGCAAAACACAAAAATGACACAAATTTTCTTAAAAAATGGTAACCCTAAAATGAATAAAATAAACCTTTAAATATGCACAACGAAAAGGAAGAATCGGACTATATTACCATAACTAGCGTTCACAAATCTTTAAGAATAAACACACAAAATTTTCTAGGTACAGAAAGAATTTTCAGACAGAAGCTACATTGTGTGAGACATTTGGTAGAATATCACATGGGACAAGATGAAGAACAAAGTTACCAACATCCACAAATCACACCGAAAAATATAGCCAACATCAAAACACTACTAAAGGTATTTATTAGCACTTCATTTACTGTTGCTATAATTAGTTTTTATCTATCTCTTGTTTTACCAAGTCCCCAAGAAAAAGAAGGAAAAACAGAAAAAGGACTGATGGTGTGGCATTTGAGTATAGATGTTATGCATTGGTAGCCAAATGTGAGCATGTTAGATTTTTTTTTTGGGGTGTTAAACATAGTTTAGATCAATTTTTTAAAGTTTAAGGACCGTTTCAATGTTAAACATTACCTTTTTTTAAGCATACAAAACATGATAAAAAAACAAGTAAAACTATATAATATGATTCCGTTAAAACTTAGTAAAACAGAGTAAGATGGATTTCGAACAAACTGTTGTCACTTTGTGTCATGGCGTGCGAGAAGTTTACTCATGAACCACTAGATTATACTTTTAGCCTACTACTTTTTTTTTTTAACAATTGAAAAACGAAATATTTTAGAATAAAATTGAAATATTAAAATGACTATAAGTTCATCACAAAGAATTGAACACTAACCTAATGAAGGTAGATGTGAATAATGTTTAGAGAAGGGGGGTTGGTAAAAGCAAACATCTAGATTAAATTAGAAGGTTAGTCTCTCCAAACCCAATGGAAATTAGAGAGAAAGAACCTTATTTTTTGAGTTTAGGGTGATGTTATTTTTGACCTCAACAACCACCATAATGAGCATTTGATGCATAATTAAGACTCATACATCATAATTATCTATTTTAAGACAAAATTTTATTTGGAAATTATTAGAAACTTTATGTCTGAGAAAAGTAAATGCTAAGGAAAGCAATGTTCTACTTCTCTTTGTGTTTGACAGAGTATTGAGATTATTTGGGGTGGTGTCAATCCACTTCTTTATCAGGGTAGTTTGAGGGGTAAAACATCACTTTTTTTCCAAGCTAAGGCAGCTTTGGATTGGTCTCCTAATCCTTTTGGAACTGTCATGATCAATTCAACTTTGCATGAGACCCCAACAAAAACGTCTTTTTCTTCATCTTTTCTTTTTCGTTGGATTTTGATGTTAAATTTTTTTTTTTTTTTTGTTGATTTTTGAATATTAGTTGGGAGCTTGAATGTTCAACTTGAAGTTGTTATTTTTTTAAAGGTGAAATGGTGTTTGTGTTTGAGTTTTGACTTTGATTTTTATGTCATCCTCTCTCTTATTATTATTATTTTTTTATTGGTTTGATTTGATTCCTTATGTTTAATTGATTGATGTTTGTGAAATTAATTTTTGTGGTGAACTTGGTAAATTTTCTCTAAAAGAAAAGAGATGGAACGCTTGGGCCAGTTGGTAAGCAAAAGAGGGTGGCACGAGGAAGATGTAGGCCCAGAGTTGGGCCGGTTGAGCCAGTTGGGCCGGGCCCATTACCAAGCTACTCATCCTCTTTCTTTCCTTCCAAGAAGATTGCAATTCTTTTGGGAAGCAAAAGAGGCTGCCCGAACTCAAAATTGCTTTCCATTTTGGAGGCAAAGTGTGAACGAATATGAAACCTAATCTACAGCTAATGGACTCTAACGAATGAGCAAAAATTTGTCGATTGTGTATGTCTGCAGTCTTTCATTAATGGCGGACCAGAGAATTAGGGTTTCAATCGTCGGAAAGATCGCCGCTCGACAGATTGGTGGAGGCGTGGTTCACTGGAAAATTTATGACGAGTTAAAGGAAGCCCACTACAAACGGCCCAACCCAAAGGCCCAAAGCAAAATCATGACTTCTATACTCCATTTATTACATAGATAATCTAACTAATTACAAATTTTTATTAATGTTGGGTGTATTTACTATTATGATCTGATCTATTATTTGTATAAAACAAAACAAAATTGAAAAAATAAAAGCCTAGAGTTTCGTGTTCTCTTTCATCATGGACTTAATAATCAGGCTTGGTGTGTGCATCCATGCAATCATTAATTCTTTTTTAAAAAAATTTAAAAAAGAAAAATTGGTTAAATCACTCATTTTTCCCAAAATTTATCAGATTTCGTCCTCTTCTTCTTCCTCCATCTCTTTTTCTTCCTTCTTCATTCATAGCTTCATCTCCTCTCATCGTAAGTTTTTGTCTCTCTCCTCTCCACTAGCTTCTCTCTTTCTTTCTCTCTCTAATTGCATCAAGGAAGAACGATGATGACGGTCGACTGTACTGCGGTGGATCTGAGCGGCTCGAGATTCTGGATGATGACGATCGACTGTAGTGCACGGACCCAACCGTCGACGGCGATAGGTAGGGCGACAATGGGCAAGGTGACTGAGGTGGAAGACATGATGGTAGATCTAGGGCTTTTTGAAGAAGAGGTGAAGTGAATGACGGCGACAAGCGCTTCACGAAGAAGAGATGAATAAATGTACACATATATATTGTGATATATATTTGTTTATTTTATATAAATATATAAATAAGGACAATTTTTTATATATACTGTGATATATATTTATTATTATTATTTTTTAAGTACAATAGGAGTAAAAAAATCAAACCACATATTCGTCATCCGTAGATGATTTGAGCTAGTTTTGACTATTATTTCTGTCTGATTTGAACTTTTTCAAGTTGATTGTTAACTTATAAAAAGGTTAAAAATGTTGATTGTTAACTTAGAAAATGTTAAAAACGTATCTTTTATAATTAGTTATTAAATTTTTGTGGGTAAAAGTTCAAAGAAAAAAATATAATTTAATCAATATAAATGATTCTAAAATTACTATGGTTATTATTCTTACATAACACAAAAATTGAAGAAAGATATCAATTTATACCTTTAAACTTTGATAGCTATATCAATTAAAATCTGAATTAGTAATTGTTAGTTGTTTGTTTTGTGGATACATTCAAAGTTAAGAATGACATTATTCGAGACCAGACACAAAAATCTAAATATGATTGGAAGCAACAAGATTTATTAATTCAATTTCATCTGCTATTTATATCGTTCAGATCTAACTAAGACAAAAGTGAATATATCATATCATGTATTCATGTGTTGTCATAGAATTTAAGTGTGAATTATATAAATTATTGTAATTTTTCTATTTTCTTTTAAGTGTAAATGTAATCTAATGTCGGTCGAACTTATCAAATAAAATATCTATTTATTTCTAAGATCGCATGATTGGTCATTTGAAGAATTCAAAATCTCATATTAAAAAGTATGGAAGTTGAGTTATTTTCAAGACATAATAGGGAGATTGCCCAATGAATTAGAAGGAAAACCTACTTCTAAAAATGACATGGGCAAACGATTTGATGACATTTCTAATTGGTTGTCTTGTGTTTTTTAACTAATTGTTTAATAGTTGGTATGCTGAATTAACCGTTATAATCTTAAAGGTTGATAGTTCTATCGAGCATAGAATAATTAAGTCAAGTCGAATAAACTTTTAGCGAGAATCAATGCCTAGTGAGTACACCACAACTAATTGAAACTAACTAAAACTCGAAAGAGGAAAAGAATAAACAAGGTTCAATCTCTAGTGAATGGTATCAGCAATGCAAATCCTTGTTGAATCCATTGAAATCCAAACATCAAACTGAGGGGAAAAAATGCAAGCAAAAAACAATGATGAATGGCTTATAACTTGCTGAACTTGATCACGCAACTAAATATCATATCTTACAGAACATAACCTGGAAAAAGAAAACCCAACAAAATTATGGGATTTACAGGCTAAGCAAGGTTGTACTAGATTACATGACACTACATTTTACATCTTAGCTAGAACACGACTTCGGATCGAAAATGATTCTCTGGGGAAGACAGATTTCTGCTGTTTTCTCCTCCAATGAAAGCTCCTGATCACATGAAGAAAGTTTGACAATGGAATAAGTAGAGAGTATGTGTATTCTTTTCACTTCTAAGAATTTCCCGCTTAGAACTTGCTCCATCCAATCATCAACATCTCTGTTCCAATATGAAATATAAGCAGCTGCAAGCAGTTGTTCCATCACCTTTGGGTCAATCTCAAGCATGTATTCTGGGCCAAACACACTGTGGAAGATCTTCTTAACGTCCTTTAGAATTTTCTCAGCTAGACCATCAAAATCAAATGGCTTGAAAACTACTACTTGATCAATGTAGTTACAAAAATCTTGTAACCATGTTTTGGAAATCTCAGAAGTGGAGTCGTTATCAGGGCAATCACCATCAATATCATGCTGGGCATTCTCTTCTGCAGGCCGATTCAAATCCAGGTATTTGTTTGACGTTGGTGTTTTATTACTCCGTTTCACCGCCTCAGATATTACATGCTGATCTGAAGATTCATCTATGACATTGAGCTTCCTTTTGCTCATAAAGAAGGGGTTAGGGATGCTCTTTCTCTCTGTATCGGAGACCGTCTTACTTCGGTTTGTTTGATCTCCAAAGCTCGAAGCAACTTCTATGCACAATGGCCAACTTTTAGCTTTCAAGAGTCTTTCTTCAGAATACTTGGACATTTGCTTGTTGGGGAAAATTATTCGATGTTCTGTAATCAAAGATGTTGACGTCATCATGAATATCGCATTTTTAATGCTAACTTCTCTTCCTTGCAGATCTGAGAGTTTACCAGTTTGAATAGCTTGCGACAATCTATTTTGATCAAGAAGTTCTGCCTTGTCGACATTTTCAAGAATAACAATGGATAAGGGTTGCTTTCTCAACTCAGCAGCAACGAAATCCAGAACAGTTTTCCCTCTGAATTCTGCACTGTGACTTCTCATTCGCGGGCATCCGAGAAGCATATCAGGATTGATTATCCCATCTTGGGAACTCAAATCAACACAAATTAACTGATCCTTATTGCCATACAATATCTCAGCAAGTGCAATACCAACTCTTTTTTTACCAAACTTATCAGGACCAACAAAGTTGAACCATATGTCCCCCCTCAAATTAGATCCATGGCATTTATTGCTTCTTGTTTGGCGTTGGGATATTGTTTGACTAATGATGCTCACAGCCTGATCTTGCCAGAAAACTCTTTCCTTGAGCAATCGAAAAAGTGCCTTGCCATCCATGGCATTCATCTGTCCTCTTTGTTCAGGGCTGGAACAGGATGAAGATGGAGTGAGGCCATTACAGACTTTACCATTAACTAAATCAACATTTGTTGAGCAACAGCCTGACAAGTCAGATGGAAAGTCTGCGCTATTTGGATTTAATGGTTTCTTCAGCTTATAACTGGAAGGCAAAGAAACTATCCCCAATCCTAAATCTGTCGTGACAGAACCCGCAGATGGGGAAGATGTTTGATTTTCATCATCCACACTGGAAATGGATAGGCTGAAAGGAGAGTTGCGACCCCCTAACTCGAGATCTTCAGTTTTAGGTGTTTCTTCCTGCAGTTTGGATAGGAAATTCTCGTTACTCGCCTTGCCAGATAAAGGAAACGTGTTTGATCTCGAGAGAGAAATCTTAGGCAAATCCATGAAATTTCTGGAGTTCAAATCTGCGGATGAACCCTTGTGTGATGAAACACAGGCACTGCTGCTGAAGTTGTTGACAGCAGCATCTTCCCTTTTATCTTCAGTGACTTGGAAGCCCACAACTGTCGGAAACATGGGTGCTTCTTTTAATGGTTGACCGTGATGAAGACGCTGGCATATATTGTCCCATTTCTTTTGGAACCCTGCAATTTTGGCACTCAGTACCAGTCCATCATCTCTGGTCTGCACTGAAGACGTATGAACTAGCTTTTACACAAGAAATGCAGAGGAGTCTCTAAACTAAACTACATATCAGTCCTCACAACCCTAAGTAGAGTGAAATTGGTTGTTATCAAAATCCTCAATTACCAAAGCACCATGAAGAGTGTGCAATAAACAGTATAGAATAGATAAGTGTATAGCTTCTATCTGAAACAAACATATCTTAGAACATGAAAAGCACTGCCATAGACTTATATTTTATATAATCAAAATACTGACTCCTTTATAAACTGAGAATTGAATTTGAAAGCAAACACTCACCTTCGCATCAAATGCATCGAGGTTGCTAAGTTCAGTCATTTGCATCCAAGAAGGCAGGCTAGATTGATACTGCTCGGAAAGAGGGGGAGCAAAAACACCCTTTGAAGCAGCAATTACTTCGTCTTCACAGCTTTTGTCACATTGAAGACAGCGGGAAGGATGTTGGCATGAACCATTCAAAGGGATACTTGCATCAGAAGGTGTGGAAAAGAATCCACCAAGTGGTACAAATGATCCCATCAAACTGTGGTGATAAGTAGGATAGTTATAAGATCCAAGATTCCAAAATTAAAATGTAACAGGAAATGGAAAAGAAAAAAAATAATGGGTTGGCTTCTTCTCAGGAAAAAAAAAAGAAGAAAAAGATCTCATCAATATTTGAAGTACTAATTAAGTAGTCGAAAACCTCTCAAGTAAGTTGAATCTTCATCATTAGTATTTATTTAAGTTCTATTCATATTAACAATATTTCTATGATATCTTAAAAGAGAGAGAGAGAGGGAGAGAGATGTCACCAGATTTCTACGTGAATCATTTTTTTAACAAGACTTCTAAGTATTGCAGGGTGATCTGTAAAGTTAAGGTTCATACCAAAACATGTAATTTAAAAAAAAAAAAAGAAAAGAAAAAGAAAAGAGCCTCTTGAGACATGTGAGACAATTTCATTTTACATGCCATCAGCAATCTTGTTTTAATCAAATTTAAGTGGTGCTCCTCTAGAAAGCTTAAACAATAGAAAACTACACAACAAAACATATTAATTTGTAAATAATCTAATTTCACAATGAAAACGCAAGAATTTCCATGTATAAGGTAGATTAGATCACAAAAGAAAAAGAGAGTGATCCAAAATGTGACAACTGCCCTTCTCCCTCCAGTATTGACTTTTAAGAAACAATAAAATAAACCCAATCCTTAAAATTCACGAATAAGAATGTCTTTATGAAAATTTTAAAGCAAGTTCCAAGAAAGATTTGGAGACTGACCTGGACCTCGGATATGATTCAGGTCTGAGAGAAGTGATGGGCAAAAGATGCAAATCCCAATCCTTCTCAACCGAAGGAAATTTAGTCACAAATCTCAAGTAAGTTTCATAGCTTGCAGCGGCGCCGATCAGCCAAACTTTATCACCATGAACGTCGATCAACTTTTTCAATTGGCCAACAACATGGCTTGCTCGATCATCGGTAGAAGTATCGCCGACAAATGCCTTCAAGTCTCCGAAATTAACTATCAATCCAGGCTCCGGCGACTGCTCCACCATCTGAACAACTTCCACAAATCTCATATTCAAAGACCCCGTTTCGGAATTCTCAGACAAAAACCGAGAGAAATCGTTCTCGAGGCAAATAGTTCTGACACCGGCCAATTCCTCCGGCAAGAAATTGCCGTTCTGTTTCTCAACAGCCTCCGTGAAACCCTTGAGCGCAACGTAAGCAGATACTCCGACGAGCAGCGGATTCCTTCCCCTGTTTCTCCCCAAAACTTCTCCAATTCTCCGATTGTTCTCGTTGTTGTCCCCATCGCGAAATCCGGAAAGGGGAAACAAGAAACCCCGACGATTGGGATCGGAACAATCCATCAAATTACAGAGGAACAAAGGGGGACCTCTAGCGCGAGAGGTGTAGCGAAGAAGCTGAGGGAAAGGGCGAATAATAGCAAGCTTAATTTCGGAACTCCGGAATCCGGCTTCACCAAAAACCCTACTGACGACAGGATCGTCAAGAATGGAGAGAAGAAAATGCTGGAGCTCGACTTTGACGCAAGCAATGGAGGACTGGTGAGATAGCTGGTGATACAAATGGAAATTCTCCGGCTGGCGGCGCTGGTTGGCCTGAGAGCGCTTAATGGCAGCCATGAGGGAGTTGGAGACTGGAGGGTCATCGGAGATTTGAGTGGAGGGGACTCGGTCGAGAGAGACGCTGAGACAGAGCTCGAGTGCTTTGAATTGAAGACGAGGAGAATAAGCGGTGGTTTTGCGGGCGCGTGCACAGGCGTCGCGAAGAGCGGAGGAGGGAAGTGAGAGAAGGGCGGATATGGCGTGAAGCGACGTCGTCTGAGCATGTCCACGGCGGCGCGCCACTGCCACCGCCTCGTCCAGCGCGTGTGCCGCATCTGGTGCTAAGCATTGCCGAGCTAAACTTACCGCCGTAGGCATCACCGCCGCGCATACGATAACCAACAAAAACCACTTCAAATTAAGATATCAAATTATTTTATTATTATTTTTTTAACAATAATCTGCCAATTTCTTTTCTTTTGTTTTTTTCCAAAAAAAAAAAAAAAAAAAACTCTCTCACTCTCTCAGTCTGTGACTCTGTTTTTATAATTCACAAAATCAGGAAAAAGGAAAAGAAAATGATATGAAATTCCAAGAATAAGAGAGTTTGAAATATAAATGAAATATTATATATATACACACACATACATATAAATGGAAAAGGAAAGAGGGATGACGTGGCAAGAGGAGTGACAATGGTGGTGAAATGTGGGGCCAAGCAATAAGTGTGGGCCATGCGATTCAGAAGGCATTTTACAACAACAACAGGTATAGAGGTTGAGCATGGCATAGATTCTAGATATCTTAGGGCAAGATCTTTCCCTGTCTTTCACTTTTATTTTCCATGTTCCTTCTTTATTTTTCTTTTTCCTTTTCTTCCTCAAATTAAAATAATAATAATTTTAATTCTATTTTACTCTACAAATTTTTCTTTTTCAAAAATTTCAAAATATTATATTTTTAATACTACCTCAATTTTTCATCATACTAAGTTGGTTAAAATACCATTTGATGCTCATGATTTACAACTTGTAATATTTCAACCTTCATATTTCAAATATCTTGTTCTCACTATTAGTTTAAAGTAAACTTCCATTTAAAATAAGTTGGTACAAAAATTAAAATGGTATATCAACCATATTAAGGGTTTAATCTTGCCTATTTGCTATCGATTTTGTGTTTAGTTTTATATTTTAAAAAATTATGTTTATTTTTTCTCACAATTTCTTAACTATAGTTTATACCAATATTATCTAAACATTTTAATTCTTAGCCTAATTTTAAAAACAAAAACAAACTTTTAAAAATTATGGCCATGTTTGATAATGATGCTATTTTTATTTTTGTCTTTTAAATTTATTCTCGTTTCCTCATAATTTTCAATTATGATTTTCACCTTTCTAGAAAAAACACTTGAATTCTTCCTAGTCAAATTATATATATATATATATATATATATATATATAAAAAACAAGTTTTTGAATCTTTTTAATTTAATTTAATTTTATAGTTTTCAAAACTTGACCTAACTTTTTAAAACTTTTAAAACATTAGACAGTGAGAACAAAACATATAAACTTATGAATAGACGTAATATTCATAGACTTAATTTTAAAACCTAAAAATAAAAATAGTTATCAAACGAGATTTCTTTTTTTACTCTTTAAAAAAAAATCAAGAATAAAAAACAATATTTTTTTTTTTAATTTTTTGCATTTGAAAATTAAGTACATCTTACCTAGTTTTCTTGATTTATAACCTACACAACATAATATATTGTATAGTAAGGAAAAAGCAAACACAATTTTGTTCAAAACTAAAGAATCAAAACATATAATAATAGTTATCAAACCGAGTCTAAATAATTATCAAACGAGATTTAAAGATTTTGTATAATGAGGTTAAAGTAAAACTTGCCAAAATATGAAGAGGGATGGAGAGATGGTTGTGATTGTCAATCATAGAAATAGTGTTTAAAGGAAAAGATGGTGTAATGTATTGCATCCACCAACTTGAGTGTGGGGGCCAAGAGGACACACAACATTGGTGAGTCACACTCATTGTCTCATATAATTTTCACTTTTGATGTTTACTATTTTGTGTGCTTCTTCAATGAGTTGACTCACCAACCAACTTGTAGCCAACTCGGTATTCCTGGATGGTTTTTATGCCCACTCCCCAACCCACACAAACACTATAAAGTTTTAACTAAACTAAAGTAAATTTCAAAATAAATAAATAAAAAACCCTCCCTTTCCTTCTTCTCCCTCCATATCATATCATATCATATCATATTCATATTCCTTTTCACTCCACAGAATTATAATTAAAAAAAAAGGCTTGAAAATGACACAATTGAGAAAGTAACACTCTCTCAACTCCAACCACCACCATACACATTCCATTCATATGCAACACAGGGTTTAATTCATTTTGAAACCTCCTCTTTTGGAATATGGACCCCCTTCCCTTCTTTTTCTTTCTTTTCTCCCGTCTTAATCGCCTTAAAAGGTATGCATAATAAACACCCATTTACTTATTCTATCACCTCAATTTTACCTTCTAACTTTTTACTCAAATAAAACTACAACAACGAATTTACCCTTTTCTTTCCTTCTTTTCTCACCTTCTTTATCGCTCCAACGATTAGAGCGTTGAACATGCCGGGACGATAGGGAGGGACGGGTTAAATTTATAAAGGTGTTTGATTTAATGTGGCTTTTTTTTGTTCCTACCTGCTTTCCTATGCTTTTATCACTTTTCCAAACAAGCTCTTCTTAGATCTAACCTTTTTCAGCCAAACTCCCAACCCTCTTCTCTCTCTATTTTTGCTCACCTTCATCTTTTAATATATTATATAGAGTTGACTCAACCACCCAAATTCTTCATTTATTTTTTCTCTTCAAACACACACACATATACATGTATATATAAAGTACCAATGATGTATGAAACATAATATTTTCCTATGAGTTGTAAACCTGTCACACAACCAGTCCCCTCCAAGATGATATTACAATTTAAAAATTAAAGCAGAAAAAAGGATGTATTATACAGTCATGAACATTAAGGCAAGGAAGAAGTTAGCCCTCCCTCTCTAACTTTTCCAGAAAGCAACTCTTCAGAGGAAAGGAAAGGAAAGGAAAATGAAGACCAAAAAACACAATCAATGTTATAAGTTTTTCATTGGAACATGTGGCCTCCTATGGATGGATATAATTCTAGCGGGTAATACACCAAAAGTTGTTAAGGAATAGTATTATGTAACTTTTATTTCTTCTAATTTCGAATTCGATGGGAGTAGGGGACCCCATCAACTTTCGGAATGGTAATTGATACTTTTATCTATTGAACTATACTTGTACAGAACACCAATTACTTCAAGAACTGATAACTAAAAAAAAAAACCATTCAAATATTAATTTTGACCGTTTTAATTCATCGAAGATTATGCAACCTCGAGAAGTTTTACCTGTCAAGAATTGTTAGACTTCAACAGCTCCTGACTGTCGAGGATGGCTTTAAACTATTTATCAATTAGTCTTGACTCTCAAAAGCGTAATTCTAAGCTTTTGCAAAATACATACATATGTAAATACATACGCATGCGTATCTACACACACAAACCACTATGCATAAATTCTCGAAACAAGACATCTAACATATAAATCAAGCTCCCTTTAACCAAAAACTAAGCAAAAAAGGACGGATCCTTATCCCATTAATTGATGATATCTTCTCAAATCTATGAAAAACAACTGATAATAGTTCACACTTCAAATACAAAGTAATAGCCAATCTCAAGCAGTCCACATGCATCTTTTGGCTACTGATGTTTGAGTTGTTAAAGATGTAGGCCCAATCAAAACAATTATCTCTCTGCCAACAACTCATCATCAAACTCTCAGTCTACCGAATCTCATCCCATAAGGGGGGGGGGGGGGGAAATCCTAAGCATATAATTTTTGCAATAACAAAGGGTATAAAGTATTTTTCCACTTTTGAAGCAGTGTCCATTTATTCTGCATAGAAGCTAACCAAATATAAATTCATAGGTTCTCTGCTCCCACTAAAGCAATTGGAGAGAAAGAAAGTGTGTATGGAACTAATCAGTCTGCGATAGAGATGGGAAAAAGAGAGATTCTAGGAATAGAGGATCCACAAGACTTTGCATTATTTTCTGCAAAAAAGCATTTGGCTTTTAGCTACACGTTGTTTTCTTTTTCTTTTTCCCCTCCTTTTTCCCTTCCCTTTTCTGCTTTGCTTCTACCTTGTATCTATGTGCATAATTATCAGGTGTCAATAATTAAGGTTGGTCTGATTGAATTTTAAGTACAACTGCCTAAGCAATAGAAATTGAACCCAAGCCCACCCAACCAATTAACAATCAAACAACTAATGCTTACTCAATTTTACTCCAGTTTAAGCAGACCCAAGTAAATCCTGTTATTTCATTTTTGGACAAAGCAGTGCACGGGTAACAAATGTTTTTGCTTGCTTAACCCAACAAGGGAGCAAGTTTCATTTTATTTCACACATTTCATCAAGGGAACAATTCTTTCAAACAAATTCGTGAATAATTTGATTATGAAACTGGCACCTATTGAACGTCAAGTCCTTAATACTCGAACGGCAGAACCAGATCTACCACACCCACAAAGAGGAGGAAAAATAAATCCATACGAGATCTTCAGTACCATAAATTTAGGCATATAAGTAAGATAAATAGAAAGAGACAAAGATATATAGCCTTTGTAAAGCCTCACAACACAAATACCTACACAATCTGCTCTGGATTCTTGTTCCTGACAATATGTTAATTCATTAGAAAGTTCGGTCATTTCTCACTGTCCATTCACAAGAAAAGAAATGAAAAGGTTGATCAGGTAGACTTAACCTGAAGGTTTTACTTATTTAATTCTCTTGAGCTATACCTAATAAGAAAGCTATGAATTCCCCAATATGAAAACCATATTCTTTGCACATCTATAGACAACGGTAGTGGAGGAGAAAGGACTGAATGAAGTGCTCAAAAGAAGTTTGAGGCTGAAAAGTGGTGGGGGAGGGGGGGACTATGCAGATCTGCAGCAGTAGCTGTCATTCATGACAATATTCAATAATGCCATGTTAAAGGAGATCAAGTGGGGCTGTGAAAATAAATACATAAATATATTATAGAAGAAAGAAAGTTGAAAAGATTGGAGAAAATCCAACAAACACATTTGGATGAACCATCTAATATCGAACTCCGACTTCATTACCATATATATGGAGCTGTTAGCTTTTACACACGCAAGCTGTTTGTGTCAATCTTCTAAATGTTTTCTCTGCTATAAAAAACAAACAAATATATATTCAAAGAAAATGGGTTTACAATCTTTCGTATGTTAGTTAAAGATATATGGCCGAAGCTCTATCAATTAGATCTTAGGCAAAAGAACATCAGAAATTCTTGAACTCAATCCTTCCTATCTCAAATAACAGTTCTTTTGAAGTCTTCGAACAAATGACATTTTCAACAAGAAACTGTAAGAGCTAGACAATAAAATGAGGAAAATAAAGTCCTACAATTAAAAGAGGGATTAGTTGCTTCTTTAGGGGACCAGAAACACTGCAGAAATTCCTTTTCAATAAGTTTCCACTAAAGAAATAAAATTAAGAGGAAAAGATGATAGAATTTTAAAATATTTTGGGAAGATATTCAACCTTCCTCTCACTTTTGCAGTTGAAAACTACATAACATCATTACTGAATAAGCTTTTTCCAATAAAGAGTGATGGGATTTGACTTTCGTCCACTAATGCACAAATATTTTATTCCTCACTCTCATATGTATCTGCTTTCTCATTAAAATTCCAAGTGGGCAATTTCCAATTAGTTATGTTGTTCAATCAGACTGCCAACTACTAAACGTCTAATTGGTCAATTAAAAAAACAGAGCTAGAAAGTAATACAAGGTGCATATCTTGTAGTAAATGGACCATTAACAAATGGGAAGGGCAATTATTCGTGCTTATCACAACTTTCATTTCTCCATGATCCTTAATTTCCTATAAATGATACTCGAAATAACAGAATAATAGTTTCTCTCAATGCATTGGCAATAGTTGAACAGTATGGTTAGTGCTGATCATACATGTCTATGTGCATTTCCACTTGCTAAGGTTAACTCTAAGAGAAATAAAAGTTCAAATGTGTTGGACGAACAAGCTGTTTTAGCCTTTCAGTGGGAAAAGATTCATAAAAAACAGTGCTCGTGCAGAAGGAATAGGTGCATGCCTGAAGGAACCAAAAAGAGAAATATGATATAGTAAAAAAAAAAAAAAAAAGTAGTAGTGAAATGCCTTTCATATTGAAGTGCATGCTCAGGAGTTTATAAATTTATGATTTATGAATTTATGGAAAAAGGAACAAAGGTCTGTTCATTAAGAGACCTGGCAAATATGCCTTGTAAAAGGGAAGTTCTACAGAGTCCTGTTAAGAATATATATATATATATATATATATTATTATTATTCTACGTGGTAAGTATACACCAATACAAATAAAATAAATTAAATTGATATACGTACTATTCCCTACTTTATTAGATAAACATGGTCCATAAATTAATTTATCCAAAATTATTCAATAGGTTTTGTCATAATTTTCAGTTAATTATGAGTTTTGGTCAAAGTGGCCACAAATATATTCAACCCCGTATCATCTGAAATTATGCAATCCCAGCACCATGATTTAACGTGCTTGTCGCATAAAGGGTGGTGGATATGACTTCACTCTTTCATTTCCCTTTATATTATTTTGACACTTGCAGAATTTTTTTGGTATTGTAGTAATTGTTTTGATTCATAATGCGTTAGGAACAAGGTTGTCATAGTTGAGAAATCCATCTTTGCTATAAATGGATGTTCTATTTCTGACATGACACCAACGACTATAAATTTCATGAACTTTTGAACAGAATAGACCACTAGGCAATAATGACCAAGCTACAATCTACCCATCAAAACAATATTGCTTGGGGAAATGTAAGCTTGGTAGTTTCTGGTAAGAAGGGCAATTAAATGCTAGTTCCACCCTATAGTAATTTCTAACACATAATTACAGCACATATGAATGCCAAAAGTGGTGATAGTCACAACGCCTTGGTCAAAATTACTTGAGCATTAAACTCAAAATAAAAGTACAATAATAAGTGACATGGAAATATAGCATAGGCAAATTGGCATCAACAAGCTGGCCATTGCATTTAAATAAAAAGACTTAGCCTATGATACGAAGATGTATGTTCATAGGATTAACTAGCCGTTGTGCCATCAAGTGGATAGATAGTCAAACCTTGTCTAAGGCAAAAGGAATTATAACTCCGCACCACTTTTGAAAATCATAAATGACAGTGTCAGTATGCTGGAGGACCAAAGGACCTCTTTGATTCATTGTTATATTTCACAAATCACAACTAGTTAACTTTTAGCATTTAAATTTAATCCTAATAACTTATTTTGACTTAAGTTATTTTATTTTATCAAGTTTGTTTAATAAAACAATCCAAACAAAATTAGATAAAGAACACAGAAAGCAAATCTACATGTTTTCTAAACTCGTCATACTTTCTGAGATAGATTCTAAAAGAATTCAATGTTTAAATCAAACACGTTCTTCTCTATTCAATCAATTCCATGTTACTGAAAACACAAAAATTATATTTGAATCACAATCAAACAAGACCTTAAGCATCAATACTACCCTAAACCTGCATAAGATATATTTGTCTTTTAGTTACTATACTAGTAAATAAATTGAACAACATAAAATCCCCCACTTAAAAAAAGAGTAACAGAAAGAAATAACAAAAAGTGAAGTAATAAAGTATATTCCACAAAGCAAATAATTTAGGGTAGAGTTGATTAACCGCACCAAAGTCTAGCCTAATCTCTACACAGAACAGTGGAAGAACCTCCTCCCACTAGTATCTTCTTTTCTAAATTAGTACAGAAATATGCTGGTAGTCAGCTTTTTGGGCCACCCAGGACCCATATGCTTTATAATGCTTCAATCACTACAAAAGTCTAGCAAAATACTCAATAATATCCCCCCAAAAAAGAAACAGGAATTTCAATTATGTGATTATGTATGTGGGGATGCCTATTCCTGAGTAGGAGATGCGTATGACTCTGTCCAAGCACAGGAAGCGATCCCTGGACTGTGGAAAAAGTTTTTTCTTTTCCACGTAAAGAAGAAATTATAAAGATGTTGAAATTATGGAAGTAAAATTCTTTTAGAAAGAAAATAAAATTGAAAAGGGAAACAAGAGGGGATATTGGGGTGGGGTTGGTGGGTGTCTGAGTGGATTACTTTGTCTTCACCTTTGCATTTTACCATAAATAGTAAATCTATGTGTTAGTGCTTAGTGGGGGAACCTGGTTCTTACTCCATTACCTTCCCTGATTTGGACATATTTACACTTTCACTTCAGACTCACACCGATTTCTTCTCTTCTCGTTCAAAAGTTTTGGCCACTTCAACATGGCATTTTGAGTCTCAGATGCAACATAAATCGAACTTTACTTTTCAACTTTCGAAGTAATAAAGTGAGACAAAAACAAAAGGACAAAAAACGAATCAAATAATAACTTTGATTGAAAAATCCTCCGATTCTAGGGATAGATATTTTCCTGTAAAATTCGCACATCAAAATCCTAATATTCAATGGTGCAGAGATTTCCCATACTTTTATCTGTTCAATTAACAGGAACATGATCCAAGACACAGCAAAAGCTCCAGCCTCCAATTAGATAACCATAAAAAAAAAAAAAAAAAAAAAAAAAAAAAAAAAAAAAAAAAAAAAAAAATTACACAATTAAAAACATACTAACCTTCTTGCTTCTCCGGCTTCCATTCCGTCTTCAAAAATCTCTAATCAATGCAGTTCCTAGAGCAATTTGAGAGATCAATTCGCACAAAATTTCTGTTCAATTGCCTCATATAACGAGTAGGTTAGAATTTATTAGGATGCACTTTTTTTTCCTTCCTTCGTTCAACCATTTGTGAATGGAAATTTCAAACTTCTCATTTCTCAATCAATTATATAGATTAAAAATACCTGAGCATTTCAACTATGGAATCTTCCCTACCATTTCAATCACACTTCTATCGTCATTGTACCCAAAGGGAAGGATCTTAAACTAGTAATTTATGTCATTTATGTAACGTATGTTATAAGATTATTTCGAAAGTTTAAATCATTTCTGTGAATTAAAGTACATTTGTGCCACGTCTGATTGCTGATAATGTTATTGTTGCTTTTGAATGCTTGCATCACATGAAGACATCGTACATATGATAGGGTTGAATGACATTTTGTGTGAAGGCTCATGAGGCAAATATGGATTTTAGTGATAAATGGATTTATTTGGTTTATTTGTGTATGAGCTATGTGTCCTTTTAGCTCATTATTAACGAAGAACCTACTAAAACCTTCAAGCTATTTAGAGGATTAAGACAGAGTGACCCTTTATCACTTTACTTTTCTCTTCTGTGTGCTAAAGGTAACAAACTGGTCTTAGTGTTGCTTGTTCTGCTCCTACTATTACTCATGTTTTTTTTTTTTTTTTTTTTTTTTTGCAGATGACAGTTTTATATTTTTTTAAGGTGAAGTTTAGGAGATTGTTCGTATTCTAGGTGTTTATGAAAAACCTTCTAGTCAGGTTATCAATTACGATAAATCTGCCATTGCTTTCGGTGCCTGTATTCCTCCCTCTACAAAGACGGCTATTACCAGTCATCTTAAAGTCACAATGGTCAACAATCATGGAAAGTACTTGGGTGTTCCTTCATCATTATCCAAGAATAAACAAGTATCACTATCTTATATTAAAGACAAAGTGTGTAAAGCCTTGTAGAGTTGGAAGAGACGCTTATTCTCGAAAGCTGGCAAATAAGTTTTGATTAAATCGTGGCCGAAGCCATTCCATCTTACGTTCTATCCTATTTTAAGCTGCCTATAGGAGCTTATTGTGAGCTTAATCAAATTATGGTCAATTTTTGGTGAAAATGATCTGAAAAGGACAAAAAAACGTATTGAGTCAATTGGAAGCGTATGACCAACTAAGGAGAAGGGTGGGTTGGTCTTTCGTGACATCCATCTCTTAAATCAAGCGTTATTGGCAAAACACACTTGGTGTATCATGGAAAGAGAACATTCTCTTGTAACCCAAATGTTAAAGGTAAAGTACTTTCCAATTGACCAACATAAATATATTTTAATTGGTTAAGGTATCACATCGTTCGAAATGTCAAAGGTTCAAATTTCTATCCTTAAACATTGAACTTAAAAAGGAAATAAATTATCCTTCTTTTAAACCTAATAGGAATAGAAGATTCAAACTACACATCTTTTACTCATTAATTCCATATTTCAGTTCAACTATGCATACTTTTAGCAAAATTCATAATTCTAAAGTCACCACGAAATTTCCCTAAAGTTGAAATTGTCGAAATACTTTGGGTCATAGAGATAAGAAAGAATTGGACTGTACAAGAAAAGTAACTCAATATATCATAAAGCCCAGCCCAAGATTGAAATGGGTGTGTCTGAGCTCTCAAGTCCAATATTGGGCTGTGTATCCAAAACACTGATCTTTTATTTTCCTTTTGGAAACAAATAAAAAAAAAGGGTTTTTCAACGTAAATAGCCTTAACATAAGATGCATTTTACGTTGTTGTCTAAAACATCCAATTTTTTACAAAAAAAAAAAAAAAATGTCTTGTTTTAATATTTTCACTAATATCAATGTTTATTTACAATTTAACCCTCACCTACATTTTATATAAATAAATAAATAAACAAATTTAGGTTTTTGTGGATCATTCCCTCATGCATAGCTTAGAAATTCGTGTATCTTCAATCTCTTCAATCTCTCTCTCAAAACTCTAGCCATTCCATCTTCTTCAATCTCTCTCAAGACACTCTCTCTCATCTTTTCGGCCGCCGCCTCCCTCCCTCGGACTGCCCAACCACCGTCGACGACGCCGTTCCCATCGTTCAACATATTATCCGCCGTTCCCGCCGTTCAAGTTTCGGGCGCCGTCGTGGTCGCCGTTCAAGTTTCAGCCGCCGTTCAAGTTTTGACCGACGGTGAGTTTTTTTTCTCAATTTTTTCCGGCCAAACTTCTTCGATCTCACTCCAACTCGCACGCCGCCAAGATCTCGCACCTGTCACCAATCGCCGTCGTCGTCGTGGATTTAGATGTACTTTTATATTTTTTTCAATATATAAATATATATATTTGTTCTTGATATATAGGGAGATTTTTCGATATATACTGTGATATATATCTTCAGTTTTTATTGATACTTTTTGTTTTATGATATATACACTAATATATGTTGAATATTAAGTTCATTTGAGATTTATGTACCCTGATAGATAGCTTTGTTTATTTGAAAATCAATAGGGAGCTTCGGTTAAATTTACTTAAATGGAATTTAGTCAATCTTACTAGTATATTTCATATATTGGTTAGAACATTTGCAAGTATATAATCATTTTCGATATATACAGTGATTTTTCGATATATATTGTGATATATATCTTCAATTTTTTATTGAGACTTTTCTGTTTTATGATATATACACTAATATATGTTGAACATTAAGTTCATTTGAGATTTATAAATCATGTTAGATAGAATCTAAACTATAGTATATATGAGATAATAACGCAAAATACAAATAAACTCAAAATAAACAAGAAACTATAATAGATAAACTCAAATAAGACAAACCATCATATAAAAATTGCATTAGAGTGACATATATGTCAGACATTCGGTGAATATATTACAAGCACACATAAGCGTTGCCTAATTAGAAGGGAATACATATCAGAATACCTCATATATATACCAAATAAACAATGAAATATTACATGAAAACAAATATAACTCAAAATAAACGGTGGAATATATCACATAATATAAAAAAAAAAAGTTAAAAAACAACAAACAATATCAAAGAAATGATTAATACGTGAAAAGGAAAATAAAAAAATATTAAATACATTTTCTCTCTCCAATTGATAATGAAAAAAACCATATATTAAAAATATTTTCTCTCCAATTGAAAATGAGAAGAAAATCATATTAAACGCATTTTCTCTAATTCCCATCATAAATTCACTTTCTCTCTCCATCATAAATTCACTTTCTCTCTCCATCATTAAGGAAACTTTGAAAATATGAAAAATAATATTAAAATATTTTTCTCTCCAATTGAAAATGAGAAGAAAATCATATATTAAATGCATTTTTTCTTTCTATCATAAATTCACTTTCTCTCTCCATCATTAAAGGAATTTTGAAAATAGGAAAAATACATATAAAATCCAGACATAAAAAAATAAAAAAAAGGTAAATTTGTCCAAAAATAACACTAAAAGTCTTTCTTGAAAAAATTCAAATTTAAAGACATTTTTTAAATATAGGGCCCAAAGATGATCATTTATGTAAAAATCTCTAAAAAAAAAATAGCCTCATCTATAAGTCCTAACAATATTTTGAAGGTTAAATTATTGAGAGAAAAAAATATCTGATTTTTCTTTGAAAATCACAATATTACCTTCAACATTGTATAAATGTTTCAAAATTATTTTTGAAATAGAACAGTGTAACAATGACCTAGAATAAAAATTAGAATTCAAACATTGTCACATAATTTCATGTCACTGCTATACTTATTTTAGGTTCAACTTTTATATAAAAATTTAATAGATTTCTACTTCAATAATAATATTTTAGGTTCAACTTTTATATAAAATTTTAATAGATTTCTACTTCAATAATAATTTTGAAACATTTATAAAACCACAACAGTAATATTCGAGTTTTTGAAAGAATGTGGATCTTTTTTTTTTAACAAATAGCAAAGTGTATTTTTTTTTTTATACAATTTAACCATTTTTTTAATAAAAAAAAAAGCTATAAATATGAAAAAAGTGAGGGAGAGAGCATGATTAAGAGACCCACATGGGGTATAGAGTCAAATCACTGCTGAAAGTTAGATGATAATGAAGATTATTGGTATTCATGTTAGTGTGTGGTTTCTAGTGGAACTCCACATGAAATGTTGTGGGTTCTACTTCCCATGTGATTTTTTCTTCATCATAATCTCACTTTTTCTTCATCTCTAATTCTAATTGTTCATCACTCAAAAAAAAAAATGAAAAAAAAAATCTAATGAACTTCTTTGTCCACTCTACCAAAAATAGAAACATTTTGATATTCATAACCACCAATTAAACTTTGTTGTATTTATTTGTTTAACTTCACTTGCATGATAAGTGCATTAGGTTTGGGTCAAGGTCAAAATGACTTTAACTTAGTAGTAATTGACATGCTTTTTCTTTTTAAAGTTGGAAGTTCGATCGGACTATCTCCACAATTTGTTGTACTAAAGAATGTACATTATCAAGTTTGAAATTAGAATAATTATAAGATTTATATTAAATTTACGACATAAAAACAATATCAAAATTAAAATGAGTTTTATATAAAACTTTTGATTTAAGCAAGCTTTTGATATAGGGAAACTTTTAAAGATAGAAAAATAAGGAAAACTATTTACACAAAATAGTAAAATTTTTAGATAGTTGTGATAGACGCTAATAGAAGTCTATCATTGATAGATACTGATAGAAGTCTATTAATGTCTATTAGTATTTTTTTGCTATTTTCTGTAAATAGTTTGATATTTTTTCTATCTGTAAAAAAATTTTCTTTGATATATGGCCTTTTTTAGTATATATATTGTTTTTCTTAGTTTAAGAAGATCATGTGGGGAGTGAGAGATTCAAATCTTTGACCCCTGATAGTTGAGTCGTGTTTAGGTAATTTGTCTACTTGATAATCATTTTGTTTTTATTTTTGAAAATTAAATCTATAAACATTATATTCACTTGTGTTTTTATATTTGTTATTATCTCTTTTTTTTTTTTAAACATTTTCAAATAAAACAAATTTTTAAAGACTATATGTATACTAAAACTAATTTCTCTCAAAATTTTGCAAAGAATTCTAATGGGTTTTTTAAAGTAAAAAATATATCAAAGGATTTGTAAAAAGAAAAAAAAAGCAAACATAATTTTTGTAGACATCAAAATAAAAAATTTTGGAGTATTAAACTTACAATTAAATAAATATAAAAATTAAAAAGCATAATATTGATAATTAAATAAAATAAACACACTCAAGCAAAAAGTATCAAATTAGAATATCCATTATCCATCCTAGAAGTCAAATTTCTTGAATTTTAGAAGTTTGAAGTTAAGCAAGGTATAAAACGACTTCATATATATCTAAATTTTAAAATGAAATATAATATTACTCCATAAATATTACTTCTGTTAAATAATAACATAATATTTGAAAGTTATTGTCAAGTAATTTGAACTACATGTTTTCAAAAATCATCGTCAACCATGCATTATTTTGACATTAAATTCAATACTATTTACCAATTAAAAGAATTAAAAATTCATACCATTTATAGTCCAAAATAATAAAGTATCGTGCATTAAATTTACAAACATTGACTTTAATACATTCTGTTCTAAACGTTACTTTTCATTAAATTCATTTTTTTTTTTGAGTTCTCATTAAATTCAATATTGAATTGCTATTTATAATGTGAAAGTGAAATAATTAATATGCGAAAACGAACACATCTCAACTGACGTACAAGTATGTTAACTAACAAGAAATTTGTGGTTCAAATCTTCCTATCTTGGTTGTACTAAAAAAATCTTAATCATTAATATTTTATTATATTCATCTCTCTTTCAAAAAACATCTCTACTTATGTTAAATTTGTATATTATTGAATCATTTAACTTAATCAGAATACAATGAAGTAGAGAATAAATAGACACCAAGATATCCAAGGAAAGAAACATAAAAGGAAAAATGTTGGAAAGGAAAAAATATAAGAAAATAATAATTAGAATAAACCCTAATTAAATTTAACACCCTCCCTCAAACTCGAGGTGGTATAAACAACTTGAGTTTTTGAAGTGACTAGCTGAAGCTGATGAAATTGAAAAAAAAAAAAAAAAAAAAACTCCCCCAATCAAATCACGACAGATCTGGGCTGGAGACAGAACCCACGAAGAATTAAAACATAAAGAACTTCTGGGCTGGAGAGAGTATCCACGAAGAACTAAAACATAGAGAACTTCTGGGCTGGAGACAAAGATCCTTATAGAGATCTAAAACAGAATCCATGAATTGCTGATTTGAAAACGGAAGAGAGACCCTGAAAGATAAAAAAGACATACTGAAACTGAAAAACAAGAATGCAGGTGAACCAAATCTGGATCTGGGGGAGAGCATAAGCCGCAAATCTACACATGGGTCAGCCTCCGTCGATCCAGATCGGACAAAAGTGGCGACTAAAAAGTATAAACTCTAGAACTTAGGCTCTGATATCATATTACATTTATATATTATTAAATTATTAGCTTAATCATAATACAATGAAGTATAGAATAAATAGACAATAAGATAAGCAACAACAAAAGAAAGAAACATCAAAGAAAAAAATGGTGAAAAGAAAAGAATACAGAAAAATAATAATTGGAATAAACCTAATCATTGTAATCAACCTACTCTATAATATTTTAGTTTAATCATTATTCCTTTGAGATAAGAAAGGAATAGAGAGTTCCAAATCTCTTAAGTCTTAACTGCTTAGTAATTAATTTTATAATCAAACCTATCAAAAGATCATGATATAAAATATGAAAATGCAATATTTAAAGATGCCTCCAAGTTTACAACTTGAATCTTGCTATGGCCACTTGTTTGCTGTTGTTGTTTTATAATTTAAAAATCAATAAAAAAAAATGGATAAAGAATTGAAGGTTCATTTGTTGGATATTAATATTAATCACTTGAAAAAGAGGGTATTATTTATGAGAAAACATTGTATATATAAATAATCTTTTTGGAGTTAACCATTCAATAATGAGATTATTAAATTATGACTAAAGTGATAGTCAAACCATGTGAAATAATTAAAATATACATTCCTTGTTCATAGGTTATTGGAAAAAAATGTGATTTCACATTTGCAAGTGGATTTCTCCATCTTTTACAAATATATTATGTACAAATTAAATGGAAAAAAAAAAGAAAAGAAAAAAAGTATACATTTGAGTAATTGAATATATAAATATTAATTCAATGAAATTTTTCTATAAAAAGATTTATTTATAATGATTTATTTAATTTTCTAATTTTAATCTCTTTTTTAACTTTATGTAGTTAAGTTTCTTTACTAAACAACTTACTATACATAAGAAATATATCAATGTTCAACCACTTGAGTTAAAAGTTAAATTTTAATGAACCTTTTTTAATAGAAAATTAACAAGAATCAGTTGTGTCTAGTAGCAGATCATGAATTTTATTGACGGAAGTTTTATAATTCAGTAAAAATAATATGAATTTTTTTATAAGGAGATTAAAGACAGATTTACTACTGGGCTATATATATATATATATATAAGGAGTATAAAGTTGAGGAGGGCTCGAATCCACCTGAATTTATACTAAGCTCGCCTCTAGTTATGTCAATTTTGAATTATATTTTTTTTTCCTTTCTTTTAAAATTTCAGACGTGTAAATAACTTTATATATGAAAACTAAACTAGACAAAAATATTTGTGAATAGTTGTCCATTAATTAATATATCTTATAACTTTAATCAAATTAATTATTAATACTATTTTTTAATTCAACAATATAGATTTAAAGTTTCAAATTTTAACAAAAAAAATTACAATAGCTTAACCAACTATACAAATATTAGTATAAAGATTGTGATACAACCTCCCATCAAACTTTCTTAAATCAATTAAATTTGTTGATGCTTGAATCTTGACAGATCATTTTGAGGCTTTCATACATAGATGAACATACCTACAAAAGAAATATTGCGCCAATGTAGTATTGAACCTCACTCACTCCTATGCATAAGTTAACAAGTGAAGTGTTCAATATGGCTAAACATGTAGTTTTTGGTAGCTCGTGAGGTGATGTTATTGACCTATTTATGACTCATCAGTTAACACATATTAGGAGCTTGCGCATTGTTGGTAATATTAGTGTAGTTGAATGTTAGAGATGGTAGTTTGCGAGATATTTAGTTTGGCTCCTTTATTACCCCTTTTGTGAAATAAGAGAAGGCTCGACTCGATTATCTCTACAAATTGAAGTCTTACTTTGTTTTTCGACAATCTATATACTTCTAGAATCTATGGACTTGGCCCTCCTTCCCAATAATTAATTTAACAAAGAAAAAAAAAAAAAGAAAAGGGCAAAAGAACCAAATAATTAATCTTCAACACATAATCACATGGAGAAAGAAATTACAAAAGTGAGAAAAAAAAAAAGAAAAAGAAAAAGAAAAAAAAAAGCTACTTGTGTGACTGTGACTGTGAACGATTTAAAAAAAACAACCATAATGGCTCTGCGGTTGGTGCCATTGCTTCATCACACCCACCCCCCAAAAGTCGGTTCCACCTGCAAAATTATCCCTCTCAATTATTATTTCTCCATTCATTATTTATTTAATTTATTCACTCTACAACCTTATGACAAAAAAAAAAAAAAAAAGTTATCCTTCCATTATTGCAAAAAAAAAAGAAAAAAAAATCTTTTAGTTACGATATTTAAAATTCTAATTTATTTTCACTGTTAACTTATTTGATGAAATTTAGAGGTGTTGTTGAGAATTTTTAAATAATTATTAAAACATTAAATAAACATAATGAACTTTTAGATTTATAGTTGAATAATAGATGGCTTTAGAAAGGGGGGGGGGGGGGGGGGGGGTGTAAAAAAACAGTGTTGGAGAATATTATTGAATCAGTTCTAATTTCATTTTCATTTGGTAAAAGCAGCACATAGGTCTTTGTTAGTGGGAGTGGACTAGTTATTGTCTTTGTTCATTCATATGGCTTTTAGAAGGAGAGAAGAAGTGGACATTACAACCTTAAAACTCAAAATGGAATTTATATAGATTACAAGACATAAATATGATTAGATTGCACTTAATCTCTTAGTTTATATTGATCAATTAATTCGAAAAAATATAATTACATTACATTAATATCAATCTATCAACATTTACAATTTTATTATAGACTAATAAAGAATACGTATTACACACATAAAATGTTAAAATTTTAAAATAAAATTTTATATATGTAATAAATAAATTATATCTAAATTTTGTTTTTACGATCCTAAACGTAGTAGAAAAAAAATAGTTTTAACTATATAAAAAGTAGACAACAACAAATTTTATTATAAAAAATAACTTTAAAATGAAAATTGATTTTATATATCTATATCTATTCTTCATCTATCATAAAATTTTGTGTCTCATGTCTATAACTTTCATTTCTAAAATTTGCTCATAAATTTTTTCATTATTTCAAATTCTTTATGACACTTTTGGTATTTTTTTTTTATAAATAACTTTTACAAGTTTATACATGGATCATACCTATACACAAATTGATGCATCGGTTCGATGTGTAACCACCTCCACCCGAACAAGCACGTCCCATCAACATTAATTGCACCTATTGGATTTAAAATTAAGACACATACATTCGAACAGTTGCGTCCTATCAACAAAGTCTAAAATAGCTTAAAAGGCACGTGCATTCAAACAGTCACGTCCCATAAAAAAAGGGCAAAACAACCATTTACTAATATATATTGTAGGGACAAAAAAAGAAAGGAAAGATTTTTCCCTTATAGTCCCTTTTATAGATATTTAGATTAATCAATGTTAGCATAATTCAATTAGTTAAAGTAAAAAATTTAAAATCTCAACTTTCACATCTAGTTGAACTAGAAAAAATCATTATATATTAATTTTTTCTAAAATAGATTACAATATTTGAAATCAAGTTTCATAATACCTAGTAGGATCACTTTTCATTAATTAAAGTATATGATTAGAATTATTGACTACATTAATATTATGTCAATTAAATTATATTTATATCACTTTAGTCAATTTTTCATTATATTTAACACCCAAAGATGAAAATAACAGTAAAAATTGAGAAACTAAGGATGTAACTACGCGGGGAAAATTTTAACTCAAAGGATAAAAAGTGAGAACATTTTGAAAGACGTTGAAAAAAGAAGCTTCTATAAAAAATAAATACAAACAATTAAAAATATATATTTTTAAAGAGGAAGAATAAAAAAAGAAGAAGAAAAAGGGAGTGGAAAAGTTAAAATGAATTCGGTCCCCAACGACTACTAAATCTTGTCGCCAAAATAAAAAAATAAAGAACAATGATTACACGTGTAAGGTTTTTATTTAGCCACGTGGACAATCGTACGATCTATAATGAATGTGGACCCACCAATCAAAACCCCTTAAAAACCCAAGGCTAATCACTTTTCAAAGTTGGTACTCTGTAAATCAGCATCGCCCTTCGATCGCTTCAGTTTCACAGAACATTGAAAAGGAAAAAGAAAAAGGGAAAAAATAAAAAACAGAGAGAGAGATAGAGAGAGAGAGTTCTCTCCAGCATGCAAACTCCGAGTCGACCCACAAAAATTTCTACTTTCACTCATCCAAATCTTCTGAATTACCATTTTGAGTCGTCTCTCTCACACCCCCACCATCAATTTCTCTCCAATTTTGAGCTTGTTCATCCATGGCGGTTTCAGACGTGGAAGCAGTGCTCGATTTTCTGAGGAAAAATGGGTTTTCAGAGGCAGAGTCAGCTCTCAAAAGGGATGTGGTCGAAAAATCCGAATTGGGTTCTTTTGATTTTGAGAAATTCTTCTTTCCGATGGTCCCTGCTCCACCTCCGGTCAGAATTCCGTCCACTTCCCGGAAATTGGCCGCTGTTTCCGTCGGCGACGGCGATGATCATTCTGGATCGAACTCTGTTTCCTCTGATGATGAGTTTGTGAGCTTGAGATCTTCTTCTTCTGATGTTTGCTCTTCTGGTAATGGTCTTAATCGGATTGGGTCAGATTTCAAGTTCTGATTAATATTCACGAGCTTAATTACAAGATTCTTTGCTTGTTTATGAAATTCAGAATAGTTTCTCAAGTTGTCTTAATCGTATTGAGTTAAGTAGAAACAGTATTCTTGCTTTGCTTTTCTCTGTTGTTTGCTCCAATCTTGAAAAATGGGGTTTAAAAGGATGTTTGAGAGAGAATACTTTCTTAGTGTTCTTTCTTATTTGCTTTCATTGTCAAAATAGGAAACTCCATGATCTTATATTGTAATTGGGACCTTTGTGATCTGTTTGGGTAGAGATTTCTCAGAATCCCTTTACTTTTGCAGAATTCATCAATCCTTATGGTATTCCTTCAGATTCTTCTTCAGATATTGCCTCTCAGTTCGATACGGCGCGCGATTACCACGAATTTGATTTGCAGAATGATTTCCTTTGGTATGATGAGAAAGAGGATGTGAATTTCATGACACCTTCCTTTGAGGGTCAGGATTTCTTTGGCTGCCCAAGTGAGGATAAGTTTATAATGACTACTGAGAGAGATGAACAATTTAGTAGTTTATCAGCTCCGGCAAAGTCGATTCTTTGTCGTTCAGCTCCCTCGAGTAACGAAAGTTTGATCGAGGTTGCAGATCATTCTTACGGTGTCGATAGATATAAGCAACTTGAAGGAGGCTTTGAAGAGCTCTCTGAGGGCTCCATTCCTTTTTGCAAATGCTGTGTTGCTAGTGGAGAGTTTTATGGCCAGAAGTCTGCAGATTGTAATTATCTGAATCCCAGTTTTAATGAAATGGATTCGAATGATTTCCAGTTGAAAGTAGTTAAAGACATTGCCGCTAACTGTGATTTGGCTCCTCGACGTGATTCTTCGACTGATATATATTCAACTTCTAACTTTGTCGAAGGATTTGAAGATCACAATGACTCCCAAAATAAGATCCTTGAAAAAAGTTATATACGTAATGCAGCCGATAGCTTTAAAGTCAGTAGTCTTGGAGAAGTAGAGGAGGAAGCCAATGAATCCGAACCAGTTGCAGATGGAGATGGTGTTGCTGCTGACGACGAGCTTCCGATGTATTATACCAACGACGATGAATTTGAAGTATTTGATCTGAGAATTATACATAGAAAGAACAGGTTGGCTACTTTTTTTTTTTTTATACTTTTTTATGAAGCTTCCCTTATGTCTAGAAACGATGTTTAAAAGATTAGGCGCTCGATTGCTCTTACATTTTTAACTGCTGATAGAAGTTGTTTAATTCAAGTGAAGTGACATTTGTTGCAAAAATCTTCACTTTCTACTCTCTGCTTTGATAGATATTTAAAGCTTGTGTGTTGCAGGTTGATATGTAGCAATGAGTTGTTCTCATGTATTATGCAATCTACAGGACTGGATTTGAAGAGAGCAAGGATTTGCCTATTGTGCTAAATACAGTCCTTGCAGGCAGATACTATGTAACCGAATACCTTGGGTCGGCCGCTTTTAGTAAAGTTGTTCAAGCACACGATCTTCATATGGGAGTAGACGTTTGCCTAAAGATCATTAAAAACGACAAAGATTTTTTCGATCAGAGCTTAGATGAAATCAAACTTCTAAAGCTTGTCAACAAACATGACCCTGCAGATCAGTGTCACATTTTACGGCTTTACGACTACTTTTATCATCAGGTCCGTTTTATCTGTTTTCCTCACGCTCACTTTGTAAATTCGAATTGGTTTAGTTCTTCTAACTTCTATGCAAGTTTTTCTGGTCTAGTAGATCGGAATATCCTTTCCCTTTATATGAACTTTGAGTTATCTTTAGCCCTGCTCACTTGTTCGTGCAATTATAATTTGACAGGAACATCTTTTCATTGTTTGTGAGCTACTTCGAGCAAACTTGTACGAATTTCAAAAGTTCAGTCAAGAATCTGGTGGAGATGCATATTTCACATTTCGCAGGTTGCAGGTATGTCATGTTCACTTAGGATAGAGCGACACTATGCTTTCTCGAGTTAGAAACTTAGAATTAAAGTATACTGATTTTCTCTCGACAGTTTATTACACGTCAGTGTTTGGAGGCATTGGAGTTCTTGCATCATTTGGGAATCATTCACTGTGATCTAAAGCCAGAAAACATTCTTATGAAAAGTTACAAACGATGTGAGATTAAGGTTATCGACCTTGGAAGCAGTTGCTTTCAATCAGATAACTTGTGCCTATACGTGCAGTCTCGATCCTATAGAGCTCCCGAAGTAATTCTAGGCCTCCCGTACAATCCGAAGATTGATTTGTGGTCTCTCGGTTGTATATTAGCTGAGCTATGGTCTGGAGAAGTAAGCTTTTCTTTCTCATATCCAAATAAAACTCTGCTTTGATCAAAACCGATCAAGTTTATACATTTTATTTACTGATCTGCTACGTTTTCTCAGGTATTGTTTCCAAACGATGCAGTTGTAATGATCCTTGCTCGCATGATCGGATTGTTCGGTCCCATTGACCTGGAGATGCTCCTTAAAGGACAGGAGACACACAAATACTTCACTAAAGAATATGATCTCTTTTATATGAATGAGGTTAGTTTCAGATTCCCTTAGGAAAATTTGAGCATAAGCCATAATGTTTTGTTCCATCCAAAGAAAATTTATAATATTTGAGAATTTGCATTGCAGGAAACTGATCAAATGGAATTCATCATCCCTGAAGAGTCCTCCTTGGAGGATCATCTGCAAGTTTTCGACTCGGGGTTCATTGATTTCCTTACAAACTTACTCGAGATCAATCCAGAAAGACGACCAACGGCAAAGGAAGCTCTTGCACATCCGTGGCTTTCGCAGTCATACGAATAACCATTCTCATAGAAATTTTTGAAAGAAATATTCATTACCCATCAAATAAATTAAAGAAAGTAATAAGAAGAGGGAAAAAAGAAAAAAGAATTGGCTTCTGGTTTTTCTTTTCATACATGTATATGCATGGAGGTTCTTGTATTTGTATATTTGTGTTTTTGTTGAGTACAGATTGAGGACCCCCTCCTTTTTTTTTCTTTTTGTAAATTTATGGGAAAAAGAATGTAGAATTGTTTGAAACTTGTCAATTTTGCCATAGAGAAATGAAAGTTTTGGTTTTTGTTTACTTTTTGAGTTTTGGCCCTTTTAATATTTGATAGTGTTAGATGATATAATATTAGAGGAATCAAGAACGGGCATTTTAGGAGTTGTTGCACTGTTTGAAGCTTCAGTCATGGCGGAAGAAACAAAGGGGAAGTAAAACGAAGCGTAGAACACATAGGCCAATTGTAAAAAAATGATTTTCTGATACCATAACAAATGTACACGTTCTTATATGAATAAAATTATACTTTTGGTTATTCAGGTTTGAGATCGGTGTCTATTTGGTCCTTAAGTTTTAAAATAGATAGTTTTAGTCTTTGAAAAAATGACTGCAAAAATGACATGGCAGTGTGAGTTGATTTTTTCTTTTTAATGATAAGGCAATATTTATAGTTTTATATTGATTTTGATTTTAACTATAAACTCATTTTTAAAAACATTCTTAAAACACATTACATTCATTAATATCAATTGATGCCCCATTTCTCAAGACTTGGCATACCAAACCAACTTAATTTCAATAAGTTTGATTTAAGAAAGTGAGGAAAAACAATAAGAAAATATGAGTTTTTTTTTTTTTTTAATAAATTGAAAAATAGGCCTTTAATTTGAAATGAATATATGGTTTCACACGTGCTAAGTGGGAAGCAAAAGGCGAAAGGTGAGCTGCGGAGGGAGACGTTGCATGTGCTTTTGCTTCGAACCAACGATTACGACCAGACACAAATGTTTCTGTCTTTTTATTTATTTATTATTATTATTATTATTTTTTCAAAATTGGATTTATTTTATTGTTTGGCAGATTTTGACTCTGAAAACTAAGAGCGAAAAAGTCAAAACAGTATAAAAGCATTAGTGGTTTCTTCTATTATTGGATTATCCTTTGGACTACTAACAGCTCACTAGTCTCATCTCAAGCAACCACCGGTCTGGTTTTTCTTAAATGAGTTTTAAGGTATTTAATTAAAGGATGTTTTTTTTTTCCTAATTTAATTCGTTTTTAATGTTTGCTTCAATTTGAAGTCATTTCATTTTTACGGTGGGTCCAATACAATAATTTGTGTTAGAACCTTAATAATTGGCTATGTATTTATTTAAGATTGCTTGTGATAGTGATGGTTCCGTAAATATCACAAATGTTGTCTCAGAAGACATAAAAGATGTCAATTTTGCCGCTTATCTCTTTTCTTATATGGAATATTATGCATATTTATTTTTTTGAATTTTTTTGTCTAGTTTAAGCGCTACATATTTTGAATGGGGCTATTTTTTCCTTGTATCTGCCGTTAATAAAAGACTCTGTGATAGTCGTACTGTGTATCATCGCTTGTTCTTGTCATTGATCATTACAATCCACCACGTGTAATCATTGTGGAAGAATACAAGAACAAGAAGATTCACATCCTCAGGGGGAGTCTAAGAGATTACCTTTGAGAAGAGATTCTCAATCTTACGAAGAGCCTAAGACTTTGATACTTGAGAAGGAGTTCTCTAACTTAGGGTGTGTCTAAGTTCCATTAGTGAAGGGAGTTCATTGAGAAGGGAAGATAACATCGTTAGAGAGGGAGTCTCGATCAAGCACTATTGAAAGTCGAAGTGCTCAACAACTAATATTAGCATATGCTTAGAAGGAGCGTAAGTGTAATGGAGAGGGAGTCTCACATCTAGGAAGAGTCTAAGTAATTTGTAAATTAGGTTCTATGTGTGTCACTCTCCGTGTGAATGATATTACTTTACAGATAAGTACATGTTGTAAAAGTTTGACTCTTTAATATTAATAAATTATTTTTTCTAGGCATTCCTTGTCCCCAGACGTAGGTGATTATCACCGAACTGGGTTACCAATTCCTCTGTGTTATTCTTAAAAATTGAATACAGTTGGTTCTGTAACCTGTATTAAACTCTTCATTGTTTTTTTTTCTTTTTTTTTTTTTTTTTTGTTAATCTAAATTGCTATCAAAATGGAGTAAAGAATTCCTAAAAAAGAATGTTAAGAAAAGGTAATTAGGAAAACATGTTTATGGGAGATAACTTAGGCTTCTTGCATCCATAAAAAATTGCAAAATTGTATTATGATGTGGATTTCAACCCCATCCAGAGAGCATCTCAGGTTCTAAAATTTCGAAATTTTAATTCCTTTATATTTTGAAATATAATGCAAGAGTTTTATCCTATTTTAGATTTAAATTATGAACATTATTATTTTGTTAAAAATACAAAGAAAGTGAAGGATTGTGTAATATAACATTAAAATATAGATTACTAAATAACACTGCTACTGCACATATTATAATGAAAAATTGTTGTGCATAGGAAAAAAAAAATTAATTACACATATAGAAAAAAGTGCACTTCATACTTTTGTATTTCCCACTTTTTTTATGTGTAATTAATTACTTTTATTTTTTTCTATTTGTGAAAAGACCCCTATTTCAATTAAGAAATTAACCTAAGAAATAGACAAAGAGAGAGAAATATAAAAATAAACAGAAAAAAAAATTCAAAGTATTCTTTTAAATGAGTATAGGACAGAACCTAAAAGAAAAGAAGAGATACATAAAAATAAAGAAATTAGAGAAGAAGAAAAACTTCAAATTGTTATTTATTATTATTATTATTATTATTATTATTATTATTATATATCCGTGAGTGTTCGGGCCAGCTTACGCGCACTTCGACTAATCTCATGTAACAACCCGACACTACAACATTTGGGTGTAAGGAAACTAGTAGAAAATTAATTCTAGGTGGCCACCATAGATTGAATCCATGAGCTCTTTTATAGTTAGTTTCATTGTATATTTATATTCTAAAATGTAAGTTTTCTTTATAGGTGATTGTAGGGGTGATAGTTGGTTCAGTCTTATTGGTTTTGGGGTCAACCAAGAACCAAACCAAACCAATTAGTTTTATAAAGAAGAGATTCAAATTGATTTCCAATAAAGAACAAAACCAATGGATTGATTTTTATTTGGTTCGGTTTATTATCGATTTGGTTTTTGGTTTTGACATTTTCTTTTTTTCTCTTCCAAATTTTTATTTTTATTTCCAATTTTGTTTTGAATTGGTCATTTTTGCTAATTTTAAATTAAAATTGTGTCTTTTTTTTTTATAGATTGAAATTGGACATTTTTTTTGTACTTTCAAAATAAATATCATACACACCCCCTAATAATTGATCTTTTTTCTAAACAATAAATATATATGCACCTTAATAATTAAAATACTAAAAGATACTTAATATTGTTAGGGTTTATTTTAAGAGTATACATATCCTCGACTCAGTTCGGTTTTGATTGGTTTTTCTAGTCAAAATCTAATCTCAACCAATACTTTTTAGTTTTCTTCAAATAAAAACCAATATATCCAATTTTATACCAAAAAAATCAAACTAAATCAGTGGATCTGTTTGGATTGATTTAATTTTTCGATTTTTGATATTTTTGGTATTTTTTTCCTTAATTATAATATGAGAAATTAAGTCTGAAAAGACTATTACAATAAAACTAAATTAGTTAAAGGGAAACAAACTTCAAAAAGGGAAAAAATATGGAGAGAAAAAGTTTCTCCTCTATAGGGCTATTTTAAAAATTGGTTTCTTTTTTTGGCGGAATTTAACTCTGAAAACTATGAGGAAAAAAAAAATCAAAACAGTATAAAAGCATTAGTGAGTTTTTCTATTGCATTATTGGATTATTCTTCGGACTAGTAACAGCTCACTAGTTGTCTGGTTTTTTTAAAATGATTTTAAGGTATTTAATTAAAGGATGTTTTTTTCCCCAATTTAATTCTTTTTTTTATGTTTGCTTAAATTTGAAGTCATTTTTATGGTTGATCTAAGACAGTAATTTGATTGATTTTGAGTCTCTAACTGTGTTTTAAAGAAATTGAGTACAATTTTTTCTTTAAGCCGAATTAAACTCTTCATAAATCTACAGACTTTATGATAGTTAACACATCTCAAATGCTAGTTAAGCTATTTGCTTGCTTTAGCATAAAATAAGATGTAAGATTTAATTTAAGTTTGATTGAGGTTAGAAAAAACTAATATCCTAATCCTGCCAGGGTTAAGATAAATCATCAAATCCTCTATAAACACATCATTATGGCTTCATATGAGGTATCTTAGAAGTTCTGACTTTTTCTCTATTATTTAGTTCTCTTACTAACTTAGGCATCAAAGCCATTTTTCTTTATTTTACAAGGATCTCTTTCCCTAAATTACAAATTTACCATTGTTACCTCGTGAAACTCAAGTATGTTTTCCCTTAGCTAAAATTTGGCATCAATAGTTGGCTCTCGAATTCGAGAAAATGAAGAAAGAATAGGATAGATGAGTTCACAAATGGGGAGATATTGTGTTTTAATTTTATTAATTTTAATAGCAAACCATATATCATTTTCCTGAATTTAATTTAATTATTATATTCATTCTCCTTCTCCAATGAAAACAACATTTTAACTTTCTAAAAAAATGACGTGGTTATTTGGTTGTATACATTAATTTGAGTTTTTTTTCTTTCTAAATCAATAAAATGAAAATGTTGAAGAGATACAAGGAAAAAAAGGTTTGTTGGAGTGGGTGAGAAACAAGAAGGTGAGAGATATAAAGGGAAATTTTAAAATATTATGGAATGAATAGATATAGAGAAGTTGAGAATATATTCTTCGTCATTTTAATTTTAAAATTTTGATTGTGATTCAATTATATTATACTCATTATTCTTCATTTTTAAATAAAATTTGTTTGAGAAATTTTAAAAGATAACTAACATTGAATTTATGAAAATAAAATCGGTATTAGTGTAAAGAAATGGTATTCATTGAAAAAAATAAGAATACGGATAATATTTTTAAATATGATTTCATATATAGTTTGGGAAGAAAAACAAGTTTATTGTATTTATTTATTAAATAATAGATAAAATTTTAAATATAATTCTTAATCTATCTTTTAATAAAAATAGAGTTTAAATAATATTTACTTATGAGTGTTCGCACGAGTTTCCTCAGAAACGTGTTTCGTGGAGTTGAACTTGTGTTTATATAAGTTTGATGCAAATGTGGTTCGATCTCTAGTACTTGATCCTCTTATTCTCTCTCAAATGTACGCACACACTTGATGTATGGAAGCGGAGCGTGTGGATGCACGTGAAGTTGATCCTCTGATTCTCTCTCAAATGTACGCGCACGCTTGATGTGTGGAAGCGGAGCGCGTGGATGCACGTGAAGTTGGTTGAAGCTCTTGGATGGATGTATGTATTCCAAGGAGCTTCAGTCTTGGATGAATGTATATGTATTCTCGAGTTAGTGAGTCTTCTGATTATTTCTCTCTAGGCGCTCTGAGTGTAAAATTTTTTAACAGAGAACTTCTCTATTGATAGAGTTCTCAAGTGGGCTTTATAGGCTTGGGCTTGATTGGTCCATGGGCCTAGCCCATTGGGCCCAACTAATTGGATTTGGGCTTTTGAGCCATTCGAGCCAAATTAAGTCTATATTTTTTTACTTAATTAAATTTTAGTCCAAACATTACTAATTAATTGAACAAAAAATAATTAATTTGATCCAACGATGAGGACGGAAACACGTGGCACCATCGAGATTGCCAATTTTCGTCTTCAATTTCAATTTAGGACACATGTAACATTTAATTAGTCTCAAATTTAATTATTTTATAATTTTGCCATTAATTTGGTAAATGACGTAGCAATTTATGATTGGTCCAAAATTTCTTCTTCAACAATGAGATAACTAAATTTTAAACCAAAACTAAAAACTTTTTAGTTGAACAAATTAAATTTTTATGATTTTAGGTATTTATTATTTTTTCTTGAAATGTAATTTTTAAAGACTCAAACAGGGTTATACAGGTAAATTCATTTTCCAATTTAATGCTAAAAAATAAGAGAAAAGAGAAGAGATTGTACTTTTGTGGGTCGCAACACTTGGGACTCAGGACTTTTTTTTTTTTTTTTTTTTTTTTTTTTTTAAGAATTGAAGAGAAAAATTTGTTGAGCAGTAAATAATAAATAAATACAGTAGATATTTTTTTTAAAAAAATACAGAATTATTTTTAACCTAAAATAAAAATAAACCTTATTTAGGGTTGTTATCAAATATAAAAAAATTAGCCAAATTATTTACAAATATAGAAAATTTTCACCTGTCAACTATAGATTGCAAAAGAATTTTATCACTTGAGCCATAGATTAGGATTGATAGAATTCTATCGCTAAGTCTATTGTAATGTATCATTAATTGATTGTGAAATTTTTCTATATTTGTAAATAGTTTGATATTTTTTTCAATTAAATATATATTTCACTTTTAGCTGTCATTTTAAAAAAGATGGATTTTATTATATGACAAAATAAAGGAAACTATTTTCAAATAGAGCCAATTCAGTAAAGGTAATTCATATTTGGCAAATTTGTTTTGATTTTTTTGAGAATTCCCATTCTACCCTTTTTATTTCATACCGATTGCGCGCGAATTTTTTAGGTTCTTCCCAATTTTTCTTCACGCGATTTTGTCAACATCTTCTCGTTGTTCGTCTTCTTATTATTCTCAGAGATTTACCAAAATTGCACGTACGCATTTTTTATTAGGAAAGTAGATCAATTAGCAAGAATCGACATCTTCTTCTTATTCTCAAATATTTCAGTATTTCACGTTTTCGCATTCGATTATTGATAAATCTTTGATCATCTTCGGAATTTCATTATTTCACGTTTTGGCAATCGATTACTGATAAATCTGTGATCATCTTCGAGATTTCATGATTAGTAGCAGCCCTATCACAAATTTGTATCAATTAGTGAAAATCAGTTGCACTGAGTATCTTTAAAAATCATTATCATCACAAGGATCACTATCCTTGAGAAAAGGTAATGTCTATCGGTCACTATTAGATATCTTCCTTTCATCTTCTACCATATATCTTCCTTCGTTATGATTCTGAACAACATTTTTCTCTCAACTGATTTCAATTCTCTATCTGACGAGTGCACGTTTGAAGTTACTCAGTAATTTCCACACATTATGTTAATGTTGGAAAGAAACCAACGTAAACAATTCGCACTAAAGTCATCTTGAAATTATTTTTAAGGGAGTAATTTTTATGACACAACAATTATTTGATTGACTTTGAGTTTCTTTAATTGCGTTCACATTGAAACAATGAGTTGCCTTAAAAAATTGAATACAATTTCTTTAACCTGAATTAAACTCTTCATCGGTTTTTTCAATTGATATCAAATGGAGTTAAGAATTCCTAAAAATAAAAAATAAAAAAAAAAAAAAGTTAATAAAAGTAAGGAAATATTTAAACTTAAGATATCCTTAAAGTGTGAGGTTTGTTTCAATTATACCACAAACAACCCTTGAAGTTTGAAATTTATTTCGAAACAACTCTTGTGATTATAAAGGGAAGAAATTACATTATTGTGTCTCCTATGAAAGTTTACAGAGTGCCATTGAAGAAACCATAAAATTTCATTACAGAGCTCTGCTACAAGCTTTTCCACAAAGAAAAGCTAAAGAATGTTTAAAAACAGAGAAATAAATCATGCTAATATCTATTTTACAAACTCAAATATGTAAAGTTCCTGTGATCTAAACAGAGTAAGTATAGTTTTCCATGGAATGGAAGACTTCAAGGTTAGGAAGGACCTTGAAACATTAGATTCGAGGGTATCTCCTTTTCGGTCTTTGATTTTCTGCTTCATTCATCCAGTCATTCAGCCATAATAGGCCCTTGTAACCATACAAGGATATCAAGACGACGGCGATCAAGACAACGATTATCAGAAGAATATACTTCAACGCCGCAAAGAATTTCTGTCCACAAGGATTTTAGTTGAACCAAGTAAGAAAACAAACTACAGATGTTGCTAATTTTGTACAGAACTAGCTCAAAGAGAGAGTACCTGTAGTCTCGAGATCTGCCTAACTTCTTGAACCGAGTTGCGCCTTCTTTTTCGTTTTGATACTTGCTTCTTGGTGTCAAGCTCCTTCACCTTTAACCCAAGCAATTGATTATATTGAAATTGGAATTAGTAATAGGCCATTGCATGTACTTCATACTCAAATACAATTTAAATTAAAACCATTGAGCTTTTATTATTTCAACAGTTTACTGAGGGGATTCTATTTCTATGTTAATCTTTTGAGAGGAAACTGAAACATTCATTTAGCATTCAAATACAAAATTTCTGTAGTACATATGAAAGACATTACCCCGTTGACTTCAGGTTTCCTTTGAGTTAATTCTGACTCAACCACCTGTACTTTGCTTTTGCAATCAGAACCACAAGGTAGAAGCCCATATCCAAATTGGGTTTTCGATATGTCTTTCGGGTCACGATCCGTTTTGCGATAAGCTGCTTGTACATCCTTGCACAGCCACTCCTTTTTCAAGGTTTGGCATCCACAACGAACCATAACCTTTGAAAGATTTCAAATACAATTTGGATGAATGTTTTTAAGGTAACATTGTGCATGCATAATCATGAAATATTTATATAAATAGGTCCTTGTCATTAGCGGGTACCTTTTTCGAACAGTTTTCAGGCGATGGGCAGTCCCTAGGATGACAAGTTTCTGGACACAGATGTGTGCAGTTGGGCAACTTTCTGCAATGAGAAACACCCCAATGTTGTTTTAAGCTTTGTTTCTTTATTATGAGAGAAACAAAACTACCGGTAACAAGAAATAGTATCTTTGACTACCTGTGGCAAGGTCCACCGCAGGACCGTACAGCCATTTGCTCCTCCGGGGACAGACTAATGTAATACATGCACTCGAAAACATGGACCATTGAACCGCAGTGACATGAACGTTTTACAAGCACTTTGCAGGGAGGACAATCTCCAGGATGGCATTTTAAGGGACATGGATGTGCACAATTTGGCTTCCTCCCCTAGGAAAATAAATTTTGAGAATTGAAGAAAACTAATTATTCTCATATAGGAGGATAAAGTTGTACTTTTTGCTGTGGAAAAAAACTATGCAGATTTCCACGTCAAAGGTGAAGAAAGGGAAAAACAGAAAATCACACAATATATCAGAAGTGATGATGTCAACCTTTTCACAAGGAAGATTACACTTTTCGCAAGGCTCACTCAAGTGTCGTAGGGATGATGATGGATGTTGGCTCTTGAGTGCGTGGCAAATTTTTGTACAATAATGATTGGTACAGGGAAGAGGATTTCCGCACAAATTATCACAAGAAAATTGTGTACTATTTGAGCAAACCATCTGAGGAAAAGAAATTTAAAGCAAAAAAAAACAATGGGATAATCAAAATCAACTCAAAGGGAACTTGCAAGAAAGTGTTAAAGTTAAAATTCAAGGACTGCTTGGAACCTAAACTGACCATTCTCTCAGCACCAATGTGTTGACCTACACACGGCCTCCACACTAATTCTGGGCACGGAGGACATAGAGAACCAGGAGCAGGTTCTTCTGGATGAAACGCCTTCTTTTTCTTTGGTTTCAATGTGAACTCTGCTTTAGGAGGAGGCTTGGGACCATGGCATCTAAATAAAGGAAAGGAGATAAAAAGGTCAAAAAGGTTGAAAGAAGAAAATTACTCCAACAAGATTAAAACCCCAATCATTGTCCAAAGAAAAGATTTATGCATCAAAGGGTTTTGCCAACCTTAATTGGCATTTATGCCCACATGAATATTCTTCATCACAAATTCTGCGACATGGGGGACAAGCTCCATAGTGGCATTTGTGTGGCTGAATAAAAACATTTAAATTGTCAAGAAAAAAAAATCATCTCTTTAAAGATATGGGAGATAAAAGGAAAAATTGCAAATTATATTGATGTGAATTTGAACCCAAACCAGCTATTCAATCATGCAGAGTACATCTCAGGTTCTAAAATATAGAAGTCAAGTAAAATGTTAAAAAGAGGAAGAAACTATTGGAGCATTAGCAATACAAATATCCTGTGAGAAAGGATGGTGAGTTATTTATACCCTAATCAGATTTCAACAGTAAAAATATAACACACACAAATAGCAAGAAAGCAAGTCATAGCACAAAATTACCTTTTGACTTAATCTATGACTGCATAGAGGTGAGACAGGACATCGTTTAGGACATTTTGGAGGCTTCTGATCCATCTCAGTGCCACAGGGAACCTAATTTAGTTAGCAATACAACATTTTCAGTTATTGAAGAGAAATTTGAAAAAAAAAAAATTATGCACAAACGTAGATTTCATTTCTTCAGCTCTAAGTTTAATATTATTCACCCAAGCAGATAACAATATAGTTTAAAATGACATAGGATATCATATACCACTTGGTATGAAGATTAAAGAACCAACATTTCACCTCGAAGTGTGTCTCGCCACATGCACATGATATCGTTACCATCACTGGACAAGGAGCACAAGGACCTCTGCAGTACCAAATTGATTGTTTTCATGAAAATCATTAAAATACAGCTCAATATAATTCATATACAGGGGAAGAATCATTCAAAAGAGCCTTCATGATTAATATTTAGCCATCAATAAAGCTCTAATTCATTTCTAAGAAGCAGTTAGTTTATTGACAGGGCATAACTCTTTCAGATGAAAAAATATGTCAGAATGGTGTTCCAAACATCATGAACATATTAGTACTCCAAACAATCATAAGATATAAAGATAACAATGACATACCTATGACATGGGGACGGACATTTGTGGTTCTTACATCGTAGCCTCCTGCCACAAATCTAAAATTTTGAAAAGTTAATAATCCTCCATAGATGCAGAACTCAATGTAAAAGCCTAAGACAGTAATAGGCAGTTAGGCACCTCTGAGCAGGGTGGGCAGTCACCATCACAGCAGCGGCGTCTACAAGCATGGCGTCCGCAGTCTCGCATTCTCTGGCACTTCCTCTCACATGCCAAATCTTGATAACAAGGAATCTACTCTAGACTTAGTTACTTTTTACCATCTACAAATTCATTGATCATTGAACTTCTTTTTCTATTTCAATCAATTTCCAAAGCATTAATAGTAAACAGAGAATATTGAAAAGAAAAAAAGTACCTCTTTCCTCAAGCTACCACACCTGCAGGACTTGAAGACAACAATTCTACAAGTTCCAATACATGGGCCGCGGTGACATCGCTCTGGACACCTATGGAAGCCACAAGCAAGCATCTTATCACATGTAGCCCCACACAATGGCACAGCAACATCACAAGGCATTCCTTCATGCGCTTTTTTCCCACAAGGGCAGGTTCTTTTTCCCTTGAACGGACACTGCCCACACTCTCCAGAGTGACACCCTTTATTGCACGAATGTTTCCCACATCCCAACAGTTTATTACACTCATTCTCACACCGAAAGTTCCGATCCCAACATTCTCTTTTCTCTTCAGTCTTCCCACATTGACATTTAAATACACCTTGAATTCGACACGGCGGACAAGAACCCTCATGACAAATCTCCGCGCACTTATGCCTACCGCAATCCAACACTTTCGAACAGACATTGTTACAAGAAAAATTCTTAAACCCACATCGTCGAGCGTCCCGAACGGACCCACAATAGCAACTAGCCTGCACTATCTTTGGACATGAGGGACAAGGCCCGGGGTGACACAAGAGCAAACAATGATGACCACAGTTGTGTTTCAATGGCCTGCCGCATACCTCACCACATGAATGGGGTAAAATCCATGGATCATCGCTTGGTGGGTTTTCTAATTTCCCACAGAAACAAAAATACCTCTTAGGAATTGAAGATTTGGAATACTCGACTCTGCATTTGGGGCAGTTCCAAACAGAGTGCTCGTCAGGCTTGTCGGGGGAGACGAGAGAGCGTGTGGCAGCTCGCGCGGCGGCAAGGTCCGAAGCTTGGCGAGCCCAACTCTGAATGCAGAAGAGATGAAAGACGGCAAAACAGAGAGAAGAACAGGACCAGGTGGGGTCGGAGAGCCTGATGCGTTCGAGGCATATCAAGCAAGACAATGCACCGGAGGAGGAGGAGGTGAGGAAGGATTGGATCTTAGACAGGTCGGCAGTAGTGGTAGATCGACCGGTGAATTCGAAATAGGCTTTGAAAATGGAAGCGGAGAGATCAAGATGACGGAGGGATTCAGATCCGCCGTTGTCATCGTCAGAATTAGAATCGGAGTCAGAGATGGTCCGTCGATGGTCGTGGTTTGAGATCATCGTTGAAGTGTGGGGGAAGATGGCACGATGAATCGTGGACTCTTTTATTTATTCATTTTGTGAATCTTATGGGCCTCCCCTCTCTTTCTAAGTTCTAACTGTAACATATTTTTACAAGTTCTCATATTATTGCTTGCAATTAACCTACTCAATCAATGATATTGATTTAGTTTTGTAAAAAATAAAAATAAAAATAAATAAATAAATGAGAAGTTATTATAAAGAGAAAAAATATCAAATTATTTATAAATATAGAAAAATTTCACTATCTATCAGCGATAGACTGTGATAGATTTCTATCGCGATCTATATTACAAAAAAAGTTTGACTTTCTTGTGGTTATTTTTGTTTGTTAAAGTATTACTTAACCATTGAATTACACATATATTTTACCAAATTTTTAACACTCAATTCAAATGTAAACTAAAAGCATTCAATATATTTTAGGAGAAAATATTTTTTGGTCCCTAAATTTTGGGTCTAATTTCCATATGGTCTTTTGATTTCAAAATGTTACACATTTAATTAAGTTTTGACTTTGGTTTTAATTTAGTCCATAAGTTTCAAAGTGTTATACTAGATACAGAAAATGAATATTTAATGAAAATCAAGATTAAAAGTGTAAATCTTGAAACCTAGGAACCAAATTGAAACAAAACTCAGATAAAATTGTGACATTTTGAAACTTATAAACTAAATTGAAACCAAACTCAAAACTTAAAAGACTAAGACCCCATTTTGTAACCATTTCGTTTTTGTTTTGGTTTTTTAAAATTAGCCTATAGATACTACTTCCACCTCCAAATTTATTTCTTTGTTGTCTAGTTTTTACCAATGGTTTAAAAAACCAAGCCAGATTTTGAAAACTAAAAAAAGTAGCTTTTAAAAATTTGTTTTTGTTTTTGGAATTTGGCTAAGAATTCAAACATTGTACTTAAGAAAGATATATATCATTGTAAGAAATGTGGAGTAAATAGGCTTAATTTTCAAAAACCAAAAATAAAAACGAAATAGTTACCAAACGGGACCTTAAATGTGTAACATTTTGAAATCTATGGAACAAATGGAAACTTGACCCAAGACCTGTGGACCAAAAAAGTATTTTTCCTATATTTTACCATTTTTTACCTGTAACCATTGTACTTGAGGTAAACAAAATATTCTTGTTTCATACAAACAACAAAATTACAATATACTTTCACATTAGTAAAATATATGAGTGTAATATACTCACACAAAAAAAGTCATCTAGGGGTTTAGGACTTTTTATTACATCTTATGTCAAATTGTAGGTTAGGGTTATTATGCTATTGCTCCACGATCGAACTATCAAAAAAGAGTGGGCTTTACGCGTTGTCTCTTTTCCGTCGCTCTTGCAGCAAAGGAGGCAGCTAGCGTAGTGGTATCCGCTCTTGCCGCAACTAATTGCTCTAGTCTAGACTTTCCCACCCAAGGAAGTTCTTGGAAAGCCTTTAGAGCAGGCAACACAAACCCTTTCTTTTGTTGGGAATGCGATCAAAGCTCCACAAAAAAAGATGATCATAGATATAGAAGGAAGAAGAACTATCATCAATGGTATGAGGCTTTTTGGATGAAACCAAAAGTAAAGCCTGGAGGGTATAACCTACCATATATGATTGACTACTTTTTTTTTTTTTTTGGAGCAAACCATATAAAATGACTATTAAACACTATAAATTAATAACTTCAATTTTGTATTTAAAAACACTTTCACCAACCAAGTTTTTAGTTTTAGTTTTACTTTTTTTTAAGTATATGATTAGCTAAGTTAGTCGCTAAAGTTAGTCACTGGAGATGATCGATAAAGTTGCTTGTCAAAATGGTAGTCACGTGAAGTTGAACGTCGAAGGTGGTCGTTGGAGATGATTGTCAAAGATGGTCTTTGCCAAAGGTAGTCTGAATTTGGCCACAAGAGGTGGTGGTAATAGTGGTTGTTGCCAGAGTACTAATTAAGTGGTTTTTTTATTCTTAATAAAAAAAATTTATACTCCCATTTCGTAACCATTTGGTTTTTGAAAATTAAGTCTATTTCTTCACATTTTCTTACCATGGTTTGTATCAATCTCATGTAAAAGATTTTAATTTTTAGCCAAATTCTAAAACAAAAACTACTTTTTTTAGTTTTCAAAAATTGACTTGGTTTTTGAAAACATGGATAAAAAATAGATATCAAAGCAAGAAATTTAGAAGTAGAATGAGAATTTATAGACTTAATTTTTAAAAATTAAATGGTTACTAAACAAGGTCCCTGTTTCCCATGCAGAATGTTAATTAGTTTTAATTAAATGTGTTTATTATGATTTATTGTTGCTTTTTTATGCATTTATGTATCCTATTATGACCCACCACATGTCTAGAGTTTATTGCTCAATCCTTATTTATTGGTATCCTCTTCTTGTAAATCAACATTATGAAAATTCCTTACAGCAGCCAAGACTTTCCTATTCCATTTTCTTACATTTTTAATTAACAAGCATGGGAATAGAGATACAAATTATCAACCTTTAAAAAAGATCTTAGATATCACAACATTTGAAATCTGTCTAAGATGGCATTGTTACCTAATAGTTTACCATAAGCTCGTGATTGTCTTTTAATAGCTTTTAAAGAAACCAATTAATAAAGAGAGGGAGAAAAATTAATTTTGTTAATTCCACGAAAGAGGCTAGATTAGTGTTGAAAGAAAACGAATCACAGGAGGGCTGCACTTAAAAAAAAAAAAAAAAAAAAAAAAAAAAAAAAAAAAAACCAGTAACCAAGAAGGCCACTAGTAATTGAAGAATGGAATCATTTATACAAAAACTGGAAGCGCATAAGAAGCCTCACAGACTTTAATTTCTCTCCCTTCTTGTCGTAAAGAGGAACTGCTCGAATCCCAGGCCTGAGCTCTGATATGGGCAAACATGTCTGCCCACCAAAGTCATCCTTCTCCGACCTGTCAAAGTCTCGAACTTCAATCTGCAACAAACCAAGCTCTGGAACTGTCAATGGGAACTTGAACTCTTCGTTCCATATAGGCACCCAATTGTTCTCAATAACCTTTGTCTTCTTCTTCACTGCATCTGCTGGCACCCCAACTATTCGAATCTGCCATTCATTCCACATTCATAGCTTTAGTCTAAACGAGTTCTAACTTGGGACTTTGTAGGGGTATCTCCCTGGGTTACTTGGAGCTTTGGATTAGTAAGATTCCATTTGATAACTATATAATTTTTTGGTTTTCGAAGATTAAGCTTATAAATGCTATTTTTCACCTATGAGTTTCTCAGCATTGTTATCTACTTTTTTACGATGTTTTCCAAATCGTGTAATTTTGAAACTAAAGAAAGAAGTTTTTAAAATTCTGTTTTTGGAATTTGACTAAAGATTTAAATGTTAAATTAAGAAAGAAAAGATAATTGTGAGAAAATAAGCACAACTTTAAAAAATCAAAGTGTTATTAAATGGATCTTTAAAGTGTCAAACTTAAAAAGCATTTCCTAACCAGCAGAACTCTTAAGAGAGATATTTTTGACATCTTCTGTTCTTCTCAGCGATTATATTCATAAATAAATCTTGGCCGAATTCTATGTTATTCTAGATATAGCAAATTCCAACGGGAGATGGTGAAAAAGTATCGTTGGTGGGAGGAATGAATGGCCACCACTAACCTTTGTGTAGAAGTCTGGTGGGGAGTAGTTATCAAAATGCGTTTGACTAAAGTCAGAGCTCCATCCGTCCCCCAAATATACAGTTACCTGTTGAATAACATGAATGTTAAAACTGATGCCAAGGGAAAACCAAATTTAATTAACTCAACACAATTAACTTACTTTTAATGTTTCCTTCACTGGTAAAGGTCTCTTGGGATCAAAGACCTCATGTTGTGGGCCTTTAAGTAACAGAAAGTCTGGTTTTTTCAAGTAACCACACCCTCCATTGGCTCTAAACATCCCATGCATCAGCCACAATGATCTTCCATATCCCTGTCGAAGGAAAATAAACAGGTGCTTCATTTGGATCATTCCTTACAGGTTTGAACATATAGTGAGTGAAAGCAAACAATTATTGTATTTCTGTTGCAAAAAACATAGATTTATGAGAAATTTTGGCAAAGATTATCGATCGCATGGCCTAATTATTATGTAAGGTTGTATACAATTGTATAGCTTAATTCAACATTTGAACTCATTCAGAGGACTGTTTTCTTCTTATTGATGCAAAAGATACCTCTGCTATTCATGCAGCATAATAATTTTAAGTTGTGTAACGCACTTCCTTACTAGATGCTACCAGTAAAACAGTATTGGACAAAAGAATGTAAAGGGGGAAAATGTGAAGAAAATGATGGAGGTTTCAATCGGCACCTGCATGTTTAAAGCTACCATCTGAGCTCCATGCGTCCACCCAATATTTGGCCTGAAATTTGATGACGTGACACGTGTTCCTTTCGGGTAAACTCTCAAAATATTCTTCTGTGTAAACCTAAAGATCACAAAACTACAAGTATCAATCACCAACAAAAGCAAATAAAGTCTTTTATGAAGAAACAAATCTCGTACACGTTATAAGTTGAATAGTTACCTTACAACATCAGATCCACTTGAGGTTATGGCCTTCTCAAGTCCCTGCTCACTCAAGCTAAGGCGCCTAACTTTGTCACCTTGTACGTTCAGTGCATCCTTTACACAGCCACCCTTTGGTTTCCCTGCATGAATTGTAATTAGACGTTTGTACTCAGGTGCACCTTGTTGGAACGTTTTTAACTCGCCTACAACGCTTTCGTCATCATCTGGATCACTTTCACTCTGTCATCAATTAAAAGTGTCAATCAACCCGTAATATATACTTCAATGTAAGAAACGATATGCCTATCTTTCATTTCTCACCCACCTGCTCCTCAGCTTCAAAATCAGTCACAAGATCTGGAGTCTCCATTCCTGATGTTTCCTCTTCAGATGACTCTTTTCCATCACTTAAAATCTTATCCTTTTTATCCTTAGATTCAAGATACTCTTTTGGTGGCTTTGTTGAAATAATGATTCTATATTTTAGGGATTCTGGAGAAGGGAATTCTGACAAGCTCTCTGCCTGAGGATAGAACAATGTATCTCCAAATATTCCAGTTACCATCTGCAAGTAATCTAGAGGGTGAGGAAACAAGAAGCATATATATTAATCATATTAAAGAATAATCTTTAACCATAAGTAAAGATAACTATTTTGAGTAGGAAAGAAGACCTCTGCAACTTTAGCTTGAAGGCTAGGAGTAAGATGATCTTCAAGAGTTATAATAACAGGATATGGAGATTTCTCAAAAGCATATTCGTTTATAGACTTCAAACACTTCAAGAGAGGCACAGGGCTGGTTAAAGTCCTACAGTCATCCACAAAATGGTTCTGTACAGTGATTTCCTCTTTTAAAATTTAACATTGGTTCATATTTCCATTTGATGACTTGATGATATTGAATGATCAGCTAGTACCTTCCATGAAGAACATGAACATCATCTTTTGCTGAATTTGGCCATAAATCGAGCTCAACTACCCGCAACCCTCTCTTCAAAGCCTTTATGATGGGAGCATCGCTACAATCACTACTAAGTTGATTCCCTGTAAGGTAAGAGTTGTGCCCTGTATATATGAAATAATGTGACAATGGAGCATTCATATCATGATGTACCTGTAAAAAGTATCGTTATTAAAAGCATTACTGATTGTACGCAAATGATGTTCATTGGAATTGGATATTGCAATAAGCACTTAATGAATTAACAATCTAATCATCTTCAACTGATTATCAAACCGCATTTATCATCTTGTCATACCCTCTGAGTAACTTGACGTGATAAAGTCCTTTAAAATTTTATCACAGTTATAGAGTGATATATAAGAGCTACAAGATAATCCAAGTATTTTAGGTATTTGGAATCCCCTCTCTTGAGTATATTAACTCAAATACCATAACAAGCTCCCTAATATATGCTTATTATTAATAACATTCCTATCATAGAGTCCACTACATTAGTTTATAGCAAAAGGCTAAATTATAAATTTGGTCATGAATATTCAGAGTTACCTATTTACCTTGTATATTGAAAAGTTTCTAATAGATACCATACTCAAAATTAGTTAGCCACATGATCATTAAATAATATAGAGTCAAGCTTTTACAACATTGATCAGTATAAAAAATCTATTTAAAAAACAAAAAGAATAGAAGCCAAGCAAGACATAACCATGACACAGTTACCTGTTAGACACTTTTTACAACTTTAAAAATTGAGGCACCAAACTTTTAATTTACCCTTCAAGTTTGATTACTGTGCTAGCTATACAGAGAAAAAGAGAAGAACCGGCTCTAATATTCATTTGCTTTCACGCTAAATCACTATCCAGAACAAATGGCTACATATCTCTAAGTAAACAAACATACACAACAAAAAGGGACCCATAGAGGAAGGGGAAAGCAAGCAAACCTGAGTTTTAATGGGACCATTGAAATCATCCATGAAGAGATAGTGGAAAAAATCATCAAGGCTGAAACCCTGACCCGATTCTTCAGGGGAATCTTCAGAGGGCTTATCCGAGCTTCGTCGCTTCTGCAAGACCTGTTCGAGAATCTGCTCGGCCTCAGATGGGGTACATTCCACATCCCCTTGTTGATCCACTAGAAATCGGAGGAATTCATCGGCCGACATGTAGTCCTCACCACCGGAAAAAGCAGCGAAGAGATTTCTGACGTCGGGCGGCGGTTCGGCCTCAGTGGTCTTGAACTTCCGATTGAAACAGAAAACCTTGTAGCTGTTGCATTTACCCTTCATATCGAATCAGAGTTTGAAAAAAATGGAATTCCGAGAGGCCTTTTGGATTGGAACTGATTTGTATCAGAAAAATGTATGAAGAAAGAATGGAGAAATGAACAGCCGATCGTGGATGCCAGAATTGTTGAGTTGAGAGAGAAGAGAATGGCAATGGGGCCAAATTTGTCGGAGAGTTTAATGCTGAATCGCTCGGCCGCGTCCATTTTTCGAAACTATACAAATAAATAATTAATTAATTAATTAAAAATCCATTTGTTTGTTTCTAAATTCTTAACTAAATATTTCGCCATTTCCCACCGGCCATGTGGTTTACTTTTCCTTCTCATATTTTGTCAACTCCCGCCTATTTATTTATTTATATTTAATTACTTAAAGTCAGCAACCTCCGGTATTTCTTTATCAAATAAAATTTATATAGAAAAAAAAATTGTTTTGTTCACACATACGGATTTAGGATAAGGTGTTGGATCCCCAACTTTATGTTAAGGCTATTTTTAAATATAAAAAAATATATAGTAAAATTTTTTATATTTATAAATAATTTGATATTTTTTTTTGTTTATAATAATTTTCATTTATGAATGTTTTTTATGTAATATATATAAAGAAAAACTAACATTATTGAATAACTTTAGCTAGTCCAATTATAAATGAGCGTCTCAACTCCCATGGTAAGTTTGAATTTCATTTCATACCTTTATTTTTTAAATTTTCATTTCTTTAATATAAGATTTAATCCACACAATTGAAGAAATTAAGAAGAAAGTCAGATAAAGAGTCACTATTCAACCTTATTTTTAAATTACTTTTTAAATTATTTTTGTTTATTTTTTTATAAAGTTTCCATCTCAATAATTCTTTAGTTTTTTAATTTCTTCTTCAACTTTTTCTCATGGTTTGTGAGGTAAGTTTTTTTTTCTTTTTAAGTTTGTCATTTTTGTTTATATACATTTCAATTTTCATGTTTTAATTACTTTTATACATTTAGTTTAAATTGTTCTTATTTTTTGTTTTAATTTCTTTATTTTATATTTATTTTAAAAATAATATATAGATCTTAAGTAAACATATTACTACTTGTTGAGTTGTTTATGTTGTAATATAAAGCCCCTGTCAACAAAATTTATGGATTTGCCACTATATATATGTATGTATAGCATCGCAATCAGGGGAGAGAGAGTTCAAACCCACATCAATTAGATAAAATAAAAACTTCTACGATCTATTTGGTTAACAATTCGAATTTTATTTAATGTTTTTCTGATTCAATAAGTTAGCAAATATATGTTTGATAGACAATTCGGATTCTGTTTATGAATTTTTTTTCTTCGAATTTTGTGTTCAAAATAATGCAAATTTTGAAAACATTTTTTATGTTTTCAATGTATCCATATCTTGAAACTTTAATTTTAAAATACATAATTATATTAAATGAAGATAGAAATATAGTATTTCATGTTATAAACTCAATTCACTTTTTAAAATTAAAATATATATTATGTCATGTATTATAAATGATATAATATTGCACTAATAATTATACAACATTTTGTAACCTATAACAAATTCATAAAATAACAGGTTTCCTGAGAAACGTGTTTCGTGGAGTTGAACTTGTGTTTATATAAGATTCGTACGCTTGATATATGGAAGCGGAGCGCGTGGATGCACGTGAAGTTGAAGTCTTGGGTGGATGTATGCACGCGTACGCTTGGTGTATAGAAGCTTCAGGAGGAAGAATTCTCTTTAGGCTCTCTGAGTCTAAAATTTTTGAACCCTAGAACTTCTCTATTTATAGAGTTCTCAGGTGAGCTTTATGGGCTTGGGCTTGATTGGTCCATGGGCCTGACCCATTGGGCCCAACTAATTGGATTTGGGCCTTTGGGCCATTTGGGCCAAATTAAGTCTATTTTTGGACTTAATTAAATTTTAGCCCAAACATTAATAATTAATTGAACAAAAAAATAATTAATTTGATCAACGATGAGGACGGAAACACGTGGCACCATCGCGATTGCCAATTTTCGTCTTCAATTTCAACTTAGGATACATGTAACATTCAATTAGTCCCAAATTTAATTATTTTATAATTTCGCCATTAATTTGGTAAATGACGTGGCGATTTGTGATTGGTCCAAAATTCTCCTTCAACAATAACTAATAATAGTTTATAGTTGACATAATATTTAGTGGATAACTACAATTAGTTTTATAGTTTAGAAATATAGTAGCAAACATATTTAAAACAATTGTTTAAATTAGAATACAATTTCTGAATCAGCTACGAAGCCCATATATGAAAACATGAAATACAACATGTTTGCATAAAGTCTATTGTTTTCAAATTTCTTACCAAACGGACCTTTAATTTACTAACTTATGCTTTTCAAGTTTTCATTCATATATATATATATATATATATATATATATATATATAAACTAATAAGTAGGCAACTACGGGTCAAGGGAGAACAAAATAGAAAAATGATAAAGTTGTTTTTAGGAAAATGAACTAAAATATTTACAAATATAGCAAAATTTTACTATCTATCTGCGATGGACTGTAATAGACCGCGATAGACAACTACCTATGTTTATCTATAATGTATCGTGACACAGATAGTAGTCTATTACCGTCTATCGCAGATAGACAATAAAATTTTACTATATTTATAAATAATTTTAACAGTTGTTCTTTAAAATAATTTTTAAAAGTGATACAATGTCCAAAGTTGTTTCATGTACTACCTCTTTAAGAAACTCATACCCCATTTGTTTTACTTGAGAAAAAAAATTGTTTGGTATATTTATCATAAATTCTTTTAATTGTTAATAAATGTATTAATAATTTTTTTCATATTAAAATATCCAGTTATTTATTTGTAATATAAATTAAAAACCAACATTTAAAAAATATATGTGTGAGGTTGTTGAACACTGTGGCATCCACGATGTAATGTGAACTTTCAGAAAAATATTTCCAAATGCATTCTTCACACCATTTTATTTAAGTAGACCTACAATACAATGTATTCCAATTGAAAAATAAATAAATAAAATGGACCTTGACTCTAAATAATTGTAAAATAGGAAGATATTTCAACCATTTTCCATTTTAGAAAGTACAACATTAGTTATACTTAAAAAAATAATTACAATTTTTATCTTGAAGTTTCCTAAACCAATTGCTATAACAAACAAAATTCCATTCACTTAAATAAAGAGTTTTGTTCTTAGATGTTATATTTAAATAATTTTTTTATTTAAAATAATATACTTAAATAAAGAGTTTTATTTTACACTAATCATTAACTTAAAATCAAAATACTATTTTTATTTTAAAAGTAAAATAACCTAATAATTTTATCATAAAGTTAATTATTTAAAATGATATATTTAAATAATATTTTTTATTTAAAATGATATATTTTCTCTGTAAAAAAAATGATATATTTTCGACAAATTACACTTTCTAATCCTTAAAATTGAAGTTTAACTATAATAAGAAAATAGAAGAAAGATAAAATAAAAAAAAGTTAAAAGAATAAAATAAAATAATAAGGGAAAATTACCTTTTTAGTCCCCAAGTTTTGAACAATATGTGCGTTTGGTCCTTGAATTTTAGAATGTACCTTTTTAATCCCCAAGTTCATAAGAATAGATCTATTTAGTCCCTGAGTTTTCAAAGTGTACCTTTTTTAGTCCTTGAATTTTTTAAAATAGATTTAAAAGGTCCTTCCAGTATTTTTTCTTTGTTTTTCTTAAAATAATTATATGATATTTAAACTAGAAAAAAAATAGTTTTAGAGAGGAGATGATTTTTAAGAATTATTCTTCTAATTTAAAATGTCTTATAATTATTTATAATAATAATAAAAAATTATTTGAGGGGCCTTTTAAACCTATTTTAATAATTCAGGGACTAAAAAATTACACTTTGAAAACTTAGGGACCAAATGGAACTATTCTTATAAACTTGGGGACTAAAAAAAACTCGGGAACCAAACACATATTATTCAAAACTTGGAGACTAAAAAGGTCATTTTCCCAAATAATAATTATTGTAATTTGATTAAAAAAAACTAAGCATTGAAATTACAATAATGAAAAATTTATAAGCAAATTATGAAGAAATGACTACTTTTCCAGGAAGGGGCATGCAGGCTTCTACAACATTTTATATAGAATAAATTTAAGATCAAATTATTGCCTACTCAGATGATTTCCTCTTCCTGCTTAGAAAGGATGCTTTCTGGAATCTAGGCCCACCCATTCGCCATTTCTTGAAGGCTGACATAGAGGATTGAGCTGCTTCATACACTGCACAAAAGGTATTATATCGATGCGAATTTGAAGAGAAGTACTAAATATGGAAACAAGAGACAGACAAAACATCTAACAAATATCTCACTTTTGGTTTCTTCTTTTGACAGAAGTGTCAAATATTTAGAACTTGCAGCAAATACTGCAGTGTGAGCCTTGGTAAGAACTTCCTTGTACCTACTCTTGAACGTCAATAAAAGCCAAGAACCAATTGTTCTATCGCCAACCCTGACGATGAAGTATGTGATGAGAAGTTAGAGTAATCCTCGTTTATAAGTCAACGTGAGCTAGCTCAACTTTAAATGTGAAGTTAGAGGTTCAAATTTTTGTACTTCATATTGTTTGTACTAAAAAAAACTAAATAACATGTGAAAGAAAAACGAGAGATATATTCCATCTACTGCATTCTCGTCCATTATTTAGGTACTGTTAACAAATCTTAGTAACAGCAATTTGTAGAGCACACCCCAACAAAACAGACAGCCTACGTGCACTCCGATGCAACAAGCACTTTTTACAAGATAGCCATTTTAAAATATTTGTGCATATTTATCAATCTACATCTACAATGGAATGAAATTGAGATTGATGATATCATGCTAGTCAGATTATTATCAAGCCTAAATGCAAGATCCTTAGTTCTTAGTAGGATGTCCAACCGGCATGCTTAGTCAACAAGTTTAAATAGATCATTTCATAAGTCATTTAGACGGCAGTAAACAAGTAGTCGTATGGCTAGATAACCTAATTGTTATGTTTAAAAAAGGATCTGTTAAATGCCATGCCTTCAGAAGGCTACTTCTGTCAAAGGTGAAAACAAGTCATGCTTATTAGAGTACAAGTGTATTTCAAATGAAAGGGCACTTAAACACTTTCAATTTCAAATGGACATAAGTATTACTTCATCTAATTTAATGGACAAAGCAGCAATATATAATTTTTTTCTCATAAAAGATTTGTGATTCATGATAAATCCTGAAGAGTTGGATCTCAGGATACTCACAGAGGTGCAATCTTGCATCCAAATTCATAGAAGAATGGGCATCTAGATCGAAGATCAACAAATGCAGCATCAGCCTGAATTTCCAGTCGTGTTCTAGTAAGAGAACAAGAGCACTAGTCAACTATAAATATCATCATTATTTTTATATATAGATAAGAATAAATGTCGTCATCAATGTCTTACTGATTCCACTAATCATGAACTTCTAATGCAGAAGGTTTCCACAAGTAATAAAGTAGTGAGTACATAAAAAATAAAAAATTGAGCCATAGAAAGGTTTGGAAAACTACACAAAAAAAGAAGATTTTCTTTGGGCGTCAGCTTTTACGGATTAAGTGCAAGCATTCTAAAAGAGATTCTTATAAACTAAGAGCCTATTTGGATTGACTTTCTAAGTGTTTAAATAAGTGTTTATAAGTGCAAAAAAAGTGTTTCAACACTTAAAAAGTCAATCCAAACGACCTTAATCTCAAAAAAATTGGAATACTACAATTTCATGGCCATGACAGATCATCAGGACGGTAACAAGGAGAAATAACCATTACTTTTGTTTTCATTAATGAAAATGGAAGGTAAGGCCATTAACATCATTTATCTCCCATGTAAATGTAACACATGAGCAAGCCATAAGAGTAGTTATTAAATTAAAAATAAAAACACCATTAACTTTAAAAATGACCTCATCAAATCTTACTAATTCCTGTACTCTTCAGATTTCAGTTCAGAAGTTTATGCTCTTAAATAATTAGCAGATGAAAAAAAATTAACGCAATCGCAAATAAATAACGAATTATACAATCACAAAATTAGAGGAAAAAGAATCAAAATTCAGTGTCTTTGCGGGGCAGCTTTTAGGGAGTAAGTGGGGGCATAGTAAATAAAATCCTCGTTCTCTTAAGCTCCCAACAAATCTAGAACACAAGTTTACTGAAATTATTGGTTGTAGAGCAATGTAATGGCTATTGCTACCTTTGGTTAAAACAGGAAGGTAAGCCCATTACCGCCACTTGTCTAAGATGCAGCTCTTGTGCAAGCCAGAAGGGTAGCTCTACTTTGGACCCAGATTCAACCTGAAATTACACCAAATAAGAAAACATAAGTTTGTCATTCAACATCCAATAACATATCTCCTACTAATCACTGGAACTCACAGAATCTGTTTCAGAACTGGGATCAATTCCAACTCCATTAACTGCCTTTTGGAACACAACTGAGACAAGCTGTCAAGAGGGAACACAAAGACTCAATATTGAGATTGCAAGTTTATAAGACTTTATTTGGTAAAAGGATAAGATATTGACCTCTTCCTCTGCCAGAATGTCATCAATATCATAATAACTTGTCATTTCTGAGGGCATTCAACACGTTACTCCAATGTTCAATACCTCTGCAAGAGATTTACTCAAACTTCCAAATTGAAATATTGTCAACTGTCACCATCTACTTCTACAGTAAATATTTAGCTGGAACTGCCAGAAATGTAATGACAGTTTACCGTCAAACTATTGAGGAAATCAAGAATGTTTTCTCCAATGTTAAAAAACTGAAAACAAATTAGAGCCTCATTTGATAACCATTTGGTTTTTTTAAAATTAAGCTTATAAACACTACTTCCACTTGAGTTTCTTATTTTGTTATCTAATTTCTAACAAAGTTTTCAAAATTCATGTTAAGTTTTAAAAACTAAACATGAGAATCAAATATTAGAATTTCATTGAGAATCAAATATTACCTTACGAAAGATGAAGACCATTGTAAAGAAGTGAGAAATTAAACACAATTTTAAAATTAAATGGTAAATGGTAAGGGTGTAACAGAGCATATTTTTCAATACGTCTATCATAACAAAAATGTGAAGCATAGCTACTCATGCTATTCAGCGGAAGCAATTAATTACAAATGATTTCTAAGATAAACTATCAAATCCTAACATAAAAAAAATCTTTTGATGTCTTGTGCCAGAAGACCAAGCTTCACTTCTTTAAGAACTAACACCTAATCCTTCATCTGAAAACATTTTGAAAAGGCCAAATGAGTATAAAAATGTTCAATAGGTAATTCCCAAAACAAGCTTTGAAATTCATTTTCTTCCAAAACATTTGTAACCAAAAATACAAATCCTTGCAAACCTTTCGGTTAAAACTTTGTTACAAACACCAAACCTTTCAAACTTTTTTTTTAATATCTGTGAGTGTCCAAGCCAGCTTACGCGCACCACGATCAATCTCATGGGACAACCCGCCTAACCCTACAACATTTAGGTGTTAAGGAAACTCGTAGGATATTAAATCGTAGGTAGGTAACCACCATGGATTGAACACATTCCCTCTTAGCCCTTCATCTAACCCATGTTCATGATTTACCACTAGGCCAACCCATGATGGTTTACAAACACCAAACATTTCAAACTAAAACATTTAAATAAACTTTCAATAGAACAAAGCTTTTGAACAGACTTTCAAGGGAACAAAATTTTCAATACTTTTAATAAAACAAAATTTTCAATCGATCAATACTTTCGATCGAACAGAACTTTCAATCAATCAATACTTCATTTAGTAGAGCTTACAATCAATCATTTTTTTTTTCATTTAACATAGTAGAAAAGATGCATAATTGGAGTAGCTTAGACATATGTGGTTACTCGTTGGTAACACAATCCTTCACTCATTCATTCACTCAGATAGGTCGATTAGAAATAGACCAGAGCACTCAATGCAATTACTGAAGTGTGAGGCCATATGAGTGTAACACACACATGAATCTTCATTCCAAAAGAATGTCAAAACACGGTAAAGTGCCTTCCCACAAATAAATTTCAATCAGATCATTTTACCGTCAATTCCAAACTTGGCTACTACAAAATAAGCATACAATCCCAAAAGAAAATTTACATATCCTGATAGCCCCTACCAAATCGATCAAAAAATATTTATAAACATTTGGAATGTAACATGTAATTTCAATAAAGATTCATCAAATCAATCAACCATTCAAACTTTTCAATAATTATCAAAGCCAAAACAAACTTACTTCCAATTTGAAATGATACTTTCAAACATTTGTCAAATCACAATAGTCAAAAACATAATTAAACTAAAATTTATATTTTGGAAAGGATGTGGAGACTACTTACCTCCATCAACAACCTACCATTCTCAATCCAAAATGGCAAAAATTTTAAAGCATACAAAATAATTTCGATCAATTTCAAATCATACAAAACTACTTTCAAACATTTGTCAAATCACAATAGTCAAAACATAATTAAACCAAAATTTATTTTTTGAAAAGTATGTGGAGACTACTTGCCCTCAATCACAACCTACCATTCTCAATCCAAAAATTCAATTCCTTAAACAAACATCAACTTTCTAGAAGCCTAAACAATAAAAACAAGGTTTAGAGGCTAAAACTAGGTTTAAAAACCTTAATCAAAATTGACATAGTGTTCAAGAGGGGTATTCTTATCCAAAATCAACCGTAAACCTTAATCGACCATGTCAAATTAGTCCACAACCACAAACAAAAAACTTCCACAGGTTAAAGACTTATCCAATATACTTTAATAGAGTTCGAGAGGGTTCAAAGTGCATTAATACTTATTGAACCTTAAACCAATACTTCGAAATTGACCCAAACATAACAACAGAAGAATTCCAAGGACTTATAATCTAATTCAAACACTTAAATCCAATTCCGAAGGAATTAGAGCAAAGATACTCACTGAATCTTACCACGAAGGGATCGATCTTTCTTGGTTGGTGTTCGAAAGTGTCCAAACTTGCAGATCGGAACCTATTGGACTGTGGGTAATTCGATTTGAGGCCAAACGAAGTGTGAATTAATGCTGGAGTTCGACAAAAAGGAGAGAAACGCTGCTGCGAACTACTGGAACGCCGTCAATCGTTGCTGCACATTCGTCGCGGGTACTCGTGTCGCCGTGGGTCCCCGCCGGAAGGAAGCTAGTCACAGTTATCAACGCGTGAACCACAAATTGCCGGAGGAAACCCGTCGTCGTGAGGTGGTTCGTTGTCCTCTGAAGGAGAAACTTGTCGGAAAGGGAGAAATCCTGCCGCTCGTGCGCGTCGCGTGGGTTTGGGTTTGGGTTTGTTGCGCGGGAAATTTGATTATTTGACCCAAAATTTTCGGCTCAAATAAAATAGGACCCGTTTCTAAAATTAAGGTTGTATATTCTTTTGCTGATGTCAGCAGCTGTATAAAATCATGCTTTTACCCTTTTGTTGCGCGGTGTTCTGGCCAGTCAGTCGCCGGAGAAGACGAACCCTCGACGTCTAGTTGCGTAGGGTCGTCGCCGGTGGTCGCTGCCGGAGAAGAAAAACTGAGCAGCGAGAATCGGCGGCTGCAAGGGAGAGGAACAGGGATCTTGAAGCCCATACTCGTAGGGTTCTTTTTTATTCTCTCTCTTTTTGTTTTTTCCATTTGGTATCTAAATTCAAATGTGTTACCCATTTAGTATTTGAATTTTGATTTTAATTTAAATTTGTTCCATGACTTGAAGGTCGGTTTTTAAATATAGAAAAATAAACTATTTATAAATATTGAAAAAAATTTATATATTATAAATAGTTTGATATTTAAGTATTATAATTTCAAAATTTACAGATTTAATCTCAATTTTTACATTAAATATTCACTTTCGATAATTAATGCTAATATTTATTAATTAATTTAAAATAATTATGAAATAAAATTTTAAGTATATTTTAATATCTTAATAGTGATAAAAAAATAGTAAAATTGAATTAATTATTATTCATTTAACTTAATTAATAGAAAATAATACTAAAGGTGGGAATAGAGTATTTAATTAGAAAAAAATTTGAGATTAAAATTGTAAATCTTAAAACAACTAAATTAAATTGAAATAAAACTCAATTTTCTTTAAAATTTATGAACTAAATTGAAATTAAATACAAAATTTAAAGACTAAACGTATAATTTTTAAAAAATTTATAGACTAAATGAAAACTAGACCGACCAAAGAGTATTTTTCCTTTTTTTTCTCTCTAAACCCCCTTCAGTCCAGCCCGAGGACCAAACCAATTCGACTTTTACCCAATTTTTTGGTTGCAACAATGGTTCAAGTTTAAAAAATATAAGAAGTCTAAATAATAAATGTAGCCTAGCCTGTTCTTTATGAGATGAAAATAAGTTCAATAATATTGATACATTTATAATGTGTTATGATGAGTTACCATTGTAACTTCTCCAAATCCATAATATACCAAAAAACGAGACGTCTCTTACAACTGCACTCTATAGATAAACTTGACTAACATCAACGAAAAAGTATACATATTTTCTCTTTTAAAAAAAAATAAAATAAAATAAAATAAAAGGTATACATATTTTCTACCATAATGTTATGGGATTTTACAAAGCAATTTGTCCTGGAATTTCTATTTTTCAGCTCTTCGTCTGCACCTGTATAATCGATCCGTGTTCAAGATCCCAGCAAGAAAAGATTGGGGGAATTTAACCACGGAGAGAAAGAATGAAGAATCCTCAGAAAGTATGTTGATGAAACCGGTTCCTTATGCATTGATAAAGTTTCACAGTTTTCACCAAAGTAAAGCTTTTTTGAGATGTAAAAGCCATAAAGCTAGCTGCAATGTGAAAAATCGAGCTTCCAACATTACTTCATCCAACCAGACATTTAACCAACATGCGAAGGATTTATTTTCTGATAATTTTGCCTCGATAACTGCTTCAGAGGATACCTTCCCAATGATGAGGAATGTCTCCAGTGAAGATCCCTGCAACTGTTAACAAACCGTTTCAGTAATACTTTTTCAGACTATCTGAATAGTTTTGACAATATTGCTAAAGTTAATGTCACATTAAGCGCTATTTTAATTTATTCACAGTTAGTGGAGGTCGGGAAGCATCAAGTTAATCTATAAAGAACAAAAACAAATTTTATTCAGATAGTTGTCTCTCTATCTAGTACTGATAACTGCTTGAACTAGCATAAACACCAGAAAATTGCAGGACCGCATCTGTTTTTCTTTTTCCCGACCTTTTGGTAAAAAAATATGTGGCTTAATCAGCTGAGCCATGCTCAAGTTAGCCAACTGCAGGGAACTTCCAAATTGCCCAAAATAAAGTATAATTATTAAAAAGGTTAAGTAGAACTTCACAAAAGTACATTACCAGAGTATTGTTAACCGCCCTCAAACAATCATTTGTCTTCAGCATCAACAAAATTACACGTGGTAATTTTCTAAGGAGCTCTGAGATTTGGGGGAAATACTCTGAAGCATACATCTGAGAAGAAGGAAAGGTTGAATGCCGTCAGATTGCCAGTTGAGGAGTCTACTAAAGTGACTGCAATCGTTAAAACATTCTCAAGGAGAGCAAAGCTCGGGATCAGGATTAGTTACTTCAGTTTAAGAGAGTTTTTCCAGACTATAAGAAATATGTTGTCACCAAATACGTAAGTAGTGTTTCGGGACGGGTTTTATAACCCCACTGTGCAAGAGCATATAAGTACTCCCTTTATTATTATTATTATTTGGTGGCAGTGGTATGTATCATCTAAGAGAGACTACCTGTAATTCTGAACGCTCATTGTCAGTTCCTTGAATGACTAAATGGTCAACTGCTGGGTCAATAACTCGATTCCAAGGTTTCATAGTAAGAATTCCAGCAAACAATGCATAAAGATCTTCCCCAGCACCCAATTTCTTACTGTTTTCCTTTATTGCTTCAGCATCAGAAAATATTAAGGCCTAACAAAAGGGAAAGAAATAACATCAGATGACAAGTGAATACAGAGAAATGCTAGCAACACGAATACATTGAGACGACATTTTGATGAATTATGAAGGAAATACCTTCCAAAGGGAAGCATAGTTAAATCTTATGTTGAAGTCAAGATCTTTATACAGCCCATGGTCCAAAAGTACTAACTGTGGCTTCCTCTTGCCTGTGTGCGGACAGAACAAGAATTGACAAATCAACATTAACATTTCTTTTATCTCATAAAGAACAGGCTAGACTACACATTGATATCCCAAGAAGTTTATCTATGGGATCAATCATTCATTTAGTAACACCTTACCAAAAATGCTTCTTTTATTAGAAGGTAAGGAACGCACGAGCAAGTTTGCAGCATGAGGGTCACAATGCACAAATCCATGCTTATATATCATCTCAGCAAATGCATGACTAACCTATATAATAAGTTCAAGGTAATTTTATCAGCAAGTGACGTACAGCTCATACCATTGATTCATGTTACGGTCAAGCAAGCATTTAAAAAGATTTTAAAAGAACATCTCAATGAATGGTATGAATTCCTAAACCTCTAATAGATCTTCTAGCTAGTCAATCTACAACTGTATAAATAAATGAATAAAAGAACAACCCAACTCTAATTCAAATTCCATATCCAGACAGTAAATAAATTTTGTACGGTTACACTTAAATACTTGAGCTGCAACATGTTTAAATACATGCAGTTTACAAACCACGTGAGCATATAGAACTATCAAGTGGATAAAGAAAGGAACACTCAGTGAACGAAAGCAAAACATAAATAATGCTCATAAATAAACCTAGTTGTCCTGAATAAACAGAATTGTGTAGTGTGTGGTCTTACTAATTTTGCAACTTCTGACGGTTGAACCCCAAGCTTCTGAATGGCCTTAACATCATTTATTTGAGCACCATCCATAAACTCCATGGTCAATAACTTTGAGGTACTTAAGTTCCAATACACCTTTGGAGCATACACATAGTCCGCAATATGAGGAGACAATTTCCGGAAATTATCCAAACATTTCTCACTGTTCCTGGCCTCGTTTATGAAATCAAGTTCCTGAGGATGAGATAAAACTGTGTCAATAATAGTAGTACCAGAGAAGGAACGTAATAAAAGAGGACCAAAAATATGGAGCAAATTTTAAATTCATAGGCTATAAACTTAAACTGCTATTTGTGGAAGTTTATTAAATAAAGTTTTAAATTTATTTTAAGCCCAGCAAATTTGCTTATCGGAGACCAGTTTAGGAAAGAACTTGGGAATACATCTTCAGAAGGAAATCTAAGAATGAGAAGACTGACATGCGAACCTAGCAAAAAGCATAATGGTAAGAGCAATCTGGAACAATCAAATTTTCATGGGCTTAAATTCATGATCAGAAGCTAGCAAATAGGGACATTGAAAATCCCGTAGTTTCTTAACTATAAAGTTAACTGTTGTATAGTCAGCAATTAAACAATTGGGGGAAAAGGGAGGAAAGTTTATTGACAACCATGTAAAAACTAAAAAATTCTTGCCGAGAATTCTTCATGACATAAAAGAAAGTATACATAACCAAAGCAAAAGGAGTGTAGAAGATGGGCATACAACTAAAAGGAGAGTAGGAGACAGAGAAAGGATAACCTACCTTTGGCAAACTTTCACTGATCTCATCAACCAACCACCTAAATCAAAACAAAAAAACATTTCTCATTGTAAGAGATCATATATCACCAAAAGTCTCTGGAAAAATATTATTGTTGCAGAACATTCTTCAAGATAGAGCAGAACTTTTCTTCATTCAGAGTATATAGATGCATGATTTACATGCATTTTTTATGGACAGGATGCAATTCATCTATAAACCCTTAAAAAGGTCATCAGATGTTCTAGAACATTACCTATAATCAACAGAAGGAAAAAGTCGATATAGGGTGTTCACAATTAATGCAACACTAGCATGATCTGCAGCTGCAGTATCTGTCATATGAGTGTGCTGCACCTGAATATAAAGGGACTATAGGTAAACAAAATTGACTCTCAAAATCAAATCAATACAGATACATGTGAATTCAAGTTCAAATTTATTGAATACAACAAGACCTTCACAGCAACTTTTTGCCCATCATGGGTACGAGCAACATGCACTTGTGCAAGGGAAGCACTAGCTATTGGATCAGGATTAAATTCAGAAAAGATCTGCACATGAGAAGGCTAGCATCATGAGACAAAAATGTTGTTTATAACAAACTAAAGGTGTTAAGTCAATAGCAATGAGAATATACGAAACAGGATATAAAAAACAGAAGTCCTAACTCATGTAACACAATCACAATAACCAGTTTCTGTCAGATTGCAACAGTAATCTCCATTCGACAGACTGAATGCAAAATCTGATTATATCAAACAGGTTTAGCCAAGGAAATATACCTTATCCGGTGTCTCGCCAAGCTCTCTCTTAACCACTTCACACACTTGATTGTACGGGGATACTGGACATTTGTTCAGCATATATTCTCTCATTATCTGGACATATTCTTGGGGCACCAAATACTCCTGCATGAGAGACGAGGTAAGGTAAATTAAGGACTGCAGGCCCATCTTTTTCTCATCACATACTCTGAGATGTGGATAGAAGCCGTACCAACTGACCAATATGTTGACCAAGCTTGATATATATTCCTCCATTTTTGAAGCATAACTCTTGAATTCTACGTGCAGATCTAAGGTGAACTTCATGCTTAACTTTTTCCCTCTCACTACTCCCTTCAGGCAACCTCCACAGTGTATATTCGTAATCTAGAAAGCGAAGAGTGATGTCGGTTCAAAAAACAGATTCAGGGATTTGGTCATTCGTATAAGTCTGAATTATACATGTCCGAAAATAATGGAATTCAATCCTTGAACAAACTCCTGAAATCTCACGAAATCAATGCCAATAATTGACAGACATCCTCATGCCAGCACAAATGAACAAGCATAACAAGCTCAATTCCTATACCGGCTTACCAAAACCAGCAATTATTCTTAGCAGTTAGCATACAATTAAGCCTCAAAGTTCAATTTGGAAAGAAAAACTTAAAACCAGTTGCGCTAACCATGCAATCAATTCCACCGAAGCCGTAGCTCCCATTAAAGCCTATTAAATATAAAATTACGCGCAAGTGGAGACGTAGGAATGCATACCGACGGCAATGGTAGCGACTGTGAATGAAAGGCGAACGAGGCGGAGCGGGACGGTGGTGCAGAGCTTAAGAGTCATAGAAGGGTCGTCGGAGGTGGCTATGGTGGCCGCTGCGGCACCACCGCCCATGGCGGTGGCTGCCATCGCGACCTTTGCTCCGGCGCGCCACAGAGACCTCGCGACCATACCTTAACACCCTCTGTTCGGGCGAAGGAATGAAATTCGGTACTTCGCTGTTTCCTTCCATCCTAATTTTAGGTGGAAAAAATTATACCGTACCTAATTTTAGGGCATTTAAATTTTTTTTTTTTTTTTGTACAAAGTATATATTAAAGTTAAATATCATTTTTGTCTATGTATTTTAAAATTTATTCAATTTTTAATCGGTGTATTTTTATAGAAATCCAATAGTAGTTTTTATATTTTCAATAAATTTTAAATTTAGTTTCTACTATTATGTTATTGTCGATTTTTTCAAAATATTTTTTTATTATTTATTAGCAATTCTAATTTTAATTTTAAAAAAAAAATTACTATAAACAGAAAAATATCAAATTATTTACAAATATATAAAATTTTTACTGTATCAAGTAAAAATTTTCTATATTTATAAATAGTTTGACACATTTTTCTATATTTGAAAATAATCCTTTTAAAAATATAGGAAAATTTTTAAAAATAGAAAAATAAGAAAAACTATTTACACAAAATAGAAAATTTTTTAGATAGTTGTGATAGACGTTGATAGAAGTATACCATAGTCTATCAGAGATAGAAATAATAAAAGTCATGCTATAAAAATCTATCAATGTCTATCAATATTTTTTTTTGTTATTTTCTGTAAATAGTTTGACATTTTTTCTATCTGTAAAAATTTTCAAAAATATATCCACATATTATATTTTCTTTTATAAAAATTATTATTATTATTTATTTAATTTTAATAAAAACCAATTTTAAAGATTGAATTTAAAATTTATTAAATATATGAGAATTAAAATTAGACATTTAAAAGTATGAAAATTAAACAACTTCAAAGTATAGATACTATAATGATATTTTAATCATAATATAATAAATAGTTATAACAAATGCATGAACGAAAAGAAGGGGAATTTTTTTTTTTTTTTTTTTGGGGGGGGGGGGGGGGGTTGGGGGTTCTGAATATTTATGTAACTAACAACTTAGTCCATAATTTTGGATCTATATCAATTCGAATGTAACAATGTTAAAGTATGAAAACGTCATTGTTAATTATTTTTCAATTAGGTTGTACAAGTGACTAATGGGTCGATTAGATTGTTTTTATGGTTTCTTTATGCCCATGTCAACGGAGTATTTGATGCCATCCTTTTTTTTCTTAATTTTTTTTTAATCCCTCCCCTCATTTTCAACGTCTTATTTGTATTTGATGTGTTTACTTTATATATATATATTAACTTTTTGGAAATTTTTAAAAATAGAATATAAGGAAAACTATTTATACAAAATAACAAAATTTTTACATAGTTGTGATAGACGAGTCTACTAGGGTCTATTAGTGATAGAAATGATAGAAATTTATCATTGATAAATGTTGATAAAAGTAGTTTAACATTTTTTCTCTGTGAAAATTTTCCTTAACTTTTTAAATTTTAATATATTAAATTAATGTAGTTATTTATTCAATTCCAATCTAATAAATTAACCAGAATTGATAAGAATTATTGGTGTTGGATCTTGTATGCGTTGGGTGTGAGTCTTTATGGGCTTGACCTTCGGCTCGCTTCTTCCTACGCAGGTCTTGATTATTCTCAAGATGACTTGTGTAAAAGATCCTCGCATCGGTGTGGTGCTGAGCCTACTGTAATCTGATACTTAAGTTAATACAAGGAGCATTTAATTCAACTAAGCACAAAAAAATAAAGTTGGAGTTCTCCTTTGGAGATTACATCATTCCCGAATGGGCTATTTATAGGTTATTTCTCTGACACTTGCCTTTAGTTACATGTAACGTTGACGGTGTCAAAGATATTTACAGCGCTCGAAGTTGCCCGGAGTCAATTCAAGTTCAGCTTGATTCTTCCTCGGTCAAGCTCTCGTCCTTTTCATTAACGCATTCTCCCATAAGTTGTAATTTTGTTGATCATGCTCTAGCCAACTTTGCTTTTAATGAGTTTATAAACATTTTAACACCATTTCTTTTTGTTAAAATTAGTCGTCTAACTTAATGAAAATTAAATTGATGGTAAAATTCCACCACATATATATTAAGTTTAAGATTCAAATATTTGAAATTGGAATTTTGGACCCGTTTGATAATGTTTGTGTTTCCTATTTCCTATTTTTCATTCCATGTTCCCTGTTTCTTCTTTTCTTAGAACAATAAATAGGATTATATTTGATAATTATTCCTATTTTCTGTTTCTTGAAAAACATAAACAAAAAATAGAAACTCGTTTGATAACTATTTATTGTTTCTTGTTTTTTACATTAAACATAAAAAAGATATTATCAAAAGTTTATGTCATCTAATACAAGTAAGTCTCAATGATAACTAAACATAATAACAAAGTTGTATCTTATCTTTCACATATGTTGTCCAAATTTGATCAGCGTTGTCATCTCTAACTCAAGTCATTTGTCTTAAATGATGTCGATTCAAATCCAACTTAATTATATTATTATGTAAATGTCGTGGTTGTAAAATATTAAAGTTATGTAAATGAATAATGTCTTAGTCAGCAAAATTTATATATTGTAAAATTCTACTCGATTTCAAATATACTAAAAATATTAGAATGATGATAATATATAAACATAATATTGCAAAATTTAATATTGAAAAGTTGAAATATAAAAAAAAATTAATATAAATATTGAAAATTAAAAAAAAATATATAAATCTAAATATTAGAGAATTTTAAAATTTAACATTAAAATAAAATATAAATATAGCATATTTATTTGGAAAATTTTCACAGATAGAAAAAATGTCAAACTATTTACAGAAAATAGCAAAAAAAAAAAAACACTAATAGACATTGATAGACTTCTATCAGTATCTATTAATGATAGATTTCTATCATTTCTATCGCTGATAGACCCTGATAGACTTCTATCAGTATCTATCACAACTATCTAAAATCTGGCTATTTTGTGTAAATAGTTTCCCTTATTTTTCTATTTTTAAAAATCTCCTTATTTATTTTTGTAAATAGCAAAATTAATAAATAAAATATAAAAAAAAAAGTGCCCATGATGGGAGTTGAACAAAATTTTATATGAATATGCATGAGTACCAATAAGTCAAAGATGAGTTTTAATAATTAAAAGAAACAGTATTTTATAAAACAGACAAGAAATAACTTAAATTTGGCTCTTTTTAGAAACGATTTTTCAAATTCTAGAAACAATAAACGGAAACGATTATCAAACAAGTCAATTTCTTAAAAAATGAGAAATAGAAATAGGAAATAGGAAACGAAAACGTTATCAAACAAATCCTTAATGTCCAAATTGTACAACTTGCAAATTCAAAGTCAAAATTATTTATTTATGTTTTCATTGATTTATTGTATGAAATTTTAACAATCATAATTTAATTAAACTATATTTTTAGCACATTAATTGAATTGTATTTATCTATTAGTATCTTAATTAATTAATTAATCAATAACGACTACATAAAATTCCACATATTAATTTTTTTTTAGGAAACTATAAAAACCTCATTAACAGATATGCATATCATTTGTTCATACAACAATTTGGTAACATTTTTTTTACTTCAAATCTAAAATATTGTTCCAGACATTCTATTTTTAGACATCTATTACCTATCCATATCCAGTGAAGCCTTAAATTAAACAGGGCAATATATTATGTATTTTTAACCATATATTGTGTGTAATACATGTTTTTTTTTTTTTTTTTTTTTTTTTTTTTTTTTTTTTTTTGAGTAATATATATATGTTATGCATTTTTTTTTGACAATTATGTCATGCATGTTATGCATGTAGACTTGTGCATTATTTTAACAATTTATAGTTTACTTGTAACCGTCAAACACAACTATACATTTATAATTATATGAATAAATTATGATTTAAAAATAAATTTATAGATGGGGTCACTATCAGCTTGGAGTGATGTGTACTAAAAACTTTCATCTAGAAGGGTTTTATTTTGTTTTGTTCTCAATTACAAATGTTATTATTGTTATTATTATGTATACATACAGTGTTATATATAGGCACACAATATATTTAAAAATTTAATAAACTAGGCATAAAAGTAAAAATATAAAGACCATAAACACTTTATTTTTTAAAAAGAAACGACAACACGCACTTTTTATATATTAGAAACTAAATATTCACAAATTTGAAGTTTATAAACAATATTGGCCAGGAAAGTTTTCAAAAATAAGATGTAAAATCATTTACGGAAAATAGTAAAAAAGAAATAAAATACTGACAGATTTTGATAGACTTCTATCAGCATCTATTAATGATAGACTTCTATCATTTCTATCACTGATAGACCTTGATAGACTTCTATCAGCGTCTATCACAACTATCTAAAAATTTTACTATTTTGTGTAAATAATTTTTCTTATTTTCCTATTTTTAAAAATTTCTCTATTGGTAAACATATGTCATTACTAAACATTTTCATCTAATTGAGATAAAAAAACGATAATTTTATTACTTGTTTATTATTTTAGGTTAAATTACAAGTTCTGTTCTTAAATTGTAAATGTTTTAATTATTTAGTCCATGATCTTTTATAAGTGTCTAATAAAACTCAAAACTTTCATTTTGGTGTTTAATAATTTATTGAAAAATTTTAAAAATAATTATTCTATAATATGTAAATTTGAATTTTATGTTTAATAAAAACCATCACAAATTTTAAAATTCTATTACTAGATTTGAATTTAACATTTTTAGTACTTATTATTAGGAAAATTATCATATAAAAAAATATCAAACTATTTATAAATATAGAAAAAATTCACTATTATCACAGTCTATCGCTAATAGATAGTGAATTTTTTTTTTATATTTATAAATAGTTTGATTAACTTTTCTATATTTGAAAATCTTCGTTATTATTATTATTATTATTATTATTTTGTCTAAACATTTTTTTAGTACTTATTATTATTATAATTTATAATTGAAGCAAAAGAAATGTTTTTCTTGTTCTTGGTCAGAAAAATGATACAAAAAATAAAAATCCAAGGGCATTTGAGTCTAGCCGTTAACCCTTTTTTTTATGTCGAAAGAGAGACCTTGTCCTTGACATTGCCATTTGATGACCGTTGAAATTTCCCCAATTCACCAAATTTCAAAGTCTTCTTCTCTGCCCCCTACCCATCAAATCCATCACTCAATTTCAAACCCTCTCTGCAAAATTCCATCTTCTGCTCGAAAACCCACATGATAATCTCAAAATTAGAGATGGGTTTTCAAAAGGAAGAGAAATCAACGACGATTTTCAGAGCTTTGAAGACCCTCGTCTTCTTAATCACCATATTCATATCTCTGCTTTTCTTCTCAGCTCCAATTCTTCTCGCCATTGCCGATGCCCTTCTTCCTTCTGCTCTGCTTTCCACCCTCCTTTATCCCGATTCTCTCTCCTTCAAATCTCTCTCTTCCCATCTCCAAAATTACCATTTTGCTTCATCTCTTGTCGACATTCCACTCATCTCCATTTCCAGATCCTCCATTCTCATCTGTAAGGCATTTCTCTAGCTTAAAAAAACAGAGGATTTTGAAATTGAAGTTGAAGTCGGGATGGTTTTAACAGGACTCTGTTTTTCTTGTAGGTTTTTACAGTTTGTGCGATGGCCCGAAGCTATCTCGAGGGCCATACTTAGCGGCGGCGATGGGTTGTTCTTTGATATCACTGGTTTTTGTTTCGGTTAAAGCTGCGTTTGTGTTTGATGAGATGAGGATAAAGGGAGGAAGGGCCATGGAAATAGCTTTGTTTGGTTGTTCTCTGTTTTTTGCTGTTGCCCACATTGTTGTGGCGTACAGAGCCAGTTGCAGAGAAAGAAGGAAGCTTCGGGTTTACGAAATCGACATTGAAGCTGTAAGAATTTCTGTCTCTTGCTTGCAATTGTGTCTAATCTTGAGCTTCTACTAGTTGGTTTTAATATTTTTACTTAATCATTAGTCCTATGTTACTTGCTTTCTAATTTCTAATGTGAAGTATTATTGGGATTAAGCTGAAAATGGGGATTTAAGCTAACCCAATCTAAATTGATGAGTTACATCATCTTAATTATAACAATATTTAACATTTTCTTTCATTTGAAAGTTTGAAAAATTGTAATTTGAGAGGAAATGACTTTATGTGTTATTTCCCATCCCCACTAAATTTATATCAAACTATTTATAAATACAGATCTATTACTAATAGACATTCAAATTTTTCTATATTTATAAATAATTTGACTCATTTTTTTATATTTAAAAATAATTCTTGATTTTTTAGTATAATAAAGTGAGAGATTCGAACACGAATGTTCGTTAATACATTTTGAATGACAGTTGAGCTATGCTCGTTTTAACCAAAGTAAATTTTGTTAAAGGTCTAATGAAAGGATCAAAATATAATTTAAATTTAAAATGTATTGAATATTTCAAAATAAATAAATTATTGTTTTTAAACCCCCCATTAAGTTTTGTCTTAAAATAACTCCATTGGTTTAGTTTTAGGTTGTTATAACTTTTAGAGATGTATATGTATTAAAATACTTTTAAGTGAGGAAAAAAAAAGACTGTATTATGTAGGCAGGCATAATTTGAATAGTTCAGTACTTTTTTTTTTTTTAAGTAAAATGAATTTAATTCCAAGGAATTAATCACAAATCACAATTTAACTTTTGGAAAATTTTTAAAAATGGAAAAATAAGAGAAATTATTTACACAAAAGAGCCAAATTTGTAGATAGTCGTGATAGACACTAATACATCTTCTATCATTCACTAATAGATACTGATAGAAGTCTATTAATGTCTATCAGTACTTTTATGCTAATTTTTATAAATAGTTTGACAATGTTTCTATTGAAAAATTTTCTTAACTTTTTTATTAAAATACCATTTTGGTACTTTTACTTTAAATTTATTTAATTTTAATTAATGTACTTTAAATATCCAACTTTAGTCAATATATTTTTGATAAATCTTAAATTTAGTCGTTCAATATTAATGTTAATCAAATTTGACTAAATAAAAACAAAGATATACAATATATAAATATATTTTCAAAATGTAAAGTGAAAATGTTAATAAAGAACAAAAAAAAAAAAGAAAAAAGAAAAAAAATTAACCATAAAGACTAAATTTAAGATGGATTGAAAGTTCATAAACAAAAATGAGATATATAAAAATAGAGAAATTAAAATTAAACAAATTACAAAATATAAATACTATTTTAAACTATCTTTCTTTTACTCCTCGAAAAAAAATTACAAAAAAGAAAGTCATAATTTAACTTGGAATTTTCTGTAATGCGTCGTTCTTGCCTTATCTACAGGTTTCAGCCTGCCATAAAGGGCTCCCACGCTACAAGAAGATTGTTTTGGAAGGAAAAACTGTAGAGTAAAATTCATGGAACGAATGTTACGTCACTGACGACATGTCGGAAAAACAACAAAGAAGGGCTCGAAAGTCGACAACGAGCAAATATTGATGAGAAAGTCAACCATGTATATATATATATTCTTTAACGTACATATATTGTCTGGGAATGGATTGGCAGATTCAAATTTCAAATAATATAGTTTGGAGGGACCGAATTTAAATAATATGACTTAAGTTTGACAAATTACTTTATACAAATATAACTAAAATTATTGGCAATAGTTAGGTGCATAAGATGTCCAACTAAATTTGCAATTTGCATGATATGTATGTCCGGGCGTTAGCTCTGTATGCAATAACATTTTTTTTAAGGCAAAATTATATATATAAAAAATAGAACTTAATTTTGAACTTGTTTCATACATTCGAAGTTTGAAAATTTTTAGTGTTTGTTTGGTTGACCATTCAAATTCTATTTTATGTTTTCGAATTCACGGAGTTCAGCAAATATGTGTTTGGTAGACACTCGAATTTGATTTATGAAGACGGTTTTTAGATTATGTGATCCAAATCGTGTAAATTTTAAAAACAACATTCTTATGTTTTTGTTGTATCCAGAGTTTGAATACTTAAATCTTGTAATTCATCCACTTTTATTAATGTTGCCGCAATAATATATACACATTGTGCTATTTTTATCCTTGGAATCCGATGCAGTGAGCCTATGCACTATTAGTTCATCCTGTGAAACCTTGAACTTTAACCCTCACCTTCCCTGTTATATTTTAAACCTGTATGAATTAAAAATTATAATGTAAAAGTTAAACTTAAGCCTAATATAACCGGAACATAAAAATCATTATAGAAATGTAGCATTAAACACATAACATAATATGAGTACAGAAAATATGAAACCCTAAACCCTAAAAATTCAATTAAAAAAGTTTGAATGAGGTTAAAAATTAACATAGGTATTTTTTTCAAATTATTTTTCTTGAAAATGAAAATTTGATGTTGAACTAAACAAAACTCCCATCAATTTACTTATGAGGTGAAATGATGTGAAAATTCAATGAAATTTTTTTGAATGAAGTTACAAATTAATATATGTTATTTTTTTTCAATTTTTTTTTTTTGGAAATGAAAATTTGAATGGTGGAATGATGTGAAAACTCAATGAAAAAAGTTCAAATAAGGTTAAAAATTAATATATATATATATTATTTTTCAAATTATTTTTCTTCGAACAAAAAATTTGGATAGTGGAAGAAGCAAAACTCATATCAATTTAATTTTGAGGTGAAATGATATGAAAATTTGAATGAGGTTAAAAATTAATATATATTATTTTTTCAAATTATTTTTCTTGTAAATGAAATTTTTGGATGGTGAAGGAAGCAAAACTCACGTCAATTCAACATGAAGTGAAAATTTAATGGGAAAAGTTTAAATGAGGTTCAAAATTAATATATGTATTTATTTCAAATTCAATTTATTTTGAAAGGTAAGTTTTGGATTAAAAATTGAGAAAAAATTTAAAATGGAAAGGGTTTATAACATATATCAATGGATAAAATTGATAACATATATGGAAAAATATGAGGAACAATTTGAATTATTGCATTTTGAGGTGAAATATATTTTTTAAAAGGAAAAAAAAAACGACATCTGAAGATATATCAATGATATTTCTGCACAAAATTCGCGATAGTTGTCTGAATATCCGCGATATTTTGACTGAATATCTACAATATTTCGTGATATTTTGACGACTGCGTTGATTCTTGAACGACATGTCTCTGAAACGATATATCACGATATTTTGTGAAAAAGAACTTACCCCCTCAAATCTTTATTGGATATGCTATTTTGCCAATATATCTGCGATATATCGTCAATTTTTCACGATTTTTCAATCTCTGGTTGGAGGTGGCTGCTCAACGATAATGGGTGGAGGTGGTCGGAATTGGGTGGAAGTGGTGGTTGACGATAGAAAAAAAATAAGAAGAAAGGTAAGGAAAAAATATATGAGAAACGAAAAATAAGAAATAGTTATTAAACAAGTTCTTGTTTATGTTTCTTTTTTCCAAGAAACAAAAAAACAGAAATAGTTACCAAATACATGCGTGTTTCTAGTTCTTAAAAAAATAATAAACAGGAAACGAGAAACAAGAAACAAGAAACAATAGTTAGGAAATAGGAATGTTATCAAACAGGCCCATAGAGGCATCTTTATACTTTTTTTTTTTTTTAATTACAATTCATCTTCCATACTTTAAATATTAATGAATTTATTTGACACAAAATTGAAAGTTGATAATTATATTAAAAACTTTTTAAAGTTTAAAGATATATATAATACAAAACTCTAAATATTTAGAAATTAAAACTATAATTTAGCCTCTCTAAAAATGCAAAGTTAACATTTTAAATTTTTTTAGAAAGCGGTAAGAGAAAGGAGACATTAATATATTATAAAAACACATTAGTATTTAGTTGGTAATATATGCTTTGTCGTTTGAGTTATGCACACTTTGACACAATCAATATTTTCAAACAAAATATACTACCATGAATGATGTACCATCTTTCTTATTGTTCTTTTTTCTTAAAATAAAATTATTAATGGTGTAAACTTCAAAGTAAATGGTATTTAGGAAAAAACATAATTCTAACTACTTTTATTTTTACAATGTGTGGAGTGGAGTGAAGTGGTGATGGAACTTTAAACTTTAAGATTGATATTACAAATTTATGATTATGTCAGTTAAATTATGCTTATGAAGTATATTATAAATTACTTAAAACTGTTTTGTAGGTTAAACATACAAATTTCCACTACCACTATCACCGTTCAACAAAATAAATAGTTGTCTTTTTCAAAAAAAAAAAAAAAAAAGAAGCTAAAATAAACACAGTTCAACTAACATAATATGTGTACCAACCTCAAATTGATTCTCCCGCTCCACATATTATATAAAAAAAAAAAAAAATTACTCAACGCGTATTATATTTACTATAGCCAACAGAAAAAAGGACCTTAAGAACATGTAAATGACAAATACACAAGTGATAGAACATAGTAAATTAATAATCCTTAGAAGAATTCCTAATTTTCATTTGTGAATCCCATCTCATCCCACAACTACAAATTAAGAGTCATCATTATATTCTTTAATAAAGCTAGTAAATAATTGTAATATAAGTAAAGAAACGATTACTACATTAATTCTTTGTTTGGGTGCTTTCACCCTTCATTAAAGTGTAGGTTCTAAAGCGTCATCCTTTCTTTAATTAGTCTATTCTTCCTTTTCTGAATAAGTTTCAATCATCATATTTGAATTGTAACGCCTTTTCTTTTTTTTTTTTTACTCTCTAAAAATGTCGATTTGTGCTCAAAACTGACCCGAATCTATATATTGGATAGTAATTAGGCTAATTTATGTGGATGTTGACAAGCCAACTGTTTTTTAGTACGACAAGCCAATCTATTTGATCTTATGATATTTTGGTTAGTCAAAAATTTATATAATTTTAATATTAGTAGATGCCTCCAACAAATTTTTAACTAATTCTGCTGAAATCTCTTACTATTTATTATCACTCCTAGGTGACCATAGTAGGATTTTGAATTGTGTGCTACATTGAATAAAGGTAACCAAATTAAGTTTTGTTCAATTTTTTAGTTAGGAAGAGGTCGATATTTGAAAAAGTTAGAATTTATTTCTCCATTAAAATCAATAGGGGATCATTTCATTAATTACATCAAATAATAAAAAAATGATGAATGTTTTAAGTCCTACAAGAAAGATTTACTATTTAAACCATTATGGGTTTGGCCTAGTGGTAGTGGAAACATCCAAAAAAGTCCAAAGAGCTTAAGGGGTTGTGGATTCAATTCATGACATTCTCAGGAATCTTGATTACATTCAAGCCTCCCAAACAATTCCTAAGTGTGGTTATGAAGATTTTGAACCTTTTATCATTGAGCCATGCTCACTTTTATCGTTATTTTTTTTTTTTTGGTTAAGTTAACGATATACTATTTTTAAAAGAATATTCTTCCAAAAGAACTGACAACTTAAAACTCCAACAAGATAAAATATTCAATAAAGGAAAAGGAGTGCCTTAAATTAAAGATTAAAATTCCATTTTGAATTGTGTTGTTTAGAACTTGTTCTTTTTTTTTTTTTTAATGTATGTAGTTTAATTTGAAAGGCTCAAACTTAGTCTATTCTACTTTTAATAAATCTTATAATTAACCATACAATTATTTATAGTAAACTTTTTCAAAATAAATTTATTTTTTATTAGCCTCCTCTCTATAAAATTTGAAAACACTATATATATATATATATATATATATATATATATATAATTTTGTTTTTAAAAATGAATATCATCATTACCTATTGTTTTGTCAAATTATGTAAAAATTAACTTCAAACTAATTATTGAAAGGACTAATGTTAACATTTATTAAAGGCAAAACAAAATTTAGATATTAAAAAAAATACTTAGCTTCACTCATTTTCATGCATCTTGTGAATTACAAAAAAAAAAAATTAAAAAATATATGTACTTTTAAAAGAGTTTGTCACGTGACAACTTGTGATTGAGCACTTGAGTGGACTACACAAAGATGAAAGACACTTACTAGTAATGAAACAAATTCTAAAAGTTTTCTAATGACAGATCAAACCACAAGTTGAAAATAGAATAGTGTATACCAATTTATAGTTAGCTAAACTTAGGAATGATATTTTAATCAAAACTAAAAAAATGAAATAACAAAAAAAGAAAAATAATAAAGCAAACGAGGAACTGATTAACTGAATAATTTTATATGGTTCATCCATCATCAACAAAACTCTAAAAAAACAAATAATAATAATAACGGTCGTGAAATTTCATTCTAGTCTGGACCGTTACATGCAGTGTCTGACGTGGAAGGTGTGAATAAATTCATAATATATATAATTAGGAACCTCGGTAACATTTTCATCTGAGAGTTCCAAGGTTCTCCATCCCAGCTTTCCTTGTCGGAAAAATGCAATCTCTTATTAACATCTCTCATGCCAGCTTTGTCCTCCCCTCCGGCCACCAGCTCCGTCGTCTTGGTTCTGTCAACGGCAGTTCCAGCCAGATCAACGGTGGCGGCTTCTTTCGTTGCCGTCGCGAATCTCCATTGTCGCTTTGCCGGTCAACGTCGGTCAAGAGTTTCCCAACCTTCACATGTTCTGCTCTCCCGACCGCAGCTTCCAACTCTTTAGGTAATTACTCTTCGTTGTTTCTGTTAGCTAATTTTTTTTTCCCTCTTTTTTTTTGGTTTGGATGTCTTGATGTTTGGCATTTTTGTTCCTTTTTTTAAATTTTTTCTTCTTCAATTTTGTCTTTATTTATTTATTATTATTTTTTAAAAAAATTATCATTTTAATCCATGGGTTCAATTTTAGATTTTATATTTTTAATTTTAGTTTCTACATTTTCAATAAATTTTAAATTTAATTAATTGGATCAAAATTAATTAAATAATAAATAGTACACATAAATGTTAGTAGATAATAATTTTTTTTTAAAAAATCGACCATAAACTAGCAATGGAGATTAAATTTAAGATTTATGAAATTACAAGAATTAAAATTGAACCAGTCTTAAAATACAAGGACCAAGATGATATTTTATTCTTATTTTTTTAATTAAGTTATAAATTTAGTCTCGTATCTTTTTAAGTTCTTGTTTAATAGGTTCTAGCTTTTAAAATAATCCAGTTAAAAAAAATAATATCTACTAAGTTTTAAAATTTTAAATTGTGTGTTTAATAAGTTCTTTTAATTTTGAAAATGTCTAATATGATCTATAATATTTTTAATATTTTAAAAAATTTATAAGTTTTTTAGAAATTAAATCGACTTTTGTGTTTAATGGGATTTTTATTAGACACAAATATAAGTTAAAGAGTAAAACTTGTAATGTAACTTTATCCTTTCTGTCGTATTAAACACATCAATGAAATGCTTACGATAAATAAAATATGAAGATAATAAGTGAATTTTAAAAAGTTCCAATTTTGTCAATTGGCATAATACATCTCATCTGACCTTGATTCAAGTCTCCCAAATTGTTATTCTAAAAAACAAAATTAAATGGTAATTTTATGAAGTTGTCATTGCCAATATTTTAATAGAAACATAAGTTTGGGTTAACTTAATTTTCTTGTTTAAACTTAATTATCAAGTACTAAGTCATATCGAATGAGTAATTTTGACTTTTTAAAGAAATAATATGTTTCCAATTAATAAAGTGTGAGTCAAAACATAAAGAAATAAATTGAATTGTTAAAAGTACAAAGAAAGGAAAATTTTCTCAAATAGAAAAAATGTCAAACTATTTACAGAAAATAGCAAAAAAAAAAAAAAAAAAACACTGATAGATAGACTTCTATCAGCATCTATCAACGTCTATCACAACTATTTAAAAATTTTGTTATTTTGTGTAAATAGTTTTCCTTATTTTTCTATTTTTAAAAATCTCCCTAAAGAAATTGAAGCAAACACGAGCATCAAAGTAAACTAATAAAGACATATAATCTTTTTTAAGTTTAAATATTACTTTAATCTTTGTATTTTTTACTTTTGTTCATTTTGGTTTCTGTATTTTTAAAATATTCATTTTAGTTTTATTACACTAAAATATCACTTTTTTAAAGTAACATGAACCAAAATAATCTAAAGTTAAAGTACATGGACTAAAATAAACTAAAACAAAAACTAAAATAGTATTTAAGTCTTATTTTTATTAAATAATATATACACTTGGTCACAAACTTAGGAATTCCATTCCCCAGCTAACAGTCTAACACTAAATTTGATTTTTTTCTTTTTTGAAAATACGTGGATTGAAAATTAAACTTTTAAAATTGAGTACAATTACTATGCCAGTTGCTAGGCTGGTTTTGGCTTATGGAGAGTTTGTTGTGTTGTTTAGGTGTTAATGCAGCAGAGTTTATAGAAGCATCAAAACATGGAAATTTGGTACCGCTTTCTCGATGCATTTTTGCCGATCAACTTGACCCAATTCTTGCATATCGGTGTCTAGTCAAAGAAAATGATTGGGATGCTCCAAGCTTTCTTTTCGAGTCCGTCGACTCTAATTCTCAGGTTCATTTCTTTTCTTTTTTTCTGTTTTTACAATGCTTTTATATATATTCATTCCTTTTTCTATGATCTTAACTTCCATTCTCATTCTATGCATTGTATTTTCATATATTTTTATCACAGGGTCGTTATAGTGTAGTGGGAGCTCAGCCAACTATGGAAATAGTGGCAAAGGAGAATAAAATCACTATTTTGGATCACAAGAAAGGCCGATTAACTGAAGAATTTGTAGATGATCCATTCATGGTTCCAATCAAAATCTCAGAGCAATGGAAACCTAAATCAATTGGTGGACTTCCAGACACATTTTGTGGTAAATTTTGTCTCAATGTGTATTTTTGTTCATATAATCTACTTGTTACGGACAACGAACCTCTCAATATCTCTCCATTAGTATGATATTATCCACTTTGGGCATAAACTACTAAAATATACATTTTTGAAAATATATATCATTTTCATACCAAAATAAAATTAAAAGTAAATGGGTTGTTGCATTTATATGCTTAAAAGACTTAGCTTGATGTATTTTACACTCAAAAGTTATTATTATTGTCATATATGTGTCTTTTTGGTCTACTCAACAAGTGCTCAATGCATGTCTAACACATTTGTTGCACTAATAAGTATTCGAAACGTGTCCAACAAGTGCCGGAGTGTCCAAGTGTCGGACACGTGTTGGACACGGACACGCTAGCCAAACTAAAGTGTCCGTGCTTCTTATGTTATTAGTTAGGGGGTAAATGACTTAAGAGGGGTTTGAACTTCAGACATTCTGCTATGATACCATGTTAAATCATCAATCAGCCTAACAGCTTAAGTTGATGGGTTATGGTTAATTTAATTATATCATTGCTTTAACAGATATGTTAGTTTAATATTGATAGATAATTACCACTTGTGGTGTTGGTGTACGAATAGGTGGATGGGTAGGTTATTTCTCGTACGATACAATGCGATATGTGGAGAACAAAAAACTACCATTCTCAGGAGCTCCAAAGGATGACAGAAATCTTGCTGACTTTCATCTAGGTCTCTATGATGAGGTTGTTGTGTTTGATCATGTTGAAAAGGTGCATATTTCTTTCTTCATAACACATATACCAATTTTCATATGCTACTCACTATGATTATAGACATTTGCATTTATTTGATGTCTATTCATAAATGTAAGTTATTGATGTGAATGAAGTTGCTCTACTCTATTGCTGATTTGAAGTTTTGAAAAATCAGAAAGTCTATGTAATACTTTGGGTGGAGCTTGATGGATATTTGTCAGTGGAGAATGCTTATGAAGATGGAGTAAAACGTTTGGACATTCTGGCAAAGAAATTTCAAGATGGTGACCAGTGAGTATATATTGTGCTTTCATTTTAAATTGACTGTTGGAAAACTTAACATCAATTGATTTGAACTTTAATTGTCAGTCCAAGGCTGAGTTCAGGTTTTGTCAACTTGAATACTCGTCAATTTGGTCCGTCCTTAAAGAAATCAAACATGACTAGTGACTCATACAAAGAGGCCGTGCTTCGGGCAAAAGAACATATTCTTGCAGGAGATATTTTCCAGATAGTTCTAAGTCAGCGTTTCGAGTATCGAACTTTTGCCAATCCTTTTGAAATTTATAGAGCGTTGAGAATTGTCAATCCGAGTCCGTATATGGCTTACTTGCAAGTAAAGTTATCTCTTACTTTCGAACTATAATGACGGTTTCTCCTAAATAGTTTACAAATTAAATTCAAACATGTTCTTACCAAGCTGTTTTTTTTTCTTTCATGTTGCTCATGTTATACATTCTTGTCCAGGCTAGAGGTTGCACATTGGTTGGTTCTAGTCCTGAAATTCTTACTCGTGTCAAAAAGGTACAACTTGTTGTTTTTTATTAAGCTGTTTAGTATGAAATATTATAACAACAAATCATTTTTTCTATAGAATAAGATTGTAAATCGACCATTGGCTGGAACTGTTCGACGAGGGAAGACAGAGAAAGAAGATGAAATGTTGGAAAAGCAGTTACTGAGTGATGCAAAACAGTGTGCAGAACACATTATGTTGGTTGATTTGGCTCGGAATGACGTTGGCAAGGTTTCATTTTATTATTCAAAGTTGACTTTTATGACTTCTTTTGAATCACTTTTATTCATCATTAAAATGTTTTGAGAATGAGGTGATATGAAATAAGGAAGAAGAAGAAAAAAATTGGGTTTTTAAAGTTCATTTATAATTATGAAAACCAAATGGAAGCTTATCTCATTTCCATTCATCATCTTATATTTCATTACACTAATTTCGGTGTTAGTAACATAAATTGGTGATGGTGATGTAGGTCTCGAAAAATAGCTCGGTGAAGGTAGAAAAACTTATGAATATTGAGCGATATTCACACGTAATGCACATAAGCTCCACGGTAAGAATATGGTACCTTCCCATGTAGATGAGAGAAGGGAACAACAAATTGCACATTAAAGTGATGCAACTATGATTCCTTTGTGTAGGTAACAGGAGAGTTACAAGACCATCTAACTAGCTGGGATGCCTTGCAAGCTGCATTACCTGTCGGAACCGTTAGCGGAGCACCCAAGGTTTCTTGCTTATACTTTTCTATTACTGTTTGTTTTACACGTTTTAGAAACCATTATAGGTTGGCCTAGTGGTGTCATTGAGTCAGAGTAGAGAGTTTAAAGAGAATGAGTTCAAACTATGGTAGCATTATCTACCTAAAGATTTAATATATCACGATTTTTGTTTGGCAACTGAGGTGTTGTAGGAACACCCTAGTGATCCTTGCTTACGTTTATCGCCTTATCTATCATTGTTATATAGGTAAAGGCCATGGAGTTGATTGATGAATTGGAGACAACAAGACGAGGCCCATATAGTGGTGGATTCGGTACCGTGTCTTTTAATGGTGATATGGACATAGCACTCGCTCTTCGAACTATCGTATTTCCAACATCAGCTCATTACGACACTATGTACTCGTACAAGGATGTGAACCAGCGTCGGGAATGGATTGCTCATCTTCAAGCTGGTGCTGGGATAGTGGCTGATAGTAGTCCTGATGATGAACACCAAGAATGCCAAAACAAAGCTGCTGCTCTTGCTCGTGCCATTGCCTTGGCAGAGTCTGCTTTTGTTAATAAGTGATCATCCTTGAGCTTGCTCTCTTCTAATTACCGAAAGAATTTTGGTATAAGAGATAGTAAATAAAGTGGTTCTTTATGCAACAAAGCCATAATCATAATTATGTTCTAAAACAGAGTTTGAAGTGATCCTAAACTTTTTTATACTAGCAATCTCAACCTCTGTACAATTATTCAAACTATTACAAACAAGCTTATCCTTCCAACTACAGTAAGGAAGATCAAACCTGTTCAGTTCATTATATTTGTATTTCTTTCCCGGCACAAAAACTTATATCATTTTGTTAATTTACTGATGTGATCAAACTTCAGAATAGAACTGTAAAAGGATTTTAAGTTTTTGCACAACTTTTTTATATTTCTTGCATAAAAGGGGGATAAAAATATATGGCATTGCATATCTATCTCATCAATACCTGATTTATCTAAGAAAAATCCTAACTCGAGTGAGATAACGACATATGTCTACTAAAAATCATTAACAAAATACAATTTCAGGACATGGTTTTGCAGAAGCTAATGATCAGTGAGGCTTGACAGCTTGGTCATCTTTGCCAATGTATTATGCTCATAAGCCCTAGGAAAAAATTTCTCTTGCAAGGCATAGTTGGGAAACAACATCACTGATATTCATTCTTTGACTAGGCATTTGGGCAGAACATCCAACTCCAATGCTGAAAATGGAAAACAAGCAGTCTTTAATTCTGAGAGATTGATTAGCCTGAAACATAAGATTTTCGTTTTCTGTTCCCTCTAGTTCTTGAAGGCTCAATGTTGGATCCGCCATTTGTTCTAACCGATCAGCTAAAGCCTCAAGAACGTGGTTGTTCGTAAGCATGTTATTATTGTTGCCTATTCCATTCAGTGCCTGAAGGCCCATTGTTGGATCTGCTATTTCTTGTACCCTTTCAGGTAAGGCTGTATGAACATAGTTGTTCAAGGTTAAGCCGTCTTTGAACATATTATCAGTTGGACTCTTTCCAGTGAACATCTCCAACAATAGGATGCCATAACTGTACACATCGCCATCTGTCGAAACCTTGCTTCCCATGGCATACTCTACATTTGTTGAGGGACAGTTGAAGAAAGAGTTAGTATTGAACTAGTCTTTTACAGAAAACCTACTAAACTTTCTGAAAGAAAATAAATTTGAATGTTATTTGGACCCGAGGAATTGAATGTTAAAAATAGTTTTGTGCATGGACTTTGAATCTAAGGATTTAGTAGAGTTGATGTAGTAGTGCAAGAAACAATGAAAGCAAGCAGAGCCAAAATATGCAAGATCCAAGTTACCTGGAGGAGCATATCCAATCGTGCCTCGTATGCCAATGGATCCGCTTTCGGTTGATCTGTTCTGGAAGGAAGTTCCAGCCATAAATTTTGCCAATCCAAAATCTCCAACATGAGCAGTCATGTTAGCATCCAAAAGAACATTGCTTGGCTTTAAGTCACAGTGAGCTATTGGCATGGGGCTACCATTATGCAGATAATCCAGAGCACTAGCCACATCAATGGCAATATCTAGCCTTTGCATAATATTTAAATGCCTCTTCTCCCCTTCCTGGTTCAAATTATCAACTGGATGCAACCACTTCTCTAGGCTCCCATTAACCATGAAATCAAATACCAATGCCATAAAATCGTTTCCTTGAAAATCGACTCCTGAGCAAGCAGAAAGAATTCGGACAAGATTGCGATGTCTAATGTTTTTAAGGGCTTCACATTCTGCTAGAAAACTCTTTGAAGCTCCCCTATGTTGAAGGTTGAACACTTTAACTGCAACAGCACTTTCATCTTGACTAAGAATTCCTTTATAGACGGACCCATAACCACCAACTCCAATTAGATTGTTGGGAGAAAACTCATTGGTGGCCTTAAGGAGGTCATTATAAGACACAACAAAATAGGAAGCCTTCAGTGATGGATTCAAATCCGACTTATTTCTTTTCTTCCTTGACCAGAAAAAGAGCAGACAACAGATAACCAGAAGGCTTCCCATCAATCCACCAGCAACTGAGATAATTACTTTCAGTTTGGTAGTTAAGTTCTGCTTTCTGGGATTATCCAAACTGCACGGTGGTAGATTTAATTCATGTATACCATTGCAAAGTTGCTTATTTCCAAGAATGGAAAACGCAGTTGTATTTTTGAACACTCCTTGAGTTGGAACTTCACCTTCCAAATTGTTGAAAGATAAATTTAAATAGCTCAGAACTTTAAACTCCTGCAAATAAGATGGAATTTGGCCTGACAAATTGTTGCGAGAAAGGTCGAGTTTTTCGATACCTCTCAAAGAGCTCAAAGACTGAGGTATAGGGCCCTCAAGGAAATTTCCATCCAAGTATAGATCTTCTAAGCTCGTGCAAGCACTGAGAGTAGAGGGAATAACCCCAGTTAACATGTTATCAGAAATATGCAAATAGCCAAGGTTTACCAACTTGCCCACTTCCAATGGAATGGAGCCAGTCAAATAATTCTCAGACAGATCTAGAGCAATTGATAAAGATGATATACTCAACAATTCTTTTGGTATTGCACCAGATAGTTGGTTCTGAGAGAGTGCCAGCATTATCAAATTTCGGATTTCTCCTAGACTTGGTGGTATTGCTCCAGTTAAGTTGTTTAGCCTCAGATTGCATCTCCCAAGTGCAGACAAGTTTCCAAGAGATTGGGGGATTGCCCCTGAGAGTTTGTTTCCATTTAAAAACAAATCATTAAGTTTTTTTAGTTTGCCTAGTGAGCTTGGTATAGAACCAGTCAATTGGTTTGTCTCCATTCCTAATGCCCCTAATTGGAAGAGATTGCCAATCTCAGTTGGAATTGTTCCATGAATATGATTCCTACCAAATCCTATGATCGTAAGCTTTGTAGAGAAGTTGCTTATATACTCTGGTAGTGCCCCACCAAAATCGTTGTCGCTGATGACTACAGAACTCAAATTTGAGCAATTAACAAGAGAAAACAGAAAATTCAAGTCATCAACATTCCCATGTCCAAGATTGTTTTCACCTATTCCAAAAACCCGTAGATGCCTTGAGCTTGCCATGCTAGGCATCTTCCCAGAAAACATGTTTTTTGAGATGGCGAACTCCACTAGTTTTGAGGCATTGGATAGTGTAAAAGGAATTGGTCCACTGAATTGATTGGTGTGGATTTTTAGAACCTGAAGGTTTGGGAAGATGAAGCCTAAATCTGTGGGAAGCCTACCTTCAAGCTGGTTTACAGGTAGTGAAAGCATTCTTATAGATGAAATATTGTAGATTGAGGAAGGGATAGTACCTGTCAGCTTGTTTGCCCCAATAGCAAGAGCTACCAAATTTCTCAGCTGCCCAAAACTACTTGGAATACTGCCATGGAAGTTATTCAAGCTAGCCCATAAACCCCAGAGAGATGACAAATTTCCAAATGTTTCAGGTATTTCTCCAAACAGTTGATTGGAAGACAACTCAAATACTTCAAGCTTGGTTAACAACCCAAGTTCCATTGGCAGCATGCCAGTTAGATTGTTGCTTAACAATCCAATGTATTGAAGCTCTGAGCAATTTGATATGGCTGTGGGAATCTCCCCTACAAAATAGTTGTTGTCCAAGTCCAATTCTTGCAGCCTGCTCAAGCTACCTATCTCTTGTGGAATTTCCCCCCCAAAGCTATTGTTATGGAGGCTTAATGTTGTAAGGAAGCTCAAGTTCCCTATAGAAGGTGATAATTGACCAATGAATTGATAAGAGGGAAGATTTAACTCAGTAACTCTCTGTTGTGGACTGCATTTAACACCTTCCCAGTTGCAGAAATGAACAGATTCATTCCAGGAGGTGAACAAGCCTAATGGGTCAACAGTTATCTCAGATTTGAAAGAAAGCAATGCAAGCCTGTCTGTGTCATTTCCTCCAAGAGCTGCTAAGGGTAAAGGAAGGCTGAGTAAAAGAAAAGACATTACAAACAGCCCAAATTTGCAGCATTTCATACAATGGGGATTACTTCCACACTCCATAATAAGGATTAAGCTTCTGTGAATGAAAGTTCAAGAGAGTGATGGGAGTTTACCAGAGCCAGCAACAATCTGGTTCTTTGGAAATTCAGAGTATGAGGGATTTTGACATTCTTCTTCTGGGATTGGCTTTTTCTTGCATTGAGAAGTGTGATTCTGTTTCCCCCATTTATCAAGAATAGAAAACAAGAATCAATGACCTTTAGGATCATGTTGAGTTGAAGCCGAAAACTTGGAATTTATAATGATGTAGGCCAAAGGATTATGCTGAAGACTAAAAAAGTACTAATTTAATGCGATCCATGATTTTGTTGTTTTTAATTTAATAATTTAAGGGAAATTAGCTAATCACGAAAAAAAAATATATAATATTGAAATTTTTTACCGTCTATCAACAATAGACCGCGATAGAATTCTATTGTAGTCTATCGCTTAAATTTTTCTATATTCGTAAATAGTTTTATTCATTTTTTACTTTTGAAAATGGTTGAAATGTTTTTTTTTTTTAAAAAAAGATATTAATTAGAAGAAATTAGGGATCCTAATCTGCACACTGTTATTATTTATAATTGTTATATATCAGGCCACGTTCAATTAACATAATTAAAAAATTTAAACAATTTTAATATATATTGACTTTTGCAAGAAAAATTTGGGGATCATTTTTGTATTTAAAAATGATATCAAGAACTATAACATTCAAATGTCAATGCATGCAATTATTGTTATTATCTTTTTAATTTAAAATTTTAATTATTATATTTCCTTTTTCTTTCTCCAGCGAAGCTTGCTAGCCTATCAAATCTCAACGTTCTTTGAACATGGAAGTAATCATCAGTGTTTTGTTTCGTGTAAAATACTTTTAAAAGAACTCCAATATAGATTTAGTTTCAATTTGTTCTCAATTAATTTTCAACACTTTATTATAATCTCTATAATTTAGTTAAGTCTTTTAAAATGTTTATGCTATTCAAGCCATTAACAATTTCTTAACAAAACACAATTCTATAATGTTGCATTTTAATATTTGAGCTGTTTTCAAATATAAAAAAATGAGTTAAATTATTTACAAATATAGAAAAATTTTATTGTCTATCAACGATAGACTGTGATAGAATTCTATCGCGTTCTATTGCTGATAGACAGTGAAATTTTTTTAATATTTATAAATAGTTTGATATTTTTTCTGTTCATAGTAATTTTCCTTAATATTTACTATTTAAATGAGATAATAAATTTTGAGATTTTAAATCAAATTTAGTATTTGTATATATTTTTGTTAATCGAATGTTAAAACTTGTGTATTAAATTTCTAGCTCCAAAATTTTAGTATAAATACATCTCTTACCAGTTACCACACTCTCAAACATAGTTCAACCAATACAAGATCTTTAGTATCCTCTCCCCTCTACTTTTTCATATTCCTTTCATTTGCTCTTCAAGAGAAATTGACCAAAAGAGGAGTGTTATTTGTTGTGGAGCTTTGAACTCAATCTTTCAATGTAGAACGATTTGAGCTACACAATGTTTCAATCGAGTTGTATTCTAAAGAGAACATGTTAGAGAATATTTCTTGCACCAAGTGGTTGGATATAGAGAAATACAAATACATAGCATAAATGGCTGGAATCTTCTTAAAGAGAACTAGATACACAAGTCTCAACTTAATTTTTTACGAGTTTGTTTCTCGATATGTACTTAAATTTCTGCTCTTATTTGTAATTTCCTCACCACATAACAACAACGAAAAAACATGTCACACGAGAAAACAAAAAACAATTCAAACTATAGGACTACAATTAAAGTTTGAAAATTAGAGACTCATCTACATATGTAAGAGAGAAGCTGAGGGTATTCAACCTATTAATGGTATGAAGTAAAGGTTAATTAGCATTTTGGGATAAGAACAGAGTTGTAGCAAAGGACCATAGGTTATATACTTGAATATATTTATACAAAAATAAACAACCATGAATAATTTAATATGCCTAAATTGACCCGCCATTAAGTTTGATAGCATATTTCAGACAAAGATGCCTAAGCAGCAAGCAATTGACTTTAGTTGTAATTGTTAGTTTGTCCTCTTGTTCAACAGAGGGACTAACATGAATGTTAGGCCCCACCTAAGAATTTTGGTATAATAATGGAATGTAAAATGTAAACAAAAGTGGCTTTGTGTTCAACAATGCCATTATGTTCATGTTCTCATACTCTTCTTCATCGTCTTTGATTAGCTATATATTTATATGGTTTAATTCTTGTTTTCGTTCTTCAACTTTCAAATTTGTTTTATTTTGATTGTCCTTGAACTTTAAAGAACTAATCATTTTGATTGTTATCTTTATTTTGTTTTTAACAAATTTTTGACAAAATTTTGAATATGTGTACTAACATTGTTAATATGAGCATGATTTCACGCTGTTATAAGTTATATAAAAACATTTGTCAAGTGAATATTAGATGAAAATAAAATATAACAAAGACCAAAATGATTATTTTTAAAGTTCAAACACTAAAATAGACATTTGAAAGCTTTGAGACCAAAATATAACAACTCTACAAATTTTGTTGGATTTTGACAAAATATTAGAAATGCAATTGTCCCACATTGGAAAGTTTCAAGAAAGTGATAGACTTCAAGCACTATAAAAGAAGTTTATGTTTTTTGTTTCAAATCGTCTCAGTTAAAAACATTTTAAGCTTAGGTGTGCTAACTCTCGTTAAATTCTCTTTTGTATTCTCTAGTTTGAGAGTGAGATTAAAGGGTGTGAGTAGCATAAAAGCTTTGAGAGAATGCTTTTGTAATTGCGGTTGAAAGAGAGAATTATTCTATGTGATTGTAATAATTTTTCATATAGTGGATTTTCTGGTTCGTAGTTTTTTCTCCAATTTGGAGTTCTTCTACGTTAGTTCTTGTGTTTTTAGTTTTATTGTTTTATTTTAACTTCTCATATTTTTCTGCTTATCCCTATGATAACAGTAGGAGGTATTTCCCAACAAATTTAGGAATCAAAATGAGAAAAAAAATCCTTTAGCATCAAACCAAAGAAAATTAGGATACCAACACTTAACTGATTTGAATTTGAAATGAAACTAGAAGGAACTTAAATCCTTGAGTTCATTCTTCTAAGTATCTGAATTTGCAAGCAAAAGGGAAAGCAGATGGGGCACTACTTATAAATTAAGTTGCCATTTCCCTTTCTTTTTTAGTTTAAAGAAAATGAAATTTGATTTGTATATGACCCATTTGTAGGTTTTATATTGTTTTGAAAGATTGTGGTACTAAAAGCTTATTAATATTGTAGTTTGCAAACATATTTACCAACATAGATTCTATGTTTCTATAGTATTGCTATATACAAAATATGTATTTTTGTTTACTCTGTTAGTATCTGTAATTGTACGTAGCTTGTAATCTATTTTCTAATGTACGGCAATTTCTTATATACATTGTATTTCTCCCAATAAAAATAAAAGAAAATTTTAGTATTTGAAGAAAATTTTAACAATTGGGTTCTTATTTGCTTCTTCTCGAGTAGCTGCAGATATAAAACTTTAAAGATAATTCGTGCTTAGCTTGAAGCAATTTTAAGTTAGTGATCAATCGAGAAACTTTTCTATGAAACTAAAGATAAAACATGTCAAATAGCTCTATGTAAGTTTGTAAAAATAGTCTTCGAACCTTGAAAGAAACTCAAAACATTAGGTAATCAAGTCATTTGAGAATTTTAAGGCTAGGTGACAGTTTAGATTTTGAATCCTGATATGATATTAAGTACTTGAAAAGTCATTTTAAATAAGTTCTTAAATATGTGTAGGATGTTACAACGTGTAAGCTCGTAATTACATCATCTTTTGATATGTCTTGCAAAAAAAAAAAAACATGAAAATGTAAGTAGGGGTATTATTGATGTAATTGTTTCTACCATCACCATCAGTTTTAAGAAAATTGGTCAAAAGAGCAAAGTAATTGAAGTGTAAATTAAACAAACACCTGAATTTGCAGATATGAAGAAGATGGAGAGGATGACAAAGAAACACCTAAAGCTCTTATCCATTGATTCACTTTTTAGTTTATGGATACTTGGTGACAAGACAAGCAAGAGCTAAAGTGCAGTTCATGGTATCTGCATTTCTTTCTCTGCACCAAAGAAAATAAAATTTGTTGGTTTATTGACATGACAAAACTTCATGACAGAACAGGAAAAGGACCAAGTTTTTGTATCATTTTCAATCTATACTATTGCATATCTATCATCTATGCACTGATTTATCTAAAAACAATCCTAGATTCGAACAAGACAACGTAAATCGACTAAAAGAAAACGAACAAAGTACAATCTCACAACACGGTTTTGCACAAGCTAGTGATCAGTGAGGCTTGTCATCTTGCTAATCCTTTTTCCAATGTATTATGTTCTTACAACCAAGCCCCTATGAAAAATTTCTCTTGCAAGGCGAAGATGGGCAGCAGCATCACTTATATTCATTCTCTGACTGGGTGCTTGAGCAGAACAGGCAACTCCTATGCTGAAAATGGAAAACAAGCACTCTCTAATTCTAAGAGATTGATCAGCCTGCATCGTAGCATCATTGTTACTTGTTTCCTCTAGTTCTTGAAGGCTCATTGTTGGATCTGCTATAAGTTCTACCTGGTCCGGTAAAGCGGTAAGAACGTAGTTGTTCAAGGTTAAGCCATCATTGAACATATCATCAGTTGGCCTCTTTCCAGTGAACATCTCCAACAATAGGATGCCATAACTATACACATCTCCAAATGTAGAAACTTTGTTTCCCATAGCATACTCTACATTTGTTCATGGACAGTTGAAGAAAGAGTTAGTATTTAAAACCAGTTCTTCATAGAAAATGTACACATATTTGCTGAAAATAAATAGATTTTAATCTTATCTAGTCCTCAAAAAGAGTTTTGAGCATTATCTACTGCTTAAGCTAGGTTGTTGAGCAGTGGCAGGAACCATGAAAGCAAGCAAAATTTTAAATATGTTAGATTGGTTTGAAGTACTCTAACCAAAGTATTCACATGAACAAGAAGAGAAGCACATGGATTTTCATTTTTTTTTCTCTTTGAAGTGTGATTTTTGTTTGTGTGGAAGATTAGATACTGACTCAAAAGTGCATAATATCATGTGGGAAAAAAACCAAAGTCACCTGGAGGTGCATATCCAATAGAGCCTCTGATACCGATGGACCCGGTTTCGGTTGATCTGTTTTCGAAGGAAGTTTCAGCCATAATTTTTGCTAGTCCAAAATCTCCAAGGTGAGCAGTCATGTTAACGTCCAAAAGAACATTGCTAGGCTTCAAGTCACAATGAACTATTGGTATGTGGCTACCATTATGCAGATAATCCAGAGCACTAGCCACATCAATGGCAATATTTAGCCTTTGCTTGATATTTAAATGTCTTTGGTCCTCTTCCTGGTTTAAATTACCATCTGGATGTAGCCAATTCTCTAGGCTCCCATTCACCATGAAATCATAAACCAAAGCTAGAAAATCATTTCCTTGAAAATCGAAACCCGAACACGCTGAAAGAATCTTGACGAGGTTTCGATGTCTAAGGTTTCGAAGGGCTTCGCATTCTGCCAGAAAACTCTTTGATGCTCTTCTATGATGAAGATTGAACACTTTAATTGCAACAACACTTTCATCCTGACTGAGAGTTCCTCTATAGACAGATCCATAACCACCAACTCCAATTAGATTGTTGGGAGAAAACTCATTGGTGGCTTTGAGAATGTCATTATAAGATACAACAAGACAGGAAACTCTTGGTAATGGATTTGAATCCAGCTTATTCTTTTTCTTCCTTGACCAGAAAAGAAACACAATACAGAAGACCAGAAGACTTCCCACCAATCCACCAGCGACAGAGATGATTACTTTCACTGTCATAGTTGGTTTCTGCTTTGTGGGGCTTTGAAAACTGCATCTTGAAAGATTCAATTCATGTATACCACCGCAAAGCTTCTTGTTTCCAATAATGGAGAAGGCAGTTGCATTTTTGAACACTCCTTGTGTAGGAACTTCACCTTCCAGATTGTTGAAAGATAAATTCAAGTAGTTCAAGAAGATAAAATCTTGAAAATAGGATGGAATTTGGCCGGATAGATTGTTGCGAGAGAGGTCGAGTTCTTCGATACCTTTCAAAGAACTCAAAGACTGAGGTATAGGACCCTCAAGAAAATTTCCACCCAAGTTTAGATCTACTAAGCTTATGCAATCACTGAGAGTAGAGGGAATGTCCCCAGTTAACATGTTGTCAGAAATATGCAAATAGCCAAGGTTGATTAACTTGCCTACTTCAAAAGGAATGGAGCCAGTCAAATAATTTTCAGAGAGATCTAAACCAATTGATAAAGATGATATACTCAACAACCCTTTTGGTATTGTACCAGTTAGATGGTTCTGAGAAAGTGCCAGCATCAGCAAATTATGAATCTCTGCAAGACTAGATGGAATGGCACCTGTCAAGTTGTTTAACCTCAGATTACATCTCCCTAGAGAAGAAAAATTTCCAAGAGAGTAGGGGATTGTCCCTGAGAGTTTGTTCATATTCAAAAACAAATCACTCAGTTTTTTTAGTTTCCCAAGTGAACTTGGTATGGGACCAGTCAGTTGGTTGCTCTCCAGACCTAATGCTGCCAATCCAATGAGATTCCCAATCTCAGTTGGAATGGTTCCATGAATATAATTTCTTCCAAATCCAATAATCCTCAGCTCTGTAGAGAAGTTGCTTATATATTCTGGAAGCACCCCACCAAAATTGTTGTCACTGCTGGATAGAATAGTCAAATTGGTGCAGTTGACAAGAGAAGATAGAAAATTCAAGTCATCAACATCCCTAAATCCAAGATTGTTTTCAAAAAGTTCAAGTTCCTCAAGATCCCGCATGTTTGCCAGGCTAGGCACTTTCCCTGAAAACATATTTCTTGAGATGGCAAACACTACAAGTTTTGAGGCATTAGATAGTGTAAAAGGAAGTGATCCACTGAATTGATTGGTATGGATTCTAAGGATCTGAAGATCTGGGAAGATGAGGCCTAAATCTGTGGGAAGGCTACCCTCAAGCTGGTTTACAGGAAGTGAAAAGATTCTTATGGATGAAAGATTGTAGATTGAAGAAGGAATAGTGCCTGTCAGATTGTTTGCCCCAATAGAAAGAACTGTCAAATTTTTCAACTGCCCAAAACTAGTAGGAATACTGCCACGGAAATTATTCAAGGTGGCCCAGAAGCCCCAGAGAGATGACAGATTTCCAAGTGATTCAGGTATTTCTCCAAACAGTTTGTTGGAAGTCAAATCAATTTCTTCAAGCTTGGCCAACGATCCAAATTCCTTTGGCAGTAAGCCAGTGAGATTGTTCCTAAAGAATCCAATGTATTGAAGCTCTGAGCAGTTTGATATAATGATGGGAATCTCCCCTACAAAATAGTTGCTGTCCAAGTTCAAGATTTGCAGCTTGCTCAAGCTACCTATCTCTTGTGGAATTTCTCCCCCAAAGCTATTGTTTTGGAGGTTTAATGTTGTAAGGAAGCTCAAGTTCCCTATAGAAGGTGATAATTGACCAACGAATTGATAAGAGGGAAGATTTAACTCAGTAACTCTTTGTTGTGGACTGCATTTAACACCTTCCCAGTTGCAGAAATGAACAGATGCATTCCAGGAGGTGAACAAGCCAAATGGGTCAACAGTTATCTCAGACTTGAAAGATAGCAATGCAAGCCTGTCTGTGTCATTTCCTCCAAGAGCTGCTGAGTGTAAAGGAAGACTGAGTAGAAGAAAAGACATTACAAACAGCCCAAATTTGCAGCATCTCTTACAATGGGGATTACTTCCACACTCCATAATAAGGATTAAGCTGGTGCTTTGGAAGTTTGGAAGTTCAAGAGAATGATGACAGTTTACTATAGAGCTAGCAACAATCTGGTGCTTTGGAAGTTTGGAAGGGAACTTAAGGATTTTATAAGAGAATTGCAGAAGAACCAGTAGAATATGAGGGATTTGGTATTCTTTGTTCTGGGGTCTGTTTTTTTCTTGCTTTGAATGGCTGGTCCTGCTCCCCATTTATCAACAATAGAAAAAAACCTTATATTAGTGTTGAGTTTGGAATTTTTGATGATGTAGGCAAACAGATCACATTGAAAACTTAATGATACGTTGAATTGAAAGGTTGGATACAAAAGACATTGGTTGATTTGATTGGAATGTTTTATAGCAACAAACAAGACCAAAAGAGATTGAATACTTAATAGTATATTGAATTCAACTATATGATTTGTGAAAGAAACATCTTTGGATTTGAAGACTCCCAAAAGATATTGAAAAAAATAGTAATTGAAAAAATAGAAAACAAAATGTAAAGTAGGATTCTAATCCTATTCACCTTGTTCACAATGGTATGATATCATCCACTTTTAACCTAAAATCTTGTGGCTTTACTTTTGGAACCACCCAAAAGGCTTTAACACTCCTAACAATCCTTCTCTCGAACAAAGTACCACTTTTGAGCCTCTCTTCGAACAAATCCATCCACTCCCAACCATGAGAGCTTGCTCTAAATTCCTAAGTAACTCTAGTTCATTCCGAGTCAACATCCAAATGGAGCACGTGATTGCACTTGCTCTTAACAAAGGTTGGGAGACCTCAAGGCTACTCAGATAGAGCACTAACGAAGCTCACTAAATTTCTTTGTTCAAAATTTAAGGATTTCACACACAACTAATTAACCTTATTTCATGGAAACATATCATTCTCGGTTTCTTTTCTTAACTATGGTTAGCTTAAAAAAATATTTGGCCGACTTACATATTCAATTAATCTTAAAATGATCTATTTTGTACTTTTTATATACATTGACTTTTTTGGTTGAAATGAATGGTTACTTCTTAGAATATTAAATGTTTTTTTTAATGTAAAAATGGAATATAAAGTTGAAGACAAGAAGTTGACTATTCCAATTTTTTTTGGGCGAGATGAAACCTCTTACATTTCCATTTTCAACGTTGTATGATCTTATCTATCTTAGTTTTATGTTAAAATGAGTATCGTTCAACTGACATATTGTTTATACTATTTGTTATGAGTCACTTTTGGACCAAAAAGAAAAAACTATTAAGGATAAAATTGAAACAATGATAAACAAGAAGTGTAAGAAATGGGCCACTAAGCCAAGAGAGAAAAGAAAAAAACTAGAAAAGGGAGAGACGTTGGGTCAAAAGGCCCAACTTGCCCCACCTCGGCCTCGGCCATTTGGCCCAATGACCTCCTCAACCAAGGTTAAGGCAACCCACCTCGGCCTTGGACCAAAAGTTACGAGCTTGGAAAGACTGGCGGTAAAGGGTAAAAATTGGAAGAGAGATCATCAAGTGAGGACCAGGGGAGATGGAAAATGGGCTAATGGGCCAAGGGAGGATAGGACCGGGAAAAGGTGAAGGGCTGACCCCACCATATCCAGGACGACCCACTTTTTGTGGGCCAAGGTACAAGCCCCCTGTGGCTAAAGTTGCATTCCCTAATCCTACTTGGCTTCAAACAAAACTCTATCTGGATTTGGAAATCATAGCACACCCCATTATAAATAAGAGGTCATGGCACACCTAAAGGTAAGCCCTTCTCCATACTTCTTGCTTGACCCTTTGCTAAATACTAGCTTTAGCATCAAAGGTCTGTGGCAGGCACCAGAAGGTCATGCGAGTTTACTTGTCCGAATTTTGTCATCAACACTATCAATTTTGAAGTTAGCGCTTCGAATCTCCCACCTACATATTATCAAAGAAACAAAAACTACCCTAGTTTTATAATCTTACATGAGTCAAGTTATCTTTTATAATTTATTTTTGGAAAATTACTATAAACAGAAAAAATATCAAACTATTTACAAATATAGAAAAATTTTACTATCTATCAGCGAACCGCAATAAATTGACTCATTTTTCTATATTCGAAAACAATTCTTTATTTTTTAAAAACAAGAAACATTCCACATAGAATTATTTAGACAAAAAACCAAAGATTTTCCAACGTATTGCCAAAGATTCATCAACGTAATGCAATCTAGAGTGCCTTAATTTTAATATTTTATATGAGTCAAAATTCATTTCAATGAGCTTATTGTTTAATTTATTGCCCTCTCAATTTGATTATGTGTATATGGAAAATTTTCTACCAAGTATGAGGTATATATATAGTGGATGATGCCAGCGAGCGACAACAGGCTAGCGGTGGGCTCAGAAGGGAGAGAGAAGTGTAAGAAAGAAGATACAAAAATAAAAAAAATAAAAAAAAATTTATTTAAAGGAAATTTAATTTTTATTTTTCTTTTAACTTTTTGTAAAGGTATTGGATAGTAATTAACGTATGAATCTCACACTCTAAGATCAAGGCACAATCAAACACAAACTCAATCAAAGGAATTAAGACAAGAAAAAAGAAGAAAAAAAAAACTAACCAAATACATAAAAAGGCACACTCAACTCAAGAAAAATGGTCACACAGAGGTGAACCTTGAGTCTCCTCAATAGAAGTCCCAAGCCACTGAGAACAACAAAGAAGAACTTTAGACCACACAACCTGATTAACCACTTGAAGAGGACACAAGGTAGCTCCATGGACACAAAGAATACGCTTGTGCCAAATATGATAGATAACAGCACACCAAACAACTCTCTATACCTTACGCCACAAACGATTACCCCCACTGAAGTGACAAATTTAATTGAACTTTGTATGCCAATGAGAAATTTTGTGGGAACATCCTCTCCACTAGAGTATATCCCTCCATTTAGCCTGACTAAAAGGACAATCAAAAAATAAATGGTCCCTAGTCTCAACTCCACTATGCACATAACACATACACTATGACCTCATAACACCACTTGTTGATATAATCACGTATTTGTAACAAATTCTAGACAGCAAGCCAAGCAATGAAAACACTCCTGAGCAACAAGGGAGTCAGGTCATACGATCCTCCCTTCCAACCTCAACCACTATTGATTATACTTGCTCGAAGAGATCTACCAGCTCTCTAGGTTTAGAAGCCCAACTTCACGTCTCATCAATGTAGAGGAAATCACTAACCTTAGCATGCAGGGAACTATTTGCATCCGATATAACCACAGTACTAAATTGTTGTTGAATGAGATCTCTTTCTAACTAAGGGTCAAACCAAACCGAATAACGACGACCATCTCTAATAGAGAATCGAACCAAGGGTTGCAAACTGTCTCGAACACGAAAAATAATCTACTAACACCAAGATGAAGATCTAAGGAACTAACCACCTAAATACTCCGACAACACAAGATATAGGCCTCCACCCAGCCAACCCACAAGGAACCAGAACGAATCAAAATGAGCCATAACAGCTTCATGACCGTAGCATCATTCCAAGAAGGAACATAGCAGATACCAAGACCACCCTCGCAACAACTAAGCAACTTTTACCCCACCAACACTATACAACTTCCCTTTCCAAAGATAGGAGCGAAGCATCCGATCTAGGTTATTAACTACTTTTGTTGGTAAAACAAACACACTGGCCTAATAACCTAAAAATTTTAAAGAACAGAACGAAATGACCAACCTAAAACAAAGCCTTAATTGACCAACTCCTCACATGGGAATTGGCAAAATAAGGTAATAGATAGGTAGAAAAGCCAATGAAAATCTCATGAACGCTGAAAGATCCTTAGCCTCATCCGGAAGTTATGCCAAACACAAATCGAGCATCATTTAGGTATATTGGATGTGACTACAATTCTTTAGAGATTAGACATTTTTAAACTAGAGTACACAGGCATGTATGATTTTTAAATTTTGAAACAATTAAATTTTCAATTATATGGAAAAAATTTATTAATTATCATTAATAATTATATTAAAATTAATTTCAGTGTGTTATAATGTCTTCAATTTTATTTTTGTTGGTCGAATGTTTTTTAATTCAATAATTCAGTTAAAATTATTTTATTTAATTACTCATAGGTTAGGTTCAATTTTCAAAAATAGAAAACTGCATTTTTTATATTTTTAAAAACAATTTTTGGTTAGGGTCAAAAACATTTTAAAATGTTAGTTAAAAAAAAATGTTAATCAATACATAAATATCCATTCGGAATTCAGAAACATATATAAAACTAAAAAATTATTATTTATTTATTTATTTAAATTAAATTTATAAATACTCATTCTACTTCAAAATTTATTGATTTGTTATCTACTTTTTTTCAATATGTTAAATAATTAAAAACTAAAAAAAATATAGTTTTTTTTTTAGAAAATAAGAAAGTAGTTTTTAAAAACTTATTTTTGTTTTTGTTTTTGAAATCTGACTAAGAATTCAACTCTTATTCTTAAAAAATATATAAATCATTGTAAAAAATTAAGAGAAAATAAATTTTAATTTTCAAAAACTAAAAATAAAAAATGAAATGGTTACTAAGTTTTGAAATAAAAATTATTCTATTAATAATAAATAAATAAATAAAAACCTTTAATCAAATAGGTTTTGAAAATTCCTAAAATTTTCTATTTTGATTTATATTGGGTTGGAAATTCATTACATTGTCAATAGTTAACGATATCAGAAGTTCAACTTAAGCAACTAGAAAATCACCGTGTAGAAAATGCGTAAGAAGATAAGTTCAGCATATAACTTGTTCCTCTACCCATACAAAGCTCTGAAATTACATAAATACAACAATCAACGACTCAATGAACTTTACATTAGTCCTAAACACATGATTTGGTTATCATTTCCACGACTATCATCTTTGCATCATCATGAAAGTTGACGACCAAAACGAACCATTTGATTGATCAGAATGGTAGTTTAAATCCAAATGAACCATCAGCTTCACCTAGCACACATGCTGCGGGGCGATCGACCTCCTCTCTCACTGACAATTTCGTCGTCAATCTCATGTGTATCTAAACAGAGACCATTGTTGTTCACACTCATTTCAGAACTAGCATTGCTACTTGTGGCGAGAGGCGAGTCTGAAACACTGACAGTTCGGCTTCGAGATGGCCCAGATCGTACACTATACATTGAAGAAGCTGGAATATTTGTCATTAATGGGCGTAAATTACCTGGAATGCTTCGCCTTATATCCTGCTCAAGAAAAGTGTGCATAGTGTTAATATAACAGTAGAATATTCGAAAGATGATGATAATGATGCTCTCGGGCAAAAGTTTCTATTAAATAGATAACAATAGGGACGTGTCTAACAGTGATTGACAAAAGAATAACAACCAACAGAAAAGCAAATACCAGCAAATACAGAACTAGAAGATAGAATAACAAAATCAGATATACATTCCAGCAGTTAAACGAGAATATGCATTGAAAAGAAATCTTTGCGTGCGTGTGACATTGTCTTTTCACTTTTTACTGACAGTTACCAAAGAATAACGCTGTTAGAAGGAAAAGAAAATCCTTTGAAAACAAAATAGATGCCATACCATGTGTCTTATTGCCATATCCAGAGACTTCTTAGATAGTGTTCTTCCAAAGCCCGAGCTATCTGGCGAAGAAGACTTCCCAGACAAATTCCCATGAGGTGAATGTTTGTCATCTTGCTTGGGAGGGACCAATTTGCGCATGTTTATTACCCTTTCAACCATTTTCGTCCCTATTAATACAGGACTTATGTTGTCATTAGCTTTAGAGTGCATACGGTTTATTGCAGGGACAGAACCCCCACTAAGATGAATATTGCCATTAGGTGCACGCCCTCGAGACGGAGAGCATGATTGTCGTCTTGGCCTACCATTCGGAACAGGTTCTACAGAAGAAGATCGTGCACTAGGTGCTCCAGGCCGGCCCCTTGTAACGGAAAGTGGCCTTTCAGGAAGTGATGTTCTTAGATTTGGTGGAGCATCAAGAGAGAAACCGGGCATCTCTGAAGGATTCCATGGTCTGGATTTTACTGTTGGGGAAGCTCCTCTTGATGGTACTTGATTCCTTGACACAGTTGGAGATGGCTTTGAAATTGATGATGAAGATTTGTTTAAGGAAACAGGTGGATTTGATGCACTAGATGGTGTGGATGGCCGACGAGTAGGAGTTGAGGCCCTTGATGTGGGCTTAGGTGGAGGTACAGTAGGTCTGGAAGTTGGTGTTGATGATCTTGCTGTTGATCTTGTTGGAGTAGAAGATCTTGCAGGAATTGAGGACTTAGCAGAGGAAACAGTGGGCTTAGTCATGGTAACTGTAGGCTTGGCTGACGCAGTTGCCAGCTTATTTGAAGCTGCTCCAATCTTAGCCGAGGAAACTACGGGTTTATTTGAAGGCAAAGTCGCACGAGAAGTAGGCGTTGAGGATCTGGAAGGTCTAGATGTTGTGGTTAATGTAGGACGTCCAGTTGGGGTAGCAGGTCTTGATCCAGGACCTCCGGATGATGAAGGTCGACGTATCCCTACACTTGAAGAGTTCAATCCTGGAGAAGAAGCTGGTTGTTTCGAGACCAAATTGCTCCTCGTAGTAGGTTCTTGTTGGAGATTTGCGAGCTGAACCCACAAAAGGGAAATAACTTAACAACTTATTCAAAGAGAAAAATTAATAACACAACATTCATAACTGCTATTAAAATGCGTGAGCCAAAATATTATCAGTAGCATACAATTGAAAATTCACTCAGTGACATTCTGTGTTGAATGCCAAGCAATTAAAAATATTATCAGTTTGAGCATACGATTGAAAAATTCCCCTGGCCTATAAATAAAGAATCTATCCGACTTTGCTCGAATTGTGAACAAACTTTTTTTTTTTTTTTGTGAAAGAAAAAGTTTCATTGATGATATGAAATTGCACAAGGGGGGAAAGATCCCATAGGGAAGTTACAAAAGACCTTTCCAATTGGAAGGGAGCAAATAAAGCTATAGTGGTGAAATAAGGGAAAACATTTACACCAAGTCATAATGGTATTAACTATAGCATCAAAAAATCTAGGAAGGGGACTCCTTTTCCTTGAAAGATTCTACTATTTCTTTCTTGCCATAAATTCCAGCAAAAGACATATAAAGTTCTCCCAAATCATCTTTTTCTCCTATGTGAACAAACTATGACATTGGCATAAACATAGTTGGAGACAAAAACACCAAATCTTCCTATTATCACTACCAATGGAAGGGAAAAAGAAACACTTTGTTGCTTATCTTGAGTCACTTAATTTCATGATGAGGCCAAGTGCCGAACTCCGCTTTGACCTACTGGGCTTTCCAAGAAACAAACTTTCAATAATGAAAGCAGCGTGGAAGGTTGAAAATAACTATTTAACATACAAATTCTACACAACTACATTATGTTTTTAAGAACCAAAGATGTCAAATTTCAATATATTCAACTAATTCAACCTGAGACTTGAGAAAGAACTTACTCTAGATTTCAGCACATTGGGACGACCCATTGGAGTAGCGTGGCTCATTAAGACCCTTTCTGACTCCGTTTCCAAAGATGGAAAAAGAGGAGTCCCAGGAGGAGTTAGAAGCCTGAAAACAGATCAAGCTCTGGTTAATTTAACTGGTTCAAATTGCACAAAGTAAAAGTCATACCAATCATAAAACAACTAGTAAATAGGCATGAACCATTTTTGAACCCACAGGAACAAGTGTAGTAGGCATTCCATTCCTGAAAAGATACTTTTCACTATTGACATGTGAATGAAAGCAGTCATGTCCAGACGGAAGTAAAAGGTACTTCTACTTCCTGATAATCTCGTTTGCAACTCCACACCATTTCCATTACTTTCCCCACCTATGAACATAAAGTTTCAAACAACGATAAATCTAGCCTACTGGGAAGAGTCTCTTTGGGAATTCCCATGATTATAAGGTTTCAATTACCCAAAACCTCATGATCTGTGGCAAGTGGTACCAACATAAATATTATTCTCTCATGTCCATTATTTTGATCATGAAATCAACATTTTAGCAAAATATTCATTGTCCAAGAAGAATATTTTTTTTACACACTCCTTAACTCGTCCTACTTGGGAACAGTCTAATCTTACTACATTTGATTTTATTTAATTCAAATATTATTTAACTTGCTAGATAAGTGGTACCAACATAAATATTATTCTCTAGTCTCAATATTTTGATCATGAAATCAACATTTTAGCAAAATATTTATTGTTTAAGAACATTTTTCTTTTTTACTAACTTGTGCACTCCTTGACTAGTTCTTGGGAACAGTCTAATCTTACTGCATTTGATTTTATGAATTTCAAATATTATTTAATTTGCTAGATAAACGGTAACCATAATTTGAACCTATGACCTCAAAAACATCTAAATCCACAGATTGAGGCTTCCACCACCAATAGACGTTTCTTGTTCCAGAAATGAAATTGATCATAAATTTTAGGAATTCTACTTCTGCATCAAGGGTTGAGGTCATGCAGCATCACATTGCAAATTGAGACCTCGCTAAAATTCACAACATAAGATGGAAGAGCCTCCTTTTCTTTCCATTCCCACCTACTCTAGTCATGCCATTGTCATTCTCATCAATAAAGCTATAGCCAAAGGAATGGACCTCATCCATGCAGCATTTTATCAACATAACAAAGCACGTGATGCACAGTTAATAGACCAGAATCTTAGATAGGCCTGTGCTTTATCAACTAAATGATAGCTAAACTTGGGTAGATGTCTGTTAACTAGAGGATGTTTTGAAATTTTTTATACCCACGTCCTCAGAAACTTCTAAATGCCTATTTCATCGTCCAAGAAGGGGAAAAAAACCTTTTATAACTAGAGCATAAACAAGTAATATCAAGTAGAAGTTAAGAGACCAACATAACTGCCATAGCAGAAAAATGAACAAAATGGAGACCCCCTCAACAAATTGGTTCACCCACGTCTCTCTCAGATCACTAAAATAACTCGCCAGGGCCACACTCTTTCACACCATGGTTAAAAACTTGGACCATTCATTTCTCTCTCAGGCCACTAATTATATTATAACATAAAAAAGGATGGCAAATTACAACATTGTGGTTCGTAACTTTGTACAATTTACGAATCATACCCTTTATATTTTTAAAGTGGTTTTTAGTACCCTATAGCCTGTACTTGTTTTTACCATTCTCTTAAATCATGTCATTAGTTCTTAATGATACTTGTATGTATGACACACAAATCACGAACCATATGTGCCATTACAATCAAAATAATGGACCAATTTGACAAATTAAACAAGACAAGTGCTTTACTGTTTTACATTTACATAGTGCTACCATCCTACACAAGCAATAATCACATATGGAAGGATAAGATCTGACTTGTTTCTTGTCTTTTTGAGAATAGAAACAAATTTCATTGATGAATGAAATAAAGGAAGCTAATAGACTGTTTCAACATAGGGGGACAGTCTACATAACTGGATCAATCTTTAACACTGATGAGTTGATCGAGTGAATGATTTAACATATTGACACAACTCCATAACTGCTCTGTCAATTTAATTGGTTTAATTGACTTTGTTAAAAGAAACTACTTAATTTCATTTGTCAATTACACCCTATTGGTAAATTACGACAATTTGTCCTAATTTTATCTTCTGTCAAATGTAAGCTTAATCAAGTCATGGCGTCATATCTTTTTGTAGATGATAGTCCAGATGCATTGAATAAGAACTTGTTCTAATTTCAAGCTTCCTATCTTCCTTTCTCTGGCATATTATGTGTCTATTGCCCGATACTAATCTGAGGTGGTTCCATTTGGGGACACTCCCAAGTCAACTACTGATATTGAGATATTGAGTTATTCTCAACACTATTAATGATGGTTAATCCAGGATAAAAACAGCAATCTTAGAAAATTTTATTCAATAAACTAGAATGAAAAGTGAAAGGTGATAACTTTTACCAATCATAGTCATTTTTATCATTGTCAGAATTAAGAAAATCATCAGCACCAGTCTTGCGAGTAGGGGCTGGAGTCGCTGATGAGATATTAAATATTGGAGAAGTTCCTGGTTTTGTTCCTGCACAAACAGAAAATCGAATTCGATAAAAGGTATTTCCAGTAGAATAACCAAAAATAAACGTCAAAGAAAACAGCGGATCATCACTCCTGTTTTTTTCTGGATCAGTATTCATCTGATAGACAAAAGAGTGCTACAAAAACCTATTTAACTCTCGATTAAGGATGGATTCTATAAATCTCCAGAACAATGCCATAAATTTAAAACCTCAGAGCAGTTGAAGTGCAAGTCCAAAGTTTGAAACAGAGGCAATACCTAAAGGCGCATCAAACTCTTCCGCGTTGTTAGATAGAAGATCATTCCTCTCCTTCTCACGCTTTCTCATTTCTAAGAACAACGCAAGCTCCTCCTCCTTATCTTTCATCACCGACGCCCTTAGTCCCCCAACTTGCTGCTGCCGCTGCTTTACCGGCGCTTGCATTTGTGATTCCAAAGCCCTAAAACTACGATTCATGTCTAAATCCCCCAAAGTTTCCAAAAATTTTAAAAATCACAAACTGTAACACCAAGAATACTTCAAAGCCAAAAACAAACCACCCAGTTCGTTCACGTTTTCAGCTCCCAAAACAACACCCATAACAAAGCATCGCGTTCGACTGTACGACACCTAAATGCAAAACCAATTAGATCTGCAACGAAGCTCCCCGGCCACAACACTTGAAAACACAACCTAGTAGGTAAGTAATCCGCATCCAAATTCCCTTCTCCCACTGGAAGACTCCCTCACTCTAGCACCCCAAACTCCACAAAAAAAAAAAAAAAAAAAAAAAGTAGTTGTAGAAAACAAGAGAGTAGAGCGAAACAAAGAGGACGTGGAACTCAACGGCAGAAGAGCCAAGGGAAGTCAAATAGATAAGAATAATCAGGAAGAAATGGTTAAGGAATCCGCCATTGTTGGTCGATCGAGCTCAGAAAATGAAAAGAAGTGATATTCACAAGTCGAAGAAGGATGCCGTATGGAGTGCGAAACGGGGAAAAATACCGGTGTTCTTAAGAACCATGCTTTTTGCTTCTCTTTGTGTGTTGCTGTGTTTCCTCTCACTTGAAGTCTACGTTTTGGTGTTGGGCCTTTTAGGTGGGTCAATATTATAGTGGATAATCACGATTTTGCCCTTCTTGTTTATTGCAGAGAAGGAGCTTGGTCCCCGGATGTTTTGCAGAAATGCCCCCCTGTATTTGGGGACTTTTGTTTTTCTCCCCGTATTTGAAAGTGAAACAAAGATTCTGAATTAGGGCATTTGGTTTGGGTTTTGGGGTCGTGGTGTAATGATTTCTTTCGCTTATGAGTTTTTTCTTCTAACATCTCATCTTTTGAAAAGGAAGGGTTTTAAATTAGACCCTACTCCATTAACCGCCTTTTTAAGTCTCACCTTTTTTATATTTATTTTATATTTAAATATATGTAATAAAGTATCAATAATTTTAGGCACATCAAAGAAGATAGCTAATTTGTCCACCTAATTTCTGTATTATATTTTAAAATTCTCTCTCTAGTTTATCCCCCTTCAAATTCCAAAGTTTGGAAGATTATATATATATATATATGATTTATTGTTCTAAAGTTTTTAAATGTAGATGTGTTGAGCTTGACTTGTAAAAGAACTCATACGGGTGTGGTGCTAAACCATTCACACTCGGATGTCTAAGTAATTGAAGTGTTCAATACGACTAAGCACGTAATATTGCATATCTTTTGAGGTGTTGTTGTTAACCTATTCATAAAATCTGTCACTTGACACATAGTTGAAGCTTGCGCACTGTTGGCAATGTTGACGTTGAGAAATGTTAATATGGCTGTGTACAAGTGGTAGTCAATTTGGCTCGCTACATTACCCTTTTTTTCGTGAAATGAGGGTGGACTCAGCTCAACCATCCCGTCAATCGAGGTTTAACTTTTTTTCTTTTGGTAAATACGTTGTGTTTGGACTCGATTGCAGGTGACCCCTAACGCGATCATGCAAACCTTTTGTTAAAGACGTTAAAACAGGGGAGGGGGGATGAAAATTTAGTTGCTCTTAAATTTATTTAAGGGTAATTATAATGAATAGCACTTTTAGGAATAATAACAAAATGTATAGCAACATTTGTAAAAAATTGCAAATATAGCAAAGTCTATTTGATAAACTTTGCTATATTTGTAATTTTTTTAAAATGTTGCTATATATGCTAATACTTTGAATCTCATTGCTATATTTGCAACAGTCCATTTATTCAATTGTATCTATTTTTACTCTATATTTTCAACTTCATCAAAATACACCTCAAACTTATTAGATATAACAATTCAACTTTAGAAACTTATTAGATAGTTGGTAAAGGTAGAACTTGTGTAAAACTAGAACTGGTCAATTTTCTTGTTTTCTTTTTCTTTTCTTTTTTTTTTTTAATTTTACATTTTCCTTGTCAATTTTGGTCCTCACATCCTTTCAAACTTTTTTTTTTACCTCTACTTTTGTTTTCGTGCCTTTCATGCTTTTTTTCTTTTCAATTAATTTTACATTTTCTTTATGTCGTTAGATCTTTCAACAATTTCTATTTTTGTTCTCGAGTCATTTGTGTTTATTTTTATTCATAAAGAATTAATAAATTTAAATTTAAAATCATTTACACATCCTTTAACATTGATGTATTCCCATTTTGCCGTCAACTCTTATTTAAGGGCAATTTACAACTATGGATCAAAATACACTTTTTCACTCAAGCGATTTCTTCTGAATAACTACTCTTCCATCGACATAAATTGTATCTGTTAGACTAAATAAATACCTACATCCGAAAAGTTGTGTCCCATCTAAAAATGGTAAAATAGGAATTTTTAAAAAAGTGAGGTAAAATGAAAAGAGAAAGATTATTATCTAGAGCACCTTTTATATATAGTATATAAGTATAGATATAGATAATTTTCATCATTTTTAAATTAGTCTTTATGGTTAATTTCAAGGTTTTTTAAATCAAACCTGATGAAATAATAATAAATAAATATATCATTATAAAAAAGACATAATGTACCTAAGTTTTCAAATATTCTAATAAAGAATAAACAATATAGTATAATTATATGATTCATTCAGATTAGGAGAACTAAATTTAAATATTTGAAATAAAATATAATTAGACTCGAAGTCTAGAAGCAAAAATGGTATTTTAATCTCATTGATTTTTTACAAAGAAAATTTTTCACAATGTCTTACCACTCCGTCAACTACAATATATAGCTTAAATTATACATATTTATTTTATCTACCGATTCAACATATCATAAAATTAGCTTTTCAAACATCTCTCTATTCAAACTTTTTTTTAAATATAATTGTCTAGTGTAGACGTATTGATTGATATTTATTTTATATCAATACTTTTCTATGTGTTCACATAAAAAATTTTACATAGCCTTAATTGATGAACGAAATAAAATTATATTGAATTTTGGGTTCATAAATAAACTTTGATTTGATGGCAAATGGTTTCTTATCGAGCTCCAAGTTCGTAGCTCCTCGATTTTCCATCTTTAAAGTTATTTCGTCTCTTCGAACAAAATCTAATTATTTTTAATTTAACATGAGTAGAAAAATCAAACTTCAAACTTCTTTTTGATCGAGGATAAATATTTTATGTTAATTGACTTTAGGGGTGATTCAATCTAATTGAACCAACTAAATAGTCATGAGATAGAATATTGCATCGTTTGATTAGTTAATTTTTATGTTTTTTTTCACACAATTGTTTTTAATGTATTTTAATGTAATATAGAAACATTGGTTTAGTGAAATCTGCATGGCAAAAAAAACAAAAACCTTACTACCTTAGTGAGACTTTAATTGGTCTCAATTTGAATGGCATATGATCTTGTCATTAATATGTGACAATTTGTAATCCATGAAAATCTACTCTAAAAAAACGGACAGAACAAACTAAAGGGGGGTGAATTTTTTTTTCTTTTTTTGTGTAAAAAAATTATCATTCAATATATTATTGTTCATAAGACAAATGTTTACAACATAGGTATCTATAGATTCACACTTTATTTGAAAAAAAACAAAAGAGTGAATAACCATAACATTATATTTGATGTTGCTTATACATTATACATAGATGTGACATATATTAAAAAGACCATAGAGTTCTTATGCCAAAAAAACACACACATAGAGTTTCATTTGTTGGTTTTACTTAATATATGTTTGGTTCTACCTCTAGGAATAATTTACTGTTAAATTTCATGATTTTTTTTTAATTAAAGTCGTTACTTTTAGAAAAACACTCTTATATTTTTCAAAGTTGCAATATTATTTTCGAAAACATTTCAAATTTATCGTTGAGTAGAAATCCTTTAGAATTTGGGATAAAAATTAAAATTTAAAATTGTGTGTCACTAGCCTTATTCTAGATCTTAATTTATGTTTAAGATCTTAAAAAATGTATTTTTCAATAGTAGTTTTAAAATATTTATGAAAAATTTAATGATGTATTTGAAAAAATATAAAGTTGTAGGGTAGGCGTAACTTACCCTTGTTCTATAATCATAACAAGTGAGTAAGATTTTGTTCTAAAAATTTAAAAGATATAAAGCTTGTCCTTTGTTAATTTTTTTTCACAAAAATGGAAATGAGAGGCAAAATAGCCCAACCAGTTAGTCACCCGCAGTGCAACTTCTTTTTTTGTTTGCCAAAATTTTCCTTTTCTTAAATGAGAATTTTTAGTCGAAAATTATGTTTTTATAATAGAACGGATATAGAAAAAAGGAATATAAATTTGCAACTTCGATGGTTAAATATTGAATTACCATCTTATATTAGGATTAGGTTGGATTGGGTTCATTATTTAATAAAGATTATTTGAGTAAATAAACTTACAACTCGAACAAATTGAATTATGTGTCTAAAAAATACTTCAACCTAACTCAAGCTAATCCACGGACATCCCTAATACACTTCTCATAGAGCTATTGGAATGTTTATCCATCTTTTATCATGGGTATTCTCACGCGCTTCAGCCACAATTGCATGCACCAAATTGTTAATCCTCTGATCGCATCATTTGGAGGAGAAATAAGAAAGAGGGTGGGATAGCTCGATTATCTCTCCAATTACCTACCCAACTCCAATTGAGGTGGGTTTCTTTTGTGGCATAAACTATATGAATGAATGTATGAGTCAAAATGAAAATCTTACATCCACCTATTGCTCAAATTAAATTAGGTTGATTTACACATTTAGTCTTCGACCCAAAATTTAGATCACAATGTCGTTTGTATCATATTTTGAAAATAATAAAGTGTGACTTTTGTCATCATAAGAGTACACTAAAAGCATGTTAATTATTCATATTGCTCCTCGTGCACCATTGATGAAGGTTCAGAGTAGCAACTACGAGCACTAGTGAGAAAGTGAGGAGGAGTGTGAGCGCGGAAGGAGTGAGGGAGAAAGAGCCCTAGCCTATGAGATCACTATTGTGTTTGATTAGTTGAACAAGAGAAGAGGGAAGAAAGAACCGTGTGCAAGTATTATTCTATATTTGTAAATAGTCTGATATTTTTTGAGTTTATAGTAATTTTTCTAAAAAAAATATCTAATAAGTTGATTAACTCTCAATTTTATTTTAATAGGTCTAATTAAAAGGAAACTTATAATTTAACGTAATCAAAATGATTGTTTTGATGTTCTTACAAACTACGAAGTATTGGAATAGATGGATGTACACTCCACGATCACCATTGGAGGTTTTGCAGTCAAGAAATGTAGGTTATTTGTGAAGCAGTTGAAGCTTAATCGCCCTGTTTACTTCGAGGTAACCATTTTTCTTTTTCGATGGAGCTTTGGGACTGCAAATTAAGTCGCAAAGAAGACGATGATTATCTTCCCTCAACTAATTTCATAGGAAGATTCCACTTTCAGGATCATCCCAAAGAACATATATCAACCCGATCCCTCACCAAAATATAGATCAATTAAATAACTACGAATAAATCAAACCCCTAATTTTTTTTTCTTTGTTGACCGACCGGGGGCTGTAGCCGTCACGATATTACTTATTAAATTCTAATTTCAATAGTTTAAGACGATTCTTATACGAATTCAGAGTCTGAATATATGGAAGTCTACGGTTTCAGACCTTAGATTGAGCAGAAAGCGTCGTAGAGACGATAGGTGATATTAACGTTGTGAAGGAAATCGGAAATGGCCGGAAAGACGATGAGCGACGCGAGCAGTAGCACTATTGGTGGTACAGAGAGAGGGGAAAGCGTTGTATATGACTGTAGAAGACGAAAATCCTCGTGTGGTTATTGCAAATCTGGTTCTCGCGGCAGCATCACTCACGGTCCGATTGATTTTTAATGAATTTCTTGAATTGTTTCTCTCTTACTGCTTCTGGGCCTTTCGTTTCATCGCTGGTTTCTTTAATTATTTGATTTTCTTTGGAATTGGTTCATTTAGTTTGGTTTGGTATTTTCATTTGTGAGATATATTGGGTTACTCTTTTGACGTATTTCTACCCCTTTTCTTTTGTTTTGTGGGCTGTGATAGAATTACAAGATGGGATAATTGTTAAGAGTTCTGTGTTGGTTAACTCTGTTGTTTACTCTATTATGTTTTGCATATTTTCTGTAGGACTGAATAATACGTATGAATTGTAGTTGTTTTAGGAGGGAAATCCCACAATATGCGTTTAAAACATGAATAGTCAAGGTATTTGTTAGATGATGCGTTCTGTTGTTCCCCGGCTTGATCCTTTAGACAATGTGTATAAATTTCTATGCTGCAATTTCGGAATTTAGAACTTGGAGACAATTATTGCCGTCGTTGTCACAGGCTATAGTGTTTCTGATTGTCATTTATGTTCACTTTTATTATCTTAGTTTTTTCTTTTTTCATGGCAGGTTTATGGGCTCCAGATAATCTTACTGTTGATGACTACCAAGGTTTGTATTAGCGGCATTCTTTAGTCTTTCTAGGACTTCCTTTCTCTTTGCCATCACAGTTCATGCAGCATTGCCAATTTTCTCTATAAGACATCGATCATGCTTGCATATCTATTAATATATTTTAGTATGGATGCTCGATCAATTTCTGAAACAGTTTTTGGTTATAATGTATCATAGGCTATATAATTTTCTTTAAAATATGGTCAACTTAAAGGTTAACTATTATTTATTAAAATATTTTTACTTGTTTCACAGATCTCCTTGATCGTGGCTGGAGAAGATCTGGCTGTTATCTCTACAAACCTGAGATGGAAAAAATATGTTGCCCTTCTTATACAATCCGTTTGAAGGCATCTGACTTTGTTCCATCTAAAGATCAACTACGAGTGTCTAGACGGTTTCAAAGGTGTGATCCTAAAGGGTTTTGGTGTTTAATTTTATCTTCATGTTCCCCACAATCTATTTTCTCTTTCAACATATTGTTTTGAGGTGGAAGATGTTGTCATTATTCACATTTGAATGATTACTTGAGCAAATTGATCGTGGGGGGTTTTGATGAGTTAATGAGTTCTAGTTATAGAAATGAAAGTGTGTTCTATACTTTTGTTGAATTTGATCTTTAGTGAGGGAAAACATTTTCTTTACCATATTTCAGTGATTTTAAAATCAGACTAGGGAGGAAATACGTTAACCAACATTTCTAGAATGCTAGATTATGAATTGCTTCTTCTTCTATTTTTAGCAGTTAAGTTATCTATAATTTTGTTTATAAAATCTGCCTGAGTTTGGATTGCTAAATTTGAGCTCTTTTTCAATGTTAGTTTTTCAGATCTAATTGGATGTGTTCCTATTTAAGTTTAACATCTGATAAAGTTTTATGTCTATAGGTTTTTAGATGGGACCTTGGAGCATGATAAACCAGTGGAGCACACAGAAGTTTCAAGTACTTCCGAGGGTGGTAGCTATGCACTTAATGGTGAATCTCACTCAGTAGAAAAAAACTCAATGTCTTTTAAAAATAAAGAAAATGAGGAAGAACGCTTTATGCTTCATCTGTCTGATAAGGTCGATGATGCCATAAGGTTATGCACCAAAAGCAGTGATCTTCCCCGTAACATAGAATTTCCAAGAGCTTCTGTCAAAAGGGTTTCACATGCAAAGAAGAAACTGCCGGTTCAAGGATCAAAGGATCTTGTATACTCCTGCAATGTTGCATTCCAATTGTCTGCCAGCATAAGGCGTGCCAAAGTTGATGAGATGAAAAATGATAATTTATCATCACCAGAGAGTAATATAACAGAAACTGGGTTCATTCCTAAAATAATAGCTGAAAAGTTGGTAAACCATTTGAACCAGGTCGATGAGCTATCCGGTTTCTCAATCAAAGCATGCAATGGACATATTAATTTTTATTCTGATAAAGGAGAAGCTTCCTTCCCGAAGAGTGCTGAAAAGGCTACTGTTTCTCAGGAAACTGCTAAAGCCAGAAGTAAAGATTCCAGTACGGACAAGAACCCTAAATGTTCAATGGCGAAGAGACGAAGGTTTGAGATACGCCTGAAAAGGTCCAGTTTTGATCCTGTAGAATACGCTTTGTATAGACGTTATCAGCTTCTTGTGCACAATGATACTCCAGATCGTATATCAGAAGCCTCATATAGGAAATTTCTGGTCGACACCCCCCTCAACTTTGTTCCCTCAACTGGTGATGGTGCAGTTCCTCCCTGCGGTTTTGGTTCTTTTCACCAGCAATATTTGATTGATGGGAAGTTGGTTGCAGTTGGTGTTGTCGACATCCTTCCAAGATGTTTATCGAGTAAATATCTATTCTGGGACCCTGACTATGCTTTCCTATCTCTGGGCAAGTATTCAGCCCTGCAAGAAATAGACTGGGTAAAACAAAATCAAATGCATTGTGCTAGTCTTCAATACTATTATCTTGGTTATTATATTCACAACTGTGGAAAGATGAGATATAAGGCAACATATCGCCCATCAGAGCTTCTTTGTCCACTTCGATACACGTAAGTTTTTTTTTTTTTTTCTGTAGGTGGGGGATTCGGATTATTGAGGCTGATTTCTTTACTTAAAAGGGTGGTCAGTTTAGGGGTTTTATTTAGTAATTCCTTGATTTTAGACAACCACCAAGAGTAGTAGAAGCTAAGCGACAAATGTGGTTTAGAATTAGGAGCCGTTAAGGAACTAGAAATTTGTTCAACCATAAGTAACTTGTTCCTACCGATGATGACTGATGAGTCACTTCAAATTTGACCCATAAGCTCTGTATCTCCTCAGGTGGGTTCCATTTGATGCTGCGAAGCCATTGCTTGATCAAAAGTCTTATGTAGTCTTATCAGATTTTTCACTCCAACAAAATGGGGAATCGTCACCACTTCCCAAGGTATCAAATGATATGGAACTTGAACACAATGCTGATTTCCTGGAAGAACCAGATGATATTAATATGGATGAGGATGGGGAAATGGCTGAGGCTTACTCGGATAGTTCTGATGAGGATTTGGACTCAGAAAGCAGTGGCCTGGCCTCCTCTGAAATGGAAGATGGAGATGTCACAAATATCTTAATCGGCATAGGCGACTCCCGTATGAGATATAAGGTATATACTGTCATTTTGTTGTTAGGATGTGCTTTGCTTCAATCCTTCACCTACAAGTTCATATTGGTAAAAGTAAAACAAAAGAAATTCATACTATCCTCGTGTTGGTTTTGGATATTGATTTCTCCTCTGTGCTTGTGTATACAATTGTATTAATTTTGGTTGCTTATTATTATTTTTTTCCCATTTTGAAATAACTGTTGCTTCTAGAATACCACAAAAATGTTCCTTATGAAGAACCAAATTCAATGCAAGTACTAGGTTCTGGTTATGAAATATCATTCACTGTACTGCCTAGAACTACTATTACACAACATATGTATTCCATGTGAACTGGAACCCGTGATTCATTCTGTTGATGTTTTAATCTCTTCTGTCTTTTAATGCTTATTTTTGTGTCTTTTTTACATAAAAGGATATACAACAAGCCATCTCCCCCTCTGGAAGAAGTTACTTAGAAAATCAGTTGGTTAGATACAAGAGAGTGGTTGGTAAAGAGCTCTCAGAAAGGATAGTTTATATACTTCAGTGACCTGTAAATGCAACTCTGCAGACTTCAATTCTTGAAGCTATCTGAGGGCTCTCTCTGTTGATTGTTTACGTATTTGCTCTGTCAACTATATTTGAAATTACATTACAGACAGCTGAGGCATTTGAGTCCTTCCATTTTCATTTTTCCATGTCAATTGAGGAATATTTTCTAGAGTTATGATTGAGTTAAATATATATATATATATATATTAAAGGGGTGAAGTAGGATGGGTTTGGGATGTGTTACTTCTCAGAATGAATGTTTTCATGTGAAATTTGTTCTTTATGCCTTTTTTTGGGAAAAAATGTTGATTTAATGTTTCTCCAAGAACACTTTAATAGGTTTATTGAACATTTTTTGCTATGCAATTGAATATTACAGAATAATTAAGGATGACTTTTAATTAGTTAAAATCATTTTTTTTTACTGATCTTCTATTATTATCAATTTTACTTCCCAGACAATGTCTTATGTCTATTAAAAAGAAAAATCATATCGCCTTATTTAATATGTATTCAGAGTTAGAAGAATCAAACCTCTAATTTTGAACACTTTTCGTTTTTTTGAGTGGTTGGATTACAAATTTCTTATGGCTACAAAATTGAAAGAATCTCACCTTCAGGCAACTTTTTTTTTTAAAAAAAACTATATATATTTTTTTAGATAGTTAAAAACTTAACTATCTTAAAGAAATTATGAGATTAAAGAAACAAAAAAAACGCCCCAGTGCCCCACCAATTAAATCAAACAGAAAAGCTTTACAAAACCCCTTCTACTTTCTTTTATTTCGCAAGGCCAATGTAACTAAATATATATCCTTTTTCCTTTTTGAGAAAAGTAATAAATTTTCATTCAAATTTTTAACAACGCGGGGCTTCAAATTAAAACAAAACAATTTCACAATTATACCCCCAAAGAAAAAAGAAAAAAAAAGATTTTCATTTTTATTATATTCTGATATATAATATATAAAAAAATTTCCACATATAAAAAAAAATTCAAACTATTTGCAAAAAAAAAAAAAAAAATAGCAAAAAACACTGATAGACATTAATAGACTTTTATCAGCATATATCAGTTATAGACTTCCATAATTTTTATTACTGATAGACCTTAATAGACTTCTATCAACATCTATCACAACTATCTAAAAATTTTATTATTTTGTGTAAATAATTTTCCTTATTTTTTTATTTTTAAAAATATCTATATAACCAATAAAAAGATCAAATTGAAAAATGAAAAACATCAAGGTCAGACATATATTTAACCAAAATAAGACCACAAATTTGATGAGTATCATGGTATTGTAAAGCGATATTCAGTAATATAATGTCAAGTTAAAGAAGAATCGCGGTAAAATGTTTCAAGTTCTGTTACAAACAGCAAGCAAGTTAGCTGCTGAAATGAGGAATGACAGATGAAGAACAATGAGTTGGAAAAATATGAACATTGGGAATTCAGAATATACAGTTTGAATAATATCATCATCATCATCAAGCATCATCTGCATCACTTCCTCCACCATGAGCTGTTTCATGACTATGAGCATGACTGACCCAGTAACTGGTTCCACCAGGCCCTGAAACCTTGAACCTGTTCATCAAACAAACAAATGCATAAAACCCTACTTCCATTTCCACCTTACTTCTTTATATAACTTGTACTACTACTTCATTGCCCTTTCTTTTGTTATGTTGGACATATTCTCATCTGCAGGGGGCACAACTAGTCTATAAAAACTTTTATACTTGCAGACCTCTTATAACAGATAAATATTCAATGTGATGATACAACAATCTTGGGATGGTTATACTTGAAGACAAGATCTTTCTAAAGATCTCCAATAAGGAATATTCTTATATGGTTGAAACTACATTACGTTTAAAAATGAAATTTTGAAGTGCTATAATGAATATATATATGAGGAAAAAATGTCCTTTCCAGTCTCTATAGTCTGAGATATGATTTTAATTAGTCCTTGTAGGTTAAACTCATCTAAAATTTTGAAAGTTGTTCTAAATAGTTCTTTGGCAATGAAATGGTATGATAGGTTTGCGGCAGTTGAAGGGATAAACACTTAATGAGATAGCAAATCTATTGTCTACCATGTCTATAAAATAAATAGTATATCAGCTATTGCCAAAGTGAGTTTCACTCGGTGGTAATTGACATGCACTCCCTTTCTTAAAGTTGGAGGTTCGATCCCCCATCCTACAACTGTTGTACTAAAAATAGTCTATTAGCAATTACACTTGTCTCGTGATCGGTTCTGTCGTGTAATGTTTTAGTTCAAATTATAATATGATGAACTGATTCATAGAACTATGTAAGCATTTTTCATAGAATCATGCTTCAAGTGTTATTAAACTATGTGGACCGAATAAGATCATTTTCTTAACTATGATCAAATCCCAGAAATGGACATTTTAGAGCAGCTTCAAGTCTTAAAGTAACGATTCAAAGCAACTTATTAGGAAATATTAAGTCTCATCTGATCTAAAATGATTCATCGTGATTTACTTACCGCTCCAGTACCGATTTCCCTTCTTTGTACTTCTGGCTCTTTTCAAAGGCAGTTTCCTGAAGTGAATGATCAAAGATCACCAAAAGAAATCATAAATAAGAACATAACATCATAGAACTTCTAAGCTTTTCTGATTTATGATATCTTACATATGTCCATCCCACAATTGATCCACAGCCAACACAAAAGATATCAGCAACAGTATGCATCCCTGTCATCATCATTCTCGTTTCTTTCACTCCAATAGAAACATTCACTCTGTCAAAGAAAAACAGAAATGAAGATTAGTCTCAATTCTTAAAGAGCACATGAATAAGTAAGTTTGAACTTTATTCAAATTTATGCAATGAACCTTCACTTCTAATATGAGTCACTAACACATTCATTTGAATTGTACAAAAACCAAAAACAATAGTGAAGGAAGAGCAGCAGCATATACAAAAGTTAAGAATTCCAAAACTACATCTTAAAAGGAGCAGTTAGATAAAAAGAAATGAAAGGGGGGATTGAACAAGTTAGGATTTGACCTTTATCCCCATTCTCTTAGTTTGTCATTGGGAAGTAACAAAGGATATTTAAGATCTCTTTAAAGCAAACATTTGGCCAAATAACTACCATCATCCAGGAAAACTTACACTTTATTGAAGAGGTAAGCTTTCCCATGTCTGCTTTGGAAAGACTGAATAATAGAAACACAGGAAAAATTAAGTCAGAACACTTTTCTCCATTGACATTCCTAGAATCTTTTAATCTGAAAATGAATATTGAAAGGGTAGAGCCAACAAAGAGCATCAAAAGAGCCAATATATACACTCAATCAAATTTCTAATTAAATTTATAGATCATCAAGTTAAGAAAAAAACCCCAAGAAGAAGCTTGGGGATGGGGGGTGATCCATCTAGTAACAACTAAAATTAAAACAGTCAAACACCATATTTTTCTTACCATATTAAAGGGTCAATCAATATTGTCAACACATCAGAAAAGAGTAAATCCATAGACGAAATCAGATCAGAAATCAGAAATCAGAAATGAACAATTATTGTGTATCAAAACCTTGGAAACGATGTCATCATAAAGAGCAAGATGGGTTCGGCAGTGCTTGCAGCTATAGATCCTTCCTTCAAGGTTCACAACGAACAATCTCCCCATGACTTTGAAATCTCATAAAAAAATTGAAAAAGGGAAATGGGTTATCAGAAATTGAGTTGCTCAAGAAATTAGAAAAACAAATAGAAGAAGAAGAGGAAGAATCAAGTGGGAAGCAAGGAAGAAATGGAAGAAAAACGAGGGAAATGAAGGGAAGGGTAGAGAATCAAAATAGAACTTTACCTATCTTCTTGTGGGTAGTCGCAAGTTACAAGAAATGTGGACAGAGAAGTTTGGTCACGTCTCGCCAAATTATAAATACCACTTTCTCTGGAAAAGACGGTCCCTTTAACCCGATACGACGTGGATGCTAATGCAATCAACTTTTCGACTTCATTTTTCCACTTGGGAATTTTTTTTTTTTTTTTTTTTTTTTATTTTCTCATTTAGGTTTTTGGGTTCATTCAAAATTCTACTCAATCACCTCCATTCCATTTCATCTCCCAATTCTTAAAGTAGAGACCGCGATTTCCAACGATCGCACCAAACCCATCGCCGGTACGACCATTTACGAAGTGAAGTCCATGGAGCTGACTGCTGTCGGCGGCGGGCGGCGCTGACTGTGTGTTGAGAAAATAGGGGGTTGAAGCCATTGTCGTGTCAAGGATATCTTGAACCAGCGAATTCAGCAATGGCCCAAAGGATTCGTATCCTCTCCTCTCTCCAAAAAAGGCAAATGCAAATCTAAAATGTTTATATATAAGAGTAATTAAAAACAAATTTAAAAATATCTAAAAAAAGAAAACAAATCTAAATAAAAAGGTTCCCCTTTGGTCTCTTGATTCTTGTTCTTTATTTGAAATTACAAATAAACCTAGTTCAAAATTATTAAGCTAAGCTTGTTTTAACATATGGATTGAACCAAATTTAAAAACTCTTAGTCAATAGTATATAATTTATGAGTTATGCTTACTAAATTACATTTAAATTAATTTCTCTCATTATTATTTAAAAATTAGACGTGTTACATCAAAGTGAGTTGAGCTTAATTCACACATAATCTTTTGCGTCCCATTAATGATAAAAATTCTAATATATTGAAATAACCTTTCATTTTGATTTTTGATTTTTGGAAATTCTTCTTATCAATCTCTCATCCCTCATTTATTGAATTAACTAAAAGAAATATAATAAAATATTTAAGGAATATTTTTAATTGAAAAACGTATCTAATGCTATTTATTTCTATAGTATAAAGATGGATATATGCATGCCTAACCTTTTTTTCCCAAAAGGCATGCCTGACTATTAAATAGTTAGAAAACAAAAGATAATTATACACACTTTGACTATCAAAATGTGAAAAAATATCTGTAATTGAATTATCACATATTCTAACGATACTCTTTATTATAAAACCTGGGAGTGTTTGAGCCAACTTACGTGCATTTCAACTAATCTCATAAGACAACTTACCTGAGCCTACTCTTTATTTTTAACTTAAATGTAATTAATTATGTTATCATTTTAACACATTATTTTATTTTATTTTATGAGGCAGCATTTGAAACATTTTATTTTGTAATAAATTTAATTTAACATAGAGGATAGAGTGTAGTAATTGATTTGTAAATAGGGAAAAACTGTTAAAACCAAGATGGACATAGTCTGAGAATTTAGAAAAATTACCTTTCATAATAAGTAACCATGGTCCATCCACATACCCCATGCACTAAAAAACTAGTTACAGAAATTAGTTTGAAAATCAACCAACAAATCATCTTTAGGGGGAAAAAAACATTGTCAAAGTGAGCTTAGTTCAACAGTAGTTGACATGACCTATCAAATATCGATATAATTCATTTTCGCTTTTCCTATTCTCTATGCAGGTAAATTATTTATCAACTAAAAAAATTGTGCAACCATCATGGATAGATTTAGTGGTCAAAAAGAGTCATGATGTAATAAAAGATTTGGAAGAAATGAGTCCAATTTATGTCAGAGGAGTTTCTTTGACACTCAAATATTGTTGGATCGGACAATTGTCTCTTGAGATTAGTTTAAGTGTGTACAACCTGACCATGGATATTAAGAAAAAAAGGGATGGAAGGTTGAGTATTCCAGTATTGACTATTGATCTGAATCACGATGCACTGTGAATTTCATGAATCAGAATGGAGTTATAACTAAAATGAAATGGAAGGGGGGGATTCTTCTAAGTTTGAGTAGCTACCAATGCACACTTGGAAGTTGTATAAATAAAAAGGGACGGACTGTAACATTAAAAATTTGTGATGGCTTCTTCTGTAAAGGGGAAGGGGAATGGTAAGCAGACCAGCAATCCTAAAAACAAAACTAGAATTCCAAGACCGACATACTTTTCATCAGGATCAGTGATTTCCTCAGAAAGTGGAGCGATTGGACCCCTCTGTAAGAAGAATATCAAAGCCACCCAATAAAATGCTACATCACTAAACAGAGAGGCTAGTCCTAGAAGAACAATTGAGACACCAGTGATTCGAGTTGATGCCTGTTTAAAATGAGAACTTGATCAGCAAGAGTCTTATTTTATGTAATTCTTCATCACTACTAATTGCAAGAGAGGCCATTAGGGCATTTGATTTCAGATCGAAAAGTTGACCATATTAGAGGAAGATAGCATCAAGTGAACTTCAAACAACATACCTTTCTTCCCCATATTGAGAAGGCAATTCTTCCACCATCAAGCTCTCCAGCGGGGATGCTGTTGATGGCATTAATGAGAAGTCCAGCCCAAGCCCATATCACAAGAGGGTTCACGGATATAGGAGTTCCTTCCTTGAGGGCATCGCCCAAAAGTAGCTTGGCTGAGAAATGGAAAATGATAGCATAGAGGTTAAAAAATGTCTGCTACTACACAAACCAGAGAGCGAGAAAAAAAAAAATAGTAATAGCTGAGACCTCGTTGGTTTTTAAAAATTGTATTTGTTTCTTCACAATTTCTTTATAATGAATTTGATCTTTCTTGAGAAAACATGAATTCATAACCAACTTTCAAAAACAAAAATATGTAGAAAAATGAGTTTTTTTTTTCTTTTTTTTTTCAATACTTGGCTTGAATTCAACATTTCCTAGTAGAAGAGTGATTTTTATAAGCTTAATTTTTAAAAATAAAATACTAAAAATCAAATAATTATCAAATAAGATCTAAATTGTTGAACCGGATGATGCTTTTGGAAGTGCCGGGGAAAACTGGAGAAGCCACATGATCTGTTTAGCTAGATTTTCCACCCAATTTTTGAACCTTGAAGACGTGAAAGAATTAACTTAGTAAAGATCCAACGGATAAGAGAAATTATGATTACCAATACCACCGGCAAGAAATGACTCATGAAACACAGAAGCATCAACAATAACTCCAATGCCATCACTAGGTGGCAAGATGAAACCTAGAATGTAAAGAAGGAAGCCCACGGAAAACCCAGCTAATGGTCCTGCTAATGCCACCTTGAGCAGATCTTCACGCTTGGGTACGATATTTAGGATCCGTGTGATTGCACCAAAGGAGCCTATCTGCCACCAAAACAGTTCATTAGATTCGTAGATATATTTGGAAAGCCTTCTACACAAGTTGACAGGCATTAAACGGAGAAAAAATAACTGAAATCCGCTAGGAACATATGTTGGAAAGCATAGTTGAGGAGATATAAACAGTGAAGAAGCTTAGGTGAGAGTCAGGAGGGAAAAGTCTTGTCTAAGGCAGGCCCATGATTTAGCATATTTTCTTGTAGCTCTACCTTTACAGGGTATTGGTACTAAGCAATATTCTGATAGAAGTAGTAGTTTGGTTTTAGCTGAACACATATTTTTCAAGCAAAAGCATAGATGGTATCAATACTACAAAAAGAATGTAGCCAGTCAAGTTCAATAAAATCATCCATAAGCCAGTCTCTGACAGAGTTGCCTCGTGCAAGAAGACTAATTTGCTGGATGGTAAAATAAAACATAACGTACACAAAATATTGATGAACCATTCGATGATTAAAGAACACTCGACGGAAAACTGTATATCACCTGCCAACTAGGAACAAAGTATGGAATCCCAAACTTGACTCCTGCATCTCTTGCAACTAATATATGTGCAAGTTCATGCACTCCTAAAACAAGTGCAGTTACAAAGGCACCAGGCAGTCCATCTTTAAGCAACTCAAGGTTGTCAAAAGTTGATCTGCCACAAAAATAATAGGTCTAAAAATTCAAATGGGTACAATAAATCAATAGGTCAAGAAGAAGCAACAAAGGCCTTCTCAAGTAGATAAAAATTTCTCTAGAAGACGCAGTCACGCGGAAAAAGAACTTTGTACAATAGAAGCAGCAGATTTACATAAAAAGAAATGAAAAAAATTTATAACTGAATTTTCAATCATTTAACAGAAGAAATACTAAAAGTGCAAGTGTTTATTGGACCAAGGGAGAGACAATCAATTCACATGAAGGAAAATTTCCGTACAGTAAGTTGGATTGCAACGCAGGCACATTTCGGAGAAGTAGGGTAAATACAGTAACCAATCCAAAAGCGGCAGCAGCAAACCATTCTGGGACAGCTGCAATTCATTAACTTTAATGTAAACATTATTCTCTCTACCTTTCAACTCCCACAAGGGTAAAATAAATCAATCACAAAATAAACGTTCACCTGTCGTCTCTGGTTGCAAGGTCTTTCGTGGAACAACAACAGCTACAGGTTTATCATCCTCGGGATTAATTAAAAGAAAAAGCTTATATACATCCCCAAATGTATCCTGTACCCAAAATATCAAGTAAGCAATTAATTACTTGGGAACATTAAAATCAGTAAATAATAACAACACAGACATAGAGGTACCTGCATTCTTCTTGTTATCTTTTCATAGCTCTTAGCAGCCTCTCCTCGCAAGTTTCCTTTAAACAAAACTCCACCCTAGCAGAAGTAGCAAAAAAAGAAAAGAAAAATCACAATGTTTATATAGCAAAAGGCTAGGATAATCATATCCGACCATCTGGGTATTTTGTCCACTCTATATCAAGTAGTTTTATACATTAGTGAGGATCTCACAATGAAAAGATGGAGAGATCTCACAATCTTTATAAGATACCTAAATTACTCGTCTCATTGTCAATTAGTTTTGAGATGAAACCCCATGTTTATCTAACGTGGTATCAAAACCCATGAAGCCTAAACAGGTATTCAATCCAAGGATAAAAATTATAAATAAATAAATAGATCAACCCAAGTATGGTGTACCCAAAAAGCCACCGTCCTGAGGAGACATATTGAAGATCTCACATTGAAAGATGGGAAACCACAAGTCTTTATAAAAATACATGGATTACTTCTCTCATGGTCTATTGATTTTAAGATCTCATGTTTATCTGATCATCTCTTCTTTTAGTTATTCACATATTATATTCAATACACAAGAGACATTGGTTACAAGTTTTATTAGAGGTTAAAGCTGTGAACGGAATTTTCACATGTTAAAAAACTCATTTTGATATCATCATTTAGAAAACGTTCAAATTATGTTATAATTGGCAAATTGGAAAATATATGCTTCAATAGTGCTACTGTAATTTACTAATGATGTCTTATATATTTAAATAACTATTTTATTTCAATAATGATAATAAAAAATTTAAATTGGTTTGAATCATTTTTACTACAAATAGAAAAAATAAAATATATCATTTCCATTATATAAATGAGAAATTGTTTCTTGCTCCAAACAAATAAAAGTAAAATAAAAGTTTTAGTTACTATTGTACACTTTAAATTGGTACAATTATGATTAAAGATTTTACTATTATATCAATGAATAAATTATTAGGTTTTTAATAAAAACATCTAACATAAGTAAATTATTATTTTTTTAACTTAAAGTTTCTTTCTTTTCGGGATAAAATTAGCTAATGGAACAGATAAAAATTAAAAACAATTTCTAGAACTAGAGTAAGGTATATACTGATGTGGTGTATATATCCATAAACTGGTACTATCATGAGTTGGCCTAGTGGTAGAAAAGGAGACATGGTCTCAATAAATAGCTAAGAGTTCATGGGTTCAATCCATAGTGGCCACCTACCTAAGAATTAATATCCTACAAGTTTCCAAGACATCCAAATATTGTAGGGTGTCCTTTGAGATTAGTCGAGGTGCGTGTAAGCTGGCCCGGATACTCACGGATATCAAAAAAAAAAATTGGTACTAAATTATGTTAGTGCTTAACATATGTCGATTGCATAATTACGGAGATAGGAATTTATACTCGGACTAATTAATAATTCTAATGGTAGTCCTTTCCAGCCCAACCTCGACTTTCATATTAATTATAAAAATTCAAAGAAAAGTAGAAACCCACGAGGCATGAATTAAAAGAGGAGATAGAAAATTAACTCACCTCATATGGATCCTGACTTGTCACAAAGAAAGTATCAAATCCAAACACTTGGTTCTTAAGAAGTTCGATTGTTTCTCGGGGAATTCTGAATGATTCATCCAGTTGTTGTGGCTGCTTGAAATGTTATCAAATAAATAACAGATGAGGTATGGAGCACGAAAATTTTCCTTTTGCTCTGTTACAGGAAAAATACAGCAATAAATCATAAGTACCTTTAGTCCTGGAAGTGGAGATCCACTAGCAACTTCTACATTATCAAGATCCTGTTTCAAAGTTTAAAAATACTTCAAATACACTGAGGACACAAACTAATTTTGTAACCACCCCTTCTCTGCAGGGTTGAATTTTTAAAAGCAGAAATCAAACGAGAAATGAAGAATGTTGACGCAAAAATGACAGTCAAAAGAAGATTTGATCTTCAAAATGGATCATCGTAGATTTGATCTTTAAAATGAAGTGGTGGTTCACATGCCGGCTTCTGATGGTGAGATCGGGATAAAACCTTCTATGTTATATTAATTACGACAAGTGAATTATATGCACTTTCAGTGTTGGTAATTCTACTGTATATAGGACTTCGTATACACTCAAGTGCACTATGCAATAAAGCTCTGCGGGCTTCTGTTGGACAAAGGCAAAATCTGACTTATATATATATATATATATATATATATATATATAAAAGGGCATTTAGAACTCATCACCGGGTAAAAGCATGAATGTCTATTTCAGTCGGTTGTAGCTCCTCAAGAACACTTTCTAACCAGAAACTGATTTTTTTAATAAAGGAAACAAAAAATGTATTGATATAATGGAAGAGACAAATGCTCCAAAATACAAGACCTCCAAATAGAAGACAAGAACGACTAAAGATGATGAAGAATACATGCCAAATAAGATGAAAATCCATCTACTAAGAAGCAGAAAAACTTAGAGAGAGAGCTCCTATAAGAATCTAAGAGACAAACTGAACCAAAACAAAGTGAAACAATAAACCAAAAACTGATTTCCAAGCTAGTTTCTTTATGTATAAGGTTTGCCGTTTGCAAGTAGCTAGAAATACAAACCTGGATGTCACCTTGGACCTTATTTTCTACATTATTGACTTCATCAACAGCCTGAGAATCAAGCTGAAATTTATCTTCTATGACGGAGTCGGAGAAAGATGGCTGATCTCCACCTTCAGAGCCATCTTCTTCCTACAAATTGAAGTATAGTTTCATGAACCCGTTTAACCACTCACAAGAATGACGTGAAATATAATGTAATTATGTCAGTAAAACATCTATTTCCAAATGTAAATAAACAGTCCCTTGTATTAAAGTAATGAATGATATAATTAAAATAACCGTAACATGTCAGTTTAAGCTTTTGAGTTTATTAGTAATTTAACATGTATCAATCCAATGTTTGAACTCCTCCAATAATGAAATTTCCTTCTAAATTAATATTGATTTCCACTTGTTAGGTAGACCTACTACAAATTTTCAAGCCCACAGTAAGAGAAGTGTTAAAATATTGATATTACTAAATTTATCGAAGCCCGTCAGCTTTAAGCTTTTGGGTTAAATTTACCATAACCCAATACCAATTTCCATAAATGAATCAATTACATACCAGTTCCAAGAAATTAGAGGTTATGGTAAAACTTCGTTTAAAACGATGTGGTAGAAAGCAACATGCGACTTGAAGGACATGATCCACTGTGGATTCTTACACCCACCATTTTATATTATATAGGAATGAAGATGCTCTTGACTCGACATCGTTTGTTCTGTTCCACTAGAGCTCTTATTTTTTGAGGGTTGACAAGTAGGCATATGCTTTTAAGAAGATGACGCCGGGCTCTAACATTGACCATGACACCCAGTACTGTGCAATCTAGAACTCATGTAATAACGTAAATTCTGTGCCCTAAGTCGAATGAAAGGGACCTTGTCGGAAAGAGGAGGAAACACCTAAACCTTGAGGTGAAGTTACAGAAAATTATTAAAAAGCCATTGATTCTAGGGCGCCCCCAATTCAAAAGGAAAAGGACATTGTGAATTACGAAGAAAAGGTAACGGTAAAACTAAGAAGAATCTGTACGAAACTCGATAAAACTAAACGAACAGCCACAACATAAAAAATAAAAAAGGATTCGGCTGCAAAGTTACGAATACCTTATCATTATTGCCATCTGGTTCAGTCTGCGTTTCAGTAACTCTACAAGCAACCCCTCGCTTCGCACGGCTACCAGTAGCATAACAACACAAACAAACAGAATAATAACGAATTCAATACCCTTACAGCCCTGCACTAGGAGCCTCAAATTAGAAACTAAGCAAATTACCTGGAAACCTGATAGAGCTTCAGGCTGCTATGACGAATCCGTTGTTGCTCCCTCAAGCCAGTAAACGAAGCGAAACAAGGATTGAAACGAATGTAGCAGCAAGAGCTGCACTGAGACAAAGGGAAGGAATTCCCGCGAAAAGTTGCAGGTAAATCCATTGAAGAAAGAAGCCGCGAAACTGGTGAAGTTAACCCAGTAGATTAAAGAACTCCATTGATTTGAATTTAAGCTCCAAGCGATTGTGAGAAAACCGAGGAGATGAGTTGCAGAATGAATTATCCGGAAAAACGAAAACCGAATCGAAAGGGGCAAATTCGTAAAATGGCGGAAATGGAGATGCCTTCTAATTAATTCTATATTTGATGATTGAATACGAAAAATGGATATTGAGAAATTGAGGAATAGATGAAATTGAACTGAAGCGAATCTGAACTACGAATTATTCCTTCGCACGTGTTATTATTGAGTGGATTAAAGATTGAGGGGGCTTTGACAAAAAAATCTTGTGGGCTAATATCTAATTTTGTATTTTATGAGGGAATTATGGGAATATGAAAAGATTCCTTTACTTAGGGATGGTTTGGTTTACATCCCAAAATAATATAATTGCAATTTACACCTAAAATGGAAATTTTATGGGATTTTATATTTTAACTTAAAATTTTGATTGGTAAAAATTAGTGTAAATTAAAAATTGAAAAATTAATCGAAAATAAGAGTAACTACATTAAAAAAAATGTGGATATCTATATAATTTATTTTAAAATTTATTCTTTTCGAACTTAAAAAAACTTCAAACAAATTGATCAATATATTAACATATTAATGATTTGTGTTCAAATAGTGAAGGTATTTGTTTTTTTTTTTTGTAGTTAAAGATATTTTTGAAACTTTTAAAAAGTTCAAGGGTATTTTTTAAATAAAACTTTGACAATTTTCATCTAAAACTAATAGCAATGGTATTTTTTAACTTTTTTTAAAAAATTGAAGGGTATTTTTCAACCATTTTTTAAATTTTATCAAAGGACCAAATTAATTTCTAACTTCTAAAACTACCGAAACTCAACTCTTAACTTTTTTTTTCAATCCATAAAAGCCCAAATTTATAATTTAACCAAAATTGTTTACAGAAAAAATGGTCTCCCAGCTTAACAGAGAAGAGGGTGAAATTCATGATACAGCTTTTCCTTGTCTCACAAGGAAATGAAGCTGCCTCCTGGAGAGAAAGTTCTAAAAATAATAAATCATTGAGCTAATAAGCAAAGCATCAAAATTACCATTTACATTTTCAAAGAAGGCACAGCTAAACCGGCATGCACTGTGTGTTGGTGAGCAAGAGGTCCGTAGTTCGAATCCCCGACCCCTATTGTACTTTTTAAATAATTGGAAAAGAAAAACAAAAAACTACCATTTACACTTTCACCTATCTTCTTCCCTCAAGTCACCAACATCCAACGATAGACGAACCAGTCAAATAAAAACTCATGATCCTACAGGTTCCACATCCCAACGCTTCTTTCTTTTTTTTAGTGGATGAGACCCGAGTAACTTGGCAAACTCTTCAGGCAAATGATCAGGGGTTAAGTACACAAGATCCTCCTCATTGTCGTCTTTACCAATCCAGCCATGATAAGGTTTTCGCCTTCGTATTTTGGGGGTATATGCAGGTAAAGACTGGTTAAGAGTACTCCTCCTAAAATGGTCATCATCAATAGAAGCTTTATCGTCCTTCCAATAACTTTCATCTCCAGGAAATAATGTATCTAAAACATGGTAAGGTTACAAGTTTAAGGCACCAATCATCAACTATAAGACTAAACTCACCAAATTACATTTGAAGGAATTGATAGCAGTAATTATAGAACGATGTAAATTTTGATAAGGTATGGGATACTAATTACCTGAATCATTTGCAGGCAATGTGGCTGTGAACCTTGTAGTTTCACTAGTTTCACCGATAGCACTCGATGAACAGCTAGCTACTGAGGTCTCCTGATGATCTTTAGCTCTTTCATTATCATGAACCTTCAGAAAATAGACATTCAACGTGGAAATACTGAAGAAATAAAACATTGGAAAAAATACAAGGTGTGCACTGTGCACTATTCTGATAACCAGAGGGGATAAAGATTAAAACGAACACTCGTGACTTCAAAAAAGAATCAACAGGCTAGCCAGAGAAGAACCAATCCTCTACACAGTTCAACATAACAGCAGCCATTTGTCATTAACAATTTGAATTTAAAGTGGCCAATAGACCTACAAACACACTTCCCAGTTGACACACACGGTAGAAATATTGTGATTAGAAGTTCAACTAAAAGTACTCCAAGTAAAAAAGAAACAAAAACTATATGCATGAGCAAACTGTGCTAACTGCTGACAATTGACCAGGACTAGCAAAAAAGTATTGGCACCTCACGAACACCAATTTAGGGGTATTTGGGACAAGAAGTGAAGTTGTGAAGTCTAGAGAGTTAAAAAGTTGTAGGACCCACAATGTAAGGAGTTAATAAAGCATAAAATTGACGTCTTTTAGTTGTGGGGTTCACGAACTCCTTGGGTCAAATAAGAAGTGGAGTTCACAACTCCACTTGTCCCAATTCCAACTCCTTGGGCCAAACACCCCTTTGAAATTTTGAATTCGAGTTTCTCTTGGAGCTAAATATTTCGATTCTTGTTTATATAAAACACAGTCCGGTGCGTACCTTTCCATTTAAGATGGATGCCTCATGCTAATAGTTAACAAAAATCTACAAAGCTAGCATTTTCTTAACCCAACACAACAAACATCAGTGGCTCTCCGTTGGCATCTTTAATAACCCATAAACCATTTGCGTAAAAAATGTGTGCATGTCAAGAACCAAATGCAACAAAAGTAGTTGGAAAAACTAACCAACTCTATTGCACCCTTGTTCTGTTTCTCGAGAAGGGTATCGATCAAGAGAGTATAAGAGCCTTCTTCAATGAATACCCATCCATCGTCTCCTCCATAGACCTAAAGAAAATTCTTCCCATAATGTATGAGTGAAACAAAATGTCGCAATGATTGCAAGAAAATCAAATTAAAGAAACGAAACAAATAAAACATTTCCAGGCACCACCCATAAAATAATGACATAACCCCAAACTGAATATAAGAAAAGGGATAAATTAATAAGCTTTCTTTCTTGTTTTATGAGATGAAAAAGAAAAACCAATCCACCCACGTTTCTACAAACTACAGCCACAGAAGAAGCACACACAATAACAATAATAATAACAGAGAGGAAATCTTAAAAACCTACACTAAGGAGCTCCTTGACCGTGTCACGAACCAACTTCAGAGGAAATCCAAATGGTTTCATAGCATCGAGCGCAGCATCAATTCGTAAGTTAACCCTCTAAAGTTTAAATTGAAGCGAGCCAATCAGGATAAGATTAGAAAAATACTATTACTATCTACTAGAGAGCAAGTGAAAGGAGAAATGAAGAAAGCTCGTTGAAGGAAAAAAGGAATCAACAAAAAGGTTAAAGAAACAAAATAAAATGCCTTTTTGCTTCGCACTCTAGGAGCCATTTCTGAACCTCAGAACCCAACAAAGAATTGTCGAACAAGCTGCAACTGAAAAAAGAAAGCTTTCTCATACGACTGAACCCACGAAACCTGATAAAGCAGTTACTAAGAATCACAATACTCCACCTACAATGCTAAAATCGCCCAATAAACATACAGAAGAGAAAGAAGAACAGGAATATGGGTTCAAATGAAACCTAAGAATCATAAGCTTGGAGAAGAAACATACCATAAGCAGCAGAATAGGATGGTGTCGGAATCAATGAAAAAAGAAAAGGGGAGTGATTTTGTTCAGAACATGAAAGAAAAAGGAAGGGCAGGGAAAAATTATACGATTTTTTTATGGGTTTCATTTCGTTGGTTTTTGTACGGATCATCTTAATTTCATTGTCGTAATATTGTTTATCCTAAATTTTAAAAATAATGAAATATGATTATCTGTCATTGTCAAGACGCACTAAGGAAGGGTTCATTATCCATCCATAAAAGTACGTGCACATACTAGGACTCTTCCTTCCTCACTCCTTCATACTTGCATTTGGCTCCGTCTAACTCTCTCACTAGTAAATCTTACCAATAGTGTGTAAGGGGCAATTTGGATAATTAACACATCTTTCATGGCATATGGTTATCCTTCGTTATTTTAAAAAACCGCACAAACGACATTGAAATACAAAATGTAGGTCATCTGTCCAAAAAACCGTTCTTTCCTTTCCCCTGTCTCTCTCCTTCCATATTTAACATTTTTTATTCAAATCGTAAATGGCCTCTCAATTATATTAAAGAAAAAAACATTTGTATCAATTTCTTGATTTTCTAAAACAATTCTTCATACAATATCTAATAAAATTTCCCACCCCAAAGACAACATTCTATGACCTAACAACGAGAAACTCAATTTATAGCCAGCCAACATTTTCCCCATAACAAGGACAACAAATTCATCATTGGGTCAATACAATAACTCAGTTTAAAGTCCCTCGTAGGTGAGATTACTTACAACAACGGGGACCAACGGTTGAATCACGTTGAACCAGAAAATGAGAGGTCGAAAGAAGAAAGGGCCAAAAGCCTGGAGCTGCAATCAACTTCAAATAAGAGGCGAAGCTGACGGTGAAATCATCTAACACTCAAACAGTTGCTCTGATACCATCTTAATGCTACACAATCTAACAATCACACACCGTTATGCCCGGCCCAATCAACTTCAAAAAAGAGGCCGAACAAAGTTTAATCAGAATCACTCACCGTTCCGACGACCGTTACTTTTCCGAAGTCGACGCAGATACTGTCGATGTTAGCAGAGAAGAGGCCGAAGCTCCTAGCTTCAACAATGTCGACAACGCGGTGGCTGAGAGTGAGTAAGGCCACGAAAGACTTGAGAGAGAGAGACGAACGACCAGTGCAAACTACATTTGGGTTTGACGAAACGGAAATGAAAAGACGAACGACGAGAAACCCTACTGTGTTTGATGAAAATTGAAAGCAAACCCAAAACAAACTACATCTGGGTCGGTTCGGCCGATGATAAAAATCAAACCGAATCGAAAAGCGTGAGCGCAGCCGAACCGACGGTTCCGGTTCGACCGGTTCCTTTCACCCCTTAATGTTGGGAACATGAACCGCAGGCGAAGGACACGCAAGAAGGAGGCGAGTGGTTTTATTCATGGCGCAACAATCGAGGGTTTCTCTTTCTTTTCACTTGTTTTTTTGTTCTTATTTTATTTTATAAATGTAATTTTTTTTTTCAAAAGCTGTAAAATTGAAATTTTGAAATCAATATTTACATCACTTTTTAATTCTTGCATATGATATGACTAAGATTTATAACGAAATCTTTTAGGTTAAGTAATCAAAATTTGGCCACATCTATTAATTTTCATCTTTTAACCATCAAGTTTATCAAATTGATTCTTGTTGAAAAAAAAAGTTGTAATTTGTAATATTCTTTTCTAATTTTTATGTCCAAATTAGTTTTAAAAAATAATTGCTGATAATTAAAAGAAAAATATCAAACAATTTATAAATATAGAAAAACTCCACCATTTGCTCAAGCAATTCGCTAATAGACAGGAAATTTTTTTTATATAATTTGACTCATTTTTCTATATTTGAAAATAACCCTAATTAAAATTAAACTTAACAAAAATATAATCAATAGAGGTTAATGGTTCCAAAACCCCTCACCAAAAAAGAAACAACAATACAATCAATGTTCTATTGTACTTTAAAATAATAATAATAATATTATTATGAACAATAAAGTTTTAGACAGTTAAATGGAATGATATTTTGAAAAAATTCAAGAATTGATAGAACCAACATATGGTTGGTCAAAACAAAGTAAGTAAAATGTATTCTTTTTTAGAGATTAGAGATTCAAATTATCCTAAATGTATCTTTAAAAAAATAATAAATAAATAGTTGACTATTAGATGTCAATGACATGATGTTCAATAGTGTGTGTTTTTTTTTAAAAAAAAAAACATTTTTTTCACATTATTCTTAAATAGTACTGATATAGTTGAAACTTGATAAAAACTACCAAAATTTGGTGACGTGGAAATTTTAAAAATGGGTACATTGTAATTTATACATGCATATTGACTGCAATAAACTATTGGATTATCATTGTAGAACTTTTTCATACTTCTATTTATTTCTAACCATATAAACAGTACTTAAAATAATATGGAGTTCATAAAACAAATAGAATATCAAATTAAACATGTAGCTGATTTCTTACTATTATTATTCATTCAGCTCATATTTTCCTAGAAATTTTTTATCCTTCTAATACATTATGAAGCAGGGTCCCTTTTCTTTCTTTGTCACTTCATGACAAACAGATGGGTTTGTTTCTTATCATCACTCTCATCCATCACAAGCCAGACACCAACTGTATACACTATTTATGCAAAGATTACATGTCAAAATTACTTTTATCAAGATTAGATACTAACTGTATACAAATGATTGACTGGTCAGTAGAAGTCACTGACATATGTGTTTTCTTAATGTAAAAATGGGCATAGCTAGGCTAAATGGGTGAAGATCATCATCTTGAAACCAATTAAATCAAATAAGAAAGCAAAAAATGCAAAGCTCAAAATGGGTAGTTCCATTTATGTTCCCTAATGCAGAAACATCCTTGAAATACTTTCTAAAATTAGCCAGAGATAGCAATTGGTATTTAGTTCCTCCAAGTACATAACAAAAGGGTGGAAGAGTGGGAGAAGATGGTTTATATGCATCTAAGAATGGACTCTATCCAGTGTCAAAAAAGAATAATAATAACAATGAAACAAACATCATATTGAGAAATATAAAGAGACTGACCAGACAAGATTTGGCTGATTAATATGCATATCAGAAGGGTGGTGGAGGAAGGGAAGTTTGATGCTCTCTGTGTATGCCTCATATAATATAGTAGAGAGAAAATTCAATGATGGGGAATTGCTGGGCCCTGAGATGGACACTGGTAGCACTTTGCAAAAAGCCCAAAAGTGTCAACTTGCTTGATGAAGTTGGCCATGCTAGCCCACCCTCCAAATCCACACCCAATGACCAGGACCCAGACCACTATAAAACTGTTCACCACATACATGGCTGCCCAGCTAGGGAGGAAGATTGGAAGTTTCTCTGCAGCATTCTGCAGCCAAAATAGACATTTTCCTAACATGTCATACTTGCAAAAGAATAGTTTGTACTATCATCATCTTCATTCATCTAAATATGTACAGGGGTTTTCAGTTGCAACTGTTGCACCAATTATGGCCACTTCTAAGGTTCTACATTTATCACTAAATTTTAGTGAACAAGATCAGTGTCGTATCAAGTGACAATATTAGGAGGGTCCCGTTTGATAAATTATTCAATGCGATTAATGTACAATAGAGCTAGTACAATATGCTTGTACTTGGGTGCTCCATGCTAGAGTGATTAAATTAATTTATTGTTTCTAACAAAGTCCACTTGTAAGCAGGTCACAAACAGTAAAGTATGAGCCTCCAACTTCATTTGATAATTTCTCATCCCATTAAACTCCATCCTAATTATAAACATCCTATGGCATTAATCTACAAGTAGGGATATAAGTGTATACATGTCCAAGTCGATTTTTGACCAAAAAGTTGATGCCAAACAAACAAACTAATTTAATAAGGCATTAGATAAAAAAATATAGCAATGGTTACATTATTGAAACCTGGTTTTCCTAAAGCCAAACCTATACTAAGTTATCAACTCCAAATTGACCCATACAAACAAAATCAATGTAAAAACGAGAAAACATATCCAAACTATATTGGCTAACCATTCTTCAGGTGTAGTCAGTTTCGTTCAGCACTCCTAACAACAAGAGTAATTAGGATTAAAAAGCTGCAAACTAGTTGGCAAAAGTAGCATCAAAAGCAAGATACTTTGATTTGACAGTAATCTAAAAAGCCTAAAATTTCGCTCAATTAGCCAACACATTGGTCATATCCTTTGGCCGTACAAAGGAAAAAGGCGCAATATTTGGATTGTGAAATAGGGTACAACATACTACAGAAAGGGTGTGTTTGATTGGCCCAACTTTGAACTTAGTCCAAGATGTGGCTAGCATGAAGAATTGTGACGAAAGCAGATAACTGAACGAAAAGGAAATGCAACCTACTCCCATAATGAAATGTTTCATGAAATTTCAAATGCTAGTCACTATAACAGCCAGTGGGGCTAAAATGGCTGTCTGTTGGAACTCACTTACAACTTAAATCATACAGCTGGAACCACATCCATAAAATGATAAGAGATGAAAGGACCAACTCGCTTTAGGAAACTCTCACTGTTAACACTTGTACTTTGGTGACACTCTATTGGGACCTGGTAGGACAGTCAGATTATTATCATAAAGTTTCCAGCATACTTACTCTTTGGTACTGATTCATATCATATAAATGTTTTCATCCATTCCAAGGACAAATAAAATAAGACTATACAGAGTTGTAGGCAGGCATTGAAGGTTTATATATATAATTTTGAAGCTCAAAAGGAAGCATCACAGGTAACAAACAGAATTTTCAACCAGACGATTTTAGCCCAAATGGAAGAACAAAGCATATGATAAAAACAGCTGAAGACTAAGCAAGGAATGTTCTGAACTCTGAGCCAAGTTTGCATTAAATATTCAATGATTCAGCTAGCAACTTAGATTGCCTAATTAATGGAAATTTAGACAGAATCAAAGCATGACCCAGCAATGATATGGTCCAAGATTGAATGCATCAATCAAATACTCAACTTCAGGACGAGAATTCGACAATGCCAGTTGGATAAACGCGTATTAGGTAAAATATAATTGAAGAAATGAAATAGAAAGATGAAAGACAAAGGCATTTACCTGTCGGGCAGAGGCAGATCTGAAAGTGAGCATATGGGCTAAAGAAGGGATGATGTAGACGGTGAAGCTAACCAGAAGCGCCCCCACCGCAGAGTTAATGGGTCCAAAAAAGGGGAAAATAATAGCCAAAAACCATATGGGTATCACAACCGGTAGTCGGGCAAGCGCCCTTAGACATATGCTCTTTGTTTCATGCATTCCAATCACTTTCTCCCACACGAAATACAAGGGCGTACAAGCAAACCCAAATGTTATGAACTGTACACCAACCGTTTGATGAAATGCGTAAGCGAAGAAAAGAGAAAATCAAGTCAAAATTGCAATGAAATGTAGGTAGTATGGAGGGAACCTGGTGAATGAGCATCAAAACGACGGCGGAGGTGCGCCATCCGTTGGTGGGAAGAAGAGAAAAAGCGTTGGAGTGAGAAAGAAGTTGGTCGCCGAAAGCCCAGTAGACGGCGGTGGCGGAGGGGATGGTTAAAGTGAAGACGTAAAGAGTGGCGATGAGATAAATTAACTTGAATTTTCGAGGCTTCCACATCGCGTCCATTATTTCCCTGCCGCGCCAAAATTTTCCTTTTCAGTTTTTTTTTTAATTCAATAAAATTATAAAAAAAAATATAAACTTTACTATTGTTTAAAAAAAAGGGAAATTACTATGTGACTGAAAAAAAAAATCAAACTATTTATAAATATATAAAAATTTTATTATCTATTAGCGATAGACAACGATAAAATTTTTAAAAGTCTATCACTTAAGTGATATAATTCTATTGCAGTTTATCGTCGATAGACAGTGAAATTTTTCTATACTGGTAAATATTTTAACTAATTTTTATGTTTTTGGAAACAACCCTTAAAAAAATTTGTAATATTAAACTTAAACTTCATAAATGTTTCAAAATTATTTTTAAACAGAAATTCTTTAGAAATTTATACATAGATGAAATGACGTGGCAATAACTTAAAATAGTGTAATGATCTAATTTTCTATTCTAGGTCATCAATGCACCATTCGGGTGCCAATTTCTATAAAAAAAAAAAAAACAGAAAGAAAAAAAAATATGTTCTAAAGAATTTTACTACAAAAGTAGCATGTTTGGATTGACTAGAAAAAAACATTTTTTTTATAAAAAAAAATCATTTTCATTTAAACTCTTTTGATAAAAACGATTCAAAACAAAATAGATTTTGAAACACTTTCAAAATGAGTAGTTGTTAAACACTCCAATTTTTTCCAAAATGACTTATTTTCAAAATTAAACACTTGAAATGTTAAACCAAATACACCCGTAATTTTAAAATACTTATGAAAGTTCAGGATAATATTAAACCTTTTGAAAGTATATGAATACTTTTAAAACAAATGATAAAGTTTGGAGGTGTTTTTTATAATTGAACCTAAAATTTATAAAAGTGAGGGATACTCTTTTACTCCAATGTCTTTAGTATAACTTTTATTTCGTCTTTGTTTTAAAATGTTTTTTTTTTTTGGTCAAAATGAGTACATCTCAACTGAAACAAACTTTGTATTATTAACTTCGAACTCAGAAGTTTGATTCTCCACTCTACATATTGTAAAAAAAAAATTAATTATTAAATTTTGAGTTTAATTTATATTTTGTTTTAAAATTTTAAAATATTACATTTTTACTAATTTTAATGCTTAAACTTCAACTAATTTTTTTACATCAATTCAAATTTCAACACACTAGAAAAGTAGAGAAGTTTTTGAAAATTAGCCTAATTTAAATTTAAGTTAAATTCAAATATAATACAGTGTACAATGAATAATACAGTATACAACAACGACAACAACGAAAACGACAACGAAAAAAAGAAACCTACAACCTATAGTCTACAAATGGTGTTACCTACATTCCAAGATACTGTAAATAGAACATATAACCTAAAATCTATATATCAAATAAATAACAATTTAGGTATAGTATGATGTGTTATCACCATAGTATTAAATTTTCATCGACATGTTGATATTTCTACATTTTTATGGGTTTGATATCGACATGAGGGGTGAATGGATATTTCCATTATATTGTAGAAAAAATTCACGAGACATAAAAAATAAACAATAAAATGTCACAAATGTAAATATAATATAAATAATATGTATGTTAACTAGTTTAAAAATCATAAAATGTCTATTTACTAATTTAAATTTAAATTTAAAATTTTTGTTTTTATAATTTTTTGCAAAAATATCCATCGAAATCAATATTTTATCAAAATTTTCATTAAAATATTTGTATAATTAAGATTTCGATATTTCTGTCAACATCAACATTTTAAACCTTTGACCACTACTGAAAGAAGTATTGCCCAAAACACTACTTTTCCATTTCCGCACCCAATAATTTGACTTTAATACTTTTGTAGGCAGTAAAAGGAAACAAACAAACAAAAATGACCTAACTTTTACATTCAAATTCAAACCCTCATTAATAACTACATATGGAATATGATTTCAAAATGACATTGTAAATGTAACTTTATCCCAATGTTGAGAGATAAGAGGGAAAAAAAATAGTGATGCCTTAATATTTACCATTTTCATTTATTATTTAACACGTCATTAAGTGATTTATTAATTTATTTGTAGACCTCACATCATTCTTAAGGGAGTGTTTAGAGTGAAGAGTGAAATAGCAAGAAGTTATGAAGTATAGGGAATTGTAAACTCTTAGGGCCTACAGTGTAAGGAGTTGATAAGATATAAAGTTGATGTATTTTTAGTAATGGGACTCCACCAACTCCTTGGGCCAAACAAGTAACGGAGTTCAATACTCCTACTTCAAATATTTACTACACGTCATTAAGTGATTTATTAATTTATTATTTATTTACTTGTAGACCTCACATAATTCTTGAGTGAGGAGTTAAATTGTGAGGAGTTATGAAGTCTAAGGAGTTGTAATCTCTTAGAACCCACAGTATAAGGAGTTGATAAGATATAAAGTGGATGTTTTTTTAATAATAGGGCCCACCAACTCCTTGGGGTAAACAAGTAGTGAAGTTCAATACTCCTACTTCCCAACTACTTGAGCCAAACACACTCTAAATGTTGTGACAAACAATGAATAGAAGTAGACAGTAGTACTAGAAATTTTGTCGAGATAAAAAGACTCACACAGTGACAGCATGGCCACCAAAAGTGTAAAGTATGTTGGTTGCCCCAGTGAAGTACAGCACCATTTTGGTTGGACCTGAATGTTGGACCCCCTCAACCTTCAAAATAATAAAAGTAATAATAATAATAATGAGTAAATGAGAATAATATTGGAATTGGAATTAAGAAATTGATTTGATGAGTGATGAGACCTGGCCATGAAGAAGAGCTGCAATGGTCAAGTACCAAGCAGTGTAAGTGGTCATTCCAAGGCCAAGGAAAGACCATATTCTATAGTTGTGAAAAGATGGTATAAACACAGTTGTAGCACAGCATGCTCCAAATATATAAGTCCATGTCCTTTTGTCTAATTTGTCATTTATGTAATATATGTTGCTGCCACATTCACAACATCATTAATATTTAAAAAAAAAAACTAAAAATACTATCATCTTTATTGAAAAAAGAAGGTTTAAATACTATTTCCGTTTTGTAATTTTGGTTTTTATTCATTTTGGTTCTTGTACTTTTAATTTTGGTTCATTTTGGTCTTTAAATTTTAAAAAAAAAAGTGACTATTTTTATCCTTTAAAAATGAAAATGAAGAGATCAAAATGACAATTTTTTAAAAGTAAAAGGACTAAAATGAACATTTTTAAAATATAAGGATCAAAATGAACTAAAATCAAAAGTATAAGAATTAAAATAGTATCAAAACCAAAAAAGAACTATTTCAATCGAAGTTTCTATAAAAAGTCACAAAATAGAGTTATATAGACATATATTTATTCAATTTAAATTATTAGACATCCATATTTGATATGCCACATGACGAATCAGGTTTAAGTTTGATAATATATATTCATATTTGGTTAAATATTTCATAGAAAAAGCTACCCTAAAGTACTTTACCCTTTTGTTTAAAAATATCCATATTTTTCAAAGATACACCTTATCCTTTGACCTTCCACAAAGGTTTTAAAATTATCGGCCTTTAGAGTATAAATATGTTAGAATTTAAGTAGGGCGAACGTACTTTTTTAACAAGTATAAAAGGTGTACCATCAATCAAAAGGTTTGAACTTTTAAAAAAATAAAAAAATAAATAAAAATTTGAGGTTATATGATACATGTTTAGTTTATAGGGTACTTGATTTGTAGTCAATTTGAAGATATATAATTTATGGTACGATAAGAAAGTATATTATTTTTTTAGAAGTTGAAGGTTTGATTTCTCATATTTGCATTGATTTTGAAAAAAAATAAAAAATTGTGAAAGTCATTTTATAATATCAATATAACTTTTTAAAAATTTGGGTTTGTGATAGTTATTTTCAACAACATCGTAGTATTGTAATACTTAGGAATCAATTAGCTTAAGTGAATAAAGCTAACATGGTTATAGTCAAAATAAATTTGATATGGACGAAATAATATTCCTTACCTACCAATGAACTACTAGAACTTTGCTTATAATAAATAAAATATATAGCTACTAATTCGTCACACCTGTATTTTATGGACAAGTATTCAATCAGTATTTTTTTTTTTTTTTTTTTTGTTGATAACATTACAATTCAAAGAATGGAATAGGATTCTCTAAAAATAATAATGAGAAAGAAATGTGAATCTACGGTTTTGAAGAGACTGTCGATGCCTTGATTCATTGAGTTTATGATGAGAATAAATGCATATCTACGATTTTAAAGAGACTACTAATATCTTTATTTTGTGAGTGTATAGTGAGATTGTTGAATTGTGAAATAAAAAATTTGTTCTTTTGAAATTATAAAATATATATATATATATATATATATATATATAATAAAAGGATGTGATCTTTCAACATTATTATGTAATAAGGAAGCTTGGTTTGTACTCCCAATTTGGAATAGAAGATAAGAAGAGATGGATGATGAACAAATCTTGGGGGTCCGTGCATGAATAGAAAGAAGACATGTGATTTAGATTTGACAAAAACACCCAATTTCTTAAGAATTTGGTGAACTAACTCCCTTTTGACAGTCAAAAAAGTTTAATTGTTTGTAGAATCTAACCCTTATGTTTGATCTAGTGACTTGAATTGGAAACTTTGCCATTTACCCAATTTTTCCTAATTTTAATGTCTATTTTCTCCTTCTATATTTTAATTTTTAGCATACAAATTTATAAACCCAAAAAAAAATATTTAAAGACCTCATTAAAGATAGTACCGTGTATCAATTATTTGAGAAGGCTAAATGAGATGTGTAATTAATATTTCAAAATTAAAATTCACTCACTTAATTAAATTTATTTGACTTTGTGGTTGAGACTTGAGAGTATGTACTTTAACCAATTGTTCGTACTAACGTAAAAGACAACCATCATGGATTGACCTAGTGGTAAAAAAAAAGACATGGTCTCAATAAATGACTAAAAGGTCTTCTACGAGTTTCCTTAACACCCAAATGTTGTAGGGTCAGGCGAGTTGTCCCATGAGATTAGTCGAGATACACGTGAGTTGGCCCGGACTCTGACGAGTGTTTGGGGCACCAGCTTGAAGTTGGTGGAATAGGTTATAGTAACTCACTCCATGTTTGCGGTACCAAATATAATATTGGTGTTTACCACTATTTATAACCTATAATAGTATAGTAAATACTATTTCAAACTCTTGTTTACAACAGTATTTACTATTTGTTATAGTAACTACTATTTACCCATTCATCGTTGCTACAATATTTACTATTTTCTACCCAAACAAAAATAGTTTGCGTTTGAGGTACAAACTACTATAACCCAGGCTAAATAGTCTACACCCTAAACACAAACTATTATAATCTAGTGACTATAATAACCAACTCAGTATTTCAAATGTCCCCTAAATATTCGTTTATAAATTGGTATTCAACTTTTTTTAGGTCAACAAATGCGAAGGTGAAAAAAATAGTATCTATTTTGGTCCTATTTTACCAATTTAGCCTTGGAGACAAACATCCCATGAGTGATCAAAAGAAAAGGGGAAGGGCACTTTCCTCAAGATTCTATAATATTTTTATCACTTTTCCACAATGTGCACCTTGTCTCACAATCTCTATCGCTCTCTTCATCAATAATTATGTGTGTTCATTAGGATGATGTTGAAGAAGCTTTATAATGAATCTCAATTTTCACTCTCATGAATTTAAAATGCTATAAAAATCCTTAGATATCTATCTACATCGATTGAGTTAATTTCTTCCGAGACTTTTATTAAACTCATGGTCCTTATTGATTATTAGGTAACCATGATGATTATCGTTAGATATATTATTATGAAATAAAATTCTTGAGACATACGGTTATGGAAGTAATCAAGTCCTTATTATTTAGTACAAGAATAAGTGGAATGAGGAGATTCGAACTTTTTGGCCTCCTATAGTCGGTGACATATACTCATGTTCATACACGAAGTTATATTATTTATTTGTTAAAAATTGATAAAGTAAAGAAGTTTAAAATAGTTATTTGTCTAAAGTATAGTTATTAAAATATTTATTTTAAGGAAGCTTGGTTATTCAACTCTCATATTAATTTGTTTCTATCTGAATATTGAACTTTAAAAATTATCTAGTAAGTCTATGTATTTTTACTTTTGTGTCAAATAGGTCTATAAACTTTAAACATATATAATAGATCGTTAAGCCTTATTCAATTTTGCATTCAATTGATGCTTTAATTTTTTTGATTTTATATAAAAAAAAAAAAAAACAAAAAACAAATTGAAATGGTTCGGTTGGCACAAAATTTAATTTTATATATAACATAAAATCATTACATGAATGTTTTCCGCACAAAATTGGACCACACTTTTTAAATTTTGGAGAGTTTTAGAAACAAACTAGAAAAATCAGAAATTAACTTAATTTATAATTGAATCATATTTAAAAATTAAAAGTTGAAACTAGAATAAGTATATTTATGGAATAAAAACTAAAATTTATGGAATAAAAACTAAAACAACTATGAAAGTTTAAAAATTAAAAATTAGGATAAATATCAATTTAGTATCAATTTAAATCCTAGACTAATAATTGTAACAATTTAAAACTTGAACTTTTGAGTTGTATCAATTTAAACTCCAAACTAACAATTGTATCCATTAAAACATTGAATTTTTATAAGTATATCAATTTAAACTCTGAACTTTAAATAAAATATAATGGAGGGTTTAAATTGATATGCTTATGAAAGTTTAAGGTTTAAATTGATATACACTTATAAAGGTTAAAGGTTTAAATTGATACAATTATTAATAATTGACACACATATAAAAGTCTAGAAATTAAATTGATATAATTATTAGTTTAGGTTTAAATTGATATAACTCAAAATTAGAGAAATAAATTATTGATATATACCCTAAAAATTAAAAATCTTTAAAATTGGCAAACTAACTTAGAATTCAAAGTTTCGACTTTTTTTTTATATATATATATATTATTACCAATTTCTGATTAAAAAAATATTAAGAATAATGTTTTCCACTAACTTTTCATTGGAAATCAGCAGTTTCTTTATGTACTTGAAGAAACAAAAAGTATAATAATTTGTGTTTAGGAAGCTTTTGTTTTGGATTTTGTATATTTGGTAGCGTCAAATTCTTAGATTACAATCTAATAGATTTTGCTTAATTGATTTTATATTAATTCTTTATTGGGATAAATGATTGCAAACAATATTGAATTATTATTTGGATTTGTTTTGTCTCCTTGCGACCATGCTAAGGATCTTGGAAGGAAAAATTATTTAATTATTTAATTATCCAATGTTGATTTTTTCTGATTTTATTACGCCAAATATGATGATATAATATAATAACAATTCATTTGTGATTATTATTATTTTTGAGATCATTCATTTGTGAGTCTACCTTCATCATTATGTGTAACTGCGTCATCCAATTGAATGGAAGATAAAAACAAGAAATGAGTTCAAGAAATTCGAAATAAAAATAAAAACAAAAAATTGAACATGATCAATTTGGCTTTAATGTCTCTAACAATGGCTTTTTTTTTTAATTAAAAAAAACATATATTGTTTCAGTATTAAAATCTTGTTAGAAGGTTGAAATAAGCACCAACCATCAACTTCAAAGTTAAAAATTCACATACATAAATAGAAATTATCACCTTACAAACCAAATTCCATGTAAGTTTTTTTTTTTACCATTGTAAATTTTTGTTGTCAAATTTAATTATATTTTCACCGATAATCCATATCATATTAAAACTAATTTATTGTTAAAGTGAATTTTACTTCAACTGACATAAAATATATGTTAATGACCAAAAGGTACGTGGTTCAAATCTCCACTCAATATTGCACTAAGAAAAGCAAATTGTTTAAAAATAATAATTTTAAATGTGGTTCATGAAGTTTTCTAAAATAAACAACTTAAATTTAACTCAATAGAATGATGACTACACCGTTAAGTGTTGATGTCGATAGGATGACATGCCATTTTATTTAATTTTATTAGACAAAATCTTATTAAAATTAATGTTAAAAATACTATTTTGATCATTGTATTTTGGAGTTTATTCGATCTTAGTCCCTATACTTTCAAATGTCTAAGTTTAGTTCTTGTACTTTTAATAAATTATCTTAAACAACTATTAGGGATTAAGGCTTAGTTTGAGATTGTTGTAGGTTTTAAAATAATTGTAGTAAGTGTAATTTTAAAAAAATCAGTTATAATAAGAAGAGATTAATGTTTGGTAAATATCAAATTTAGATTTGAATAATTTGGCTACAATATTTGGTAAAATACCAAATTATTGTGTTTATTATAATAACTAAAATAGATCTATTAAAGTTTACAATTTTTTTATAACTTATAACTTTATAAATAATTGTTAAAATATCATATTTTATTTTCTCTAAATCAATGGTTAAGTATTAAGGGAAATAACTTTATATTCTTAAAAAGAATGAATATGGTACACTTTAAATAAAAGAATTGCAGGTAACTTATTTGAAAATTTATGAAATTGGTTTTAGATAGATGATCTTAATTTTGAAGAATAAAATTTATAATTGAAAATTTTACTAAAAATAACATTGATTCTATAATGATCTAAAAACTAAAAGAACAGATGTTAAAAATGCTCAGAAATGAATATGTGTTTTAAAAATGATTTTAATAGATTTATTAACAATTTGTATTATCAAACACCAAAAATGCAAAAACGGTTAAGATTTTTTTTAAATCACTTTTAACTCTTCCAAACCATTCCAAACGCACCTTAAATTTAAGATTTATTAAAATTACAAAAACTAAAATTTGAATAAACTATTAGAAACCAAAAATAGTATTTTAACCTAAAATTAAAAATCTATATACACCATTTAATATAATTTAATCTAATAACTATAATAGGACACCATTTTTGTGTAGTACTAACATTAACCTTAAACAATGAACTAAAAAAGAAAATTAACCTTAAACGTGAATTAGAATATAGTTGAACAACAACTAAAACACAGGTCAATAATATTTCTTTATTTTTTTTTATTTTTTATTTTTTAAAAAAACATGCCTGGATTTTCAGAGTGATATTTTGAATGGCCCATGATCACCGGCAACCACCTACCAAATATGGAGTATATTCAAATTCAAAGCCAATATTAATGGCTACTGACCGCCGGCGGCCAGAGTGCCGACGTCCGTACTGATCTCAGTTAAAATGGGTTTTCATTAGTTAATTAAAAGAATAAGGTCCATTTGGAGAAGACAAAAAAGACAGCACCCTTTTGCGCAATAAACTATTATCCTCCTCTTCAATAATTTCTCTCTCTCTCCCTCTTTCAACTTATTTGTTGGCTTTTATTATTTTTATTTTTTTTTTTAAAAAAAAAAGTCCAATCCCTCCATGGGGTTTGACCTACTAAGGAGTCCGAGGTTAATATGTTGAAGTTAGTAAGTTTATATTTGAAGTGCAAAATTGTAAGATTGAGTTATTCGATAATTATAAAAAGTAGATTAAGAAAGTAAAATAGAGTTACTTGATAAATGTAAAAAAAGTAGAGATAGATTAGAAAGATGAAGTTCCTCGATAAAATTGAGTTCTTCGATAGATAATTATCGAGTTAAAAAAATCAGAAGATCCCAAGAAGCAGCTTCTTTCTCAATTCTCTCTTCCAAATTTCTTTCCACCTCCAAATTTTTTTTTTCAAGAACTTGGTCATGGGTCATATAAATTCTTTTAGAAATGATGTTTCTGTGCAGTGAATTTTTATATATGAAATCTGGCTTTGTTAGTTATTATGCTTAATTTTTAATGCTTCAAAAAGCAAATTAGTTGATATTGAAATTTTAATGTTTCATGTTTCGTGTCCAAGATAGGTATGCAATTGGAGATAACATTGCTGAATTTTGAAATTAAGATCATATCTTTCTCAAGATTACTGTTCGCTTCATTATCATCTGTTTTCTGTAGATCTACAAACTGATTATTAAATGTGTTCCTCTTATTTTTGGTGGGTGTATCGTGTAATTGCTATTAAAGTCATCTTTTCCATTTAGAATTTATTCATAAATTTGATGTGAAGTTCATTAAGTTTGAAAAGTTTGTTGCTTCAATTTGATGTTAAGTTTCATTACTTTTGAGTGTGGATATTGTGATTGTTTCATTATCTCGAATTTAAGATCGTGCAACTTGTATTGTATTCCGAGCCATTTTTATTTTGTAGATGGGTTGAAATTAGGCGTTAGATGAAGCCTAATTTCTTGTAGTGAAATTAGTTTAAGTAATAATTTGGTTACAGGTGGTCTCTTACTATTTTTTCTATTTCATTCTTTGCTTTGTAATTCAAGGTACCATAGGTAGGTGAATTAGTAAAAATAGCCTTCTGGAGATTTCTCAGTAATAATTTAAATGTGCTAAAAGTTTTTTAGAGAATTTTTGAAAGATTTATAATTGTTGATAAAGAAGTTTTTATGAAGGCTTTAAAATTTTTGAAAATACAATTATAAGCCTTTAAAAATAATGAAAACCTTCGAAGAAAAAAGAATTGATGAACAATTTGACAATTATAAAAAACATGTGACATTTGCAAAACAATAATTTTCGAAGGTTAATAAATCTTTTAAAAATAATAATTTTTGAAGGTTGACAAACTTTTGAAATGTTTTTTTGACCGGATCTATTTCGACACTTTTCAAAGATTGAGATAACCTTTGAGAAAAAGTGAATCAAAAGTTTTTTCGAAGGTCACAACCTTCGAAAATACTCAATTTTCTTGTAGTGAATATCTAACAAGTCGAGTCTTATGTCAGTCATATAGAACACCGACACATAGAAAAATGGTTGAAGGAACCAGTCCATGACTTAGCATCCGGTAGAATGCTACCTCCAATTCTATGCATGTTCGATAGAGCCAAAGATTCCCCTTGATACGAGTATGCCAATTACCCCCGAACCGTACAAGATAGTTACCACCTATCATACGACTTTCTAACTTCACTTCTTTTTCTGGTTGTTCTGTTCTGTCAATCGATAGTAGTACATATATTTATCGGTTCAATTCAGTTTTTAATTGAATTTTGCTCTTTAAATTAAAAGGTCGGTTCGATTTTGCTTTTTTTTTTTTAAAAAAATGAATCAATATACATTAGTTTAAAATGGTTTAGTTCGGTTTTAAATTCAGTTTCAAAATTTCTTCAAACTGGACCGAACCAAATCTTTTAATATCATTGAGTTTTTAGTTTAGTTCAATTTTTTAAAAAGATCAGTTTTTGTAGTTTGAATGATCATCCCTACTTAAAATATATTAGAATGTCATTAAAATAAACCACTACAAACTTTCTTAAAAAATCACGCAATACTAAATTAATAAATTAATTTTTTGCTGTTTTTCCATTAGAGATATTTCAAAACTGCTTTTGAATTTAGTCTTTTTGCCAAGATTATGGGCCAACTAGGCTCACAGTTGAATTGAGTTGGACTCTTCTTTGGGCTTTGTCTCAAGATTCGTTAACTAAAGCCCAATCAAACTGCCATACATTAGATTATTGGGAATATATATATCCTTGATTTTTCTAAGGATGATTTTTTTTTTAATATATGGTATTCAAATTTTAACCTTCCACTTCAAAGAAAATAGTACATAGATCTATGTTCTCACTTTGGCTTATAAGTTTTAAATTTGTACTTAATAGTTAAATGTTGATTTTTAGGAGTGAATTATAGACTGATCTTATATTTAATGTTAATGGAATTTATATTCTTTTGTTCTTTATATATAAAATGGGATGTTAATGGAATTTAGAGTCCTCCTTTTTTAAAAAAATTAATATTCCTACGAAAAATATAATTTATGGACAACATGGATACTCTATACAAATATATCAATTTAGTTTCATACACAAATTATCTACTTAAAAGTAAAATAGTATCACGCGAAAGATAATGCACAGTTATAACATATCACATAGTTGTACGAATAATGTAAAAATTATAACCATTAACCAAATTATTAGAAGTTATAATCCTCACTCACACGTTGTTATTATTGAATTTTTAAAAATATATATTTTAAATTTTCTATGCATTAATATCTGTTTAAATTCCATCAATACTACAATTTTAGAATTTTGAATGTTGTCCCTATATTAGTGAAGAGCAACCTAATTAAATTTGATGTGATAATTTATTTATGAAAATTAAAATTAAGCTACATGATAAGATCATTTGTTTTTCTGGTAATCTAATTGCCTGACAATTAGCATTGCATTTGAATTATTTATTCCAAAGTGCAATTAATAGAATACCATTTAATAATTAAATCTATGTTATTTCGAAGTGCAATGAATGCTCTCTACAATAAATTTTATATTCAACAAATAGAGGTACTCGCGAAAAGTGTAAGAAAGAAAAATGAAAATCAACTTATAATAATCAATGCTAACGTGAATATAGTTGATCAACACTTGAGATATTTATACTTCAATTAAGAGGTGATGGGTTTGAATCTCAGAATAATATATCAAACTTAAAATACTTAATAGATAGTAAAAAAAAATGGTTTAATATTATTTTAATTCCTGTACTTTTAGTTTTGGTTTATTTTTGTTTTTATAATTTCAAAATGTTCATTTTGGTCCCTATACTTTCAACTTTGGTTCATTTTGGTTCATGTACTTTTATAATGTTCATTTTAGTTCTTGTACTTTTAAAAATGACTATTTTGGTCCTTTCACTTTCACTTCCTTTTTAAGACATCAAAATGGTCACTTTTTAAAAGTTCAAGGACCAAAATGAATCAAAGTTGAAAGTTCAAGGACTAAAATAAACATTTCAAAAGTATAGGGACCAAAATGAACTAAAGTTGAAAGTATAGGGACCAGAATAAACATTTTAAAAGTAAAGGGACCAAAATTAACCAAACCCAAAAGTACAAGGACCAACGTAGTATTTAAACCTAAAAAATGAGATAAAGTCTCAATAAACGACTAAGAGGGTATGGGTTCAATCTATAGTGATCACCTACTTAGGAATTAATTTTCTTACGAGTTTCCTTGACACCCAAATGTTGTAGGGTCAGACAGATTGTCCTATAAGATTAGTCGAGGTGCACGTAAACTGGCCCAGACACTCACGAATATATATATATATATATAATATATATATATTATATTGATGTGTGTAAAAACTCCTTGTAAGTCTCCAAAACTCCAAAGCCAAGAAGTAAACAAGAAAGATATGGTTTCCAAATTTGCCACAAACAGCAAAATTTGCAAATATTGCTCAAACTTGATGGCTTGGAATATGGAAGTGGAACATCATTACAAAATCTAATACTTGATAACTAAGAATCTTATCTAAAAATCTAAAATATTTATTATCAACAATTTTCCTCCTCTAATTAGATTTTTCTTTTTCTTCCCATCTTTTCTAGAAGATTTAGCTTTTGGTGTGAAGGCAATTTGAAAAACATTTGGTTGGAAAATATATACCATGAATAATATAATAAAAATGGTTTTCTTTGCTTATATTTATATTCAGCTAATTTTAGTTTGTTATGACCCATAAGTAAGAAATTAGTATATATTCCCTATGCTCTTTTCATTCCAACCATTCCCCAATATATGGTTTAGGTTTCAAAGAATTTCACCTTCTAATTCACTCTACAACATCCCATTCATCCAAATTGCTGTGTTAATTATGGTACTATTTTGTTCGTTTTGTCTACAACTTCACGAACTTGTAAGATATATCCGAAAATAATTAGCATAGGTTTGAACGTAAATTAATATAATGATATAAATATATATCATTATTAAATAACATGAAGTTCTATCTTAGGATAACAACCTTTCATATATCTCCATAGTGGTATGATATTGTTCATTTGGTCATAACCCTTATGGTTTTGTTTAAAAAGTCTTCTACCAATAGAGATGGTTATATTTACTTATATACCAATGATTATCATTTTATCTAGCTAATGTAGGATTTTGGTCACATTCCCAATAATCCTCTCCTCGAACAAGGACCGTTGAGTCTCCCCTTAAATAGTCTTCTATCTGGCTAACTCATTTTCACTGGAGCACATCCCGCCACCTATTCGATAGATTCAACCACATATCACACCATGACTATTTTCGAGAGGTTCCACTTCATCTTTGTTCAACACTTAGAATTTTACCGACATGGCTAAGTCAAAGGCATAACTCCGATACCACTTGTTATGGACAACGACTCTTCACATATCTCTACAACGATATGATATTGTCCACTTTGGGCATAAACCTCATGACTTTTTTATTGGTTTCACCAAAAAAGTCTCATACCAATATGGAGATAGTTGTCTTCATTTATGTACCCATGATCATCTCTGTTATCTAGCAAATGTGAGATTTTTGCTGCATTTCCAACAAAAATCAATTGGTAACGAGAGTAGTCAATGTATCTCATAAACATTGAAAAATTTCTTGATTGTTCAAAATTGATAAGTACACGTGTGCACACATATATATTGGAGTGAGATAATATATATATATATATAGATATAATATATATATATATATAATATAGGAAATTTTTTACAAATAGAAAAAATGTCAAACTATTTACAGAAAATAGCAAAAAAATCACTGATAGACATTGATAAACTTCTATCAACGTCTATCAGTGATAGACTTCTATCATTTCTATCATCGATAGACTTTGATAGACTTCTATTATCATCTATCCAACTATCTAAAAATTTTGCTATTTTATGTAAATAGTTTCTTTTATTTTTCTAATTTTAAAAAGTTCCCTATATAATATTATATAGCTTTGAAAAACATTTTTGATCAATTGTGCCCTTACCCTAATTTCTACATTTACAACAATGCCACTAACGTTTAAAGTAAATAACATTAAATATTATTTTATTATTCATTAATTATAAACTAGTAGGGTTTTTTTTTTCTAAAAATAATTACTATTTTTTTCTTTTTTTTTGTTAACTTTTATCTGTCGTTTTTGTCCCTGTTTCCAATTTGTTAGTAAATTCCTTTCTGTCCTGTTTTTCTAAAACGTTTCATCTATGTCGGCATTTTCTTAAGATCTTATCCCAACAAACGTATTAATGCATTCTTCTTCTTCTTTTTCTTCTTTAATAAGAAATGATTCGTCATTTTTTTTATAAATAATTTTTTATTTCAATAATAAGAGAGTATTTTGATATTCTATTATAAAATTTGGTTATAATCCCCTATTCCCCTTAACATATGTTTAATATTCCTATAAAATGCGAAATTTTAAAGTATAAAATTAATTTTTAAAAGCAAACATCGAAATAAATATATAAATAATTAGAAAAATGCTAAAAGGGATAGTTAGCTTAGCACAACATGGTTTCCTTCTTGGTCTTAAAAAAAACATTTCGCAAAGTTCAAATGTAATATGAAACTCTATGAAGAAGTTATCACTTTTGTAATATTGTGAACTTACCTATAATTTAACTAGTTATTTTAGGAACTAGAAACATAAACTATTTCTATTTTTTGTTTTACAAAAAAAAAAAAAAAAAAAAAAAAAAAAAAAAAAAAAGTAAAAACTTGTTTGATAAGTATTTCTTATTTTTCGTTTCTCTTTTTTTTTGTAATTAATAATATAATAAAAATATATATGTTGTACATTACATGTAAAAAAAGAAATTATCAAAAGTTTATCATCTAATACAAATAAGTCTTAATGTACAACTAAATATAAAAATAAAGTTGTATCTATCCGTCAAATGTTACCCAAAATTGATCTGCAATGTCATCTCGTACTCTAGTCATTGTCTTAAATAATTTTGACTCGCGTCTAACTCAACTATACTACTCTTCAAAATTTTAAATCGGAAAATTAAAAAATATTGAAATTTTCATATTGAAAACTTGAAATTTGAAAATTAAAATAATATATAAATTTAAATATGAGAAACATTATAATTCTATATTAACTAATATTAAATAAAGAAAGTTAGAAATATAAAAAGTAAAAACAAAAGATTGTTAAACAAAAAAAATAAAGACAAAATTGAAAATTGAAAAATATTGAAATTTTCGTATCAAAATTTCAAAATTGAAAATTAAAATAATATAATCTAAATATTAGAAATTTTATAATAAAAAAAGTAATATAAAAAACGGATTCTTAAAAAAAAAAAAACAACAAAAACAAAACAAAAAGAGTAAAATACCTTTTTAGTTCTTAAGTTTTGAGTCTAATTTCTATTTAGTCCCTAGGTTTCAGAATGTTACACATTTAGTCTTTAAGATTTGATTTTGGTTTCAATTTAGTCCATAAGTTTCAAAATGTTATAATTTTACCCTTGAGATTCAATTTTTGTTTCAATTTGGTCTCTAAGTTTCAAGATTTCACATTTTTAACTTCAATTTTCCATTAAATATTCATTTCCAATCATTGGTGTCAATGTCTATTAATTAATTTAAAATATTATGAAGTGAATTTTTAAATTTAATTTAAAAAGTGATGAAAAATAGTGAAACTTAATTAATTATAAATCTCTTAATTCTTTTAAATTATTAAGATACTTTAACATTAAAGATGGAAAATGAGTATTTAGTAAAAAATTTAGGTTAAAAATGTAAAATCTTGAAATTTAGGAACCAAATTAAAATCAAAATCAAAACTTAAAGTCTAAATGTATAACATTTTGAAACCTAAGAACTAAATAGAAACTAGACCAAAAACCTAAAGACTAAAAATTGTATGTTAGCCCAAATAAAAATAACAATCGAAAATGTCCAAGAACATCCTCTATTGAGATTCAAACCCATGACTGGCTGATGAAGGTTGAACTCTTTGGGCGCCTAGTACCAATACACAAAAACTAAAATAATTAGTTATTGAAACAATAAATTAATTACAAATAAAAATAAAAATGAGAGAAAGTATATATATTTTTTGTAGTTTTTCAAATTTGGAAGCAAAAAAGGGTAACAATTATCAAACAAGTCTATTTTCTAAAAAATGATAAGTAAAAATAAAAAAACAAGAAATATGAATTTTATCAAACGAGTCTTTAATGTCTTGATATAACACGTTTAGTATGCCAAATTTGATTTTGTTTTGATTTTCAATTGCAAAAAGAAAAAAGATGGAAAGTGCCAAGTGGCATCCACGTAAATAATAAAATCCATTTAAATTTGAAAATCAAAGAAAAAAGAAGATTAGGAAAAAGCCAATTTGATAAAGGATAATTAAAAAGAAAAAGAGAGATTAACGAAAAATTAATAGAATTTAATTTAATGCCCCATTTTCGGGCGAAACATGGGCTTGGTTGTCACCGTAATTCGGCGCAACGCCACCCGTTTTGATTTTGAATTCTCTCAAAAAGTCAACAAAACTACACGCCGCATGTTTCACAATTTTTTTTCGACTTTTTTTTTTTTCTTTTTCAAAATAAATACGCACCAAGAAAATGAAAATTTTAAAACATTATAACACCGACGTGCTTCTGAAGAAAAAATAAAATAAAATAAAATAAAAGACTCGTGTTTTTATTATACATTAATATTAAAATGTTCTAAATATTTACATCATAAAGAATAAAGTTTAGAAATAATGTTGAAGTCCAACTAAAAACAGGATAATGTAGATTTTTCTCATTTAAAAAACAAAAGGATAATGTGGTTTTAATAAACAATTTAAAATAAAGTTGCTTTTTGAAGCCAATGACAAATATAGGTAAATTGTAGGCAAAGTGGCAATCAAAGTAGTATGTCAAATTCACTTAATCTGTTTGTTAAAATTTGGGCCAAACCTACCTATTTTTGTCATTAGCTTCAAACAACATTTTATTTTAATTTAGCTACATTGTTTTTGAAGTAACCAAAAAGTTCAATTATATAAAGTAGTTGCAAGTTTTTAGATAAGTTTAATTTATATCTCTAAACTTTTGTATAAGTTTTAATCGTGTTCCCAATTTTGAAATGTTTCATTTAAACTAATGAGTTTTGAAAGTATTTTAAAATGTTACACTATTAACGTTTTTTTTCCTCATAAATATAAAGTGCATAAATTAACATAACATTAATTACTTGTAAATTTTGAAAAGCGTACACAATATCATTTAAAACTCAATCTTAATATACAGAAAATTAAGATATTTTTACTATCTTTCATTTCAATTCAATATATATTGTTGACATCATTTACAACGTCTTTCACAAATTTAAATTTTACATGTTAGCTATCATGTCAGTTTGCATAAATGATATTGTATACAGTATTACGTATGCATTTCATTTTTCATGTGTTAATCAACGTGTCAATTTTCATTATCATTTTAATAGAAAAAATATCTAAAAATCTCTTTTTTTTTCTTTTGAACAATTTAATTATTTTAATATTAAAATAAAACTTTTCAAATTTGTAGACGTAATTAAAATAAACTATGTTGTATAATTTGACACCATCAAAATTACAAAGTTATCTCTTAAATTTTAGGTGATTGCATTTTATTTTATCTTCCAAATTGACAAAATTAAGGTTATAATTATATTTTTAAAGGTTGGATTTTGATAACTAAGTGATAATGTGATACATTATTAGTGTGAGAAAATGAATATATAGATTGATAATGTAAAGTCTTTATTTAAAAAATATATAAAATCTTGAAATATCTTTAAAAAGAAAATTTGTCTAATAAATGTGTCAACACCGATCTATAAGTTAGTAAAGGTAACAATATATATTAAATAAATTAACAATTAAAAAGTTTATTAGATATATAATTAAAATTTTTCCACCATTGCAAATCAAGACTATATTTATCATTTCACAAACATTCATATCATACACTCAAGTAAAAAAAGAACCATAATGACAAAAATGTCAATGAAAATGATTAAAAACATCTTTTAAAAAAAATAAATTGAAAAAAAAAAGTACTTGCCATCAGGTTTCCGTGATTAGACAGTTGATATTGGTTAAGGAGGATTTATTGGATAAGTTGGTCAGCTTTACAGACTGTATAATGACGCTATTTAACAAATTAATCTTATAATTAATAGTAGCCGCTAAGGAAAGTCAGTTACTGTTTAATATTAAATTTTGATTGGTTCATTTACAAGACGTGGAAGCCAACACACCATTATAAATCCTACTGTACGGCCACGTGGAAGGATCGGCATCACCCGTTTGGCACCGGCGCTGCAGTCTGATGTGTCCGCGTGTGACCCGACAGCTGGACTTCATTTTCAGTTGGCGGAGCACGTGATCACCATGCCACGTGTCGGCAACGTAACATGCGTGATTTGTGAATGTGATTAGTTAGTTGGCGGGAGAGAGCGGAAAAGAAAATGAAATATATATATATATATATATATATTTTTTTTTTTATTTTATAAAAAGGGCAGTCTACGATCCGAGTCAGACATCAACTGAGGGGGAAAATTTCTGGTAGGTGGCTGGAATCCGAGTCAGCAGCGATGACGAGTAGTAGTTTGACACGTGGTGTTGTGGGCGGTGAAATGGATGTAATTTTATGGTTGGAAATGGCCGGTGAACGCGGGTGATGGAGACGCAAAAAGGCACGTCGTTTTGGAACGGTATTTTTAATTTATTTTTTTGTTTTATTTTTTAATAATTTTTTTGAGTAAACGAAAAAAACTTATCCATTTCCATGGGAACCCATTGTTCATTATTTCACTTCTCTCTCTCTCAATACCATTTGCATCCTTTCAATATTGGATATGTTTGAGGACTTTTAAAACACTTTAAATTTTAGAAAAATCGCTAAAAATAATTTTTTTCAATCAAATCGACACTAAGATTTGAATAAAAAAATAGTTTTTTTTTATATCTAATTATAGTTTCTTTTCAGCTTTTTCAATACAATCTTGTTTGAAATGAACACCGATATCAAATTTTCTACATGAAATTTACTCGCGATGAACACTAAGATCCATATAATTTTTCAATTATTATGCAATATTTCCAAATCTTATATCAACTCTTATTCTTTTCAAATTTTCTCTTGTAATCTTTCTCAAATCTTATATAAAATCTTGCGAAATGGATTTACCAATTATCTTTTCAAATTTCTCCAAATTTTATAATTTAGTTAGTGTGATTTTTAAATTTTAGAAAAATTAAGTAAGATTTGGAAAAATTATGTGAATTTCGATCTCATCCTGCCCGAGATTTCACCAATAAGCCCAAAAGAATTTATAGTTTGAATATAAGTTGAAAATGAACTTTTTATTTGGTCGATCTGGGGCGAGAAGTACTGAGTAAAGTTATTTTAACGAGTTTTCAAGAAAAGTGTGCTAGTTGTGAAAGGTGAAACTTAAAAGGAGTTATTTTAAAAAATTTCCTAATAAATTTATCAAAAAATCAAATTTATTTATAAATCATAAAAACTAATTCCTTACATAATAAAAATTGATATTTGATTTTCATGATAGGAACTAAATTGCTACAAATTTCAAAATTGTATAGATTCTATTTATTAAAATTTATAGACTAATTAAATTGTTATAAATTTGAATATACAGAAATTAAATCGTTACCAATTCAAGTTTAAAGATTGGTTTATCATTTCACGAAAGTTTAGAGTCAATCGTGTTTTTTAACCTAAAATTTAAATATTATTCATTTTTAAAATTACATTACAAATATTTGCTAAAAAAAAGTGAGAACTCGCCCATCCTTAAAAAAAGGGTATTAATATTTAACTAAACTAACTATATACCTAATTTCATTATCGTCGAATCTTTTATGTTTAACCTTAACTTTCGTACTATCTATATTTATTAAATTTAATTTTAATATTAGTTTTAGTCATCATAGTTTAATTTTTGTATTGTCTTTGTTAGATTACGTTATTTAATTATGCTTTTGATTTATCCTTCCTAGAAACAAACTAGTCTTTTTATTATAATGTATTAGTATAATTTTTTTAGTTATGTATATTTATCCACTTGTGAAGTTAACATATATATTTTTTTAGATTTAAAGTATATTTGAAATACATTCTTCAGCGTTTCATTTTAAAAAATAAGTCATTTTAGAATAAATTAAAGTATTTGACAACCACTCAAAATAACTTTTCAGGTGCATTTTAATTAGTTTTTATTAATAGTATTTAAATAAAAATGTGTTTTTTGTAAAACATTTTTTTCTTAAGTCAATCCAAACGGGTTCTTAGAGTTCAATGCACCATACTCAATATCTACCCGTGTATATCTCGGACAAATATGATTTAAAAATTTTGTAGATAAGCATCATGCATATAAAATTATAGTCACTTTTTTATATTATTATTATATTATATATTTTTTCATCTAATATTTATTTTGTGGCATAAGCATAACCATGAGATTTGTATTGGAGTTTACATCCAAGTCGTTCAGCTATAGTTATCCAAAGGAATTTTTGTTTGAGAAGAAAATAACTGAAATGATCTTTTTTTTTTTTAAATTTAAAAAAAAAAAAAAAAAACTTTTTGCTTAACTGGCAAACAATGGTTAACAGTATTTGCATTGGTAAGAAATTCTCAATCATGTGGCTAACTTTTTTCTATTTTGATATGACTAATAAAGTCCATCTAATTTCGCCAATTCTTTGGGGGAATTTGACAGATTTTGTAGATCTACAGATTCCATTTTATTTTGAACCAATGGATCAAATCTAACCTTGTTAACAACTTTTTTCTACATAAATTTTTAAGATCAACTAAAATATTAAATAAAATATATCAAATTTCAAATACAAACTTTTGTTAGTCAAACATATTCAAATGAAATATTAAACTTACACAATGTTAATTATAAATGTAATATCTGAATCAGATAATTATAATAAATAGAGGTATGGTCAAAAGAAATTAACCAATACATATTTAATGGTTATTACATTTGACCATGCATTTAAAATAAGGGTAAATTACCAATTTAGTAATTAAAATTCAAAGTTTGAATTTACATGGTCTCTCCATTTTTTAAATTACAAATTTAGTTATTGAACTTTATGATACTTTAAAATTTTTAATATATCAAACATAAATTTGGAATTAAGTTTAGGATTTCATTAGATTAAAATTTAATTTTGTATCTAATAGATCAAATTATTTTTTAAAAACTATATTTAATTTGTCAATAACTTACTAGACATAAAATTAAAATTAAAACCAAAGTGGACTTAACTGTAATTGACATGACCTTTTTCACTAGAGGTCGGAGATTCAATCCCCACCTCCTGCAATGGTCGTACTAAAAAAGACTTAAAACTTAGATCTATTAGATACAAAATTGAAATATTAGAAGTCTGTTAGATATTTTTTGAAGTTCAAAAATCAATTAGACACAGGCATTATAATTCAATGACTAAACATGTAAGTTAATCTTAAAATACTCTTTAAAAACACTTCTTCATTTATATAGATTATTCGTTCATTCAAGATAATTGTCCAAGACTTCTAAAAATGTCATGGGCGAAATTATTAGTCAAACTCAATAGAGAGGCAAATGGCTTGACCCCAACCCATCAAGTCGACCAAAGCTTAAAAAGCTAAGTCTTAAGACTGATTGGGAAGGGGGGTCGAGCCTTAGGCAAATGCATAAGGCTTGAGGGCATGAGTCACATGCACGAGGCATAAGCCAAGCATGAAGTATAAGGCACACACATGAAGTCCGAGAGGCACACGACATGAAACATACAAAGCTAAAGTTTAAAGATGAGGCTAGTGGCACGAACAAGACAGGCTCAAGGCGATTAAGTTGCCCATAACCTAGAAGGTCAACCTCGTGTGAGGTTGATCATGACCGAGGAGGTCGGCCTCTGACCAAAGGCATGAAGTTTCCCACAGCCCAAATAAAACTTATCCCTACAGGGCGGTTAAATTCTCGCATATCGTTACACAATCATTTCATCAATTAATAATGTTATAAAATTCCAATAGATTCTTAGACTACATTAATGATGTTGGAATTTCTTTACAAAAACAAGATTTATTTTAAAAGCAATGAAAAATGACTATAGGTACTTTTAGACACAAATACTATTTTCTACTGTCTAGATATTCACGAACTCAATTATAACTTGAGTATCAAAACGTGTATAGTTTGACACCATACTGATGCACAATTCTTTTTATCATACCGACTAATTTAAATTCTTCGTTACACATCTATTTATCACTATTAAAACAGATAAAACTAAAAAGGTCTAAATGGGGGTAAATACTAATAAACAAGCATGAAATAATATATATATTTTCTTAAAAATGGTCGTGTCAAACAAGTTTTAATTATTATATTTTGATTATTTGTAAATAAATATAAAAGTCAAGGTCCGTTGATGATAATGCAAACTTATTTCGATCCTATCCATATATTTTCAAAATGGATGCTTTATTGCTTTTGATTTATGTTTTGAAAAGACATTTAAAAAAAACTGTTGGAATGTGCATTAGGTATTCCGGCAAAAGAGGAAAAGGCCTCACCAACTTGTCCATATATAAATTCCAAATTCCAAAACTAATTAACCATTCCATTATACAATAATATTCCAAATAACAACCTAATTACTTACATTAACATGAGTATAAAATTAATTTAAACTAATTAAAAGTTGAGTCATCTTTACGAAACAGCATATGACATAATTAAGATTAATTTATTGGTCTTTATCTATAAATCTTTAAATGAGGTTACTTTTTGTTTTAAATAGACAAAACCAAAGAAGAGAATATCCGATAAAAAAAAAAAAAAAAAAAAAAGTGTGGATTACAAAGATAAGAAAAGAAAAAGAGAGACAAGATTTACAATAAAAGTTAGTCCGGCCAAGCAAAGGAACCTTATCAATAAAAGTTAGTCCGGCCAAGCAAAGGAACCTTATCAAAGTGTAAGGATATGTATTTTATTCTAAAATTTTGCAAATTTGACCAACAATGAAATAAGGATATGTATTTTATTCTAAAATTTTGCAAATTTGACCAACCAATTTCATTGTATGGTGGTGCTTTGGATGCTCTTTTTTATTTCTTGGCCGTTTTTCCCAAAGAACATTAAAAAGCATCCTAAGAAAATTTACACTACATCTATATGTATGTATTTAATATATTAATATATATATATATATATATATATATATATATATACTTTCTGGACTAAGTAGTGTTTTACTTTTTGGCTTTTTCTCCTTTAAACTGATTAAAAAGAGAAGGGAGACTTTACTTTGGAAAGTAATGTTATTATGGAAAAATTACCTTTTTAGTCTCAAGTTTCAAAGAACATATGTGTTTGTTCCTTGAGTTTTTAAATTATACATTCAGAATCATCGAATTTTGTATAATAGGTGCATTTGGTCCTAAATTTTTAAAATATATCTTTTTAGTCCTTGAGTTTTTCAAAATAGGTTTAAAATAGCTCGCAATAGTTTTTTTTTAAGGTTGTTTTCAAATATAAAAAAAATGAGCCAAACTATTTACAAATATAGAAAAAAATTATTGTCTATCAACGATAGACCATGATAGAATTTTATCGCAGTTATCTACAATGAAATTTTTCTATATTTGTAAATAATTTTATATTTTTTATGTTTATAGTAATTTTTTTTTACTATGTTAAATTAGAAAAATATTTTTTTTAAAAAATAAGCTCTTTTCTTTAAAAGTTTTTAAAACTTATTTTTTAAATTCAAGATGTTCTATAATTATATAAAATAAAAAATAATTTAGGTACGTTTTAAACCTATTCTTAACAAGTAGGGGACTAGAAAGGTAAATTTTGAAACTCGATGACTAAATACACTTATTCTAAAAAATCCAGGGACTTGCTTGAAAACTTAGGGACCAAATACATATATTCTTCCAAACTTGAGGACTAAAAAGTATATTTTTTTCAATTATTATTGTTGTTTTAAAAACTATAATCTTGTTTACAACGATGTGTGTCCTACTAATATTAACACCAACTAAATCAAATAGTTTGTCTAAAAAAAAAAAATCCAAATAGTCTAAATTCAAGCTTATGTGACTACATTAGTTCAAGAACATTCTATGTTTATCAATCAATTGATCGTAAGACCTAAAATTGACATTGTGGAGTTCTATTAAAAAAAGACATAATAAATCTAAAGTTTCATTAATCAAAATAAATTTATTTTTATCTATTCTTATGTTTTTTATTATAGGTTTCATATTTGGTAAAGAAATATTTGAATTTTTAATCAAATTCAAAATACAAAAAATTATTATTTTTTTAATTTTCAAAATTTCACTTGATTCATAGATAACGTCTAGTAAAAAAATTTATAGATCAAGATAATATTTATAAGCTTAATTTGTTAAAACAAAAAAAATGGATGGTGAAATTGAAACTTAATATATATATATATATATATATATTTTGAAGGAAGCAAAATGGGGTTTGATTATATTATTATTACTTAGAAGTTTCCTTAAAAACTAAAATAGAAATAATTAGGATGAGATTAAATAAAAATGGCATATAGAAAAGTTGGGGAAAGAAATAAAAAGGAGCGGCGATATCCAAAAAGGAGAGATTTGAAAATTAAAATTTAGGATGGGTCAACTCAACTATGTGGTTAACGTGGAGGCATATGTGAGGAATAAACCGTCAACTAAAAATAAAAAATAAAAATTAAAAGGTGACAGGTGGCGAAAGGTAAGTGGGTGGGGCTACAAAATCCAAAATGAAATTTGAGAGCATGGGAATGAATGAATGAATGGGCTTCCATTTCCATTTCCACGCGGGGACATTGAACTAAAAAAAAAAACAGTCAAACACCAACCAAACAAACAGTCCAATTTCAACCATTTCCATCCCCCCTGGAAATTTCCTCCCTTTTTTTTATTTTATTTTCCTTTTTTAAATTCCCCCATTTGCTGGGATTCTGGATAAGCTTCACAACTTCATCCACTATTTTCAATTTCCTTAAATTGTTATTTATTTTTTTTAATAAAATATATTTATGGTAAATACCAATTTATTTCCTTAAATCAATTTAAATAATCAACTAATAATTGATAAAACCTAAAATTTAGGAATATAAATTGGTATTTCTCCAAATATTTAAAATAAAAAGATACTTTTTCATTTAAAAAATGTTTTTCAAATCTGGTATTTTCCATTCCACGCGCTCTTACCATTCCAAACACGCCTTTGTGTCGTTCAAAATTATACTACCGCCTATAAATACCCATCTCCTTCCTTCATTCCTTCTCAAAAATCAAAATTAAGCAATTTCCACAATAGCGAAAATTCAGTTCAAAATTCTAATAATCCTTCTCTCTTTCTTTCGATCTCGGATCAGAGATGGTTGATTTGGGTTGGAAGGCCAACATGGTTTCATCTGACAAGACGACGACTAAATCACCAAAGATCATCCCCATCGCCAACAACAAGCTCAATTTATCTCTTCCTGTTTCCTTTCGTTCTTCAGAGCTCTCCACAGCCTCGCCTTCCTCTTGTTCTTCATACGAGCAGTACCTTCGTCTTAACGAACTCAGGAAGCTATGGAGTTCTAAGGAGTTTCCTGAATGGAGAAATGAGTCGGTATTGAAGCCGGGATTACAAGCTTTGGAGATCACTTTCCGGTTTATTTCGACCGTTATGTCTGATCCGCGGCCGTACGCGAACCGGCGGGAGTGGAAGAGGAAGCTTGAGTCTCTCACAACGAGTCAGATCCAACTCATTGCTATGATTTGTGAAGACGACGAAGAGGACGGTGAAGCACGCGGTAGAGTTCCGATTGTTGATCTGAGTTCATCCGACGGTGTGATTACTCGCGACGGAAGCTCGGCGGAGGTTTGGAAGATTCGTGGAGAAGCTACTGTTGTGAACAGAACGAGTGAATCGAGTCTTCTTCCTCGGCTTGCGTCATGGCACAGCTCTGAAGACATCGCGCGGATGATTCAGTACTCCGTCGAGTGCGAGATGAGGAGATGTCCGTACACGCTAGGGTTAGGGGAGCCGAATTTGGCTGGGAAGCCGAATCTTGATTACGACCTAATTTGCAAGCCAAACGAGCTTCATTCTCTGAGAAAGAGTCCGTATGAGCAAATCGAAAATTACGAGAATCAAACGGTTTATACAACGCACCAGATCCTGGAGTCGTGGATTTACGCAGCGCATGAGCTTCTGAAACGAATTGCAGAGAGTATAGAGAAGAAGAATTTCACCAGAGCCGCGAGCGATTGCTATTTGATGGAGCGGATCTGGAAGCTTCTGCAGGAGATTGAAGATCTTCACCTTCTGATGGATCCGGATGATTTCCTAAAGCTGAAGAATCAATTAGCAATCAAATCGCTGCAGGAATCGGAAGCGTTTTGCTTCAGATCGACAACGCTGGTGGAGATTACGAAGCAGTGCAAGGATCTGAAGCACAAGGTCCCGTTCATCTTGGATGTGGAGGTGGATCCAATGGGCGGACCAAGGATTCAAGAGGCGGCGATGAAATTGTACAGCGAGAAGCAAGAATTCGGGAAGATTCATCTGCTTCAAGCTCTGCAAGCGATCGAATCGGCGATAAAGAAGTTTTTCTTCGCATACAAGCAAGTTCTGGTTATGGTGATGGGAAGCTTAGAGGCGAAGGGGAACCGAGTCGTAGTGAGTTCGAACTCAGACGATTCACTGAGTCAGATATTTCTGGAATCCACTTATTTCCCGAGTTTGGATGCTGCTAAGACGTTTCTCGGGGATCTACACAGTGTTTTCGGGTCGGATCGAAGGACCCGGATGAAGCTTTAGGCTCCAATTCTGACTCGGGCTGACCCAGTCACAACAAAGGTTGACTTTGGTTCTAAATTTATTCATACAAAATTGGTCTCCACTGCACGCACTCCCACAGGAATGGAAAATACAGCAAATTAAATTAATTATTTTTTTAAGAAAGGAATGTAAAATCGTGTATTGGTTGTATAATGACATGTTTAAAGTTTTGCCTCGGTTTATTGATTAAACATTTGTCTTCATTAAGCTATATATATTTAATTGATAGTTAATTACAAATTTACTATATGAACTTTCAATTTTTTTTCTAAATATATATATATATATAACTCCGGGGTTTAATTTAAACCCACGTTTAATAGATCGGTTTTTTTTTTTAAATATTGAATTTATCATAGATATATTAATCACAAAATTAAAAGTTTAGATGCTAATTAGACACAAACTTTAAAGTTTCACAATTTAACTTTAGTTGAAGTATGGAGTTGTTGGTATACTTCAAAAAAAAAGTTTATTTTAAAAAAGTTGATGGATTAGATATAAAATCATTGTGTTGTTGTATTAGTTAGAAACCAACGTTAAATATGTTAAATTAAGAGTCTAGTATATGAATTTTGAAGTTTGTATCTATTTAGTCTGTGAGTTTTAAAAGTGTTAAATATGTTAATCGATTTTTTAATTTATGTTCCATAAGTGGTTTAACTTTAAAAAATATTTAATAGGAGTTTCAACATTTCAATTTATTTATTTAACTTTTTTAAAATCAAGAATCCATAAGATACGAAAGTGAAAATTTAAGGTTTCATTAGATACAAAATTAAAGTTTATACCAATAGATCAATTAGTTTAAAATGTGTTTGAATATATCAAATATCTATTTGACATGAAATTGAAATTCATCAACTTATTAAACAATTACTATAAACTTAAAAACCTTTTTGATGTTTTTAAGAGTTCAACAACTATAATACAAACAAAATTTTAAAGTTCGTAGACCAATCTTGCATTTAACCAAAATCCTTACAAAATTTCTTTGAACTTTGAGTTGGGTTTCTTTTATCCAAGGGAACTTTGAATTGAGTTTCTATTATGCAAGTGAACTTTGAAAATTTTATTCTTATTTTTATACTTTGAAATTTGTTAAAATATATATATATATATATATATACTTGAAGATAAAAAAAAAAACAATAAAAATGTGAAAGTTCATGTAGTAGCTAATTTATGTACTAACCTATAAGATAAACAATACTCACGTAAATTAATGTAACAATTCATATATAAAAACCATTTATATAATTTATTTTAATGGTATATAATTTAGATGAAATAAATGATAACTATGGTATTAATTTTCCACATAATTGTAAAGAGTACTACGTAAGCATTCTAATTCTAAAAAATTTAGATAAGTTTTAAAAGTGAAGTGTATTTTTTGAAATAGATTTCAAAGTTAAAAATTAAAAAGAAATTCAACTTTCATAGTCTAGAGTATAATTGAGACCTATTTTGATCGTAGAGATAATTGGTATAATTTAATTTTAAAATGTTGAAAAATATGGTAGTAATGGGATATTTTAAATTTAAATGTGCAACATGTTAATTCATCCATTTATATGAAAAAAAATGTCAATACATTAACAACTTGAACTAAAAGATAAAATCCTAATGATAGTTTGATAATACACTTTGTTAGCGTGTGTATTCGAAAACTGGTAAATTATAGGTAATTGTAATGAGTAGTAATTTTAGGACAATAGTCAAGTGTATAGTAACATTTTAAAAAAGTTGTAGATACAGTAAAGTTTACCAGCAACAGACTTCTATTACTGATAGATTTTTATCGTCTAGGTGGTCTATCATTGATAGACTTTGCTATATTTGCAATTTTTAAAAACTGTTGCTATATATGCTAATACTTTGAATCAAATTGCTATATTTACAACTGTTTGGAATGACTTAAAAAAATGTTTTTAAAAAATTATATTTATTTAAAAACTTCTTAAAATAAAAATAGACACGTGTTTGACAACTCTTTATAAAAAATGTTTTTATATACAAGCTTGTTCAGTTTGTTATATACTAAGAGTATTTTTTTTTATTAATGTTAAATTACTATAAAGACCAACTATAAAATATTATAGACTAATAATTTTAAATAATGGTAGTTAGAGTTGGTCATATGAGGTGTTCCTTAGAGTTGGCCGCTAGTTGTGGTGGTTGGGGTTGGACGGTAGGAGTCTCCAAAATTGGTGGTCGAATCGCCAGAGTATGTCGGTGGCAGTCACTAGAAATGGTGGCCGGTGTAGATGTTGAAATTAGTGGTCGAAGTTTGCTAGAGACAGTAGCCGGAGGTGATCGACGGTGGTGGTAGCTGAATTTGGCCGCCAATGATGGTTAAGGTTAATATGTCAATTGAGGACATTCTAGCTACAACTGCCAAAAAAAAATTAGGTTGGAAATTGGATTATAAAAATATAAACGCCCACCGTGGGGTTCGAACCCACGACCACAAGGTTAAGAGCCTTGCGCTCTACCAACTGAGCTAGACGGGCTTGTTGTTTATAATTCGAATAATAACATATATCATCCATATGAATAATCACATGGGCAAATCCAAGAGAGGCCCAATATATTAGATTCAGCAACCCAACTGTTAGGCGTCTTCTTCCAAAAATTGGAGCCAAAACAGAAACCCTAGCATCCGCTTCTGCTCGTTCGTCGTCTCTCTCGGCATCCATTTTCACGGAGCTAGGTTAAATCGAGCTTCAAGCAATGGCAACGACCGAGAACACAGTTTTGCAATTTTCACAGTCTTCTAACACTTTATCTGCGAAGGTTCATCCCCTGGTTATCTTCAACATTTGTGATTGCTATGTGAGGCGCCCGGACCAGGCCGATCGAGTGATTGGTACTCTTCTCGGCTCGGTTTTACCTGATGGAACCGTTGATATTCGTAACTCTTATGCTGTTCCTCATAATGAGTTCTCGGATCAGGTTTCCTCCTTACTCTGCATTGAACTAATCTCTAGTGTTTCCTTCATGTAATTGTTCGGGAAACCGCTTATTCTTGCTGTTCTTATTTGGTTTTTAGTCATAATTAAAACCCTAGTTTCTATCGTTTTCATTGACGAATTGATTTCTTACTCTGTTCCGTTGAGGAAATTAGGGTTCCCTGCCTTCTTTCTGCTCTTTATTCAAATTGGTTTCTTCGATTATATTGTACTTTCTGTAAAATTCCTTAATGATTCATGTAAATTACTTAGACGAGGGAATTGTGAACATTTAAAAATGTTGTTGCAGATTGACCTTATAGATTTTGTACGTTCTTTGTTTATTATTATTATTTTTGTTTTGGTAACCGTGAGTGTTATGCTAACGCATCACAGGATAACCTCCTTAACCCTACAAAAGGAAACTATTAGGATGTTAAATTAGGTGGCCACCATGAATTGAACCCATGACCCCTAGCCTTTTGCCCTTTTTTTTTTTTTTATGTTCCCACTACTACTAGGCCAACCCATGATAGTTTATATGTTCTTTCATACCTTAGCTCTTTGGCCCTTTTTTGATATATTATGGACTTGCTTTGACGGTTATCTTTGTTCTACAACTTTGCAATAAATTTGCATACTCCGAATTCACAATTCCAATCTTTCATACCTTATTTTATTATTTTCATCATAACAGGTTGCGCTGGATATTGACTATCATCACAATATGTTAAGTTCCCACCAAAAAGTTAATCCAAAGGAAGTTATCGTTGGATGGTAAAGCAGATCCTTCTTTACTATGTTTATCCAAAGGAAGTTATCGTTGGATATTGACTACAGTTTAAGTGCCTTTTCATTTTGAATAAGAAACTGGATATCATTAAAACAGAAACTGGATATCATTAAAACAACAGAGGACCAAACAATTGCAGAGTTACGAAAGTGAGGTACAAGAGCCCAATAAGAGAAAAAACAATATCATCCGACGGATGATCCTTTGAATTCTCCTCATCTTTATCAACTATAGTTAAAGTGTTTTAGTTAATTTCCACAGTTTGTTTTTACAACCATTGTCTGTTGCTCTTTTGGTTTTGGCCATTGACCTTTGTAGATTTCTTACTTTCCGGAATGAATTTTGTTTCTCATTAGAAAGACGTTGGCTGGTAACTTGTGTTTGTTTGATAGCAATTGAAAGTCCACAAATTCACCATATTATTTAGTTTCATGTATACTACACTTGATTTGATCTTTTTCTTGTAATGTTGGTACATAGTCCATCCAAAGTTCTTGTGATATTAAATACTCTTAGACGGCCTATGTGATATTCTTATAGCGTATTATACACCATGTATACTGACAGGTACTCAACTGGTACGGGAGTTACAGGTGGCAGTGCATTGATACACGAATTTTATTCAAGAGAAGTTGCAAACCCTATTCACCTGACTGTTGATACTGGATTTAAAAATGGTGAAGGGACGATAAAAGCCTATATCTCTGTCAATTTGTCCCTGGGAGATAGACAACTTGCTGCTCAGTTTCAAGAAATTCCTTTAGATCTTCGGATGGTTGAAGCTGAGAGACTTGGATGTATGAATTTAATCAATGCTCTTGTTTTACTTTCATTATTGAATTGTCGAAGCTGCACTCTCTATCTCATTGATAAATATCCTCACACCCATTTTTCATTGATATTAATGCATTCTCAAACTTTTAGGTGAGTCACTATAATGTTCAGCCTCATTGAGACAGCTGTATGAAAATTTTGATCTAAACTTTTTGAATATCCCCTGCTTATGTGAGAATGTATTATCTTGGTGTGATACGAATTTTAACATTTCTATTTTTGTAGCTTTGCTGGTTTCTGTCCACATGAACTTAGCTTGTGAATTTTTTTCTTAAGCTATATTGCAGTTATTAATGTATAGCGACGGAGATGCATCATTATTGTTTTTTGTATTAGTTCAATTGTGTTTTGTTTCTTAGCCCTGCCCAATCCATTTCAAAACTTTATTCAAGTGAGTTTTATATATTCCGGCCAAGCCCCAGTACTAATGCAATTTGTGGTTACAGTTGATATACTGAAGACAACGTCTGTTGATAAACTGCCAAATGATTTGGAAGGAATGGAAGCTTCAATGGAGAGATTGCTTGCCTTAATTGACGATATTTACAAATATGTTGATAACGTTGTGGTGAGTAACATTTGGGTCTCCTCTTTTGTTATGAATTGTCTTTCGTTTGCTTATGTTACTACTCTCTCAGGAAGGGCACGTTGAGGCAGACAACACGATAGGGAGATTTTTAGCTGACACTGTAGCCTCTCTTCCAAAACTGTCGCCAGCTGCTTTTGATAAGCTGATGAACGACAACGTGCAGGTAGGCTTATTTTATCGTACCTTTTATATTATAATGATGCTATAAATAGAGGCTGTGATGTTAATTAAATATTAAGGCCCGTTCCATAACCTTGGTTTTTGAAATTTAAGCTTATAAACATTTCTTACACCGTTTATTTTCTTTGTTTGGTTATCTATTTTTAGGTGTATTTTCAAAATCCAAATTAGGTTTTGAAAACTAAAACAAGTTGTGTTTAAAAACATGATTTTATTTTTGGAATTGGGCTGTGTTTACTTAGGGGAGGTGAAAATCATGTAAAAGAAATTGTGAGGAAACAATCCCATTTTTCAGAAATTAAAAAAAATTGTGAGGAAACAATCCCATTTTTCAGAAATTAAAAACTAAGGTGCCGTTTGGCCTACCAACTTTTTAAGTTGGTGTAAACAACTCAATTTCAATAGTAAACACTATTAACTTGCACATTTGCACATTTATCGTGTAATTTCATCTTCCCATTTACCAAGGAATTCCATCTTCCCCTTTATCTTTACTTTTCACATTTATCAAGTAACTCTATCTTTACTTTTTAATACTTTTCACATTTACCAAGGAACTCCATCTTCATCTCTATCTTTGCTTTTCACATTTACCAAGTAACTCTATTTTACTTTCTTAATCTACTTTTCTCAATTATCGAGTAACTCAATCTTATAACTCTACATCCCCTAAACCCTAAGCTTACTAACACCAACGTATTAACCCCAGACTTATTAAACTCTACTCGGTGGGTCAAAAGTCCCCTAAGTGTATATGGTTATCTTACGAGCCTAAATTATTTGAGCTTGGTGCCAGGTTAATGGTTTAGATGAAATTTAAACTTTTACCTGGAAATTATCTGACTGTTTATCCATTTATCTCCCATTACCACCGTTTCATAGGACCATTTGCTGTTGCTGTATTTGTCAAGTATCACCCGGACACAGTTGAGCTTGGCTGAAAAGTTGAATACGGCTGCTCAGATTCTGTAACTTCTTCAACCTGCATCGATGATTTTGCGTGTTATTTGTTTGGTGATTGACCAAAATCTAAGAATTCGGGTACTTAGTTCTTCTGCATAACGCTCTCCCTCCCCTCCTGCAAACCCCCTTTTTGATTGAGCTCACTGTCAGATTCTTCTTATACTGCTTGCTTTGTGGAATATGTTGTCTAGTTTAACGGACGAGGGTTGTACTACCATTATTACCATCAACAATATTGTCCAGACGCCCAATTTTCCCCATACTCAGTATTATGTTGCCACAAATCTTTCTTTCTCATCTCACTTTCAAGTATATTTGTATTATGTTGCAACAAATCTATCTTTCTCATCTCACTTTCAAGCATATTTACTTTCTTTTTTAGAAAGTGAGATCCCTTTCCCGTTGGGGATACAAACAAAGCAATCACGGATGAAGGTGCCCTCTTGAAAGTAATATATATGTGTGTGTGAATTTATATGAATTTATCGTTAGTATTCTCATTCGTAGAGTAACATGAATTATTCTTATTTTTAAAAATGTGGCTTGAAATTAGACTAATTAATCAATTAGTTCATTAGTTAATTTTAAATTATAATCTAAAAATTTCTGTACTTTTATGGATATATCCTCATGGTGGATATGTTTTTCATAAGTTTTCTGTGGGAAATCTTTTATCCCATTTTTCTTGAAACAATGCTTGGTAAATGCTAGGAACATAATCGGGGTATTTCGTTTAATTTTATTTATGTTTGGTTTGATTTTTCTAGCTTTGCTTAGTTTAGTTTGTGATTGCAGTAGCTTTTTAAATAGTTGCTTTGTAATTTTAGAAAAATTAATGGTGTTTGACAAATTTTAATTTTAAATTAAAAACTAGTTATAGTGTTTTGTAAATTAATATTAATTTGGCGTAATTTCGTTATATGAAACTTTATCATTTCAGCTATTATAATTAAAATCTATTTATTTAAAATTTTTATATGATTTGAATTTCAACTAATTTTGTTAAATCAAAATTATTTGATAAAAATTTAAGAAAAATAATTGTTACAAAATATTAAATCAATTAAAATTTTGAAAATAGATCTGACAAAATATATTATTAAAATATATTAATATAGAAGGATATAATAATAATATATTATATTTATTTAAATGTAGGATACTCTGGAGTGCTAAATCTAAAAGTTGGTATTTATAAGCTTTTACATGTTTTTTAAAATTAAAAAGTGACTCATAAATTAATAAGGATATATTTGGGAGTGTTTTAATTTTGAAACGATTAAAATCACTTTTTTTTTTTATTTTTTTATTTTTGAAATAATTATTTAAAATTAAAATCAATTTGGATGATAAGAAAATTGTATTTAGAAGTATGAAACTAAATATTAAATTAATTTTGAGTAATTAGGAGTATGTTTCGAAGTAATTTTGAACACAACAAAAGTGTTTTGAATAATTTTAAAATCACTCCCACATTTTTTTACAAACAGAGCCCGTAGGTTTTAGTAAAATCTACTAAAAATGTAAAACCTATTATATCTTCTATGTGTAATTTGGAGATTCATTAATTGTTAAATTCTTCTTTATATATATATATATATATAGTACATCAACGGCCTTCCATTTTTTCTTCTTCATGGATTTGAATAATAAACACTATTCAAACTTATGGATTATTTTTTTCCCCTAATTTAATTTAGAAAGTTTGCCGACCAACTCTAGGCGTGGCCTCCAATGACTACCGTCAGTCAAATCCGACGGCTACCTTTGGCGATGCTGGCCAACTACGATGAACGTCTCCGACCAACCTCTGGTGACTGTCGCTATTAAGCTGCAAATAAGCCATTTTTTTAGGCTATATGTGTAGAAAGCCTTAATTTAATTTGGTATATTTATTTAGGCTATATAGGTCGAAAGTCTTAATTTAATTTAATAATATTTTTATTTTTTTTTCCTAAGTTATTCCAAATAAGCCATTAAGCTATAATTGTATAATTAGGTATATCTATTTAGGCTATATGTGTAGTAAATCCTAATTTAATTTAATAACATTTTCATTTCTTTTTTTCATTGGTCAATTTAACTAGTTTGAAGACTTAGAATCATTTTTTAAACGTAAATATTTAAAATGTTGGAAAAAACTTAGCAGCTAGATAAAAATTAAAACTCAAAATTTATGATTTTTTATTTCTCAAATGTAATTTCATAAAAGAATTATAGTTTTTCAATAATTGAATTTAATATTAAAATACTACTTTATTTCAATTTTAAGTTAGCGTGTTATGGTAAAAAAAATCGATCCTTTTCAAATTAGTTAAAGTGACAAAAGTCTATAAAATTTTATTTCAAAAGGGTTGTTTTCAAATATATAAAAATTAGTCAAACTATTTATAAATATAGAAAATTTTTACTGTATATCAGCGATAGACTTCTAACGATAGAAGTTTATCGTTTTAACGGTAGAAGTCTATCGCAATTTATCGCTGATAGATGGTGAAATTTTTCTATATTTGTAAATAGTTTGATATTTTTTATATTTATAACAATTTTCCATTTCAAAACTTAGTAAAATTAAAATATCAAATTATTAAAATAATAAATTCAATTAAATTATAACTTTAATCAAAATCTCTATTTCAAAATTAAAAAAAAAAGAGAATATTCTTCTAAATTTTTATTTTATTTTGAACTTAACTATATTAAAATAATTAATATGACAAACTTAAACTAATATAAAATCTAACCACTAATTAAAACAAGAAAATATTTCACAAACTCAAGATTTATAAATTTGCACTTCATTTTCAGGCTTTCTAAACTTGCACTCCAAACACAAACTTCTTAGACTCAGGCTACCTAACCTCTCAGTCTAACTCCTAGGCTTAACATTTTCAAGCTTGAGATTTTAAATCCTGCGCCAAACACTCCATAAATGTTTATTGATTGATTGATTTTTATATATTTTTTAGTACAACAACTATCGGATGAGCTAAGAATCAAACTTCCAATCTCTAAAGAAGAACATCGGGCCAAATTTTTTCTCTTAGTAGAGAAAATACACTTTGCATTTAGAGCTATAGTTTTGTAGTAGCATTAACTTTTTTGATGTGGCAAGGCAAGTGACACGTGGAGGTGGATGATTGGAAATAATAATAATCAAGGGAAGGGGAATGAGGATTATGGGTTTGGCTTTTCCTGATTTAATTAAACTTTGTCTGTGTTAAAAATCATTAGTGGGTTTATTTCCCTCTTTTTGTCTCCCTATTTTACAATATTATGTTTCTCAAATCACACCTCCACTCCCCATTCAATTATTCCCATTCTGTTTTCTTTATTTCTTTATTTTTAATTTAAATGCAACACTAAAACTTCAATTTTTTTTTTCAGTTCAACAATGAAAAGATTTCGACTTCTAACATCTAAGTTAAAAACATATATTTTAATTATTTGAGGTAGACTAAATGTTGATCTTTCTTTGAGAATTAAATTCTTATGAATATTCGTCTTAATTTCTTTCTATATATTTGTAAAAAGTAGGTTAATTTCTAAAAGTACGACTTTAAAAGAAAAACGACCTCAAATATTGTAAAAGTGAAATAATTTGAAATGAATCATGAAGAAAAAAATACCTTCTAAAATAAAAGAAAAAACAACATATTCAAATTTTCGCTAAACTTGTATCTTAAAAAACTTTTAAAATGATGTCAACGAGTCTCAACTTTAAAAAGTATCTAATCTTATTAGCATAAAATTGTACCCTAAGCTATTTATTAAATATTTTCTAAATCCCGCCACAATACGAACATAGCTCAACTAATGCAAAAGTAAAAGATTTTATGAATTTACTAATGCAAAATTAAAAGTAGAGAAACTTGTTAATCTAAACTTAAAATATAAAATTTTATTAGTCACAATCTAAAGAAAATTCATAAAACAAACTAGTAATTTAACTAAAATTATTTCCTTAATCTTCTTTCTTTAGTCTTGCAAAGGAGGAAAAAAAAAAAAAAGAAAAACAAAAGGCGAAAGTGTAGAGTACAATAGGGAGTGGGGACAAGTTTATTGAGGCGTGCCCTAATTTCCAGCTTAACCCTTTCTCGAATCTCACTGATTAACATAATCTCTCTCTTTAACTATTTCCACTGTCGGAAACTCTCTTAGTTTAACATCCCCAATCACACTAATAAAATAAACTTCCTATGTCTAAATCTAATTATTATTATTTTTTATGTAAACATTCACACGTAATAATATCTTACTTAGATTTTTAGTCTCATTCATGTTTATCTTTTAACTAAAACGAGTATTTGGGGCGTTGAGTTTGTTATTATAGTCAGTGTGTTATAATAGTCAGCATTTTTTTAATGCAGACTATTTTAGTTTTGGTAGGAAATAGTAAACACCGTAATAAAAATGTAAAAAAGGGATAAGTAGGAAATAGTAAATACTGTTACAAATAGAAATTTAAAATAGTATTACTGTAGTTAATTGTTGTTTATAATAGTTAAAAACACCAACTATTATAATTGGAACTAGACTATAAGAGCCTACTCTTCCACCTACTTGAAGTTGGGGGCCCAAACACCCCGTAATACTTCCCCTCAACGATCAATAAAAATATCTCTCATACTTGTTCATAGGTGAATGGGTCGGGTAAGTCTATAATTGAGACACTTGCAAATATAGCAATCAGATTTAAAATATTAGCATATATAACAACATTTAAAAAAAAATGCAAATATAGTAAAGTCTATTAGTGATGGACTTCTATCGCTACTGATAGACTTTTACAGTCTAGGAGGTTTATCACTGCTAGACCATAAGATTCTATCATTGATATATTTTGCTATATTTTCAAATTTTAAAATATATTACTATACACTTAGTTATTATCCCTAAAATTGCTATTCGTTATCATTACCCTTCGTAATTTTTTTGGGTTTTGAAAATATCTCAAAATAGTAGGTGACAAAAACAAATAAATCTATACATAAAAAATATAGGGTTGATAAACATAGTTTTAAAGAATCAAATGGTTATTGAAGATAGGTAAAAACATGCCTCCTCGCATGCAACAAATTTATCTTCCATATTTTACGTGATCTTTTTTTTTTTTTTTTTTTTTTTTTTTTTTTTTTTTTTACTGGAATCTCACTAATATTATTTTTTATTTGTTTTTATTTTTATAAAAAAAAGATAAATTTGTTTTTTGGGGTTTTGTATGGTGTAGTGTAGACAAGAAGATAGGACCATTTAATGGCACTTTTAGCGATGTATGGATTTGGAATGCATTTTCTGTTCATTCTTTTTGTTGCTTTTCAAAAACATAAATCCAATCCTCTCAAATTCTTTCCTTACATTTTTCTGGAAGACTGTGATTTTTTTTCTTTTTTCTTTTTTTAATTTTTTTTTATTTATATATAATTTTCAAAATATCATGTTTCTTTGAAATCACTGTTTTATATTTTTAGAAACCCAAAACACAGCTTCTTCATTCAACATTATGTTCGGTAGAATCATTGTAAGTTTAATTAAAAACATTTAACAACGTACAATGTTTTGTTATTTTGATGTCTGTGTGTGTTCTTGTAATGTGTGTGAGTTTGTGACTATTCATTTACAATTATTTATGATTCTTTCAAATACAAACTAAATTGATTTCATTTTCTTATGTTTTAGAAAGCAATATTTATATTAATCACAATTTAGTATTGAAGAATATTGACAAAATGAAAATGGTTATAATAGATAATATATTATAATTACAATTTAACATTAAGAAATATAGAAAAAATAGTTAAAACAAGGAAAACTACTATAAACAGAAAAATAAGTCAAGCTACTTATAAATATAGAAAAATTTCACTATCTATCAGTGATAGACCGCGAAAAAAATACAATATTTTTGAAGGTGTGTAAATAACAATAGATTTGATGTGCAACTTGTTGAAGATAGTTAGACCAAGTAGACAAAACAAAGTGTGTGTAAAAAAAACAAATAATAATTGTCATAGAAGTGCTCAAATTTTGTAATAAATTTGGTAAAAATAATGACAAGACCTTGAAGACAAAGGTATGTTCATTGAAATTGAGCTTTGTAGAACAAAATGTCATTTGAGTTAAGACAAGAGGCTTATGACAAAGTAAAATCCAACCTAAATATTACTAATTAATCTCTCTCTCTCTCAACATTGGTGGCTTTTATTTTCCAAAAAAAAAAAAAATAAAATAATAAGAAAAAGAAAAAAGAAAAAAAAAAACATTGGTGGCTTTTATTGTCTCTATGCTTATGTTCCCACTCTCTCTTCTTTTTCTCATTAATTTAAAATCCCACACCCAAATTTCATCCTTTTTGGCCAACCTTCCACTTTTGGTCAACTTAGTATCTCTGTCAGTCTCTTTTAATCACAACCCTCCAACACACATTCAGACAATCCCCTAATTAACTTTGACTTTTCATTGCACATTGCCTCAATTCTCTCCCCAATTTTTTTTTTCCTTTTCAAATTCATTTTGTAATAATACCCATTTAAATGAGTATTTATAATAATGTTTGTCATAGATTTTGAAAATAATGAAATATGACCCTTTACCATTGTCAGAATACACTATAAACGTGTAAATTATTATCCATATTCCTCTTGTGCACCATTAATGAGGGTTGAGAGAGAGTGAAAAAGAGTGTTAATGAAGGAGAGAGGAGGAACGAGAGTATGAAGAAGTAATGGCGGAAGAGCCCTAACTAACTTGTGAGGACACTCTTGTATTGAATTAGTTGAACGAGAACTCAAGAGAGAAAAACCCTAACAATGTGGGAGTACTATCATACGAATGAACTTAATTTCACATTCACTAAAATCGTGTGTGGTAATTAATATGGAAAACTGACATGCTCTTAGTGCATTCTTACAATAGTAGATGGTCATATTTCACTATTTTCAAAATGTGAAGCGAACAACAATACAATCATGAAATTAAGGTCGTGCATCCATATATAAAATCTCATGTACATCTTTCTTTCAATTATTTCGAAACTATTTGAATTAGAATCAATGTCGATTTAGATTTTGTTAGATATTATATTAAATTTACCTTCACCTATCAGCTTAAGCTTTTGGGTCAATCAGCAGTTTAAGATAGTATCAGAGCAGGTTGCTTCAGGATCTCTTCCTCCTCAATTAATATCCATTTTCATTTGTTTGGCTCTTCTTCATATTTCAAACCTGACGATTTAAGAGAGTTTAAAATTATCACACCTACCATCTACAAAAGGAAAGGTAGTCATGTCTTGACCAATTAAACTATATAGATAATTATTTGGATGATGAGTTATTAAATATTGAAATTCTTTTTTAGTGGAATTGTTTTAGGACAAGAGTAAGTGCATGCTTTAGTGAAAAACACCAAAGAGATTAAAAAAATCCATTCAAATACGTGAAAAATAGAAGTTTGATCCATGAGACTCAAAATCCCAATTAATTAATATTAATCACAATCAATGAAACTTGCATCTTTGTCTGCTCGGTGACCGAAAATTTTCACCAGTGGCAGCTTTTGCGCATGTCTCTCCATTTTCCTAATTTCCATAAACAAATCAAACTCAAACTTCAATTCAATCTTTTCTTTCCCTAAAATCAAAGCAAACTTACTCATAACACAAACAAAACAACTCTAATGTGAAGATTTAAACTTGCACTTCGAGATAATATCTTTTATTCACTACCATTATATTTTTAGAGAGTTTATAAATATTTACATAAGAACAATACTTGTATACACAGTGAGCAGAAACCCTTGGTTACCTCCTATCATGAAATATTTTTATTGGCTAAAAATTTAAAAAGAGAACTACATAATAGTAAAAACAGTGACATGAGAAGAAAGCAAGTAGAGTAGTATATATAATATAGATCGCAATATATATTTTCATAAATACTGGTTTAATGCTATTGGATCTTATATTATATAATTGATAAATATTATGGACATAATTGAGAAGAAAGGACCACAGAATTATAAATTATGATCTCGAACTGAACTCTTATATATATATATATATATAAATATAAGTATTGTTTTAAAGAGGGAGCAGAGTGTACTTTTTCTGACTTGCACAAGGTTTTGTTTCTGAGAAGAGAAGTTTCAGTTTCAGTTTCAGTTTCAGCGGGGAAAGATTTATCATTGGTGTTGAAGAAGAAGAATAATAATAATATGGAGGATGGGGTTTGTTCTAGAATATATGTAAAAGGGGGAGGGGGATGCGGCGGAGAGAGCGGTGGCGGGGGAGGCGGAAAAGGGAGTGGAAGTAGCAAATGTGGGAGATGGAATCCAACAGCAGAACAAGTAAAAGTGCTGACAGAGTTGTTCAGGTCAGGGCTTAGAACTCCGAGTAGTGATCAGATTCAGAAAATCTCTCATCATCTCAGCTTTTACGGCAAGATCGAGAGCAAGAATGTGTTTTACTGGTTTCAGAATCATAAAGCTCGTGAGCGACAAAAGCGTCGTAAACTTTCTCTTCCTCAACAACAACAACAACAACATTTCATTCTTCCACCTTCTTCTAACCACCAACGTAGGTTTCTTTTAATCACTTTCTATTAATCACTTTTTAAGTGCTTAAAAACACGAATCTAGGAGATATCTTCTTTTATAAACACTTGAAAAAGTCTTTCCAAACTGACTGACTCATAAAATCACGATCTAAGTACTTATAAACATGAATCTAGGAGATATCTTCTCTTATAAATACTTGAAAAGTCATTTCCAAACTGACTGACTCGGAGTGTTTTTAATTGTTTCATGGTTTTGTGTTTTGGGGTTTGAGCAGATTTTGCAGATCAGTCTAAGGGAATAATGGAGTTGGAGCCAGAAAGAATGATGAGAACGCTTCAACTTTTTCCATTAAACTCTTCCATTGATGAAACACAAGGATTACCAGAGGATCATCATCATCAGTTTAGAGTAAATGGAATGCAGTACGAGGATGCCACAGCTTTCACCTACAAAATAGAGACAAAAATGGATCATCCACCATTGGATCTTCGTTTAAGCTTTCTGTAGGTCATCAGATTCATCATCATCAGTAGTGTTCAAAGCTTATGGTGCTTATCATTGAATTCTAAGGTTATTGTAGTATAGCAAGCTAGGGTTTTAATTAATTTAAATTTTCTCTTACTTTATGTGTTTTATTTTTGGGGGAGGGAAAAAGAAAAAAAAAAGGCTTCGACATTCTCAAGTGCATGCTCAAGACACGTAGAGGTTGAGTGAGTGTGGCGTTGGATTTTATTGTTAATCAGTGAATGTTGGAAATTGGGAAATTCAAATTGGCCTTTATCACGAGAAACCAATGTGTGGATTCAATGCTTCGGAATTCATAAAAACTTTCAAACTATTTTTGTCCAAATATTTGTCACTCCTTGGTTTTGCTTCCTTATTATTCAATTCAATTCCATTCCCCCCCTTCAATATATTATCCTAATTTATCTTATTGGTTACCTCAAATATATATACATATTGGATATAATATTAAGCAAATTAAACAATGACATTACAAGATCTTCCTCCTGCTATATAATTTCCACCCTTCTATTCTACATGCAAAAGAACCGCTATGAATATAACATATTAAACTTTTGGGTATATTGAGATGATTTAACAAGAAATTGATAGTAATTTATGAACCACATTGCAATCAAAGAGTTATTATATACGTTGAAACCAAACTCATAGGTCTAAGCTAAATTATATGACAAGAATTTTTAGAAACGAAGAACCAATGGTTATTTGAGGATAAGAATCTATGAATCCACACGCACCTGTAAGAAGAATGTTATGTTTGGTTGAAACTAACTTCCTTGTTTGGTCATTGACCACTCTGTTACTGTGGAAGTAAATGGTTTAGAGTGGATGACTAATAAGGATAATAATAAACAGCTGCTTTCCACAGATTTAATCTTCACTGTCATCAGGTTTTACTGATTGCTCAAATGCAGCATCCATTATAACACCATCCATTATATGCACAAGAACATCCTTCTTCTTTATATCCACCATTTCAGACCTCACCCTGTTAACAATCAGCATCCCATCTCTGTCCTTGGAAATGTGCAATGTGAATCCAGAAACAGCATCATATGAAATCTCATTCCCGTAATCCATGGACGTCGAATAAATAGTTCGAGGAACAGCAGAGAAACCTAATATTCTCGAAATCACGGCGTATGTGTCGTCCAACTTCTCAGTACTTGTGAAACTTGCGTTAACTCGTAAATTCAATTCACGCTCGAAAGCCTTCTCCGAAGGAATGAACACAGTAAAAGCAAGATCCTTAGGCAACATTCTAATCATCATCTCTCCAAACTTGCCTAACTTATAATCTTTGGGAACCTTTCTGATCAGTACTGAACCATTATTACTGGCTACAGCCTTAACTCCTACAGTTAGCTCTGGAAGTCTTAGCGTTGTGATGAGTACAATAAGTATGGAACAAAGAGATAGAATCATAAAACCAAAGGCAATTGGGTTCTTTAAAATGAAGGTCCTCTTCATCTTCGGTTCAGTAAGCTGCAACCATCTTTATTGCCTCTCTTCCACAGTATGCATGTTCAAATGCAGAGTAAAAAGGAGGTTCGGAGTTTCATCTTTCAAACAATCTTTCTTGATTATCTAATAGCATCTTCACATCAACCAAAACACTTCCCAAAAAATAGATAATCCAATTCTTCAATTGATTGTATCTATCATGGAACCTGAAAATTTAAAGCCACCAGCTCTAAGTATTGCTTAAAATAAAATCATGTACCATGAACCATTCTCTGAATTTTCTTTTCAAGAAACCAATTTCTAGGCTACTTTTCTGTACATAAACTAACTAAGAGAAGTAATTGATCTAGGTTGAAATCGATGTTTCTTGTGAATTGCAAATTTGTTCATACTCCTAACATTAATTTCAAAAGATGATTAAATGCAGTTCGTCTCTCTAGCCACCGCATGCATACTCAGAAGCAAACAAGCCAGGCAATTAATAAGAGAATCAAATTTGTAAAAAGATGACGAAACGAAATTACCTGAAGCTGAGTAATGGGAAGCATGAAATTCCGATTCGGACAGCCAGAGTCTGAACCGGATTTACTTCCCTCCATCATCAAGAATTAACTGGTCACTGATTACGAGGAGATCCACGGGATCCGAAGCCCCCACTAGATCAGAGAAGAAATTAATGGAAAGACAACGAAGTGTAGAGCAAACTCGTAGAAAGACGACGCCGTTTTGAAGCTTCAAATCCTGCATCACCATGGTCCTACGATGCTTGGAATGGCCTCTTTGCCGAATCTGAAATGGGCTTTGGGCCACTCTAAAGTGGGCCGTTAGCCCAATTATCATTCTAGAAAAATGATGATCCAAAAATTCCAGAAATAGTACCACATGAAATTGATTTTTTTTTTTAAAATACTATTTTAGTCTAGTTGAGTTCCATTCCATTCCAATCTCTATACTCTTAATTTTTTAAATTTAGTTTATGTGCATTTAATAAATATTAAAGTTAATATGTATCATTGAATAATAACAATAACTCTATATTAGAAAATGTTAGATGATACAATATTAAATTTACCTTATAGCCTGAGGTAGGATAATGAAGTTTATTGGGCTCTTGAGAAGAGAGAGCATGTCAATGTCAAAAGTGCGTATAAACTAGGGTTTGGTTTGGTTAATGAAAGTCAAGGAGCTGCATCAATTGTTGATCCCGTGGTATCGTTGTGGGAAAGGTTGTGGCAATGTTCGTTGCCTCCTAAAGTGGAAATAAGTTGTGTAACATTATTCCTATGAGGGTAAATTTGGCACCTAGGGGGATTACAATGGATACCAGGTGTCTATTGTGTTTCAGAGAACCAGAGATGATGGTTCATTTGATGTGAAATTGTCGTGTGACTAAAAAATTCTAGCATCATTTTTTCTCTCCTAATGTAGTGTCGTTACTTCGTGGCAAGAACGTGGGTCAACACTAGACCACTTCGACTTGATGTGGGAGCATAGAAGCTCAGATGATTTGATAGTCTTAGAGGTGGTGTTATGGCGCATTTGGGAGTGGCGCAACCGGGTGGTTTTTTGTAATGGCGAGCGAGTTTTGGGAACCTTGCCGGAATCAATTTAGAATTCGGGGAAAGGTAGAGGTGAGGTCTGGACCATTGGGTGTTCGACACGGCCTGCATGCGCAAGTAAGTAGGGTGACATTAACCGGGTTACGTGGGCTAGGCCTTAAGATGGCTGATTGGCTCTATCATGCGATGCTGCTTGGGATGATGCCCAGTGCAAATATGGTATTGGTCGGGTGCTTCGAAACCATACGAGAGCGCTCATTGTTGCTGGTGCGAAAGCTTTGAAAGGACCTTATGGTGTGATGTGTGTTGACATCAGTGCAATCGTTGAAGGAATCCGGGTGGTGACCTCGAGGGTGCAACGACCTTTAGCGATGGAGCCATATTACATAATAGTTGTATACTTGTTGATCGTGGAGGAAGATGTGCTAACTCTTGTTAAATCAGTAGCTGAGGAAATTAGGTCATTAGGGGCTCATCTTGAGCTTCAATTTCGTCACATTCGACGTTTTCAAAATTTGGTTGCAGATGGGTTGGTCTGTTGGGCGGCGGATGAGTCTCAATCTCTTTGCTGGCAGAATCATTTTCCTATTTGGTTGTGTTTTCTTGTTGAGGCTCATATAACCAATTTGTCTTTATGATTAGTGCATGTGTGTTTGTCTATAAAAAAAAAGCTTCTGGGCCAATTAGTGATTTAACATGATATTAGAACTGGTTATTCGAGAGGTCTTGTGTCCACAAGTAAGGGAAAGTGTTAGATGATATAATATTAAGTTTATCTTCACCCATAAGCTTAAACTTTTAGGTCATTCAGCGATTTAACAGAAAATAGAGCATCATATAAATATATTTTCAAAATTTTAAAGGACATGTTAATACAAATGATTTTTTTTGAAAAAAAAATCAACAATAAACTAATAGTAAGGATTACATTTAAAATTTATTAAAAATTTAAAGACTAAATTAGGATATTTAAAAGTACAAAAACTAAAATGCAAGGATACAAATGATGCTTTTTACTTTTATTTTTAGAGGGGTATTTTTGTTGATTTTCTTAAATGTTTTAAATAGTAAATTTAATTGACTGCTAGACTTAATGCACTAAAATTTGACGAAGTTGCATTCATACTATGTCCTTTGTTTAAGAAATTCTAGAATCACAAAAGAATAAAAAGTCCAAGAATTTGATATAGAATTCAAGAATTGAACTACATTCAACTTTGACATTATTTATAGTGTAAGATGAAAGATACATTATAATATTGAAATCTTATAATATTTTAATTGAATATTATCCTTATGTGGTTATGCCAAAATTGAAAGAAGAAAGGTTCATTAGTTGTTGAAATATTGATTAACATCCACCTTGGGTTGTCTTGCGAGTGCTTGTTGACCTTGACCTCCGACCTACTTCTTTTTAGTCTGGTCTGGTCTTAATATTGTTCAAGCTGACCTGCGTAAGATATCCGTGCAGCGATGTGGCGTCAAGACTTATTGCACTCGGATGCCTAAGTTAGTGCGAAGAGTACATAATTCAACTAAGCACTAAAAAACGTAAGGTCGGGTCTCTCATTTAGAGATTACTTTTTCTACTCTTTGGGGTGGCTGAATGAGGCTCTTTATAAGGTAATCCTGTGACATATGCCTACACTTGCATTGATGGCAGGAGTGTCAAGGACGTTTCTAGCGCTTAAGCTTGCAGGGTGCCAATAGTATAGAGAGTGCAATGGCGACACACAAGTATTTACACATCCGAAAAAGACAGAGAGCTGAGAGAAGTGTTGTGATGTGACCGAGGAGAACTGGGCATCATTCAACACACCAAGATAAGTGGGCAAACATTCCATGTTGAGCAAAAAGCAAGAAGACAATCATTAGTGGTGTTAGTGACAAGCTTAGTGGGGGCCAAATGGGCCCCAGGCCATGACCTCGGAAGTCAGGGATTTGTCGTAAGTTTGAACGAGCAACTCTAGAGTTAGATGCATATTGATAAAATATGCAAGGATGTCAAATTTTGTATCAATCGAAGTTCATATGGGCGCTCTACACTGGTGAGTGACTCCTCGCTAGAACTAATTTTGCTCAGAATGTACTATAGGGGAGGCATGATGTCAGCTATCCACCACCCCTAGGCCTTATGGACTAAGTGAGCTACCCTATGGCACATGTGTGTGTCATCGCATGGGCGAGCATTACAAGGCAAGTGTCTTAGGCATCTTCCATCGAGAATGAGATTTCGTGGATGAAGGGATTGAATCCCACAACGGAAGTGTTTTATCGCTTTTGTCTTTGAATTAGAAGAAGAAAATGTACAGAATTAAAATAAAATTCAGGTTAAGCATTTAAATGAAATTGAGAAATACTACCTTTGAAGAACCATTCTTCAATTTTCTCCAAATCTTCTCACGAACTGCTACTCCCAGTAAATCTAGATCAAGTCAGACACTATAAAAAAGGGACTTCCCCACCATTCTCTTGGAAATGATAGGATTGTGGGATCCTTGTTGAAATTAAAAGGAAAGAAAAATTACTGTGATGGAGAATTTTGAGAGAGAGAAAGCTTTTTTCTTTGTATGTTGCATACTCTCCTAAAAATCTTATGTTAGGGGAGTTGTAACTCCTCTCACCCACTCACCGCTTCCCTGCAACTGCAGGGAGTTATTATTATTATTTTCTTTTAATTTAAATAAATCAAATAATTAAATTAATTATTTTACTTATTTTAATTAAATACCATGTATTTAATTAAATGTATATTTGAATCATATTCAAATAGATTTCTCTCTCATAACCTATAGTTTTAATATGAATCTCATTCACATTAATTTTACCCTATATTTTAATATGAATTCAATTCATATTAATTTAATATTTAAATCTTATTCAAATATATTATTCTCTCATATTATATAGTTTAATTTTGAATCTTATTCAAAATTAATTTTATATTATAATGTATCTGTATACAATATATTAGTTGTATCTCATATAATGAATGCACATTCCCTTAATATAATTTGAACAATTCAAATTCTTCCAAAATTTTTACAACTAAGTCGATCATTCACAAGTTGTTTATAATTACAACTGGGTCAAATTACCATTTTATCCCTGTAATTATCTCTTATTTTTTAAGTACCACTGATCCTCATGTCCAACCATAAACTAAGTCCCTCTCGAGCTAGTGAGAAGGTGAGACCCCATTGTTCAAGTCTCAGAATCGGCACTTACGAGAATATCTTATCTACTTTCCCTAAAGGCGGAAATTAGTGAATTCTGTCTTGTATAGTTATGTTCCTAGCTCCCCACTGGGTCTTGTCCCCAAAATGGTAGACATATTAGTCGACGACGTCAGACCACTCTCACCCATACAAATCAAAGGACGATCCCTCATATGCAGGAGTCCATAACTCACTCAGGATTGAGATCGAGTTACATATGGTCATCGTTTGAAATATTAATCTCTTCAGTCAACAGTGTTACAAAGAGAGTTTATATATTTCATGGTTCGGTCTTATACAAACGCCTTGTATAGGATACCCAACTCGCATGTCTCTACATGAATGATTTGGATCAAATCGTTTGTAACATTTACAAAGTGAGCCGTATCTATAGTGTTACGAGGATAAGATACCCAACTTTATCCATATACTATAGACCTTTTAGGTTATTATTTGAACATAATCCACATGTATGTCAACCACACATAGTTCAAGTCACATTAAATAATCTTGAATCTTAGTTTATTGGATTTGAATTATGCAATTCTAACGTTAAAATAAATAACACTTTATTTATTAATTAAATAATATGTTCACAAATTACAAACCATGAGATTTAGGGATAAATCTCAACAATGAACAGTGTCGTCGAACGACACATGTGTGCCAACATTGCAGCCCTGCCCATGGGTCAGAGGTTCTTCTATATCTACGAGCTAGCACTCGATATGCAGTTTTGACTCGGCATGGACATAGGAGGGTTCATGCCTTGATATGTCCGGATGGATGGATGTCTGGAAAACTTTGAGTTAGAAAGTTACCCACGGGTTGATTTATGATGATTTTTGATAAGCATGCCTGAACAGGAGAAAGAAAGTGGATGACATCCCAACACTAGGGATGACATCCAAAAGCATCAGTGAGATTTGATAGTTCTTGGTTGGCATGATACTTTCTCGAGTTGTGCCGATAAAAGTTGTTATGACTTGGAAAGCCCCGATAAGTGTCTGAATCACCTAATAAGCCTCGATAGAGTGTTTTAAGCTTGTTTCGACCCAAAAAAAGGTTTGAACTAATCGTCATGAAATTATGAAGCGATGTAGAAGTGTGAAGGTCGTGTTGTTGGGAACTAAGATGATAAAGATAGATGCAACATTGTGATGACTGTAGCCTAGTGTATGGACAAAGTCAAGCCTTAGGATTTGGCCTAGAGTCAAGGCAAGACTATTAGAGTCGCGTATGAAGGAAAATACACATACGGGCAACATGTATGGATGAATGAAGTTCAGTTTCAGATGGATTAAGTTCAGTTGAAGATGAAAGAACATCGCCTAAGATCCAACGAAGCTTTAAAGAGTCGAGCAAAAAGTAGATTGAGACTTGATTTTCCCTTAAGACTGACCGTGATTGAATATACATCATGGTGCCACACGATTGGAGAAGTACGATCATGACACTAGTCCGACCTCAACTCCTTTATTTTTTGATTGGTATATATTTGCCAGTTCGGTTGGGTCGACCCAAACTCTTAGGCATAGACATTTCTCTTTTGAGATGCACGCTCCCTTATGCTCTTTTTTTTTTTTTTTTATACTCTTTGGGCTTGGACAATCCTCAACAAGGACCATTAAAATTTAAAGTGATTAATCTATATCCCTACGAGTCTATAAAAAGTCAACACTAAAGCATTAAAGAAAAACAACAAATTCAAACAATACACGTGAATTATGATGATCAATTTTAATTATATATATATATATATATATGTATAACCTTCCGCAAAGTGAGCACTATAATGTTTGTATATTTGTACTAAATAAATAAATAAAATAATGTTTGTGTATTCAAGTTCTAACACTCATTTCCAGCTCCAAAGGTCAATGCTTAGGCTTGATTCTTTGACTAACTTATTATATTTCAAGTCCTATATACTTTGGTATTTAAAAAAAAAACCCTTATATGCAATTTAAATTTCATTATGATATTCCATTTTAATCTCTATCTTAATAAATCTTGATGTACATACACTATATCTGAAGTCTAAAAAATATCTCGAACTAAAACATAATAAATTTTATAGGCTCAAAGTATAAAAGACTAAAATGATATTTTAATCTTCTCTGTTTGGTGGAGACTAGTTATGATTTTATTGTTTAAATTAATAGATAAAATGGTGTATCTAATTATCAAAAGATTAAAATTAAAATTTATTTTATTTTATGATTGAAAGAATGTTTACCCATTATTATGATATATATATATATATATATAATTGTCATCAACTTTATAGTCATAGTAGTATAAGGGTAGTTGTTAAACAATTGTGTGGGGTTTTTCCAAAGCAAAGTCTAAGCCCAAGAAAACTCTGTAAGTTTACACGTCTCAAAACGAAAAGATACAATCTCGTGTCTTAGGTCAGTCTAACTGAGCCGGCTCAATTTTACAAAAAAAGGAAATAATCAAGTCAGAGTTCACTAATCAAAACCTTGCAACCTTGACAACCACATTTATGCAGACACTGCCAACACTACACATGTTCCGAGCAGATGTTAGAACATATACTCTATAAATAGTCACATTCCAAGTGCCACTTCAAGGGGTAATCAATAATATTTTGTGCTTAGCCCAACTCAACACTTGGTGTATTAATATAGACATCGAATTGTACTCGAGATTTAACACAAATAAATGTAAGTTCTCTTGCATATTAGCTTAAATAGTCCAACGTGTATAATAGAAAAGAGCAACTCGATGAGAATGGCGTGCCCATCTGCATAAGATCCTCAACTAAACATTGAATCTATGGTTAAGTAATTCATATCACAAGCACACAACAATGAAATGGGAATGGGAATTTGTTCCTTCATAGCTTATTTTGACAATATGAAGCTATTAATAACTATTAACAATACACTTTTGATTAATGTGCGGTGATCATCAATTTATTGATGTTCCAACCAAATCACTTTTCCAATATTTTTTCTTCTTTCTCATAGGATAAGATTAGAAGTATCACATGTGGCTTTAACTTGAAGGATATAATAGAATAATTATCCATGTGTAATCTTTTCATAGCTAATTATACTTCTTCAATTTGAGAGAATAAATATAAAGCATCATTTATACAAGTGTTTGTTGGATAATTTTTTTTCCCAATAATATTATATGCTTAAATTATTTAAGATATATTCAATTGATAAGTGATACTGTATTTGATAGCTCAAGTACCTATTACTCTACTTTTAATTTAGCAATAAAAACTAATTTGTTTGCATTTTTATCATAAATATTCAACCCTACCAAATCCACCATATATATGTGGGCAAAACTAGAGCATAAAAAATGAGCTAGTAGAGCTTAGAGAGAGACTAATTACCTAACTAATTTACGGAGTATTTGGATCACCAATTTGAAGTAGATGGAGTCCACCTCATGTTTCGGACACCAATTATAATAGTAGGTATTTTCAACTATTATAACTTATGATATTACTATTTCAAATCTCTCTTTACTATAGTGTTTACTATTTGCTCTTCATCCTCTCTTTCCCTATTTATTAAGCGTTTATTATTTCATACTCGAATTAAAATAGTCTATATCCCAAACACATAATATAATAACCAACTTAGTGCTCTAAACGTTTTCTTAAATTTTCTTTACCAGCATAATTAACTATAAAAGCATTAATGCAAGAGTAGAGAATTCAAATCTCCCATACTTTAACCAATTTAAACAAAATAGACAAATATAGCTAGAAAGCTAGGTTAAAGTGGATCGATAATAATTCAAAATCAATTTTAACCGTAGGTGAACCCGGAGTGATTTTAAACTTAGACAAAATAATTTTAACTGAAGAAAAAGTTCATAAAATTGTCACAAGGATCGCAAATTTCCACCTTCACGAAAACTAAAAAAAAAAAAAAAAAGTAGAATCGAACGGGAAGACAATCTTGATGAAAACTCAGATTATAAAATTTCATTATTTCACAGAAACTAACTTCATATACTTTGATTTTCCACATGACAAACACACACATATATATCATCATCTTCATCCTCACCGTTATTCCACTACACTTCCATGTAGCCATGGCCCTGGGGGCTGAAATTTTCAGCAACTTTCTAGTAATTTACCTTTTAATTAGATGACACGTATTGCATGAACTCCCAATCTGACTCAATCCCCGCCATAGTTTCCGGCGCCAAAACCACCTCCAAATCAACACTTCCACCGCCCTCTCTACTAGGAAACGCCGATATCTTCCCGTCGAACTTATTAGCCCGTCCACTCCTCACCGCCAACGGCCGTCCCCATCCGAAATCGTTCTCAAACATCGGAAATCTCGGCGAACTTCCCATCGTTATCGACGCCCCATCGGCGTTCCCCAATGGAAACACTCTCGGATTTCCCTCCCAATCCTCTACAAACCGCCGCACCATTCCGTTGTCGTGCGCCATCACGTTCTCGTTCAACAGCTCGGCGCACCACCGCAGATCCCGAGACAGAACGTCGCCGGCGGAGGCGTACGTCGGAATACTCTGAATGGCGTTACCGAAATAGTACGGATCCAGCTTGGGCTCTAGCCGATGTCGGCAATTGACCGCCATACGAAACGTTGTCGTTTTATTCGGCGGGAGTTTTCTCGCTCGTGTTACTGACCTCCATAATAAGGCGCAAAGTGACTGAAACGATGATATTGTTATGATTGGGATCTCCTCGCAATCCGCGTGTTGTTTTGAAACGGTGTCGTTTTTGTACCAGCTGTCCTTGATGGACCCCACTTTGCCGTTATTCTGACAATACTTATCATTACTTTGCTTTCCCATGATCTCCACCGCCGCTACCGTTAACTCTCCGTTATTATCGATTAATTTCTTTTGATTCGTTTTAGCTTTCAGTTTCAAAATTGCTTCTCTACTGAAACTAAATATTCTCTCCCGTAACGGTACGTCGCCGGAGAACGTGACTTTAGGACCACTAGACGGAAGACGGAGGATAGCCGGAGAAACAAGAACAGAGTCACGGCGGAAGTCCGGCGAAGGAGTGATAATGATTTTTTTAGTCGTCGTTGTCGATTTAGGGGATTTACACTCCTCGGCGAAGGTGTTGAAGAAGTTCCAAAAGGAGGTGCCGTCGGTGACAGCGTGGTTGACGGAGCAGCCGATGAAAATGCCGTCAGCGAGGAAGGTGATCTGAACGGCCATGATTGGACTAAAATGACCGGCGAAACTGACCGTTCGATCGAAAGCGAAAAACTCCTTGAAACAATCAGGGACATCTCCTGGAGCGAGAAGGTCACGGACGAAGAACTCACCGGCATTGGCGTGGATGAAGTCGACGCCAGCGTCGTTACATTTGATGTAGACGTAACCGTCGTCGTCAGTGACTAAACGGCCGGCAAGCGGCGGGAAACGAGAGAGCGTTTTGGAGAGACTGGATTTAAGAAGATCAAGGACGGAAATGGCGTCGAGATTAGTGGAAGTGAATAGGCAGCCTTTTTGGATGTAGTGACAAGAAAGCATGGGGAGATCGGAGACGGAGAGTTTGAGGTCGGAGACGGCGGAAGGGTGATCGGGGAAGACAATGCATTTAGAGAGAAGAATTGGAGAAGAAGAAGGAGTAGGAATTGGCATTTTTGTGTGTTTTTTTGAGAGAAAAATGAAGAAAAGAAATGAAGTGATTTTGTGAGTGTGGAGAAAAGTGAGCGGCGGAGAGGGGTATTTATAGGAGAGAGGGGGGAAAAGAGAGACGAATTTTGGGTTCATGCACTTGCGGTTTTGTTATCTGTGTCGTTAAGGGAACTTTTTTTTTTTCTTTTTTTTTTTTTTGAGTGATTTCGTTGTCATATATTTATTATTATTTTGGTTTACTATTATTCCTTATTTTATTAAATGGTTGATTCCTGTTTCTGCGGATGAATTTGGATATATATTCAAAGAATATTTCCTAGTGTGCAAATTTGATACTCTTGCCCACTTCTCTTGATCTATAAAATTCCCAATATTATTTAATTAATTCTTGTCTTTAACACAAATTAAAATCAAGCTATTTAAGACAATTCTTTAATTTATTGTTCAAATTTTTTTAAAAAAAAGGGTAAAGAAATTGCTAGAAAAATGGCAGCTCGTGTAATATGTTACGTTGAATTAATTTTGATGCAAGTCAAGTCAAGTTAGTGATTAAATATGCTGGTTATTTAGAGTTGAAGGAAGAATTATATTAGAGAGAGTTTTAAATTTATCACTATATATATTCTTGAAGATATGAGGGGAAATTGAAGCTATACTATTTATCAAGCCCAGACATGTTGGGAGTAAAATAATCGTCACTGTCTTTGTAATCATCACCTACAAATTTTACGATGATGTGATAGAAATTATTATCTGTTTGTGTTGAGGATCCTATATTAAAAAAATGATGTGTTCATGAAGACCAAATGAGTATTCGATGAAAAAAAAAATTAAAAACGGAATTCAACTCAAGAATGGTGAACTCAAAGAGACATAATCTTGAGAGAGCATGATGAGAATTGCACATTAGAAAGATTGAGAGACCTCGTAATCTTTACAAGATACAATCGATTTTTAGATAGAACCTAATATTTATTGAATATAGTATAGTCCCATGAAGCTCAAACAGATATTTGATCCCACATAAAAAAAAAATAATAATAATAATAATTAATCGAAAATGGCGAACCAAAAGACCATCTTTAGGGATCGTATTGAAGATTTCACATTGAAAAAATAAGATTATATAATAGCTTGTAACTTGTGTTTGATAGAATAGCTTGTTAGTTTATTAGTAAATTAGCCACATTTTCCACTATATCTTTTGTACAACATAATAATATCTACCTAAAGAGTCTATCGAATCCTTTGTTAAATTTTAAAGTAACTAGCCTCTATTACTTTTAATTGGAGAACTCTTATCTAAACTTTTTTTTGATTGTATGTATATCTTACCTACTTATAGATAAAAAGTTCTCTAAAGAAAATTTATGAGTAGAATCATGAACACTCGACGTAAATCGCTCATGTTGACTTTTTTTTTTTTTTTTTTTTTTTTTTTTTTTTTTAATGATAAATGATGGTTGGAATGACTCTAATAGAAGATATAAAAAAAAAAAAATGTGTTCTTAGCTTAGCATTAAGACCTTATTGAATAAATATTGAAAATCAAACCATAAACGATAGACCGCGATAGTCTTCTATAGAATTCTATCACTTGAACGATAGAAGTCTATCACTCAGTGATAGAAGCTTATTGTAATCCATCGCCGATAGATAATAAAAATTTTCTATATCTGTAAGTATTTTGACTCATTTTTTTATATTTGAAAATAGTCTAAAAACGAAGGAAAAGAAAAAAAAAACATTTGTTTTGAGTTTTTTTGGATTGGATTTAGAATCCTTGAGTTGAGGAGAAATGAGATATTGGGCGGTTGGAAATAAAAATTTTGGATATTAAGAAGATCTCATGAGATTTTTCCTTCAAATCTCAGTGAGTATCTCTGAAGAGAGCCAACCTTGGACTTCACAATAATATCTCTCTCTCTATTACATCCAAAGATCCCCTTTTGCCTCTTAAAATAAACTTTCTTTTATTATATATATATATTTTAAAACCCATAATCCCTTGATCTCATATATCAATTTCCAGATCTTCTCAATATATAGCTAATCTTATAATTCTTATTATTGCATGCCTTTATATATATTTTTATTTTAATTCAAAATAATCAAAAGAACCCCAACCCCATGAAATTAAAAAATAAAATAAAAAAAATTATAATTATGGAATTTTAAATGCAAGAATTAACAAGTGCCGCCGACTATTTACTCCTCTGTAAGTTGGCTGTCATTCCCCAAATCCCCAGATGGGGTGTGGCTTTTAATAATTAAACAATCAATCAAGTAGCTTATTATGTTAATTTATCAACTGTCTTCTCTCTCTCTCTCTCTCTCTCTTAATTAATTAAAGAACTTGAGGGGTTCATTCATTTTAGATAATTAATTAATTTAATTAATGTGTACAAGTGCAACCCAAGCTCCAAGTTCATATAATAAGCGGAATATAAAATAGCTCATGTTCGAGATTAATACAATATATAACATATGGTCGGTTCATATAATTATATATCAATGATTCATCCCTGCAAAGCCGGCCTTTCATTGGTCGGTTCTTTGCCAGTGATACAATTTGAATGTATATAGAGTTAGGGGAGTACATGATTAATTAACCCCAGCTGAGACAAGTATATTATTAATATTATTATTATTCATATATTAAAAGAAAAGAAAAACATTTTCATTCCTTAAGTCTTGAGTCTGGTTTCAAAATGTCACACATTTATTCATTATATTTTGAGTTTGATTTCAATTTTTAGTCCTTAGATTTCAAAATGTTACAATCTTATCTCTGAGATTTAAGTTTTGTTTAAATTTGATCTCTAGATTTAATGATTTACACTTTTAATTTCGATTTTTCACTAAATACTCATTTTAGTATTTAGTGTTATTGTCTATTAATTAATTTAAAATAACTAAAAGAATTATATATAATTTAATTAAGTTTCACTATTTTTTCATTACTATATTAAAACTAATTTTATAATTTTACTTCATAATTATTTTTAATTAATTAATAGACATTAACACCAATGATTGAAAATGAATATTTAGTGAAAATTCAAGGTTAAAAGTGTAAATCTTGAAATTTTGGAACCAAATTGAAACAAAACTCAAATCTCGATGGACTAAATGAAATCAAAACTCAAAACTTAAAGATTAAGTGTAACGTCCGAGTTTATGAAGGCAACATGAACAAACCAAAATCACATCCGAATGAGAATGATCCTCAAAGGCTTAAAAGAATCGAAAGCTAATATTTATAACAACAAAGTATACCTTCATTTTCAATGACTCAATCATATATACTCCAAAGTTAAGCATACTTAGCTATGAGCAATTTATGTTAGTGACCTCTTAAACTTTTTCTAAGAAGCATATGCATAACACATTAGATGATATATAATTAAATTTGTCTTTATCCATAAGTTTAAGCTTTTGGGTCAATCAACGATTTAATATGATATCAAAACATGTAGTTTAGGGAGATTTTGTGTTCAAGCTTCTGCAATGTTATTTCCTCCTTGATTAATATTGATTTCTATCCCACAAAGTAAGGGAAAAAGTGTTCGATGATATATAAATAATTTTTTCTTCACCTATAAATTTAAACTTTTGGATTAATCAGCGGTTAACCATAACATTTTGAAACTTGAAGTTAGGATAAAATGAAAAGGCAAATGTGTGAGATATAATATAATAGTTTAATATATGGTTTGACTTGAGGAGAAAGGGAAGGGGTGCATTTTGCATATACAATAATGTTTATTCATATGGATAGTAGTATATAATTAATTTGTTAAAAAAATAATAGGGTAGTAGGGAGTGAGGAATTAAAATAGAAGCGAAAATTAATGGGGGAAGGGAGTAGTGTCATTTAATCTGCCACGTTTGTGACAGTTCAAGAACAACAAGGCGCAATGGGGAAGCTCTCAATAACTGAGTTGCACTGAACCTTGACATAAAAGAATTTTTGTGTCATCTTTTTTATCATCCTTTTGCCAGTTCTAACCCAACTGTGTGTGCATGTTTCTCTCACCCTTCCTCTACTTCCTATTCACCTCTCTATTCCAATCTTTTTTTTTTCCACCCCTACTCATCTCGATCTTAAAGTAGACACTAGTCTCAAAAATAAGAATATGGTTGAGAGTGATTATCATCAACATGACAAAAATTATTTTAATAATTTCATAATCACTAAGGAATTGTTTATTTCGCGAAATCTAAAATTCTCATGGAGTAGACATCTGATTTATTGTGTTTGTTTTGCAATAATGTAAGATGCCTAGACATCTGGAGATTTCAGGGCATCTCGAGAGTTTTGGATGCCCTCCTGAAACATAGGTTTTTTGGATTCCCGTGTTGAGGGCATTCTCTTTTTACCTCTTTAACCCTTTATATATATATATATATATATATATATATATATATATATATGTTCTGTTCTTTTTTATTTTTATTTTATAATTAAAATAAATATTGTCAACTATGTATTTCACCTTCTTTAGTTGTTTTTATTTTTCTAAAAAAAAGATATTCAAATTTAAATATAAATTAATTTTTATTTTATAAATTTTTTTAGATTAATCTATATTATTTTATTTAAAAAATAACAAATACAATAATAAAACTATATTGATTTTAAAAAAAAATCAAATAAAAAAAACAAATATGTTATATATGTTCAACTTATATTAAATTAGTTATAAATTAATGAATAGTCGTAAGGGCATTTTTGAAACATGATGTAAATCTAAGACATTCTCGAGAAGAAATCCTACCAAACAAACACAGTTATCCAATTATTCTCATATATCTTCAAAAACATTCCTAAAAAAAATGATTATTTAAGGATGTCAGACATTTGTAATTTTCAGCATCTAATTATTCTAATTATATACCTTCCTAAAAAGTAAATAACCATTAAGTGTCGTCAGGATATTTGTAGCCCACACGGTTTCTAATAAAAATTTATCATGTCGTACTTTTTTTGAAAAAAAATAGTATGAATTGTTTTTTCACAATGTACTAATGGATTAGGTGCAACCACTTAATCATCATTGCGTGCCAATTAAAGAGATGGAAGCGGTGTCAAAGGCAAACATACCTATTAGAAAATATTTGATTTAGTGGCTCATAATATTGTTAGAGGTATGGCTCCTTATTCATTTAAAAGGATTAATTAGGTGCAACCTATTTCATGTTTCCTTTTTTTTTTTTTATCCACAATTTTTTTTTTAAAAAAAAATTATGTCATGTAGCGCAATTCTATCGGGTGCTGGCCAGGTTGCACAAGGGACGGGTTGCACCCAAATTTTTTTTCTTCATTTAAAGTCTTATTATTTTTTGATCAAGTCATGTTATCTAAAGAACGAGTGAGACAATGTTTAACGGGTAGCCTGAAGCCTTTTCTTACTCACAATTTTTTTTAGTAAAAAATCATTAATTTTGTTTTACCATGTGGCACAATTCTATTGGATGGTGGTCAGGTTTCATAAGAGATGGTTTAAATTTTTTCCTTCATTTAAAGTCTTATTATTTTTTTTTATCAAGTCATGTTATCTAAAGAACTGCTGAGACAATGTTTAACGAGTAGCCTGAAAATTGTTCTTTAGGAGTGTACTTGAGAGAGATGAAAATCATAATCGTAATTTTAGGAAGTATATATGTTACATTACCCATTTGTTAGAGAGATTACAAGTGAAATTCAATACTAATCGGAGAGAAAATGACTAAATTTGAACTCAAGACTTCTACTCTAATATCATATGTTAAATTAATCACCAATCAATCTATATGCTCAAGCTTATAGGTTATGAAAAATTTAATATCCGATTTTTCGTACTTGCTTGAAAGACCACTAGGTCTAATAAGAGGTTGTAAGGAAGAAAATTTTTTAAGGCCTGTTTGGTAGGAAATTTGAAAATGGGAGGTTCAAAGAAAATAAAGTTTTCAAATATGTATTTAGTAGCAATTTTAGAAATTAGATTCTAATTTAAACAATTGTTTTAAATATGGTTGATATTTATATTTCTAAACTATAAAACTAGCATTGTGATTAACCCACTAAATATTATGTTGACTATAAACTATTATTAATTAATTTATGAATATGTTTTATGTTAAAAATATTTTGTATTATTATTATTATTATTCTGTAATATTATACAATTTATAATACATTACATAATCCATATTCTATTTTTTTTAAAAAAAATAACTAAATTGAAATATCATATTTCTAAATGATTTCGTAAATCTCTATTTAATATAATTATTCATTTTAAAATTTAAAATTCTAATATGAATACACTAAAAACATTAAAATGTTGTTTTCAAAATCTATGTTGTTTGGATCATATAATTCGAAAATACTTTTTAAAAAATAGAATCTGGATTATCTGTCAAACACATATTTATTAAACTCAATAAATTTAAAAACTGGTCACCAACCAAACAAGCCACGTTCTTACATTTTATAACATAACTAATTAATAGAAATATGTACAACTCAAATTCTCAACTTAACTATTAGTGGTGTCTCATTATTTAAAGTAAGAAACAACCGAGGTTGTGATTGACAATATATTATATTTTTTCAATATTAATAACTCTTATTTGTTACGTACAATGAGTGAATTCTTCTCATCTACTTGTCCTGAATTCAAAGGATTCTCTATGTAAATCAATGTACTCTTATTATTTTTTTTTCCCATTTTTTGTGCTATCTATTATTGCCATTTTACCATATAGGAAAAATTTGTGGATATCATTGTATTGTTCATATTTTATTATACACAAGGCCTATGACTATCGCTATTAATGATCATAGTCTTTTAACTTAAAAAATGACGGTTGATTAAGTGGATAACTCGTACTAAAAATTCATTTTATATTCAGGATGGTAGTTGAAAATTTGTCGGAAATTATTATTAATATTATTATTTGTAATATACTTGTCTTATTGAAGTCATTAAAAACAGAAAGTAACTCATAATTATTTATATTATTTAAAGTAGAGAGAGATGGTTGGCCATTGGATGGCTACAAAATTATGTCGTGACCTTTTGCATATTTGGTGGCCTTAATCTTCTCATTTGATGTGCGATTAGGAGATAAAAATTTGGAAATTATATATAGAAAAAAAATGAAAGGTTATTAATATTCACACGTAATCGGGTATGATTAAATTCATTTAATCATTTATCTTTTCAATTAAATAACTATTCAACACGTAGTGTACAATTTTAAACTTACTTAATTATATTATAAATTAAGGCAATACTTTGATGAATAATATTAAACATCCGTCGACATTTCGATATTTTCATGTTTTCATGAATTCAATATTGATATAAAGGGTGAATCAAAATTTCCATTATATCGTAGAAAAATTCACAAAACATAAAAAAAAAATCAACAAAATGTCACTAATGTAACTATAATATAAATAATAGACATGTTAACTTGTTTGAAATTCATAAAATATTTGTTTATTAATTTAAATTTAAAACGTAAAATTCTTGTTTTTATAACTTTTTCGAGAATATCTATCGAAATCGACATTTTATTGATATTTTCATCGAAATTTCTATAAAACTAGGACCTTGATATTTTCGTCAACATCGACATTTTAAACTTTACTTGGATGCATTCTAAGAACAAAGATGTACTTTTTTTTTTCTTTCATCTCACACATATAATAAATTAAAATATATTTTTTTTTAAAAGTAAGAATTTATTGTTAAATGACAATTTATGATTAGACAATTTAATAGAAAGCACAAAGTGCAACCCTAAAATTGGGATTCACTTAAATATATTTTTTTAAAATTATATCTATTGTGTGGTCACAGTCAAATATATAAAAAAGTGTACAAACGAGTGAAGAGGACCCAAATTCATAGCTAACTTAATATTGACACATGGCATAAACCACAAACTTTTTTTCAAAATATAAAAAGAAAAATAAAATTTCGGAAAAAAAACGACATGTCGTTGGGTGTATGTCAAATCTTAAAATTACACAATATATTTGGATGTGTCCTATTCATTCTTAGAGAGGATGACGGGGATTATTCCCTTTACAAAAGACAAGTTTTCAATGTCTATTTTAAATCATTTTGTGTTCTTTTAGGGCTACTATAAAGTTTTTTTTTTTTTTTTAATCCCTATCTAGTGTTGGACTACTATTTTGGTATTGAAATTTTAAGATTGTGCTATATATTTAGTTATGATTTTTTTTTCGAACAATTTTGAGGTGTATAGATCAAGATATTAACTTTTGAAAGATGGTAAATTAGAGTTTTATTCATTGAGCTATACTTAGATTGACGAAGATTATATATATATATATATATTAGTTTTCTAATTATTATTGAGAATGCAACAAAAATCTTACATTGACTAAATAAAAAATATCATGGATATAAGTGAGAGACAATATTTTTATTGAGATGAGACATTCTGGATAGTTTTGAAAATAAAACATGGGAGTTTATGTCTAAAATGGACAATATTATATAACTGTAGAGATGTGTGAAGATTTTCGTTATAGTCTCGGACTCTCTAATACTAATAGACTTTTGAACTTTAAATTTTTTGTTTGATAGGTTTCTATCTTTTAAACTTTATTGGTTAATGTTTATATATTTAGGGTTTAATTTTGAAGGTTTATATTTCTAGCAAAAATCTCTTATTAGAAAATAATAAACTAAATCAATACAAATTAAAAAGTGATGGAGACTAAAGTCTTTTTCAAAAGTATAATTACTAAACTAAAAGATGCCCTAATATAATTTGATTTACAAGTTCAAAACTTTCCTTTTTCCTTTTTTTGGTTAAATTAATAATTTACGAAAGGTATGATAAACTTACTATTTAAGATTAGATAAGTCTCAAACATCACGAATCTATTAAATAAGATAGATAATAAATAAATATAGCATCAATGCAATAATAGTTGTGAGATTGTTTATGAGATTTAAAAAGTTGATATATGAGAATTAATAATATTCAATAATTGTAAAGACTTAGACATAAATTCAATGGTTATTTTTCTTTTGGTTTTTTTTTTCTTTTCCCTATAACCTTTTGTAATAATGGATATATTCTTTAGAATAATAACTATATATTATGGGAAGAGTCACATTTCTTTTAATGGATGTGGAGATATACAACCCTAGCTAAACCTTTAGGGAGCATCTCTTTTCATAGATTTTTCTTTTTATTTTTCTAAAAAATATTAGCACAATGAGTAGAATTATTCTTTCTAATAGGTCATTTTTCAATTGACATGACAATTTAATGAAAGAACAAATACCTTAGCTTTATATGTATATACACATATGATATCATTTTGTTCCATTATGTACAATGGGGTAAAATTACTTAAACTCATCAAATATATCTGTCGAGAAAAAGTGTATAAATTTTATCAATCTTTAAAATATGACTTCTTAAACGACGACCTATAATAGTTCTAGACGTGAGTTTAAACTAAAAATATATATATCTTATCGATATAGAAATAAAGAGACAACATTAAAAAATTATGGAGATGTTGCAATTGAGTACAAACACTCTACGATGTACAAAACTACTAACTCATCAATTTAATTCAATTTAGAAGAAACATACACGTTAAGATATTTTAATCTTTTTTTTAATATGTAGACATAATGCATGTACTTGATCGATTTTTCAAAGACAAAACTTTTAATAGTGAACTACTTGTATTTGTTTTTGATAAAATTATGGACTAAAATATAAATAATATCATATCAATATAGAAATATGGAGAACGATAATATATAAATATAAGGAAGGATAGAGTTAGGGGCATGGGAGTTGATGTTTGCCACCTCAAAGATGGCGACCAGAGCAATGAATCTTCTACAAAAACAAAGAAAACAACAAGACAAACTACCTTTTCAATTCTTATATCTATAATTATTATATATTTCTCTAGTCTTTGTTTTGGCCTCAAAATAATAGGACATGATTTCATCTTTTGTTTTGTATGAATTGTGTATGCTAAGTAATTATATATGTATATAATTTGTCCCATGCCATTAAAAAATATATAAAATTTAATAGTTGCCATATATGGCAGTGTCTTTTTCTAAGTTTATATAATTTGGTAATAAGCTCTTCAAATTATTTGAGAGTTATTGCAATAACTTATTAATAGAATTCAGACATCTAAATTCGAAATTGAAGTTAGAAAAATTTTCAACAAAGCACTTAAACTTATGTGACAATTAGTTGTATCTACTTATTATTCTCTTGAAAAGATGGTAGGATGTCTTCCTCATAAAATTTAGGAGGATTGGTTTTCAGTGTTGATCACGATCTCACGATGGAAGAATTAAGAGACTTCACATTCTTTATAAAATTGATAGACTACTCTTCTCATTAACTAATTAGTTTTGAGACGAAACTCATGTTATCTAATATAGTATCAGAGTCCATCAAGCCCAAACAAGTATCCAATAAAAAAAGTGTAATTATAGTGAGTAACAATTTTAGTGATAATAACCAACTATATAGCAATATTTTAAAAAAATTGTAAAAATAGCATAGTCTATCAGAGATAGACTTTTATGGTCTATCAGTGATAGACCACCTAGACCATAAAAATTTATCAACGATAGAAGTTTATTACTGATAAACTTTGCTATATTTGTAATTTTTTTAAAATGTTGTTATATATGCTAATACTTTGAATTCAATTACTATATTTGCAATTGTCACTAAAATATTGAGATTCAAAGAATAGTGAAATCAAAGGGACACTATCTTAATGGAGCATGTTGAAGATCACACATTGAAAATAAATATTTTTTTTTTTTTTTTAAGATGAAACATTAAGTTGCATGCTCTAGCTATATAATGATAATTTAAAGTAATTGATTCATATTTACCATATAAATTAAATGGTCGTTTGGTTTCTAAAGTACAACTCACTAAACTTCATCAAATTACTGAATCAAAACTATATATAACATGGTTCTAAAAACTATTGTGCATAAAACAATTCAATAATTATACATATCATATTCTAACTTACCATACCCTTCCACCATATTCTTCTAAAGGGAAGTTTGAATTTCCAGCTTGTCTTGACTATAGTCGATAATTAAGGTGTGTTTGACTTAAGGAATTTGGAAGTAGGAGTGAGAAAGTAAAGAGTTGTAAACTCCACTTCTTGTTTGGCCCAAGAAGTTGGTGGATCCCACTACTAAAACACACATCAATTTTATATCTTGTCAACTCCTTACACTGTGAGTCTCAGGAGTTCAACTCCCTAAATTTCATAACTTCTTACTCTTTACTATTCTACTCTTTACCCCAAACACCCCCTTATAGTCTACTCAAAGTTTGGACCGTCTATTATAATAGTTGAAGTTCCAATTATTATACAAAATTATTTTAAAACTCTCATTGTGATCTATAGTGATTTTACTATTTTATAACCATCATCTCTCCTTATTTGTAAGTTAGACTAAAATAATTTGCACTCTAAACACATACTATTATAATTCACAGACTATAATAACTAACTCAGTACATCAAACAGTCTCTAATTGTAGTATGACATAGGATCTATATATATATATAAAACACAAAGTCCAATGGTTAGCTAAGGTTAGGTTTGTTGACAATGTAGCAGAAGCAATAATATATGTTGAAAAGAAAAAAGAGAAGCCAAATAGTATTTGATTGTTTTTTTTTTTTTTTTTTATAATTAAAAAAAACAGGAAAAGCCAATAGCAAAGATTTTTTAAAATAGTAAAAGCCCATTCATGGCACCTACTCTATTAGAGTCATTTTGATGGTCTTTTTTTTTAGAAAAAAACAAAATAAAAATGAAAAATAATGATTTGCATGAATCCCACTCACTCAATTCAAGCCATTTGCAAACAGAGCAGCAGCATGCTGTCATCGTTTAAACTTTAAAAGTTGACAAACCAAATCAATGAAATAAATAATAATAAAACAAAAACAAAACAAAACAAAAAGATAAACCCAAAAAAAAAAAAAAATAGTATAAATTCTTCAATGTGCTAAAAATATTATATATAAAATATATGAAGGAAGAGGATATATTCAGTGTTATGTTCTTTGAATTAGGTCACTTGCCCATGGCAAATGGGCCCACCCCTTTTTTCCTCCACTTCTCCATAGCTTCAACTTACCAAACTCTTTTTCGATTTTAAAGTTTAAGGACTAAATTTGTAATTTAACCTTCATCTTATTATACCATTCTTTATTTTCAACTCGAGATATAAATATGTATATGACTTTTATAGATATCACTTCACTTTGAGAAAGTGAAAATTAGCTACAGACGTGTAGACAAGAATTAAAATACCTATCAACATATTTATATATCAATAAATCAAAGGGTTCGACCTCGATGTTAAAAATTCGTTGATATTTCTAATATCTTTTAAAAATGTTCATAAAACATAAAAAAAAACGATAACTATTTTCTTCCAAATGAATAGAAATACCAATAATGATATCTATAACTTAGTTTGAAAATAAAAATAACTTAATTACTAATCTAAATAAAATTTAAAAAAAATATCTGTCGATATCGATATTTTATCAATTTATTTGTAAAATTAAAATTTTAATATCGATATGAATATTCTAATCCTCACTAAATTATTATGATGGTTGAATAAGAAAATTATAAAATATAAATGAAGAAAAAAGTTGGGGGAAGGGGAGGGAATATATAGGTAGTTAGGTAGTTAAAGGGGAAAAAGAAATAATGTTGGGCACAGAATATTTCATTTCCCATCCTTCATTTATTTTTAAATTATTTTAAACGGGCCAATTTTGGGTAAATTAGAACAATATTGTGGACTAATAAAAAAAATTAGTCAAAACAAGGTGTCTTCAAAATATTTAGAAAAAACCATGTTGCTTTTTTTTTTTTTTTTTTTTTTTTATTGAAATATATATATATTTTTATTGTTTTCTTAAATCATGTGGTGATGACCCTTTTTTCTTTGGGATGCGTACCTCCCCTTCTTCCTTTTTTCTTCTATTATTTTTATAGTATTTTCTAACTTTTTTAATAAAACAAATTTAGTTATAAGTTTTTTTTTTTTCAATGTTGTTATTTTTCTAAAAAAAATGAAAATACATTCATCAGTTTTATTTAAGTGTTATTAATTTATTTTTAAAAAATCATTAACACCTTTAATTTCAAATTTTATTTTTTTAAAACAAATTTTAATTTTAAATGTTATTTTTTATTTTAAAGACTCATTAACAATTATTAACATTTAAAACAATTTTTTAAAATAAATACTACTATAAATTTACCATTTTTATTTTTTAAAAATAAATTTCTAATTAATTATAAAAAAATTCCACTAATATTACTTAATATTAAGTGCAATCCTGAGTAAATTTTTTTTCTTTTTTAAAATTATGTTTATGATAAAAATTGTTAATGAGTTTATTATATAAGAGGAGCAATAATCCAATCTTTATATAACGATACTTAGTCTCCAACCACTTTATATTATAATTTGAATAGTACGCTTGTTCGTGTCAAATTTTAGGTCAAAAATGTTATTAACAAGTTTAGTTTAAGATGTATTTACAAAAAGTAAATTTTATTTAAAAAAATTATTAACAATTGTTTATACTTCATATTAAATGATAATAGTGTAATTGAAATCTTTTTAACGATTTTAGTTTTTAATGTTATTGTTTATAAAAAGAACTTTTTTTTCAAAGATGTTAATAATGGTTAATGAGTTTATTTATTTATTAAAAACAATACTATTTTAAACAAAACTAGTTAATCTATTTTACTTTTTTTTAAAAAACATTACAAAAACTTATAAATAAAATTGTCTATTAAAAGTAACATGAAATATTGAATTACTATAAAAACTAAAAAAAAAAAAAAAAAAAAAAAAAAACACATCCCCGAAGATAATTAACAAAAATTGAATGTCTCTCTTCAAGAGACCGGTTTCCAATAATTAAAAAAAAGACTTGTTTTTTATAAATATTTTGAAAATATGTTTATTTAGCTAATTTTTTTCTTAAAATCTATAATATTGCTGTAATTTACCCAGCCAATTTCAATTTGGTTGCCAATTGGAGCCCTCTGCTCCCCACGCTCCTAACCAACTTGAACGCTGTCGTTTTCATGTCGTTTTCCTCCTAATTTTTATTTTCATTTTTTGCAAAATAGTTTAATTATATTCATAAATTAAAATAATAATAATAATAATAATCTTATTTCTTTGCTCCTGCGCTGCCGTCTGCCTCCAGGATCTGCCGCCTGTTTCGTACCGAGTACGGCGTACATTTCTTTTTAGGTTTTGTCTTTTAATTGTTTTATTATTTTTATTTCTCAATTTTCTAAATGCAATTAATCTATATCATTATTTCCAGTTTGTTCTATTTTCATTCCTACTTTATAATTCTATATTTTTAGTTTTTCTACTACTTTTTATACATATTTACTCCGTAATATGACCCATATAGCTTAGATGAAGTACTTTTCAAACAAAGAAAAAAAAAAGGTCAGATGAAGTGAATATTGATTGGTAAATATTAGCTGGCATAACAAAAAAAAATTATTCTTTTTTAGATTATTATAAATCAAATAACTTAATGAAAATCTAGAATTTATTTTAATACTATTTTTAAATATAGAAAAATGAGTCAAATTATTTACAAATATAAAAATATTTATATTCCATCAGTAATTCTAGCGCAGTCTTTCATTGATAGACAGTAAAATTTTTCTATATTTGTAAATAGTTTGATATTTTTTTTGTTTATAATAATTTCTCTTATTAAAGCTACCAGGCTAATAAAAGAATGCATTTTTTTTCTCAAATAATAATAATATAAAAACAAATAAAAGAAGCCATTTTATTTGTTTCTACATATTTTAATGTTTGTGTAGGAATATTTTTAGAGGTTTATTTATTTGTATTCTTATTTTTTAGGGTTGTTTTCAAATATAGCAAAATGAGTCAACTTATATACAAATATAACAACATGTTATCATTATTTATATATTTTTTTAATACAAATAGGGTGGAGAGATTTTAATCATGAACTTTTTGGTCCTTAGCACATACAAATGCCAGTTGAACTAAGCTCTTGTTGACGAAGTTTTGAAAATTTTGATATATTCAAATTATGTAAATATATAATATAGTATAATATAATACCTTGCAAATGTTTGGAAAATTTTGCTTTTAATATATTTTTGCACAACCATTATTTTCTTAATTATTTTTAAAAATAATAGTTTTGCAAAATTATATCTAAAAAGAATTTTTTTAACTTAATTCAATTGACATGAAATGACCAAGAGAGCCTAATAAACAAAAGATATAAAATAAAGAAAGTGGTTTCTTCCCAAGAAACATATTTTTAAATTATCTTTTAAGATATTGAAAATATTGAATTTTTCCTTAATCTACTAATTAAAATTTTTGGCTCTAGATGGTTTAATATATTATAATATTATTACATACAATTTGGAAGTATCTAAAACTTAAAATTTTGTTTAGAAGAAAATAATTATAAAAAATCTCTAAATTTTAGATCTTGCTACTAGTACTATTATTGTCGTTTAACCCTACTAGTTTAAGTTTGTACTACAAAATATTTGAACTAGTCTAAAATCAGCTTGTCATTTTATGCCTAGTTAAGGAATAGAAATTAATCGGAATTCAAAATTGAAATTTCAAAAAACTTATTTTTTAAAAAAATAATAATAACAAATTTCCAAAACTTAATTATAAGAAAGTTCTTATAGGACCATGAGTGAGTTGTATTAGTACTAGTTAGAGGACACATGCAACAGGGTTAAAAATAAATTAAATAGTAAATACTCAATATGAAATTTAAAGTAATAAAAGAGATGACGACTATATATATATATATATATATATATTTAGTTAATTTATAATAAATATGAAATATGTTGGATTTTGAAACATAATTTCATAGAGTGAAATATAAATGGTTCTTTTTTTAGCAAGAGTGTAATAAGGAAATTTAAAAAAAAAAATTGTCATAGTCCCTTTTAATATATAAAAGGATACAAAGATAAAATAGAAATTGTTGAAACATCTAATAACAAAAGGGAATGTAAAATTAAATAAAAAAAAAAATTAAGGAGAAGAGAATGTATGAATGTGACACACACAAGACTATGAAAGTGTAAGTGTGAGGGCAAAAAGTCAATGAAAAAGTTAAGGGCAAAGAGAGAAGTTAAAAATTCCCTCTCAAAAATTAAGGTAGATAAAAAGAGAAGTTAAATAAAAGGGACATTTGCAAATATAGCAATCAAATTCAAAGTATTAGCATATATAACAACATTTAAAAAAAATTGCAAATATAGCAAAGTCTATCAGTGATAGATCACCTAGACCATAAATATTGCTACACACTTAGTTATTATCCTTAAAATTGCTATTTGTTACCATTATTACCCTTACTTAAAAAATTTTTTTTGTCAGTATTAAACTAAGAAAAAGAAGAAAAAAATGAAAAGAAAAAAAGGCATCATCAGAAACTGTATAATAATTGAGGCTTCAGTTACAGTTTTGATAATTATGATCAACGTCCACTTCCTGCAAAAGGTCTAATCAAAAATAGAAAATTGTCTTGAACCAAAGACAAAGAAAGCTTTAAATTTCAAGAAAAAAAAGAAGAAACAAGAAGGGAGCAAAAGGGTGATCAGAAGTGATTATTGATATAAAAGCACACAAAATGGTGTTTTAATTTAACAACAATTGAGAATTAAAGAACATAATAATGATGATGGATAAATGGATAATATTAAATAATAGTGTGATGAAACATTTTATGTTTGGTTGTGTGGGTAACAAAAGATCAAAAAGAAAAAAAAAAAAAAAAAGAAAAAAGAAGAAGAAGTAAAGTTTAGGAAATTAGAGAAATAATTAATTTAAAGAATAATGTGAGAATGAAAGAGCAATCAAGTCAAGCATATATGTTGAAGATATGATATGCTAATTCAATGCAAATTAAACAAATTATAATGGCCAACCAATTGGAATAAGAGAAAAGAAAAGTTATCAAATCATGTTTAAAGTTGAAAAAAAAAAAAAAAAACATATTTTCTAAATTTTGGTGAGGCTTTGTACAATAATGGTGGAGGTGTGGAAGATGTCCACTCTGTTAAAAGGGATTTGGTTATATGCATCTAATTAATTTCCCCAATCTCCTTCATTCTCATCTCTTTACCCTCAAATGTCAAATCAATATATATATTTTCTATTTTTTTTTTTTTTTAATTTTGACCTATATATGAATCAAGATAAGTATCAAAAGTATTGTAATTCTCACTTCAAATATAGAAAAAAAAACGTTTTCTATAATATATTTAATGAATTATGAATATATGTATAATTCAAAATTTGTAGGTTATTGAGTGAATTATTGGAAGCTCTAATTAGAAAAACGTGTGATTTCTATCTTAAAATTAAAATGGTGAGGTCTCTTCATTTTTTCGAGGTGGAATCATCAGCAAATTGTAATTTTAGGATTAAAATTGATACAATTTCATAAAGGAAAATTAATATAAACAAAAAAAAAAATCAAACTATTTATAAATATAGAAAAATTTCACTATCTATCAACGATAAACCGCGATAATAAACTTCTATCGCTCAAGCGATGATAAAAGTCTATCTTGAGCGACTGATAGAAGTCTATCGCTCAAGTGATAGAATTCTATTGAGGTCTATCGCTGATAGACAGTGAAATTTTTCTATATTTGTAAATAATTTAACTCATTTTTCTATATTTGAAAACAACCATTTCATAAATTTAGGGTCAAATTTGATTTATTTCTTCTTATTTTAGCTTGCCCTCCATCCTCATTAGTTGAAATTGATACAATTTCATATATATGCTTTGTGTGTTGGTATGGGGTATTATGTATAAAATTCAAGTATAAACTATCATTCACTTTAATGTGGGTATTTCAATTTGTACACCAAATGAGAATTGAACTAGCTAGATCTATTCAAACTTGAAATTCTTTTGTTTCATTCAAAATTTATGCAAATATATATATATATATATATATATATATATATATATATATATATATATATATATATATATATATCAACCAACCAAACAAACCAAAAAGGTTGTAAGTTGAAATGGCAACAACCCTTCAATTCAATTCCAAAAGAATAAAAGAAGATAGAACTTCATCAAGTTGCTAATTTTGAAGAGACATATAGACTAATAATCTAAAGTATTAATCAACAGAAATAAGAAAAAAAATGATTTAATTGAACTACTATATCCTATATTATAAACAAAATAACAGTACTGTTACAATGTCACGCCAATATCATTATTCAGTGATCTCTTTTTTTTTTTTGAATAATTATACCACACCACTAAAAATATATTCAACAAAGCGTTTGAATTCATAAATACATTGAAAGGAGTTGGATCATTTCACCATCATGTTAATCGGTGTTAATGTTGCTATTGATATCCATAATTTTTAGTCCATACAATCTCATTAAGATCATGTGTAGGGAGAAAAAAAATAGCATATGGTGTTTGATTATAAGGAAAAGGACATGAGAAAGTAAGTCTTCCATTGAATTGAAAAAAAAAAAAAAAAAAAAAAAAAAAAAAAAAAAAAAAAAAAAAGATTGTGGTGTGGGCTTACTTTTATAGAACAAAACAATGAATCTTTTTTTAGGGACAAGGGGCAATGGACTCTCCAAAAACCATTAATATCTAATTGTACTAAAAAGTCATAAAATTAAATCATGTTTAAAGCAAAGGCAACAAAAGGGGGCCTCCATATATATAATAAATAGCTACATGGTGCTCCATTATTGTTTAAAGGGGGGACACATTTTATTTTTGTTTCCATTCTCACTTCATTCTTTCCTAGTCTACATATAGTCCATTATTATTATTATTATTATTATTATTATTATTATTAAGTTTCGAGATCCAATATAAATATAAAGTAATAGTTGTTAGAAGAGCATGACACATAAAATATCATAAAATACATATACAAAATTATTTAAGCTTAACTAATTCACGTTGTCTCTTTAAGACAAATTTACTCACCCTAATGTGTCTAAGTTGATAGAGTAATTGTTTCCCAAGATAGAACTGATTACCTTTCTTATTGATGTAGCATTAGGTCCACAAGATCAACGAACTAAACTTTGTAGATATACCGAACTTTGAAATGGAGAGAATTTTAAGTAAGAAAATGCTATGGAAAACGTTGAGAAATTAAATTGAAAGAATGACATATTTATAGATTAATTTGTGGTTATTCGAATAGTCGTGTTCTTTTTTCAATTTAGTTATTTATGAAATGATGCAATCATTCATGAAGGAACACAACTCATGGAATTTAAAATATGCAACCGAAGAGTTACATACCATTTATTTCAACAGTAGTTGTACATGTATCTTTTGTTTTTTTTGTTTTTTTTGTTTATTTCAAATCTAAGTACTTTCTCCCTGTGTTTTATTGTGTTTGTGCTAGTTTTAAAATATTTTTAAATTGTTGGACTATATACAAATTTTTAGACTTTCAATTTCGATAATGTGAAAAATCATGATAAAACATAAAATAACATCTGTGTATATATATGCTTTAAACTATTTATAAAATTTTATAAGAATTATTATAAAAAAAAAAATCAAACTATTTACAAATATAAAAAAATTTCACTGTTTTTTAACGATAGACCATCTATCGCGATCTTAAAATTTTTCTATATTTGTAAATAGTTTGACTTATTTTTTTATATTTGAAAACAACTCAAATTTTAAATTAATCTATAATTGCTTATAAGATTGTAATTTTGACCTATATCAGGTTTAGAAATGTATATTCAATAATGTGGTAATTATTGAGTTGTATATTTTCATTTTTTAGAATTTTTTTTTTTCATTTTATAGAGTTAAAGGTATGATTGAGAGGAGATATTTTTCAATTTCAAAATTACTTTTTCAAAACCAATTTTGATTATTGTATGATGTTTTTTTAAAGAATGTAAAATCAATTAACATTTTAATTAATTTTATCTTGAGAACATGTATTAAAAAATACTTTTGAATATGACAAAAAAAAATAATTTTAACAATTTTAAAATTAATAGAATTTAGAAAGAGAAATTTAGACATTAGGAGGGAGTGTGGTGAACATCTCCCCCATAATTAATTTGAAATTTTCTTGAAAGGACAAATGTACTGAGCAAATACATCACTTTTTTACCCTGTGAATTGTGTCCTTTTTAATTGGATTATTACTATTACTTGGATATGGTTTGTTAAGTCTATATTCTATGAACTAAATTTTACCGTGAAGTTCAACTTAAGGGTGTTAAAAAAAACTCAATAATTCGACAAATTCGATCAATTTCAAGCTAACTTATACGATTTAGGTAAGTTGGATTCAGTTCAAATAAATAAAAATTTTATGGATTGAGTTGGTTCATAAATTTACTTAAAATGAGCCCGACCAAGTCAAACTTATTATTAACTTTAAAAAGTATTTTGCTTTTACTTATGATACAATTATTTTTACATATATTTATATTTATTTTATTTTATTTCATGATTGTTTTGGTTAATTTATTCTCCAATAATTTAAAAAATTAAGCACTTTGGAAGAAAAATTTTATACTATAAGTTGAAATTAAATTATTAATCTTAATTTAATATATCAAAATAATTAAATAAAATTTTTACATACTAACATATTACTTATTTTTAAAACAAACATTTATTTAAATGACCACTAACCCGAACCAACTCATACTAAATGTTTTATGGTTGGGTTCATTATTTGATACAATGGGTTGAAGAAACTTACAACCCGAACAATTGGGTTGGGTCTAAAAAATATTTCAACCCGATCAAACCCCACCCACGAACACCTCTAATTGAATTCCATTTCTTTTTTTTTTTAAAAAAAAAAAGGTTAACGACTAGGTCCATTGTTTTTACTTTAAAAAATAAGAAATATAAAGAGAAACAAGCGAGAAAAGAAAGAATATCTTCTTGCAATATAGAGAGGACATGAAATGGAAACCTAAAAAAAAAAAAGAACTATAAGGGTTACAAAAACAAAAGGGAAGTCAAACCTCTACTGATGCAAGGGTATAAGTAAATTAGGGATGAAAACGGTTCGGTTTGGTGGTCAAACCGAACCGAACAAAAAATTTTAAAATTTTAATATGCGAAACCGAACCGAATCGCTTTATCGACCCAAAACGAACCGAACCAAAGACCATATATGCGATTCAGTTCAGATTTAAATTCAGTTTTGTTATTTGAAAAAAATAGGTATATATATATTTTAACTTAAAATGATTCGGTTCGGTTTGATTTCAAATTTAGTTTTGTTCTTATATATATTAAAAATGCGTCAGTTGGGTTTCAAATTCGGTTTTTAAAATTGAAACCAAACTGAACCGAATAAATTCTATTTCAATATTTCTTCAAATTGGATCGAACTACATTTTTCGAGTTCACTGAATTTTCGATTCGGTTCAGTTCGATTTTTGCAATTTGAATGGTCACTCCTAAAATAAATCTATTAATTAAATACTTTTTCTGTTGAAGGACCATTAACTCAATACTTATTTTCAATAATCGATCATATATCAATATCGTTATAAGAAAAATGACTAAAGGATTTTTTATACTTCGTTTTTCAAATTTAAATCTGGTTAGTGAAAATATAGTTATACTGTATCTGAAAATACTGTCCAAAGCATTTTGGAGTCAACTTGTTTTTTTATTTATCATTCAAACTTTAAAACTTGCTATATAGTAAAAATTTCCCCAAAAAAAATAAATCAATCAGTCGATTCAATTAGAAGCATGGGAGCAAAACCGCACAAGGCCCAATCCCAAGGGATTCTTTTGAAAATAATTTGGGCCTTTTGAAATGGGCTACGGTATCTGTGGGCTTTAATTTGTTATTAATGCTGGGCTGTTTTCAATTCAATTAGATTTCAGGCCCTGGTCGATCATTCATAACCCTTTTTTAATTAGGTTAAGGTAATTATTGGATTAATGGAGTTGTGCTCATGTTGACTTATTCTCTAGTCCCGTTTTTCGTGGACTAGCATCTCGAGGTTCTTTGATAAGCAAGAAGAAATCGTTTTGGTAGCAACCACCAAACCAATAGAACCAAGGAATGGATGTAGTTGAGCTGGAGGTTTTTTATAATGTTACAAATATGATTTTTTTTTTTTTTTTCTTTTTCTTTTAGCAAAATAAATGTAAGGTCTAGAGATTTGAATTTCTAACTTCAATTCAATAAAATATGTTAATTATCGTTGAATATACTCATGTTAACGATATAACATCAATTCTAATCAATATGATATATATGTAATCAGTTTTTACTATAAATGATTATAGTTCAAGAGTGATTAGTACGTTTTAGTATGAGTGCAACAAAAAACTGACAAATCAAAACGATCCATTAGTTTGGTTTGATTTTTTAGTAAAAGTCAAAAGTTTTGATTTGTATTTGGAGAAAACAAAAAGTTATTGATTCGGGTCAACTTTTGATTGGAAAAAACTAGTCAAAACCAAATCGAACTGAATCGAGTGTTATATGTATACCCTTAAAAATAAACTATAATCCAAAGTCTCTTTTAATATGTTAATTATTATGATGTATATACATTTGTTGCTTAGAAAAAGGATAAATCATTATGGGTTAGATATGTTTGTTATTTAGAAAAAGACTTGTCCAATTTCAATTTATAAAAACAAGTACACCAAATTTTAATTTGAAAAAAAGAAAAAACGAAAAATTAAACACAAAAGTGGAAACAAAAATAAAAAAATTGGAAAAGAAAAAAAAAAAGGACAAAAACCAAGAACCAGACTAATAATAAATCGAATTGAATTTAAAATGAATCCATTGATTTTAATTTGTTCTTAATTTATTGAACATCGATTTGTTTTCTTTCTTTATAAATAAATTCAATCAGTTTGGTTTGATTCTTAATTTACTCTAAAATCGACCACACTGAAACGACTTTCCCTCAAGTTTGGTTAATCTTTATAGTTGATGAGGTTGCTACTTGTCACGGTCGGGCTTCTCCAACCGTGCGACACCATGACATTCACTCGTACATGATCAGCCTTAAGGGGAACTCAAGCCCCAATATTCTTTTTCCCATTCTTTTTGAAGATTCGTCAGACCTTAGGCGAGGTTCTCTCGTCCTCAACCGAACTTGAGCTCATACGGAACTGAACTTCATTCGGTCATACACGTCACCTGTACGTGTATTTCTCTTCATCAAGCGACTCCATCTGACTTGCCTTTAATCTAGGCCAAATCTTATAGCTCAACCTTGCCTTTACATGAGGCTAAGGTTTTTAGCTTCCTCTCTCTGACTCGGGTCTGCTCGTCGAGAATCGTCACAACTAACCCATGGACATTCTTCCAACATCGGGACTACCCGAACATCCATCCATCCGGACATATTGAGGCATGAACCCTCTCGTGTCCATGCTAAATTGTTTACCGAGATAAAACGACATAGCGGGTGCTATATCGAACCTCCGGCCCATGGGAGAAGGCGCAATGTCAGCACACCCGTGCTGTCCGACACTGTCCACGAGATCCCATTCTCAATGAAAGACGCTCGAGACTCTTGTCTCGCAACGCTCGCCTACGCCATGACACATGTCTGTGCCATAGAGTAGCTCGCTTAAGCCATTAGGCCCAGGGGTGGTGGAGAGCTGACACCCTGCCTTCCCCTTATAGTACATTCTGAGCATTTTTCACCTTGGCACCTTTGCACGTTGATAGTGCTACCTCGTCACAAGTTTTGTAGAGCGCCCGTCTGAACTCCGATTGACATGAAAGTCGACGTGCTTCCATATTCCATCAATATGGGTCTAACTCTAGAGCCGCTCGTCCAAACTCATGACGAAACTCCTTCTTCTGAGGAAACGGCCCGAGGCCCCATCTGGCCCCCACTGAGCTTGTCACTGACACTGCCAATGGCACTGATGTTTGTCTTCTTGCTTAATGCTCAACCTGACATGGTTGCCCACTTATCTTGGTGTGTTGGATGATGCACCGTCCTCCTCGGTCGCATCATGACACTTCTCTTGGCCCTTTGTCATTGCCAGACGTGTCGACACTCCCGTGTCGCCACTTGCACTGTCTGCCCCACTCGCTAGTGGGGTCACAATCTACTTACTTCAAATACGATTGTTACACTACTCACGCCGGAAGATACAATGTTTATTGTTTAAAATTGACCACACTAAACCGACTTTCCCTCGAATATTAGTGTTTGTTATATTCTTCTTATATACTTCATATACAATTATTTTATATTTTTCATCCCTAATTTTTATTTAGTTAAGTTTAAAATTCAAGTACTAATTTATTACCAAAAGAACAGGAGAGAATTTAAGAAACTAGACAAATTAGAAAGTAAAATAGAATCCACTCATAGAAGATGGTCTTCAAGCTAGATTTCTGAAAATTTGAGAAGACGAGCATGAGAAAAAGTTGCACTTCCAGTTGACAAAAAAAAAAGCCATTAATTGAATTACCTTTATGCAAATCACGGAGAGAATCAATAGAAACTTGAACCTCATTAGCATATCTAGATTTTCTAGTCAAGAGGTTCCAGATAATTTGGAAATCAGTTTTAGCCTAGAGTGGGGTTATGCCAACTTCAAGAGACTTGGTATATTATGCTCTCATACACTACAATAGGTTCTACAAACTCAACGGAACTAGGCAAAAGAAAAATGGCTCTCTATGGCAAACATAACATCACCATTGGAATCACGAACAATGGCTTCAATACCCATATCCCCATTAAAGATTGTTGCATCAGAATTCAACTTGAAAGAACCATAGGGTGGGATTGACCTATGACGGGTATCCTCAAGGTTTAGGAGGGGACTAAAACGTGGAGAGGGGATAGAAACAACACTATTAGAAAACGACTAATGATCCATAAATTCTACCATTTGTAGTTTCCATCAGATAAGATCTAAGGTGGTAGAGTTGTGTCCTCCAAAAACAAGGAGATTGCATTTGTGCCAAATAGCATGGAGCAATAAGCGAGAAAATATTGATATCCGACTGGTTCAAAATCTTGCAAGCTCCGCAAAAAAGAGAAGTAACATCAGAATATCTCCTATAAAAAAGACAAAGGCTAGGGGGCCATAGAGACCAAATATGTTTACTTCCCTTGCACAGCGAGAGTGCATTTATACTAGATTTAGAGGCACGAAGACACATAAATAAATCCTTATTGGCAGTGATGGAGCGACTAGGCAATGCATTACAAGAATAGAGAGAATATATATGTTTTTAATTTAATGTAATATTTGTTGGGAATGAGTTGGGCTTTTGGCCCATAGCAAAAAGTATCTCGAGGGAAAAGTAGTATATTGTCCCATATTGAGATTTTGAATTGCTAAACGGGTTTATATACAACGACTTACATGTAAGTTTTGAATTGTGGTTGGAGTAGAAGTAGAAGCTTTTCTCCCACGTGTGTTGTTGCTGCGGATTGGGCGAGTTTAGGTAATTGTAGTCCGGCATAAAAAGAAATAATTTTTTAACTACTTTTTTTACCAAAAAGTTACCCCATTTTCTTAATGTTAAAAAAATGTTTTACTATTATTTTAGATCTAAAAACTATTTTCTCATTTTCTTGTATATATGAAATTGATTTTGAGAAAATATAGACCAAAGTTCTTCTTCTTCCTCTTTGATTTGTGCTATTGTTTCTTAGCAAGCTTTTAATTTGATTTCAGTCTTTCTTCGACGAGTGAACATCAAGAATTAATTGTTGTGTTAACTTTGAGGAGCAACCAGCTATTGGCGATTTAGCACTAAAATTGCGCCGTCTTTTACTTTCGAGGCACTGGTTCTTCTACGACACCACAACTTCAATCGACATTCGGCTCTACAATATACTCTTAGTAGATTATTTTGAAATTCAATTAATATCATTTTAGCAAGTCTTTTTTTTTTTAGCAAGTTATTTAAGTGAAAGTTAACTTTATTTTTCTTTTTCTTTTTTACAAATTAAATGTGAAAGGCATTGTTTAGACTATAAACAAATGTAACCAATACACCGTTGGTAATATATTTGAATTGTTTACATAAATATTGTGATGAAGTTTTTTTTCGGAGGAATTTTTAAAAATAGAAAAACAAGGGAAACTATTTACACAAAATAGCAAATTTTTTAGATAGTTGTGATAGACACTGATAGAAGTCTATCAGGGTCTATCAGTCTATCACTGATAGATGTCGATAGAAGTTTATTAATGTCTATCAGTATTTTTTTTGCTATTTTCAGTAAATAGTTTGACATTTTTTTTATCGATGAAAATTTTTCTTTTTTTTTTATTTGTAGATTTTGAAATAATATTTTGTTGTGTATCTCTCGATTGATGTCACAAAAAAACCAGTATTTTTCCAAATATGATATATTAGAAAAAAGAGACAGTTGCAAATATAGCAATTAGATTTAAAATATTAGTATATATAGCAATATTTTTAAAAAATTGCAAATATAGCAAAGTCTATCAGTGATAGACTTCTACGCCGATAGACTTTTATTGTCTAAGTGGTCTATCACTGATAGACTTTGTTATATTTGCAATTTTAAAAAAATGTTATTATACACTTGGTTATTATTCCTAAAATTGCTACTGATTACAATTATCTTAGAAAAAATAGAACATGACTTGATTTTGTTTTTATAACAAAAAAAGAAGTTAGATTATAAAAAAAAATATCTTTGAACTTTGCCATTTGTTTAAAAAAGATCACTATATTTTTCAAAATCTGCAATATTACCTATGAGCTTTTATAAACATTTCAAAAATTCCATTGGAATATAAATTCTTTAGAGTCTTTGACAAAAATTGAGATATGAAATAGTTTGACAATGAACTAAAACAAAAATTTAGATTACCACATCATTTTAGTGGTTCCAAGTCTTAATTTATGTTCAAAATTTTAAAAAATTTCTATTTCAAAAGAACTTCTAAGCATTTTTTAAAACAAAGTATTAAGTTCAATGATATTTTTTTTATATATAATTTAACCTTTTTTTTGTTATAAAAACAAAATCAAGTCATGTTCTGCATTTTTTTTCTAATACATCATATTGAAAAAATAAGAGCAATGATTAGGTACATCCTAGGATGTACCTAACCACCATGCTCTCCTCCTTTACTACACAAATAATTTTTTAATAAAAAATATATATATATATATAATTTAAAAAAAGAAAAGTGTCACATGGCACGTTATAATTGGATGACAGTTGGGCTGCATAAAAGATGAGTGTAGTCCGACTACACTTAAGTTTTTCTAAAAAGATAATGATTTTTAAAAGTATATGAGTATTTCTAAAATAAATGATAAAGTATATGTGTAGTTGTTATAGTTTAGCTAAAAATAAAACATAAATATCAAATACTCATCAAATTTTTGTTTTCATAAGAAAATAAAAATAATAACTACCAAAAATTTATTTATCTTCTCTTTTTAGGAAACTTAATGCCAAAATCAGTTATTACAAAAACAATTGTTTTAATTAGGTTATCAACTCAGATTTTTTTTTTTCCAACCAAAACCAAACCTAAAACTAAAATTGTTAGATTGATTATCAAACTAGCCTAAGTAATTTTTTTTCTTGGATTTTATGATAACCATTTCTTTCAAAATAGCTAGAAGGGTAAAACTGAAAGGATCTATATAAGTTTAAATACGACTTTGGTTCATATATTTTTTGTTTTGGTTCATTTTGGTCTCGTACTATTAAAATATTCATTTTGCTCCCTATATTTTCAACTTTGGTTCAATTTAGTCTGTATACTTTCAAAATGTTCATTTTGATCCTTATACTTTTAACTTTTGTTCATTTTGGTTTTTATACTTTTAAAAAATAATAATTTCGCTCCCTTCATTTTCATTTTCATTTCATTTTCAAGGGATCAAAATGATCTCTTTTTTTTAAAAAAAAATTCAAAGACAAAAATGAACAAAAGTTGAAAGTATAAGGACCAAAGTAAACGTTTTGAAAATATAAAGACGAAAATATATTAAACTTGAAAATATAGAGTCTAAAATGAACATTTTGAGAATATAAATACTGAAATGAACCAAAATAAAAAAAAATATAAGAACTAAAAGAGTATTTAAACTCTATCTATATAAAAAAAAAAAAAAAAAAAAAAAGATCAGACTTTTATTTTAATATTCTAATTAAAAAGGATGAGAGTTTTTCTTTTGATATTCTCGCGAAAGTGTATGTCTTTTTAGGACTATGACCGTCCCATAGCTTCGCCCGAATATTCTTTCTGTGCAAAATACTACAAACAATTATTCCTCCTTTCCCCTCATATCTATTTTACTTTATAAATTATAATATAATATTATTATGAAGAAATCAAATTAAATATCTCAATTTATAGTATGTTTGGGTCTGATCTTTTGGAATAGCTAAAATTACATTTTTTATATACTTAAAATCATTTCTAATTTTTGATAAAGACGATGATTTTGGTTTTAATGAATCTTTAAATAACTTTAAGACGCATAATTAGTTATTATAGTTTGGAGTCATAATTGTAAATTTTGTATATTATATTCTTGGACAATAACTTAATTTGAATACCATGAAATAGGGAATAAATAGACTCTAATAAATAAAGAAAAAATAATAAAAAAGAAAAATACAAGAAATGAAAATATAATTAAACAAAAATACTCTTAAATAATTTTTGAAAAGTTATTGGCAAGTAGTTTGTTGGTGATTTGTGAAAGATTTTGTTTTTAAAATGACCGTTATTACAAATAATTAAAAAAAAAAAAAAAAAACTCTAATTGTTAATTTGTTTCTTTCGAAACTTTGTCAATCCTCAATAATTATTTGCCTCTAATTTTTCTTGCCCTCTCTCATTTTTTTCGCCTTTTATAATGATTTTTCTTTCTTAACTTTATTTCCATTTTCCCACTTTTTTTTCCTAATATTTTAAAAATCTTCCTAACTTTGTATCTTTAATTTTTTTCTCTCTTTATTTTATTTCTCTACAATATTTTTTTTTGTATTTCTTTTAACTTTTTCCCTTTTCATTTTGTACCCATATTGCAAACTTTTTCTCTCAACGTTTGTCCATTCCTCTATATTTGAAATTTTATTTTGTACCCATAATATTTGCATCTCTCTAACTTTATTTTTCTATTTTTGAAATTTTAAAAATTTTACCTTTTAATTTTTTTTTTGTCACACTCTAAAAAACTTTACCCTTCATGTTTCAAACCTATTTTCCTCTTTCAAACTTTTATTTCGGTTTTCATTTTTTTCTCTTAAAATTTTATTTTCCTCATATGCTTTTTTCCCCTCTATAACTTCTGTTTACCACTCTAATTCCCTCTCCCTCAAATGTAATGCCTTTTTTTTCCAAGTATTTTGATGAACTTAATCAATTGCCCTACAAATATGATTTTTTTTAAAGTATAAGCTAAATTATTAGCATGATTTTAATTGTAGTGATATCTATACACACATACATATAAAATACATAACTATTAACAAAGTTGACTTCTTTTAGCATTTTAGTTTAACTACTATACAACTTATATAAGATTAACTTTACATGGTTATAAACATATTAGTTTAGTTTAATAATTATCTAATTAATATTATACGATTGAGTGTAGAACTCAAATTACTAATTAAATTTAACTTGACATCGCGTGCACGTAAGATACCGTCTGTTACCAACAGTTCACTCTTACATTGGGTGAAATAATATGAATTTAGTTATATATATTACTAATTGTTATTTATAATCTATATTAAAAATACAAAATTCGATAATTCGAGGGAGGTACGTGTCTCCCTGATACCTACGTGAATCTACCACTAATTAAAAATGTCATAAAATGTTACTGAAATCTGGTTGAAAACATTCGTGAAATATTAATTCTAATTCTCTAGATCTTTTTTATTTAGTTTCTTTAAGTTGGATCAAATATCACCATGAAAGTGGGGTAAAAGGGTTTGGACTAGCTAGGTCGGTTTGGCTTATTACACCCTTAATTGATTTTGGCTTATATTATATCTAGCGCGGACCCTACTCAAAAGAAAAAGAGAGGAAATGTAGAAAAAGTTGAGCTCTTAAATTTCATTTTTCCTTATATAACTAACTCTGTCAAGATAGTTTAAATTTTAATCAACTTTTAATTTCATCTCATTCAAATTCAAATTTAAATGAATATTATAATTTTAACTCTAAATTTTAAATAGTTTTACAATTTTAATCTTTTAATAAGTAATCACTTTAAATACTATAATTTTTTTTTTCTTTTATGCCATGAATGAGTTATAACACAAATTTACAATGTGAAATTTTGTTAAAATTCTAATAAATAGGACATTAGAGCTAAAAAGTTATAAAACTCGATAATTATTTAATAGTTAATTTCTATATTTATCAAACTTTTTGTTACTAAACTTTATTTAATTAAAATTAATGAGTTTATGAAGATTTCTGCATTTGTTTTCTATTAAAGCTATAAAGCTATATATATATATATATATAAGAGTTGTTTTCAAATATAGAAAAATTTCACTATTTATCAGCGAGCGAAATTTATAAATAGTTTGATACTTTTCCTATTTATAATAATTTTTCTAAATTAAAGGTAAAAATTGCAATCCAAAGTCAAATTTAATGAAATAAAAAATCAAGAGTTGAAATTGATACCATTTGATAAGATTAGTCTTAGAATGAATTTGTTTTTGTTAAATGATATAATATTAAATTTACCTTCTCCATCAACGTTTTTGGCTAAGTGATTAAGATAATATTGATCAATGAAGTCATGTATTCAAATTTTTACAATATTATTTAGTTTCTAATTAGCATTAGGTCAATTGAATGATTTAAAAATATTTAAAATAAAAATATATTTAACGCGAGACCCACCATTCGGGTTTTTGTAGGAAGACTTTTCGACCTAAGTTAATAATACTAAAAGCAAATCAAATAATTGCGACCTTGAATTTTTTTAATATTTTCTTACGTCCTTTTCTTTTCTTTTCATCTTCTTCTTTTGTTGAAGTTGTTTGTTTTTTACTTTTTAATATATTTTTTCTTTTTTTTTTTTTGGTTTTATGAAAACAATTATTTGAATACTCAATTATTGGTGAAGGAGAATAAGAAAGATTAAGAAAAGGGAGTTTGTAATGTAATTTGTTGTTGCTTCGTCAGTCACTCGTGGCCAACGGGCGTTTGCCAGTTTCACGGATAAGAAATGACGTGGCAGTTGGGCCCCACCGAAAACGCTGGATGGATTTCGGATGGCCGTAAACCCTACAAATGTGTGGGGCCCGCTGACGTGGGCTTTATGCACCACCAACCGGATCTTAAACCGACTTTATATTCTCACTTTTATATCACCCTTGAAGTCCGCAAGGCAGGTCCGTTTTACCTTGCACACAACAAAATATCTAATCCTTTCTATATATGTCGGTCATTGCAACGTATCTTCCTTTCTTCTCTTCAGTTTTCCCCTCTGCGGTTGTAATCGCGATTCCTTGAACCGTTTCCTTTCCATCTGGTTTACGATTGATTCGTTTCTGATTGTAAAATTCTCTCGGATTTCTGTTTGTTCTGTTTAATCTTCTTTTCCGATTTCTTTCGTGGTGTTTGAGGCGTTAGGATTGATTTGGAGGTGAATTTCGGTGCGAGGAGGAGCTCGGAATTTTAAATCTACCTGCAATAATCTTGAAATTTATTTTCTATATTCTCATTGGACGAAAGTTTTTTAGGTTTCTCGATGTCAAACCCTAGAAAAGAAGAATCGATCGCCAGCAACGTTAACGATGGCGCCGATCGTGATAACGTTGAAGAATTCGGGGACTCATCTTGCGTTGGTGGTGTCTCTTCGAATGCTGTTGAGGTTTCTGGAGGTTCGCATGCTTCGACGAGGGAGATTAACCTTACGGAGAGGCTGACTGATATTCTTGTCGATGAAGGAGATGGCGATCTGTTGCTTCAGCAGAGCGATCGGGAAGATAGGGTTATTCGGTGGCTTCAAGCGCTAGATATGCAAGTCATGGGCGCTTGTCGGGCTGACGAAAGGTTGAAGCCGTTATTGAAGATGACTACGTCTAGCGGCATAGCGGAAGATCGTCTTCTTGCTCAATTGAGTCAGGTTTGTGCTTAAATATGTATTTATTTTTCTAAGTTTAAATATATGGCGGATTTTTAATTGTCAACGATAATTCGCTGCTTTATATTCCATGCTCGTTCTGCGGTTCTACATAGGACTCCTGGTGCCGATGGAGATGGCATGGAATCTGTATTTGGCGTGAGTAAAAAAGATTGAACGATTTTTTTTTTCAATTTCATTTTCGTCGTTTCAATTTGGTGGACTTCCCCCCGTCGTTCTAGATTCTGTCCCATTCTGTAGTACTGATGGTTATTAGGTTTTGCAGTGTCTAGTTCTGCGTCTTTCGTTTTTCCTTTTCGCTGATGTGATCCACCCCCATTTTTGTTACTCAGCATTTCGAGCCGGTTGAAGTTGGCATTCTAGCGAGGTGTTTCTGTATACCTCTCGTCTCTATTCGCGTTGGAAAAATTGAGAAGCAAGGAAGCCTCCTTTGCCCTACGACCACTAGGTAATCATGTCATGCGATTGTTTGTGCTCTTGCCTATTCTATTATCCTTGAATAATATGAATGTGTGCCACTCTGATCAGAAGCAAATAACTAAGAAAGGAATGCATATATTCATTTGGTTGTTTCTATCTCTATTTTTTGATGCGTTTATTATGTTAGAAGAACCCTGTAATAGCCTAATAGGGTTAGAGAATGAGATTTTTTTTTTTTTTTTTTTTGATGCCACTTGACTCTGCCAATGTTTAAATTCGTTTGATTCAGTAGAAGGTCTATTGTCTTTCATTTTCTAAATTGCAACTTAGAATGCTCTAATTTGCAATATCCATTTATAATCCAATCTCTTCATATGATATATTAGAAGACCTGGCACCATCATTTCTATTTTGTTAGTCTGTAGGATTTGCGTGTTTAATGTAAGCGTGGACTCTGAGTTCCTTGTCCTGTTTCTGTGTAAAATATATTTGTTTCTTGCTTGACTTTGTATGACTTCAAATTGTTGCTTTACTAATATAACTTGACTAGAAGGTGACTGTTAGGACAGTTCTTATGCAGTTTTCCCCCACCTTTTCTTTTCTTTTTTTTTTTTTCTTTTTTATTTTTTTTTTTTAATAAGAAATGTCGATTGTCTTAACATTGTGGTCATTGCCCACTTTCACTATTGGCTCGACAGCACCTGATGAATCAAATATGATAACAACAACCACACCAGCACATGTGGGGTGGGTTCCTATGCTTCCCTGGGGTAGCTTCTATGCTTTTTTTTCCTTCCCATGTGTACTCTTGTGTCTTCTCGTGACTATATTTCCACATCTGGTCTATTGATCATTTTTAGGGGGGTTGGGTCTAATTAGGATTCTAACTAGGAGTGCTTTTACTTCTATGGTATAACCATATAATGTTACTTGAAAGTGTGTAATTAGTGGTAATTTATAGATTTAGGACTCTACATGTTAGCCTACTAATAGCAACAATGTTCATCCTTCCAAATAAATATATCTTTTGGTTTGTAGGTAAAGTGGGCGTTTTCTATTATGATCTCTGAATTATGAGGAAATAAAGGTAGTTTCATGCTCTTATACTATAATAATAGCTTGCTCCTGTTTTTTAGTTGTGTAGGGTTGCAACTTATAATTAAAATGGGATTGTTGGAATGAGTGCAATATATGCTGTATTTTTGTAATCACCTAAGTCCTAACTGTTCAGAACAACTCGTTACTTTCCCTGCTCTATTTATCTTATTGTTTTTTCAATGTATGCTGAATCCTTTTGTATTGACCAGAGTGTTGGGAGCCTAACTGTTTGTTATGAGAAAATGTAATGATGTAGTTCTTTCTTGAAGAAATTATATTTTGTTTTTTAATTATTGGATGCTGATTTATATTTGTACTTAGTATAGTGTCATATAAACTTCATGAAATGATGATGTCATATAAACTTCATGAAATGATGATGTAGAAAGATTTGTGTGATATTTTTAATTTTTAAAGTTAAATCAAATTTAAGGTTTTGAATCTTTTGATTTAAAGTGAATCATTTATCAATTAAGATTTAACAATGGAACATCTTAACCTTTTAGTGTTGAACCTTGTTCTGGATGTTGAGTCTTCTTAGTATCTTTCTACATTTATTTTTTTGTGTTTAGTTGCTTTTCTTTGGTAGTCAAGTTGAAAATTTCCACAGTGCTTTCTATAGGAACTTTGCTTAATTGATTTTAGATGAGATGGAGACTTTAGTGGTGTACTTAGCAGTGAAGTAGAAGTTATTTCAATTGATTTAATTGATTTTAGATGGTGAGGAAATTTCAAATGTTGTTGAGGTTCTGGTTGTAAATAAATGAGATAGATTTTGTATTCAAGTCTACTATCTGATTCTTTCATCTCATAAATTTATGAATGTTTTAGTTTTTGTATTCCACAAACTTTTTTTCTCCTCATTTTTATTTCTTTTATCTCCCTCAGGAATTTAGATTCTACCCTTAAGATTTTGATTGATTATTTGAAATTGGATTTTTTTATGCTAAAAGATCTATTTTGTCAATCATCACAGGGGAAACTTAAATCTAATGGTTGTTCCATCATCCGACTTTCGACTCTCATTCATTGGGGATAATGGCCAGGTAGAGAGACTATTCACTCTGAGTAGCAGATCGTCAAGTGCAATTACAATCGATGAGATTGCATCTGATAATTCTGGCCGTTCATTTGTTATCAAAGCAAATGATCAAAATATCTATTTTTGGTGCTCAGAGAAATCAAAGCTCTTGGGAACAGAACTACTTGTGAAGGTATTTGTACTTCTGTATTGAGGCTAATGATGAGTAGTTTTTTGGTTCAAATTACAGCTTTAATAAGCAATGTATATAATAGACATTTTCTAACGTTCCTCACTCATGAAAAGATCATGTTGGAAGGGCAGACATGTGAAGCTTTTATGCGATTTATTTCTTCATGAATTGTGGTAGTGTTATGAATTGACACTATTTATTTTGATGGTTTCCCAATGTTATGACTGGATATATATTTAGAACAATTTTGTGTTTTGGCTGGTTGCATATTTCCTTATGTCTCTTCTCCTGTATCACAGATGAAAGATTTACTACAGAGGAGGCCCTCTATTTCTGAATTAACTGGAATCAGTGGATCACGTCTTGGTTGCTTTGCAACACGCCTTCGTGCCTATCTTGTGGAGTCAACTGTTGCTAACCACCATCCAGCAAGTTCTGCTGACTCAAATTCTTCAGCAGACACCACTAGAGAACTATCTCATTCATCTCATTTTGGACAATCATCTGCATCATCAAAATCTATGCGGTCAAGAAATTCTGGTAGTCCAGCAACTAAAGCAAATTCTGCACACCAGGGTAGTCTTAGCCCCAGGTTGAATTCCTTTAAAGAAGGCCTGCCTAAGACATTGCTTTCTCTGAGAGATGCCGCTAGGGAAAAATTCAGGAGGCGTGGAGAGAACTTGGCTTTAGACAACCATATTGTGGCATCATCGATTTCCACTGATGCATTTTGTGTTAACTCTGAAACACAAGTTGCTGATTCAAATTGCCCATTATCTCCATCAAACTTTTTGGAATCATTGGGAAAATTAGCTGCCCCAATTCCTGCAAGTTCATCTCTTCCCTGTGTGGTTTCACCTCTCTTTACTCCTTACTATTGCTGGTGTCCGGGTGCATCCTCAATTCTGCAGCGAAGGGAAGAACCTTCTCAACTTCCCATCCCATCCATCAGTGCATCTTCTCTTCCGCCATTTCCTTCACTGTTACCAGCTTCTACACCTTCAAACTTATCGGTCCCAATATCACCTTTAAATTTAGTTGATTCTCCGTCAGTGGATTTTCCTGCTCTATTTCCAGAGCCACTGGTCCGTTTGCCTCTGAAAACCTCTCAGCAGATCCCGACCTTCACTCCTTTGTTCTGCGATCCTATTGTCCATGTTCCTGTAATTGATGTTTGCTCTTCGGGTCCAGGCTACCTTGTTAGTGCTGGCCCTACCATTTCAACCTCCATTCCCCCACTGCATCCTAAACTCGTGAATCCAATGATACCTGCTACTGATGTGGAAAAGGATGCTAGAGAGACTCTGCGTCTGCTCATCAGCGGTTCAAGCCCGGGTAACTCTCAATTGATGAATGTACTCCCTGTTGTTCTAACAGATTCCGAAGCAAATCAAAGTTTATTTTTGACTGGAAGCCGTGGTCTGTACAGTAATGCTCGAGACATTGATGCTATTGCGAACAGCATTGCTTCTCTAGGCATTGTGTCACTTTCAGGGCAATCCACAAGTGAGCATGTAGGGAAGAGATTTAATGTTGACGGTTCGAGTTGCCATTCTGACGGCAGTATTGATCCAGAAAGCTCTTATTTGGATGGCGATGATGTTCTTTCCCCATCTCACTCCAAGGAAAGGAAGTCTGGTTGATAGAAATTTTACCTTCATACATTCATTTCTTCTTTTGTAGATCTTGGTCGCTTTTGTTGCCGTCTGCTAATATGTAGATTTGTATTTCGAGTTATAATTAGTGTAGCTCTTCACCAAAAGAGGTTGGTGAGTTCGTTTTTTTTTCTTCTGTTCTGTACGTCTCTAGTTTTATTGCCTTGGTGTATGTTTATGTTTCATTCCCGTCAAATGCCTGCTGATTTCGTTCTTGCGTTGGGTTACTCTTTATGGATGCATGTGATTCTCTTTATTCACAAATAAGAAGGCTTTATTATCTAGGTTTAAAACGTTCTTGTTCTTGTTCGTAATCAGTGTGTTAGGGATACGCATTGTAACTAGAAACAGCAAAATTCATTCATTTGAACATATCTACGCCTAGAGATTTGTGAGTTTCATGAAGTGAATTCTTATCAAACGAACATATGCTAACTTACAAAGAAAAAGGAAGCAAAAGAACATGGAGCCCGCCAAAATCTTTTCTTCTAATCGGTGGTGTGAAGGGCTTTGAGGGAACGTGTTCCAAACTGATGTCGCTTAAGTCTATTGTCATTGGAGCTGCATTAAAGAATTGCCAATTAAAATGCGAAGAATTTATAGTCCAAATCCAAATACCGTAGCAATGGGAACTTGCCCGTGCTTTTCCTTTTCTTTGGTAGTCAGCAAATCAGAATTGGTTTCAGATTCAGCCCTGATACTTTACCAATCGAATCCTACTGGCTTCAATATTATATAGATCTGGATGTAATCTGACACAATGGTCGATCACATCTTCCTTGGAACACAAGCCGCTATCTTGTGCCATCGGTCCGGAGTTTGCTCATTGTAGGTTCTAAGAGCGGCTTCAAATGCTACCTTCTCAGTCCATGTCCACTCTCTCCTCTGCTCTCTATCCGGATGCTGATTCGAGGTCGACATATCGGACACTGCCAAGCAAACCAACTTCAAATCTTTTAAACTGTTATACTGGAAATGGAATCATATTATACAGAGAAGCCAAACATTGGTAGCTAGGTTGGCGAAATGGAAAATGTCATCATATATGTAAAATCATATTTGGTTTTTGTAAATGGCAAATCAACAAAGAGATCTGAGTATTATTTATTTATCTTTTCGAATGAACGATGATGGAAAAGGGTCCGAATGGATGACTCAAATTTTTGGAAAAAAATGAGTTTTGCCTCACTTTCTGAAAATGAGGCTTTTTGACCCTTTACTGACATCCAATTCGGGTGAAAGTACCAAAAAAGGAACTTCATGCACATGGAATGAGCTTTTTCTCGCTCTCTTACTCTCTCTCTCTTTTCTCTCACAGATCCCTCTCCTCTCTCCTTTTTTCTTTCGGTCTCACTATTGTACTCTTGCTCTCTTACTCACGCTCTCTGGCATTCAATCTCAAAGAAGAAAGAGCAAATTCGTAACTTCACGTAGTTATGACATTAGTAGAAAGTTAATTACTATTGTTTTTAAAAAGTGGGTTTTTCAAGAAAATGAAAGGTGAACTCAAGAATTGTATTTTCTTTGAAAAACTAGAGGCGGCCAGAATGGTTACAATCTATATGAATATAGCATTAGAAAAGAAACAAAGATTAAAAAAAATGAGTTGAGATAGTAATAATATCACCGATTCTTTATCTTGAAGACAAGTGCTCCTCCTAGAAACTTCAAGGTGAGGATTTGCGTTCCAGATCACGCATCTCTGGAGAGCGCGTAAGTATGTTACATATCTATTGCTACTTGCTAGAGTTGTTTTGATTGGTATAAAAATTAAGTAAATACTTCAATTCTGTTTTTTTTTTTTTCCTCTCAAACATAATTTGGTAAATAAACATAAATATAAATATACATTTTATAACCTTCAAAATTTATAGACTAAACTTGTAATTCAACATTGTATCGTCAAAATAAATTAGCTCAACGATAATTGATATGTATACCTTCCTTAAACGAGATAGATATAAGTGAGTTGTTTGTTAGGAAGTGGGTTAGATGGCAATTCAAGAAAAAAAAAATTGTTTCTATTTTGTATTTTGTTAATTTAAAAATCATGTATTAAAAAGAACTGACATCCATTTAAAGATAAAAAACTAAGTGAGGTAACCTAACCAATTATCCAATGAAAATTTGCCATGTGCCAATTTTTTTCAATAAAAATTAAATTATTATTATGTTTTACTATGTTACATGATATAAAGTTGCACTTAAATATTTAAAAAAAATTTCATAGATAAAAAAAATGTCAAATTATTTACAGAAAATAACTAAAAAAAAAGAAAAGAAAAACAATGATAGACTTGTATCGGCATCTATCACTGATAGACTTATATTATTTCTATCACGGATAGACCTTGATAGATTTCTAAAAATTTTGATGTTTTGAGTATATAGTTTCTATTATTTTTCTATTTTTAAAAATTTTTCTAATTATTATTTTTGAAAGATTGTCCATCTAAACCTAATTCAAAACACAACTATTAAGAAATGACAAACTCATTCGTTAGGGCATATACTTCCAAACAATAGGTAAGAGGTTGAAATCCCTCGACATATAATTGAGCTTAAAAAGAAAAAAACCCCTTGACATATAATTGGAAATGATACAACAAAACACAAGATTAATATTCAGTACCAGATCAATCTTAGCTTTGGTGTTATCTATTTCATTGTTTTGATTCTCTCACACAACACGACGACAAATCAATTCTCTTCCCTTCACCAGATTCTAAGCTCTGTTTTTTTCTTTAAAAAAAAAACAGAGAAATCCTAACACCGTGGGAGATCACTCGGCGGCGGCGGCAAAGATTCATTGGGACCTTCTCCATTTTCCACTAAAAACGCCATTCTTAATCCCCATGTCGTATGTACTTCCAAATGACAATGCAAGAACCAAACACCTACCCACAAAAAAATGGAATTCAGAGCCAAAAATCAAAAGAAGAAGAAGAAGAAGAACTAGATTTCTATTCACCTGGATTATCTGCTCTGAATCTTATCGCAGTCCACCCTCCATTTGGCACTCCAAAAGTGTTCCTCTCAACTGGGTCAACAAGATTGAACCCTTTCGGATCCTCAATCGGATCGAAATTTCCCGCTCCTTTTCCGACAACGAATACATTGAAGCCATGTAAATGAATAGGATGACTCTCTGGAGCAATCACAGCAGTGTCTTGAATCACTAATTGAACCGTCGAGTTATATTGCAGCCTATAAACCTTTGTTCCATTTGAAGTTTGAATATTTGCAGGTGGGTTACCAGTATAATCGTAAACAAACGGCGGATTCCCTGGAAAATCCTCTGTAAAAACTCCTCGAATTTTGTAGTAATGCGATTGAAGAAGTGAAATTTTGGGCATTAAGAATGTTACATTATTAACCGCCGCCACAATTCTCACTCTATTGACACAAGTTTCACAAGGATTAACCCCAACTCCAATAGTGAAAAACAGAGTATGGTCGATGAACAATGGGACTTTTGCTGGGTATTCCTCTGAATTGAGACTTCGTAGAGAATCAATGAACCGATCGGTTAAAAGGGTTGAATTTTGAGGAGGAATTTGAGTGAAAACAATGGGGGGATTTTTGGGAGTTCCTTTGTAGCGAAGAAAGGCTGTTGCAGTTAAGTTATCGATCGGAACAGGGGCATCCATGAAAGGGGAAGCTGTAATTAAGTACTTTCCAATGGGTTTGTTTGCTATAAGAAGAGCATTTGTGGTTTGGCCTGGACTTATGAAAATGGTGTCGGTTTTGAAAGGCTTAGTGTAAGAAGCATCGACTTCAACAATGGAGAAATCATGACCTGCGATTTTGAAGAAGAAATCTTCGTTCAGAGCTGCGTTTATGATGCGAAGAAGATAAGTCTTTCCACTTTCAACATGTAATGTGAATCCTCCTGCACATTCATCATATTACGTTACAAAGCCAAGAACATCATATTACGTTACAAAGCCAAGAACATCTAAGACTCAAGTAACTATTTTATTTTTTGTTTTTGGTTTTTTAAAAATTAAGCCTACTTCTTTTTAATTTTTTTACTGTAGCTAAATTCAAAAAATAAAAACAAATTTTTATAAACTATTTTTTTAATTTTTAAAATTTGACTTAGTAAAACAAAAAATAAAAAACTAAGTAGTTATCCAACAAAATCAGAACATAAATTTTTGTTTTTGTTGTGGATTTGATCACCATTAGTAGCGCAATTGGGAACAGGGCCAGGGTGGCCATTGATTGTGTGGACATCTGATACATTAGGTGGCAGACCTAATTTTGTGCTCTCGTTAACCATAGCTTCTACATCGGTCTTCCACCATTCGCCTGAATATAGCAAAAAGGTCGAACATAAACATAGCTCAACAGTTAAAATATTACTAATTAACGAAAACTCAATTCACCTAAAATGATGATCTTTTGTTTATGTGGATAGGGAAAAGGATAAGGAACGCCAAGCTTAGGAAAGATGACAATAGCGCCGTGAACTGTGGCTCTAATCCAGGAGATATGAGCATGCCAAAGAAGAGTGCCTCTTTGGGAATGGAGAGTGAAATTGTAGATGTAGTTTTGGCCAGGTTGAATTGGACACTGTGTAATATATGCAGGTCCATCTGCCCACCCGCTTCGAAGTTGTCGTACCCCATGCCTGCCATACGTCATTTGATATGAGACATACTATACCTTCTTTAAAGTTAACATATTCTGTTGTGATAGAAATAAAGTCGACAAGCAAAGGAAGCGTAAACAGTAGGTTCATTAATAGTGTGTTAGTTACATCTATGGACAAAGAGAAAGAGTGAGCAATTTTATTATTCGAAGAGAATTCAAGAAAATACATATACTAATGCATCCTTGTTTAGTCATACGACGAGTCAGATAAGAGATTCAAAACATTATATCCTAATAGATTTGAACATCACATCTATGTTCGACCATTAATTTAATGGACTAATAAACTCAAAGGACATTAGAAGGGTTTGAACCTAAAACGAACTCAAAAGCTTAAAATCAGGGCTAGAGTAAAATTAATCATATCAATACTCTTAACAAATGTGATGAGCTGATTACCCTCCTTAATTTATATTAGTTAACATGTCATGTTAATCCATTAAAACTCCAAACTGTGAATGAAATAGTTAAAAGTTTATGATAGTTGAAACCAGTGGATAGTGAGATTGTGATCAGCTCGGTTGGTGACTCTAACAATGACAGTGTCATCTTCTCTAGCGTACAGAGTTGGCCCTGGAAACTTCCCATTCACTGTCATAATATTCTTCCTTCCACAAATCTTCCTTTCATTCTTCAACAAAACCTGCACAAAGTTTTGAGAATTACAAAATTGTTTTGGTTTTAGCCTAAAAAAATGAAGATCAAGAAGGAATGAAAGTCGTTACAACTTAACTATGAAGCTATAATGACGGACAAGAGATTGAACAACATCAGCAAAAGACAATGCTACCAAAAGAGTAATCAAAACAATGCATCTCATAATTCTTCTCTGTTTCTAGATAATGGTGTCTCGAATAATGTAGATCAGTATTAAATTGAAAGAAATTTATAGGGCAAGAAATTTCATTTTGTGTCGTGTCATTTTAAAATGGTAGGTGAAAACAAAGAATCAAACCCATATTGAAAAATACTTTTGTTTGGTTTTCTTGCATGTTACACAATGATAATAATGGCATAAATATCATATTATTAATATAATGTCCACTTGAAACTTACTTCCCAGCTGCTTTTCCACCCCATCTGTCTCTCTCAAGCTAGGCAGCCACCCTCTTTCTTTGTCTCAAAACACTGAAAGGATTATGATCAGAGTTATCTGCTACTGTTTTAGTTTCTAAAATCATCATTTTGAAGGTTATTCTAGAAGTCTGATGATAATTGTAGTTAAATTATAGATTCAATATGAAGAAGTTTCATATAATTGTGTGTTTAATGAACCATTTTTTAGCTGAAGAAATTAAACCACATTTTTATTCAGGAGTAATTTGAGGACCATTTAGTCTATACATGAAACAAGAGAAAATTGAACAAAGGACTGTCAAGTTGAGCTGAAAGCCTTCTTGCGGTTGGGAAAGAACAAGGATTATTGTTTGTCACCTTAATAGGTCTTTTTTTAGAAGCAATCTTTTTTTTTTTTTTTTTTTTTTTTTTTTTTTTTAATGTAAGTCTACAATGCCCTCTACCTCAAATTTGAAGCTTTATGTGATTAAATTGCAATTTAACCTTCCTATAAGATTTTTTTTTTTTTTTTAAATAATGTGGGATAGGAAAATCTAACCTTTAACGACTTTGAGATGATAATACAAGCATTTAAGTATGCTCATTTTGGCCTTAATTAATTGAGTTGTATTTGTGTTCATTCTAAAATTTACATCTTAGTTAAATGTTAACTTTATTACAAAATTACCCACAGATCTATTATTATTATTATTATTATTATTTTACAATAACCACAACTCTATTATTGCTTCATGGTAAAACGCTTTAACATTTCATTATCCATTCATTTTAAGAGACAAGTATTTTAGGGATGAATAAGTAATTTTAAAGCCTTTTGTGGAAAATTCTTTAAATTTCAAAATGTAGTAAAAAGTTGGAATGTAAATAATATCAAAACTTTATTAATTATTAATTAAAATTTTAAGTTACAAGTTCGGAAAAAAAATGATAAGTTATAAATAACATAGTGATAAGATGAGTTTAAAAGAAAATAATATGTTTGTAATTTAACGAATATAAAAAGGGTAATATAGTCTGTTTTTTAAAATATATATATATATATATATATAGATTGTCTTTTGCCCGTCTTTATGTTGAGATGGGAGTCAAGGATGATTTTTCCTATTTTGTGACGGTTCGATTGCAGAGAGAGGATTTTTAGATCCTGGCAGAATATGCTTGGAGGTCCCGCAAGTGTGCTCAGTGTAGTGGTTTTGGTCATACTCTGTTGATAAGTGTGGGACAGGGGTCTGAAGGGGTGCTCTTCTCCGGTACTTCTGCCTTCTGCTAATGATGGTTTGGTCTCGCCCCTACTGACGAGCCAAGTTGTGGGGTTGTTACTGTTCTGCCCGAGGGAGTAATTGTTGTTATCGTTGAAGGTTCTTTAGTGATGGGGGCTCAGGACTTCGTTCTTGGGTCTAGTCCTGTGGCCGATTCAGTGGTGTCTAGGGCATCTATGTCGCCTTGAGGTATTGCAGATTTTTCTCTACCTCTAGTGTTGTTATCTTAAGATGATGTCTCTCCTTTGGCAGTCGATTGTCTCTCTATAGCTAATGAGTCTACACTCGATATCTTGGTGAACCTCAAAGAACCTTTTGACTTGTCAAAGGACTTAGTATAATTTCTTTTGTTATGATTTCAATGGTTTCTTCTAACTCGAAATGTGAACTTGTCCTTTGTTGTGCTTCTTTGTTTTGGTTGTGAGCTCTAGCTCTTGTACATTGATTTTGTTTTGATTTATGTTTTGATTTCAGGCTAAGAAGTTGTTGTTTTTTTTTTTTTTTTTTGCAATATATTATATCACTTTTGCAATAAATATATATTTGAGAATCAATATTTGTTTATAGAATGAGGCAAGAGGGGAAAAATTCTTTCTTCGTAATTTAATATTATTATTATATTATCCTTATTTTATTATAAGGACACAAGCTGTCTTGATGTTTCCTTCTGTCTTTTTAATTTGTTCCTTTGAATTAAAAGTTAGATATTTTCAAATTTCAACATTTCAATATAGTCGGTTCCATGTTGAATATTATTCTCTTCAAAGTTGGTGTAAAAAATTATAATAATAAATTAAATTGAAATACATATTAAAAAGTAAATATTAAATGAAGTATATTTCACTCTGAAATTGTTGCAATTTATATATATATATATATATATATATATACTAGTTTTTTTTTAACGTGCCTTGTATGTGATATTTTCATTTTATGAATGCATTTTTTGGAGGAAATTTTATGAATACATTTGATGATTAAAAAAAAATGCAAATGATATTTGATGGTAAAAATAATTATCATTTAATTCTATATATTTTAATGTATTTACAGGTCTATTTAAATTAAAAAAGAAATACAAACAATATGTTAGTGTTCATATTCTTTTTAAGTCTTTTTCTCCAATTTTACGGTTTAATACACGTTGATGAGTGTCTACAAGCTTAGATTAATTAAAGATTAATTACTAAAATTTGAAAATCATAATTACTTAAAATGCAACCTATGGATAAACATTAAGAACATAAAAAATAACAATCATATGATAAAATAATTAAGAAAAGTTAGCAATTATGAAGGAGAAAATCATGGTTCCTGTATTATATAACTTTAAAGAAAAATTGATTTATCAATATCACTGATTTGAAGATTGTTAAACAACACCACTTCATCAAAAATTAAAATGGTTAGCTATGAACTAAACTAATTAAGAAGTTAATCTAAAAAAGTAAAATGGAAAATAAAGAAAATATAAAAATAAGAAAAAAAACCGCAAATGGTTGATATAAATAAGTAGAAAAAAAACATTTTTATAATTCTAGGAAAGGAAGGAGTTACAAAACTATTTTAAATTCTAAAAGTTTTGATATTCAATAATTTAATATAATTAAATAATAATTAATTTAATTAATTTTATATATCTTTGTTGTAAAAGTTACTTAAAGTTTGTTTAGATTGACTTTCTAAATATTTATATTTTGCACTTATAAACACTTATTTAAATACTTAGAAAGTCAATTCAAACGTATCTCTAACAACTAATTTTTTTTTATATGAGTATTTATGCTATTTTATGTGTAAGCGTGAAAGAATTTAATTTATATGTGAGAGGAGATAATTTTGATTTAAATATTCTATTTATGAATTTTATGTGGGAATGTGAAATGATTTAATTATATGTTTTATTTATTTCTATAAATTAATTCTAAAATGAAAATTATAATAAATAGAAAAAATATTAAACTATTTATAAATATTGAAAAATTTAACTGCATATCAGTGATAGACCGCGATAGACTTCTAACTACTTTTTTATACTTGTAACTATCGATAGAAGTCTATCGCTGATACATAGTAAAAAAAATTATACTTGTAAATAATTTGACTCATTTTTCTATATTTGAAAACAACACATTCTAAAATTTATGTCTTTATCGTAATTTATAACATAGGGTGGAATTAATGTAAAAAAAAATAGAATTCTAGTTGTTTTTCAAATAATAAATAAATAAATAATTTATATTCAAGCTTGATTAATATTAAGAGGTTATAATTAAATTTAGTTTGATTGAGAGAGGATGGGAAAAGAATGTGGGATTGAGAGAGATAGAGAAACTAAAAAACATATCATGAAGAAAGATTTACATATTTAAAAATGTTTTCCACCATCTTCCCTTTTTAAATAACTGAAAATGGAAAAAGGTTAGGACAAAATTTAGAAAATGTCTACGAATAGAGGACAGGGAAAAAACCAAAAAAAATATTCGACAACAATTATAACTACATCCACAGAGTACATAAGATCAATACAACAACCATAACTACGCCCATGACGTTGACGAACACAAGAATGAAATTGATAACTTTGAATCGTCAACCCATACGTAAAGTTTGGGTTTGAGTTTGAGCTTGAGCGATCGACTACTGGAAAGAAAATTCTCTACATGAAGTCATGCATAAAAAATGAAGGAAAAAAAAATGATAAATGCTACTTGGATGTTGGGTATAACCTAGAAATAATTCATATTTATAGTGATATAGTGAGCAAATAAAAACTCTATGCATAGTCATAAGCTTGAAAAAGAACAAAAGTTTAGAGCAAATGAAAAGTCTATGTATAGTTATAAACTTGAAGAAGATTACAAATTTGAAGGTCACATCATATTGAAGTTATTTACAAGTGTGTGAGAGTTTTAATGTCATTTGAGTGAGGTTTAATTTTTAAGAATTAGGGGGTGAGTTTTAATTAGTTATTTGATTCCAAAAACTTGTTTTAAAGTAGTAGATGTGTGGGTTTTAAATTGAAGATTAATTTAGGTATTATAAAGATATACAAGTATAAAATTATCCAAAAAAAAAAAAAAAGTTTCTTTTATATTCGTACTTTTTTATATATTATAGATATAAATTATTAGATATATGTCATAAGCTCAATTGAAAGGTTAGAAGTTTAGGACTTGTTTGGTAGTGAATTTGAAAATAAGGGATTCCATGAAAAATAAAGTTGTATTTCATGTTTTCATATATATATTTATTTGATAGCATATTTCGAAATTGGATTTTAATTTAAACAATTGTTTAAAATATGGTGGATACTAATTTAAAAATAATAAAACTAATAGTAGTTATCTATTAAATATTAGTTGATAATAAATTATTATTAATTAATTTATGAATATGTTTTAGGTTAAAATATTTTATAATATTATATAATTTATAATACATTACATAATACATATTTTAATTTTAAAAAATGAATTGGGTTTATAACATGACCCATTGCATTTCTAAATATTTTTATGTTTATTCAATATATTTCTACACTTTAAAATTTAAAATTCAAAATCTAGATATAATAAAAACATAAAAATGTTGTTTTTTAAAATTTATACTGTTTAGATCACAAAATATAAAAACAATTTTCGAAAACAGAATTCGAGTGGTATGTCAAACACATATTTGTTAAATTTAATAAATCTTAAAATATAAAACAAAATCTAAATTCCCGCAGGCTCTTAATTTCTCAATCTCACATATTCTTAGAAGAAAAATAACTTAATAAAAAAGTTAGAGGCGTTGAAAATCATTAGTTATTTGAAAACTTCCTCAATCCAAACCGCTCAAATTAAATTAGTTCACATTAAAATAAACCCACTTAGATTCAATATTAAAATAATAATAATAATAATAATAAATTGCTTCCGATTATGATAAAGATATTTGTTCAATGGTTTCCCTTTAATTTCATCCCACTTAGCTTTTAAAATATTTTTATTCCTCAACCACCTTTATATAATATTTGTTTGTAGTCCCTAGTGCATTAGTTTTCATAATTTAAAATACAACATTATCAAACTACTATTAATAAATAGATAGGTAGATTCTTAGGTTAATTACTTTCTTCGCCCTCTTCTAATGTAATACAATCTTAAACAAAATGATCCAGAACCATAATCATACCAAACCAAACTTTATACCCTAACCCTGGTGGATTAACCTAGTAGTAAATAAAAGGATTAGATATTAGATTTGATTTTTATTTTTTATTATTTTAAATTTATCATTTTTTATGTATTAACATATATATTAGTGGTATATCTTATATATTTTATATTTGGGGTATTAGTTAATTGATATACTTTATATTTGGTATATCTTGGTATATCAATCAACTGATATATTTTATATTTCGTAGATGAGTCAGTTACACAATTGATATACCAAATTTATCATTCATTATACCAAATTTTTCAGTCAATAAGTGCTTATGACCTTGTTATTATCCATAGACTTAAAATATTTATTTATTTTTCTTAGAGTATTAATTTTCTAGTACATTCATCTTGTTGCTTACCATTTTGACTAATGTATGTTAATAAACTATTGATACACCAATCTTACAGTTAAAATTGAATTTTGAATAGGTGGTTATCTACAACTGTTATACTAGAATAAATATATTATTAAGAAGTATTGATATACTAATGATACACGAAATGACACATTTGAAATGAGAATTTTGAATTGATATTGATGTACAACTAATATACCAATGTTATACTCGAAATTTAATTTAGAATGAACGTAATTGGTATATATACTATTTTTTTTATAAGATAATTGATATACTGTTGATACACTAATGTTAAACTTAAAATGAATTTAGAATGACTGCTAATATACTACTAATACACCGATGATATACTTGAAATGAATTTAGAATGACTAATGATATGTTATTGATACACCACTGTTAGATTTTAAATAAATTTCGAAATGAGTGTTGATAAATTGCTGATACACCAATGTAATACTTAGTATTGTGTTTTGAACAAATGATGATATACTATTGATACACTAATGATATACTCTAAATGCATTTTGAATTAGTATTGATATAAAATTGAAATATCAAATGTTATATTTAAGTATATCATTTTGAATGATATATACTTCATATTTGGTATATCAACAATATGGTTGATATGTTTTTCTTTCTCTCTAAATATGGTATATTAATAAATTGATCTATGAAATATTAAAAACATACATTATACAATTGATGCAAAAATCATATCAAAATTTAAAAAATAGAACAAATTAATTGATACGCTTTATATTTGATATATTAGTCACAATTAATGCAATTAAGATATTGTATGGATGACCCAAATTTTGGGGGGGAAAAAATGAGATTTACTCCACTTTCTGAAAACGAGATTTTTTGAACATTTTGTTAACATCACATTGGGGTAAAATTCCCAAAAAAGAAACTCCGTGCACGTAAAATGAGCTTGTTCTCGCTCTCTTACTCTCACATATCGCTCTTCTCTCTCTCTTTCTCTCACGGTCTTGTTGGTGCACTTTCGCTCTTTGGTCTCACTCTCTGGCACTCAATCTCACTTTGTAAGGCAACTTGAATAGAGGGACTCGCTAGATTGGAGAAGCTATGGTCGCACTAGGAAAGAAGAAGAAGGAAGGAGAAAAGAAACAAGAAACTCTCAAGTCGTCGCCGAAGAAGAAGAAAAAGGGAAAAAATCAAAGAAGGAAGGGTAAACTCGTAACTTCACGTGATTATGATATCAATAGAAGATTAATTACCATTGTTCTTAAAAAGTTTAGCATTTTTCATTTTGAGCCTCCAAAATTAGATTAATATAATTTGAAAACACAAGAAAACTAACACCAAAATTTAAATTAAATAATCGAAATCTACAAAGCGAATGAAAATAACTTCAAATTATAACAAAACAAACAACAAAAACAACTTTCACCCTTAGGCAATTAATTAAAGTCATGGTATATTAGTTGCATAGACAAATATAAATAATTAGTTTATTGATATACCAAAAATAAAGTATATCATTTCACTAATATACCAAATATAAAATATATCAGATATACTTGCTAATACACAAATGAGGGTAAAGTTGAAATAATGAAAAAAAAGAATAATTAGATTAATTATATATATATTGCAATCTTAAAAAATTATTGCTAGATTTGCAAATGTCCTTATATTATTTTGCTATCCATTACATTTTTTCCTTTAATATCCTATGAGTTTTCTTGATAGCCAATGTCGTAGGATCAGGCGAGTTGTCACATGAGATTAGTCGAGGTGCGCATAAGTTGGCTTAGACACTCACAAATATGAAAAAAAAAAAAAAAAAAAAAAAAACCCAAGGAGTGTTTGACTTCCTAAGTGGAGTTAATAAGTCGGAGATAAATATATTGGAATTAATAAATTTGTGTTTGGAATGTAGAGTTATAATATTGAGTTCCTCGATAATTGTGAAAAGTAGATTAATAAAGTAAGATAGAGTTAGTGAAAGTAGAGACAGAGGAAAAATTTGAGTTCCATGAAAAAAGTGATAAGTATAAAAAAAGTAGAAATATAGAGTTACTCAATAAATGTGCAACAATCATTATTGAAATTGTGTTGTTTATGGGAAAAAAATAGTATTATTATAGTATATACTATCTCATTCATTATTTTATATGTCATTTAATTATTTATTTATTTCGTGAATCACACATAATTATTAAATGTTATTTTTGTGGCAAGTAATAAATTAAGGTGGTATGAAAAATGTTCATCCCTATTAGAAATTTTTTAGTTATTTACACCAAGTCATCGACTTAAAAAGTTGGGTCAAACGGGCCCTAAAATTTTAATAATGAAAGAGGAAAAAAAACTTGCAAATTAAACCCAATTCATGAAATAACTCAACTTTCTATAAATAAACACTAAAATGTTACCATATTAGCATTTATATTGCCATTTTATACTTTTTAATTAATTTCATCTCTCTTCCTTAAAAAGGAAAGAAACAGACAAAATCAATTACGTTGATTTTAGGAAACATTAAATGGGAAATCAATTTTGGAAAACTGAACTAATCTTAATAAGCGACATTAATTTTGATCTTTAAACAAATATAACATCATAAATATAAAACAAAAATTAAGTTATTAATATCTTAACTAACTATATCTCATAAAAAAATATATCTTAACCAACTAAACTATACTCAAATAATTTTAATTCCCAAAACTAAATTATATAAACATCTTTCCCTTTATTTAGGCCATATATATATCATAAAAAAGAAAAGGAAAATGAAGAAGTGAAGAATATATATATATAAACACATATATATGGAATGTATGATGTGGATATGGATGGGTCCAGCTTGGAAGGGTCAACGGTTGATTTTTTAGGAGTTACAGCCATGGGAATGGCGTCTGGAGGAGGCGCGTCGTCGTAACAGCTAATTCAGTCGTTGAAGGAGCCAAATTAATGGTGGGACACAATTCTTGCTAACCTGATCTTTATCTTTTTTGTTCTTTCTTTTCTTTTCCATTTTAATTATGTCTAATGCGTTGTAATCAGATACATTAATCAATAAAATCCTTTCTTTAATTTTTCTCTTTATTATTACCCCAAATTCGAACATAAAACTCCCACTACGCTGCGCCAAAAGGGGGTCCAATCCAATCCTTCTTCTTGTTTTTCTCTTCTTCCCACGATTTTTCTTCCCTTTTCCCCTCGACCCTTTTCCCCATCTCGAATATCTCTGACGATTTCGCTTTTGGGTTCTTTGTTTTGCTACTTTTGGTTTACAGATCCACCGTTTTTCCAATCTCTAATCTCAGGTATGTGATTTTAACTCGATTTTCTTTCACATTTCCCAGATCACGATTGATTTTTGCGTCTTTAAGATCTTTGTTGCCTATTTCTATTGTTAAACAGTCTTGATTCTGGGTTTATTGGCTTCAGGTTCATGTTTGTTTGTTGTAATTTTATAATCTAGTCTTGAATGGGTTCGGGAGTTTGAAGTTAATCTCTCTGTGTTGAAAATATTTTTGCATTTTCTTCTACACGAAACAGAAATGGATTTGAGGAGCATATGTAATCAGTTTGATTAATGTAATGCTTATGATTTTGATCTAACAAAACAGAGAAGGGAAGTTAACTTTGAGAGTTGGGGATTGCCTGTCATCTTGGTTGGTTGGGTGAAAAAGGCTCAGATCTAACTCCAAGGGCTTAGCTATGTCTTTCATTGGCACACAACAAAAGTGCAAGGCCTGTGAGAAGACTGTCTACCCTGTGGAGCAGCTCTCTGCTGATGGAGTTTCCTACCATAAGTCCTGCTTTAAATGCAGCCACTGCAAAGGGACTCTAAAGGTATTGCACTGTGTTTTTTGGGCTGGATTCGCATCTTTAATATACCTAAATCGTCTCTGAACCAAAGGGTTAGGATATATTTATTCTTTCATATGTGTTTTGGAAGCTCTGGTACTATGCTAATTGACATGACAACTAAATTTAAAAGCTTAAGTTGATTGGTTATAGATATATTCTTTTACATGTATTCGTAATAAGGCTTTCTACTCAGTATTGGGGAATCTAAGCATCTTGCCAAACTATTTTCTAAAGGATATCTAAATGTGGCATCAACTTCTGCCTCAAGTATCCATCTGTTGATGTATCTATCACAAGTAAACACAACCTAGATATCAAAGCTTTCCAAGTATGGTTAGAATTGGGTAAATGGCGTTTAACTATTTAGTATGATGACTCCTGATATTGACTCGAGCGATAACAAGAGATTTTCTAGAAGGATTGGAAGGTGGTTTATGTTTTTTAAGAATTGGAACTCTATCTTACTGTTAATAACCTTGATCTTTGCTTGCCTTCAGCTGAGCAATTATTCTTCAATGGAAGGTGTTCTGTACTGTAAGCCTCATTTTGAGCAGCTCTTCAAAGAGACTGGCAACTTCCAGAAGAACTTCCAATCACGTACGCTCTGATTTCTTTCAGATAACTTTATGTTTCACTTCCCAAAAATTTTGCTTTCACATATTTAATTGTTTTTGAGTTTTATTTTCTACAGCTGCCAAGTCAACTGAGAAGTTAACACCAGAGCTGGTAATTTCCTGTTGTAATCAATTGTAATCTGATATTGGGAAGCTTTTTCTCCAAGGAGATAAAATTATGTTGTGTATTGCAACTGATTCTTGTAACCACTAACTGGTTTCAGACTAGGTCACCTAGCAAAGCTGCTGGCATGTTTTCTGGTACTCAAGACAAATGTGCTACTTGTGGTAAAACTGTCTATCCATTAGAGAAGGTAACCCACCTACTGAGATCTTGACAAATAATTCATTATCCCCTCCCCCTTCAACAAAAGGAAGAGTGAATATTTGTTGGAGCATCCAATCTATGATGCATTAATGCATGAATGAACATCTGTTGGAGCAGACTAATTAGTTTTGGTTCAAGTTTTGAAATAAAGCTGTGAAGATACAAAATTTGAACAGTGCCATTGGGGATTAGTGGATGTTCTTAGTTGCATAGATTAAAATATTCATCACATTGTTAGTATATTTCAATTGATAGTTTTGTAGAGGATTTTATGAATTTGTTATTACAAATACTTGCAGGTAACAGTTGAAAGCCAATCCTATCACAAGTCCTGTTTTAAGTGCTCTCATGGAGGGTGTGCTATATCCCCATCAAATTATGCAGCATTAGAAGGTATTCTATATTGCAAACATCACTTCTCCCAGCTTTTCAAGGAAAAGGGAAGCTACAACCACCTGATCAAGTCTGCATCCATGAAGCGGTCCGCTGCTCCCATTCCTGAAGCTTAAAGTTCTAATTCTCGTATCATTATTCACGGTCTCGGACCTGACTCTCTATTTACATGAATGTGTTTAACTTAAAAATTTATGATTTTGAGATGGAAAAAAAAGGGTAAAGGAAAAATATATATGTTTACCATCATTTCGGCTCGTGTGTTTATTTGGGCAAACTGTTGAATTTGATCGATATTTGAGATGCAAAACCTTATATATTGTTTCCAGGACTTGCATATTTGCATATTTGAGCATTATGCATTGTGTTTTCATGCATAACAAGAATATTTATGGAGAGAATGGGAACTCTCTTGATCTTGTTGCTTTTAAGCCTTACTTCATCCTGTAACCCAGAAAGCTGCAGATTGAGTACCCAAAAAAATAAAATATTTAAGGGTAGAGGAAAAAGAGACATATTTCTCTTCTAATGAACACCATAAGGTGGGACGAAACATATTCTGGAAATTTAATCAATGTGATATTATGATTTTTATGAAAGCTAACATATACCATATTCAAAAGATATTATTTCCTTTTCAATTACCATATAAAATAAAGTCTACGAGAGCATATTTGGAGGGAGATTAATTGTAAAGATCGTGCTTGCAGATATTGTGGATTACAACTCTAGTTTAGAAAGAAAAAAAAAATGTCTTGGGAAAATGGCCGTTGTAATTGATGTTTTGTGTATATTATTAAATAATCAACTTAGAGGAATAAATAAACACCAACAGACCTAACAAAGGAAAGAAAAATAAAAGAAAACATAGAATTACATGAAATCAATGTAGAATAAACCATAATTTACTTTAACACCCTCCCTCAAACTCAAGGTGGGAGAGTGACGACCAATTTGAGTTTTTGAAGTGACATACTAAAGCGACCAGATGAAATTGAAGGTGGTAGATGACAGAAACTCGATAAATTTTTTTAATCAAACATGGCAAATTTGGGCAGGAAACAGAAACCCATCAAGAATTAAAACACGGAGAACTTCTGGGCTGAAAACAGAGATTCATTTAAAACAGAACCCATGAACAACCAATTTGAAAACGAAATAAAGATCCATGAACATTGATCTGAAAATAGAGAGACTCGCAAATGCAGATATGAAAATAGAATAGAGACCACAAATATTGATCTGAAAACAAAACAGAAACTCACAAATGCATATCTAAAAATATAACATAATCAATGACAGAGGCAAAGATGAATGAACAAGTCGGGAATTGGAGTGAAGATGGAGGACGGGTCCACGTAGATTTGCCTCCGTCGACAACCAATTGCTAGAGGCAAAGATCAGAGCAATGGTGGCTAGAGTTGAATAAGACAAGACCCTAGCTCTGTAACCATGTTGTTGTTGTGTATATTATTGAATAATCAACTTAATTAGAATAATCTTTATAACGATAAATGGAGGAATAAATAGACACCAACAGACCCAACAAATAAAAATAAAAAAACAGAAGAAAAAAAATACTAAAAAGAAAAACGTAAATAAGAAAAATTACATGAAATCAATATGGAATAAACCATAAATTTACTTTAACAGTAACCACAATTTTGTGAGGGAAGTAACTGAAGGCATGCACAAGTTACTGTTAAAAGATGTTTTTAAAAAAATGAGTTACAACAAACAAATTTATTGTAATCATGCTCTTTTTTTTTTTTAGTTGACCAATATATGTGGAGATGAGGAATTCGAATATTTTGACATTTTGGTAAAAACTATAAGGTTGAGTTCAACAATTATTTATGTATAATGGTCACCTTCAATGTGATCTCTCATTTTTATTTACTTTAATAAGAAAGAATAAACAAGGGATAATCTCAAGAGCAAATTACACTTTTGAATCTTTATTATTTTGCCTTTGTTAAAAGGAATAGCATCATCATTGCTATTCTCAGTCAAATACTTTAGTATCTTGACCAAAGATAGATGCTTTGGCTAGTTATGTTTAGATGAACTTGAAGATGATGAACACTTTAGTTCTATGATTTTTTAAAAATAATTCTAAATAGTTCATGCAAAGTTGTCATAGATGTCAGAAGCTGCCAACCTGAGCATAATTCAATTAATTTAGACAAATACTGTTGATCAAGAGGCTACTTATCAACTCAAACAAAAGAAAAATAATAATCATATGTTAATTTTTAGCTCTTCATTTCTCCATCGCTCTCTCTCTCCAATTTGTTCCAGATTTTCCTCTGATCTCTTTTTCCAAAGTTTCCTCTTTTCTATATTACTGTGAACATTGAAATTGCGAGCTTAAATAATAAGAGGGAGTGAGCCAAAAACGTTGGTAGGAGGGGCTGGGAGAGAAAGCAAGAGAGTGATGTTAAGAGCAGAGCCTATTAATGGTTTTCATTAATTGACAATATAACAAATGTTAATAGAAAAATGATTGTGTAGCCACCCAATTATACAATGCCTTATCCTGATCCTGAAAGAATGAGAAGATTCCTCCATAGCTCGAGCTGAGTTACAGAGTTATGTTGTGTCACTTATTTAACTTTCTATTCCTAAAACTATTCCCCCTTTGTTGCTGATACAATTGAAGAAGCCGGTTTTCTATGCTTCTGAGGAAAAAAAAAAAAGAAAAAAAAGCAAGGATAAAGAAACAAGAGCAAAAATTTTATGGCACCCATTGCTAAGCATGCACCCACTACTACTTGGCGCCATTGGCTGCAAGTAGATTTTCCATTGATTTGGAAACAAAACAAACAATGGCAACTCACTTTGAGTTATGGCATGTATCAACTCTTATTTGTTCGTTTCTTTGCTTCGCTGTAGAGAATGACTCCCATTACTGTGAGGCTATATCCGAACATTCCAGTAACAGAGACAGGGTTTCTAAAGATTAAAATGGAAACAACGACAGCTACAGCCCCTTTTGCATTTCCTAGTACCTGAAAGAGACAGAAAACGGATGAGAATTCTTAGAAAGTTCAGAAGGTACGTGTAATGTACCTGACATTGACAGGACTTTTATGTTTTTTTTAAAATGACAACATGGAACTTGCTGCAAACAAACGCATAGCCGGCACTCATTTGTTATATAATGGCATAAAAATGGGATATATCAAGGCTTGACCCAAGGCTACAAAGATATGATCATAAAGTTGGTTCTTGTTTGATATTTGTATTTTTCATCATTAGATAACCTACTAAGTTAAATATGAGCGTTAAGAATATGTCAAGGCCTCTACAACTACAGCCACTAACAATGATCTCGAACTAAAGATCAAAGTTTAAAGAACATGGAGGTTGATCCCTACAAGTGTAATCCCTTTACCCACGCTAGGTCAGTAAAAAGTAGGAGTGTGCTTATAAGAGGAAATCAGAATAAGTCCCCCCTTCATTCGATATAAAAAAAAACTCCCTATATGAACAATTTATAGAAAACCATCGGGGACCTGCCTCAGCAATAGGATAAAGCTTAGGACCAGTTGCCCAAATACAAACAACTAATTAAAATAAAGACTTACAAATATTTCAAATGATCAAATTTACTATACTCTTTATCTACTCATGTTTTTAAATCTCCAGGTAAAAGAACATAGTAACAATGCAGAAGAGCCAACTGATATAGTGCTTGTACTATCAACCTCGAAGTTAGAAGTTTAATCTATCAGTTTATACATTTGGATCCAGTGATCTTCTATTAAAGACTTCAACGTACAAGCCTTTGTCCATTCACAAGAAACTTGAATAATCATGTCTCACTTGGACAATGCAAATATATTTTTTTGACGATGCAGTCAATCTCAAAGCAACCAGGAACATATAAAGTTAGGCCCTGAACTAGTTCCATCTTCTTTTAAATATGATTCTATATAGATTAACTTAAATCCAGGCATATTCTGAACAGTAGCAAGCATCAGCACACAACAAAAATGGAAATATACCTGAAGGGTCAGCGCACTGGTGTTTTTCGTGACCAGAAAATTGGTCAGGTTAACAAAATATGCTAGTGACGAATTGAAAAGAAGGTACCAGATGATCTTGATATCATCTCTAGCAAGTGCTAGTGTGATACCAACCACGTTATCTTCCATAATAAGTGTTGCAGGAAGCAAGAAAACAACAGCCATAGGAGCCATATACAAAAGGAGATTCATGGAATTCAGCTTCTCTCTGTATAAGATTAAAGGCCATATAGGAACATTAGATGTTTGAAGTTTACAGTTTAGAAAAAAAGAAAAAAAAACTACAATGATATTAAAGAAGAGTAAAATTTAAGAAATAGCCATACCCATCTGCAGAAAGCAAAATTCCTTGAAGTACAGATTTGAGAGCTCTGGCAGCAGTAGCTGCAACACATATCAAAAACCCAAATAGATGGAAACTCGGTTCGCCCTGTTGCCATGATAGAAAATTGTCAGCGGCAAAGTTTGTGCTCTCTTTATTTTCATACCATTTTGACAATGAAACAGAACGAAATGAAAGCAGATAAGAAATTGACAAACATATCACAGGTAAGAGTGATTAAAAAAGTACAAATACAGACACAAGACACAACAGAAACACGATGAAATTCACCAATTATATCTACCCTTACCCAACAAACAAAAAACTGTGAAAAGACTGAAAAAGTTTCCTCAACAGACACAAATAAGAACCTTCATTAAACTGATACCATGCTAAGAAAAGAACAATCTCAGCTCAAGTCCAAATAGATGATAACCGAAACCCCCATGTCGAAATAGTAGTTTTCCGCTCCCATAACGATATATTCAGGTAAAATTGTAAAAAGAGGTGCATAAATCATCTCCTTCCACTCTAGAATACATATACACATTGGGTATTATGCAAAGAACACAACAAACGGTAGGTGAGGAACTGTTTCACCGTTAAAACTACCATTTTCAAATTTAACGAAAAGAATAAGCGCATTAAATTCCTGATAAAGAACCCGGGAATTCAAAGTATTAAAACAGGACAAAAATTAGGCAGGCAAAGAGTAAGAAAGAAAAAAGTGGGAAAATAAAGAGAAGAAGAGTTCATACCCCGCTGGCAATGACAACCCCGGTGACGACAGGAATGAGCGTAATATAAGTGAGCCAAGCCTCTCTCTTCAAGGTCATCAGGTAAGCAAAAACAGCGGTGAAAAAAGGGGTGGTGGCTCCAATAGCTTGGTTGAAAGAGACGGGAAGATAGCGAAGCGAAATGTTACCAAAGACAACGGAGATGCAGAAGATAAAGCTGAGGGCGGAGATCTTAAAGAATTGAACACGAGATCGAATAGTCTGGAGAGGAACAAGCTTCAACCAAGCAATTGCAACGTAGCTGAGCAAAGAACAAGCGGTCATGTGGCACATGGTGAGGAAGATCGGGTACTTGAAACCATAGTTGGTGAGCAAATACTTGTTGAGCAAGAGAACTCCAATGTTGGAGGAGTACCAGGCGGCAACGAGGCCGATCGTGAAGAAACGACTCGTACCCTTCATGTTGGGAGATGGGTGTTGAGGAAAAGGCTGAGGCTGTGAATAATAATATCAAACAGAAATGGAGGGGTGAGTTAAGTGGAGGAGTGGGAGGTAGAAGGAGGAGGAGGAGGAGGAGATGAAAAATGGGTAAAGGAGGAAGGAGGAGGAGGAGATGAAAAATGGGTAAAGGAGGGATCTGGGCATTGGAATGTATAAGAGGATTGGATCATAGAGGTTGGGTGTTAGGAGTGAGTTTGTTTCATATAACACAGAAATAATAAAAAGAAAGTGAAGAAAGAAGAAAGAAGAAAGAATGCGTTAAAGAGAGAAAGAAACAGAAACAAAATGAAAGCAGCGTTAAAATGGTGTAAAGGTTGAGTTTTTGAGGATGACCTGACCGATGAGAAATCAGGGAATGTGCCTCTCTCTCTCTCTCTCTCTCTCACACACACACACACACAAAGCGAGAGAGTTTTTAAAGCACAGGAAAATGCGTTGAGATTGTGACCGTAACTTACTCTTTTCTATTTCACAATTCTTTTTATTTACCTAATTACCTTCTTGTTTTCTTATTCATTGCGTCCTTCTTATTAATTTATTGTTTCAGTTCACTCACAACTTTACTCCAACTTTACATTTCTGACATTTAAACTTTTCAAATTGTTGGTTACTTAACCTATCTTTTAAATATTTCTTTTTTTAATATCAACATTTCACTTTAGGTCAATAATACAAATTTTATACTAATTGGATTATGTTCATGTTAACAATGGAGCACAACTTAAATAAATAGTTAAAGTTATCTAAATAGTTAAAGTTATTTGTATTAGAGAGAATAATAAATTTGTTATTATAGTTATAATATTCATATTATATAGATGCAATATTTTTTTCCCTAAAAAAAAAAGTATATTATTAGCTAAAATAAGCTTAATTCGATAATTGGCATGACTTTCTACCTCCACCCTAATGGTTGTATTTAATAAAAAAAAAAAAAAGACACAATTTATTGGGCTATTTGGGCCTATTCTATTCTTTAAACGCGGGGGAGTAGAAAATTCCACCATTTAATTCGTTTAATTCGTTGCTTGTGGGTGTGGTTTTACTATTGATCACTTTGCTTAAATGTGCAATTAAACCATTGTTTTTTTTAGAAAAAAAAAAAGTTCAATTAAAACTTAGACTCGAAAAAGGGAAACTAACCATGGATTTTTTTTTTTTTCTTTTTATGTTTCAGTTGGCGACAAAATGAAATATTACATAAGTGAAATGAATTATTTGTTTAAAGAAATTACTTGGGTGAGTGTAATATAATAAATTTCGTAGTTTAACTAACCTACGTAATATGAATTATACAATGGGGTAATAAAAAGTTATAAAAAACCAATAGTATTTTTGCTAGAAAAAGTAATTGCAAACTTGTTTGACAAGAGTGTGGGATATGCAAATTTTATGGAGTTGACCTTACTGAAAGGAATTAGGATCTGAGAAGCGTAGTGGTGAGGAAAGGGGAGAGAGATGGGGGATTGCAACTTGGAAGTTCTAACCTGTTTGCTTGGCCACGTGGAAAGCCATGGCGCCGGTTGACCTTTAGATATCTCAGCAGATCCGCCATAACTTCCTGCTGTTGAATTGGAAGCTCTAAATTTTCTAAACCCACTTTTGCTTCGAGATTTGAACAGCGATGATTCAGTCCACACATGTTGTCTTGAAGAACAAATTAGCTTTTTGCTCCATCTCTGCTTTCTCTCTGGAAATCCCCAAATAAAAATGACCAACCATCAGCATATGAAACTATGAAACACCAAAAAGAAACAGAGGATCCAGACATATTGGCTTCATCTCAATGACCCAGAAAGAAAAATTTTCACTGCAAACAAGGGAAAGAGAGATTATGGAAGATACCATTGAAGGGGGAAAGTATTGCAGATGATGAAAACAGTAAGATCTGTGTCATCTGTCCAAATTAATCTCACGCCTGGCTTGTAAGCTGGCGAGAGAAACTGGGACAAGTTTTTGGAATTGAAGTTTCAAAAAGTTGAACCATCCGCCGCGTGGTCGTAGCCGGGATCTGTCCGAGGACAGTTCTCCACAATCCTATGGCTGATTATAATGGGCCCCGTCAGAGGGAGACCTGAACGTGAATTTGCAACGAGGAGAATTGAGGGTATCACAAAATCCTATGGAATATTCACTATAACGTGGCAATGACGACAAGGATTATTGAGGGGGCGGCGGACCCGCCACATAAATTACAATATCATGATGAATGTAGGCAACATTTCTCGACAGGTTCGAAGTGGCAGTCTTTTCGAGTTCGGATGGTTTGGTTATTAATTGAAAGGACAAAAACGATGTCGATTTCAAACTCCTTTCCTTGGCTTTACAAGTTGTGTTTATGAACATTACATAGCAGGGAGGCAGAGGAATTGGAACCTGAGACTTCTTAGATGAGATAGGTTCGAACCTATAACTAAAATGTTCCAACCCTTGTAGGTTTAATTAATTTGAGTTGTTATCTATTGGAAGGTTTGAACTTGGGACATCTAAGCCTATATGACCAAGAGATTCCAAGCCCTTCTCAACGGAGTCAGGCACTGTTACAGACCTAGTTTTAAACAAGCACAACTAATTTCAACCCATTGTTAAATCGGAAGAAAGGGAACAAGCAAAAACAATTTGAAAAATGGAAAAGGAGGGAGTTAGGTATTGATTCAGTCGGCCCAGGTTGAGAGCTTGAGTAATCTCAAGAAAGGAGAGTCCAAGTACCTCAAATTACATGGTTTATCTTCTAGCTCTATACCCAGTATATTTCAATCACTCACATGATCTTCCATAGGTTGACAATGTAAGTTATATCATTCACATAATTCTTGTTAATTCTCCTAAGAGCTCCACAATTACTCCCTTTACTCTATTTCCTCCCATGGAAGATGTGTCTTTTGTGTGTAATCTTTGGGACTTGCATAAGCTACCTAAATCTATTGATAGTGGGTCTCATTCTTCTTCAATTTGTTAACCCACGACATATTGGTATTCAAACATTCAAATCAGAACCAGTGAATTATTCATTCTCAACTCCAGCACAAATTAGGACCCATACTAACAGTAACTTGAATTTGATTCCAGTTCAATCAATTAGCTAAGCATCCAATCTAATCAGGAAAATCGAACGCTGGAAAGTATCATTTTCTCGTAATTTTATTTTCCATTTAGAGGGATTAAATACATATACTACGCAAGACTAAATAAGGACCAAACCGACGTTTCACGATGAAAGCAAAGCCAATAGCCTCTCGTAGCCAAAGAGTATTCCTCTATCATAGAATCTGAAACAACAAGAAGCAGGTAAGTTACGAAATAAGCATGATTAAATAAGATACCTGACTCTATCTCCCCGCCTTCCATGCTTCACCATTTTGGTTTCCGACTCTGATCGAGTGATTTCAGAGTGTAAATCTGATAAGCCCATATCTAGGGTTCAAGAACAAAATTGAATACTGTTGGCCATGAATTTAATAGACTAAAATTTCTCAATCTCCTCTTTCTGCTTCGATCCGTAACGCCTTTTCGTGAGGAAAGAAATGATAACAATGATCCAATTACGGAATGTATTGCAGAGAAAAACACACCAATTTTTTGTCACAGGAACCAGAGTGCGATGCCCAGAAAATATTGAACTCTAACAATGGATCTCCTCAGTTAGAACTTACACCTTACAAGAGGTATCCAAATGGAATGGATCGGCTTGTAAATTTCATTACTTATATTTGGCGCCAAAAGATTGAGTTAAAGTTAATCAAAACTAAATCGAATTTGTTGTTTTTATTTTTTTTTAATACTTTTTTCGTCCTGTAATTTTTTTTTTAGTTTCCATTAGCATTTACCATAAACTTCAATTTAAATTTTGATTTTAATTTCAAAATGTTACATACCTTTCAATTTTGAGTTTGGTTCCATTTGATCCTTAACTCTCAAGGTTTAAACTTTAATTTTTCACTAAATAGTTTTTAGTATTAATGTCTATCAATTAATTTAAAAGAATTAATTAATTAGTTTTCACTAATTTTCTATTGCAATTAAAATAAATTTTAATTTTGCTTCGTAATTATTTTTCAATTAATTAACTGATAGTTAACATCAAAAACCAAAATGAGCATTAGCGTAAGAGTTATACTTTGGTTGCACCCATTTTCATGAATCTCACTTAATTACACACAAAAAAAAAGTAATTCTGTTGGGTAGCACTTTTAAAATAATAATTAAGTGTATAGCAACATTTTAAAAAAATTATAAATATAGCAAAATTTATAGTCTATCACCAATAGATTCCTACTAGTGATATGGTCTATTAGTGATAGGCCCCTACTAGGGATATTGTGATAGACCCTACTAATGATATGGTCTATCACTAATAGACTTCGAAAGAAGATTCTAAATTTTGCTATATATGCAAAAAATTTTGCATTGTGCTATATCTACAAATATTTTATAATTGCTCCTAAAAAAAATCAAAAATATTCTTTAAAAAAAGGAACAAAAGTTTGTCATATGGCAAACATTGATTGAATAACTAGGTTGGTTGCCAGAAAATAGGTGCAACTCGAAATGTATCCAAATGTTTTTTTTTTTTTTTTTTGTAGCAAAAATAAGTTAGAATAAAAAAGCCGCATCTATATTTATTAAAAATATATCAAAGTAACATATGAACTAATGAAACTCATTTTTAACTCATTCACAATTAGCTTCTTATAGCCACAAACTCATTAAAAAAGATAAATATTCTTAAGATCATAGTTTTCATAACTTATATCTCTATAGATACAATTCAAACTATCCAAATTTAGGTTTATTAAAAGCACAAAGTTAAACATTCTCTCTTAGTATCTGAAGCTAGGAGGAATTAAAATTCTACCAATCATGAAATATCCATAATTTGAAGAGATCACATCTAGCGAAGAGAAAAAGGTTTGAATTGTACGTACTAATAAATTACTAATTAAAACCTGACAGGAATTCAAGTAGAAAAAAAAAGATTTAAAATATAAGGGGCCGTTGTTTTTTGGGCATCCGAGATTTCCATAGAGTGGACATCTGAATTACCGTGTTTGTTTTGCGGTATTATAAGATGCCCTAACATCTGGAGATTCCCAGATATCGAAAATTTTTGGATGCCTTCCTGAAACATGAGTTTTCCAGATTCCCGAATTGTGAGCATCTCATTTTACATTTTTGTTCTTTCTTTTTATTTTATTTTACATATATATTAATCTTCATTTACATTATATAATTAAAATAAATACTATCAACATGATATTTTATGTTGTTGAAAAAAATTACATATGCAAATAATATAAATTGTATTAATTTTAAAAAAACAAATATATTATATAAGTTCAAATTATATCAAAATAATTATAAATTAATAAATAATCGTAAGAGTATTATTGGAACATTATGTAAATTTAAAACATTTCGGAGTAGAAATCTTACAAAACAAACACAATTATCAAAATATGTCAAGATATCTGCAAAAATATTCCTACAAAACAAACATTGTGATCTAAAGATTTTAGATATCTATAATTTTGTATATCTATAATTTCGGACATTTAAGATTTTGGTTATCTACATTCTACAAAACAAACCGCCTCTAATAAGTAAAATTTTGTGTTTCCCTAAAAAAAAAAAAAAAAAAAAACTAAAAATGAAAAGTGAAAAAAATTATAGAAACATGGGATGATCATCAGCAACTCAAAAGCCTATGTTGTTCCTCAAAATTCGGTTCCCATTATTTCCCCACAACCATTAAAACTACCATTTAAAAAAGAAAAAAACCGTCAAATCCTTTTCTCTTCCATTTATAACCATATTTTTGGGTTTGTATTTTTTGACAAGTCCAGCTCTGAGGAAAATTCATGCACAGGGGATATTGAATCTAAGGCCTCTTCCACTTCATGACGAGAAGAAGGGTGATAGAATTCGACCACGAGGATGGCGGGAAACTCGGCAGGATCGACGTCGTTAAACACGTCACCTCCTTCCGCCGCCACGTTCATCCACACTTGCGGCGGCCGGGATGTTATGTGGTTGGCTGCTTGATGCTTTTGGCCTTTTCAACCATTTCTTTGTTTGTTAAGTTCATGTTGCTTAATTCTTATGAAGAAATGAGGGTTATGATAGGGCAAAATGGGGGTCGTGCTGCTAATTTCATTGTCGTCCCTCACAAAACTATGTACCAATCAAATAATGCTTTGAATCAAGGACAGGATGATTCTGCTTCTCCTGTTAAAACCATCCCCCCAAAACTTGAGGTTAGAATATCCTACCACAACCTTTTAATAACTGCTACCTAATGTTTTTTTTGTAGTCTAAAATTTTCCTATTGGTTTATGGTAGTTAGATTTCAGAGATATGGAAGCAACCAGAAAGTGAAGACTATTACAAATGCATCAATGTAACAAAGAACCAATCATGTAAGTAGAGATATCCACAGGGTGAGGCTGGGTCGGAGATGGCTTCCCCGCTCCCCATTTCATTCTTCATCCCCACAAAATTTCCTACGGGATCGGAGATACCCCACAGTGAATTCACAGGGATTGAGTTCTACGTGGAGACTTTTTCCCTGTTTGGACAAGTTTTGATTAAATAGTCAAATTTCTCACTAAATTTTTTTATATGATTAGTTTCATAGGACAATTAAAGTATTCATATATATAATCTAGATTTAAATGTGCGATTCAAACATATTATACCTTTGTGTAACATCTTAACTATTAGTTATGGGTTAATAACAGGGAATGACGATGAAACAAAGGGCTACCTTCTTGCTCGAGCCAATGGCGGGTTGAATCAGATGAAAACTGGGGTCTCTTACATTTTCAACTCCCATTCAAAATGAATTAAGTTTTGATTAAAGTTGAATGGTTCATATGTTTGCTTATTAATTTGATCATAACTATGTGCAGATAAGTGACCTGGTTGCTATAGCAAAACTCATGAATGCAACTCTTGTTCTTCCTTCCTTGGATCACAAATCCTTTTGGACCGACCCGAGGTCATTATCGTTAAGCTTTATACAATTACATATAATCATGGGATTAGAAAAACTATTTGAGTTGTTTAATTATAAGAATGCCATTTCCACAGTGATTTTAAAGATATCTTCAACTGGCAAAACTTCATTGAAGTCTTGAGGGATGAAGTTCATGTATTAGAGTCTCTTCCCTCAAAACTTGCAAGTATCCAGCCCTTTGAAACTGCACCAGTTTCTTGGTCCAAGGTATTCACTGCACCTTCATTTGATTCATTCATTTTCTCTCAGTTTTAAAAATGTCCTTCTGAAGTGTAAGTATATGCAGCCTCGTTATTATAGAGTGCATATGGCGTCCTTGTTGAAGCAACACAAAGTCGTCCACTTAACCCACACAGATTCTCGATTAGCCAACAATGGTATCGCAGAACCGATACAGAAGCTACGATGCCGGGCTATGTATGAAGCTTTAAGGTTCAATACCAATATTGAACAGCTTGGAAACAAGCTAGCTGCTAGACTCAGAAGTAACGGCAAACCTTATTTAGCTCTACATTTAAGGTAAGATAAAAGACATAAGCTGGCTGCTTCCTACTTCTACATTCAAATCGATTGCAGAAACTTTAAGCTACCAAGACGGATTCTCCCAAAGTTCGATACATTCCTGATAGCAAATATATTTGATTGTAGATACGAAAAGGACATGCTGGCGTTCACAGGCTGCAGTCACAACCTAACTGAAGAGGAGGATGAAGAGCTAATGAGCCTAAGGTTTAAAGTAAGACACTGGAAGGTTAAAGACATAAATGGTACCCATCAAAGACTACTAGGGGAATGCCCCATGACACCAAGAGAGGTAGCTGTCTTTCTTGAGGCAATGGGATATCCTTCTGATACAAATATCTACATTGTTGCTGGCAACATTTACAGCGAAAGCGGGATTACACCGCTAAAAGATAAGTATCCTAATATATTCACACATTCATCTTTGGCAACTGAAGAGGAATTGCGGCCTATCAAACAATATCAGAACCAGTTGGCTGCTTTAGACTATGTTGTGGCAGTAGAGAGTGATGTCTTTGTTTACACCTATGATGGAAACATGGCTAAAGCTGTCCAAGGTCACAGGAGATTTGAAGGGTTTCGAAAAACCATCAGCCCTGACAGGTATAGAGATATAGATAGACAGATCAATACTCTGAAATTTTTTCCTAACAAAGTTAAAATATGGTAGGAAGACATAAATCCTAAATCAGAATCCTAAAATCCTAAATTAACTAAATCTTGTCAATTGAGCCAGTAATCCATTAGTAGTGGTTGATAGACAAACGTGTGAGTTCTTTCACGATGGGTACGGTAGGAGGTTTCAACTCCTGAAGGGAAATCCAAAATTAACTTGATTTTGTCAATTAAGTAATTACTCATTACTAGTAGTTAATAGTCAGATGTAAGTTTTTAAAGATGGTTTTCATCTCAATCTGACACTATCGTCTCGTTTCAGGACAAACTTTGTGAATTTGATAGACCAATTGGACAGTGGAGTGTTAAGCTGGGAAGGGTTTTCTTCTAAAGTTAATGAATTACATAAAGAGAGAACGGGGTTACCATATCCCAGACGTCCGGGGAAGTCTTCGAAACTGGAGGAGAACTTCTACGCTAATCCTTATCCTGGTTGCATCTGCCACAATTCTGATGGCGAGAAGCAAAGCTCAAAGAAGGGAAGCAAGTCATGAGGCTGAAAATCACATGGTCATACACAGAAAGGCCATGGTTTGGTACACGTACATTAGGGTCAGGAAAACCTCATGCTTCAGCAACTAAAAATTAATGCAGGGAACTTCAAGAAATTGAAGTGGCAGATGGTTCGATCCTGTAGTATAACAACTGGCAAATGAAAAGCCAGTCTTCGAGTAGATTAGTTCCTTCAAGGAAGATAGTTATACGGTCCCCCAAAAAAAGAAGATATTTACCTCGGAATCCACTTACATTGTAACTATTTGAGTCTGGATATGAAAGAAAATACTTGCAGTAACAAAAATTTGGTCTAAATTCCATCGGTGATTTCTTCTTTTTCTTGCTTCTATATGAATGTATAAAATAAATGTGATACAACGATCAACCCCATCAACTGTACCAATCTAGAAAGAGAATTGAAAAGGTGAGCACAAATAGAAAAAGCAGAAGGAAGGTTCTGCTGCTGCTATTCCGCTGAATTGCTTGGGTAAGTTCTTTATTACCAAGCTCGACGTTCTTCGTAGCTTCAACAGCCTAATTTGTAAGTTAAGAAAAGAAAGCAAATAGGAAGTTTAGTACTTATAAGAACCGAGAATAGTGCTCAACTTAATTTGATTACGAGAGACATTAAAAAGGAATTGCAATGACCGTTGAGAGTTGAGAGATAATGTGAAGAGAACGAACTGATTTAGAAATGCTGACCTGTTCATAAAGATGTTCAATTTGTTGTGCTTGCTGCAAAACGTGTGTAGACATAAGGTGATTTAGAGCAGACATCTCTACCATCTTAGTTTCTGTTTCTTGGACAGCATCAAGAAGACTAGTCAACTCAACCTACAAATTTGGAAGAGAACAGCCAAGTTCACAAATTTTACACATCAAGAAGAAAGCTGGATTCAACAAACAAATGATCCAACAGCTTTTCCAAAATCTTTTACACATCCCTTTAACCGTCGTAGTTTAAATTTCCTTTGCTGCAAATTGGAGACATCTTTTGCAATCCCACGATGGCCCCTTTTGTACCACTTTGGATTATTTCATTCAAAATTGTTTTTTTTATCAAAAAAAAAATGATAAACAAATGATAAAACTCTCATCAAAGTCTGTTTCACCTCCATATTTTGATTACCTGAAGTGCACGAGTTTCATCATCCAACAGTTGTTGTGCTCGGACAGGTTGATGCTCAAAATTACCAGGTTCCCTCAGCTCTGTATTATTATACTCAGAGGTATTGGCAGAACGTGGTTTATTTACTTGGTTCAGTTTTCTTCTTGGTACTGCTTTGCTTATGATATCTTGAAACCGAATGGCTCTTAGCTTATCAAATTGTGATGTTACCGAATGGAGTTTCTCACTCAAAATTAGAACCTGCAATCAAACGAAGGAAACTCCAAATTCAAGAATGGAACTACTTTCGGTGGGAGTGTGGGAAGGATATGCCCGAAAAAGAAAATAAAAATAAAATAAAAGGTACAAAATATAGTACCTCTAAAATACCGTATGCAAAATCTTCCACTAAAAGGATGACCCTACTATACATTCAGGAAAGATGAAAACTAACAACTTTTTTAAAGAGATGACAATCCAACCAACCGTGACAGCCTTGAACGAGGCCAGGACTTGGGAATTGAAAAGAAATATGGAGAATGCCAATGCTAAATATTTAATTCATAGAGCCTAAGCAGGTAGAGGAATGAGAGCGTAGAGAACGTAATGGGGTAAACAATTTCAAATTAATTTGAATTGTAGACAGGGCAAGAAAATTCAGACTCACTTCATCCTCAAGTAAGGGTAAGTAGTTTGGAGAAGTGTGCAAGCTAGCACAAGTAAAATAAACTAGTAAATAAGAACAGAAAGAAAAAACAACACTCACCACCCCATGTTTGTGTGCAATAGTATCAGCATTAGAATCATCAGTCCTAGGACCAAGCCATCCCTTTGAGTGTGCATCATCCTCGTTAATACTGTTTTTTAGGATATCAAGTTGTTCTTGGCATGCTTTGATGAAGGCAGTTACCTGCGTATAGTATAATTATAAGTTATAACATATATATTCTGCATTACTTTATGGAAATACATACAGACAATAAAATATTCAAAACAAAACTCAATAAAGTTCATATTAAGCTATTGACATCACATCACAATGTGCCAAGAATGAAAATTACTTTATTAGAAAAATACTAACCAATAAAGGACAAACGTGTGGATGGGAAGAAAAAATGGGAAGGAAAAACAGTCGAGCACTTCTACCTTCATGAAAATTGTACCAAATGAATTATGACTAAGCTTATCCACAAAACAAACTTCCTTCCACTTCTGTACTTTGATTTCCTTACACATTTGGGACATTTATACATCATCTTTCATGAATTCAAGCATGATTTTAGGCTAAGGTAAGCCCATCTAGCTCGGATATCAAAAAGGAGGAGTAAAAATCAAACAATCCCCTCATAGAAAGAAATCAAGCTTCTCATGAGAAAGCATTTTGTTCCTAAGGCTTTCCACAAATTGCAAGCTTCGAAGCCAGGCCCAAGACTAACTTGAGCGTCGGAATGTGTGTGGCTAAACACCACACCGGAGCTTAATCTCTCTTTTGTCTTGCAAACACTTGAACAAATCTCCCCCGTAAAACAAATTTACGGTTGATCCATTTTTTTACAATGCATTAACATTTGTTTTCTATGTTTAGAATCCATCAACAACTAGAACACAAATATAGATAGGAAAGAACTCTCATGTTATCACCATGTTTCCCAATATGATAAACATTTCGATTAAGAGTGTGACCATGGTTAAAATAAACTATCACTCTCACTTCAAGAAATTCTTCCCTTTAGACGCATGTTTTATCAAGCAATCTTATTATTTCCATATAGATTGGAAGAGTGGTATTCTCATATTGCACTTACTGATCTCCCAAGTAGGTGGATAGCTCACCTCGTGTTCAATATTGTCTCTCTCTTGATCCGTCGTGCGATACATATCTACATAGTCCTTTTGATGTTTCAACATAAACTCTTCAAGAGCACCAATGCTTTCAAGCTGATTCAAGACAAGTAATGGAGTCAAACATGATGGTTGCATGTACATATACATTTTCAGTTTCACAAGTGTTTGAGCAAAATTTTTTAACACATTTGGAAGTTGTAATTCATGAAACAAATGTTTGAAAGAAATAAGTTCAAGATAAGACTAAGTTTAAGATACAACTAAGTTCTCAAGAGAAAGAAAAAAGAAATACCAAAACACTTCAATATTGATATTTCTACCGTTTTCAGGGCAGCTTTGATGAAAGCGGACCTTTGCCGCGGTTTCTGAATGATGAAAGATGCCATAATAACCGCCAACTTGGACTGAAAAAACATTGTACTAACATAAGGATGTTTCAAGAGAAACACTAAAACATTCATAATTGATAACAAGAATTTCTTGTTGTGGCAGCACAGAAACTACACTCATAGTTACTGTTGGTAACAATCATCTTGAAGTACACAGAAAATTATAACAAGACAAAACAATTTAATCCACGCATCTCATGCTAAACAAGTTAAAATCTTTCACCAAAATATATAGTTAAAATTTCACATCAACAAGCAAGTATATATACTTTAAGGAAAGCATACAAACCTCATCATATCCTAACGAAATAGCACAGTGCCGCACAACATCTTTAAAATCCTCGGTCCTATCCCTGAACTTCGCCATTCCCTTCTCAAGGAAGCTGAAAACGTTTTAATAAGTTAAAGAAACAATAAATGGCTTGAATGAACTATGGAATGCAAAAATTTGTGAGAACTGTCACCTCAATTAGGTATGAAGCAGCAATAGAAATATGGTTATTTAACTGAACAGCCCTTATTTTTCAATACAGCTATTATAACAAAAATGTGGAAAACATAACAACTATAACTTCTACAACTTACCCAAATCAGCAGAAGCAACTTATTACAAACAATTTCTAAGTCAAACTATCAAGTCCTAAGATAAACATCTTTTGAGGTCCTACACTAGAATGTCAAACGCTTCTTCCTTCAAAACTATCGCCCGATCCTTCATCTAAAAGCATTTTAGAAAAACAAAGATGAGTAAAAAATACTCAATAAGCAATTTCCATATCAAGCTTTGAAATTCATTTCTTTCAAAACTTTTGAAAATCAAAATACAAATCATTCCAGAACTTTCAGTCAAAACTTTGATACAAAACAGTACTCTCGAGACCAAAATCTTTCAATCAAATAAACTTTCAAAACTAAACGTTTCAAGCCGAAACTTCCAAATAGATCCTCAACAAAATCAAAACGCCCGAATAAATTTTCAGAACCTTTAGCAAAACAAACCTTTCATACTTTTCAAAAAAACACACTAATCTTTCAATACTTTCAATCAGTCAATACTTAATAAAATACAGCTTTTAGTCATTCAAAACTTTCAAATACAAAATAGGAAAGATGCGTAGTTGAAGTAGCCCAACAGAAATGGTTATCCGTCGGTTCCAGCAAAAATGTCGATTAACAATCGACCAAAGCAGCAAAAAAAAGTTGATTAACAACGGACCAGAACAACAAAAATGTCGATTAATAACCGACCAGAACAACAGAAATGTCGATTAATAACCAACCTGAACAACAGAATACCATACAATCCCCAAAACACAAAACTAGCATATTCAGATAGCACTATCGAATAATTCAAAAACATTTGAAACGAAACATGTAGTTTCAAATAAAAATTTCAGCAGCATAACTCATCAGGTTAAACCATTCAAACCTTTCAAAAGTTTTCAGAGTAAGCAATACTAAAACAGAAACACTAATTCAAAATCAGTCAAAACACTTCCAACTATCATTCAAAACATTCATATACTTTTATTGACAAAATCAACTAAAAATATACAAAATACTTTCAGTCGATTCTCAAATCACATAACATAAAACATGTTTTCTAGTAGGAAAACATTTAAAACATCCAAAACAAATTCAATTGATTTCAAATGGTACAAAACACACCTTCAACCATTTATCAAATCACAACAATCAAAACATATCTTTATCAAAAATTCACATTGTGGAAGGGATGTAGAAACTACATACCTCAATCGACAATATCCTATAATTCTCAATCTGAAAATCCACTTCCTTGAACAAACCTCAACCTTTAGAAAGCCTAAACAATAAACATCATGTTTAAGTGTCAGAACTTAGTTTGAAAACCTTAATTGACACCAAGAGATTTTCCAATAGAAATATTCTTTACCAACATCCACCATAAACCTTAATTAACCACTCCGCATTAGTCCAAAACTACAACCAACAAACTTTCACAAGTGAAAGACTGATCTAAGACAAATTAATCGAGTCCAAGCTAGTCCGAAAAGTGTTCAAACTTGCTGAACCTAAATCAAAGACTGAAAATTTTACCCTAACATAACAACAAACGAATTCTAAGAGAAATTAAAGCAATAATCCTTACCGAAACTTACCGAAAACGCTCCAATCCTTGCTGATGGGTGTTCGACAGCATTCCAAACTTGCAGATCTGAACCTTAAACGTTATGGGTAAACTGATTCGAAGCCAACGAAGGGTGGGTGACAGTCGAAAGCTTAACCCCAAGTCAAAAATACTGCTGCAAGATACACCCAGTCGTCGAAAACGTGATACACAACTTGTTGTTCACGCTGGAGTCTCGAACGAGGAGAAACGATGCTTCGAAACTTGTTCGAAGTGGGTGTTCACGCCGTAGGCTATAGATCCGTCGTCGATCATGGAGTAAAGAAACGTGCAAGAACACGTCAGTCATGCGCGAGGTTGATCGTCGGAGATCGTGGCCGGCGCTGCTGCTCGTGGGTGAGGTCGCCGGCGAAGAGATCTTTAGGGGGTTGCCGGCTAAAAGCGGAGGAAAAAGATGATGATGGAGGTAGTTTTCTTCTTTTCTTTTTCTTTGTTTTTTTTAGTATTATTATTTTGTTTTTTAGTATTATTATTTTGTCCATTAACGACGTCGTAAATAGAGCACCTTTATTTTCCAATAAATTTTCTTTATTTCTCCAACTAAAATCTTGGGAAATCGACAAAAATAGGATAATTTGGCAGATAATTTGATTATGTTTCTAAAAACTGTACAAAAATGTGCAAATTTTAAAAACAATATTTTATGTTTTTATTTTATTCAAATTTTGAATTTTAAATTTTAAAATATAGAATTTTATTAAATAAAAATAAAAAACATTTAGAAATATTATAACTTCAATTCAATTTTTTAAATTTAAAATGTATATTATGAAATATATTATAATTTATATAATGTTACAAAATAATAATTAGACAAATTTTTCAACATAAAACATGTCCATAAATAAATTAACAATACTTTAATATTAATTAATACTTAGTGAGTAACTATAATTAGTTTTATAATTTATAAATATAATATCAAACATATTTTAAGCAATTATTTAAATTACAGTTCAGTTTTTGAATATGCTACCAAATACATATCTAAAAACATCCAAATACAACATTGTTTTCATTGAATCCTTTTTTTCAAATATATGTTCTTAGATTCTCTACCAAACAAGCTCTACAAATCTAATCTATAAAATATTTAGGTATTTCAAATTCATCTAAAAAAATCCAAAGATTTTTTTTAATCACCCAAAATTATGAATTTGAGGCTTTACCAAAAAAAAAAATTATGAATTTGAGGCTTAATTTAAAATATCTAATAAACAAAATTCAATAACTTGAGTCTTTGCTTGCAACCATTTTGTTTTTTTATTTCTGGTTTTTGAAAAGTTAGACTAGTTTCTCACATTTTCTTATTTGCATCTTTCTTAAGTGCAATGGTTGAATTCTTAGCCAAATTCCAAAAACAAAAACAAGTTAGTTTTCAAAATTTAACTAGATTTTTTAAAATATGGGTAAAAAGTACATAACAAATCAAGAAATGTAGAGGTGGTAAGAGTGTTAGTAGACTTAATTTTCAAAACTAAACACTAAAAGCCAAATAGTTACCAAACAGAATCTTAAAATGTTAAATTTAATCCATTTTAAATTTAATTTACCCAAATTAGATTTCAACAACTCAAATCTTTGAAAGAAATAAGTTTAAGATACAACTAAGTTTAAGATGCAACTAAGTTTAACACTTCAATATTAATAGTTCTACCGTTTTCATGGAATAATTGCATAAAAAACTTATTTTAAAGGCTGAAAATGATAAATGACTTAATTTTTTAGAAAAATGTCAAATAACCCTTTGATGATGTCATGACTATGTGAAGTTATAATATTGCCCTTCTTGATATTTTTTTTCTTTTTTCTCTTCTTTCTCCAGATGAAGTTACAATTTTTTTTCATTTTTTTTCTTCATCGTCCTCTGTCTCTTCTTATTCTCCGTCTTCTTCTTCTACAACTTCTCTTGCGGCTTCTTCTTCTCCGACACGACGAGTCCACACAAGTAGCTCCGACGCAATGAACTTTGGTGAGCAGAAGAGAGATGAGAGTGATTGTGAGTGAAGAAAGGAAGAGAGAGCAAGAGCGAGTTCATTTTGATAATTTCATCTTGATAAATGACTCCGACATGATAAGTTATCATGAGCTTTTCCACATGCGCGAGTTCATTTTGATAATTTCGTCTGAACTTGACGTTAGCAAAAGGTCATTTGACATTTTTTTAAAAAATTTGGGTCATTTGGCATTTTCGGCCAATTTTTAGGTTATCCATACAAATTTCTTCGTTTTCATGGCGACTTTGATGAAAGGTGACATTTTGTGGAGGTTTCTAAGTGATGAAAAATGCCATAATAGCTGCCAACTTGAACTGAAAGATCGTTGTACTTAACATCACGATGTTTCAAGAGAAACACTAAAACATTCGTAATTGATAACAATAATTTCTTGTTGTGGCAGCACATATACTACTCTCAATTGTAATCCACGTATCTCATGCTAAATAAGCTAAAATCCGTCACAAAAATATTGATTGAGCCTTTTGATGTCACCTACAAAAGACCAATCAAATAAAATTTATAATGTATGTATGTGTGTAATTTTTGATACAAGGATGGATTTTAAATCTTGGATGTATTTTAGTTTAAAATGATCTTTTACTAAACAATTAAAATTTTTTAAAAAAATCTCTAAAAAAAATTACTTGAAAAAATGTCGTTTCTTTAAGAGATGGTTACTTTACCACTCCAATATTTTCTTAATGATTCTTGAATTTATATATATTATATATAAGTTCAAAAACTTGCAATATTAAAAAAAATAACTCTCAAGTTAACCTATATTAAAAAAAATAACTCTCAAGTTAACCTATATATAAAAAAAAAACATTATAAAATATGGAAAAAGAAGTTATCAAAGTTTAAAAAAAACCCTAAAATAAAAAAATAAAAAAAGTATAGGAGATGAAAAAATTCAAAACAAAAAATAGATTTCTTAAAATAAGATTTTTTTAAAAAAAGGTACAACAATCTAATTGAATAAAAAAACAAAAAAAGAGAGTTGTTTTTAAATATTAAAAAATAAATTATACTATTTATAAATATAGAAAAATTTTAATGTCTATCTAGGTGATAGAATTCTACCGCGAACAGACAGTTAAATTTTATTAATTTCATCCCTTTTTATAATAATTTTTCAAAAAAAAAATCTAAAATAAAAAATTATAAAAGACTCTCAATTTTATTTGGGGATGTAGTTCCGTCTTGTCAACAAACGGAAATGTAATTTTACCATTTTTTTTACAAATATATTTTAAATTAGTCTAAAATGGCACTTAATCCCAATTTTGTGAATGCGAAGATAGAAGGTGAATTGAAACCCTATTTCTCTAATTATGGAGTGGTCGAACCGAAGTCAGATCTGGATTATAATTGAAATTGAGTCGAACCGGGTTCGGTTCCTTTCACCTCTACTACACATCTCTATATTATGCGAGACATTTGATAAATTTGATTTAGGATATATATTGGAAATGATGGTAGAATTAGTGAATAAATTTAGGACCCGCTTGCATTAATTTAAAAAATTAATATTTTTTAAAAGTTTATTTTTATTTAAACATTTTTTATAAAAATTCTTTAAAATGAAGGCACTGACTTCTAAAATCTATTTTAAGTAGTTGACAAATACTTGTATTTCTTTCAAAATAATTTAACTTTTAAATTAAATATTTGGAATATATTTCAAACGCACTCTTAATTACAAATAATTACATAAAAGTAATTTTCATATAATCGTTCTTATGTTTGATTTGAAGTGATTTTCATAAAATTAAAAATAATTTTAAATTATTAATACTTAGTTTAAAAATGATTTTAGGATCACCAAATTGTGGATTATATTTGAGATATTATTTAACTATTTGTGCTGATAAAATTATCTATATAACAAAATGTATTTAATTGTACTATAATCAATATCATTACAATAAACCATAAGTGTCTATTTCCATTTGTTTTAATTATTTGTATTTGCACCAAAGTAAGAAAAATGTCAATATCAAGATAAGTATTATTATTTTTTTTTTTTTATAAATCTCCAACCTCATAGAAAAGATTACATGCTAATTTTTTGTTGAGCTATTATTATAAAAACTTACATTATATTTTATGTATTAAAACACTAACATGATATAAAAAGTTTTGCAATTTTCTCTCGTTTTTCATACGCCTCTTTCATCTCTTTTCCATAGAAATTTTTTCACTTTCTTTAGTAACGCTCAACTCATTTTACTCATTACTAGAAGGGGATAAATCTTTATCTATAATCAAAATCAAAGTTCTCTCCCATAAACCAAAATCCAAATAACCAAATTAAAAGTTTATACAAGAGATGGTTGAAGAGCATGAAATTAACCTATATTTTAAGTAGACACATCAAAAGTAGTAAAAAAAAAAAGGATCAATTTTTAGAAACTTGCAAAATCTAAAAGGAGAGTTTGAATATCAATATCCATCCCTAAAAGGTAATGTTCCTTATCCAGTTCTTGAATGACCCAAAATGAAGTGAAAACAGGTAGAGATGTCTACGGGTCGGGGCAGGGACGACTTATCCACTCTCCATTCCCTGTCCCCACCAAATTTTCCACTCCCCGTGGGGAATTCGCAGGGATCGGGTTCTCCGTGGGGATTTTTTCCATTTAATTTTTTTTAAAAAAATTCAATTAACATAAATTATAAATAATTGGTTAATTTTTATATGATTAATTCTACCTGAACAATTAGAATTTAAAAATAAATTACTCAAAAATTTTAAGTTGAAGGAAATAATTATCTATCAAATTATTTATATATAATCTAAATTTATTAAAATTCAAACATGTCATTTTTTTACACTAATCCAAACATATTCATTATTTTAACCATTGAAAAATTAAATATAATATTTATAAAATAAAATAAATAACATAACATTAAATTACTATAATAAATATAAGAAAAAAAAACCTAACGAGCTGGAGACGGACAACGAGGCGGGACAGGAGTAAGGGGTGGAGAATGCATTTCTCGTCCTCGTCCTCGTCCCCATTTAGTTTTCGATGAATATTTTTCTTCCACTCTCGTTCTCATTCCGGTAAATTATGAGAAAACCAACCCAAATTTTAAAACTAAATAGTTACCAAACAAACCTAGATTTTCAACTAAATTTTTCTTCAACATCCCTACTTTTCTTGCGTGGAGAGGAGTTTCTCATGCTTCTGAAGAGGCAGAACAAAGTCACTTAAGGGGAAGTTTATAGGGCTTATCTATGCAACACAAATGCCTTCGATTCTGATGAAATATATTGTTCTTCATTAATTAAGGCCTTTGTTGGGTTAAACGTAACAATAGCCTCTCATATATGTGTGTATATATATATAACTAGCATAACCTGCCATCAGACGGTTGGCTTCCATCAATTTAAACTACAAATACCACAAATATCAATCTTTGAGAGTATGTTGGTTCATCTTCAACATAAGACGAAATCAAACCAAAAAAAAAAAAAAAACATACACTAATTTCTCCAAAAAAACAAATTAAAAAAACACAACCAAATCCCAAACACAATTTTCAACTTTTTGGATATAACTGAATAACAATCTCCAAAAACCTTCATCCTCTACCTTCAACATCTTTGAATCCTTCCTCTACTATACTAACCTTCTCGTATTGAAAATCCACAGATTGGGGCTCAGCTCCAAAGATGGCATTTCTATTCCCTGCAATTGCCCACATGAACAGTACCAAAAACGCCATTAACGCACCACATCCAGTTGCAAAGATCAGCCCAGCCAAAATGGTTAAAGGGTTAGAATGATCCTGTTTATCAGAACGCCGCCGTGGATCCACCGGCAAAGAATGCATCCATTTAGGGACATTTCTAAGGCCAAACCTCCACGAAAACACTCTGCTCCACTCACTTGATTTGCTATTCCACGAGCTTAATCCCACAAATACTTCCCTCCCACCGCATTTAATCGGAAGATCAATTGGGTATGCTAATAACGGATTGTAAGGCCTAGAATCCCCAAATTTACTCAACCTGATTTCCACCATTTTCGAATCGTAATCGACCCACGATGTAAATTTTCCCTCATTGTTAGGCAGGAGAATCCCCTTCTCTGTTTTCACATACCCACTACTCACATTGGCAGAAATAAACTCGATACTGTGAAGCCATTTCTCCGGGGAAACCTCGTCGGGGAAAACCCCTTGGGGAAAGAGTGAAAGAACGAGTCCATCGCCGTTGTCCGGTGAGACAGAGAAAGTGAAATGGGTATAAAACGAAGTGGAGTCGTGAAGCTTTAGGGGTTTATTGTGCAAAAGAAGGCCAAAGCTGGAAGCAACGGGGCGGGTTAATTTGACGAAAGAAGCGCCGCCGCGTGGGTGAGCATCGCTGTAGACGAAAGCGGCGTCTCCGATGAGGGAAATTTGTGGATCGAAATTGGGTTGTTTTGGGAGGGTTAAAGAGGAAATGGGGTGGAGAAATAGGAAGAGGAAAATGGAGAAAAGGATTTGAGAAGACAAATTAACCATTATTGCCAAGAAGCTGAGTGGTGGAGCAGATCTGTGTTGTTCCACCGAAACAACAACATTCACGGGATACAGAAACTGGCGTCTTTTTTTTTTTTTTGGTTATTTTCTTTCTTTTTTCTATTTTGTCGTCTGTTTTTCTATGATTCCTCTCGGTTTTCTAGGACGGTGTTTGCTAATTTAGGCGATTTTACCTCGTCTCATCTTTGACCGTCTGTCGTCTTAACTTAAAAGCTTAATACAATTCTACAGAGAAAGTAACCCTTAACGACGTCGTACTATGATTAAACTTTTTTCTCTTTTGTTAAATTACTATTTTAGTCATTTGATTTTAATTCCATCAAGTTTTCATTCTGATTCTAATTCAAACTTTTTTAAGTCATTTCTGTAGTTAAATAGAATGGATAGTTTGTCAAACTGAGCTTAATTAACTAGCGTATAGAAAAAACACTTAGGGATATATTTATATTTGTGCATCTTACTATATTGTCTAATTTTAATCTCTTCTTTTTAAAAATATCTTAATTATTTTGTGTACGTAACGAAAGTGAGATGCATAAAAATTGGTTTGAGATGCACTCAAATATTACTCGAAATATAGTATGTGTTAGTAATTATTTAGATCCTGATTTGAATTTTTTTGAAAAAGTATTTACAAATTAAATAGACCAACAATGGAAATTGTTCTAGTGATGGTAGGGATAATGTACTAGAGCTACCAATTTCTAGTAATGGTAGTGAAGTTTTGGGAAAGTTTAACAAAATTATAAAACCGTCAAAAATCAGTAAATCACATTGGATGAAATCAAAAATAAAAATTGAAGGGTTAAAATAGTAATTTAATTTGTTTTTAAAAATAATGCTCAACCTGAACCAAAGGCATGGATTTTATTTTTATATATTATATATTTGGCTGAGTTGGCGATTCCTAAAATCTAGACCAAACGATAATTATGTACCATAAAATTGTATTAGGGTCTAAACAAATCACATTATGTTCCTTAATTTTCTCAAAGAAAACCCCCAATTGCTGTCTTCTTCTTATCCACAAATGACAAGAAATAAATCTTGAGGAATTAATTTCTGTTTTCTTTTAATAGAAAAAGTGTTCAAAATTGGTCAGGTTACAATTTTGATATATACGATCAATTTAGAATCTTATATTTAAATTTATCTAAATTATAATTGTTTGTAATAATTGATATAATCTTCTCCCTCCGAGGTGGAAGGTTTAATCTTCTATCTCTACGATTGTTGTGATAAAAAAAAAAATTAAAGACATTTAATTTGCATAAATTCAAACTTTATTTATTATGCATAATTAACTATCAAAACAACTAATTATGAATAATAAAAAAAATACTAGATATGAGTATATTTGAAATATTTGATTGAATATTGAACAACAAGATTACTTCTTCTTTTTTTTTTTTAAAAATTAATGGAAACACTATAACTACTTTGAAATCATGTTTAGTAACTAAAATTGCTCACGATATTCAATTATTATGTTATATCTTTTGTTTAGCAAAAGCATATATGTCACTAAATCATTTTTAGTTATTAGCTTTGAAATATATAATTTACATATTTCGTATACAAATACAAACAAAGAGAATTGGTATTAAGCATAGACCCAACAAATCATTTTTAATTATAGTTTTGAAATTTATAATTAGGTTGAACTATTATTATTTTGGTTCCTGTGTTTTTATGTTTATTCAATTTTAGTCTATGTAGTTTTAATTGTCATTTTAAAAAAAATTATATTTAGTCTCTCAAAATTATTTTTTACCAAAATTGATTAAACAATAATAATAATTTTCATATGAGGAAACAGTGAATGTATTTTTGAAAAGCTAGATTAAAAATGCTAATAAATAACATAATTTTTTTAAAAAAATTCAACCATAAACTAGCAATGGGGTGAAATTTAAGATTTATTAATATAGGGACCGGACAACTGAAAGTATGGGAACCAAAATTAAACTAACTTCAAAATATAGGAACTAAAATGGTATTTTAACCTTTACATATATTATATACAAACACAGATAATTGGCATGGGCTACAATTCACACTAATTTGTATAGGTGAATATTATAACTAACCAACTTGAATCGAGTGACAAAATTGAACCGAACCGAAACAAAAATTCGACTTTTATTGAAGTTTCAGTTTAGTTCGATTTTAAATTACAATGAAATTCAAATTTCTGGTTCGGTTCGATTTTGGATTTGAAAATCGAATTTAAAACCGAATAAAACCGTTTATATGTATAAATTATTATAAATGGAAAAAATATCAAACTATTTACAAATATAGAAAAATTTTAACATTGCGATAGACTTCTATCGCTTAATTTTTTTGGTTCATTTTTCTATATTTAAAAGGGAAATTATTATAAACAGAAAAAATATCAAACTATTTACAAATATCGAAAAATTTCACTGGATAGACCACGATAGAATTCTATCGCCAATAGACAGTAAATTTTTTTATATTTGTAAGTAATTTGACTCATTTTTCTATATTTAAAAATATCTCATTTATTTATTTATTTAAAAAATGTTATTAATATATGTGTGTAGATTATTTTTTAACAATATATAACTAAAAATTGAATCAAATCGAACATTTACGGTTCGGTTCAGTTTGGACCAACCAAGTGGTTCGGTTTGATTTGGTAGCCAAAATGAATGGAACTGAACCATTACCGGTCCTAGTTCGAATAGCCAATAAAAAAGAAAAAGTAGTATATTTGAACCTCTAACCTCGTAATTAAAATTAAAAATACATGTTTTCGAGTGCCTATAAACATATTCTAGAGCACTTAAAAAAGTAAACAGGGCTTAAATAAAACTTATTTGAACTAAATAATTACCGAATATTAATTATATTTGTAAAGGATTTATACAAGTGGCCCTAAATAAAGGGGTTGAGCTGAAGTTTAAGTTGAAAGATAACACGGTCCAAGCCCAATGTACCCAAAAATCCATTCGACAACACATTTTCGTTTATGTTGCACTCTTTTACCTTTAGGGTAGTTCGGTTGGAGGATTTTTTGGAATGAAAATTGACTCAAACATCTAAAACTCATGTTTATCACACAATTTCAAACATTTTATCTGAGAATAGAGCTTATTTTTAGGTATCTTCGGGTGCGTTTGGATTGACTTCTTAAGTGTTTAGATAAGTATTTATAAATGAAAAAAATATTTGTAAACACTTAGAAAGTTAATCCCAATATGTTCTTCATTTCCCACCGACAATAATTTCTTTTCTCATCCAAAAATGTGAATTTTCTCTTCTTTTTTTTTCTTTTGTTGTTTTTTATTTTATATATAATTTCATTTTGAATATAATTAATTTAACAAAATCAATATAATTATTTATTTTAATAAATTAATAATAGTCTATTAAAATATCTACTTAATTTATTTTTACAAATAAAAATTTATTAAATGAACGTAATTACTTATTTACATCACTCATTAATTAATTAAATAATAATATTTTAAATATATTTAATTAGTAAACTAGGATTAGTTAAATTTGGTTAGTACAAATATTCATCTTTCAATCATAATAATTGGTTATTTATTGTTTTTTTATAATCAAATAATTATTTATTAAAATTAATTTTAATGTGATCCTATATTATGAACATATGATCATTATTGATTATTTATAATCAGTTAATTATTTATTGTGATTAATTTTCATTACTTCATTCATTATTAACCTAACATGTTTTTATTTCATTTTTTTCACTTTTTATATACTATATTTTATTATATTATTTAATTAAAGTTAAAATTATTAATCTTTAACTTAATTAATTAAAAATGATTAAGTATTAGATTGTAATTAATATATAAGACATTAATTAAATATATTAATTAGTTAATATTAATTATAAATTACTCAAATTTCAAATGTTTATAATTAAAATTATTATTGATTCTTAATTAACTAATTAATCTATTAAAATTGTATAAGATATTGTCATGCTTAATTTCATAAATTAAATACAAACATAAATTTTTATAGAATTTTTATAGAATTTTCCATGCACAACCAAACGTAGTCATCTTTGATTCTTAAACATCGTATTCTCAGACATCCTATTCCCAGGCCACCATAAAACCTTAGACCGAACGACCCCTTTAAATCTATGGGAGGAAATAATAGAAAACTGATTATACCTCAACTAAATACAGTACACACACTATATACAGTAATAATATTAAAACTCAAAAGTAAGTTAGATGGTACAATGCTTGTAAATTGAAATAATTAAGAACTCATAAAAACCTCAAAAGCTTGTGGATATTCAAAAGGTAGTCGAGACATGTTTCTGATAAGCGTTGTCATAAAGACAATTACTCGTTTTACACAGGTTGTAGGCAGACTACGGTGATCGTCTCAGTAGGATACAACAACTAATTCATGTAGAATTGCGACCTTGAACTACTCGGATATGATAGAACTTCTGAATATTTGCTCTTAACTCAACTCAAGATTAAAAGAAAGAAAGCAAGAAATGAGAGAATTCTTCAATTTAAAATGGGATACTACAAATGAATAAATAAGTTGTTATTTATAGGCTAGTAATTTAGTGACTTTCCAAACTACAAAAATTGAAACATCTATCAATTCTAGCTCAGTTGAGTTGTTAGTTGACCAAAATCAAATACAACTCATTCAAATTGAAGAAACTATAAATTTAACTCATACATGTTGAATTTGTACATGAAACATCATAAAATTTGATGGTTTCAATCCAATTTTAAATTTCTAGCCATGAATTTAATCTACACAATTAAATTCATTTTTTTAATATTTTAATATTCAATGATATTTTACTTTCTTCCACTACAGTATAAATATCCAACAAAACATAATTTTATTTGCAAGCAAACGTTAACCATCATGAACCTTAAGCTCTTAAAAAATATATGTTTTTTTAATTCATGAACTTAAAACATTCATTTATTTTTTTTTACCATTTATCATTTTGATATGTTTTAAAGAGAGATTTTGATTTTGGAATTTTGTGAGATTATATGTTTTAACTTAAATTTTTTATTTTTATGTTAGTTGCTGAGAAAATTGGTGTGAGAATTGAAAAAAAAAAAAGTAAAATTAGAATATCTATACGAAACAAACAAGGGTATCTATATAATTTGTTTAAAATTGGTTCTTTTCAAACTCAAGAAAACTTCAAACAAATTGATCATCATACTAACAATAGGAGTATTTTTCAACATTTTTTTATTTACATTTTAGAGTTATTTTTGCAATAAAGTATTAAACAGTTTATTTTCATATACTATCGGTAAGGGTATTTTTGAACTTTTTTTTAGTTTAAAGATATTTTTGAAACAAGACTTAACGGTTTTCATCTAAAACTAACCGTAATTATATTTTTTAATTTTTTTTAAAAAATATATTTTTAAAACTTTTGAAATTTTAGAAATAATTTTTATATAAATTACTGAGTTTAAGGGCATATTTTATAATTTATCCTCAAGAAAGGGGTAAATACAATATGTTTGTCCTTATTTATTTATTTATTATTATTGTTTTGAAACTGTCTGTTTCTCCTTCTTTTTGAAGAGTTAAAAAGTAATGTCACATTTAGTGGGATTTGAATTAAGTTTAGGGATAAATGAAAATTGGATTTGAGATTTCATAGATAGAAGAGAAATAATATAATATTTTGACTTCGTTTCATTTTAGCCTTAACATTTTTAACATGTTCACTCTTTAAATTTTTAACTTTGTTAATTTATTTTAAAGTATTCATTTTGGTACAACTTAAGTATAATGATTAAATTAGATTCCTTTTTTTATTTTACTTCATTTTTAAAAATTAAAATAGACATTTTATAAAAGTATATGAATTAAAAAACAAACTAAGTTGAAAGTAAAAAAAATTAAAATGAACATTTTAAAAAATACATTAACTAAAATAAATTAAAATAGACATCACGAGCATATTTTAACTCGAAATTTATACTATCAACTTTGAAGTAACTAGTAAGAGGTTTCATTCTTCCCATCCTCAACATATTTTAAAATAAATAATAAAAAAAAATTATTTATATAAAATAGTAAAATTTTTAAATAATTGTAATAGACGCTAATAGAAGTCATAGAAACGATAGAAGTATATCACTAATAGATGCTTATAGAAGTCTATCAACGTCTATCAATATATTTTTTTTTTAATATTTTCTATAAACAATTTTACATTTTTTTTATTGTGAAATTTTTTGGTATTTAAACCTAATTTTTTATGAGAAAGAATAATAATTAGATAGAGATAGCTAGAGGCATTAATGGGGTTTAAAAGTCATTGTCTTCTCACATGATGCTTCTGATTTCTTTGCTTAGCTCGAGGCTTTAAAGTGGGAAAGCAAGCAAGCAAAAAAAAAAAAAAAAAAAAAAAAAAAAAAAAAAAAAAAAAAAAAAAGTCCAAAATTTTCAATACAAACAAACAAAAAACAAGGTCCCCTTTTAAAATATTTAATAATCAATCAATCAATCTCATCTCTTTATAATTTCCAACTGCCTTGGATTCGTCTAAAATTTTAACTCCTTGAAACTTGAAAGCATGTGCCTTTTCTATCTTCCTCCTTCAAAATTCAACCAACTAAACCATCCCTTTATTTGTGATCTCTTTGACCATCCATTAAAAAAATTAAATTAAAGTACTTTCAGAAAGAAAAAGAAAATTACATTAAAGTAAGAAATTTTCAACTTTCCACTTTAAAAAAATTATCCTCACAATCACAGCAATAAAACAATTTTGCTAAAATTTCATCTCACCACTTTTAGGGAGAAAAAAAAGGGCTACAAGCCTACAACGAAAAGAATAACAAACATGTAATTGTAAGGCAAAAACAATCATTAATCAATCACTCAAATAACCTCTAGTTTGGTAACTATTTCGTTTTTTTGTTTTTGAAAACTAAACCTATTTTCTTTCCATTTTTTACAATGATTTGCATCTTTCTTAAGTAAAATTGTTGAATTCTTATCTAAATTTCAAAACAAAAACAAGTTTTTAAAAGCTATTTTTTTTTAGTTTTCAAAATTTGACATGATTTTTTAAATCATTAGTAGAAAGTAGATAAAGGAAAAAATTTGGAGGTGGAAGTAGTATCTATAGGCTAAATTTTCAAAAACAAAAACCAGAAATTAAATGGTTACCAAACGGAGCCTTAGTTTTTGGTTTTTAGTTTTCGAAAATTAGAATGTAAAGACCCATTCGGCTATTCCACCTTTAAATTTCTTGTTCTGTTATCTACTTTCTACAGATATTTTCAAAAATCAAACCAAAATTTGAAAATTAAAAGTAATAGTTTTTAAAAATTATTATTATTTTTTTAAAATTTTGGCTACAAATTCAACTATTTTACTGTAAAAAGATAAAAATATTGTAAAAAAATTAGAGAAAATAGACTTAATTTTGAGAAATCCTGTAATTACCAAAATCGGTCTTAATTAACATAATTTTAAAATTTTAACAGCTAGGTATAGGTATATAGCTATAGCTATAGCCCATCATCGAGTAGGTATTAGCCCCCTCCGCATATCTTTAATGATCGGTTAATGATTGTTAAACAAGAATATGCTGATGCAATTTTCAATTAAATTAAAAAATTAGTCTCTCCCAATTTCAAATTATTCCTCTTCTACAATAAAACCTCCATTTCAGATCTCTGTAAACTGCAACTCAACGACACAAGAATTTTAAAGATCCAATTTCAACAAAATATTTCTCTCATAATTAATCAAGATTAAAATAATTAATGCAAGCGACTTACCGAGAATCGGTTGTGTGAATGGATCTCCGACACGGCGGCGACGGCGTGAAAAAAAACAAAAATTACACTGCAGGAGGAATCCAAAGAGATGGCATGATCCAAATTCCATAGCAGAGGGTAAAAAATTAGAAAAGGTAAAAAGGTAAAAAATGCTACGAAGTGGGATCAATGCGATCCCTTTGGATGCTTCCTGAAGTTGCAGTAAATTCCAGCCATATTTATGAACAAAAAAAAAAAAAAAAAAAAAAAAAAAAAAAAAAAAAAAAAAAAAAAAAAGAAAACTCTCTCTAACTCTCTGAGAGGAATATGGTAATGAGAGAGGGAAATATGACAATGGATATATATATATATATATATGTAAAGATGATGGAAGAACATTGACCAGATTTTCTTTGGGATTTATTTATTTTAATTTTGTATAATATTTTGCTTTTAGATATTTGAAAATGATAGAATATATATAATATATATATTTTTTAAAGGATGGGAACTTAATAGCAATTATAACAGACCACATTCTACACATGAAAGCCAGGATTTTATATTTAGAAATGGGTCCCTTTTTATAAATGTAATTTTGTATTTTTATTAATTATTATAATAATTTTTTAATTCAAGGGGTTTGTATTATATATGGCCCATTTTTATTCTCTTCCCTTCCCTACATGTGTATATTTTACTCATCGTTATTACATTTAGATTAGTTTCTTATTATTATATAATCTACTTTTTCTGTATTATTTTTATGTGTAGTTGGATTTGTGGTTATATAAATTAAAAGCCTAATTCGGTGATAGTCGAATATTGTCCAGAAAAGGACTTTTTCTTAAGAAAAATAAATAAAATATTAAAGTTACTTTTTAAAATTTGAGAATAGTTTTTACCGAATTCTTTTTTAAAGTTGAAGATTTTCCTTTCTTTTTTAAGTACAACAAACCCGAGTTAAGAGATTTGAATTTCTAATTAAAACTTAAAAAAAAATTAAGTTTTTTAAAACTATTATTTTTTTAGTTTTTCAAATTTTGACTTAATTTAGTGGAAAACAAAATATAAATATTTATGTATGGAAGTATTGTTTATAAGCTTAATTTTTAAAAACTAAAAATAAAAAACCAAATAATTATTAAGGAAGTCTTATACTTGAAAAGTTTCAATTAAAATTAGTAAAAAAGATGTTTTTAACAACATTTTTCATCAATCATTATAAATTTTTAAAATATAAGAGACACATTGTTACAAAATTTAAAATACACAAGGAACATATGATTAAATTGTTATTTTCATAATAATTAATTAACAAACAAAAAAACACACACACATCGCTTGAACTTATTTTCAAAAGTGAGAAAAAAAAATGTTTTTCAAGATACTAGAAAAATTTAAACCGATGGATTAGAATGTTGGTTAGATTATTAAAAAAAATCCTTCAATGTTGTCATTTGTTTAAAAATATTTCTATAATTTTAAAAATAATAATATTACCATTTAACTTTTATAAAAGTTTTTAAAATACCTTTACATATAATTTTTTAAAAATAATTTAGACGAAAATTGAAATATGAAATGATGTGGCAACGACTTAAAAGACATATTTAAATTACCACATTATTTTAGATCATCATCACATAATTCTAAGCCTCGATTTTTGTTTAAAATTCTAAAGAATTGCTACTTCAAAAATAATTTTAAAACGTCTATAAAAATTTAAGAGTAATATTACAACTTTTAAAAGTATAGAGACAATTTTTAAACAAAAAGAAAAATTCAAAGATATTTATTATAATATAGCATTGAATTTTTTTTCCCAGAATTTTAACAATAATAATTTGGATTTGTTATTATAGTTACTACTATACTAATCCAAATAATTGATAATTAGAAAGTTATTAATTAGTGACAAATTAGACGAGATAGAAGGCATGATTTTGGTATATATATATAATTTTATTTATCAATTAAAGAAAAAGATAGGAGGAAAAAAAAAAGAGAGAGAAAAGATCGTGAACAACCAGCACCAGGATTGTGGTGATTAGTGGGCGGGTTGGATGATGATGTGGTGCAAAATGTTGTCGCAAATATGGGCCATCAGGCGCCCACATTGCAGCCTTTTTTTCGGTGCCCTATAGACCCCACCACACTTGATTTTTGGCCCTCCTCCTACATCATGCTCATGTTTTTTTTTTTTTTCGTACAACAGTTACAAACCATTAATCTCTAAAGATGAAGATAATATCAATTACGGTTGAGCAAAACTCATTTTGACTTGTTTATGCATACTAATAGTAATACACTCATTTCTCAAAATCACACCAACCACCACCACCGACAATAATAATAAACTTTAAATTACAACTTTAGTTTTTAAATTTTGTTTTGTTTGATTTCTACATTTTTAAAAAGTATCCAATAGATCATTGACTTTTTGACTTTTTAACTTTGTTTAATAAATCTCTTAACTTTAAAATTGTTTTATAGGTTTTCAACTTGAAGTTGGAGAGGTTACGTTTTAGTGTTTTTGGTATGGCTCTAGTTGACCGAGTCATTGGGATGTGAGGAAATGTGGATCGAATCGAACGTGGAGGCCGTGGTTAAAAATTTTCAGTCAATGTCTTTTCTTCTTTCACTATTTGGGGTCACTTATGCTGAAGCTTATGTAGGTAGCCCATAATTTGCCTAACCATACTCTTATTTCTAATTCCTCTCATACTTGGTCGCACTCGTTTCCTGATTGGCTTTCCCAGCTTGTTAGGGACAAGATGGAGATGGAAGATTACTAATAATACTATTGCCTTAGCTTTTGAGGATTTTCTTAAAAAAAAAAAAAAAGAAAGACAAACTTGGTTCTCGATATATTCAAAATTTTTAAATATGAATTGATTTAATAGATAATGACACTTAAACTTTCAATTTTATGTAATGCGTACATGAGTTTAAAGATATTGAATAGATCAAGAACGTATTATGCACATAATTGAAACTTTAGGGAGCTATTTAACATGAAATTGAAAGTTATTTAAGGACCTATTAAATTATTTTTAAAATTTGGGAATTTGTTAGATATAAAATTAAAAATTTAAGAATATATTAGATACACTAAAATATATGAAAGAAGCCATAAAATTTGTTAATAGTGTTGATCGAAAATACACTAAACAAAAGCTAAGTATAAAACTTAAAAATGTAATTGTCAATCTAAACATAACTTAACTCAATGAATAACGATACATATATTATCTTCTATTTTCGGTTATATATATTTGAATGTATAGACTTGGGCAAACATGATAATTATATTTGAAGAAGAAAAATCATAATTATATAGAAACCTTTGATTTTGATATATGAAAGTAAAGTTGAATATGCATCAAATGTCCCTCATATTGGAACCAATGGAAGTTTCTTCTCAGTATTTGTAACCCATAAAGTGTAGCAAAAGAATCTTCAATAAGCCTAATAACTTAGCCATATAATCTTCTAAATAGTTTCCCCCATTCAATTTTTTCACACAACATAATATGGTACATATGTTCTCCAATATATTTGAAGTGGTTTTAAAACTTTTTCCACACTATATATATATATATATATATATATTATATATATATATTCAAACTTTTTAAAGAGGCAAAATAATTATAAATTTAACCTTAAATAATAAAAATATGATTAGACATCACTCCATATAATTATTTCAATAATTTTTATAAAGGCTAAATATACATCAATATTTCAATTTTGTCCTCAATGTTTCAACCGTATAATTCAATCAAATACATGAATAGTGTCTCGTGATAATAACTTAATTGAAAAATGATATATTATTTTTGTTAAGGGTAGTTTAAATTCTTAATGCGTCTATGATGTAGATTAGTGGATGGGTATTAGATAATGAGGGAAGTAAATGTAGAGAGAAATGGAATTAAGCTATAAAAATTGGTACAAATCGATCCTAAAAGTTCAATTGTTGTGGCTTATTAAAGAAAGCAACTACTTTGGTATAGAAGAATTAAATTGTAGGTGTTAGTTTGGTGTTATTGCTTTTATTGGGGTGAGTAATGACCTTGGACCACAGCTACCGACACATAATATTGCAATTTGAAATGGAAAAAATGTATTTTTTTTTACCATATGTGAGGTGGAAAATCAAACCTCTAATCTCGAACTGCTCGATAGTACAAACTTATATGACAATTAAGCTAAGCTCATTTTTCATTTTTTTCTTTCTTTCTTTGAAGTTTAAGAACCAGCTTTTCTTTTGGCTTTGGTGCTTTCCATTCCATTAATTTCTTTCTTTTTCTTTTAGTAGAAATATCTTTCTCGTGATCATCATTCATATATATGCTAACATCCTAATCAATTCCTTTCTCTCTCACACACACATTATATAAAAGTTCAAATACTCATAAAGAAATCTTAGCTAACTTTTCTTCCATATCGAGGAGATCGCGGCCAAGATGTTGAGAATGTGAGTGGGACTAAAAAAGATATGTGTGAATTTGTAAGTAATAAATAATTGGGTAAAATACCTTTTTAATCCTTAGGTTTTAAGTCTAGTTTCTATTTGGTTTCTAGGTTTCAAAATGTTACCCATTTAGTTCTTAAGTTTTGATTTTGGTTCAATTTTACCATTGAGATTTGATTCTTGTTTCAATTTGGTCCCTAAGTTCAAGATTTTACATTTTTAACTCGATTTTTCATTAAATACTCATTTTTCTATTTTTAGTGTTAAAGTATCTTAATAAATTTAAAAGAATTAATAGAATTATAATTAATTAATTAAGTTTCACTATTTTTCCATCACTTTTTTAAAATTAAAATTTTAAATTTCACTCCATAATATTTTAAATTAATTAATAGACATTGACGTCAATTATTGGAAGTGAGTATTTAAATTAATTAATAGACATTGACGTCAATTATTGGAAGTGAGTATTTAAGTATTTTTCTTTTAATTTTTTTTCACCATTCCTATAAGATACATAACTGTGAAGAAAATTATAAGTATATAAATGACAATATTTTCATTAGCATATGACTTTTAAATCATGGAGTCAGAAAAGAATAGATTCCAAGATAAAAAGAAATTCCATGATTCTAATACGAGTCAAAGACATTATATTAATATAAATAAGGATATAAAGAGATGGAATATGACATAAAGAGATTGAAAATTGTGAAATTTCATGTATGATAGGGGAATTTTTAAAAATAAAAAAAAGCAAGGAAAACTATCCACACAAAATAGTAAAATTTTTAGATAGTTGTGATAGACGCTGATAGAAGTCTATCACTAATAGATGCTAATAGAAGTCTATCAATGTTTATAAGTATTTTTTTTACTATTTTACATTTTTTTTATATGTGAAAATTTTCCTATATGATAATGGAGAGATGACGATGTAGATGGTGATGATGAGTTGAAATATTTGAATGGGGTTAGTTTAGGCTTAGGGAAAAAAAAAAAAAAAAAAAAAAAAAAAAAAAAAAAAAAGCATATAATAAAATAAAACAATATTGTAGGCAAAGCAAAGCTAGGCCCATTTGGTTTTCTCACCTTAGGCACATGGATTTCAATATGCCTCACATGGCCTCAATTACCTCTTTAGTACTCTCTCTTTACCCTACATCTTAACTATACCAACATTATTTATTTATTTATTTTCTTGGTATTAAAATATATTATTCCACAACTTTCAATTTGGTTTGATGCTTGAATTGTTTAATCTAATATATAATCTCTCTCTGACTTTAACCTACTTTTGAATTCTATTATTATTTCTTATTAAAAAAAATTCTTCATATTTATATATTTGAAATATGAGAATATATACATATCTCCAAAATGCCAAGATTCTAAAGTCTACATTTTTAGATGAACTTTTTAGTCCAATATAAATATTTAAAACAATAGTTATATGATAAGTCTCCGTTTGGTAACTATTTTGTTTTTAATTTTTAGTTTTTTAAATTTATACTTCTTTTCTCTAAATTTTTCTTACCATGATTTCTATTTTTTTTTTTTTTTTTTTTTTAAGAAACTTACTTATATCTAACTATCATAAATTTTATTTATTTATTTATCTAACCATCATAAATTTTATTTATTTATTTATCTAATATTGATTCATCTAAAATATTTGTAATTAGTAAATTAAAGGATAATACTTGGGTACATCTGAGATGCACTCATTTCCATACTTTTCCTTCTATAATTCACACCAAAAAATAATTAAAATATTTAAAATAAATAAATAAAGATAGTTTGCCACATGTCACATTATGATAAGACAATTTGGTAGGATACACAAAGATAAGTATCCCAAAATTAAGTATTTTTTTAAATTAAAATTCAATCACACTCTACTTGTTTGAAATAATTTTTTTTAAGTATATAATATTCTAAATGTAGAAGTAAAGTCTAAATGAATGTAACAAATATTTTAATCCTTGGGTTATCGTCAAATTCACATGACAGCTGGAAAGTTATTACTATGAAATAAAATTACTAGACAAGTATTTTTTTTTTTTTTTTTTTTTTTTTGGGTTAAAATTTTATATTATAAGAATTAAGAATTGACGATACGGACATTTGGAAGTATCAAAAGAAAAAGGAAAAAAACAACTTTAATCAATTTCCTTTCAAAACCACTTGTAATGCATGATCCTCCAGCTCCTATTTATTAATTCCGAAAAGGTAATGGAACAAAATAATAATAATAACAATAATGATAATAATAATCTTCAGAAGGACGAGTTTTTTTTTTTTTTTTTTTTTTTTTTTTTTTTTTTTTTTTTTTTTTAATGGAAAATAAATAATAATATAAGCAGGAGCCATGTGAAGTGTGAAGCATGAAATTAAAGCATCTGAAATAATAATTGTGCCCTTTTTTTTTTTTTTTTATTTCTATGTTTTTCAATACCTAAATTTGTACCTATGCATAGGGCTATAACCAAATCTAAGAATGTTGGTGAATTCATAAATTGACAATACAACATCTTTTGGTTTTTAGTATATTTTGAATAATATTATTCATTTTTTTCATAATTAATTATTCAATTTAATATCATTTTCTTTTAGAATATTATTTTAAAGAGTCACTCAAATATATCACTCATACTAAAAGATATACATATATCTATCCATTACTCATACTAGCTCAAACCAACTGAATTTAATATTAATACTCCATCCTTGCTTTTTTTTTTTTTTTTTTATAATTTTTTTAAGAGAATCATTTCATATTGTCAACCTTAACATTGTTTCTGTCACTTTAGTGATTTCTTCCACTTTTTTTTTTCTTTTTAAAAACGATTTTTGTAGCATAAAATTATTTGTTTAATTATTTTGAATTATTATCTCAAATTTGAAAAGATAACGGGATACAACTAGATTTCTAATCACGGCCGTTTTTTTTTTTTCATAAAAATGTGTGTACATTAACTTTAATTTTTAAATCTTGGTAGAATTGCACAAAAGTCCTATCTTAAAGACTCAAAATGGTAAGTGGCCAGACTTTTGAAAAAAATGTCAAATGATCCTTTGCTAATGTCATGACCACATGAAGTTACGATATTGCCCTTCCTTTCTTGATTGTTTTTTCTTTTTCCTCTTCTTCTTCACCTCGTCTTTCTCCCTCTCTTTTTTTCTTCCTCTACGCATCTTCTCCGACTTCTTCTTCAGTGCGCATCTTCTTCTTCTCCGGCATGGCGAGTCCACACGAGCAGCTTCGATGTGACCAACTCTGGTGAGCAAGAGTAAGAGCGAGAGAGAGAGATGAGAGTAATTGTGAGTGAAAAAAGGAAGAGAGAGCAAGGGCGAGATGACTTTTCCGCGTGCGCAAGTTTATTTTGGTAATTTCACCCGAATGTGATGTCAGCATAAGGTCATTTGTCATTCTAAAAAAAAGGTCATTTGCCATTTTCGGCTCAAATTTTGGGTTATCCGTACAAGTTTCCCTTAAATCTTCTAATAATTATGAATTGGGGGTGTTCAAATGACCCGATAGCGCAACAACCTGAACTTCCCCACCCAAACTATAAGGGTTGGGTTGGATTAGCTTTGTTTTTTAGTTAGGTTGAGTTGAGTTTTTTTTTTTCTATTTTGTTAGGTTAGGTTTGGGTTTCGGGTTGACCCAACCCAACCCAACCCGAATTACATATATATTAATAAAAAAAAATTTCTTTTAGAATTGATGATTTTTTTTTGAATTTTTAATGTTTTTCTTTGAGAAATGTTTTCTTTGTTTAAAGTTTGCAATAAATATTATGGATAATATTTGATGTTTAACATTTGAGTTTTATTAAATTTTAGTTATCAGACATGTGTTGTAAATAAATTTAAGTATTTCAAATTAATAAAGAAAAAAATATAACCCGACAATCCAACTAATGTTCTGTTATCAATTATCATCTTATAAAAAAGAATCATCACTTATATGATTTTTTTTTTTTTAAAAAAAAAGAGGTATTAGTAAAAGTTATATATCAGTAACATACACAAATTAATGATTCAAAAAAGGAAAAAAAAACATACACAAATTAAATTTTCATGAACATCCGTTGGCAAAAAAAAAAAAAAAAAAAAAATCTCAAACTTGTGATAATAAAATAACATATATATTTTAATATTCTAGCACCTTTATATATATATAATTGGTATATATTTTGGTTTTTATAAACTTGGCATGTGAGTTGCTTGTGAATAATACTTTTTCTATAATTGTTGAATTTTATTCCAAGAATAATAGTGTATGAAAACTAAAATGTGGAAGTCAATAATATTTTACATCCAAATGAAACAGTAAAATTTAAGAATTACATGATTATAAAAGGAAAAAAAAAGGCCTAACATGAATTTTGTTATTTTTTTTATGAGAAAAAAAAAAGAAAAAGGAAAAAAGAAACACTTAGGAAGGGGTTTGTACCTCTGTTATTTGAAGCCCATTTTAATTGTGGAAGGGGCACCGAGCTTTTGAGGGGGAGATAAACTGGGCCTCACAACCTCAGTCCAAAGCCCATTTTTGCCGTATTAACATCTCTTTCGAGTTTTTTTCTTCTCAGGTTTATCTCGATAAATGTAATAAATCAATGATAATTAAAAAATGTATGACTCGATCTTATTATTGTCGATTGTATTTATAGAATTTTGTAATGAAAATCAATCATGGACTTATATCGTATAATCCTTTTATATTCAAAAGGGTCATCAATCTCATTCTCATTGATTATTACGTTAGTCTCACACTTTTTTCCCCTTATTTTACGGGATTTACTTTTTTCTCTCTAAATCCATACGTATATTCATATCCACAACTAGAGTTTCGTATCAATATTTATATCGATATTGATATCTATAATTGAAAAGTTAGTATTTTTTTCTTTTATCCATTATTTTTGTTAAGTTGTATTTACAAGAACAAGATGTCTTTTATGTGTAATTTTTTTGCCATCTTTTTACACACATTTGTGTGAGCGAGATGGAGAGAAATCTTTTTCTCCTATATGTGATTTTTGGTTTAGTCTACTTATTACATAAATGTAATTATAAATAAAAATATATTATCTTATTCAATTAAATAACTATGAATTTTGTATTGTGGTTTTTTTCTCTTATTTTACGAAAGAATATCAAGCTTTATGTCTTTTTCCAAATGGAAAATTGAATTAGATTAGTGCAATTTAAGATGATTACTATTTTATCTTTTAAGAATCTACATTTTTCAATTTTAATTTAGGTATTAATTTTTTTAAGAATAAAATTTGAATAAGTAAATAAAGATAAAAATTTGAATAAATAAATAAAAATGGAAAAGAGCATTTTAATTATTATAACATAATATTTAGTTACTACATTTTAATTAATTAGAAATATAAAAAAAAAACATCCTAGTAATCATCTATATTTCATTATTAGAAATATAAAAGAACATCCTAGTACAATTGCATGTGAATGTAAACAATATCAATAGATTTTTTTTTTTTTTATATGATTGCAACATGTTTGTAGTAAACACCATCAAAGAAATTTCATTTCCTTTGCGATTGATTCAATTAAGATTGATTTTCATTATGATTGGACCAAATTTTCATTATGAATGCGTAAATATGACCTTAGTTCAATAAGTGGGGGTCTAGATTTGACCCAAAATAGTTGAGCTATGACCAACATGAACATAACTTAGCTAGTGTAAAGCTTGTTTTATTAATTTTAAGATTAAAGATTTGATCCTCATCTCAAATATTTAAAAAAAAAAAAAATTGAGTAGATTGACAATGATCTTCTCACTTTATCCCAACTCATGATTTGAGACTTAGGGTCTGTTTGAATTGACTTGAAAAAAAGATGTTTTAAAAAAAAAAACTAATTTTTATTTAAATTCTCTTGATAAAAAATGTTTAAAATACATTTTAAAATCTATTTTGAGTGGTTACTAAACATTCTATTTTTTTTTTCTTTCTAAAATGACTAATTTTTTAAATTAAACACTTGAAAATGTATTCCAGATACACCCTTAATAACCCGTGTTGTTTTGTAAAATAACTTGGAAACGAGATTGTCCTTTTTGTTTTTGGCTACGTTCAAAATTAGAAGGTATTTAGTAACTTGTCCATTGAATTGTGCACTTCCTTAGTAAACTGTTGATGGTTAAAGTTAAAAATGGTTATATTCATATTTTTTTTTAATAAAAAAATTTACTTTTTCAGTTCACCTTCGGTAGGAAGATTTAAATTATAGATATTTTAATTAATTATATACATTTTACGTCATTTAAGCTATACTCACTTTCACCATTATATTTTAGATTAATGGTAAGACTTTTACTGAATAAGTAGTCATAATTCTATATATATTCACTTTCTTCATTATTTATTTTTAGAGGGCCTTAATAATAAATTTACATTTTTTATTACATTTTTTTTAATAAAAAATACTCTCAAACAAGCCTAATCTTAAAATGATTTATAAACTAATACAACTTTTATTTTCACCTTAACTAAATCAAACTTATAACCTTACTCCATTTACGACTCATGAATTGAATTGAATTAATTGTTCTTTTTAAAAAAATATCTTACTCTAATTTTTCCAGTGAGTTCATACTTTTAATTTTGTGTCTAATAAACTATAGACATTATCTGTCTTAGACATTTTTTCAAAAAAAAAAAATCCATTATGTCACACAAAGTTGAAAGGTTAAAGTATTATAAAAAACAAAAAAAAATTATATATCCATGACTATTAAAAATGTCAATTACATCAATGACTAGTTAGCCACAAATTTAAAAGTTTAATCCTCGTTCAATAACTATTTGGTTTGTTGTCTTTAGTCTTTACAATGATTTTCACTTTTTCTAAAAAAACATTTGAACCTAACCAAATTCCAATAACAAAAACTATTTTTTCAAACTATCTTTTTTTTTTTTTTTTTTTTGTCTTCGAAATTAGTTTAGATTTTGAAAACACTTCCAAAACATAAGTATGAGAATAAAGAATTCATAAGTAGAGATAGTATTTATAAGCCTAATTTTTTAAAATTTAAGCGAAATAGTTACCAAATGACCTAAAGAGTTTTTGGGTAAAGAGGGAATAGTGAAGTCTGAGGAGGTGTGAACTCCTGAGGCTCATAGTGTAAAGAGTTGATAAGATATAATATCAATTTTTTTTAGTAGTAGGACTCATCAACTCATTAGGTCAAATAAAGAATGAAATTCGTAACTCCTATTTTTCAACTCGAGAGATTTTGATTGTGATTTAATAAAATAAAAAAAAAGAAAAAAAAAAGAGCCTTGAAGATTGAAAATGAAAAAGGATGGGAGTAGGAAGGGAGGGCCCAAAAAGAAGAATATGAAGAAAAGGAAAATAAAAGAGTGGAAATGTGGCGACAACGAGAAGAATGAGTTATGATGGTGATGGTGATGGTGATGTACATGCCTCTGCCTAAAAAAAATAATAATAATGTATATATATAGTATGATGGTGATGGTATATGATCTTTATATCAATTAAGCTAGGCTTATTTTGATATATATAAAAATTAAATTAAGGTTATTTGCTCTACCAATCTTATCTTCTCATAGTATAGCATTTCTTCATTTAGGAACGGATCCAAATAATATAGTATTATCTAAAAGATTAGGCTTTTTATTTTGAAAAAAAAAATGCAAAAATCAATGAGCCTTAAATTTGTTATATATATCATTTTAACTCTAAACTTTTAGTTTCATTAAATTGAATTTTAAACTTGAATAAAAGTTGCAAATTTTATCCTTAGATCAAATTTTATCATATTCACATACTAATTTTAACAAAAAAAAAAAAAAAATAACAATCTTGATAGACACATTAATTTCAGTAAAATAAACAAATTAACAATTGAATAATTTTGTCAAAATTCATATATATATATATATATATATAAAAAATAGCTCTAATTTTTTTTTTTTCAATTCTATATTATAGATTTGTTTTATAACTCATTGAATGGATAAACAATTTTTTTAAACGATCTTTGATATAAGAACTTATTAGAGGATTCTTTTTTTTTTTTTTAAAAAAAAACTTATTAGAGGATTAAAAATGTTGCCCTTTTCAAAGTCTAAGGTTAAGATTACAATGGTCAACATAAACATAGTTGAAGTGTAATTGACATGTAGTTTTTTTCTTTATGGTTAGATTTTTTTTTTCTTTCTAACAGTAAGTAGGAGGGAGATCGAATATCAAACCTCGAGATTAATAGTACAAGCTCATGCCAGTTGAGCTATGCTCATAAATTTAGGGGTCAAAAATATTTTTTTTTTCTTATCTTTAGTTCACTAGTTTTGAATAGGGATGTTCATGGATTGGGTAGGGTTGAAACACTTTTTAGACCCAACTCAATTGTCTGGATGGTAAGTTTCTTCAACTCAAATAACTCTTATTAAATAATGAACCAACCAACCCAACCACAGAATATTTTGGTTGGGTTGGTTTAGATTACTCGGGTCATTAATTAAAATTTTTGTTCTAAAAATAAGTAAAATGCTAATATGTAAAAATTCTAGGATTGTTTTCAAATATAGAAAAATGAGTCAAACTAGTTAGTACTAGGAGTGGCTAATTCAGCTAAGCGCAAAAGAAGTAAGATCGGATTTTTTCATTGGAAATTATTTACTCCTCCATTTAGGGGTGGTAGAATGAGGCTATTTATAAGCCTATCCTCTAACACACGTTTATGGTAATATGTGACGGTAGGGATTTTAGGGATGTTTCTGTCACTCGAGGTTGTTAGGTACCAGTTTGGACCTAACTCGATTATTTTCCGATTGGTATATATATCACTGGTTCGGTTGATCAACCTAAACCTCGAAGTACTAACATTTTTTTTGGGATGCACGTTTTTCGATAATTAAGCCTCCTCTCGATACCTTGTAGGCTTGGGCCTCCCTCAACAAATAACATTGAATATATTATGTGACATCTTTTTTTTCTTTTTCTTTTCTTTTTCTTTTTTAAATAATGTGAGACAATATCTTTTTATTTGAATTTTCACATGTATTTAATAACTGAATGTATTATGTGACCTTTTCTTTTTCATTTTTCTTTTTGGTTTAATGACATTTTTTTTCTTCTTCTTTTTAGTAAAATAAAGAAATAAAGACAGGGGTGGTTCAATGACGTCTTTTATACTCTCCCAATCAAATTGTATATTTCAACTTACGTTCGACACAAAAGAGGAATTCTTCCAAAACTTTCTCGTAGGAAAGTTTTTCCGAAATCAAACTACCTACCATTCGATGTAAATATATATATATATATATATATATATATATATATATATATATATATATATATATATATATATATATAATAATAATAATAATAATAATAAAGCGTTGGAAAAAATAGTATATAAAAACTGAATACAACGACTAACAAAGATTAGATATGGAAAAAACCAAAGACTTGAAAAAATCTTCAAAACCGTTGAAGATTCAAAATATAGTCGAGACTCACTTTTAATAAGCATTGTCCTGAAAACAATTATTCGCTCTGCACCGGATGCAAGCAGACGACAACGATTGTCTCCGCAGGATACAACGACTAATTCCGATAGAACTGCAACTTCAAACTACTCGGTTCTGGCAGAACTCTTGTATCCTTGTTCTCAATTCAACACAAGATGAAAAGAAAGAAAGAAAGGAGAGAACTCTTCAATTTGGAGTGGAATGCTAGCTGCTATATAAGTTAGCAACTTAATAACTCTCCAAAATACAAAATAAAATTGAATAAATACAAAAATTGAAACATTTGTCAAATTTAACTCACTTTAGTTGTTACTCGACAAAAATCAAACATAACTTATTCAAATTGAAAAAACTACAAATTTAACTTTCATAAATATTAAATTTGTACGTGAAAATCATCTTAATTTGATAGTTCCAATCCAATTTAAAGTTTCTAACAATGAATTTAATCTACACAATTAAATCTATTTTTATACTTCAATATTCAATTGTTTCACTTTCTTTCATTATATATATATAATTGAATCTATGTTTTATTCACATTCATTAAAGTGGAATTCTTTAAAAAATAAACTTACCATTCTTGATTAAAAAATAAAGAAATAAAATCAATTAGGTTGAATTGATGTGTCTATTAAATTGACACTAAATGATTAATAGACAACCGAGCATAACTCAATCGACACTTAAATGTACTAGTAACTACAAGGTCTGTGATTCCAATTTTCCTATCTCCAATTGTTGTACTAAAAAAAAAAAGAGCATTGCTTAGTGATATGACATATATTCCCTTTCTTGAACTTTGCGATTCAAATCTCTTATGATATTTAATGGAGAAGAAAAAACACGACATAAAAATAAGGGAAGTGCCCTATCAAAGTTATTTTCAAACTTTACATAGGTTTTTTAAATTTAAAAAATGTAATTATTTTAGTTATTTGGAGTACTAATGCAATGAAGTATCTCTTTTATCATTGAAGGCTAGCTTTGGTGAAGAACTTCCAATATATAGAATAATTTCCCTATCCTTTGAAAGAAACCTTTATAATTTGTGTTCTCTAAGAAAACACACTTTTTAAAGAACTTTTATAAAAACAATAATTTAATCTTGGAATTTGTAACAATTTAACCATAAACTTCAACATGTTAGATGAAAATTTGATCAAAATTGAGTGTTTTTTTAATTACGTAAAGATTTAATTTGTGTAGTTTATAAAGACATTTGATTTCAAATACTATATAGGTAAGAACTCAAAAAAAAAAAAAAAAAAAAAAAAAACTAACATAGGTAACAAATTTCATTAAATCTTAAAAATAATCTTAACGATAGAGACTACATCATTACAAATTTTAATGTAAAGGGACTAAGTTGTTACATACTAAACTTCAAGAGTTCAATTGTTATAACAGAATTAAAATTTATAGACTAAATTGTTACTTCCAGTTATGTTTAAGGACTAATTTTTTCAAAAATTTTTCCTTAAAAAATAACAAGTTTAAGGATTAAAAGTGCTCTCATCTAAAAAACTAAGAATGAGGTAACGATATCAATGAGTACCATCGACAAGATTAATCTCAATTCAAATAATTACATTATTGCCGACATGAGAGTATTTAATTCTTAACCTAAGTCGTCGTTAAGATATAATTTACCTCTCTAAAGATTATAGATTCAAATTTCATTGTTCATGTTTTTGACATCTTCAATGTTTACTCTATATCTTCTTCTTCTTCTTTTTAAAAAGGGCACAAACTACTTTTTGTAATTCAACTATTATAGAATTAGTGAAAAATTAAATCTGACTTTTAAAATGATAATTGATGTCTTATTTAACTTATTGGGTTGCACTAATATTGGGTTAAAGCTAAGAATTTTTTAATGAATAAGATTTTGTTAACCACATTTAAAACAACCTGAGTTGTTTGAATGGTCAAAAATACACTTTTTCAAGGAAAATTTATGACTGATTTTATTAATTCCTCAAATATTAAATGAATCTACCTCCTTGGACAATAAAAAGAGGAAGACAAAAACAAGCTCTAGTTTTAATACTCTGTGTCAACGTCACTTTTTATTAATTGAATAGGATCTGAGAATTCGAATTTCTAATCTTTTGATTGAAGACATGTGTCTTAGTTAGAATTTATATTGTATTTTTAAAATACTATATTAGAGATACACTTGTACTATCATATAGAAGAGAAAACAAATTATTGTCACATTTATATACACATATACAATTATTAGGAATGAACTAAAAGAAAATAAAATGGGTGCAATACAATCATACCATTACTAATGCACTAGATCCCATTAGAACTTTGCAGTCAAACATGCTTGAGTTAGAGTAGTATTAAGTTGGGTAACCATTTGGAAAATCTTCGTGTTGCACCCTTTGTTATTTTTTAGCCAAAATAAGTATAACTTAACTGACATAGTATTTGTAATATCAACTTTGAAGTTAGAAGTTTAATTCCTTCGCCCCACCTATGTTGTAAAAAAAAAAAAAAAAGCATTAAATTAACGATAGAAAATTAACTTTCATGGTTGGACAATCTATTTGAGTGTAAACAAATCTACCAAAGGCCATCTCCTATTAATTTTGTAAAAAATAAAAACGAAACCACGAATTAAATACACAATGTTTTGAAAGTGTCAAAATGATCTTTTATAATTATAGCATTGTTAAAATTGAACAATGGATTCCCTAAAGAGAAATTAAAATATGGGATGATGATGTATATTTGATAATACTATTTGTCTTTTATATATGTGGGTGTCTGAACCAGTTTACGTGCACCTCGACTAATCTCACATACACCCGCCTCACCTTACAATATTTGATAATACTATTATCTCACATGCTTTTAACCTTTTTTTAGGGGGGGGGGGGTAAAAATAATATTTTAGTACTTATATTTTAATTTTAGTTCGTGTATTTTCAATTATCTAATTTTTGTTTATTTACTTTCAATAAATATTAAATTTAGTCTTTACTGTTTGTTTATTATTGATTTCTTTTAAAATTTTGTTTGTTATCTATTAATATTTTCACTATAAATTTTGAAAACATATTCACATATTATATTTCTTTGTATGAAAACTATTGTTATTATTTAGCCAATTTCGATAAAAATTAAACTTGAATGATTAAGGGTGTGTTTGGAATGCATTTTCAAGTGTTTAATTTAAAAAATAAGTCATTTTGGAAAAAAATGGAGTGTTTTGAAACTACATAAAATAGATCTTGAAGTGTATTTTAAATAGTTTTTATCAAAAGAATTTAAATAAAAATGAGTTTTTTGAAAAATATTTTTTTCTCAAGTCAATACGTACGAGCTCTATATTTAAGATTTATTGAAAGTATTGAGACTAAAAATGAGCATTTAAAAGTACAGAGACTAAAATGCTATTTTAACCTAACTTTTTTAATGTTAAATATTTATTTCGTTATATTCCATTAGAAAATTGTAAATGATCGAATTTAATTAGAAATCCAACTTGCTTGAGTTGAATAATTATATATTTTCAAATCAACTTTATGAGAAGTAGTAATTTGGAAGATTCAAACATCTAACTGCTGATTAAGAGTCTAAACAAGTTGAGTTATAATCACATTAACATTAACGAGTGGGTTGACTATTTATCATTAGAAGAAAAAAAACAATAAAAAAACACTAATTCAATTAACAATAAAAATTAATGGTTTAAAAACAATAACTTTCACGAATGTAACAATTTAGTCTCTAAACTTTTATTGGTTACGCTTTAGTCCATGTAATGTTAAATTTGTAACAATTTAGTCCCTTAACTTCCTATACTTTGAAATTTGTTCTCAGTTTAGTCCCCGAAACAAAAATTTTCATTAAAATTAATTACCAATTTTTATTACATAATAACTTAATCTTTATAGTTTATATATAAATTTGATTCTCAAACATGATAGAGACTAAATCGTTATAAATTATAAAGTATAGAAACTAAACTTCAAAAACTAAACTGTTATAAATTTAAAAGTATATTTTCAGAGATGAAAATTATTTTTTTAACCTTATTAAATGTCAAACAAAGCAAGTTTAACTAATTAATGCATATATTCTCAATTAAGAGATTATAGGTTGGAATATCATTCTTGTTTTTTAATTCGAAAGAAGAAGAAGAAAAATCTAAATATTGTTGATGTAGTAATTTGGTGAAGGCATGTTTCTAAGTTTTGGTGTGGTTGGGAAAAGGAAAGGTTTTATGAATTTTTCTTTCTTTTGTACACAATTTCTGATGTAATTTTTGTTTCAAAAGATTTCTCTTTCCCTTCCAACAATGATTTGGGTGATCACGTTTTCTACTTTTTCTTTTGAGTGAAAAGAAATTTAAATAAATAAATATAAAAAAGGAAAAAAGAAGAAGCTGAATGATGCTCTGCATTATGCAGTCCAAAAATTGTCTCCAAAATCTTTCGTCGTCTTTTTCCTCTCTGCAACTCTGTTTTAGGCTGCACATCGCCACTGACACCCAACAAAGCCGCTGAAACAGGGGATACCAACCACACTTACTTACTTCTACTTCTCACTCCATTATTCATTTTCACACCCTAAATCAATTTCTTCTTTCTTTTGCTTCATGGGTCTCCTTTCTCTCTCTGCCCATTCATGGTTTTGCCCTCACAGAGCCATTACGTGAGGATTCTCTTTCTGGGTCTTTGCGATGACGACGATCCAAAACTCCCACGTTGTCGCAATGGATGTACAACGACAACAAGAACAAGAACGGCCTTGCCGGGTTTCTGCCGCTGGCAATGACTCCTCACCGGCCTCCGATGATGTGCGCCGGTGCTCGGCGCAGTCCAGGGCTGACATTCTGGAGGAGGCAGCGGCGGAGAAAAGAAGGGCATCCTCTGTGTCGGAGTGCTCTGTAAAGATGGATCTGGAATGTGGGTTGGCTGAGATTAAGGTACATTTGGCGAAAATCGAGAGGGATTGCCGGATTTGTCATCTGAGTTTGGATGCTTCTAATCACGAATCTGGAATCCCCATTGAGTTGGGTTGTTCTTGTAAGGATGATTTGGCTGCTGCTCATAAGCAGTGTGCTGAGGCTTGGTTCAAGATTAAGGGCGACATGTAAGTTCCTTCAAATTAAAAAACGCCTAATTTTTTCTTGCTTTCAAGTTTCGTTTCTTTTCTCCTGAGTTTTGTTCATTTCTTGTCTTCAATTACTTTTCAATTCATTGGCTATAATGAATGATACCATTATAAACCTGTATATAGAATCTGGATTAACTAACTTGTTTTTATGATTTGATACAATTTTTGTTTTCTATTTCTGACTACTCTTGAAGTTTGTCTTCTTACTCTTAAAAGTTGTGGACCTGTGGTTGACTTCTATTGCTCTTGGTGTTTTAGTAATGTTAAAGAATTTGGCTTGTATTTGTCTTTGATCGTGTCAAGATAGCCTTCTTTGACTAAAAATGACTGATTCGATCTTCTGTCTGCAAAACACTTTAATTGAAATGCTAAAGAATTGAGACAATGTAGTCATCTTTATTTTTGCTTCTGCCTTGTGGAAATAGTTGTGCCATTTTAAAGTCATCAGCCTGTTTTTAGGATCCATGTTTTCATTTCCTGTTAAAGAACAAAGCCAAAATGAAATGTGTTTCTTTGTCAAAACGAAGAGAAGTTGGATTTTGCATTGGACGATATGATTTGATCGAGGAGACTGCCACTCTGGGCTTGGAAGTGTTTCTTGCTGAAGAACTTTGCCTTCATCTTGTAGAAAAATGCTCGTTTCTTTAGCCTAGAATGATATTTGCTTGCTTTGGTCTGATGCACTATTGATTAGAGCCCATTTCTTAGCTGAGTTCAAATGTTTGAATATTCTTTCTTCAACATGTTCTGCCCTTTTTGTTTTTGCCTTTTTGGTCAACTGTAGTGTGAAGTTGGAACCAATGGATAAAATATTCATAACTTTTGCTACATTTTCTTCATTACTTCTTTGCCTGATGTTGGTATCTACAAAATTCTATGGAATCAACATTTATTACAAAAAGGGCCAATCAGTGAGATTCTTCCTTCCTTTTTAACCATTCCTTTATCAGTTCACACTGTCTTACAAAAGACGTACGGTTGCAAAGATTAGTACAAATATTATGATGCTATATAGAATGGTTTTGTTTTGAGTTTCAAATAGCTTTCTTTGAGGTTTAACCTAACTCTACATCTCCACAAGTTCCATGATCGACATAGCTATCAATATTAATTTCATCATTTGTTCAGAATGTATTGGACTTATTTGGACAAAGTTAGAGCTTCAGTTTGAGTTAGATTGTTATTTCATTTCACCACTCTCGGATCATCATCCAAGACTGTGAAGCTAGTTTTGCTGTCGAATAATTTACGGTAACGAACATGCATCTCCTGTAGAACCTAGGAAACACATTCAAGTTCATAGATAGAGATACTATATTTGGACATGATTATTTCCTCATTCGTTGTACTGCAACTCGGATTAAGTATTGGCTATCCGAAACCTCTTTCCATTTTCAATTGTTGTGGCCGAGCTGATTGATGAAAGCTTATTATATACAGATCACGGCCAAAAGGTTTGTAAGAAGTTAAAAACTATTTTCATTACAACTTTTGCATAGGTTGAGTATATTTTTCCCATGAAGAATCTATGAGCGTATCAAAAGAATTGAATCGTTATAGTTCGATCCGTTAAGAGCTTATTGCTTTTGACTGCTAGCAACCACGTGTAGTTTGGCTTTCATTATTGGAGAGTGATCTATAACTAGAAAACTTGCTTGTGATTCATGTTGTTCTTTTAGCTATGATTGTGTGTTTGAAGTAATTTGGAAGTTATGTAATCTGGAATAAAAAGAGAGAAAAAGCAGATACTGTTCAAACTGGGAAAAGCTCAATAGTTAATATGTACCTTGTGTGTCTGCTAGGCTTGCACTGACCCATCTGCAATTTGTTACAGCACATGTGAGATCTGTGGATCAATTGCACACAATGTTACTGGTACTTACGAAGCCGATTCGACAGAGCAGCGCAATGAGTCAAACGAAGCAACAACAGCAACCGCTACAGCTGCTGTCGTGATGCCACCACACTCTACAGAGGCTCGGAACTTCTGGCAGGGTCACAGGTTCCTGAATTTCTTACTCGCCTGCATGGTTTTCGCCTTTGTCATATCATGGCTATTTCACTTCAAAATACCCTCATAATTATGAAAAACTACACCTGAAAAGTAGCATCAAAAGAATGTCGAAAAGCTTCGTTGTGCTTTCTTCATTCTGCAATGCTGCCACTGAAATGAACTCGAAAGATCAACTATATCGTACCGTTACCGGCTCAGGATTGTGATTACTAAAATTCTGTTAATATATATTAGTGTTAGAGAACCTTGAAGGAAGAGTTTGGCCTTGTAACTTGTAAGTTGTTGTATAATGAAACTGTCTGTAAGTTTATATTGTATTATTGGGCTTTGTATTGTTGTTTTAAAGAAAACAGACAGATTGATGTTCGAAAAGATGCTGAAACGGCTCAGCCTAGCTGGATTGGCCATCTCGATTGTTTGTGCTGTTTGGCTCTTGTCGTTTCATTGTGGATAATTCTCTGTTGAGATTCCGACATGTAGTTCCTTCTATAACAACAAAATCGGATTCGGGTCTCAAAATAATTTATGTCAAAAACTGAAATGTTTGATCAAATCAAATATCATATAAATATTTTGCATCTTAAGCAACCTCCATTGATTGATATCGTCAAAGCTATTATTGACATTTTAAGGTTCATTCATAAATGTTCTTGGTTCATGTATCATGTTCAACAAAGTCTAAAATAATAGAAAAAGTTAGCAACAATATATTTTAGGCCCCCATTTCATTTAATAATGATCTTCTTTCTTTGTTTTCTAAATAATTAATAACAAAATGTATTTTTTATATAAAAAATGTGTAAATTATAAGAATGTGAAATTTCTTTTTTTTTCCCCCAAGATGTGACCATAAGATCTAGTATCATATTCTATTATTGAGAATAATAATGGCATACCTTCTTTTACATTATTTGGGGTCAGTGTAAATTATTTTGTATCATTATTGAATGTGTGATCTATGCACAATTTTTCAAAATCAATAAGTTATAAGTACCTAAATTTGTGGTCTATAATTTCTTTTAGAGTTATTATGCATTTTAAAAAGGACTTTTATGACTCTAAATTTATGATATATGTTCGAGATATATAAACTTGTACAATAAACACTAACTGCTGAATTAATATGTTATTTTTCAAAATATTTTCCTTTTTGAAGAATACCTTAACGAATATGTTAGCCCATTGATCAATTAAATATAATAAAAGATTCATCCACCAACTAACATAGATTAAGACTTAAACCATTTGTTTACCTTACATATTTAGTGTTAAATGATTAACCTTAAAAGAAAATCATCATTTAACATCAAAGTTTTCTTTAAGAAATCTTCTTGATAAGAAATTTCCATCAAAGTACATTTATAAGAAGAGACGTGTGAAGTTGGATTAATTTAAGAGTAAAGATTAGTTTTATTACAAAGACAATGACATAATTCTAATATGAAAAACAACTTTTCAACACTTTATTAACATTAAAAACTATTTGAAATTAATAAAGTGCTTCACAGCCATGAAAAACGATTTCATTGAACTACAAAGATGAAATTGATAAGATTGTCAAACCGAACATGATTAAATTAGATAAGATTGGAAATTTTTTTTTTCCTTTTTTAAAATTGAAAAAAGATTTAAAAAAAAAAAAAAAAGAGTTTTGATGGTCAGATTGGGTGAATTTCTAAAAGGGCATTGGTTGCTGCAAAGAACATGCCGTGATTGGTGGTGACTGTTCTAATACTCTTATGTCCCACTCTGTTACAGACAACCCTTCTATTTTTTTCGTACTTATTATATGTAAATTAATAATTTCAGGTATTTCTTCCTCAAAAAATAATAATAATAATGATTTCAGGTATTTCGTTTTTAATTTTTTTTAATATGCATATTATTTTTAAGATTTTATTTGGTTGATTTTCTCTCTTTCCTAGTAAGTGGTTGGTCACTCATTTCAGAAAGCCAACCAGAAGAAAATTTAGATTAATAAATTCATATCAGAATTTAATAATTATATGATAGGAGAGAATCATTTCATCAAGAGTATAGAATGTGACATAACTAATAAAAAAAAATATATTGTACACACTTTTAAATATGTATTACCAACATCTATTTTGAACGTAACAATTGGAAGTTAAAAGTTTATTTATTTATTTGTTTTTAAGAAAAATTGAATTACAAATTTATTCCTAATAATTTGGGATTAGTTTTTCTAATTCAACCATAAATAGAGTGAGATATTATAATTTATGACCTTTTGATCTAAAATACGTATTTTATGCTAATCCAATTATGTTTAGGTTAGCAAGATTAATCCTAATTTACTTCAAATAATTTTATAAGTCTTAATTTAATGATGTTTTATTGTAGCATACATTTATTTTTATTTTTATTTTTTGTTTAGGGTAGAGTAGCATAAATTCAACAAGTCTTAACAGTTACATTTTAAATTTAATTCGGCGTATGACACACAACTGTGAAAATGTAATAAAAGAATATTTTAGGAAATTTTTTTTTGAAGAAGTCACATAATTTTTTCTTCGAACAGTTACCATTTTGGTCCATAGGTTTTTGGGTTTAGTTTTTTTTTTCTTTCTAAATTTTAAAATGTTATATTTTAATCATAAAAGTATGAGTTTGATTTCAATTTAATCTCTAGGTTTCAAAATGCTTACTCTTAAGAATTAAGTTTTATTTCAATTTGGTCTAAAAATTTTAAAATTTACGCATTTAACCTCGATTTTTTACTAAATACTTACATAAGTCTTTAATATTAATGTCTATTAATTAATCTTAAAAAATTAATAGAAGTATAATTGAATTAAATTTTACTATTTTCTCATCATTATTAAAATTAACTTCAAATTTTCATTTCATAAATATTTTAAATTAATTAGTAAATATTGACGTCAAAGACAAAATGTGAGTATTTAGTGAAAAATCAAGGTTGAAAACATAAATCTTGAAACTTAACAAGGGACCAAATTAAAAAAAAAAAATAAATAAATATAAAAACTCAAATTTCAAAGGTAAAATTGCAATATTTTAAAACATAGGGATTAAATTGAAATCAAACTCAAAACTTAAAAACAAAATTTCTAACCTTTTGAAACCTAAAGACCCAAAATTTAGTATAAAAAAAAAGTACTTTTTTTGTTTGTTTCCTTTAAAAAAAATGATCTTTTTATTTTATGATTGGTAAAAAAAGAATGCAAAGACACTAATTAATTATATTATAAAGATTGATGGTTGAATTATGAATTATGAATTTTTTTTACCTGGAAATTATTGAACTAAAAAACATAAAGATTTTAACATGGGAAATGGAACAATCAAAGGAAAAAGATTCCAGAAAGAAGAGAGACTAATCGACACCTTACACCATACCTTATTAAAAAAAATGTTTAAAAATGAAAGTATAGTCCAAAAAGCATCTGCCCTGCGTATCAGATTTTCCATACATGAGAACGTGCACACCATTATTGATATCATAAATAATTTATTAATTTATGTGCTATGATTTTCGAATTCTCCGAATATATACCATATAGTGTTTTTGTCTCTTAACCCAACCCACACATTAAAACTATATATTATATACATATACATACAAATATCAAATTTAAAGAGAGAGAAAAATTCCAGACCAAATTTTTTTGATAATTTTAGATTACGGTTGTGTTTGCAACCACTAACCACCCTGCATTCCCCAAACTCAAATCTAAATTAATGTCGGCCGTTTGCTGTTGCATCGGGTGTGCATTCATCGCCGACATGTCGGATAGGGTTAAAAGATTCAAAGGGGGATGTTCTTCTCCAAATCTTATCCACTTTCTTTTTTTTAAATACCTTTTTAATGTCAAGTATTTTGCTGCCTGCTGTGAAAATTGGCAAAGTGCCATTTCTTTGTATTTGAAGTTTTCTTTTAGAGAAAAAAAATATATATATATATATATGCCAAAGCATGAGTGAGATGGAAGGAATTTAATTTAATTTACATCGCAACTTTAGAAATGGTGAAAGCTACCAAGAGAATGTTTGACTCGTAATATGAGTTCATTAGACTTGAAGTTTAGGTATTTTTTATTTTATGGAATTTGTGTGCTTAGATTCTTAAAAAAAAATTTGAAAAAAAATAAATTATATGTTCTATACTTATATATAATTATAAAGTACAAAATATGTGTATGATAAATTTCAGAAATTTAAATTTATGTAACTTGAACTATTAAACCTATGGTTGAGGGTATGCAAATAAATAAATAAATATAAATAAAAATTGTATATGATTTTGTATAGATATGTCCATATCTTTAATGGAGTATTAGGCTAGCTATACAAGAGTTGTTTTTTAAGTAAAGGCGATATACTAATAATAATTTTGAAATATGAATATATTACGCATTTTTTTTTAATTAAAGTAGAAAAACTTTATTAGAGATTCTAATACAAGAGAATTTTAAAACTTTATTAGAGATTCTAATACAAGAGAATTTTCTAACGCCATTAACAACATCAATCTTCTTCCTTTTACATTGAATCAACATATATATATATATATATATATATATATATATATATATATATATATATATATATATTTTATTTTCCATTTTTGTTAAGGTATAGAAAGAAAAACTTGTTAAAATGCACATAATATAATTGAGTTGATAATTTGTGGTGATATATGTTATGTATACAATTAAAAAGTATAGGTGGGATTTTGACCAATTTTAATTAGGAAATTTTTTGGATTTCTTCTTGAATTAGGAAAAAAATGAGTAAAAATAGAAACCCAAGTAAATATAAAAATTCCAACAAATTTCAATTCCTGCTGATGAGTGATGACATAAACGACATAAATTTCAAAACTATAACTATTCATAGGAATAAAACAAAACCAGAAGAAAAAATTTCAAAATTAAAAAGAGGGAATTAAAGAAATCAAAATATTGATTACATTATCCTTTAAGAAAACACAACTATTTAAATTCAAAAAAAAAAAAAAAAAAAAAAAAAGGTCAACATAGCAGTTGGGAAAAACTGCATTTAAAAAGAGGAAGCCAGTTCACGATCTCGATTATGAACTTGGAAAAAAAAGGTGTAGTTCGGTTGAAAAGGAAGTAACTTGACTAATAATACACTTACAAACTTAACTAATAATGCTTAATACTAATAACAATAATATATTACCTTCTAATTTTGACCCTGAAATTTCAATTTACTCCATTTTAATTAATTTGGTATTTTATAATTTTGTGAAAATCTCACAATTCCATCTATAACCCATTATTTGCCAAATGAAATAAAAATTTGTTAGATATTCATAAAGGTATCTACAAAAATTAAAGAGATATCATATCTCTAGAAGTCTAGAACACAGCTGTACTCACTGTTCTTCAATTCAAACACTAGCTACACAATTGAAGCTCTTATTATGACTTTATGATATGATCAATAAGTGGACTATATAACAATCTTTATAACCAATAAAAATACACTAACATTAGACAGTCTTGATAGAAACACTTTTTTTTTTTTCTAATTTTTTGGAAGGTATTTCTTTTGAAATAAAAATTTTATGGCTTTCTTTAAGATACTAATCAATTCATAGAACTCTGTTCAATAAGTAGAATGCATTAATCGTCCGCTTTCTAGTTGGACAAAGTAAGAATTGTAGAGTAGAGCAACCACTCATTAAAATCATAAAAATAAAATTAAAACTAAATTTAAATTATGAGAGTAAAACTCAAGTTGTCAAAGAAATTGGAACTGTTGATAGGAAAATGTTGGTACGACAAAGGAATAATAGTCCTTTGTATAATACTCCCTTTGTGATTTTCATCTTTGAGGTATTGTTCAAATTTTTGTCATTTGTTTCACGGGCATCCTAAATTTTATAGAGTGAGCATTTGGATTACCGTGTTTGTTTTGCGGTATTGCCCTATCATAGTGCATCTTGCGAGTTTTGAGATATTTTCCTGAAACATGGATTTTTCAAATTTCCGTGTTTAGGACATCTCCATTTTACTTTTTTGCCCTCCTAAAAGTGATATATATAAGACCACACCATAGATGTATTTGGTCGCAATTCAGATTTTCTCTCTTTCTTATTAAAGAAGAAGAAGGGAAAAATAAAAAATAAAAAAAGGAAATTGAGAAATTAAGAAATTAAGAAGAAGAAGAATAATAATGGAAAAGGAAAGGCATCCGTGGGGATCGGCCAATTTAAATAGTAAATTACCAACAAACTAAGTTTCCAAAGAGAGAGAGAGAGCGTGCAAACACGACATGTACATAGCGGACCACGTTACAATGAGGGTCCATGGTCGGTTGGTATTGCATTTCCTTTCTTCCTTTTTCTTCTCTTATTATTATTCTCTTCTTCTCTCTTTCACTTCAACTCCTCATCATTCATAATAATCTCTCTTACTACTCTCATTTCAATACAACAACAACAACAAATCCTTTCTTTTCTTTTCTTTTCTTTTCCTTTCCTTTCCTTTCTTTCTCTCCAATGAGGAAGCTTTGCCCCAACTTCGACCGCGAATACGGTCTCGACACTGTCCTTGAGGTACCCATCCCCGAAGAGATGTTTTCTTCCAACAACACTAAAACCCATGCTATCTCATGGCAAGCTATGAAATCTTGGGTGAAATCGAATCATCATGACAAATCATCACATGTTACTTCAATTGCGTCTTTATTTGGAGGCCGCAATGCCGAGATCCAGCTTTTACTTGGCGTTGTGGGAGCTCCGTTAATTCCACTCCCCATCACTTTTGATCAACAACCCATTACTCGCAACATCAAAGACAATCCCATTGTAAATAAAAATCTCTCTCAACTTTTTGAAACTTTGTATCGGAAAAAATGAAAAAGGGGGATTATTATATTATATTAATTTTATTGTTTGAAATGAATACACAGGAGGCGTCTATGGCGAAGTACATAGTGCAACAATATGTAGCTGCAGTGGGAGGAGAACATGCGTTGAATTGTATTGATAGTATGTATGCTATGGGGAAAGTGAAGATGGCTGCGTCGGAGTTTTGTTCAGGCGAAGGGTGTTTGAATGGAAAAGCGGCGGTGAAGGGGAAGAATAACGGGAAAGGTGGCGGCGGGGGAGAGATGGGGGGATTTGTGGTTTGGCAGAAACGGCCGGAGTTATGGTGCTTGGAATTGATGCTGTCAGGCTGTAAAATTAGCGCCGGTAGCGATGGGAAAGTGGCTTGGAGACAAACTCCATGGCATCACTCACATGCTTCTCGTGGCCCTCCTCGCCCCTTACGCCGATTCTTGCAGGTTTAATTATTATTTCATCAATTTTATTTTTTTTAATTTAAAATTTAACAAATGTTTAATTTTAATTTGAAGTGTGAATGGTGTGTCCAATATTTTCAAAAAACGGAATTTTCAATTAAACTAATAGCGTATTTGGTGGAAAGCGCTTTAATGGACGTGGTGCCTACCACGGTTGAAACGTGATTTTTAATCTCCCCACCAATTTTTTCATGTTTTGATCTTTAACCTACCCATTTCATAAACTGCTTTTGCTTCCTCTTCAGCTTTTCTTTACTTAGTAATATCTTGGTGTAACTACTCATTTCTATACATTTCTCTAAATAATAATAATAATAATAAATTAAATCGTTTTTTTTCTATAAAAAATAAAAAATTTATCACTAACAACTTGTAATTAGACATTTAAGTGAGCTGCTTAGTGTATATTTTTTAAAAAGAAAAACAAGAGTTTGTTGACAAATAATTAGATTGGCTATGGGCTACAAAGTAGTGCCATAATCGGCACCCTGAGTATTTTCCTTTCTTTTAATCTTTATCAATACAATTATAAGGTTATTATCAAATAAAGAAATATTTAATTTGTTTTGCAGTTATTTTCATTAATAGTCATAACTCATAGACAGCTCATGTTTTTGTATCTGAAAACTCCATTTTAAGTAAACTTATAAATGTAGCATAAAACAAAAAAAAAAGGAAAATTGACTAATAATATGTTAATTAAATATTGAATTTTTTTTAATTTAATTTAAGCAAAAATGGGAAAACTATGGGTGAGCCGGAACTTTTCCTATTGGGCCGAATTGGGCCGAATATTAAATCAAATGGGCTTTTAGTGACGTAAGGAAGTTTGTTTTGACAGGGACTGGATCCGAAATCGACGGCGACTCTGTTCTCAAACTCCACCTGCATCGGCGAGAAAACGATCAACGACGAAGATTGCTTCATTCTAAAACTGGAAGCCGAATCTTCAGTCCTGAGAGCAAGGAGCAGTAGCAGCGTCGAAATAATCCGACACACAGTTTGGGGATATTTCAGCCAAAGAACCGGCCTCCTCGTGCAACTTGAAGATTCGCATCTCCTTCGAATCAAAGCCGCCGGATCTCGAAACGACAACAACATCTTCTGGGAAACGACAATGGAAACCCTAATTCAGGACTATAGAACGATCGACGGCGTCAACATTGCACACGCCGGTAAAACAACCGTCTCGCTTTTCCGATTTGGTGAAACTGCGGAAGGGCATTCGAAAACGAAGATGGAAGAGATTTGGGAGATCGAGGAAGTTGATTTCAATATCAAGGGTTTGTCGATGGACTTCTTTTTGCCTCCGAGTGATTTGAAGAAGGAGGAAGGAGGAGTTGGTGTGATTACGAGTAATGGAAAGTTTCCGTTGACGATGCGATGTTCGGCTGGGTCGAGGATTTTCTCGTCCAGAGTGGCGGCCATTGATCAGAGTGATGAAGATGAATCGGAGAGGAGGAGTAATCAGAGTGATGAAGATGAAGATTTCTGAACAATTGTAATAAAGATTAAACTCAATTTTTGGAAATTTGTACATAATCTATATAAATATGGGACATGGACTTCTTACTAATTACAAAGGCTAATGTGTTATTTTATTTTTTTTCTTTTTCAAAATTGTAATTGTACTTTAACAAATAATGCCGGGAATTTGTTGAAATAAACTGTAGTGGACTAAATCTTAAATATCAAGATCCTACAAAAAAAAAAAAAAAAAAAAAAAAAAAAGCAAACATGAGAGAATAGTTGAGTGTAACGTTCTTAAATTGAGAAAAAAAATGGTACTAATTTGATATGTATTTTAATTTGGGCAAGTTACTTTTTTCTCTTGTGTTTTATCTTTCTTATACAGTTATATGCTATATATGTTTTTGTTAGTCACTCCTCCGGAGATATGGAATTACCCAATACTTAAAAAAACGTAATATACATATATAACCTTCATTATATTTGTTACAAGATTGTTTATAGTTTCTGGAAGCATCAGAAAACGAAAAAACAAACAGCACTCACTCCATATTTACATTACAAAAACACACGTGAAAAGTTTGTTATTTGCCTGATATTTTACCAAAGCAGAGCACCCAATACACACACACAACAACTCTATCCCGCAATATCGATGGCCTTAACTTGTGGCCTCCTCTCCTCCTGTTTAGGTACCATCACAGTCAGCACTCCATTCTCCATATTCGCCTTAATCTCATCCATCTTTGCATTCTCCGGCAGCCGGAACCGCCGCATGAACTTCCCCATGCTCCGCTCCACTCTGTGCCATTTCTCATTCCTCTCCTCCTCTTCTTTGCTCCTCTCCCCACTTATCTGCAGAACTCTCCCTTCCTCAACCTCCACTTTCACTTCCTCCTTCTTCAACCCCGGCAGATCCGCCTTGAATATGTGAGCCTCCGGCGTCTCTCTCCAATCTATTCGAGTGTTTGCAATTGCCGTTGTTTCCCCCGAGGATGGAACGTTCGCCAGAGTCCCTGGAATTTGCATCCCCTCTAATGGATCCCATATATCCAGAGAAAATGGATCGAACACGCTGCTACGCCGGCCGCTCAAAAAACTAGGAATCAACGACATCGTCTTCAATTGAACAAATCGCTTGATGGGTTGTTCGTTGTGATGCAGACGGTGATAAAACGAAAGGTAAATTTATAGTGTAGGAGAGTAAAGGATGAGATTTGTTTGATCTGAGAGAATTCTACAAGTGTCCTACATGTGTCGAATTTGATGAGCTAGTTGTCAATTCCCTTTACATGCAACTCCATATACTTTGAATTATTTGTTTGTTTCTCTGTGGATGGATCATCCTGATGCAAATATCACAAGTAGACAAAAAATAACTAAAGCTAAGCCAAAAGGATGGTTACATCACAGATTCCCAACTTACTTTTGAAGGATAAAATTGACTAAATTGTCTAGTGATTTGAATGTAGAACCTCCTTCTTTGATACAGGAATCAGCCTTCTCCTTCAAATCCTTAATCCTCTTCATAATTTCACCATTTTCTTTCTCTGCCATTAACTTCATAATCCCCTTTTCAATCTCCCCTCTCTCCAGCTTATCACCCAACATCACTCCGATTCCCCAAACGTGGGTTACATATCTGGCATTGGCCTTCTGATCCCCAAAGCAAGGATAACACAGCATCGGAACCCCTTCGCATATGCTCTCAATTGTCGAGTTCCAGCCACTGTGAGTCCAAAATCCCCCAATCGCGGGATGGGCCAGCACATCCCTCTGCGGCGCCCATTTCACGATTAACCCTCGTTCACCCACCATCTCCTCGAACCCTTCAGGCAGCGGCTCCAGCCATTCGGATCCATTGACCATGCCGGGGCGGACCACCCACAAGAAAGGGTGAACGGAGTTGGCCAAGCCCCACGCGACCTCGACGAACTCATGTGGGTGGACGGCGGCGAGGGTGCCGAAGCTGACATAGAGGACGGATTTGGGGGGCTTTGAGTTGAGCCAAGAGAGGGAGGAGTGGGGTTGAGGAGTGAGTGGAAGGTGTTTGTGAAAAGGTCCGAGTGGGAAAATTGGGATGGGGGAGAAGAGTTGGCGGCATTTGAGAAGTGGGTCGGGTTCGAGGTGGTCAAAGGAGTTGAAGATGATGGCGGAGGAGGCTTTGGTTTGAATGAAGATGGAAGATAAGATTTGGTCAATGAGATGGGGACTTTGGTCCATCATCGCCGGCAGGTCTTTGAATCTGAGGTGTGGGAAATCGGGTAATGGATCTTCTAAACTTGTTTCTGCAATGTTGAATTTAGACACATATATTCTTAGTATCTAAAATTGGCTGCATACCCATAAACACTAAAACAAAGTATTTTCAGCGTTTATTTTTATTTAATACTTAGATACCCTAATTCTTAGAAATCAAACTCAAAACTAAAAATATTGGACCAAAAAGTATTTTTCCTAATTTTTAAAAACAGAATTTTAGGAAAAACAAATGATTAATTTATTCAATAAACTACATATGTATATTTGCAGCATGCCAGGATGGAATAAGTGGAGAGCATAACGTGGTAAGTCACGTGCTCAGTCATTTCCATTGAGATGGGTGTTTAATAATAAATAATAATTGGACAGTAAATTAGGGGGAAAAAAATAATAATAAAGGAAAGGAAAAGGGTTTGAATTGAATTGGGGGCATGGAGAAGAGAAGGACGAGAGGACCTGAAGAGGGCAAGTGGTAATTTGGACGCAAAGCAGGAAGAGCAAGCGTGGACAAAAACGCAGAGATATTGGCAGTTCTCAAAACGATTCTCCGAATCCCAAACTCATCAGCCACTTGCTGAGTGAAGTGCCAATGAGTATCCGTGATCAGACACCCAATGTCGTTGCCTTCCGCCACCACCTCCGCCACGCATTTCCGGAACGCCTCAACGCACTGCCTGTTCAACAGAGTTATGAGCTGTAAAACGCCTCCGCCGCCGCCGCCGCTGGTTTCGTCCTCGTCGGGAATAATGGATCGGAACGTGAAGTTGGGGTGGTTTGAAGGGTGGAGAGAGTTGAGATGGGTTGTGTGAATGATTGTGATAGAGAAGCCCTTTGAATAGAGGATATTGGCCAGGTGAAGCATTGGATTTGTGTGGCCTTCAAGTGGCAAAGGAAAAAGGATTACTCTCATATTTGGGATTTCTTTCTTTTCTCCCTTCTTTTTTTCCTCTGCTTTCAACAGGAATCACTTCCATTTGTACTCGTCTTCATTATATTCTATGAGTAAGAAGGGAAATTTGGAATCATTAAAAAAAAAAAAAAAAAAAAAAAAAGCTTCAGAGAGAAATAGAGAGATTGAGAATAATGGAAGATGACTATATTAGGGCTTCAACCTCAGTACAATAATATTGAAGACAGCCTTAAATACTACCAAACTAAAGAAGCTCAATGATAAAACTGGAGAGAGATTGGAGTATTTGATATATTCATAAAGTAGAGAGAAAAATCAAAATTAACAAGGAGATGAGAGAGGATTTTTGGACGGATTACCTTTGCCCCGCTCTTTCAAAACCAAGTTTTCTTTCTTTCTTTTGCGGATATCAAATTCAAGTGAAATTACTAAAATGTGGGAAAAAAATTCATCTCTCTGCTCTTTCTTCCGTTCTCCACTCATAAATCACTCTCCTCTCTCATTCTCTTTCTCTCTCTTCCTTTCTTCGTTCACATATTACTCTCATCTCTCTCCTCTTTCATAGAGGGACTTATAGTGTGTGGTTTCGCCAAAGTTTATCGTGTCGAAGAAGAAAATAAAAAAAATCAGTTAACATTGTTTTTAAAAGTGGGACATTTTTTCTTTTGGACCTTTAAAATAGATCAGTTATACAATTATTCCAAAAAAGATAGGAACCATTTTGGATTTTGATCGTTGGAAAAGGAAAGGAATGAGATAAAAGAAGATTAAATGAAGTGATAATAAAGAAATATCAAAAAGGAGGATTTGGCTAGTTGAAAGGAGGATCAGTCCTACTTATGGTACATGGACGTGGAATTATGAGTTTTTTTTATAAAGAAAAATATTGAAAAAAAAAAAAAAAGGACTTTCAAGGGTTGAAATGTTGGTTCTTTGCATAGTAATGAGATAATGGTATTGGGAAGTGTGAGAGATAAAGATTGAGGGGTAGGTAAATAAAAGAGGAGAGAATTAATTGAAGGGAGAAGAAAGTGGTATTAAAAAGTGGGAGAGATGATATGATATTGAAAAATTGGAAGAAAAAAGATTCAGAAAATAAAAGAGAGAGATTGTGGGATATGATTTGGTTTGATTTTTTCAAGACATGCTTTAGGGGTGGAAAACTGATTTGGTTATTATAATTTGTAGATTATAATAGTCGATATTTTAGGTGCAGATTATTTTAGTATGACTTAATGATGATGAGAAATGATAGATACGAAATAGTAAATATTGTAACAAAACCATATTTGAAATAGTAATGTTGTAGTTATTGGTGGATTATAATAGTTGGTGTTTATAATTAGAAACCCAATTAGTGAGTAGGCTATAATAATACACTTCACTCCATTGAAGTTAAGAGTCCCTCTTAGTGTGTAACGGTGTTCACTAAAACCACTTAAACCGAACCATTTGCTCACCCAAACTGAATTTTGCGGTATGGTTAAATTTAGTGTAATTCTAAAATTGAATTATGTTGTTCGATTCGATTTAAAAACCAAAAACCAAAATAAAACCGAACTGAACCACATTAATTAATCAAGGGTGATATTCACGAAGAATAAAGGAACGTTCAACGAATAATCCTCATAGGACAAGGTCAATGAATTCCTCAAGAGTGGTCAATCTGAATTGGCGAGCATCCCTAGTGGTCCAAATCCAGCCCTTGAGTGTCTGATTTCCAAATAGGTAAGGGAAGTAGAATCCTAAACCTAAAGGATGGCAGGCAGCATAAGGGAAGTTCATCGTCTCCCCTAAACTGCTTGCTTTAATCTTTGTGCTAGATCTGATTTAAACATCAGAGTGTCTGTGGCAAGCATCACACCGGTATATTATTTTTTTTTATTATTTTGCAAGTAATCTCTTCCTCAAAATTATAAATTTACCGTTGAAAGCATTGAAGGTCAAGTAATCTTCCTGTCCATATTTTGCCATCAATAGAGCAGGGTGGTATTTACCAACATAAGATTAATTGAAACATAATGGATCTATACTCTTAAATTTGAGATTAGAAGATAAATTTCATATTTTTTGTACTTATATATCTATATATACACACATACATACCGACGAAATTTACAAATTATAGATTGTTTGCGAAATAGTAAAATGAGAAGAAAAAAAAAAAAAAAAGTCATCCATAGAATTTCCACAGAAAAAGACAGAAATTAGTTAAAGATTTGGTTTCATTCAATGTAACTTACTTCCGATGTGATAAAAATAAAAATATGATTTCTTTTTGACAAGAAAAAAAAAAATGATCCATTTGCTGTAAAAATCGCAAAGAGGAAAAGGCTTTTTAGGGGCCGAATATGTTAAGTATCCAAAAAGTTTTGCGACGAAGGCCCAAAGAAGGCCCAATTGTTTCCACACAATGGAAAATCTTGGCTTTTGTTTTTTACATTATAAATCCAAGCCATGTTTTAAGGAAAAAAAAAATGTAGATTTTGAAAACCTCTTTTTTGTTTTTGGAAGTTGAATGAAAATTAAAATAGTACTATGAAAACTATAGTAAAAAAATGGTAAAGTTGCGCTAAAAGGTGCTTAAATGTGGAGCTAGAATCTATTAAAGTTGTGCTCCACCACATTAAGCAATACATACTATGGAAATTCGATAAGTTGAGTCTTGCTTCTCTTACCTATTTTGTCTTTTTATTTGTCGATTTTCACTTGAATTGATTTTGTTCAAGTGTGTTACGGGTAATTTTATACTAAAAAAAAATTAATCTAACAACGAAAATTAACCATAAGGATAAACTAGAGATAGGAAAAATCTGACTTTACATAAACTCGAAACGTGCAGGAGATAGATCTGAAAAGCCAGAATAATGTAAAATAAATTAGTGAATGGTGTAATTGCATCAGCCTATTGCCCCACGTGGCCTTCTCTTTTCAAGCCCCTAACTCATTCTCTTGGTGGCGTCCTAAATCCAATCCCAAAGGATCGGAAAAACGCTAGGTTTACTTCTTATAAATAAATATACCATTATAGTTTTACAATAAATTCATCTTTTTTTTTTCCTAAAAGCTTGTTATACGTAGTACTCTAAATTGACTTAATCATCGAGATCTTGTAGTAAGCATCATGCTCGTGTGTTACTTTGATTGTTTTGTAGGTCATATTTTTATCAAACTACAAATTCATCGTCAGTGGCATGTGAAAGTCAAGTGAGATTTCCATGGCTGAATTTTGCTATCAACAAAGTATATGTTATTGTAATCTAAGAAATCCTATTTTATTAACTCTTTTTATATAAAAAATTAGTTTGAACATTTGAGAGACATGTTAGTTTTAGGGTATTTCACATTTTTAACCCTTTCACAAGTTTTTTTTTTTATAAATAACCCCTCAACTTTTTTATTTAATTTTAAACTCTTTTCACTTTTTATAAAATATGAAATTACCATTTTACCCAAACTAAAAAAATTACCATTCTACCCCTCTTTGTGAAATTACCATTTTACCCTCAACATTTCAAATAATCTCACTCTTTCTTCTCCCACCTCTTCACCTTCCTTCTCCTCCCACCTCTTCACATTCCTTTTCTTCTAACATTTGCTCCAAAATCTTTGATCTCCAAACTCAGAAATCACTCACGATTTGTTTTCTCCATTTTCGTTAACGATTTTTTAAGGTTTCATTTCCAACAAGGTACATTTCGATCCTTCTCATTTTTCGCAGGTTTTTTTTGTTTGATGATTTTTTGATTCATTTTTAAAAATGAAGGATTCTTCTACTGTCTAAATGAGTTTTGCATGTTTAAAATCCACATTTGTATTCACTAGGTTGGTTTTTTCACTGTTTTCAGTTAGGATTTTATTGGCATCTGGATTTTGACCGAAAAAACTTACCTTTTGAGTTGTTTCGTCATTTAAAATACATTGTCGGTGTTGTCTGAATACTTTTGTTGTGTTTATTTTGATTTTTGTCGTGAAAAACGAAAGTTTTTCATTCTGTGTATCGAGTAGGCCCGGCCGGGCTTCCTACGAATGTCATCGGGCCTGCACAGGGTGGGTAATTTGGGGAAGAAGATGGTGAAAAACCGGTCGGGCCTTCACCAGGTCTCAACCGGGCGTATGGGTTTAGAGTTGAAGCCCGGGCGGGCTTCACCAGGTTGCGTTCGGGTTTAAGGATTTTAGGGCTTAAGCCCGGGCGGGGCATTGGCGGGCCATAACCGGGTTAGGTAAGAACGGGTTAGGTTTGGGCTACTGGATTTTGGCTCGGTCCAGGTCTAGACCGAGCGCCCTGGCCGAGCAATGACCGAGGGTTTTGGGGTTTCTGGATGTTGGCCCGGTTCTGGCCCTAGCCGGGCTTGGACCGGGGGTGAGATTATAGATGGGCTACTGGATTATCGCCCGGTTTTGGCCCTGGTCGGGCCTGGTTGAGGGCACAAAGGTTAGAGGTATAAAGTAGGGCTACTGGTTTTTGGCCCGGGAAGGCCATGGCCGAGTCTGGACCGGGGGTGAGGTTCAGGGTGCCTACTGGAATCTGGCCCGGTGGTGGCCCTGGCCGGGCCTAGACCGGGTAGGCGCTTCTATTTTTTGGCCCAGTTCTGGCCTTACCCGGGTCTAGATCGGGCGTACGTATTTAGTTGATTCTATTTTTTGGCCCTGGACGGGCCTGGACCGGGTGTAACTTATTTAGGTGCTTCTGTTTTTTGGCCCGGTGTTGGCCCTGGCCGGGCTTTCACCTGCATGATATACATATACTTGTTACAATTTCACACCCGTTGAATTTAATTTTTAAACTTTCAAAATTAATCATTTTAATTTTTATCTCGTTATCATTTTATCGTCTATTGTGTTTATAAAAAATGGATGATGTAATTAATCTTAAACTTGCATGTTTATAAACAAGCATATGCATAACCTAAAGCACTTATTGAAATTACATAGGCCTGCTAAAACTAGTACATACGTACCCGAGTCGATATCGACAACCAAATAATGAAACGAAAAATGATTATTCTTTAAATCTTTCTTTTTGTCCATTTGAAATAAACTACATACGAATGATAAATAATGAAACGAAAAATGATTATTCTTTTAAATCTTTTCTTTTTGTCAATTTGAAATAAACTACATACAAATTATAAACTCGACTTCTTAACCTAGAAACTTCCCTTATGGCTAAAGCGAGCATAAATCGAATTAGTGTAGGGTAAAAAAATAATAATAATAATAAAAACTTCCCTTGTTCAACTTGTACAGAGGAGTTAAAATTTGTGGAGGATTTAGCGTAAAGAATTTGGAAGATTGTTGGGAAATTAGACCGATTCCAATGAAACCAACATTAATAATCACCGACGCGCTGTGGTGATTAATCAGATTAATTATAAAAATATTTCTGAGGTTCTTCTTGTTTTTATTTATTCTTTTTTGCAAGGTTACCCCAATTATATTTTTAAAGAGCAAAAAGACAAAACATTATTTTCTTTTCTTCTTTTGGCTTAATTTTACAGGTAAACTACAGTCGAGATATTGTTCGTTATTTTAATTTCCTTAGAAAATAACAATTTTTATCCTTAAATTGGACCATATATTTCAATTTATACCAAAACTTTCAATCACATCAAATTACAATTTCAGTTTTGACTAGTGTTACAATTTTTACTGTCATAAGATAGTTTTTCTTTTGATTTTTCCTTTTTTAAAAACATTTTTATGTGTAGTTGATGAACTATACAATATTTTGATCTATGTATTTTTTTTTTAGAATGTTGAATTTAGTTCTCAGAATTTTATTGTATAACGATTTATTATTCGTAAATTTTACCATGCAATGCATATTGTTTACTCTCAAAATTTGTATCAACTCAGGCCTTTTATTTATTTTCATTTTTTTTCAAATGAACCTAGGCTTGTTTAGATTGCCCAAGGAAAAAAAGTGTTTTTATCAAAAATTCATTTTTATTAAACATTTTTTTTTATATAAAAAGTACTATTTAAAAAAAAAACACTTATTTGTTTGTTTGGTTATATTTTTCAAAAAGTTTTTGTATACTCAAGTTTGTATGGAATGGTATTACTCAAAGTGTTTCAATTAATGTCAAATTACTATAAAAGAATTGACTATTAAATACCGTGATATAATAATGCAGGATGGATTTGGTACTAAAAATAAGTCCCGATAACCATTTTCCTGTTGCCCTTACCTGTTGTGCCCACTTAGGAAAGGCTCAAGCGAGCATTAAGAAAAAGTTGACCCCAGCCCAGATATGTTTAGGCAAACCTGTTTTGGGGTTTTACTAGATTCTAATATAATGTTTAATGGTCCTCTTATTCATTATATTTTGTTGCAAGAGGTGAGGGAGAGTAGGAGGGATGTGCTTAGCTTTAACTTAATGAACACGCGGGTGTCATTTGGACGTAGGGAGTTTGATTTGGTGACTGGATTAAAACACCAAATTGTACAGAGGGATAGAGATATTTCACATGTTCGACTTAGGGATAAATACCTTAACATGGTGGAGGGGTTAAAGGGTTCAATGTCTCATGATATTGATGATGCTCATGAAGAGGAGGATGGTCAAAAGAGGAAGAGGAAAAAGAAGAAAAATAAAACCCTAAAAAAGTTATTGAAGCTCGTGAAGTCCATTAATGAGCGAGTGGCGGGCCTGGAGAAAGACGTCAAGTCAATAAAGAAATTCATTCGTCGACTGTCCAAGGTTTGATAAACTAGTATTAACTTTAATTGTTTAATTTTTTTTTATTATAAACTAGTACTAAGACTTTTTTTTTGTAGGGTAAGTCTGTGGACCAGAGTAGTGCTCGTGATCCGATCGAGCGGACGAGTCCAGTTGACGCAAATCGTGAGCTGCTATTAGATCATCAGGTTGGTGATGATTGCCATAACTTCGACCCCATGGCAGTTTTTTTTTTCTTTATGTTAATTATGTAATTTTTGAACTTCTGGAATAAATAAAATTGGGTACGATTGTGTAAGATTGTGCTGTTAGGGTTTGTTGCTCTGGATTAGGGTTTAGGTTGGATGTATTGACCCCCCTATTCCATGCATTTGTCATGTTGAGTTTCTGAATTAAGGTTTATTAGGTACGATTGAGATATTGATTTTGATCTACATCATCCCCCAACGAAGTAATTGGTGGGTTTGGATCAAAAAATGTGAGTTCAGTCTTGCAAGAGACAGACGTTGATGGAATTTCTTCAGTGTGTCTAATCAAGGGATTATGCAGAGGTAATACTTCAGTACTTGAAGATCGTGGAACTGTTGATACATAGATAGGTATTACCGACACCTCTTTCCATGTCAAGAATGTGTGAAGATCTTTGTCATTTTACGAATGACAAATGCAGGAGCTTTGGACTTCAATTGGAGTATACATCGAATCACAAGATTGTATTGACCTGGATTTATACTACTTATCTGGTAAACTTCAGCCTAGAATTCAACATACGTCGTTCCAATCTCTATGTCAAATCCCCTCATCTCTCCTCCATCGTAATCCTTTTCCTTTTCATACCAAACACCACCAAAGCAAACCCAAACGCGAGGCATACCTGTTAAAACAAAAAATAGTGTTAAATTAACAACAAATAAAATGAAACAAAAGAGGAGAGGAAAATTTAAAAAAAAAATCCATTGCCCCGGCCGGTCTCTCACCGGGTATACCTCGGGTGGGCTCGGTTCCGGGTAGAACTGTGTAAGACCGGCCGGGCCCCTCCGAGTCAGATCCCTGGACCATACTCTGTCCGGGTTACGGCCGGTCGGGCTTCTCCCGAGTAATGACTTGGTCGGGCTGCACCAGGCCACATGACTCAGTTGGAAACCAGGTGAAGCCCGGCCAGGCTTCAACACAAAAAAAAACTATTTTATCTATTTTCTCAAAACTCCATTCTCTATTTTTTTAAAAAAACTACTTCTTGTGGAAATGTTAGATGAATATAAATAATAATTTTGGGTCAATTAAAATGCATGTATCTCACCAAAAAGTAGTAGAATCAAAATCAGTCAATCGTGAGAAACCCTAAATCGTAATATTTGTTAAATGATTCTAACGTTGAAAGAGGCTTATCAAATTTTGAGTAGTCTTGTGAATAATTAGGTGGTGAAGAATTAGGTGAGTTGTGAGAAGTAGATGAGTTGTGAGAATAAGGTGATTTGAGAGAATTATGTGATTCAGGTGAGTTTGTGGATGTGTATGTTTTGATTTTTGTTAAAATAATTTATGGGTTTTTTATGGTAGGTAAAAAGGTGGTATGAGAGTTAAATGTTGGTTGGTTAGGTGTAATAAATAGGAAAGGATCTAAAATGGTATAATTTAAAAATCTATATTAAGAAGGTATAATTTGTATTAAAACTATTTTAAAAATGTATAATTTGTAAAATTATATTAAACAAAACATATATATGTTGAAGGGAGATGATAAATTATATTAGAAATTAAATAAAAGTTAAATACAAAGGATAAAACCCGGTCCCTGGTGCACCAGGTGAAAACTCGGCTGCGCTTAGCTGCATACGTGTCCAATTTTAAACTACCAATTTGCTTCCCTGGTGAAGCCCAGTCCTATGGTAAGAAGCCCAATTGGGCCTACACAAATATACGTAATGTGATTTAAAAAACCCGGTGAGAACTCGGTCCCTGGTGCACCAGGTGAAAACTCGGCTGGGCTTAATTGCATACGTGTCCAAATTTAAACCACCAATTCGCTCCCCTGGTGAAGCCCGGTTGAGGCTCGATCCTATGGTAAGAAGCCCGGCCGTGCCTCTACAAATATTACGTAGAAAAAATCGTACTAAAACATGATATATTTAACAAAATTAAAGAAAATAATGTTGAATGAAGAAAATACATACTTTTTTGAATTGTGTGAAGAGAGATGAGTGGTAGAGAGTTGTGAGAATTTTAGGAGAAGAGGAGAGTATAATTTTGAGAGAAAATTTTGTGTGAAGAGGGATGGTTGTGTGTAGTTAAAGGGATGGTGGATGTAATAAGTTTGGATAGAGTAGGAAATTTAATTTTGGGGTTAGTAATAATTAAATTATGAAAATAATTACTTTTGGTGGGTTAAATTAATTTATAAGAAAAATATTTAATTTTGTGGGTAAACTAATTAATTGGATTGTTAATCACATATAATAAATTTATTAAGTAGTGGAGGGCAAAAAGTAATTTTACATACAAAGTTTTCTCTTGCTTACATCATTTTCATCATCAAAGGGTCCAAAAAAAAAACTTGTTTTTCAAAAATAGGCTATTTTTTTTAAAAAAATAATGTTTAAATAGGCCATTTTTGTCAATTTTCCTTGGTCAATCATGTTTGGCTGAATAGCCAATGGCACGAAGCTACCCTACCGGATTTCAAGAGTTTGAAACCCAAAGCTCATCCTCCATGAAGAGTTCTTTGTGATGTCTAGTTTTGGGCCTTTGGCAACTAAAAATAAAGAATTTTGTATGGTTAAAGCTATTATTTTCTTCAAAAATTAAATTAAGATTAAATAAGGACCTGAGTTCGACAAACAAATGAACGAAGGAATCCAAAACTTAAATCTATTGGCCAACAACTTGCTGACGGTCATTATGGTTACTATGAGTTGGTTAATGTTTATTAGTAAGTGATTATTATGGTAGATAGGTTATAATAGTCTTTATTTGGGAGTGATTTTAAAATTATTAATATCACTTTTATCATTTTTAAAATCACTTAAAAATATACTTCAATCACTCAAAATTAATTTAATTTTCAATTTTACACTTTTATATACAATTTACAACCATCAAAATTAGTTTTGAAGAATTAAAAACATATTTTACGATAATTTTAAAAATGACTAAAGTGATTTTAGTGATTTTAAAATCACTCCCAAACATATCCTTAATCTGGGTAAAAAATAATACACTATAATAAATAGAGAAATAGATGATGAGTAGGAAATAGTAAACACTATAATATCTCTCACATCCACTTGAAGTTGGGGTCTCAAATACTTCCTAAATACTTAGCAATTTTTTTTAAAAAAAATACATAATAAAAACTAAAAACAAATTCACTATCAAACGAAGCCAAAGTTACCATGTTATGTTTGTTTTAATTTCGTTAGCTTATTTTTAAGCATAAGCCCAATGCTCAAGGCCCTAAACTATGTGTGAAGGCGTGTCCCGTTTAACATTTTACTAGCATCGGTCAAGGTCGAAGCCGAGCAGCTTTTCCTAGGCCCATTTGGGGCTTAAGGTAATCCTTTGGACCGAATACATTGACTTGTGTCAAGGCTCAAATTAACTCTCTCTTAGGCCCATTTTGGTCCTGGAGTGCTATTTTTTTTTTCGAATTTTATTACTTTTTTTGCTACATAGCTTTAGTTCTTGTTTGATGATGATTATGTCATTTAGTCCAAACTCACTCATATTATTAACATCAATAACTATTTTTTTTAATGTGAAAATGGTTTGTTTATTCATTTTTTATTCTTAGTTCAATAAATGTTGGCAGTGTAAATTAAAACTTAAAAGAATTTTCATAAAAAGAGTACTTAGAGTTGAACTATACCTTATTTGACAATGGTTCCATCATCTATTTATTAAAAATGAGTGTACTATGGTTAAACATATGTAAATATATCTTTAAATATATATTAAAATCGATGGATATTTTTCCTTTCCCATTTCATTGTTTAATTATTAAACTCCGTTTCAAAAAAAAAAAAAAATATAAGACCCGAGATGATACAAAAACCAATTTAGTTTCATTACTAGTTTACATTAAACAACTAATTAATGGCAACAACTTTAAGAAAGTTGTATATATATATATATACAAGCTATTAATTATTATTGTAATTATTTTGAATTTCAATGACTCTATTGGCACCAATTGAAAATTGAAACTGTTTATAAAAATTCAAAACGAGAAGATGAAGATGTGGTAATAGAGGAGTCAGCATGGCGTGGCCCAAAGAAACACACGCATTCAAATTTCAAAAATTGAAAGACGTAATATAAATATAATAATAATAATAAATAAATAACTAGAAGGGAGAAAAAAAGAAAAAAAGAAAAAAGAAAAAGGCGTTTGACCAAAGTCAATAGAAGCATTGAAAGGCTAAAAACAAAAAGAAAACAAACATCACGAGGAACGAGGATGTTCCGAAATTTGCCCTTTCAAGTTTAAGAAGGCGGGAAAAATGAAACTACCAGAATGGGCCCCACTTTTGAAGCCTTGTAGGACCCACCTCTAAATACCAAATCTTTTCTCGGCCCCACATTTCCAATTTGCCTTTCAAAACAAATAATATTTAAATCCCTTCGACTTCAAGCTTAATTTCCCCTCCTTTTTCTTTTTTTTTTTTAAAAAAAAAACAACAAACAAAAATCCACTACTTTAAAAAAAAGAAAAATCAATATAACCAAAAAAAAAAAAAAGAGGGAGGAAATATAGAGAGAGAGAGAGAGGAGATTGTTTTTTCTTTTTTCTTTTTTTTTTTTAATATAAAGTTTTGTGGAAGTTCCATCCAAAGCTTTACACTTAAGCTTGAAGCGATCAATCGATTGCATTTTCCACCTTGCTTTTGAATTTTCCCCCAATCATTTATGGGCTCCTCTATGTCATTCATGATTCATTAAAAAAAAAAAAAAAAAAATTGAAAATTTCTTATAATTTTAATCTCTAAACTATCAAATTTTTAAATTTAAACTCCATTAAATACCTATTATTTTTTATTTTTAAAAATTAAAATCACAAATGCTACTTCCCCACAAGTTGCTATGTTTAAATTTTAAAAACTAAAAAAAAATAATTTTCAAAAAAATAATTTTTATTTTTAGAATTTAGTCGTGTGTTTCTTAACAAATGAAAAAAAATTATAAATTAAGAAAGAAAGGAAACAAATTTAAATTTAAAAAACATTTAAAAATTATTAAAAATACGAAAACTTGTAACATCTTTATAAATAAAAAAATCAAATAAAAATAAAGGTCAAATTTTGGACCTAGCTTATAATTTAAGCTAAATAAATATATAAGAATTATGATAGGGTTTTGCCAAAGGTATGGGTGACAGAAATTTTCCAAAACTGGTGTGGAAAAAGTTATAAATTAGCCGAAATTTGGAAGTCATTTTCATAGTATAGTAGGAGAATTTGGAGATTATTAATAAGTTGAGAAATTTGTCGTTGTCTATTATTTAAAACTTTTTCATTTTGAATTTCCGTCCTTATTATATTGCTATGCCTCCACTCCCGCCCAACGCACCACAATACATCAATTCACCACAAATATCATGCTAAATAGTGCCAATATTCAATTTTAAATTTCAAATATTTTTAAATTTAAATAAATCACCCAACACCTTATTCACCTTTTGGTTTTTTTTTTTTTTTAATCTTTTAAAATTATAGACTAATTTTAAAAATTATACTTATAAACATAGTATTAAATTTCTATCAATATATCGATATTTTCATTATATCGTAGACAAATCTACAAAAACACAATAAATAAGCATCAAATTGCTACTAATATAAATAGAGCTATTTACATATTTGAAAATAATAAATTATTTATTTACTAATTTAATTTAATTTTTTAAATTTTATGTTTTTATAATTTTTCTAGAAATATCTATCGAAATTTCCATAAAATTAAGATTTCAATATTTACATCGAAGTTGATATTTTAAACTTTGTCTATAAACACTTCTTTTATTTCTAACCAAAATTTGAAAACTAAAAAATAATTTTTAAAATTTAAAGGGTATTTGAGCACCGAGCTATTATAACACACCCCAATCAATTATAATACGTGTCTGTATTTGACTAGTATAACCTAACCCAATGCTCTCTTAATTTTCCCGATTGCTAAATGACATACTTTGTTATATGTTAGTGTCTGAATAACCTCTTACCCCCATATAATTGAACTCATTATCTATAACTTTTCTGTAAAATTCTCCCATGAATTTTTTAAACAAACTCTCAATATACAAGAGAAAAACACACCACCTCAAATTGCAAGACTTTAAAGCAAAATGCCCACTTCTAAACCTAACAAATTAGGTGTTTATTTTTCTATAGGAATTTCAATTTTCTAATTTATTTATTTATAGTATCCTCCATAAGAAGCTAAAAATCAAAATTACACATTTGAATCATTGGTGCAAGAAAAAAAAATAGACAATGTGGTAAGTGTACAAGAATATGTAACAAAAGCCAACCATATATCTTATTATTTATTAAAGCATATCATATTATCCTTAATCCTTCAACAAAATTACAAGCCAGAGAGGGTTTTATATTTTTTGCCCACCCCCAAAAACAAAAAACATTTCTAAAATGAAATCACTATAGCACAAAATTACAGAATTATTATTACAAGGACACAGATCATCCCTGTCCTTTTGTTTTTCAAGCTTCATCCTTCTTCTCACTACTACTACTACTTTCACTGGTTCCTTTATTATAAAAGCTGGCTACAACATCATCATCATTCAATAAATAACTTTCTGGTTACTTATTGCTGCTTCCTAAATCTAAAAAATACTTCCTTTTCAATCCCCTTCACCTAAATTTAATTTAACAAAAAAAAAAAAAAAGCACTTCCCCCTTCATCATTTTCTTCTTCTCTCTTCATAAATTAATGCCTGCCTACTGTAATGGCTTCTTTAACCAAACCCTACAAAAACAATTTCCATCTCTACTCTTCTCTGCTTCCCCAATATCAGTATGTCCATTCCTGAGGTAGGTGATGTTCTTGATTCATGGCTCCATCTGTCCGGAAAATCCTTGGCGATGGCAGAAGGGGATTATTTCTTCGAGATAAAATGGAATCTGTGATTTGTAAAAGTCCATCAAGGAAACCCATTACAACAATCTTAATTTTGGGCCATGTGGTGAAAATTTTGGGGAAATTCTTGCTTACCGGAGCCAGGTGCTAGGCAACCGTTTAATGGGGCTTGAATGGGGCTTTTCATCTCCTCTGGAAATCGAACGGCTGGGCTTCCTAATTAGGCATGACAATGATGATTATGAAGCTTAATTAAAGAAACAAAGGTGATTCTTCAGATGAAGGAAGGGAGGTTCTGAAATACCTTGTTTCTGGCGGCATTCTGAAGGGTTTACATATCTGCGAGGCAAGAAAACGCCGGTGCAGGAGGAAGCTCTTTTCACGCCAGATCTGCTGGGATGAATGCAACGCATGACGGAGGCGTTGGACGGTGGTTGCTGAATTTGGGGCGGCGGAAGCCATGGGGAAGGGTACAATCCGCCGTTGCGACTTGCATTAACAACATATCTCTCTCTGTTTTGAATCTCCGGCTTCCAGTGTGGCTGAGCAGACCAGCTGACTTTAGCTTGTCTTCCGCCCCAAGAAGAGGCACGAATCGCCTGTAATACAAGATCGTGTTTCACTTGCTGCACCTGTAGAACAACAAAACAGAAAAACCTCAGGAATGAAAGAGGACCCATAACTTAATAGAACAACAAAACAGAAAAACCTCAGGAATGAAAGAGGACCCATAACTTAAACAGAGTACCCAACTGTTAAAATACTCTGTTCTGAGATATTCAACAGATGGAAGGATTTGGACATTTGGAAGTTGGAAGTAATTTACCTGCGCGGCAAATGCCAGATTCCGAGCACAGTTTTGATTCGAGTAAAGCCCATAATCCACATTGTTTGCAGATTTAAATGGAATGGAAGATCGAGCACCCACAAATCCTCTCATAAAAGGGTCATTGTTGTGAAACAGGGTTGTTTCGCCGCTCATCTTCAACCTCGCCGCCTCTCTAGCAGCTGCATGTAGAAGGGCTCTAGCATCATTCTCAGCCCCAAAAACCGCCATGGGAGGCGATTGCAACTGAGAGGAAGGACTTTCAGGGCGAAACCAGGCGTCTATTCCACTTAAAGTCGACTGAGGAGAGCCAGCTTTAACATACTTCTTCTAAAAAAAACCAAAAAAAATCAAATCAGAAACAAACTAATTCAAACACATAAAAGATAGGGAGAAGTGAAGATTTCATGAAAAGGGTACCTCAAATTCGTTTGGATTAAAGGAAGGAGATACAGATTTCTCAGTTTCACAAAGGGAGGTCCATGCAAGTTGCTGAGCCAAACCCACAAAGAAGTCATCATCATCGCTGCCACAGCTATCAGTGGAATCCGTAGTAGAACTCCCAAGCGATTCGACGGGGGAGTTGAGGTCGGAGTTAGAGAGAAAGGAGTCAAAATCGTAAGGAAACTCAGTAGGGAAGGTCAAAGAGAGGGGTTGTTCAAAGGGAGTTGCCATGTGAGAGGAGAGAAGAAAGTGGAGGGGGGAAGTTGGGGAAATGAAGAAGGTGGGAGAGGAAGATTTAATAATGAGGGAAACAGAGAATGGTGTGGTGGGAGAGGGGACCCTACAAATGAAGGGATAAAAGGCAAAGGTAAAGAAGGCAAGAATGTTGTTTTAGGGAGGGAGAAGGATTATAAATTATTATTATTATTATTATTATTAAGGTTGAATTTTGGATTTGAGAGAAAAAAAGAAAAAAAAAAAGGGTTTTAATAAAATGTGAAGACAACTGGAAAGGAAGGGGACAGTAGTTGGACACATTTGTCCTTCTGTGTAACCCCTAATGCCAAATGTCATCAACCAAACCTTTTTACTGTGTGCGTTTATACTTTTATACACCAAAACATCTCAGTGGGTTTTTCCATTTTGGTGCCTCGCTTTCCAAATTTACCATTTCATTTTCATCCCATCATCCTCATTTTAAATTTTATTAAAAAAAAAAAAACAATGTAATAGTAATGGTAATGGATAAAACTTTAAATACTATAGGTTGTTTGAGAGCCTGAAATGTAATCATAATTATTGGAATCAGAGAAGTATTAAAATGCATAAAATATCAATGGTGGAACGAAAATGAGATCGTGAAAGGTGAAAATAGTGGGAAAGAGAGTTTGGTTAAAAACTGTCTGAACAAAATGAGTTTAATGTTACAAATCGACTCCAAAGTGCTCAACCAAACATGGACTTTAGATTACGATACAATCCAAACTGATTCCATTACGAGCCGTCAAATAGCCCCTAATAATTAAGGAAAGAGAGTTTGGTTAAAAACTGTCTGAACAAAATGAGTTTAATGTTACAAATCGACTCCAAAGTGCTCAACCAAACATGGACTTTAGATTACGATACAATCCAAACTGATTCCATTACGAGCCGTCAAATAGCCCCTAATAATTAAGTCGATCACTTATAAACTATGAGAACTTAATCTAAATTTTACTATATCGACTAATATTTTGGGTTTGATTGTTATACTTGCAACTACCCATAAAAAATCTAATTTTTAGATGGTTAATGTTGTTTGCTCGTATTTTTTAAAATAGGAAAAAAAATACATTTTTTGTCTTTAAATTTCAAAATGTTACACATTTAGTTCTTAAATTTTGAGTTATGTTTCAATTTAGTTCATATATTTTAAGTTTTATATCAATATGGTCCCTAAATTTGAAGATTTACACTTTTAACTTCAATTTTTCATTGAATACTCATTTTCTATCTCTAGTGTTATGTTTATTAATTAGTTATAATTAGTTAAGTTTTGTTATTTTTCATCACTATTAAAATTAAATTTAAAACTTTTCAATCAATTAGTAGACATTAATGCTAATGATGGATGGTGAGTATTTAATAGAAAATTTGAGGTTAGAAGTGTAAATTGTCAAACCTAGGGATCAAATTGAAACAAAATTCAAATTTCAAGGGTAAAATTGTAACATTTTGAAATCTAATGATCGAGTTGAAACAAAACTCAAAAGTTAGGTACTAAGTGTGTAACATTTTGAAATTTATGGATTAAATAAAAACTAGGCTCAAAACTTTACTAAATGTGTGAGAGCACAATGACTTTACTTTCACCTTCACTGGAATCCTGAGATACTATATAGATATTACACACCCTTGATGCATTTTTAGATTAGCATGGGTCTCTTTTCACTATTTTGAACTTTTAAGGCAAACCAAAGAACAACCGTGAAATTAAGGTCGCCATGTACAAATATATATATTAAAAAAAAACTTTTAGTTTATTTTTTACCTTTAAAATTGTATTTACTTAGTCTCAAAGCTTTCAAAATATTAAAATTTAGGTCCTCGGCTTTTAAAATTTTATTAAGCATAAAATTCAAATTTATATCTACTAGATTAACTAAAAACCGAAACAAAGTTCAAAATTTAAGGTATAATTATTATTCAACTTGAATTTTAAGTTTGGATAACGTTTAACCCCAATTTGACACCATTGTTTGCCCCTTTCTTTATCTAGTTGTATCTAATCAAATGAAGCTAACTTCTCCAGTCACTGTATCAAAGATGGGAATTATCATACTTTCTGTGTTTATACTATAAATTTGTTTCCATAAATATTAGTGAACTCTACATCAATGTTAGTGGATCTCACCATATTCCTAGAAGCAGGTTGACGTGGCACATAATAAATAGAGGGAATACTCTCGTAGTATAGGAAATTTTCTCATCAAAGTGTGGAGTTGAGCAACGTTTGGAAAATGCATTTTTCCCTTTTTAATCATTGAATTAAATCGTAATAATAATAATAAATATTTATCGAAATTTTAGAGCCCGGTTGGATTAACTTAAAATATAAATGTTTTTCAAAAATTTATTTTCATTTAAACACTTTTGATAAAAGAAAAAAAAACTCTTTAAAATAAAGACACTATTGGCTTTCCAAATCCATTTTGAGTGGTTATAAAACACTTATATTTCATTCGAAATAACTTATTCTTTAAATTAAACACTTGAAAAGATATTCCAAACATACACTTAGTCTTGCATTGGTACAAGTTGTGATCATGAAATTATGTATCTATTTGTCACTTATTGTTAAATTACCTAGAACAATTAAGGACTCGTTTGATAATGTTCCTATTTTAGATTTTCTATTTCTATTTTTTTTTTTTAAGAAACTAGTTTGTTTGATAACTGTTTTCGTTTCTTGTTACTAAATTTTAAGAAATGTTTCTAAATCATGGGCCAAACTTGAGAAACTACAAAAAATAGTTTCTTCATATTTCATTTTTGTTTTCTCTTTATATTTGTATAGTCATTTTTTAACGTAAGCATGGTATTTGTCTTGTTGGTTGTGGGCAAGGTTCGAAATATTGATGTCAATAAAAATATCGAGGTCTCGATTTTATGGAAATATCGATGTCAATGAAAATTTTAGAAAAAAACTTTATGGAAATTTATGGAAATTATGATAAATAGTTAATGAAAATTTGATTTGGGCTTAATTAGACTATAATTGACCATTTTTAATAATAATTTCTATAAAGTAAGACAATATTTAGGTTTATATTGCAAATGTATATATAAATGTTTATGCAATAGCAGAAATTTAAAAAAGGAATGGAAAAATAACTACAAAAGAATATAAAGTTAAAAGAATATTTTGAAGTGAAATGACGTGAGAATTAAAGTTTTGGATGGTAAAAGAAACAAAATTTACATCGATTCAATTTTGAGGTGAAATTGTATGGAAAAAATTTGAATGAGGTTTAAAATAAATATGGATTCTTTTTGTGGGTTTTTTTTTTTCTAAATCAATTTCTTTAAAAATGAAAGTTTTGGATGGAAATTAAATTTAGAATTTGAGAAAATTTGAAAATTAAAAAGGAAAAGAAAACACATTGAAAAAGCTTCATACGTAGTAGGAATGAGATTGACAATTTATTAACATGTGAAACTATGCAATTACGTGTTGTCAGAAACATAAGATTGAAAAAACTTGAATTGCGTTAATTTATATATCTAAGTCATAAAATAAAATTAAAAAAAATTTTTAAAATTTTCTCAAAATTTAATCGAAAGGGAAGAAAATTGAAATTCTCCCTACCAAAATATAAAGGCCATTAAAATTTTCCACCATGGTTGTGGGGAGTGTGCATGTTTCCACCCCATTTAGGAGGTCTCGGGTCCAACTTCTACTTACAACAAAATTAATTTTTTTTAATTATTTTAAACTTTTCAATATGAGTATTTATATATTATTTTAAATTTAATTTATTTTTTTATTATATATATTTATATATTATTTTAGTTTAAAATTTAAATTTTGCAATATTTGATAATGATGAGAAACAATAAATAAAAAAAAAATATAAGAAACGAAAAACGATAAATAGTTATCAAACAAATTTATATTCTTAATTATTCTTTTTTAAGAAACAATAAACATAAATAGACACCAAACATATTTATTTTCTATTTCTTAAAAAACAAGAAACATAAAATGTGAATATTATTAAATAAATACCAAATTGAGCTTAGTTCAGCAGTAACTGACATGACCTTTTATCTTAGATGTGGGAGGTTCGATCCCCTATCCCCACAATTATTTTACTATGAATTATGAATTACAAATACAAATGAACTTTGAGTCAAAGAAGGCTATTTTAGGCATGACAAGTTGAGTTATATGTTTATTGAAGTGAAAACACTACGAGTATTGAATATAATGAAACAAAATCAAGGTTTGAATATATATGCAAATGTTTAGTCATTTTTATTTAAACTCTTTCGATAAGAACTATTTAAAATACACTTCGAAAGTGTTTCAAAAGTTATTTTGAGGGATTGTCAAACATTTCAAATACAATCGAATTTAAACCAAACACGTCATTAATTACTATCGTCATAACAAAAATAATTATTGAAAGATCTCCTTTTAGTCAAGTCATCACCATATTAAAAAAAAAAAATACAATTCCTGACTTCATACATCAAATCGTGTTTGATGTGTGTCGTTCAACACAACCATAGATGCAAAATAACATGATTTGAGCTATTTTTTAAAACAAAAAATTGAAGACTAGAAGAAGAAGAATTTTGATTTGAAGTGTAAAATTAATGGAACATATTGGTTAGGTAAAGAGATTTAGGGAGACAAAGTAGTGTTTTTTGTGTTCTCATTTCTCAATCTCAGTCTTGTGTTTCGGCTTTAATCATCAAAATTTAATTTCACTCACTAATCAAAACCACTGACATAATCATTACCATATCTTATTTGTCGTACCAATTACCTTTCATTCACTATCATCTCTTTCCAATTTTCTCATCAATCAACATTCCCATTAAGGCCTCAATTATAGTTAATTGAAAAAACTATATACACTCTTGGAACTTGTTAGGAATTAATTTTAATCAAGCATAATAAAATTAAAAATTAAAATAAGATTAAGATAAAATAGAATAAGATAACATTTCATCTAACTTACTTTGAATTTTATTTATTGAATTTGCTTTGGGCTATATCCAACCATACCAACCATTAATATTTATAACGATTTAGATTAAAAAAAATTATTAATTTTTCAAAATTGTATAAGAATGTGCATGTCTTTTTATTTCTTTAATTTAGATGTAGATAACCTTTTTCTATCATTAAAATTGATTTTTTTTTTTTTTTTTTTTTTTGAAAGGAGTAAGTATGGTTACCAAATCAAATTTAATAGCAAGTAATAAAGGAGTTAAATTCACAATCCACATTTCTTATTTAAACACATTTTAAAATATTATTTTTAGAAAATTTAGATTTTAGTAAATTAAAAAGTTATTAAAATTAAAATATGATACAAACCTATATCCTTCCCATTATTTATCTTTTTGCAAAAATGAGAAGGAACGAAAGGAAAAATCTAACCTACCATCCACTGACAAAATAAATGAAAAATAAAAAAAACCAAAATTATTATAGATAAAAAATCATTAAAATCCTAAATGTGTAAATGGCATATAACAAAGAAATGCATCAAGTAAAACTAGCTTTCATTTATATCCATATATTGCAAGTAACCAAATCGATCCTAATCTAAATTTTACAAAGAAACATATATTTATTTATAAATGATAAATCATCGTCAATATTTCTATTCAAATATTTTTCAAACTTTTTAGATTGTTTAATAATTTTGGTTGGTTTGTTGCATCTTGTCAAGAGAGGCAACTTAAAGTGGCGACGTGACAATGTTACTCAATTATAGTTGACACAGTGCATATCTTAGGTTTTTTTTTTTTAAAACAAATTGATATAACAAAATAAAGAAAAAAATATCTTATTTTGCAAGTAGTTTTAGAAGTATTTGAATTACAAACGAAAATTAGGACATGATACTAGATTATGGGAATATGCGACGAAAATTAAAACCTAAAGATCACCATATTATTTTTATTAAAAAATCTAATGAATTTATACTTTAATACAAAAGATAAAAGGGTAATTAATTTATAACTTTTGAAATAATACAGGTTATTTTTTTTCTCAAAATTAAGAGTATTTGTTTTTCAAGGTGTAATTTAGCCTCTACATTAAATCTCCGTGATATTTTTAGGATTCTTAATTTAAAACCAATATTAGAAAAAAAATAAATAAATAAAAGAAAGAAGTGGGACAGGGGCAAGCAGCGAGTGAGTTGGCCCCTATCAAAAAATCTGTGGGTGGCGCAGAAGAGGCACACAAATTCGGTGCCTCTGAGGGTAACCACAGAGAATCCCCACCCTTAATTCATATGGTAGAATCTGAATCTATGACGTGGCACCAATACAGATTCAGCACTCTTAACTGCCAATCCAATTCTTGCCGTCTCTTTTAACGGATGTGACATTTTTGTTTACGCCGTTGCTTTTTTTTTTTTTTGGGTGTGGATAAAGTAGCGGACCCCAAAAGAACTTATCCAGTGGATTTGATAATTTTCCCGCCAAAAATAGTTTGGAAAAAAAAAAATAATAATAATAAAAAAGAAAAGAAAAGTTTGAAATGAAATAGAGGCAGTCTGGAGGGTGGGGACTGACAGGTTTACCTGCCGAAAAGGACACTGACTCAAGTAGTAGGACATGGACAACGACCCTAGTAATAAACAATATTAAATATGTTTATATTATATTATAATTATACAACATTTTATATTAATTAATATTTTCAAACCATTTATTTTAATTAATGGTTACTTTCCGGTACGAATCCTAATTTTTAGAAGTATTTAGCCTAAAACATTCGTCATGCAACTAAATAATTTTACAAACTTCACAACTTCACTCCTTACTTCGAACACCTTTTTAGTGATTTAGTGTTTATATTTAATAAATCTCCAAGTTTCAATTTTATGTCAAATAAGTTCATCAACTTCTTTTTATAACATGTGAAATATAATTATTAGATAAATAATTGAAAACTTAAAAATTCAATAGACACAAATTTAAAAGTATATAAATTTATTAGAAGTTTGAAGTATTTTTTAGAAATTGATCTTATAATTTAACCTAGTTTAGTAAAGATGTCATGTTACATTTATTATTATTTTTTCTCTTTTACAGGAAAAACCCAAATAATACATTTAAAAAAAAATCAGTTGAATAAAATGACAAGTTTTGCCTTCAAAATTCTAAGAAACTATAGTTTAAAAAAGAAAAAAAAAAAGGAAAGAAAAAGAGAGAGCTAGGAAGAAAGAATGATTTGATTTGACTTGATTGGAAGGCTATATTGACCTTTTCCAAATTTGAATTTTGCTGTAATCTTTTTTTTTTTTTAAAAAAAAAAAAACCTCACAGTACTACACACATCCCTATAAAGTTCACCACAATAAACAATTTAATGGATACTTTAGTAGCTTCTTCTTAAAAAAAAAAAAAAAAAATTTAAATTTTATGTTCAACTTTTGATTAAGAAGTTGACCAATATTAATCTTATCATTATTCTTCTGTTAATATCTATTTTCAAATGCATTGTCCACTCCAAAAATATCCACATTCAAAATTCCATTACTCGCGAATTAAAAAGTTAAGAAAACAAAAATTCCGAAATGAAATAAACTTGATTCAAAGGAAAAAAAAGTGATATTTGTACTATCGTATTTATTTATCTATCTATTTTGAGTAATTTTGTTGTTAGAATTAATTGAAATTCAAATGAACATTAAATGGGAAGAGGTATAAAATTGAATCCTCCTACAAATGAAATGAGAAAAATTATGAAACCAGATTTAAAACCTCAATCTCAACATAAATATAAATGTCAAGATCTCACTTTGGATATTTATATTAGTGATATCTTGTTGCTATATTATGATTAAAAATCACTTCTAATCTTTAAACTTTTATATAAGTAACAATTTAGTCCTTATCGAAGAAAATAGTGTTCAAATTTAATGAGATTTCTTATATAAATGAACCGATAAACAAATTAGATACTCAATATTTTCATAAAATAAAAGGTCTACATCATAAAATAATAAAAATTGACATATAATTTTGATATATGTATATATATATAGTTTTACGCTAGAGACTAAATCGTTACAAATTTGAAAGTACAAAGACTAAATTGTTACATACTAAAGTTTGAGTACTAATTTGTTATATCATCTAAAGTATATAGACTAAATCGTTACAAATTAAAATTTAGATACTAAATTATTACTTTATGAAAATGTAAAATTATCCACAAAAATGTTTATAAATAGTAAAAAATGGAATGAATTATTTAAAAATTGGAAAAGATATATTTGAGAGTGAGAAATTTGGAAAAAAAAATAGTGAATGGGGAAGCAGGGAACAGGTGTGTATGTTTGTGGCTACAACAGAGATTAGAAAAAAAGATACAAAGACCGGTCAAAATCAAGGATTTTATTCAAACTGACGACCACATGCACTTGACGGCGCGTGTCGAGACTGGATCTTCTCTATTGTGTTGGGGAGACTGGAGTGTAAGCCAGAGAAAGAAGAGAGCGCGTGAGACATACAATATGTTTGTGTGGTGGTGGGCCTATGACTGGTCGGCTAGCGTGCAGGGCTTGATTTTAAGTGGAAAAAGAAAAAAAAAAAAGAAAAAGGAAAAATCGGGCCAAAAACAAACATAAAGCACAAAAATCGAATGCAGCCGTCGCTCTCCAGAAAAAAATATAGAAACAAAACAAATATTGCTATACAATGCAATACAATCTCATTTTTCAAAAAAAAAAAAAAAAAAAAAAAAAAAAACAACGTTAAACACAACAAATATCCAAGTTTTGAACAATATGTGCGTTTGGTCATAAGTTTTAAAAATGTACATTTTTAGTCCCTTAGTTTATAAGAATAGGTCCATTTGGTCCCTGAGTTTTCAACATATACATTTTCAGTCCCTGAGTTTTTAAAAATAGGTCTAAGAGATCCCTCAAATAATTTTTTATTATTAATTTAAATAATTATATGACATTTTAAATTATAAAAATAATTTTTAAAAATCATTTCGTCTCTAAAACTATTTTTTTCTAATTTTAAATATCATATAATTATTTTTAAAAAATTAAAGAAAAAAAAATACTCGGGTGACCTTTTAGACTTATTTTTAAAAACTCAGGGACTGAAAAGGTATATTTTGAAAACTCAAGGACTAAATGGACCTATTCTTATAAACTGAGGGACTAAAAAGGTATATTTTTAAAACTTAGGGACCAAACGCACATATTGTTCAAAACTTGAGGACTAAAAAGGTAATTTTCCATAGAAATTTTTTACTGTTTATCCGTGATAGACCTCTACTGCTTTCTATCGCTCAACCAAATAAATTCTATCGTTTTGTTTGACCGATAGAATTCTATCGCAGTCTATCAGGAATAGACGGTAACATTTTTTAATATTTGTAAATAATTTGACTTGTTTTCCTATATTTGAAAACCGTTAAAAAAAAAAAAACCTTCTAATTTCTAAATTCTAATATCTATAGATTATTTCAGAAAAAAAAAAGAATTTAAATAAATAATTGTGAGTTCTATTCTAATAGGGACGTCAACCACCTCATCTTAAATTTCCCACCCTTTTATTTTTCTTTTTCGAAATTCAAACATAACAACGGTCTAACAATTACCTTTAACCTAACCTAACCTATCATCACTCTTTTTTGTTTTTATTTTTATTTTTTTTCAAAATGATTTTGAATTTATTTTCTATTTCGTTAATAGATTTCAAACTGTTACATTTTTATGAGATATTAGAGTAAAAAATGAAGTTGTAAACTTAAAGAATTATTAAATTTGGGCCTACGAGCTATTTAGGCCAAACAAGGAGATGAATTCACAACTCTACTTCCTTTACTTTTGGGTTCTTTGGACAAATGGCCAAAACATAAGAGTCATGATCAACCAAGTTTTCACTTATAAAAATGGCCAAAACACTCCAACGACAATTTAAAGTATTAAAACAAATGATAAATATACCCCTAACTAAATTCCTATATATTTTTTTTGTATTTAAAAATAGAATCAACCGAATTAAACAAAATCTTATTGTCTAACCACTTAATTTAAAAACAAACTAGAAAGTATTTCTAAAATCTAAGTTTTGATCACTGAAAAAAAATATCTCTCCATTAAAAACAAATATATTCATATTTTTTTAAAAGATCCATCATTCAAATATAAATAAAGGGTAATTAGAGAAACTAGTCACCCACACTTAAAACCCTAATGCAACAAGAAAAGAGAATTGTTGATTGCAATTTGTGGTACTCAAGAATAACACCTCAACTCCCTGAGTTTTGAAAACTTTTAAAAAATTAAAGTAAATACTTTGTACTAAAACGAGCTAAAATCTTCATTAAATTAAGCCCCACAAATAACTTACACTAAAAAATAGCTAATATATTATATTAAAACAAGTTAATTAACTCATGGTCAAACTTAGCAGTGCCTTACATACAAATATATTTAGTATTAAAACCAGTTAATTAACTCTTTGTCAAACTTAACAATGTCTTATACTAAAAAGAACTATACCTATCAAATACCTTATAACAAATAAACTAACCACTCATACAAATATCTTGTACTAAGAAATAACTAAAATCTTTGTCATTCTGGGCCACATAAATACATACCTCAAACAAATATATGAATTTTTGGTAAGGCTACTCTTATGTAAATACGATGTACTAGAAAAAACTAACATCTTTATCTGATTTAGATGCATAAATACAGTGTACTCTAATTTTTAGAATAAAGTTTAAAGTTGCATTTTAAGATGAATGTGCAAGGAAAAATTTTAGCGGATGATTTGGATTTTGATTTTCATGTCTTCCATATGTATTTCATCATCTTATCAAAAGAAAAATATATTTACTTCATTAGTTCATTATGGATTTTCCCATGACCTCATCCCTAACTCTTCTTAACTAGTCTTAGATGATGCATAGTTCTCCTAGATGGTGAATATTTTCACCTTCAATTGGACGTTAATCTCCGTAAATTTCAATGATTGATGAAAAGGATTGAAATCTCTTCATATTTTTTATGAAGTATTTGGAACCTTGAACTGTGATTGACTTCTAAACACGAATTGATCTTAGATGGAAGATTATCATGGTCGAAGGGAGGTGATTAAAGGATTGAAATCTCTTCATATTTTTTATGAAGTATTTGGAACCTTGAACTGTGATTGACTTCTAAACACGAATTGATCTTAGATGGAAGATTATCATGGTCGAAGGGAGGTGATTTGGATATGGGAGGAGAGGTGGCCGAAGAGAAGGAGTTTTTTGTTTGTTGCATATCGAGGAAATGAGAAATTAATTGCCACTTCAAAGTTTTGAAATTGAATTTCAAATATATATAGGGGAATTTTTAAAATTAGAAAAATAAGGAAAACTATTTATACAAAATAGCAAAGTTTTTAGATAGTTGTGATAGACGCCGATAGAAGTCTATCGGGATCTATCAGAGATAGAAATAATAAAAATCTATCAATGTCTATCAGTATTTCTTTTACTATTTTATGTAAATAGTTTGATTTTTTTTTATTTAAATTTTTTTCCATATATATATATATATATATAAAACGAGATTTGAAAAAATGACGTGAAACTAAAATATATATAATAAATATTTTAGAAGTAAGGAAATATGAGATATCCATATTTTTTTTTTTATAAAAACCAACATGTTTTATTACTTTTTAAAGCATCTATAATAATTAAAAACTAAACCCAACAAAATATCCACTTTAAAAAGCGTCGGATTCTCCTTAAAAAAAGGGTTGGATTTGGGGGGCAAAATTGGAAAATTAGGTAGGAAGATGAGATCCTATACATCATATTTTGGCCACAAATCATAGAATTAAAAGAACGGCCAGTTTTCCCATTGAGTGTCCCGTTTTAGCAATTCTATGCAAATTCTCATAACTCCTAAGGTAAACACACCCCTAATCTATAAGTTTTGAGTTTGATTCCAATTCAATTCTTAAGTTTCAAAATTTTACAATTTAACTTTTGAGATTTGAGTTTTTTTTCAATTTGATCTTTAGATTTTCAAATTTACACTTTATTAATCTTGATTTTTCACTAAATACTCACTTTCATTGAGTATATAGTGTTGATGTCTATTAAAAATTTAAAATAATTATGAAGTAAAATTGTAAATTTAATTTTAATAGTGATGAAAGATAGTGAAACTTAATTAATTAAAAAGAAAAATACATTTTTGGTCCCCTAGGTTTTAGATTTAGTTTTCATTTGGTTCATAGGTTTCAAAATGTTTCACATTTAATCCTTAAATTTTGAATTTGGTTTCAATTTAGTCTAAAGATTTCAAAGGTTAGAATTTTGCCCTTGAAATTTAAGTTTTGTTTCAATTTGGTCCCTATGTTTTAAGATTCACACTTTTAATCTCGATTTTTCATTAATACTCATTTTCAGTCAATAGCATTAATGTCTATTAACTAATTTAAAATAATTATAGTAAAATTTTAATAGTGATGAAAAATAGTAAACTTAATTAATTATAATTCTCTTAAATTATTAATAATATAACACTAAGACGAAAACTGGGTATTTAGTGAAAAATCCAGGTTCAAAATGTAAATCTTGAAACCTAACGATCAAATTGAAACAAAACTTAAATCTCAAAAGTAAAATTGTAATAATTTGAAACCTAGAGACTAAATTGAAACTAAAGTTAAAACTATAAAGATTGACGGAACTTACGTACTTTTGAGCTAACAATAGTGTTTTTATTGACAATTTTGTGCGTCAACTTAAATATAAACATTTATTGATATTTTATATGTATTTTTAAATTAATGGTTATTTTTAAGCTTTGATTTAAGGTTTTATGTCACGAGCACCAACCAAACAAAAAACTCGTATGTCAACAAAACTCAAATTTGTAATAGTCATAATTTAAAATAATGGTTGTCAGAGGTTGCGGGAGTTGGCCGTCAATAGTGGTGGTTGGATGTTGGCTGCTGATGGTGGTTGCTCGAGTTGGTTGTCAGAGGTAGTCGCCGAAATTGGCCATCGAAAGTGGTCGCTGAAGTTGGTAATCGGAAATGGTCGCTGGTGATGAGGGCTGAGTGCACTGTTAGTGGACATGGTATAAAATGTCGGTGAGATACGAAGTTGGCCTCCCCAACAATGAGTTGAATTTATATCTCATCTTCATCTTTCTCATATTCTCACCCCAAACACTCCCTAAAAATGTCTGGAATGTGCAAGTTGAATAATCTCACTGTGTATCTAATCTACTTGTTCAATTCAACCTCCCCTTTCTCCATCTTTCTTTTATTCATTCATGCAATTGGCTTCAGCTTCGGCCCTCTTCTTCTTTCACTGTGTTAAGAGATATGAAAGCTCTCTAGACTTTTAAATGTACTTATTTGAGAGGATTTCACTAAAAAAAAAAAGATAAAAAAAAAAATCAATTTTTAAAAGTTATTTTAAATACACATATTGAACACAGCTATATTATGTTCTAACGTTATCAACTTTAGGGTTTATTTGCATTAACCAATCACTTGTGTAGAGCACTAGTGGTTAGATATTAATGTTTCCTCTTGTCCACACCCACAATAGCTTCAAATCCTTTTTCCTTTTTTGGTTATGTAAAGTTCTAATTTTGGTTTCAACTATTTCAAACACATAATTATTCTTTTTTTTTTCCTTGAAATATTGTCTAGTTCTTAAACAAAATGAAGTCCCAAAAAGCTTGCTTTCTCTCATTATATCCAAGAGAGGGAAGGGTAGAGGTCTTTGTTGTTACCTCCCATTCAAGATTAGAACTTCATAATCACTAACCAATATATTTCTCCCATACATTTTTCTAGATATGATTTGAAGGTTTTGCAAGCAAATCATCATGATTTGGCCTAGTGGTAGTGAGAACATAAAAAAAGACAAAGAGCTAAGAAGGGATCATGGGTTCAATCCGTGGTGGTGAACCTATCCAGGATTTAATATCATGCGATTTGTCCCTCGAGATGAGCGTAAACTGACCCAGACAGTTTTAAAATGAAACCCAAAGGAAGAATCTAATTTGACTTACATATGAAAGTTCAGTTTGTTGTTTTAAGTGAAGACAGTAAAAATTGATATTTCTTTCCTCTTTTTTGAAATGTACTTACTTGAAGATAGATTTAATGGAGACAAAATGAAACTTATAGCTAAAATTATCAACGTACAAAGAGAAGTGAGTTTTTCCTTTAAGATAGAATAATCATGTCGAGATGACCGACCTAAACCCATAAAACCTAGGTGCGAGTCTTCTATTAAAATGAAATGGCACTAGGGTGTACAATTGAGAAAGACCATTTCAAAACCAATGCAAAAAAAGGGTAAATCAATAATGTAAAGTATTAAAAATAGTAACATATAAAAGAAAGGTGGTTGAAAAATTCAAATATACTCCCAAAAATGGGAGTATGGAGTGTCTAATTGAGAGTGGGTGTGGAGTGAGTGAGTTTTGTACATTATTAAGCTTGGGCCCATTCACATTCATCTCTTTAACAAAACATAAGGTGTTAGTCTTATGATTTATATATATATATTAAAATTTATTTTGTTATTTTTTTCCTAAAGAAGATAATCATAACATGTTCAACTATTTAGATCGATCCACGTGTCACATGGATATTCATCATAGGCCCAATCCATAAGACAGGGCATAAACTCAACTTCCATCCATCCCCCACATGCCATGAATGATGAATCCCACCAATTCCCAACTGTATCTATTTCCATTTTTCCTTTTTTTTTTTTTTTTTGGTTGCTTTACCTTTTTAAAAGCAATATTATTATTTATATATTCCAGAAAAGATTACTTCTCCTCTATGTCTATTTTCAAGTTTTCCCTTTACTGACAAGGGAATTATTGAAAATGAAAGATGATTCTAAAAAATTGCCCTTTTTTTTTTGTGTAATTTACAATAATTATTAACTGAAGCACTTGTTGAAAAAGAACCCCGTTAAATTAGGAGTTTTCATACCTATGGCTTTTTTAGGGCTCAAATAAAATTTGACCCAAAATTCAAATTTGTTCGAAAAATGAATTTTTATTTACAACAACTGCATGTGAAAGTACCATTTTGTCCTCATATCACACGTGAGGGCCTAACGCTCAAAGGAATTCTCGCTTCTTCCTCTTGTTCCTTATCAGACGCAACTACAATTTTTTTTCTTGATTTTTTTCCTTCGTTTGAATTTTTCCTTTAGCTTCTTCCTCACCAATTTTGTAGTTTTTTCTTGGAGTTTTTTTTTTTTTTTTTTTTTTTTTTTTTTTTTACTTCATTCGAATTCTCGCTCTCGCTTCTTCCTCTCGTTTATTGGTCTCACTATCGCTTCTTCCTCTCGTTCTGATTCACACTCCAACTTACATCTTTGATTCCCAAAGAAGAAATTGGCAGCGGCATAAAGAGAAGAAATTACCAGAAAAGAGGGCGACGGTGGAAATTTCAACAAAGTGGGTCGGCGTTGGGAGTAAAAGCCTCGAAAAAAATGCAAAAAAATGCACAAAAAATAAACGGAAGGAGATACACCAAAAAATGCAAAAAAAAAAAAGAAAAAAGAAAAAGGAAGAAGAGAAAACGCAAAAAAAATGAAAAAGGCTGCAAAAGGACGAAGGAAGAAAAAAGAAAGGTTAACGTGATAATTTCACAAGATGATGACATCAGCAAAAGGCCCAATTTCATTGCTTTTAAAACTTAGGGTTACTTTTAATTTGAAAAATTTGGACATCCATGTGTCTTAATGAAATTTGTTTTTTTTCTTTGTTATTTTATTTTATAATATGTGAGATAGGAAAATTAAAACAATGACTTCGAAGTTAATAATACAATCACATAACTATTTATGTAAGTTAATTAGCTATATAGAAGGATGTGATTAAATTGTTATAAAAATTAGGGGAAAAATTGTTACACTAGTTAAAATAAAGTGATAAAAAATATAGTTTAAAAACAAACCATTCTCCTCAGTACCTAGATTTTTTTTTTTTTTAATTGTTCAATTTTTTACCTTCCAAGGAGCTGCTTGTTTTAATATAATATTTTTATGGGATAAGCATTCCGATTATACCATTTATTTTGCAGTAATGTAAAATGCTTAAACATTTGAATTAATATATAAATTAAAAACACTAAATTGTTATGTAATTTTAATTATATAAAATTAATATATAAATTATTTTGTTGGAATCATCTTTCATTTCATGACATTCTTATTCAGAAATTATGCAAAACCAACCTGACTATCTAGATATTTCTAGACATCTTTACAATTTTTCTTAAAAAAATAAATAGTATTATTTAAAGATGTCAAATATCTATATTTTTTAGCACATACAATAGACATCTAAAAATTTAAGCTATCTCTGATTCTAAAAAAAACAAACTAGCCCTAAATGTTGTTAATACAATCAGTTTTTGTTTCAAGCTCTATGTCCTTACAAACTGAACCAATAATCTTTAACTAAAGAAATGTTATCCTAAAGCGGAAAGCAAAGTTTTTCTCTGTAAATCAACGCGATTTGTTTATCAATTTTATGGAAATTAAAGGGTTACCTTTCCATTGTTTCAATCAAATCGTAAAAGTTGCCTCCATGGCCATATTTTCTTATTAAAAATCATCTTCATGATAGGTGGTACCATACAAAAATTAGGCTCAATTTCTAAATTTAAATTTGATTCAATTAAAGAATCACTTCTATAATAGTATTCACACTAAATCTAGGAACATAATTATTAACATTTGTATGATTGATTTTGCATATATATATATATATATTATATATATTAAAATATTTCTGATTACTTGGTACAATGTTTTCATACATATATATATATATTAAAATATTTCTGATTACTTGGTACAATGTTTTCATACATACTTTCTCTCATCCTTCTACATTTCTATCTATGCACACATTATAGTTTATAAACATATTTATAAGGGGTTGATTATTGTTTAGATTTGTATAAATTAGCCATGGAATAATGGGGAAAGAATGGCATGAGGGCTGTCTAAAGTGGGAGATTTATGTGGGACTGCAAAAAGAATGAGCATTGAGGGTCATAACTCATACCTTATAATGAAATCATGAAGTGAACAGCAGGACATTGTCGTCTTTGAACAGATGGAACACACCCCGAAGAGAATTATAGTATGAGTGAAAACATGATCCCATTTTTTTACAATCACTATACCCAGCAGTTTGATGTAGATACAAATACGGATACATATTCACTATACTTAAAATGGAAGAAAAGAAATCAATGAACTATACAGTGAAGAACATAAAACGGAGTTTCAATACTCTCCTAAGTATTAATAACATTTCAATCAAACAGAGATATATACTCAGCAGTTGATGTTGACATTTGGAGAAAGATGAGGTGATTCGATCCGTTGCTTCCTACTCTTCTCCAAAGATACCTATACCACAATCAAATTCAAAATAAAATATAATAGTTCATCTACGACTTTAGATCCTATTCGATAAATATTTGACTCTCAAAATTTGCATTTGTTTTCTTACCGTTTCTTTTATAATGGTTTTCATATTTCTTAACAGAACATTTGAATTCACAAGCAAAATTCCAAAACTAATAAAATTTTTAAAAATTACTTTTTTAAGCTTAAACTTGGCTAGAATAAGTTATTAAACTGGTTTTGATGGTAGTTGTTTTGGGTCTCCCTACTCCATTGTGAATCACAACGCATGGCTGATTTCAGATTCTTCAAATTTCATTCTCAAAATTTAGTCAATTTATCTGGCCATGTTTACCATTGATTAGTGAGTGACACTAAATCTCATTATGTGCTTAGCAATGGATGAGAAGTCACAATAAGTTGAGATGGACCAGCAAATCTGTCGAGCATCTCCTCAAAAAAGTCAAAGTCAAAGCAAAACAGACTAGGAAAAAGATAGAACTGAGCGTGTTATTTTCTATTTTCAAATTGTCATGGAACAGATAACAAGACAAAGTTGGTTAAAAAAGTACCAATAAGATATCTTCATCAGTACCGAAGCATTTGCGTGCATCATCTAGACAGTTTGAAGAGATCCTCACCTGCTTTCTGCAAAACTTTGTTGAATTAGCGTCTAATTTTTTATAACTAGCTAAAGTCATTTATCAACACCCATAAATCAGATCGAAGTCTTAAGAATACAATCTTTTATATATATATGAAAACTATTAGGGACATATTGAAATCATTAAAGAGGACAGCCTAATTCGTAATAATCACGAACAGACTGCAAATACAAAGAAATCTATGTGAGCTGTCTTAAAAACGCAATATCTTGTTAAAGATAGTAGTTTTAATTACGATGGGCCATAAAATCTTGAGAACTTTATTGCTATCAATATGTTATTCTGATCTTGACAATCATCTCAATTAATCTAAAGAGCACATATATGGGTTTCTGTAAAGGAAGTAATGAGGTTAGTTTGCATCGATAAATTTGCCTTGCATGATTGCCGTGGACCAAACTATTTATTATTCAATTCTTTAGAATGTAAATAACTAAAACGTATAGACAGTACTGGTAATGTACCATCATCTGAACCTACCAGCAACGTAATCTACTCATCCTATTTAATCCTAGAGATTATCTTAACAAAATGAAGAGATTTACTATGAAATAAGGGGAGGATCGAACCTAGTGCTCGCAGGATCTCTAATTTCAAATTCATCCGCATCAGCATCATAGCCACAAACCACAATATAGTGACCTGAAGAACACGTTCATTGGTAATGACTAAATAATTCAAACTAAAATATATGGTCCAAAGAGAGGAATACATCACAAGCATTCGTAAGCAGTGTATCTAGTGAGAACGTGGCCACACTAACCAGTATAGCTGGAGTTGCTATCACAGATGCCTGACACGAGTACGTCCTCCAGCCAAGACCCACTGTGACACAAATATCCCAAAGAGCTAGTTAGAAGAAAATTGTGACAACTGTATTTTAGAACTAAAACTAAGAAGAGGCAATCTGTGGTGAAAAGGTGACGATCATATTTGGATTGATATGGATGCTACAAAAATGCTAATAAAGTAGTTACTTCAAGAAAAAACAGTGAGGAATTTTAAACATTATAAATGTACTATACCTCAATCTATGCTGATCAACTAACACAATAGCAACATATATCCCTGATAACATCAAGAGAGAAATATCTTCTTTGCTGATAGATCTGCACTGTATATTCAAGGATCATTAACTTAACATCAGAAGACCATTATTTTCCTATTTGAGATAAATAAAATGACACTAATCTACACTGTGTATAGGTATTTTGAAAGTATTCCTTCGAACTAAAGCCTCCAATTCTTCTACTAAAATTTAAGAGAATAAAAACATGCATCCATGTCATGTTCACAATTTTGATTTATAAGGTAGAGAGACCAAATGACAAAGAATCCAAGATAGCCATCTCTTTGAAAGCATCAATAGCCCTTTGCCCTTATGCTGTGGGTTTTCATTAGCATCTTTCTTGTGGTCAGAGGTTAAATGAAAATTTCCATTTGGTTCCATTCTAATTAATTAGCTTCAGTTAAATTTATAAGTTCTTAAATCGCCAATTGACCCAAAAGGTTAAGCTGATGGGAGAAGGTATATTTATTTAATATCATTCAACACTTCTCCTCACTTATGGGCTTAAAAAATGAAGAAAACCCAACAAGTGGAAATTAATATTAATTGAGGAGACAACAACATTGCAGGAGCTTGAACACAAGACCTACCTGGACCACTCGCTCTGATACCATCTTAAATTGTCAATTGACCTAAAAGCTTAAGCTGATAGGAGAAGACATATTTATTTAATATCATTCAACATAGGTAAACTACACCCAGATTTGAACTTGTTTATACTTTTTCCCTAAGTTTTCAAAACTAACTGTTTTGGTCTTTAGATTTGGATTTAGTTCTATTTTAGTCCTTGAGATTTAAAAAGTGACATAAATGGTCCTCGATATTTGAGTTTAATATCTAATTGGTCCCTAAAGATTTTTTTAGGTAATAGAAATTATATTCAAATGAAGAAGCCATTTACAAAATGGGTGATTGAGTTGGTTTCATAAGTTCTAATTGGTCTCTAAAGTTTAAAGATTTGTGATGAATTAGTCCTTGAGTTGAGTTAACTGTTAGTTAACCTAACAAAAAGATGAGATGACAATCAATATATGTTGAAAAGCTTTGCTAGTTTGCCGATGTGTATTTTTAAATGAGTTGGATAACTAACAATTAATTCAACTTAGGGACCAATTTCAACAGGACTAGTTTTTTTTTTTTTTTTTTTAAACGGAAACAAGACTTTTTCATTGAATTAATGAAATGAGTCTAATGCTCAAAGAATTTCAACAGGACTAGTTAGAAATCAAATAAAAATATCAAGAACGAAACATGTCAATTTTGAAACCTCAAGGACTCAATAGAAACTAAATTCAAATCTCAAGAACCAAAAGTATTACTTTTGACAACTCAAGGATCAAATAAAAATCATGTTCAAATCCTAAGGACAAAAAATGTACTTTTCCCTATGACAAAAACAAATTCGTAGTTTTGGTGGATTATTTTAATATACAACTTCTGCCAGGCATTTTCAATATAACAAAACATGACAGTCTAACAATCTTGACATCTGGTTGGAGAGTAACACAAAAAAATAACCAAAGATTCTATCACTTTCTCAACCATAAATTCTGAACACAACTAACGCCACAGTGTAATCCATGTCTTTATTCTTCAGACGAGCCACGAAGGGTCAACTAGAAAAAAATTAGTAATTCATAGCAACAAATCGATTATTTATTTCCTTCCTGCTGGAAGCTTTGAAAGGCACCATAACATATACCCGAGTGATAATCCATATCTTTCTAAAATGAGAAACCAAGGACTAACTAAAAATCAATTCAAACTATACCAAACATGTCGCATTTGAAACCCATGGACCACATAGAGATTAAATCCAAATATCTATACCCAAAAATGTTTGTTTTCAAAACCCAAAGACCAAATAAACAAAATTCAAATCTTATGGACCAAAGTGTATAATAATATGAATACAACATACAAAAAATATACTTCAAATATTTTCATAACGATAAAAAAAAATGTCATAGATATGTATTAATCTTCCAGAAAGAAATACTTAGACGTGGTGAGTGACTACACCTCAATTTTGATTCCGGCTTCCAGTGCCTTTTGAAATAGCCTATCAACTCGTACAAGGTCATTTGCTAATTCCTCCTGCAGAAAACTGTGTTCAGAAGCACTGCAGCAGGAAAGAGAAAGGGCCGAGCCAAAACATCATTGCCTAACAAATGTAATTTTAAAAATTTTAATATTCACCCAATGAAAATATGAGGCTTTTTCATTAGAAATGGCTTTTAATTCAAACCTTGCGCAACTTCCATGGCCAATTACACAAATGAGCAAGCAACAATATTATGGATAGGTACAATGGTAAATGGAACAACAGACAGTCAAGTAATTTCTGTGCTCGAAACCAACAGGGAAAAAAATACCTTGTAAAATGATTCAACAGAATAATTAGGGTCCACGCCAAAGGTCACTGTGAAGTAGGAGAAACTGACTGAAAATCTCTGCAACAAATATGCCAGATCGACGGTCCATATGCTGCCCAAAAAAATTTACAACCAGAAATTATCAGCTTCCACTTTTATATATTGAAAAAGTGCACTTTTTATTATCAAAAGGGGAAAAACTTATCTATAAAATTCAAGAGACGCTTCAACTAGTAATCTCATTGACTTTTATTTCTACAAACTAAAGCTCCCTGTTTCCTATACTGAGGAACAGTTGAGGAGGTGGATGGTTATCTGGAAACGCAAGTTAACCAAAAGAGAGGGAGGTAGTTTATTGACTGGCTGAGAGAGAGAGAGGGAGAGGGAGAGGGAAAGCGAGTCGGGATGGATGACAGAAAATTGAACTTTGAAAGAGAGTCAAAACCTCTTGAAAGCTTGGAACTCAATGAACTTCTCTATAAGTTTCCATTCATGGTTTTCCAATTGCTGATTCTTTTGACTTTGATATTGGGCGTCAGTTTCAAAATTATGCCAATGTGACAGAGAAAAAAAATCCACGGATGATTGCCTCAAATCAGCTTACGAGAAAATGAATGAAAGATTCAGCTCGTTTAGAGTGAGATACAGAAAATTCCCACAACATAGAACTCTGACCTATTTTTTCAGGTCATGAAGATATGGTTTCATGTGCGTAAAGGAAGCAAAGAAGGCAGAAAATGCATAAATATGAACTAGCTAGAGTGGAAGAAGATGCAACCATCAAATTCTAGGACATAACATCGCTTCAATGACTCAGCATGTGGGAAAGAACAAGAGGAAATGAGGGGCGGAAAAGTGGCATTACCTTGGAACTCAGTTGACAATGACACTGACACTGACTCCATTCCCCCCTTAACTCACATAAGAACATAATTTTCCACCAAGACTTTTCCATTCCTGGGAGTTCACCCTTCCCTGTTCTTTTTTTCATCCTTAATTTTAATTGTTTTAATCCTCAAGGAACATCAGTCTCTGCAGAATGCTTCATGGGAGCTTTTTGAGGTTATTTTGCAGTCTGCACCCAACTTTTCACCTTGAAGACAAGGGTTGGACAAAGGGTATGGACAGGATAAAGGCCACAGTTTGTTTTACGTATATGAGAAAGAGAAGACCTAGAGCTCAAGGAGGTTGAGTGAGTGGTTCTGCTGTTATGATAACTGAATTTTGAGAGAAGAAAACATGAAATATCAACTATGGAAAAGGCCACAGTTTGTTCTACTGTTATAATTCCACAGTTCTACTGTTAGGATAAAGGCCACAGTTTGTTTTATTGGTTACATGCTGAAATATCAACTATGGTCAGAGAGAAGAGGAATGGAAAGTAACAAGACAAAAAAAAAAAAAAAGAACTTTTCATTCACATTTTCATTTCTGGTTTTCCACTTGCTATAGCTACCAAATTTCTTTAAAAAAAATAAAAAATAAAAATAAAAGGTAAAACTAATATGATAACATGTAATATTTCTAACCTCAATGTATATTTCTATTGTTTACCTATCGTCAGTGAAACTCTGAAGTCTGGGCTACACCTACTTGGTCTCTTTACCAGAGTCTATTGCAGCATAACATTGAAGCTCACAGATTGAATAGAAACTAAAAATTTCAAAATGTCTCTCACATCTCTCTTTATGTGGACAGAAAGTCTAAGAGAGTCTGATAGTTCCCAAAATTATATATTCACTGTTTTGGCAAAAAATAGCCAAGGGAGTTCGAGATCTCCCCCTTCTCTACAATGCTCAAAGAGCTACAAGACGATGCTTGCAAAAAGATAAAATGAAAAGAACCCTTCCCTGATGCCTATAAAGGAAAAACCTCTAACTAACAAAATCCCAATGGCCCCACATAATCAGAAGTACTCACACCCACATAACGAACTTCATTCTCCATCGATTACATCATTCTGCCCATTTTGCCCCTCCTTCCTCTCTTTCCTATTCCTACGTGTATGCACTTTAGTGAACCGGGGTCTATCAGAATCTCACTGCCAGACTTCAATACTTGAGATTGAGAATATACATTCCAAGCTTTTTACAAGCACTAGAAACTTTTAGTGCCTGAAGATTTCTCAATTCTAGAATTTACCAAAATACAACTTGACAAGAATCCCAAGTAAAATTGATGACTCTCATTGACTTTTTCAATTCATATTTTGATCCTATGAGAGATATTCCACGACATTATTCATCTATTTTCTGGATTACATCTTGCAAACTTGATGGTTAATCAATTGATATTGAATTCTCACATGGGCCTGATTGTGGTTGAACCTCTTAATAATGTGGTGGATGCTAGTTTTTTTTTCCTCCTCTTTTTCTTCTGAAAGCTTTTGTTTTATTCTACATGTTCATCATGTGAAAGCGCTTCAAAAACAAAAGAGGCAACATGAAAGCACACAATATGTACTCTTATTCTCTCATGAATTTCATTTTGACTAAAATCATTTTCAAAGTATTATAAATGTTGAAACTTGAGGGAGTTCTTCTTTGGAAATCTTGTAATTTGCAGGCGGATTTCATGTCCTCTAAGACTTCGTTGTGAGTTCAAACTCCCTTCCATTTATACTTACATATACGTATATGGATAGTAAGAATAGCTCTGTAAAGAATGTCAAATATTCGTGATGAAAAAGAGCATCATATTAAAAAAAAAATCACCTTCTTGTGCCGCATAAATCTGCCAGTGATTGAATATGGTAATCATTAATCCCAATAGTGTTCAGAACCATCAAAACACATGCGATGCCACAATCCCATTGTTCTAGCTGGTTTATGTGTGGTACCTGGCAAGAGAAAAGAAAAGAAAAAACTCAACGAATATAAATTTGTAAAGAAAAGAAAAAAAGTTTACTGCCACATAGTGACACTTTGACTTTTTAGTCTATGACAGAATCATCACATTGACTACTGGCATAGTGAAAATTAAAATATTAGGATACCAAGAACTCAAGGACACAGTTGTACAATCTGTTCCTGTTCAAATAAGTTCGTAAAATATTAGGATACAAAAAAAAAAAATCAAACAAGCTTACTTCAATCAACTGGGAGCGGGGTAGAATTGGAGCATCACATTTTATTTTACTTAGAAACCTCTCAACTGAGTACACTTCTACTAAACTCAAGTCATCTCCACCCAATTCTCTTGGTTCCTCAAGCTTGAGAATCTTGTTGAAGAGAAGATAGAATGGCCACATGAGAGACCAATCCAGCTGCAAGCAGTCACCATATAACAAAAAGCGCTCCTTTATACACTTTGAATAAGGTCTACAGATTTTATTTGTTATTCAACCTAATTCCAGAACCCTGATTTCTACTACCTTCAAACAAAGAGAAAGTAAGATCCAGAGTCAGAATAGTAATGAGGAATATTATCAATTGCATAGTTTATGAACTTATGCCAGGAGATAACTCATGTCCATCAGCACTTAAGGATATATTTCATCTTGTCACACCCTGCCCCAGGTTACCCTAGCAAACTTTAGACGTGGCGTGTCGATAATAGATCCCAATGAAACAATGGAATTTATTGTTGATCTTATAAAAATTAAATACATTTTGGAAAACATGTCGCTAACAAGAACTTTCTTTATAAATTTATTAAAAGTTTTAACAGGAGAAACTTTGAAAAAAAAATCAAATAAAACACATCTGAAAAGAAGATATACATTCCAAATAATATGTTCAAACTTCAACTCTACACCAAGTTTTTCTTACGATACACTAATCACTTTATTAAATTCAACAATCCACTAATCACTTTATTAAATTCAACAATCACAGCATAGCCAAAAACTACTAATGAAAAAGCATATATGTTTTAAATTCAATCCGTCGTAAAATTTAAAACTATATCATGTCGTCAAAAGGTGCTAGCCACTTTAGTTACAAAACGTATAAAAGATGCATCTAAATTAATGTGAATACAAAATGGAATGAATTCTATGGAGATTGGTGGCAGAAATTGACTCCAGTAGGCTCTTTGGAGACTCCAATACTACATGATGAAAATTTTAGGAAATGAATGAGCTAGAAAGCTTAGTGAATGGAGAATTAATAAGAAATAACTTTTTAAAAAATCATACAAAATAAAAATTCAAACTCATTGACGCAACATGAATATGATAGGATACGTCCTAACAAGAAAATATACGAAAACACTAAAGATAACTATATTGCAATGTCTAGAGAAATTACAATATAAACAAGTAATTCAAGGTACTTGCACCCTACCTCGTGAGATCTCTCCCAAGCCTTAATTCACTCAATAATTGCCTCCCTTCCTCCACACCTACTACTCCTACTTATAACCAAATATCCTAACAAACTCCTTATCTAAAGATCCTTATGCCCCTTGCTAATTATCAAGGTCCTTGTTTCTAAGAAAAGTTTTCAATACTCCTTTTTTTCCTTCTTTTCCAGAAACCAATTGCTTTTACTCCAAACTTCCTTCTTTGCTCCTTTGATGCTAACAATTTGGACTTTTTTCTATTTTCTTTCTTTTTTTCACTTGAGCTAACTCCAAAATTAATACACACAAAGACCCATACATTTTCTTGAGCTCCATCAAGGCATTCATAAGCAACACAAAGATAGGAATACCATCTAATTTCCATTTCTTCAAACTTTTCCTCACAAGATAGCTTAACAAGTTGAAACCTTGCATAAAAGTCTAATTAAACTACTTCCAGCAATATCTATAACTTTTCCAATGCCCAAAGCAAAATGTGTTTCTAAGACGTGTTTGTTCTTATCCAAAACTTTACTCATAGGGGCTGTTTGGGAGCCAAGTTTAGAATGAGATTGGGTTGTAATGTAATCCAAATCCCATGTTTGGATCGAGCGTTTTGGGCCCGATTTGTAATACTAAACTTATTCCGTTCCCATAGTTTTCATCCCAACCCTCTTCCACCGTTTTCATGCTTCATGATCCCATTTCCATTCTGCCCTCGATTCCTCACGCATTCCAACACTCCTCTAATTCCCAGTAATTCTGATTACATTCCAGTCTCCCAAACAGTCCCATAGGGGTTCTCAAGGCTAAAGTTAAACTAAAACACTTTATTCCAATTCAAAAGAAGTTTAGAGTGAGTCGTTGCCCAGTAAAACTTACCAAAAGGCTTGGATCTTTGTTAATTTGTGTTTGAACAAGTATGAATCTGCAGATCTAACCTCTACCAACTATAGGTAATATGATTTGGAGTTATTAGTGTACAGATTTGACTTAAAACAGAGTGGATATGTGTGTGGCTTCAACCGTGTGTGAGGAAGCCGCACATTTCAGTATCCTTTTCATTTATTTGTTTTTGTTTTTATTTTGATTCTTATATAAACATATGTATGTACGTATATATATCTCTTTTTTCGTCTAAAAAGGTACCTCACCGATCTGAATTTTCAATTTCCTTTGGTTTCACTTATTCCAAGCTTCTCTTCCACCAAAAATTTGCAACATCAAAACACCATTATGCCTATTATTCTCAAATGTTAGGAGACTGAAAGTGAGCCTTACAAGTGCAGAGTTCCAACAAAGGGTATAAACTATATAAGTTTGAGTAAGAGAGCTCATTTTTTATCAACAAGTACCATGAATTATTACAAACAGAAATATCAAAGAATATAGAATATAAGTTTAGGCAAAAGAAAGCTCATGTTCATCACACTCAAAAACGAGAATATGCTTCAACCAATCATATGTGTAGCTTCAGCCTTCCAATCCACTAGCACCATTATTCTACGTCCTCCAAGTCAGAAATAGTACAATCTTCGCGTTGGATAATACAGAATAAACTAAATAATAAATATTTCAAGAAAAAGCAGCTGCAAGATTTTAGATCCTAAAGCAAGAATTACAAACAATCCATCGTTTACAATTCTTAGGAAATTAAACAAAAGGATTCGAGCAATGGTGAGAAAGTAAAATATTGAACACAAGCTAACAAAGAAACAGATAGGTTAAAGAACAAGTACAAAATAAATCAAAGATAAACTAGTGCAAATCAAAATCCAATCAACTTTACAAGTTTCCGTTCAAAAACAGAAAACGATGATCAGAATTCGAGCTATAATTACCTTGTTCGGCTGAAGCTAAATATAAAGCCGCCGATTGAATTCGCGGATGATCGTTGAAGAAGGATATATGTTTTGTATTTCAACTGTTCGTGGAAAATTTTCCACCATTGTACAATGTATTCTGGACGACATGTCGAAACAAGGATATGGCCCTGCCCAGCCCATTAGCAAATGAATTGTGATTTGTCGTTTTGAGGGTCCAAAAATGGTGGGATATTGCCCAATGTTTTCCTAATTTCAGTCTCGAAATCTTCCTAGATTTTTCTATTTCAAGCTCAAATTTTAGGCTTTCAGATTTTAACACGTGTTAATCTTTAATTATTGTCTCTTTTCAACCAATTTGTCTATATATTAAAACAAAATGCAAATATTTAATCATATTTGACTAATTGTCATTGGTTCCATATTATCAAAAAAATAAATAAATAAAATTGTCATTGGTTCCATATAGTTAAAGCCCCCATTTCCATTTACTAGCAAATATTCTAGGCATATATTGTTTTTGGTTAAATTACAAGGATAATATTTGGTTCATGGCTTATTTGCATAATCAAAATTTTATTCTTGATCCATGAGGAGTGCAACACCTAGTTAGTTTATTTAGTTGTTACTATCCCAAAAAAGAATATTTAGGCAGTCATTCATATTTTGTCTTAAAGTACAACAAATTGGGTTGGGGAGATTTGAGACTTTGATCTCATAGACGAGAATGTATTTTTACATTAGTTTATCATAAGATTGTCACCACAACCTACAACTTGTATTTAGTCCCGTTTGTTTCTTTTGATAATTATTGATTTTTTTATTTTCAAAATTTAAGCTTATATTCACTAATTCCACCTAAGTAGTTTTTAAATTTTTGTTTTTTGTTTTTTAAAATTTAACTAAGAAGTCAAATCTTTTTTTTTTTTTTTTTAAAGAAAGGTGAAAACCACATCAATGGAATTGTAAACATATTTCAAAAATGAAAAATGAAAACGTCACCAAACAGAACTAAATAAATGTAGTAGATATTCGTTTTGAATTAAACATGTAGATGTAAGAATTTGAACATGACATTTTGGTCAAAGATATAACATCTTGGCCAATTTAGCCCTACTCAAGTAAGCACTAATAAGATATCCATTATAATAACAACTTTAGACAATGAAAGATAAGATTTTAATGATTGAATATGATTAATGAGTACGTATATGCACAACATTTCTTTTAATATTACCTAACAGAAATAACAGGTAGTTCTTTTTTCCTTTTCTTTTTTTCTTTCTTTTTTCTTTTCAAAAAGGAAAAAGAAAGAAATAGATAATAATAAGAACAAGTATTTATCGGATGTCCTGGAAAAATATGACAAATATATAAGAAATCAAGCCAAGAATACATATTTCCATAATAATCAAAATAGTGTAATCTTGATGCAAAACCAATAAGAAACCAAGCTAACCATACCTCACTTAAAAAAGAAAAATAAAAAATAGCCATATCTTCTGTCCACCTACCTTGACATGCCCCAAAAGAATTTGGCTATTATTGCAACATGTGTTCCCCACAAATTCAAAAGTTAAAGCAGCACATTGTTACATTACAACAGAGAAAAAAGGAATGATATGGTAGGTATATTTTTCCAGAGTTGAAGTTGACATCTCACCTCAGCATCTCATCATCCAGATACTAACTTTACAAAGATACAGATTGCATTTAGCATTATGAGAGGAACTCTTAAATATTGTGTTGCGTAGATAAGGCCAATAAGCTGCCCCTTGAATGACTTTGTTCTACCTCCTGAGAATTCAGAGAAGTTCAATCCTCGTGGAGCAAGAAACCGATCTTCATTTAGAATTGCCAGCGCGTTAGCAAGAAGCAGACAACCCTCTAGTAGTGTCCACAGACCCATTTACCTCTGCTACTCAAAACACACTTTGAAGGGTTTTGACTCTAGGGATCCTTTGTACTGAAAGCGTTCTTGTCTGCTCTCCTGCTGTGTTTTGATCATACAAGATAAGGGATTGTGTAAAGAATGTAGGAAAGAAGGATTAAGGGCATGAAATTCTAGCATGAGACAAACTTGCATATGAAGCTCAAATGAAACAAACTTCATATAGGGCATAAACTAACAGAATAACAAATCCATTTTATACGCAAATACTGTAATTAACATACACATCTAATTGACCAATGATTACAGCTAAGTGGAAAGAGAAAAAAGAAAAAAAACAAAGGATAAGACACTACACCAAACAATGGAACACTCTTTTGATTTTCAGCAACCAGAAGAGAATAGTTGCAACAGAAGTAGACTAAACCGTCTGTCAAACAAGGAAGGCATATCAACCCTCATTCCCCCCTCCCCCCCAACTCAAAAACAAAAAGAAAGAAAGAAAAAGAAAAAAGTTCCCCTTTTAACCATATGACTGTTGTAGCAAATATAGCGTTCCAAAGGACTTCGAGATATCCAAACCATGCAACTTCTCAACCAAGTAACTTCCTCATCACAAACTTAATCATTAGATTCAGTACAGCAACCTCTGCTTAAATTCCCCTACCCACTCACCCCAGTCCTTTGAAGGACATGTCATGAGTAAGAAAATGTCCGGGATGGCCTTTGCTCCACATCCTCAATCACTTATGGACGGGCATGCAAATTTCTTATCCCAAGTCTTCAATACAATACTTGCATTACAGCAAACCAACTCCCTGTGGATGGCTGTGTAAACCCAATCATTTGGCTAAAGCTTGTAATTTGGTTATTCGATCTTTTGGATAGCCGATCTTCAACCTTGTTATGAGCACATTGCAAAGCTTATTTAAACTTTTGAACGAATCTGATTATTTGGTTGAGGGATGTTCAGTATCACTTCTAATATTTTAGTTCATCAATGAAAAATCTCATATCTTCTCTCAAGTTTGGATAAGTACGCCCAAGGCTCAACCATCAGGCACCAACTACTCTACTAATACCCACATCCCAATTTGGCATCCAACTGAAACAATTTGCTTAATGTTCTTTCTCTATATTAGTCTACTACTGAACGACTTTATGTTTATATAGTTACTAAACTTACCTGGCAGTAGATAATGAATGTTGAAATTGTTGATCTCCTTCCAAATTAAATCTGGAGATCTGTTTCCCCTTCCCCTCATGGCTTCTATAACGTTATCAATAAATGAAGGAAGATGCTTCCAGTTCTAAGATTTTCACATTGAGGCACAAAGATGCCTCCAGTTCTGTGATTAGACCACCTACAATTTGTTTGATTCATATTGAGGCACGAAGGCCTCCAGTTCTGTGATTAGACCAGTTACAATTTGTTTGATTCACATTAAGGCATGAAGATGCCTTCGGTTCTTTGATTAAACCACTTAGAATTGGTTTGATTCTCATTGGGGGGGTGCCTCTTGCAATTAGGTACTTATAAAGTTTTTCTTCATGGAACTCTTCAAAATGATGTTTATATGCATCAGTCTCTAAGTTAGCAAGAGCCGTCCAAGCCACACAATATGGTACTAAAGTGGCCTAGTAACTAAGAGTTTTTGCTGTCACCATGTCAAACATTTACAGTGGTTACTTAGGGTGTGTTAGGAATACGTATTCAAGTGTTTAATTTAAAAAAGTAAGTCATTTTAGAAAAAACTAGAGTGTTTGGCAAGAACTCAAAATAGATTTTGAAATGTATTTTAAACAATTTTTATCAAAAGAGTTTAAATAAAAATGAGTTTTTTGAAAAATACTTTCTTCTCAAATCAATCCCAACTGACCCTTAAACTTCTTTCTGCTCAGTATAATTTTGCATAGTGTTCTATGAATTCTGAATGATGTTGTAATGTGACCCTCTTCCTTCTCCTCAAATGGCATGATCTTGGTGGTAAGCGGTACCACTGGGCAAAGATTAAGCAAGCTTATTCTCAACCCCGTTCAAGGGTTAGGTGAGGTTGGTACGAGCAATCTTCAGAAACAGAAACTAACTACAGTTTTTGGTTGACCATATTGCCTACCTAAAACTTGACACGGACTTTGGCTGAATCCAAACTAAGCTCATAGGTGGACTATGTAATTTAATTTCAAATTTTAAATATTACTTTTAGTGCTAACCTTTACTTACATTTTTCACAGAAACAGTTTTAAAAATACAAATGCAAAAGGTTTTCTCAATATTCCATAAGTACTACAACTATATATCTCTTGAAACTCTATAAAACTAGCTCAAAAAAGGAGTTTATAGAATACTAGAAATATAAACAAATAGCAAAACCAGAACAAACACGGTAGAGACAGAAGACAAAACAAATTAGGCCAGATCGCTAGCAATGTATTATACGCACATGAATGAAACTGCCGCAGAAAGTAGTAACCAGAACATACATTCTACAGTCCCTGCCAATGTAATTTGTACACCTAAAAGCTAAGAAAGCAACATAAACAATGTGTTCTTTCTTTTAATTGAAACAACTGCTTTCATTGAAATAAACTAAAAAATACAAAGCCCACAAAACCCCACTATCCAGTTAAGTAAAATGTTAAATGATTACAAAAATCTTTAAGCTCAAAGAAAAATATGAAAGCTCGCCAAGAACCAAACATCAGGGCCCTCTCTATTCCTCTAAAATCTCTTCACTTTTGCACACACTCCATCACACCATAAATAACGACATAGCAACAAGCAAAGATGAACGTGAGACACACAAACTAGTCAATTGCAGCAGCAAGTTGAAACCAGAAACTTTCATTAAACCATTCACCAAGAAATTAACATTAGAAAAAAGGAAGAAAAAAAAACCTTAAGCCCTCTGCTTGGAAATCCTGGATTTGGAAGGATATCAAATCACAATGGATTTGAAATCATTTCCGGTGTAGATTTCAAATCAAAATAGATTTGAGACCATTTCCGCTGAGTGGTTTGAATAAAAAAATATGTGATTTGAAATTCAATCTGATTTGAAATCACATTTTATCCCAAAAAATTTCCTCCCAAAATAAGTCGGATTTGACAAGATTTTAGATCAAATTCGACTGCATTCCAATTTTACCCTGTTCTGGAATAGATTGAACTAAAGGGGGAAACAAAGGATCTTAGAGAACTCACATACGAGCAACTTGAGGGTTGCGAAAAAACTGAGTGTGGATTCACCGACGGTAATAGAATACGGGAGCAACGGGCGGCGTTCAGCACAGTAGAGAGTGAGAGAAGAAAGAAAAAACTGGTAGATGCGTGCGGCGTGCGGCTATGGCAGAGAGGATGTGCCGGCGGAGAGGGGTTGCAGTTGGAAGATAAGGGAGGAAAAGTGGAATGGCTGCTAAAGTCTAACGTCGTGTGCGGTACTGCGATGGAGAGGGGGAAGAAAGAAGGAAAAATTGCACAGAGGCCCCTTTATAGACAAATGAAAAATTAACGCCAAATTTGAAAATCAATGAATTTTACCCCTCTCTCTACATCAGCAACACTACCGGAAATTACCACTTTAACTTCAAATGCACGTTTTTTTCTATCTTCTTATTCGATTTGTAATTTTTTTCATTTTTTTTAAAAAAAAGAATCTAATCTACAATTTTTTGTATTAGTTTCTCATGCTTCTTCTTGGGTTCGCTTCTCATCCTCCTCGATTTCTTTCCTTTTTTATTTGTCATTGTTGCTTTGCAACTAATCTCTACAAAAAAAAAAAAAGGGCCATCGACATTGATTTTTTCAAAACAACAAACTAGAAAAAAATGGAGAAGAGAGAAAAGGGTAATCAATAAGAAAGAAGTAGAGATGTCCCTTTTCCCACGGGTCGGACCCATGGGGACCCGCCCCGTGCGAACGGGGCGAGGAGATGAGGGAGGGAGTGGGAAAAAAATTTCGGAAGAATGGGGACATTCCCCGTCCCTGTCCCGTTAAGGCAATTTTCAAATATAGAGAATGTCTATCACTAATACACCGTGATAGACAGTTAAATTTTTCTATATTTGTAAATAGTTTGATATTTTTTCCGTTCATAGTAATTTCCCAATATTATATTTAATTTTCAAGTTTTATTGTTTAATGGTCAAAATAATTAATATGTTTGAATTAGTGTAAAAAAAATAATATGTTTGAATTTTAATAAATTTAGATTATATATATAATTTGATAGATAATTATTTGCTTCGATTTGAAATTTTTTAGTAATTTATCCTTAGATTCTAATTGTTGATAATAGAAATAATCATATAAAAGTTAATCATTTAATTTAAACTTTTCCATAATAGTAATTGTGTTAATTGATTTTTTTTTAAAAAAAATCAAACAGGAAAAATTCCCGTAGAGAACCCGATCCCCACAAGTTTTTCGTGGAGAATTTGGCCGAGATGGAGAATGAAATGGGGAATGGGAGCGGAGAAGTCATCCCCATGCCCCGCCCCGCCCCATGGACATCTCTAGAAAGAAGCTAAAAACTAGAAGTGAGCAACGAGTAACTAGAAGCTAGAAACAAGAAGCAAGAAGTGAGAAGAGAGGAGAGAGAAAGAGAAGCTAGTAGCTAGAAGCAAGAAGTGATAAGGAGATAGGCCTACACCCATGTGTCGTTGGTCATTTCGTTAATTTTAGCTAGATGTGACGTATAGCTTAATAAATAATAATTCAAAAAGTCAGTAAGCATCGAGTAGCGAGCATCGAGCATAGAGCATCAAGTAGCATGATTTGAGTTCTATCGTCAAGCGCAGTTTTTTTGAGATAGAATGGTAAATTTACGTGTTGACCCAAGCAAAAGACCCTTTTTCATTCAATTTCAAATCGTGGGTCAATTTTCATTCGGGCCCTTTTAGGGGCCATTCATACAACCCAAAGAAAGAAAATGTGCGAAAAATAAAGATAGGATCATGGGTGATACGAATCTCGCGCTTTATTTTATTTGTCTATTTAATTATGAAAAAAACATATAGTAAATACATGAGTAAATAAATAGGGAGACTAGTTTTTTCTTTTTTTAAAAAAAAAAGTTTGGTGAATTTTCAAAATATCGATTTATCCTTCATGTTCATGTGTCAATAATTAGCGAGAAAGAAAAAAAAACAACAGTCTCCACTCTCCCCACAATATCTCTCTCGTCACATGGTTGTCACCTATCAACTTTGTCTATCAACAAATGATATGAGATTGGAATAAAAAGAACAAAACGTTTTTTCTTTATGTTGGAAGATCGTAATAATATTAAATTAAGAAGAGGGGAGAAGGCTAAGTTAAGCTCCACCCCCTTAGTCTATTTGTTTATTTTGTTTTATAAAAAAAGCCTACGTAGAAGTGGGGGAGAAATGAACGCTTCTCGCTCTAGAAACAAGTGTTGAACCCGCGAACAATATCATTAGTCCAAGCTAAGTCTCCTTCAATAAAAAAAAAAAAAAATAATCAGATGTTGAAAGGTAATTCTTGATCATTTTAGCTACATGGGAGGCTAATATGAATAAAAAAAATAAAAAGGTATTCCCTTTTCACAAGATTTTGTTGACGAACCCATGAAAAATGTGGAAATGTCGATTACACTTACAATAATGAGTGTAGAAAAATCTTCATATTGGGCGCGATGAAAGTAAAACATCGCATGACACTTACAGGTGGGGCCACACACATGCTACGATGACAATTATAATGGGAAGCAATGTTGTAAAGTGGAGTGAATCCAAAAAGATTGCCTTAATTCAAATTGTTCTCAGCAACTCAAAATATAATCTCGATGAAAAAAGATGGATTGCATCTATATAAAAAATTGAGATTCTTCCCAAAGGATAAGTTGTGTTGAAATTAATAAAGTTGTGTGTTAGACAACATTTTTTTATAGCAGAGTTAATTAAAGGAATATTCGTGTTTCAAAAAAAAAAATTAGCAAAGACGGTTTACGGGATATTTGGTGTGAGGATATGAGTTGCTATTAGTTGAGATATAAACTCAGTTTAGTGTTTGGGGGGCCAATTTTGTATGTCATCGATATTTACTCAACCCTCATCATCACCCATGTCCCTCGTTGCCCAACTCTGACCACAACTGGCGGTGGCCAACTCCAGCCATATCCGACCACCTCCATCGACGGCCAACTTTGACGACCTACGACAACGGCTACCTCCACCAACTCCAACGACCATTATCTTAAATTATCACTACTACAAATTTGGGATTTGTTGACGCATAAGTGTTTTTGTTTTGTTGACGCCCGTGACATAAAACCATCAATAAAACAATAATTTAGAGCTTAAAAATAAATATTAAATTAAAAATACATATATTAATAGTTATAAAACGCCAATAAAATGTTATATTTAAGTTGAACTAGAGTTTGGGAGGCGAAAGGAAGTTGTTGAACATGTCTATCAGATAGAGGATTTGGATGGACGTTTATGTAATTTTTTTTCATGTAAGTGTAGTTGGTCATTTGTTGGCTCATATCATATTTGATTTTTTTTTGTATGGTATAATTGGGTTGGAGAATATGGCTTTTGTTATATATTTTTTGTGCCAACCATGTAACATGACTATTAATAGGGTCATTATAGTACAATTACATCATGATATTTCACTTACAATATAAATCCAATTTTTTTTTGTTTTAATAAATTTAATATAATTTTGTTCAACTTAACTAGAAACGTCACATGCACAAATTTATAAACTGGTTGCTTAAATTAAAAAATAAATAAAATTGAAATACATGGTCAAAAGTAAACCTTAAACATCATTTTCCAAAACTCCCAATAATACGTGTGTACTAAAAAAAAAAACAATAAAATAAAGTACAATCACTACTACAAATATGGGTTTTCATGACACAAGAGTGAAGTCAAATTCGATTTGGAGGAAAAAAAAAGTGCATTTTTGGCCAAAACAAACTTGTATATAAAAAAGTGTCAAAACCCGTGGTTCAGGTTCGATTCTTTTTTTTAAAAAATTTTTTTTAGACGTGGTAAAGTCTGTTTTATGGAGTATTCTTGGTCAACTTAATCATCTTGAACTTGTTTAAACATATAAATTTTGAACCAAAAAAATCTAATTTAGCTTGATAACCATTTAGGTCTTGTTTAGTAATTTTTTTATTTTTAGTTTTTAATTTTTAAAAATTAAGCTTATAATCAATACTATTAGGAATTAATTACTTTTGTAATTAGTTTGTTATTTATGTTTGTTTGTTATTGGTTTGTTATCTTTATTGTTAGTTTGTTATTTTTATTGGTAACAACTCTCACTCACTCTTATATATATATGAAGGGTTTTTATTAATAAATTCAAGCCGTGAGAATCCTGTAAACCATTATATGGTATCAGAGCGTAATATTCACGCTTCCGCTCCTTGATTTTCATTGTTCTCATTTTTCGTCTTTGTGTCCTAGTTGTTCGATTTTCATCGTTCTTCCTCAATTTCTCATGGAAACTAAAGGTGATACTTCAGATCAAACAATTCGCTTATCACAAATGACGATTCCGACTTCATCTGATTCGCAATTGAATCCTTTTCTTCTTCATCATTCCTTGCTCCTACTTCTGTTCTGGTTACTCAACCTCTTTTCGGTGCGAGTAATTACGTTTCCTGGAGTCGTGCTATGTTAATGGCATTATCAGGTAAAAACAAGGCTGGAATTGTCAAATGAACGATTAAGAAACCTTCAACATCCCCCGGTAATTTGGTTGGGAGTGCAACAATGACATTATTGCTTCATGGATTCTTAATTCAGCTTCAAAAAGTATTGCAGCAAGTATTGTGTACAATGGTTCTGTCAAAGAAGTCTAGGATGAATTTCGTGAACGCTTCAAGCAGAGTAATGGACCACAGATCTATCAATTGCGGAAGGAATTGGTCACTACCGTTCAAGGTAATTTGTCTGTCGAGGCTTATTACACCAAAATTAAAACTATCAGGCAAGATCTAAATGATTATCGTCCTGTGAATGATTGCAATTGTGGAGGATTAAAACCTTTTATTAGTCATATAGACTCTGAATATGTTATGATTTTTCTTATGGGATTAAATGAGAGTTATTCGAGTCTTAGGGCACAAATTTTGCTCATTGATCATATTCCTTCAATCAACAAAGTTTTCTCCTTAGTTGTTCAAGAAGAACATCAACGTGCGACTGGAAATTCTATTACACCTTTTGAACCGTTAGCTTTACTTGCAGCTGGAAATTTTTCTTCTGATATTTCCAAGAAGAATTAGTCTTCGAATGATAAATCTCGAAAGAAAGACAATCAACGCTCTATTTGTTCCAACTGTGGAATAAAAGGTCATGTAGTTGATAGGTGCTACAAACATGGTTATCCACCAAGATATAAGCCTCGTTCTGATTCTGGTAGTGATTCCTCTGTTTCACAAGTTTCTGCTAATTCTGTTGTTCAGCCAGTTCAGTCTAACTTCTTTTCAAGCTTGAGTACTGATCAATATGCTCAGTTATTAAACGACTATGTTATCTTCTCATTTACAAGCTGTTAAGTCTGAACCAGTAACTGCTAATGTTTCCACTGTAACTCACACTACAGGTATCTGTTCACTGGCTTATGATAAAATCACATATTCTAATGACTTGTGGATAATTGATTCTGGTGCATCACGTCATATATGCTATCGTCGTTTTATGTTTCTTAATTGGCGTCGAGTTCATGGAGTTACAGTTGTTCTCCCAACATCCTTTAGTGTGCAAGTTGAATTTGTTGAATTTGTTCCAAAGTTTCAGTATAACCTCATACTAATAAGTTGTCTATTGCACAATGATGAAATTGAACTTACGTTTTCTGGTCACCATTGTGTCAGGACAAGCAACATTCGAGGATGATTGGCAAGGCTAGTTGTTCTAATGGCCTTTACCTATTACAATCAGAAGCTTCATGTTTGGCTAATGTTGTTGCTGTTATTTCTCCATTTGTTTGGCATTCTCGTTTGGGTCATCTTTCATCTAAATGATTGCTTTTGGTAAAGGATAGTTTGTCTTTACCCACTTCCTTCGATTCATCTTGCCACAGTTGCCCTCTTGTTAAACAAATACGCTTGAGATTTCCTTTTAATAATAATGTGGCATCTAATACCTTTGATTTGGTTCATTGTGATGTTTGGGGACCTTTTAAGGTACCCACTTATGCTGATTTTTGCTATTTTCTGACTCTTGTTGATGATTGTTCCCGATTTACTTGGGTTTTCTTATGAAATGTAAATCTGATGCACTTACTATTGTACCTCGATTTTTCGCATGATTGACACTCAGTTCTCAAAGAAAATTAAAGTCTTTAGATCTGATAATGCGCATGAACTTCGGTTTGTTGAATTCTTTGTTGAAACGGGTACTATCCATCAATTTTCTTGTGTTGAGCGACCTTAACAAAATTCTATCATTGAAAGAAAACCTCAACATCTTCTGAATGTAGCAAGGGCCTTGTATTTTCAGTCCAAAGTTCCTATTCGATTTTGGGGAGATTGTGTCTTGGCTGCCACATACATTATCAATAGGATACCTATGACATTACTGAAGGATTGTGCACCTTTTACTGTTTTGCATAACACATCAGTGGATTATTCTTCATTCCGTGGATTTAGATGTTTATGTTATGCTTCTACATTGAGTGCTAATCGGTCTAAATTTGATTCTCGAGCTATTCCTTCAGTGTTTCTTGGGTATCCACCTGGAATGAAAGGATACACATTATATGATATTGCTCAACGTAAGATTTTTGTATTTAGAGATGTGGTATTTCACGAAGATTTGTTTCCTTTCCATACTCTTAAAGGACATGATACTGTTAATCTTGAAGATGTCTCTGTTGATTTTTTTGTTTGCCTATCATGTTTCTGAGCATTTGGATAATTTGTCTCCTGTTTCTGATATGATCTCTTCATCTACTGCTACACCTATTGATGGTAACGTTTTATGTTCTTCTGATGTTGATAACAATATTGTTGTTGACAATGACACTACATCCTATAATGTTGAACAACTTGATGAGCAACCAATTGAAACTACTGGGGATATTTCTGTAACTCCAGTGAATGATTGTTTACCATCTACTAGTCTTCAGCCTCGAAGATCCATACAATTACATCAACCTCCCAGTTTTTTGAAGGATTATCATTGTCATTTGCTTATGCATCGTGAACCGTTGATCACAAAAAAGTCTTCTTATCCTATCAGCAAATTTTTATCTTACAGCAAATTATCTGTTGCTCATCAAAACTTTGTTTTCAATGTTTCTATGGAGTTTGAACCTTTTTATTATCATTAGGCTGTTAAATTTGATGAAGAAATTGCTGCCATGGAAAGGACTAATACTTGGAGTTTAGTTCCTCTTCCATCTGGACATCATACAATTGGTTGTAAATGAGTGTATCGTGTTAAATACAAGGCTGATGGAACTGTTGACCGCTATAAAGCTCGTCTAGTGGCTAAAGGTTACAGTCAACTTGAAGGTATTGATTTTACTGATACCTTTTCTCCAGTAGCTAAGATCGTGACTGTTAAGGTTCTTTGATCTCTTGTTATATCTTTGGATGGTCTCTTGCCCAAATGGATATCAACAATGCTTTTCTTAATGGAGATCTTTTTTAAGAGGTTTATATGGATCTTCCTTTGGGATATTATAAGTCATCTTCCTCCACATTTGTTCCTCTTATTTGTAAGTTGAACAAGTCAATCTATGGTCTTAAGCATGCCTCAAGGCAGTGGTTTCATAAATTTTATGGTGTTTTGCTTGCCAATGGTTTCTCTCAGTCCAAGGTTGATTATTCTCTTTTTGTTAGAGGTCATGGCTTAACCTTTGTTGCTCTATTAGTATATGTAGATGATATTTTAATTACTGGACCTTCATCTACTGAGCTTGATGGTGTGAAAGCTATGCTTCGATCTAACTTTCTGTTAAAGGATTTGGGTAATGCCAATTATTTTCTTGGGCTCGAGTTATCTCGTTCTGCTAAAGGGATTTATCTTTCTCAGCGTAAATACTGTGTTCAAATTCTTGAAGATTCAGGTTTTTTGGCAGCAAAACCAAGTTCTTCTCCCATGGCTTTTAATCTGAAACTTTCTGTAGAAGGTGATTTGTTAGATGCAGAAACTTCATCCCACTATCGTCATCTTGACGATTACTTTATCTTCAGATTTCACGCCCAGATATATCATTTACAGTCCATAAGTTGAGTCAATATGTCTCTAAACCGTGTCAGCAACATCTTCAGGCCCTTCATCATCTTTTACGATATTTGAAAGGCACGGTTGGACAGGGTATATTGATTCAGTCTACTTCTAATTTTCAGCTTAAAGCTTTTGTGGACTCTGATTGGGGGTCTTGCTTGGATACTCGTCGCTCTGTTACTGGCTTTTGTGTCTTTTTAGATGATTCTTTCATCTCATAGAAATCTAAAAAGCAAGCCACTGTTTCGAGATCTTCCGCTGAAGCTGAGTATCACGCCCTTGCAAGTGTTTCTGCTGAGTTGATTTGGATTACTAATCTTCTTCATGATTTACATGTTAGTTCTGTTGCTCCTGCCTTGATTTACTGTGATAATCAAGCAGCTATTTCTATTGCAACCAATACTACTTTCCACGAACGAACGAAGCATATCGAAATTGACTGTCATTTTGTGCGGGATTTGATTGCTCGAGGTTCACTAAAATTGTTACTGATTCATTCTTCCTCTCAATTGGCGGATATGTTTACAAAGCCCTTATTTTCTTTTGTTTTACAGTATTTTATGTCCAAGATGGGTATTCTTAACATCTACCCTCCATCTTGAGGGGGTGTATTAGGAATTAATTACTCTTGTAATTAGTTTGTTATTTTATTGTTAGTTTGTTATTGGTTTGTTATCATTATTGTTAGTTTGTTATTTTTATTGGTAACAGCTCTCACTCACTCTTGTATATATATGAAGGGTTTTTATTAATAAATTCAGGCAGTGAGAATCACTCATATTTTTTCTATAAACCATTATAAATACTCTTTCAGCTTCTAAATTTTTTATTTTGTTATCTACTTGTTACCAATGTTTCAAGATGAGAGGATCCTTCTAGTCATTTGAAGTCCAAAGTTCCATTAACATTGTTCATCATATTTTACCGTTCCCCAAGTCACACAGAGAGAGTGGGGAGGAGGAAGAAGAAGACGGGTTTGCATTATAGATGCTCTCTCAATCTCAAATGGGTTTGCACTATTGTTTTGATTTTCGTGTGAAATGCTTGGTTTGATTGGATTTTCCCCATGAGTAATGTCAAGGTTACTTGACTATCAAAATTATATGAGTTGTGTTAGGTTAAAAAAATAACAACAATCATGATTTGCATTCTATTGTCAATACAAAAATGTAAAAATATGAAATTTAGGGACAATAAAAATTTGTCATGATAGAACATTTGTGACAAACAACATGTGTCATTTTCTAGCATAGTTTTACAAAAAATACTGTCATTGTTTAGATATAATGAAAAAATGTCACTATATAATCATCGCAAACATTACGACATTTTTTTAAAATTGTCATTAACATTCATACCTTTACTGGTGATATAAGGACACAAAATAAGTGTCGCGTGTATTGTTTGTGACAATTTTTAAATGTCACTAAATACAATTTTGTTGTAGTGAATCCTTAGTTTATTAAAAAAATGTAGAATTATTGAATAAAAAAGTTTTCAAAACAGAAATAATCACCACAAAAACATATTAGTTATGTCAGAAAAACTTCACTCGATACCTTTGACATATAAACTCAATTGAGCATCCAAACACTCTAAACACATACATATAAACTTCAGATATATGAACTTAACTCAGTATCCCAAAACACTTCTTAGTGTCAAATTATTATGATGGAATGGTTGATGTAAATGGCAGGAGGTGTTTTAAAACTTGAAGGTACACATTCCAATAGGGAAAAAAAATGTGTTTTACCTAAATAACTGACCCCAACTCGTTTTGGCTATTGTTTTAATAAATAATTTTCATCGTAAAAAGGAGAATAGCTTCATTGGCATCGAATATATACTAATAACTTCAAGGTTAGAAGTTCAATCCTCCACTCCACATATTATAAAAAGGAAAATCTATATGCTTTATAGGCTTAATTTAAAAAAAAAAATCAATATTAAGTTTTATTTTCTCTATCTTTTTAGAATTTTTGGGAGGATTTTTGGTTTATTAGGAAAAAAACATTATAAGCTCAAAGTTGAAGGTATATATTATAAAAGCAAAGTTGAAATGTAAATGGAGGGAAAAGGAAGCAGATTTCATGATGAGCTTGGGAAAAAAGTAGCCACACCCACACACACACCACACCATGCAGTGTTTGAGTTAGCCACAAAAGTCAAGGATTTCAACACTTCCCTTTGGTTGCCCCATCTCAAACGGCTACTTCAATAACGTCACTCTCTGTTTTCATTATTATATCGGACATCCATTTTTTTTTATTTTTTTTTTATTTTATTAAAAGTTGAGAGATTCGGAATTCAACATAAAGCTATGCAAAAAAGTTTACAGTCCAAGCCATCCATAGAGGACAGAAAGTCTATTTTTATGTACACGCATACATTCATGATATACTATGGAAAGGTTTTTTTTTTTTTTTAAGTGAAAAAGTGTAAAAGTAGAGATTTTTCCAAGTTTGTTTATAAATTATAAACATCAAGTTATTACATAATTAAAATTGTAATTAACTTATCAATAATTTAACAATTAAATTTAATGTAAAATTTTTAAGGACTAAATCGTTAATTCAGTAAAACTTCAAAGATCGAAGTGGCTTTTTAACCTTCATGTTTCATGTAATTGAAATATATTTACTTGGACTTAATATTTAGAAGTGATTTTCCTATATAGTTAAAATCATTTTTTCATATTCAAAATTACTTCAAAAACATGTTTTTAATTCGTAAAAATCAATTCTGATGACATTAAAATTACATTTAAAAGTGTAGAATAAAGGAGGTGTTTGGTTTAAGTTTTCAAGTGTTTAATTTTTTAAATAAGTCATTTTAGAAAGAAAAACAAAATAGAGTGTTTGACAACTACTCAAAATAGCTTTTGAAATACTCTTCAAAGTATATTTTAAACAATTTTTATCAAAATGATATTTTTAAATATATATATATATATATATATATATATTCCTTTTTTAATCCATCCAAACAAACTCTTACTCTTTTTTCAAAAAGACGTATTTTTTAAATTAAACACTTGAAAATATATTTTAAATATACTCTAAATTTTAAATTAATTTTTAGTGATTATAGATGGAATAGTTTTGAACATGACAAAAATTATTTTAACAATTTTAAAATCACACCTAACCTAACACATGTACGTATTTAATAATATGATACGTATATCACATTTAAATATGAACTTGTTTTTTTTTTTTCTTTGAAAAGAATATTAAAATGATTATATATAATGAAAAAGCAAGTTTTAGAGCTATTTTAAATAGAAAGTACAGTCCTTTTGGTCCTACAAACAAACCAACTTTCATTTTGGCCTAGCCCTTATAGTTTAGTATCTGTCCCAAAGGTCAATATCATGGACCAGAATAATTCATCGTCGTAATTAATGAAATTTATATTTAGTATAACATTTTATTCATTAAATTTAGTATAACATTTTAAGTGTTTGAATTTTGAAAATAAATTAATTTTAAAAAAATTAAAGTGTTTGACAACCGCAGGTTCTATCAAAAGAATTTAAATAAAAATGACTTTTTAAAAAAATATATTTTTAATCAATCCAGATAGGTTGAAATCTTCTCGTCTGGAAGATAAAATCTCTTTGTAGAGATCCATTCCAAAACTCTTTGATATCTAAATAAATATCAGCACAGATTGTTTTGACTCTAATTAATGATATTCTCTTCTCCAACTGTTTTTTTTTTTAATTAGTTTCTATATTTTAGATGATATTATGGTAACTTTTCTTATGTTTTTGTTAATTTGCTGTGAAAAATAATTGTTGTCCTTTTCTTTTCTTCTTTACTCATTTTTTGAGTTAGACTTATATATGATGAGGATGCATAATAAGTTTCAATTTCTTGTGAAACTAGAATATTACGATGACAACGAGAACAATAACAACACAAAAAAAATGGGAAAAGTAAAGGAGAGAGTACTTCTATTCTCAATTATGAGATCAACTGTGTTTTTAAAGATTTACACACCTCTTATTTATAGTGTTTATAATGGAGAGTGCTTAAAATATAAGAGATGGAGAGTCTAATGACTAATAAAGAGGAAGAAGGGAAGACTATATAATTAAATAGAAATCTAATAAAAGTCATAATATTTATAATACATATATATAATATATATCTCAACACTCTAAGCCGGTTTGATAATTTTTTTTAATTTAATTAAGTTTACAAACACTAATTTTCACTTATAAGTTTCTATATGTTATGTTTTAAAAATCAAGTTACGTTTCAAAACCTAAAAAATTATTATATTTTTAAAAAACTTGTCATTAATTCTTGTTTAGAATTTGACTAAGAGGTAAGTGTCCTTAAGATGGGAAAAATCCATAATGAAAACATGGGAAAGAAACAAACATAAAATCTCAACATAAAAAACAAAAAATAAAATTATTACCAAACTGGGCCTTAAGTCCTTGTTTGATACCCATTTGTTATTTTATGTTTTCGAAAATTAAACGGATAACATTTGTTATTTTATGTTTTTGAAAATTAAATTAATAAATATTGATTCTATGAATTTCTTCGTTAATTTGTTGTCTATTGTTTATAGGTGTTTTCAAAATTCAGTACCAAATTTAAAAAGCTAAAAACAACAAAATAAAAAAAAAATTAAAAATTGTTATTAAAATTTAGGATTTGGATAAGAATTGAAATGTTTTGTTGAAAAAGATGAAAACACTCCAAATAAATCAGGAGAAAACAATAAAAACAAACACAATTTTAAAAAATTAAAAGCCTTAAGTTTTTCTATTTTGTCCACGGGTTGTAAGAGTTAGATCTTAACATATGAAAATTAATAATAAAACATAAACCAAATACATATAATATATTATATATTTTGAGAAATTATTATAAACAATAAAAAAATTAAATTATTTATAAATATAGAAAAAATTCACTGTCTATCTATCGCTTATTCTATCGCTGTCTATCAGTAACAGTAAATTTTTTCTATATTTGTAAATAGTTTGACTCATTTTTCTATATTTGAAAATAATTCTTTATTTTGAGGTTGAAAGTTCAAAGGTTTATTTTTACAATTTTACCGTCCTTAGTAAAAGAAAACCTTGTACCACATGTCGGGTTTTGCCTACTACATTATAGAGATGTTGAAATGTGTTGAGTTAGGAATTGGACAGTGAAGTTTCAAGTGGAAAAGAAATATTTAAGGTCACTTTTTATAATTCCACACTTCATTCCGTATAACAAAAAGTAGAAGTCACAAAAATGTAACATGTATTGTTGGTTACATTTCAAAATAAAGCTAACTTTATTTCCTTTTTACTTTTTGATCAAAATAATATCTTAATAAACTCCATCCAAATTCATATAATAAAATTTCATCTTGAGTTTTAATTTGTAAATTTTGTTCAAAAGATAATAATTGTGAAAGGAAAAGAAAAATCTCAAAGCCTTGCTAGAAACGAACAATTCAAACCTAAGTTTAAAGTGTAAAGACCAGAATTATTACTGTTTAATAAATTTTAAACTAATAATATAATATTGGCAAAATATATACACAGTTCTCCAATGTTCTAGTGTCTTAATTTTGTTTTCAATTTAGTTTTAATCTTTTGAAAATCACACCTATCATATCTAATGTATTTGATTTATTTTTTCAATTAAGCTGTTTGTCAGAAAAGGGTGAAATTGATTAACAAAAATGACAATATAATGTCAAAAATACATTTTATTAAATTTGAAATAAAAGTGTAGTTGAATAAATAGACGTGGTTATTCATCCATAAAATTTAAAACTTAGGAGTATTTGAGGCGTCAATTTGAAGTTGGTAGAGTGAGTTATTACAGTCCACTCCATGTTCGGAGGACTAAATATAATAATGATGTTTACAAATATTTATAACCCCCAATTAAGTATAGTAAATACTATTTCAAAACTTTCTCTGCTACATTATTTATAATTTTCCACTCATCCTTTCTTTTCTTCTTTCTTATCTAGTTTACTATTTTCTACCCAAACAAAAATAGTTTGCACCCCAACACAAACTATTATAACATGCTGACTACAATAATCAACTCAACGCCCCAAAACTTCTTTGATCATATTATATATTTTATTGGAATAGCATTTTTTTTAACTTGAAATTGCTGATTAGACAAAATTGACTCATCAATTATATTTTTTAGTACAATAAAGGTAGATAAATTCGAATTATAGACCTCTGAGTTATTAGCGCTATATGCCAATTGAGTTATACTTGTTTTGACACATTAAATATTTTGTTTAAAATAACAATGGCAAGAGAATTCAAAGAAGAGAATGCATGTCAATTACCATTAATCATTATTACTTCTAAATAAAACATAAATTATTATTTCTAAATATTATATAATGATTATATTTTATTTTAATAATTTAAAAGATTTAAAACATCATTAATATTTAATATTTCATAATTATTATATCTTAATTTAAAATTATGTTAAGTTACGTATATTTATTTAAATAATACATTATAAAAGCTTATATAACAGTTTATTTTGTGCATATATAGCATTATTCGTGATAAACATTTTTATTGCAATATCTATTGATAGATATCGCTGTAACTTTTATGGTATTGTGATATGATTTTGATTTGCAACGATTTTAAACTTTATTTTGTAATTTTATGAAAGGAGAAAAAAAAATACAAAAGCATTTAAAATATAATTAAAAATGATTATGACCCCTAAACTTATTAGTGTGCATTTACAAACAAAAAAATAATAATAATAAAAAGTGAAAAACTACAAAAGCACACACCTCTAAACTACGCGAACCTTGTTGAAGCTCAAAAGCATGGTCTCCTTCTCCACTCTTCAATATTTTAGGATCAGTAGGTGAGTTTTTGCATGTAAAAAAAAACTACGATAGCATATAAAAAAATTCATTAAATCACTCTATATGATTTTAGAAAATTAAAACGTGACCGATTGAATTAAAAGAGAATTCTATTATTGAAATAACTTTGTTTATACGCGTTCAAGATTTATGTGATTTAATTACATCGGGTACACAGACATAGCCCAAGTAAGAAATTGTTAGACGTGTTTTAAATAATAATATATATAATTAAAATATGAGCTATGTATGTGGATTAGTATTTTATCACATTTGAGTCATTTTATTAGATTGAACCCTATTATGTGATCTAATCAATTAAGACCCTAGATTCCTAATTGAGTATGAACTTAATGAGTAGAAGTCTATTCCTAAAGGGTGTGTTTGGTCCAAGGAGTTGGGAAGTAGGAGCTGTGAACTCCACTCCTTGTTTAACCAAAGGAGTTGGTGGGTCCTGTTGGGGTTGATGCCCTAAATCTTGTGGTTTTGTATTTTGTAAACTTATATTGTACAAATCAAATTATTTGTAAAGTCTATTCTGTTTGGTCCAAGGAGTTGGGAAGTAGGGGTTGTGAACTCCACTCCTCGTTTAACCAAAAGAGTTGGTGGGTCCCACTACTAAAAAACATCAATTTATATGTATTAATTCCTTATACTGTGGGCCCCAAGAGTTCACAACTCGCTAGACTTCATAACTCTATACTCCTCAATATTCCACTCTTTATCCCAAATACCCCAAATTGATTAGGGTTTAATGAGAACCCTAATTAAACTAGAGACCTCAGGCTATGGTCCCCAATATATCAAAAACAATAAGCACTCCGTCTTTCTTGAATCACATCTAGAGAGAGATTCCACTAAGGCTATTCAGAGTTTCGGTTGAAGAAGACTATAGTCATCTTAGAGTTATCATCATCTTGAACTATCATCAATTTCTCAATGGAATCCAGTATGTGAATTATTCTTGGCAATTTGACATGAATGACCATAGGGTTAATCTATTCAAGGTAGATTATTCAATATAGATTTAAAGTAATTATGCTAACAACTATAGTTTAGAGACTTTTTTTTTTTTTTTTACAATATAGGAGATGGGAGCCCAAATTTCGAAATTGATAATATAAATTCGTTAATTTTAGATTACACTTGTGATTTTACCTGAATTATTTTATATTGGAAAAAAATTATTTTAAATGACAAAACTGTTAGAAAATATTTATAAATATATCAAAGTGTCACGGTCTATTAATGACATTTATCTGATAAATACATATAAATGTCTATCAGTGTCTATCACTTATAGATGTGACATTTTGATATATTTATAAATATTTTGATTCATTTGGTTGTATTTAAATACCACCAAAAACAAAAATGTTGATGTATATACTACAAACAGTACTCGAAGCTCTTCAATGACAGACAGGGAATAGAAAAATTGGTGAAAAAGAATCAAATTTGAACTTTGGCTGAGAGAGGGAGCAGGTGAAACCGGATTCAAAAATAAAAGGTGAGTTGACATCACCGTTAGATTGCAGCAAATTTACAAATTTTTTTAATACTATTTCTTTTAAACGTTGCCCAGTCCTCTGGCTCTTTGGCAGTTACCTTTAAAATCAAATTTGGGGAAAGTGAGAGAAAGAGAAAGAGAGCAAGAAATTTGAAATCAAAATCCTCTGTCCTCATCTTTCTGATACAAATGAAGCAAGAAACAGTGCTACTAGACCCAAAAAAATGAAATCTTTCTCACACCCACTTCACCATTTCTCTTGATCTCCTTCTTCCACTACTATTTTCTTTAGCTTTTCACCTTCAAAATAGCTTCTTCCTTTTCCAAAATGGAAGTTTCGGTCAAGACGACCGAAAATGCTCGAAAAATTGGTGCATCTTTTGGTTCGAATGGAGCTGGAACCGAGTCGTTCACCGAGTCAAGTGCAGTATCTGGGGAGAGCAGCTCAAGCAGGTCGAGCTCCGACAATTCTGCCGACGACTTGAAAGCCGTCGAGTGTTCTTCACCGCCTCAACTCGGCTGGCCGATTCGCAAGGCTCAGCTTTGCAAAAGTTCGAACTCCAGAGTTCGTGAAGTTGAACAGAAGAAACCCAATTCCAACGATTCAAAGCTAAACAAAACGGCCCCTAAAGTTTCCGGTTAGTTTGATTTGATTTATCATCTTTCTTGTACACTCAAGAAATTAGAAATCATTCATAAGTCTGTTTTAAGATGATCCATTTTAATTTGGAGGGTTTTTTGTTTAAATTTTTTAACAGAGATGGAGATGATGAAGGAGAGGTTTGCAAAACTGTTGCTTGGAGAAGACATGTCAGGTTCTGGAAAAGGGGTTTCAACTGCATTGACCATCTCAAATTCCATTACAAATCTCTGTGGTAAGCTTTCTCTGGCTATAATCTATGAAATTTTCTTTTTCTTCTTGTTTAAATTGGTATTTATTCTGTTTTTGTGCAACTTGAAGCCACTATTTTTGGGCAACTGTGGAGACTTGAACCCTTGCCAAAGGAGAAAAAATCGATGTGGAAAAGAGAAATGGAGTGGCTTCTTTGTGTGAGTGACCATATAGTTGAATTAATCCCTTCTTTCCAAACATTCCCTGATGGAAACAAGCTGGAGGTAATTTTTCTACTTCTTATTTTGTTCATTAGTATGATGAGTTTCTGTTGGTGTGAAAAATATTCACTGTTTATTCTGTAGGTTATGACTTCCAGGCCTAGATCTGATATCTTCATTAACCTTCCAGCTCTCAGAAAGTTGGACAATATGCTGCTTGTAAGATTTATCTTGATTTGCTGCAAATTATGCTATTCAATTCCATTGGTGATCAAAGAATTTAGGATATCTCTGGCCTTGTTTATAGGAAATTCTAGAGAGTTTTGCCGATACCGAATTTTGGTATGTTGATCAAGGCATTGTAGCTTCTGATGGCGATGGATCGTCTTCTTTTCGGAAGATAGTTCAGAGGCAGCAGGAGAAGTGGTGGCTTCCAGTGCCTCGAGTCCCTGCAGGTGGTCTCGGTGAAGATTCAAGAAAGCAATTGCATCATACTAGAGATTGCACAAACCAGATATTGAAAGCTGTGATGGCCATCAACAACATTGCTTTGAATGACATGGAGGTTCCTGAATCTTACTTGGAGACTCTTCCTAAGGTTTGGATGGCAGTATTTTCATTTGTGTAAAACAGCATACTTTGAAGAATTGTGTAGTCCTAAAACTTTTGTTTTCACTAAATGCTGCAGAATGGGAGAGCCTGTCTAGGGGATGTTATATACCGATATATTACGTCGGAGCATTTTTCGTCCGAGTACTTGCTTGACTGCCTTGACTTATCTTCTGAACATGTTGCCCTTGATGTTGCCAACCGCGTCGAGGCTGCAATCTATGTTTGGCGGCGTCGATCTCATTCCAAACCCCAAATCAATCCAACACGTTCTGCTGCAAGATCATCTTGGGAGATGGTGAAGGACCTAATGATTGATGGTGATAAGAGGGAGTTTTTAGCAGAAAGAGCTGAGGGCCTCTTGCATTCTTTGAAGCAGCGGTTTCCTAGTCTAACACAAACTACTTTGGACACTAGTAAGATCCAATTCAACAAGGTAACGATGTTCATTCTTCCACATTGTCAATTATGATCCATTTCCTATTTTCAAGTTTTCACCTCATATATTTCAGGATGTTGGAAAGTCCATTCTCGAAAGCTACTCAAGGGTTCTAGAGAGTCTTGCATTCAACATCATTGCTCGAATCGATGATTTGCTTTATGTCGATGACTTAACTAGACATTCGAATAGGTTGACATCGGCTGCCACAGTTAATGTAGTTGGTCACAAGAAGGCTGCTTACTCGGTGCATCTCTCGAGCACTCCATATAAAATCACATCCACAACTTCAAGCTTTTCGCCAGCTCCATTGGTTAGTCCTGCCAAGACTGAGAGAGTGCCATTTCTCAACAACAAAAATACTAGCAAGCCTCCTCGGCGCGGCTTTGGAGTGAAAAGAGCCTTGACGAATTATCTCGGTGTCGAGACGAAACCAAAAACTTGCACAAATTCAATTGAAGGGGCTGCATCAATTCAAAACATTATTGTCAATGAAAATTCAGAACAGAGAAAAAGCTCTTCTGCAGATCAAAGTGTGATAAGTTGCAGCAAATTGCTTGCTGAGAAGATCAAATAGCCAACTTATGATTTTCCCTTGAGAGGGAAAAAAGAGCAAGAACATAGTATACAGAATTAGAGTAGAATCAATTTGTTAGAAAAACTCTTTCTGTAAGAAATTATTTCTATTTATTTGATGTTGCTTGAGTTCTGCTTTCTTAGAACCTTAAGCCTCCACCCATATCAAAACCTGACATGTTGACTTCAAATACATGTATTTGGTTCTAATGTAACTAAAAGCATATCGAACATGGATGTTTAGAAGTGGCTTGTTTGTGCTAAATTGTTCTTGAGCAAATATATGTTTTTTTGTTGGTTCACGAAAATTATCCCATCCCAAGTTCATGAGTCATTTTTTGAATATGCAAAAATAATGCACTACCATCTCGGGATGTATTGAAGTAAGATGGAATGGCTTCCTCGTCCCTATTCCCCTATTCTCTATCCTTGCAAAATTTTTCATTAAACCACCCCCTTCCAAGTGATTCTAATCAAATACAACAAGTCAAGTTTAAATCACTAACCATTCCGAAAAACCTCATTCGCTAGAATGGCGAAGTGAGAAAAGTGGCTAGAAAGACTAATAGGCTAATGTTAACTAGCCTTTAACATGCATGAGATTTCATGTAATAAAAATGAAAATTATCGTTTTTTCATAACTAAATAGTTAAATTCTCGATAAGAATATCCATAAATGATTAAATTATTCATACAAATATGTTTCAAAATGTAAACTCTAAATCTAAGATGTTTTTTTTGTGTAAAAGAAAAAGAGGCAGTGCAAATATATAGCAATCGAGCTCAAATATTAGCATATATAATACAATGCAAAAGAATGTGCAGATATAGCAAAATTTAGATTCAACTCCTAGAGTCTATCATTGATAGATTTTGCTATATTTGCATTTCTCTAAAAATGTTGTTATACACTTAAGCCACGCTTATGAAAAGTGGGGCTCATTTAATCTTAATATTGGAAAGTGGGGTCCATTTAATACATCACCAGAAAAGTAGTTTAACAATATTATGTGAATTATGAATAATAAAAAAATTATTATAATTGCAACAATTTTAATTGTGAAACAGTAAATATGACCTTGATTATTAGCTATAAAAGCACTGTTCGTGCTCATGGGAGTAACAAATATAATAAGATATAAACCCATTAACAACAAGTCGTTGTAGTATAGTGGTAAGTATTCCCGCCTGTCACGCGGGTGACCCGGGTTCGATCCCCGGCAACGGCGAATTTTTTTATTTTTATTTCCAATTACTTTTCAAATTACAAGGTTTTAATGCGACTTGTCGTCAGACAGCCCTATTATTACTGCGAAGGTAAAGTTAGTAATTTTGTCCATTTTGAAAAACGTCATGTCGTTCCAGCAAAGACCAAAGCTTCCTTCCGCCTAGAAGTGCGCAATTTTCCCCTATCGTCTCTCACTTTTTTCAATCCCTTTACCCACTTTACCAATTGACTCCAGTCCAACACGCGCTTCAATCCCCATCTCCACTCCTCTCTTGCCGGAATCCACCTTTCCTCCGCCGTCTGCAAAATGCCGGCAGGCACCAGCATTCACATTTCAGCCCTAGATGGCATCGTAAACGTCAATTCCATGTTCACTCTCGCCGTCTTCTTAGGCCTGGCCTGGAACCCCAACGATCCGTCGAACAACCTCATCCAAAGCCCTAATTGTTTGGCTGGCCCTTCCATCGCCGCGAATCTAGTTGCCTTCCATGTCTATTCCTTCAGCTCCTTCCTCTTTTCCAGCTTAATCGCCCTCGGCCTCAAGCAGGCCATTCGGATCTCCAAAAGCCCATTCTATCACCCGACTGAGTTCTTCGTTCGCGTCAACAAAACGGCGGTCCGAATCGGGATGCTGGTGTCGGGAATCGGCTCGGTTTGCGGCTGGGGATTCCTTATGATGGCTCTTATCAATGTTGTTCAGATCAAACTTGGTGTTCTGAGCTGCGGCAGCTCTCAGACATTCGCGGCGGTTGTTCCACTGGTGATCTTGGTTCCGATTGCCATTGTGGTTTACATCTGCCTTGTTTCTTACGCTTTTATCAATTAGGCATTGCGTGTTTCCTTGAATATATGTCGATTATGGATTTCCATTTGACGTTGATTTGTGCTGCTTGTGGTCTTTCGAGTGAATACCATTATCGGATAAACTCTAATTATAATTCCAATCTTACCCATTGGAATCTGTGTTTGAGTAGCTTTGTTTGACTAGATTGAATCAACTCCGGATCTTACGTTATTTCAGAGAGGACACTAGTGTGTCCTACCTACGAGATTACTTGTTAATGGACCAATGGCTGCACTACTCGTCCCTTCTACTTTCAAAATTAATACTAAACTTGAAACGTTTCTTAATTATTACTTTTTTTTTCAGTTAATTGCCATTATTATTGGTGTAGGTTAGATAATATAATATTAAATTTATGTTCACTCATGAGTCAATCGGACGATTTAAGAGTATCAATTTGTTTATTACATTTTTTTTTTGTTTCTCAAATATTCATCTCGTATTCAAGGATAAAATAAACCTAGTCTAATTGGAATAAAACATAGTTTTTTAACTAAAGAGGGGTTGGAATTAGAATTTACATTACTTTAAATTTGTGGACCCCAAATGGGATTTCAATTTCATTACCTATTTTTTATGCATAAAATGTCATGGACAACTAATATGAGACCAAATGATCTTCTCTACTAAAAAAAGAACTCAACCCTTCCAAGTCCACTTGCCACCTCTTACAAAAACGTCTAACATCCAAATGCATGTTTGAAAGTAATTTTTTTTTTGTTGAAAGGCTCCATTTGATAATCATTTGATTTCTAAAAAATAAAATTTATAGACACTACTGTTTACACGGAGTTTTCGGAAAAATGTGTTTTCATGGAGTTGAATTTGTGTTTATGTTGATCTTATGCGAATGTGATTCAATATCTAATATTTGATCCTCTAATTCTATCTCAGTTGAATGCATACGCTTGATGAATGAAAGTAGAGTGGCGGGATGTTCTTCAAGTTTGGATCTTGGAAGAATGAGTTAGGGAGTCTTTCTAATTATAAGGAGAATTCTATCTAGGCTCTCTTTAGAATTTCTCAACCCTTCAAATGAAAAAAAAACTCCTTGGATTTGGGTTTAGTTGTCATTTAGGTTAAATTAAGTCTATTTTTAGGCTCAATTAGACTTTAGCTCAAATATTAATAATTAATTGAACTAAAATAATTTATTTGATCCAATGGTTAAGACTAAAACACATGATATCATCCAAATTTGCCAACTTATATCTTCAACTTCAATTTGGGACACATGTAACTTTTAATCAGTCTAAAATTTGACAATTTGTAATTTCGTTATTAATTTAAAAAATGACATGATGATTTATGATTGGTCCAAAATTTATCCTTCAACAATTACTCTTTATGTTTTGTTTTCAATTTTCTATACATGTTTTAAAAAGCTAAACTAAATTATGAAAACTAAAAAAAATAGTTTCTAAATTCAAATTTATCGAATTTGACAAAGAATTTAAATGTTGTCATCCTTTTGAATTTCCCATGTTTTAATGGATTCACTTTAAATACATTTTACATTTAAGGTTGTTGTATGTTGTTTGATTACACTAGAAGAAGAGGAAACTCAATCTCTTCTTTCTTCTCTTTTAGAATTATCGAACTCCTTGAAGAAATTAGAAGAAAACAAATACATATTCCATAAAGAGAGAAACTAAAAAAATGAAATTATTAGAGGGGCTAAATAAATATTTGGTATGTTTAGCTCCCATTATATAATAAACATTATTCTTTCAAAGAAAAAAAAAACAAATCTAAATTCACTCAATTGAATTGGGTCCACTAAAAATCACGATTGTTAACTTTTTTCTTCTAATAATTTGAAGATGTTTATGAAAGATAAAAAGGCAAACATCCAAGTGAGAGCTGATATTTTACTATTTTAGTAATGGAATGTGGTTAGTCGGTGTCACGATGGAATTCCCTTTAGGCCCAAAATAAATTGCTTCATCAATAAGTGGCCTAAAATAAATTGCTTCATCACTAAGTGGAGATAGTGCTGCTAAAATTAATTAATTTCATTTCTCTAAGTGATATCTTCACTTTACTGAGTGGGTTTCACCTACAATTGATGGACAATATTAATTACAGAAATTAAGCTAACTTTTCTTAGGAATAATAATTAAGCTAGTGATTGTGTTATGGCATTCTTAATGACTGTGTTCTGTATATTGGAGGGTCGAATTTAAGGATAATTTATTCTTTAAATGTCTTTTTAGTAAGGCTATTTGGAGAACATGTTTTTATGGAGTAAGCGTTTCCATAGAATTTCGCATTAAGATTCATAACTTACTTGAATTTTTCAATTTAGCTCAAGCAAGTGGTTGAGACGTAAGGTGCAAAGAGTTGCTTGGTGTGCTGTTATCTACCATATTTGGTACGAGCGTAATTTGCATGTCCATGGTGCCACTTTACGTCCTCCCCAAGTGATTAGTCTAGATGTTCAATCTAAGTGGCTTGGGTAGAGACCCAAGGGGATTAGTCTTCTCTTTGGTATATTTTTTCTTAAGTTGTGTGTGCTTTATTTGTGTTTGGTTGGTTGTTTGTCTTTGCTTGTTTGCTAATTTTTGTAGTGTTTTGTTTGTGCATTGACATCAGGCGAATCCTATAAATAATATTCAAAATAAAACCAAACGACATTTTCAATTTTTAAGAATTGTTTTGTTTAATTTAATATGTATATAATATATAAACTGGCAAGTGCAAAAACTAATTTATATATGTAAAATGGTGCACATATAATTAATTGATTGATTCCACTAGGAGATAGGATAGTACTATATAGATCAGGTAATATTTAAAATAAATTCATGATATGATAAATGAATTAGTGGTATATCCACTTAATCTATGTGGGTTTGGTTTCACACAAAAATTAGGCCCAACTAGCTTAGTTATTATAGTATAAAAGTGGGGTTTGGGTAGCCATAATTCTTCACACAATCCCATTGAATTAGAAGAAGAAGAAGAAGAAGAAGAATGGAGTGTTCAAGAAAAAACATTTGGTTTGTGTTATTTGTTTCATTGTTAATTGTTGGTACAAAATGTGGGCATGTTCAATCAAAGGGTGAATGTGCTCCATCAACACCTGAAAGAGAGGCCTTTAAAATGATGCCATGTATGAGTGCTTCAAAAGATGAAGATTATCCAGTTTCCCAAAGATGTTGTGATCAAGTGAGGAAATTAGGTCAAAGCACAAGCTGTCTTTGTGCTGTTATGTTGTCCAAAACAGCTCAATTGGTTGGATCAAAGCCTGAAATTGCTATTACAATTCCAAAGCGTTGCAACATTGTTGAACGCCCTGTTGGCTACAACTGTGGAGGTTTCTACCATCATTAATTAAACCTTTCATTTTCTTAAAAAAAAAAAAAAAAAAATGAGTCCAAACTATCTACAAATATAAGAAAGTTTTATTCTCTATCAACGATAGACAAAAAAAAAATTCTATATTTGTAAATAGTTTGATATTTTTTTTGTTTATAGTAATTCTTTTTTACATAAACATTTTTTTCGTGTAAATTTTAGATATAGTTTCCATTAGTTCTTAAGTTTCAAAATTTTATAGTTATAACTTTGGGTTTTGAGTTTAATTTTTATTTGTTCTATGGATTTCGAAAAGTTACAATTTTACCTTTTAAGTTTTTAGATTTGTTTTCGTCTAGTTATTCAAATTAGTTTTCACTAATTTTTCATCACAATTAAAATTAATTAAAAAAACATTTACATTTTTATGGAAAATTATTATAAATAGAAAACATATCAAACTATTTATAAACATAGAAAAATTTCATTATCTTTTGTGGTCAATCACCCAAGCAATAGAAATCTATCACGGTCTATCGTTGAAATACAGTGAAATTTTTTTATATTTATAAATAGTTTGACTCATTTTTTTAGATTCGAAAACAACCCTTATTTGAAAGTTAATGTAAGAAAATCAAAAGTGAACGTTAGTAGAAATTCAAAAGTAAAATTATAAATTATTAAAACTTAGAGATGGATGAAAACTATATAAACTCAAAATTCATGGATAAAATTAAAACTTTTTAAAAATTAAGGACTAAAGGAAAATTAGATTTAAAACCCAAGATTTAAAAATGTAACATCTTAAAATTTATGGACAAAATGAAAACTAAACTTAAAATTTACCTATGAAAAGATACGGTTTATTTTTTATTTTTTACTTTTTAACTATTGGCAAGAAAAAAAAGGGATAACATTCTTTTATCTTAATCTTCCTTTATTATTATATTCAAGTTTGTATTTACTTTCAAAATAAAGACACTTGAAAATTGATTCACTTGTAATTTTTAATTTTGCAGGTTACATACTACCCTGATCGGAGAAAGGAGCAAGGTGCATTCTCTGCGCACATTTATGTTGGAAGTTTTAAGGGGAAAAATATTTGTGTTTCTTGTAAATCTAATAGTGACCTTCAGTCACTTATGTAATGAATAAAAATATCGTATGTGTTTGTTGTTTATAAAAATTTGAGTTTTTCTTAATACTCAAATATTATAATTAAGCTTAAATTACAAAATTATAACAATAATAATAATGAACTTTAACATATTACAAAATTATAACAATAATAATAATGAACTTTAACATATGTTTAAAAATACTCCATTTTTTTTTTCTTTTCAGAGTTGCAATAATATATTCTTTAGAGTTTCTAACAAAGATTAAAATTTGGAAGGACGTAAATCTCATTTTTCGTTCGAAATTTTGAAGGATTTTCACTTTATTGGTAGTTTTGAAATGTTTATGAAATGACAATATACTTTTTCTTTTTTTAAAAAAAGAAACCATGGTGGTGGTATATATATATATATATATATATATATATATATATAATTTAGCCTATAAACTAAGAATGAATTTGTTAAATAAAACAATGTATTGAATGACTTGATTCATAACTCAATTGTTATTTACAACTAAAAAAATATGTTGTTCAATTTTCTTCCTTCTCAATGTACTAAAAAAATGACTTATAGATAAAGGACATCAAAATTTTCCCTTCTCCCTATTTGTTAGATTATATAAAATTAAATTTGTTTTTATCCGCCATTAACTTAAACTTTGGGTTAATTGGTGATTTAAGATGGTATGAGAGCAGGTCAAGCTGTTGCAATGTCAAGTGAGGGGTAAAATTAAATTTATTTTGATCCATTAGCTTAAGTTTTTTGGTTAATTGACGATGTTTTTGGGTTAATTGACGATTTAAGACCATTCCTTTACCCAATTTACCAATACAATATACAATAATATACGGTTAATTATTATGTCAAATTGTGAATGGAGTTAAGTAGGTACTATTGTAATATTAGATTAAAAGTAAGGCTCTCTTGTGAAGAGGTCGGGCTTCAACTTATTTAGCAACATTTCCAAACAATATAAAACTACATATTCAGGTTTTGTCTAGATGTTTGGGATAAGGAGTAGAATTATGAATTCGAATTGTAAAGTCTAGGGAATTGTGACTCTTAGGGTCGTAAGAAGTTAATAAAACATAAAATTGATGGATTTAAATAATGGGACCCACAAACTTCTTGAACCAAATAAGGAGTGAAGTTTACTACTTCCTACTTCCTAACTCCTTAGTTTACCTTAAGTATTTGCATTAGAAAAGAAGGGAAAAATATGGGAAAAAAGACATGGTTGAGGAGAAGAGGAAAAAGGTGAAACTTAACTTCTATTGAAGATATATGCCAAAATTAGTTTAACTTTATGTGCCATGTTCGATAATTATTTGTTTATTTATTATTTTTTTTAATTAAGCTTGTTTTGCTATGTTATTCACTTTCCACTCTGTTTTGAAAAATAAAGTCAAAATATAAAAACTAAAACTTCGTTTGATTTTTGACTTTTTTAGTTTTTGAAAATGATGCTTCTTTTTTCACAATGGTTTTCATATTTCATACATAAGCATTTGAATTCTTAGCCAATTTTTAAAAACAAAAACAATTTTATTTCTAAAAACAAAAACAATTTTTAAAAAACTACGTTTTCAAATTTTAGTTTTGATTTTGAAAATATAGACAATAAACATAAAATTTAAAGATGGAAGTAGTATTTATAAACTTAATTTTTAAATAAAAAAATTAAATTGCTATAAAAAACGAGACAGGACTTAAAAACTTGTTTGACTAATAACAAGTATTTTTTTTCTTCAAAAAATGTGATAAATATAACATGAAATTAAGAAGAAAAAAAAACAAACACAAATTTAAAAAATAGAGAACAAAAACAAATTGTTATCAAGTGACGTAATTAATTATAAAATAAACACATAATACCAAACTAAGACCTTCGCATTTATAATGTTTGTTTATGGAAAATATTTTGCAAAAAATAGTAACGGCGATTATTTAAAAAAGTTTTATGAATTTATAGCTATTCTGAATTCTGTGCCACATGAAGGGCCGCCTTCAGTGCCTTTCCCTCCGTTATTCCGTTTTCGTTTCATTGGTTCTGTAAAATCCCTCATTTTCTTCTTTCCCCTTTTCCTTAAAACTCGCTAATAAAATTTCCAAGAAATTTCAAAAAATTCCTAATCCAATTACCACTCTCCCTTCCCAATCCATTCACCATTTTTCTTTATGGTTAGTTCTTCATTCTCTTTTCTTGTTTTTCTTCTCTTCAATCCTAACCATTTCTTCAAGACGTTATTACATGCCCAGAAAAATGCGATTGTTAATGCTTTTTTTTGTTCTGAATCGTTATGTTGTTGGATCTGGCAGGTGTTAGGCTCGGAATTTGATTAGGAATTTGATCAAATGGCTTACAAGGTGGATCATGAATACGATTATCTCTTCAAGATTGTCTTGATCGGTGATTCTGGCGTTGGAAAGTCCAATATTCTCTCCAGGTTTACGCGGAACGAGTTCTGTTTGGAATCAAAGTCCACCATTGGGGTTGAATTCGCTACGCGGACTTTGCAGGTTGCCTACGCTACATCCATTTTTATATTCCTTTTTTCTTTAATTTTTCCTTCGAATCAAAGTCATTTCCCTATCACTATTAAGTATTATCCTCGACATAGATCGTTGATCGTTCTTTTTTTATGTTACTTAATTAACAATTCCAAGAGTTTGATTCCGACGGATGAGAATCTTAAATCAGGAAATTTCGGTTAAATTAGAAGATTGCTATCGTAATTGTATCAATAGGCCTGGATTGATAGTTTTCTCCAAGTTTGAATCTGACTCGGAAGGATATGAATGTTGACTCACTTATTTCTTCCCTTTCAATTGTTTATGAACTGATTTGAAGCAAAGCGTTTAGAATAATTTGAGTATTTATATTAGATGATATAATATTAAATTTTCTTTCATCCATTAGCTTAAACTTTTGAGAAGAGAATGTTATTTCCTCCACTATCAATTATGATTTTTACTTGTTGGATTTTCTACGTATTTCAAGCTCACAAGTGAGAAAGAGTGTTAGATGTGAGAGACCATATTAATTGAGGACTTAAAAAGCTTGTGAAACACTTTAACACTCTTCCTCACTTGTGGACTTGAAAATTTGTAGAAAATCGAACAAGTGAAAATCAATAACATGGATTTGAAGACATAACCTCCTCCTCTGATACTATGTAAAATTTCCGATTGATCCAAAAGCTTAAGCTATAGGTGAAGGTAAATTTAGTATTATACAAACACTTTTAACATATTCAAGTAGATGATTGTTGAGAATTGGTTTGAGACAGGTAGAAGGGAAGACAGTGAAGGCTCAAATATGGGACACGGCAGGGCAAGAGAGATACCGAGCCATAACAAGTGCTTATTACAGGGGAGCAGTGGGAGCACTTTTGGTATATGATATAACCAAGAGACAAACCTTTGACAATGTCCAAAGATGGCTACGCGAACTGAGAGACCATGCTGATTCAAATATCGTGATCATGATGGCCGGAAACAAGGCGGATCTGAACCATCTCCGGGCGGTTTCCGCCGAAGATGCTCAGCTTTTGGCAGAGAAAGAAGGGCTGTCATTTCTCGAGACCTCAGCTTTGGAGGCTTTGAATGTTGAGAAAGCTTTTCAGACCATTTTGCTTGACATTTATCATATCATTAGCAAGAAAGCTTTGGCAGCTCAGGAAGCTGCTTCCACCCCCGGCCTCCCTCACGGCACCACCATCAACGTCGCTAATCTCTCAGGCAATTACAACAAGAGAAGTTGTTGCTCTAATTGATCATGTGATATGATGATTTTGGGGGAGAGGATCAACCAAAGAAAAAAAAAAAAAAAGAAAGAAAATAGTAAAAAAAGTTTTTGTTGTAAAAGGCACGATGAATAGAGAGATACCCTTTTCAGTATATTTTTTTTTCATAGATGGAAAAAGAGACGAGAGAGAGAATCAAAGTAACTCAGACTGCTTCTTCCATTTCTATCTCAACTAATTCCGTTTGTTTCTGTGGAAAATGGTACATTTTTCATCCAGGATGTAGCTTCTTCTATTATTATTATTATTATTATTATTAATCATCATCATTGTCATTCTTTTTAATTCTTTTTGTCTTTATCTTCTTTTAAATCTCTTTCCCAATAAATTCTTAATTAATAGCTGTGTTTCTTTCAAGTGAATAAGAGGCCCCCCACTTTTTAAAGACAACTACAAATAATTATTACCTTCTCATTTTCAACCTCGTTCATTATTCATATTCTATAATTCCACTTCGAAAATCCAAACTGTAGAACCTGTATAATGATTCATCAAAATAAGTATAGTTTAACTAGCATCAAGCATGTACTAACGACCTCGAAATTAGAGATTCGATTTTCTAACTCCACAAGATGAAGTTTTCTTTCTATGAAATTCTACTATCATATGAATATTTTATCAACAAATCTTGAATGTTGTGTGTTGTATGGTAAATTCCCAACTCTTTGAAATGATAATAAATTATTATTAGGCTAAATTATAACAAATACCCTACTCGACTTTCAAAAGTTTCTGTTAATGCCAAAAAATGGATTAACCGTGAATTGTTTTCTTTGGAAGATATTCGCTCAAGTCAGTCAGTAAGGAGATAATAGGATATTGTCTCGATCTTATTTATAGGTAGAAAAATGTAACTGACGTCGAGAGTTATAACGCCCTTCTTCAATTCACGTAATAGCTGAGTTAATTGATTCAACGGTTACATCATCATTGGTGCATCACTTAAAGACTCGCCTGTTAATGAATATGGACGGTTTCAGCCCCCAATTGCCTCTCCCCTAACCTTTCTATTTAGCTTAGGCTCCTCTTGGCTTGAGCTCGACTCTCCTAAGCTTTGTAGGCTTAGGCTCACCTGAGCTCTTTTAGCTTACCTCACGGGTCCCATTAAGCTTGAGCTCTCTTTGGGCTCTCTCGCAGATTCTCTTCTAAGTTGGAGCTCGACTCTTCTAAGCTTGCTTGTAGGCTTAGGCTCACCTGAGCTCTCTTAGCTTACTTCACGGGTCCCACTGAGCTTGAGCTCTCTCGGGGCTCTCTCGCGAGTACTCTTCTAAGAAAGAGCTCGACTCTCTTAAGCTTGTAAGCTTAGGCTCACCTGAGCTCTCTTGGGGCACTTCGTGGAGGTTCTTCAGCTCACCTCCACCTAGACTCTTCAGCTCAACTCCACCTAGGCTCATGGAGGCTTTTTAGCTCACCTCCACCTAGGCTCATTAAGGCAAGCTCATGGAGGCTCTTCAGCTCACCTCCACCTGGGCTCATGGAGGTAGGCTATGGAGGCTCTTCAGCTCACCTCCACTTAGGCGCATAGAGGCTCTTCAGCTCACCTCCACCTAGGCTCATGGAGGCTTTTCCATAAGTCGTAGCTAATTTTGCCCATAACAGTTTAAATATTACCCTTGGAGTATAAATTCTTTAAATTTTTGAACAAAAATAGGACTTAAAAATGTGTGGTAATGAGCTAAAAGGATGTGGTGATTCAAAATTTTGTTGTATGTCACCTACTACATCATTTCATATCTCATTTTCCATCTAAATTCTAAAGAATTTTTACTCCAAGGATATTTTTGAAACATTCGTGAAAGTTCAAAAGTAATATTGCAACTTTTAAAAATATAAAAGGTATTTTTGAACACAAATGATAACATTCAAGGATATTTTTTATAATTTAACCTTATTATTATTATTATTATTATTATTATTAATTTGAAGTTAATGCGATGGTTTAAGAAATGGAAAAATAATTATGGAATGAAACCTAGCGTGTCAAAAAAAAATAATTTCAATAGAGTGCCTAAGTTTTTGGGAAATTTAATAAATGCATTTTAAATTACGAGACGACGCCATTGCCGCTCCGCCACCACATAGGAGGTAGATATAATAATTTAAAAAACATTGACAAAAATAAAAATATATTATTTTAATATCTTTCTCTTTCCGAGAAAAGTTTATTATTATTATTAATTATTATGTATTTATTATATTTGGGGAGAAAAAAAAAGAAAAGAAAAAAGAGAAAAAATTAACAAACATATAGAAAATAAGAAAGTCCGCAAAGAGACGACGGGAAAGAAAAATAAAAGGAAGGTTCAAGAGAGGAAAATTTAGAAAAGTGTTAATCAAGTTCTTGCTGGTTTTTGGGGTTCTTCGATTACTAGGGTTTCTCTGCAATCTTTATCCGTTTCTTTTGGGAAGAGGATCCGAGAATCTTAAATCCTAATGGCCTCGCAAGGACAAACAAGTATTGACCCCGCTGTACTGGACGACATAATCAGGCGGCTCACCGAAGTCCGATCGTCTCGACCGGGGAAGCAAGTTCAGTTATCGGAGAATGAGATCAAACAACTTTGTGCTGCTTCGAGAGAGATTTTTATTCAGCAGCCCAATTTGCTCGAGCTTGAAGCCCCTATTAAAATTTGCGGTATGCGGCTTTTTTGGTTGCTTAGCTACAATTTTTTACCCTCTTTTTATTCCATCGTTTAACTGATGATGGGATTAGCTAGAAAATTTGTATCTTTGTACGGTTTCCGCCGTTCTCTATTTCCTTGGGTAAATTTCCTGTTCTTCGTCGTCTTGGTTCAAACATTTGATATTCCATTTTGTTATTATTATTATTTTAAACTACGTTTCTAAGGTTGTGCCGATTTTGGTTTTTAGATAAATGTGAAATGAAAAATTCTTTCTCAATCTAAGTTTTAGAAAGAGAACATGAAAATTGTCTTTTATTATTTTCCGATGCTTTATGGAATGGCTCAACCTTACCAGATTTAGGACAGATCGTAAGAAAATATATATTATGCTGCCTTTCTTAGTCTTTTCGTTCTCCTTACCAAATCTACTTTGATTTTCTTTGTTCTTGTTGCAATGTTCTTTCAATTAGCCTGAAGAATTCTTGCCACTTCCACTAATGGGGCTGCAGTCAGACCTTGTGTTGTGACAATCTACTCTATGATGTTCTTAACTGCTGGAAAATATACTAGAATTGGTGTTTTGAAATGGCATAGAAATTTAGTCCCTCTAAAACCGAAATTCAATTGCAATTACAGTGTTTTACTTTCTTGTAATTCCCGTACCTATTAATTTCCCAATGTTATTTCCACCTTCCTTTTTGTCTTTGTAAGAGAATATTTAAAGTATTTAACTTAACAGTAGGGGGTTTCTGATATGATTTCAATATAAGTTTGGTACTTGACTATGGAGCTCCTAGAGCCTTGAGTATATTTACGAGCTTCATCTTTCTTGATGAATGATGATCTTACACAGTGTTATGGAGCTGTCTTCTAAGCTTGTGTACTGTTTCAATTTTCAGGTGACATTCATGGGCAGTATAGTGATTTACTAAGGCTTTTTGAGTATGGAGGTTTTCCTCCTAGTGCCAATTATCTGTTTTTAGGAGACTATGTGGACCGTGGCAAACAGAGCTTAGAAACAATATGTCTCTTGCTTGCCTATAAGATCAAGTACCCTGAGAACTTTTTCCTTTTAAGAGGAAATCATGAATGTGCTTCAATTAATAGGATATATGGGTTTTATGATGAATGTAAGCGACGGTTTAATGTGAGACTCTGGAAGGTGTTTACTGATTGTTTTAACTGTCTTCCTGTGGCTGCTCTTATTGATGAAAAAATTTTGTGCATGCATGGTGGTCTCTCCCCGGATCTTACAAATTTGGATCTAATAAGAAACTTAGGCAGGCCAACCCCTATTCCAGACACTGGTTTGCTATGTGATTTGCTTTGGTCAGATCCTTGTCGAGATGTTCGAGGATGGGCGATGAATGATAGAGGAGTCTCTTACACCTTTGGTCCTGATAAGGTGGAAGAATTTTTATCCAAGCACGACCTGGATCTCATATGTCGTGCTCATCAGGTGGTTGCTGCTTCTTCTTCCCTCCCCTCTTTCGCTTGTCATAGTTCATTCTCGTGACTTATTACTGCTTGGTCCTCATTCTGGTGTGATTTTTTGACTTAGGTTGTGGAGGATGGTTATGAATTTTTTGCTGACAAGCAACTTGTCACAATATTCTCAGCCCCCAACTATTGTGGCGAATTTGACAATGCTGGTGCAATGATGAGTGTTGATGAAAACTTGATGTGCTCTTTCCAGATTCTGATGTCTACGCATACTTGATGATTGCAGGTTAATTATTATTAGTCTTTAACTAGGTCAGCTGAAATATTTCACCTTTCTCTTCATAAATGCATTTGTTGTGTGGTTTTTCCAAATTAGTTCACACGCGTTTTGTCTTCTTGTGCCATTTCTTTAGGTTGAGCTTGATATAAAATTTTGATATGGCATTCATTCAAGTACCAAGTCTTTCCTGGTTTCTGTTTAATGATCTCATGAATTCCTACAAAATGTCGTAATATACACTGCTTTTGAGTAAGTAAAGTGAATTGCTAGTTTGGATTGAACTGATTATCTTGCAATTGGAAATGATTTTTTTCTTCAGTAATGCGGAAAAGCCTGATATATATTTGTCTTATTTGAAGTTATATCTTACGATGAAATTCTTTATTTGTCAGTGTTTTAACTGTGGAATTGTATGGATAGGATGCCTTTGTGAATTTCAAGACTTGTTTTGCTGACCACTAAAGAATTTGTTAATTGATGGGAAAATGTACAAAACATTGCGTCAAACATATAGAAACACATTTTATTCATATACTTATGGCTTTTTCATATTGACTGTCTGTGGTTGTACCTTTCTTTATGCTGAAACCAGATGACGATAAACTCTAGCCTCTGTTGCTTCACCTGCAATTATCAATTCCCCTGACCATCGTCCTCCATTTTATTGCTCTCAATAGAGGGGTGTTTGTTTTAGACTGTGTAGGTGTGAGAGAGAGTAAACTTTAAACAACAGAAGATTATTTCTTATGAAGATTATTTCTTATCTTATGGGTCAAGAAGTGGAGTGAAATTTTTTGTCATGCTACTTCCCTTCCCTTCAGTATTTTATTTTCAGTCTCTCTTCTAGAAGTTAGCTTCTTTCTGGAGCATTTCTATGACGAATTACAAGTCTAAGAGGTTGGTGAAACTTGTTTGTGCATTGAAGATGAGTGGCCTGGCCCTGCTGATTCTGTAGTTTCCTCAAGCCTTTCATCTGCATTTTTTTGATTTGGTAAATGAACATTAATTAAATTGCTCATGCTGTGCTAGCTGTTCCTTTGCAATCTGAATTTGATTTAAAAAACAATTCATGCAGGCATTTGACTAATTTTCTCTGGAAAAAGTAGTTTTAGAAGATTGCAAAGCTTCAACACGTTATTGTATCGGTGAAGTGAAGAACAATGGTGCTGGGTTCTATTTTTTTCTTTTGTTTTTTTTTAATTCCATTTTCATTTTGATGGTAAGTGGGGGGGGGGGGGGGGGGGGGGGGGGGTATTCAAATTGGAAAGTGAAGAATAGTGCACGAAAATGAGTTGATGGCCTAAGACAGGCAGAAACTTCTATATTTTCACTTTTTCTTCTCATCGGTTGTACTTAATTTGCAGCACGTTTGTAGTGTATAATTGCTTTGGCAACCCATATATCAACTTCCCACTTTGCGCAACATATTGGTTCAATCATCTCCAGTAGCATTTTCCCAACTTTTCCAATTTCCCTACTGGATTTTGCATCTTTCATCTGAGTTTTTTTTCCATCTCTCTTGCTTTTTTTTCTTAGTCTTTTTCGGTCTTCTGATAACAGCAACTTGATTTTCTTTACTGAAAGGGTTATGGTATTTATGTTATAGTTATAGATTGTTGTTGGCCCCAATTTCATTTATTGGCCTCTCTTAATTCTTGGCTTTTGATGATTAACTTGTACAATTCTTCCTTTCTTCTTTGTTGTATGCTTTTGTGACATCAGTATGCTGAGCTTGATGTTGAAGATAAAACGTGGATGTATGTATTTGATCAGTGATTGATATTAAGAATAAATCCCAACAAGAAGTTGATGGGTTTGATTAAAAGTTCGAGCTATTCCATAAAGAATGGCTGGTTCTTGCTCAAAATAAATAGAGAATATATTCATGTGATCGTATCTATTATATAATTCATTTGATCCACCCATCCAAGCTACTATTTCCAGTGATTTGATAGCTCTTTAATTCCTTGTTGTTCCATATATTACTGGAAGAAAAAAAATCTATGTAATTGTTGTCATGAATAAAACCATTGATTTGAGATCATATTAATGATACTAATAATAATAATAATAAAAGTTTGTAAAATTTGAATTATAATGGATAATAAAAGAATCTTAAAATGAAACGGTAGGTCACTCTCAAAAACTTGTTTCGGCGAGGACTTGTAGAAGCTTTTATGACACAAGTTTGTATGATATTGTGTTCTTGTGTCGAGATAATTGATTAAAAGATTCCTTTCTCAAAATTAAAATGATTTTTGTTACACTTTTTAAAATATAAGATTTTTCATCTCTTGTTTATTTTCAAGCGATTTTACAAAATTACCTTTATTTTCTTTTTCTCTCTTCCTACATCATTTGCATTTTCTTTCTTCTTTTTCCCTCTTTTCATTTGGACTTTTGAGACCACGTAACTAGCTTTGGTGAGGCCACATGACCAACTTTGATCGACGTCTTCTCTCCTTCGTTTCAATTTGTGTTGCAGAACATGATTGAGCATTAGTGGACGAGAGAGCTAGACAGCGACGAAAGAGAGCAAATTGAAGTTGAGAGAGTGAGGAGAGCAAGACAACGAGAGAGTGAAGGCCAATCCGCATGCATGAGATTTTATTTTGGTAATTTTACCTAAATATGATGCTAGCAAAGGGAAAAAAAACCCTAATTTTCATTTTCTCCCTCAATTTTGGGTCATCCATTCACCATACTTTTTTTTTTCATTTGGTTTTTGTTTTGTAAATCAGTATGCCAAATTAAATTTCAATATTAATATTTGTATTTTGTTTGATGAGAAGATACAAGCTGGATTTGCATATAGTTGATTTTCTAGAGTCATGAACCCACTCATATTTAATTTTAGGGATTTATATATATATATATATATATATATATATATATAAATCTAATTAAATAGGCCTAATTATAAAATTGTCGTAAACTTCCTATTTCCTTTTTCATGAATAGTCTAATGAGATGAAATATTACACAAAAATATGGCTCAAATATTCATACCACCCTTCATAAATTTTAAAAATGTTAAAAAATAATAACAATAAAATATAAATAAGAAAAGACACATACAAAAAAGAAGATATATCATATTCATGCGCATTAAATGATCTTTTCCAAAACTATTTTATTTTCAAAATCAAATCTTTGAAAAAATATATCATATTCACACGCATTAAATGATTTTTTTTCCAAAACTTGAAAGTCACGTGTGCTATAAGTCATAGTATATATGAGGTTTATTTATACATTCCGTTTCCAATTTCAAATATATTTGGGTCTATTTCAAATAATCTGATAATGTTATCTATCTTAGTATAATATACATGTGTATATATGACAAAGTATGTGAAATATATATCTCAATTGCAAATATATACATGTGTATACATGACAAAGTATGGAATATATACATCTTAGTAGAAACGAGACTAAAATTAAAATATGCAGGGTATATTATGTAACAACTTTAAATTTATACTTGTTCTAAATTCATTTAGAATTAACCTCGTACATATTTGAAATAACATTGTATATATTGAAATAAACGTCGTATACATATATAAGAAATGAAACACCTATGATAAAAATATTTGTAACTATAATCATGCATTAAATACAATCTACCGAAATTAGGGATTCCGAATTTTATGTCAAAATTTGAAATCTATAAAAATAAAAATTTGTGACAAATTTATAACGGATTGGGAAAAATATCCATGAAAAACAAAAACTCCTAAAATCAACATCTGAAATATGTAAAAAGAAAAAAAAAATTGTAATGATCGGAGAAAATATCCTTTATAGACAAAAACTAATTATTTTAATATTTTAATTATAAAATAATACAAAAATTAAATATGAGAGAGAATGTAACTATCATGTTCCTTAATTTTAGGAATATAGTTAATAAACAAAATTTAAAAAATCATTAAATGGCAACTCGAATTTAATGATGATAGGTAGTGTGATTAATGCTTATTCCAAAAATAAAATTTCTAAATAATTAATACTAAATTCAAATTGAATTTTTTTAATATTTTAATTATAAAATAATACGAAAATTAAATATGAGAGAGAATGCATCAAAAGGTTAAAATTGTCCTAAAATTATGCAGAAATCTAGTTTTGATATATAATTAAAATTTAGGATATTTATGAAATATTGCTTGTGAAGTAGGTCAATTTTCTAAATCTTTCTCAATTTTATCCCAACTTCAATGCCTTTGTAGATTGATAGACGTGAGATCTTTCATCAAAATAATTAAAACACTACAATATCATACATTGTCTTTGAATGTTGGTTTTTTCCCTAATAAATATTTTTGAAAATCTAGACCAATTTACAAAGAAACTAGATCAAAATACACTTTTCGTCCTTCAAATTTGGAAAATGGTTTTAAATAGTCCCTAAGTTAATTTGACTCTCAGTTGACTAACAAAAATTTGGCGTGACATATTTTGATGTCAAATTTTAAATGAAGTGGAGAGATTTTCAAATTTTATATTATTTTTTATAATACATTATTTTTTTAAATTTTCTTTTAGTTTTTTATTTTTTTCTTTCTATGGCCTTTCTCCTCATCTTCTCCAACCTCTTTCTTTGGTGCCATCCCTCTTCCCCCTCTCTCTCTTTTTTCTCTAATCTTCTCCAAATCAAATTTCCTCCCAACCATCCAAAAGTTTCCCCAATCGCCCTCAAATCTCCATTAATGACATCTCTTCAAAACCATCGCACTTCAAATTTTCAATATAATACTCAAATCGAATTGATTTTGCTAAATTTTGTGATCCCATTTGAATTTTTTTTTGTCCATAAATAACCTCCATTATTAAAGCTTCATCCAATTTTAAACGTCTGCCCTTGTCAACAATAATATATATGTAAGTGTTTGTGTGATAAAAATTATTCACGACAAAATGAACTTACAGAACTTCAAGAGGTTAATGGGTTAAATTTATATGGTTTTGGATTGATATAATTTATTTGTTATATATTTTTTTCTTTGTTAAATTTATATGAACTTGCAGAACTTCATTCAATTTTTACCAGTGGTGCAACTGCGAGCATCAAACTCTGACTATGAACAAAAGTCTTACTAGAGAATAAAGACAAAAGTGAAAAAGAAAAACTAAAGAAAAAAAGGGAATAGAGGAAAAAAAATACCATAGGAGAAGATGAGGGACGAGAGAGAAGAAAACGAAAGTCTAAAAAAATAATTTAAAAGCCATGTAAGTTTCCTCAATAATCTCCATTATGAAGGCCTTGGGGTTGTTAATGGTAGTAATTAAAGCTTGCAGAACTTTAGTTACTATGATTGAAACTCTCATAATTTTAAGGCATAAAACTTGTTAAATTATCACACGATTCACACCGTATATAGTTTGAATCTCAGCGGTGAAATTATGCTTACAAAAAGTAGGAAAAGATTAAAGAAATTAGTCTATTACATAACTATTATTTCACAAATATTCTAAAATTTAATAATATTTTATAACTAGATTTTATCAACGTTTTCAGACATTTTAACCTTTTGATAGATTTTTTCTCATATTTTAATTTCGTAATATTTTAAAGTAAAAAATATCTATCTCATTTTTGGATTTACTATTAATTATATTAGGATTTAAATTTTTGAAATATCATTAATTACATCCTCTCTTATTAATAAATTTTTGAAATATTTAATTTTTTCTTCATTAACTTCATTTTCGAATTTTAACTTTGTTTTTGTTATTTATTAATTTCGCTTGATATTCATTTAATGTAGATATTTCAAATTAATGTTTTCTACGTTTTAGTAGATTTTGCTTATTTTCTTCCATATTCCTGTTTGAAAATTGACCACCTCTCCTCGAGATCTCAAGTATATGTCGAATATAGCGTAATATATTGGAAAATGTACATATACATTGCATATATCATAGTTTATTTTTTAGTGTGTTTACAGATGTAATGGAAAATGAAATATACATCGAATGTATTGTTTGATATATAAGACGATATATTGTACAAATTATTTTGTTAATGCACTTATCAAATATACCTTGGTTTATTTCTAGAAAATTCAAATATATAATGTTATATATACCAAATATACTTTGTTTTCTTCTTTTTGTCCATTTCTGCTTCGGCAACAATTTTCTTATTTTTGGAGAAACTTTTCCTACCTGGTTTTGAAAAGATAACCGTTTCGAGAAGTTTATAACTGCAATAAAATTTTCTTGCATGTTTCTTTTGGCATTAATATTATTATATATATTTAAAAAAAAAGATTAATGATAAGGAGGACTGAAAAAGGTAAATTGAGTCCGATTTTTTTTTTTTTTTTTTTGTATAATAGTAACTCTATTTATGTAAAAGTTGGAAAGTATTGAAAGCAAATAATAATAATAATAATAATAATAATAATAATAATAATAATAAAAAAACTAATAAGATAAATAGCACATTTCAAAGTTTTGTTTGAAAAAAATAGCCAAAACTTTTCAAAATTGTAAAAGAGCAAAACGATTTTTTTTTTTAAAAAAAATGCTAATTAGCAAATATCGAAACTACCCCAGCATATTAAAATTGATTAAAAACAATGTTACATACCAAAACAAATCCAAAAAGAGCTCAAACAATGCAAATAAACTATATTTAAGTTACTATTGCATTACACTTAAATCGAACCTCATTAAACACTTTATACTTGTTGAACAATAACTTTAATTGAAGTCTACTCATATCATAGAAAACCAAAACTTTAACAAAAACCCACCATACAACCTTCGATACTCATTTAAAAACTACTGGCCGATTCCTCCAACAATCACGCGATAACAGTAGCGACGGTGACTCATAAATAGTAGCATAAAAAAATATTTGAGGAGAGAGAGAAAACGAGAAGGAGAGAGTGAATGAGAGAGACTAAGATTCGTGCACTTACCGGTACTACCTTCGTCAACTGCGATAGTTTAAGAACATTGGCGGCAGTCTCGACATGGATAGCGACATGCAGTAGTCGATGGCATGCAGTAAATTACAGAAGATCGAAGGTGTGGCTGAATCTTGAAGTGCAATTGTTGGTTGTCTTCACACGAAGAAGGAGAATAAGGTTGGGGGTGGGGGCTCTATGCGACGTTGTAGATAAATAAACTTAGGTTAGGTTTTGTTTTCATCATTTTTTTTTATTTTAACTCACAAAATATATGTACTTCTTTTTTAAAAGTTGATCCAAGTCAAACTTTTTTTTTTCTATTAAATTTCAAATATATCAATATCTTCCCTGTATTTTTTATAAAATAATTATCTTCCCCAATAAATTCAATTTTGGCTCTAAAAATCTAAGATTAAAAGAAATACATTAAACTTCCAAAATTATGAACTCGAGTCTTACATTCAAATTCTCTAATCCAAAAATTTGAAAATTAAAATATTTTAATTTAATCTACTATAAATCTAATTTATTAGCTCTTAAACATCCATTCTATTATAATCTAATCTACTATAAATTTAACTTAATATAATGTAGATCTAATTTTATTATGAAAAATGATGGTTAAAACCTCATAACTTCACACTACAACTACACTATATATGTAAATGTAGATTAGTTAAATCTCATAGTTTCATATTACTATTACATTGTATGTGTAAACGTACAATAATTAATTACCGAAACATACCGACATCGGTAGAGAAAAATCAGTAAGATACAATATTATGTTATATCCAGTAATCACGAAAAATGATGATTAATATTTCATAACTTCACATTAAAATTACAGTATATGTGTGAATATAAATTAGTTAAATCTCATAACTTCATATTACTATTACACCCTATGTATAAATGTATATTAGTTAATTACCACCGACAACCAAAAAGTGCTTCTTTTATTAGTACAATTTGAGGTAGGAGATTCGAATCACAGACCTCGTGGTCATTAGCACATTTATATGTCAATTGAGCTATGCTCGTTTTGACAGTAGCCAAAAAGTGCAAAGGTCAACCGATATCAATGTGTAGTGAGGATCAAGAGATTCGTAATTCAAATCCTCTCACCTCATTTGTACGGGAGAAAAATTAGTAAAATACAATATAATCCAATTCATTAAAAAAAATGAAATTAATGGGAATTGGGTCCGGCCCAAACAATGATTAAAACAGTGCGAGCAAATCAAATCAAGTCGTCGTCGTCGTCGTGAGTTTAGTGAAACAAGAATCCAAATGGAAAAACAAAAACACATATTTTTTTTTCTGTTAAATTTATTATTTAATCTTCTTGTCCTGTCCTCACTTTTCTCCATTTATTTCTCTGGGATTTTTCTTCATTCCTCTTTCTTTATGGCCCCTGTCTGCTTTCGAATTATTTTAATTCTAAGCATAATTATATCATAAAAATTAATTTTAGATTCTTATTTGGATTTATAAACAAATTGATTTAAATCACTAAATCTAAACAACATCATAATTTTTCCCCTATTTTTCCATATATTGTTTATATATTAAAAAAATAAACCTTATCTATAAAATTATTTTTTTTTCATCAAATTTCAGAGTGAAAGTAAAAATGAAACCTTACCAATATTTTATCCATAAATAAATTAAAAAAACCCCCCTAATTTCTAATTTCTATATCCTCTTTTCCTATATTTTCCTCTCCTCCGTACGCAGCACTGATTAGATTATTTTTCTTTTAAATTGTTTTTTAACATCACAACTTTCCTTTTTTCTAAACCCTATTTCACGTTAGCCAACCTCCTTCCTCCCATTATCAGCCCCGCCGCTCGCCGCCCGTCGCACCTCACACGCCATCTCTACAGCTGCCGCAGTCTCAAGCTTCCCACGAAATCGCTGCCGCTCCCTCCCTTTCACACTCTCTCGAGTCCGAGCAATCAGAGTTACTTATCTCTGTATTTTTGCCACAAACACAGTGGTTCAGCCCCTAACCCACGCTGGTGAGATCGCGCCGCCGTTGCTTGTTTTTCAGATCCCAAGGTTTTATTTTCTGTTTTTATTTTGTTTTGTTGGGTTATGTTGGTTCATTTTCTTTCACTCACGGAGAAGAAAATCAAGAACATTTTAATTGCTGATTTCTTCTTCAATCAATGTTCAACTAGCGTAAATGAAAACATAATACTAAAAATGTATATCTTACAAATTAGAGAAAAAAACACATTTAATTATAAATAAAAAGGAACAAAACATGTCATTCTTATCAACAAAATAGAAAACTAACCTTGAATCTTGAGTTTGAGTTTGATTGAACTATGAACTAACATAGGGAGACACGATTGCATATGAATTGGCTAGGTATAGGGGAAAAAAAAACTCTTATGGGGTAGAATTAGAAACAGATTTTGACCTATTCAGGGGTTCTCAACAGGGGGTTAAACCTTAGAAACCTATTTTAACGTAACAGGTTCTCTCTCTTCTTGCTTTAGGGTCTGCCTTTATTATTATTCTTATTCTTATTATTACTATTATTTTCAAATCTCTTCTGACTTGGGAAATTACTTTTCTAAGAGGTAGGGCTAAGGTTTATATTTAGGAAAGCCAAAGATGCAGCAACCACCGCAAATGATGCCCATGATGCCTTCATTTCCCCCCACCAATATCACCACCGAGCAGATTCAAAAGGTACGCTCTTTCTCTTTCTTCTTTACTCTGACTCAAACGCCAATTTTTTCGCATATGGTATTGAAGTGACTGTTCCCTTCGGTGGTGTGTTTGATTTTATGGAACTTTGTTTATGGCCTTGGATGTGATTTTGAAAGAAACATGCTTTTGTTCTTGATAATTTAATAGCTTCAAAATGAATGGCTCCTTTAATGACTAAATGTTTGCTGATGGAAAGAACCAAATGTTTGCTGATGGAAAGAACCAAATAAAGCAGGCCCCTGGGAATTAATGTGATTCATAAAAAAGAAATGATGAATTCTTTTTAATTAAGAACTGAAAATGACAAGGTAGTATTCTGTTGGAAACATGGTTCGAGGACTAATGTGCTGGACTGCTAGTTGCAAATTTGATATTGAAGCTGGGAGATGCTGTGGTTGATTAAATTTTTGGAGATTTTTCCTTTTGTTTTAATTGTGGATTGGAGAGCTTTTCTTCACATTTGCTTCCTCTGTTGCATAAGGTTTGAACTTTGTTTTTTGTTCTTTTTATTTTTGGATATTTGAAGTCTAGGTGTTTATCAAAATAAACTAATATGAATTTAGATTTAGTTAAGTGCTCCATAATGGAAGACATTTGAGTTAAAATTATCTTATCAACAACGAATAGTTTCTACTGCATGCAGTATCTTGATGAAAACAAAAAGTTGATATTGGCCATACTGGACAACCAAAATCTGGGGAAACTAGCTGAATGTGCTCAGTAAGTTACCCTTCTTTCTACACATTGTTGTGTATGGTGTTTTGATTCTTGAAATGTTGCATCCCAACCCCATGGAGTCCACAAAGTTGTTGCATTGATTTTATCCAAGTGCCTGTGGTCCTCATCATGTATAGTCTCAACTCCTAATACCGTAGGATTTGTAGAGATGTGGAGAAATTTAGAGAGAAGGTTGGGAGTTGGTGAGGTTTAATGCTTCCATTTGGGCGTCTGTTTGTAATTATAACATTGATCTTGTTCTTTTGGACTAGAATCCTCTATTTAGTGAGTGTTAGATTCCTGTTTTTTGCCCCCCCCCCCCCCAACAAAAAACCACCAACACCACCACCACAAAAAAAAAATCAATTGATTTACCATGCATGTAATTGGAATTTAAGAGCTGGTGGCATCTACTTGTGCAGGTTAAATCTTGCTACCAATGCTGCGTTTTATCATTAGGGATCTAGGTTTATTATTCATTTCTGTTTTTAAATAAAATCAGGTAGATATTTCAGAATTGATACAAGGTAGTACTTTGTGAATATTTAGAGTCAAGGGTTACATCATCTACATCCTTTGTTGTGTCTATGTGCTTGTGTGATTTTATGAACTGCTGAAATGTTGCATTTCCTAAAACTATTTTTTCATATACAGCTTTCAATTTTCGCAATAGGATGTATTTTACTCGAGTTCAATTTCATCCCTATGTACTTTTAGTGTGCATAAGATTGTGCTCAAGTTAATGGGATTTTTAAATAGGTACCAAGCTCAACTTCAGAAGAATTTGATGTATTTAGCTGCAATTGCTGATGCCCAGCCACAGGCACCAGCTATGCCTCCACAGGTTGGTTAATAACTAGGCCTTAGTTTCTACTAATTTCATGACGTATTATAGTCAGTCTGTCTTACCTATGTTAGAATGGTCAGATGGCCCCACATCCTGCCATGCAGCAAGGAGGTTATTATATGCAGCATCCTCAGGCAGCTATAATGGCTCAGCAATCGGGACTTTTCCCTCCAAAAGTTCCATTGCAGTTCGGCAACCCCCATCAATTACAAGATCCACAGCAGCAATTACACCAACAACACCAGCAAGCAATGCAAGGGCAAATGGGATTAAGACCTATTGGTGGGGCTAACAATGGCATGCATCACCCACATCATACTGAGAATACCCTTGGGGGTGGTGCTAGTGCTGGAGGCCCTCCTCGAAGTTCAGGGCAAACTGATGGTCGCGGAGGTGGCAAGCAGGACTCCGCTGATGTGGGAGGTGCAGGTGCTGATGGTCAGGGGAGCTCAGCTGGTGGTCGGGGAGGTGGTGGTGATGGTGAGGAAGCTAAGTAACATAGCCTTATGGCTGGTTCCACATACATGCGTGGCTGTTAATAGTAGGTGCTTCGTACAATAGAGCTTCCATGCTGTGGTGATATTAGTAGATTGAGTAAAGAAACCAAAGTGCTCAATTGTTTTGGTTTAAGCAGAATATGTAGGTAAGTTGTGTATGTGTTGTAAGAGTCTTGTATGCAGTTAAATTCCATGCTTGGCAATAGAAGGCAGACATAGCTTGAAGAGAGGTAGTGGTAGACTGGTCTCGAACCAGTACTTTCACTTTTATCTCATTTTGTAAACAACTTGCGAAAGATCAGTAGGATTAGTTATAATATAATTCTACTGAAGTGTTTCTAGCTGTCGGTTCTATAACTGACCTCAAACTTTTGAACGCAAAGGAATGTTGTCCAACAATGATGCATTTGCACAAGGTATATGGTTTGTTTCAATTTTCTCTCTGTCAGAACTTTGTTTGGACCAGTTGCTTATACCAATCTACAGGCGCACAAAATGCTGTCAATGGTGAGCAAAATTATGACCCTCCAAACACTGGGAATCAATCACAATTATCCTAGCATCACAAGAGAATAACGATCATAAATGTGCACAAACCCCATCAATAATAGCCTAAGCAATATGTGTGGACACTTAGCAAGTTTTCTCATTGTCATTCTCATTCTTAAAGTTTACGTGCATAACAAAATGGGAACAAGCAACGATGTAGAAGGATGAGAAGAAAATTAATGAAGAAATAAGACGGCAGAATAGATGATGGAAATTGGGACATTACCTTTCTTTAGTCCCGATTTTTAAAAAATAAGGGTGATTGGTGTTTGAGTTGTTAAAATATACTTTTTAGTTCATGAAGTTTTAAGAATACTTCTATTTGGTTTATGCGATTACAAAATGTATTTTTTTAGTTAGATGTATTTTTTTAAGTACTAGTCATATGTTTTTTAATTAAACAAATATTGTTGCTAGGTGTCCACATATTGCTTAGGTTATTGCTAAATGTCCACATTTTGTTATAATGAAAAATTTGGAGACTAGAAAGGTAAGGAAAACGTAACAAAATTCTAGTAAAATGAAAAATAAAACAAAATATTCATAAAGTTGAAAATGGAAATATAATGTTTAATTAAATAAATATTAATTATGTAATAGCTAACTTGAACCATGACATAAAGTTTGGTACTATCAACTCGATCCCCTCCTCACATATAGTAAAAATAACATAATAAATGTGGGAGTTTTATTTATTTATTTATTATTTTTTTTTTTAGTATAATCAACGATGTGGAAGAAATTTTTTTATCGAGGATAAACTAGTTTTTTTTAAATGAAAAAACACGTTGTAACATCTGAAAAAGTTTTTAAGTTTAAAAATAATTTAAAATTTTAGACATTTGTGAAATATGGAAAAAAACAACCCATATAACCAATCTATGTATTAAAATGGCGCCCATTTATTAGTCATCCATTTATTTAAATTTCGATCCCTCTCTCTTCCAGGCGTCTACTGGTAGGGTTTCTCCTTCGCCAGAAGGGCAACAAGAGGGAAAAGAAAAATAAAAATAAAAATAAAAATAAAAATAAAAATAAAAAAAGAAAGGGAGAAAAGAAGAAAAAAGGATGGAAAAAAGGGTTTCTTGAGTCGAGTGAAAAAGAAAAAAAGACAATGTGAAAATCCACTTCCCATTTCGCTAATCCGTTGTTCTTCATATTGTCTATCCCATCTCTTCCGAGAATAGTAATTTCCGACTTCTTCTATATTCTCGGTAATTTTTCAGGGTAATTGAGGGAGTTGGTGCCTCCTCTAGATTCTCTTCCAAAAGCTTCGTTTTCCAGAGAGAAGCCATGAATTTGGGGGATCCATCTATGGCATTACTGGCTGCAAGTGCTGGAGATACTGTTAAACTTTTTGATGTTTCTGTTCATTCCAACGATCTGGGCGATCCCTGCACTTTGAGCTACACTCCTTCCCCGGGTTACCAAGTCAATTCAGTAAAGTGGAATCATACCAGTGAGTCGCTAAGATTCTTTCTTCCCCCTTGAATCATTGAGGACTTGTTCTAATTTCCAACATTTCTTGTATCCCCATCACTTTTCTTGAGTTATGCATTTGCGTTTTCATAGAAATGGAAGTTTTGTTTTGGTTTTCATATGAATTAAGTTTTTGAGGACATCTGTGACTGGTGGACGGTTGTTTTTGTTATAATCACGCGTATGTTTTGATTTTTTACCATCGAGATGGTGGTTCTGTTTTCTCTCTCGATTCAACTGGGTTTTCATTTTTGCAGATTTGGTAGTGGCCAGTGCTGGAGATGATAAGAAGATCTCCTTGTGGCGTAAGAATGGTCAGAGCATGGGAACCATTCCAATTGCTGGTACTGATAGTGGAGATAACATAGAGGTCAGTTGCTTGTTTAATGCAGTAATATCTCATTTCGTTTTGTTTCTTGTTTATTTGGACATTAGAAGCTCAAGGAAATGTTGGGATGTTGTTTTTTTTTTCATATTCCTGATGGTTGAGTAATTTGTTTCTGAACAACATCCGTTAATGCTGTACAAATTTATTTTATAAGTATGTATGGTAAGTGATGTTTAATTGTTTACTTTCACATGGCTAAATTTTTCTACAGGAATCTATATTTTCTATAAGTTTCAGCAACAAGGTATCCAGGTACATGTGTACCGGAGGGAGTGGTCATGTTGTTAGAATATGGGATTTGCAGAGAAAACGATGTATAAAATGGTTGAGAGGACATACCAATACTATAACAGGAGCCATGTACAATTGCAAAGATGAGCACCTTGCTTCAATCAGTCTTAGTGGGGATCTTATACTTCACAATCTTGCATCAGGTGCAAGGGCTGCTGAACTTAAAGACCCCAATGAACAGGTTGTCGAAGTTTATTGCATCCTGGTTAATTTTTAAGATTTATAGAGTCAGATGATCTGATTTTCCAATTAATTGTCTTTGCTGATGGCTGTTAAGACCAGGTATTGAGGGTGCTTGATTATTCTCGTATTAGCAGACACCTTTTGGTGACTGCAGGTGATGATGGAACCGTACATCTATGGGATACAACTGGACGCAACCCTAAGGTTTGGCTCGTCTATCTTGTTGTAGGAATATCATGACTTGATACTTATCCTTCAAAAATATATAAAAAAAAATTGACTTGGAGGACATTTCATGTTTTAAGACATTTGAACTACCTTGGTTTCCGCTGTAACTATTCAATAATGATAGATAGTTTCCATTTGGATTATGATTCTATTGCTATTGGTAAGGAATTTTTTTTCGGAGATCTTTAAAACCTACCTGATCAACTCCTGGATGGATCAGGGGGACAAAAATGAAATTTCCATTGCCTTGATGTTTTTTTTTTTTTTCTTGGATGTGGTAAGACTGTTTTGCCGACGTTTGTTAGTGGATGACTTCTCAGAATTTTGAAATCTTCCATTCAGTACTAGGAAGTATGAGTAACCTCTAAAATCCTTTTATTTGCCTCCTGGTACAAAATGAAATATTTTGTTTCAATGTTCCAACCATAATCAATGGCTTTAATTTAATTTGGCCTGCCTTGTTATATTTCACTATTTTCGAACGTTCACATGTTAGGATATGAACTTTATATTTCATTCTGTTCTTTGGGCTTTATGTTTCACAATAGCCTTTATTTCATGAGTTATGTTGCAATAATGGAGTTGCCTACTTCTGCTTTTGTTCAGGTTTCTTGGCAGAAACAACATTCTGCACCAACTGCTGGTATTGGCTTCTCACCATCTAATGATAAGGTCTCATACATATTCATGATTGATCCATGATATCTTGCTCAAGTATATTTTAGAATTTTATGATTAGTAGAAGAACTTCTTAGGGTGAGAGGTTTGTCCATACGAGTAAAATCATTTAAATTATTTTTTCTGATTACAGACTTTTGCTAGTGTTGGGCTGGATAAGAAGTTGTACACTTACGACTCAGGATTAAGGAGACCATCTTCTTTCATTGCTTATGAGGCACCCTTCTCATCAATGGCTTTCAGAGATGATGGTTTGATACTTGCTGCTGGAACAAGCAATGGACGTGTGGTTTTCTATGATGTCCGTGGGAAACCAGAGCCTTACATTGTTCTTCGTGCTTATAGTAGTTCGGAGGTATTTCCCCCAGTGTGTTACAGAATCCTTGTCTGCTCTCTAAGTTGGTGCGGTTCTGTTGGATGTTTCTTTACTGTTATGTTCATTGCGTGCTGTAGGCTCATGAATCAACTTTGTCCATCAATTTCAATTCTTTTTTCTTTTTATTTGTGCAATACATCTGGTGTTAAGGGAAATTGGAAATAGCCATTGAAATGGTTTTCGTTTGTTCATGAGCTTATTAAGTTCAACCACTGGCCCAATCTCATTTCTTTCACTTGTTATCACTATTATCCGTATGCCATATTGATTGTATGCTAGCTTTACTAATTATTTGCAGTACAATCCAGGCAGTTACAAGTTTATCATGGCAGAGGTTAAAACCTGTGATTGTAAATGAAGGCAATTGCACTGCTGAGGTTGCTCTACTGGGAGGTGCCATTGAAGATTCAATTCTCATGCCTGACCCACTTCCGTCTGTGACTACGTCCGCTGTTCCTCTGTCTACAACAATATCCAGTTCTCGGAATCCTGGCCGTTCAGGTCCAACTTTTGAAGCTTCACTGACTGAAACTTCCGGCACATTCTCAACTGCCGAGGAAACACCACATCGTAGCCATTTGCGACCAGGGGGAAGCTTAGCCTTAGCCAGATTACATGCTCCTCGCTCCAGTTACAACTTCAAGGATGATATGGAGGTTTTTTCTCCTCTTGTGGATGTTCAGCCAATCACACCATCACTGGATAAGCTGTGGGATGATCAAAATGGATCGAAGAAGGACAATCCATTTGACAAGAAGCCTCTATCTATGTTGTTTCCTTCATCAAATAGGAGGTTCTCTTCTCTTGAGGATGGGGCAAGTGATCATCCAATATTTAATTGGAAATCTTCATCTTCGAAACAGGTGTTGCTAATCTCTTAACTGTTTTTCATATCTAATAAAAGAAAGATTTATTTGTCAAGATGCATTGCTACTGTGCTATAAGTTATAACAAATGCCCATTGTGCGTGGTCATACTCAGAATCCTAGAACACCTTTCAGCAATCTCTATTGCTTTATAGTTCCGAGATATGAAAGCTAGATATTCATAGTGCTGATTGTTGAGGTACAACCTTAGGTTCTACTATATTATTACTCACATAAGTGATAGAAATTATGTCATAGATTTCTTTATGACACATTCATCCCAATGGTGGTAGATGAAATGTTCGAGACAAAATTAACAGAGGACCTACATGGTATAATAGATTCAAACTAATTGATACTAGTTTCTCAAAAAGCAACTTTGGTTTGGGTAACGTATCTTTTTAGCATGATAGACATGCGTTAAACAGTAGTCTTATAAAGTGAATATGGCGATACTTGTTAGCATATGTTGAGAATTACACGTTCATTCTTCACATTTGAGGCTACTGATTTCAAGCTCTTTTGATTGAACGAATAAATTCTGGCTAGAGCTTTTCACTGGAGTCACAGCTGCACAGCATGAGAAATGGTGATTTTAATCACTAACACGTTTTTTTTGGCAGGATGATTCCCGATCTTCTTCAGGACAGTTGGGCTCTACTCCTGCTCCAACCCTAAATTCTAAGAATGAAGACTCATCCATAACTCCTCCAGAAGCTTGGGGTGGCGAAAAACTATCGGAAAAATTTGCCCAACTGAGGCAGCCAATGACTTTACCTTCACGTTTTGGGATGTTGGCTTCAAGTTCAAGTAGTCAGACATCAAGTTCAATGATTTCTGGATTACAAGATCCGTCCTCATCAGTTAGCCAAAGCAGCATCACTTCCTTAACTAATTTGAATTTCAGCTACCCAAATTTGCGCACAAAAGATGTTACCTCGCAGGAGGTTTCATTGTCAATTCCTGAACACTTTTCTACTACTGCTGCATCTTTGTCTCTTGGTACCAGAGTAACCATTGGACTGAGCAACACAGATTCACCTAGGACCACAACTATGATCTTGCCTCGTAGATTTTCTACATATGCGGAGAGGTTAAGCACCACTTCATCTTTCAGTGATGGGCTTCCAGTGGGCTCACCGAAAACAAAGAAAATGGGTTGTGAGACTAGGGAAGATGTTTTGAATAACTTATCAAAGTTTGATACATTGTCTGTCACGGAATCAGGGATTCCTCCAGCAATGAATGTACGAATACGTTTTTATTAATCATGGCTACTAGATGTTTTATTTTATTGGTTTTTTTAATGATGCACATTTTTATTGGGTTTCTTGCATGAATGCTGTCAACTTGAAATGGAAAATGTTGGTCTCTGATCTTACTATTTGTGGCAGGGAGGATCGTTGCAACCACAAAAGGCATTGCAGTCAGATGCTCAGCAAGGCAATTCGTTTACACTTCAGCTTTTTCAACGCACCTTGGAAGAAACTCTGGACTCTTTTCAGAGATCCATACATGACGACATGAGGAACCTTCATTTAGAGATTCTGAGACAGTTTCATATGCAGGAGGTACTTTATTTCAAATGCCACCAAACCAAAACAGGGGTTTGTCATTTACACTTCCTTTGCTTGAGTTTTGTCTCATTTACATCTCGAAATCTTTGCACAGATGGAAATGTCAAGTGTGATGAGTTCCATTTTGGAAAATCAAGCTGAGCTGATAAAAGAGGTCAAGTCTCTAAGGAAAGAAAACCAGCAGCTTCGAGATTTGCTTGGATCCTAGGAGTTCTACTTGTTTATAATTGGGATTTGTCTTTCTTTCAGCGTGCACTTGGCCATTTTGTTTCTCCCTGCGCAGGTGGATGGTTTTTTTCTTTCTTTTTTCTTAGCCTTTTTTTGAACGTGTACAGAAATATGATTATCAGCTCATCAAAGGAATGTTGTATTTCTTAGCCTATATAACCACTGAGTGTATTCATTTAGCAGAGATAGTAGATGCATTTCTGTGAGCCTTTTTTTTTTTGGTGCGGTTCAAGTTTTCTTTTTTTAGCATCCCCATCCATTCCACCACTGAAATATGAAAATTTACTAATGAGATGTGTGTGTAACAAATCTGAACATTCTCATAGGGTATAATCATATCATGAATATGGCGTCGTGCTTGCCAGCTGAGTTGTAGGCTTCTTTTGATATCATTTTGTCGTCTAAGTAAACACTTAAATTTGTATTTTTCTAAAGAAAACTATATTACCTCTCTGGGTAAGAAGAAATTAGTTATCAGACTGCATAAATCGTACCGAGTCCCAGCAGCTGCAAGTTCACAGCTCTACTGACGATATTTGGTTCAGAATATTTATTAATCACTATTGTTCATAAGGATTTTTTTTGTTTGATTTCTCAATAACATCATAATTTCATTTCGAAGTTGTACTCTAGTTCTTTCAAGAGTTACCAGGATCATCATCACAGATTTCTCTCATAGTGTCTTTAGTATAATAATTATAAAGGGTATTGGAGATTTTAACCTCATAAGGAAAGGAGAACACAGTAATTAATAATTATTGTTGAGCTACGTCTTGGCATAGATTTTTCCATACCTAGCTCCTTGATAAATTATTTAATATTCAAGGTGACTCAAGCTTAAAGGATGAAGAAAAGAGATCTTTTGCACTTAATTTAAAGTGTATAAAAAAAATGTCAATTCAAACATAATTTAGGTGATAATATATTTACTAGCACCTTAAAGATTTTAGTCATTAAATCTTTCACCTTCGTCATTATTTAAGTTAAACAAGAAAAGGCTTGTGTTGCTAAGTTGACATTTTATTTGTTTGTTACACATTTTGATTTTTAAATATTTGGTTATCATCAAATAGAAAGAATATACTAAATATATAAAAGAATCAAGATTATCATCAAATCGCCTGGGTGGTGTAGTTGGTCATCACGCTAGTCTCACACACTAGAGGTCCCCGGTTCGAACCCGGGCTCAGATATGTTTTTTGTCCTTTATTCCCCTTTTGGATTTCAGGGGGTAAATCTGTCCTCTCAGGCCATAAAATAATGTGCTTTTTCAAAGGCTCTAAAAAGGCTTAAAGCTAAAGAGGGCCATGATAATTTTGTGGCCCATTTCCAGCCCATTTGTTCCAGCACGTGTGTAAAGGGGAGAAGGCACGTGGGTCATGCATGATGTCCTCCAGTGTGTAAACTCAGCTTCAACGTCGTCACTGTCCTCCGTGACCGTGTCTCCGTTAGCTGTCCCTTCCATGCGAAGAAAATGATCAACATTAGGGCTCAAACCCAGAGGATTCCATCTCAGTCAATCTCTCATCGATTCGTACCTTCGATGAATTTCTGAGCTCAGCTGACAGTTTCACTTTTCCTCTTCCTTTCGGTGTTTCGCCCTTTTCTCCTTTTGGTGCTTGATTGTTTTCTCCATGGATGAAACCTACACAAATCTTCCTACTAGCCATTTGCTTGGCTCAGTCCCTGTACGCTTTTTTTTTCAGACGCCCTTGCTTGCTTCTTTTATTTTATCTACTTTTTAAGTTGACCTCTGATTGATGCTATTTGTGTTTGGAATTTGGAATATCGGCGTCATTCTTCGCGATGATTGATCTGCTTTATAATGTCATCGGTTGCGATTTCGTCATTACATTTTTTTGTGTTTATTTTCTTTTTAAAGATGATTAATAAGGTGGAAATTGCTTTGTTGGTGGCTTCTTGCGTGTATGTTATGGTGTTTTTGAAATTTTGAGAATTCATCGTAATAAAAGGACAAGGGAGTACTATTCTTTTGAAGCCACCGAGATATTTCTTTGCTAATTAGTGTGGAGTTTAAATCAGGAAATTATTGCTGATTTTGAGATTTTCTTTTTCTTCTCTTCTTGATTTTTTCTTTGGTGGCACCTATAAAACAAACATCCGTGAATGATTGATGAATATGAGAGCAGTATCTGTGCTCTTTAACAGGGAAATAAGTTTGATACTTCCAGTTGGTCTTCTGAATATTGCTTTTGCAATATATTGGCAGTTGGCGTGTTTGTTTGTAGTTGTTTTTGGCTTTTGAGAGGCCAGGTTCCGACCCCATCTAGTTTTGCTGGGCTGAATTTCTGGAGAGCTTGAAATATAAAGGGCTGGCTAGTTTTTTTTCCCTCCTTGAGAAGGTTAAAAATGCATTTTGGTGGGAAGGGAGATTCAATGTTATTATATCATTGAGGGGATCTGGTATTTTAGCACGTATGTATTGAATCTCATCCTTAGGCCTTATTATGCTTTATAACCAACGATAGTACTGTAATACAAAAATGCAAGTTTTAACTGCTGTTTTTTTTTTTTTTTTTTTTTGGATTTTATATTTTATATTTATTTATTTCTTGGTTGCACCTTGAATCCTTGTGTGTTTAAATGTTATTGTGTTCTGGTAACTTTAGTTTTAAAATTTATGGCCTTCTTTAATCCTCTCTTCGTTTTCCAAGCTCCTTTGTCTCCATATTTTTATATTATCCTTTTTTTGGTGGATCAATAGGCTGTAATCAATGAAGAGATTGAGAAAAGTGGCACAGACCATGAAAGTAAGAACAAATTTCAGTATCTTCTTCTTAGTAGTCTTATTTCATTTTGTATTCAATAATTAGTCGCACCTAAAAAATTATTCTAATTTTACTATTTAATTTCACATAAACTCATCTCTAAGGAATGACCTCTTAATTATATGCAGCACCAGAAGCAAGTATGCAGACATTCCCCCCAACTAATGGAGGAGACAGAGGGAGAGGTTATCAAACTCTTGAAAGTCCAAGTGGTATGCCGATCATCTACTCCCACTAGGCTATAGTCTATAGAATAGTCTGTTATGATAGTAGTGCAATTGGTGAAAATGAGATTATTCGTTTAATTTTCTTTTGCTTTTCTCAACTAGGGGTTATTACTTTACTTTTATAGATCTTTTAACAATTTAATATTCAATTTTCCCGTGTTCATGTGGTTTTTTTTATAATATATAAATAAGTTTTTTTTAATCTAATTATTTCATTTCTTCTAATAGCTAGTTTTGGACATACTAAAAACAAACCATGAACTTATATGGGATTGAGATGTGTTTGTTTCAAGTTCAACTAATTAAGCATTGCCTTTGTGTCTGAGATTCTCCTTTGTTGCAACCATCATAAGTAGGCTTGTGGCCAATATGGGCAATAGGTATAATAAAGGACTTAGAGAGAATGAGTTCAATCCACGGTGGCCATCTGCTTAGGATTTAATATCCTACAAATTTTCTTGGCACCGAAATATTATAGGGTCGTTTGAGTTGTCCTGTGAGATTAGTTGAGGTGCACGTAGCGGACACAAACACTCTTTTGGAAGTCAAAAGAAAAAAAAAAAGGGATTTTCCTTTCTTGGTATCTTTTGACTATGAAGGTTGAAAATGTTGTGTATCATGGCTACCAGATGTCTTTACACTTATTTAGTATTGTGGTACAAGGCTCTTGAATCTAACCCAAGCAGTCTGTAGAATCCTTGGATATGGAAGGTTGAAGCAACCTTTCTAGTTTCAAAGCCCTAGACACAGAAAAGATTGCAGGTTTTTGGATATTAGAAAGTAGAACCTGTTACAAAAAACAGACTGCCACATTATAAGGCTCCTGAAGATCCGATTTCTGTCAAGCATGCATTTTCATATGTCGTTGATTCTTTTCTAATGGTGAACCATACAATTGACTCCATTTAATTATGGCAGATTCTCAGCAGCAACCATCAAATAACTGGAAGGGGGTGTTTAGTGTATCATCTTACACTCAATATTTCAATGTGGATACCGACATTGTCATGAATAGATTGATTAGTTCCTTGTATCCAATTGGTGGAGACTTTTCTAGCAAGATCGATGCAAATCCTGATCTGTGAGTTTTTTTGTTTCCTCTCTTAACCTTAATAATTTTAATCTCTGATGGCATTGGGATTATCTGTGAGCTTTTCAATGCCTACCTTTTGGTGTCTTTTTTCTTTTCTAAATTTATGTGCCTCCCTGCCTGATCATTCAAGAATTCATATGGATGTTGTTCTTGTTTTTGAAACTAATGGATTATCAAACTCCTTTTGTTGGATTTTGCTACGACTTAGATATGGGCTCGTGTGGATCACCACTACATTGGTATTTGTCCTTGCGGCACTTGGAAACTGTGCGACCTTCCTCATGCAAAAGCGAAGTGATCACGGTGCTGCATGGAGTTTTGATGTCAGCTATATGAATGTGGCTGCCGGTTCTGTTTATGGCTATGCGATTGTGGTGCCCATGGCATTTTACTTTTCACTTCAGTACATGGGGTCAAACTCTAGCCTCATAAGATTTTGGTGCTTGTGGGGATACTCTCTGTTCATTTTTATTCTGGCATCTGTAAGCTTCTGGAATCTCTACTGCAATTTTGTTCTCTTCTTTTATCCATTAGACATAATTCCATACATGACTTTGCCGAATTTGACCTTTTTTTTAATATCTTTGCCATTTCCTTGTTTTGGTACTTCAGTTTCTTTTTTACTTCATATATTTTGAATTTCTGGCTTTCGTAGCTTAGTGGATATTGCAATGAGCATATAAATAAAGAAATGACTACAAAAGAATACTCTGTTCCCCAGACAAGATGTTTTCAATTTTCATTTTCAGAGGACCTGCATGACTTTTTACCAGCAAAGATCCATTTTGATGGGCAATATAACTGCATGATTTTTACATCTCTTTTTCTTTTCTAGTTTCTGTTGCTCATCCCGGTTGAAATTCTGCGATGGTTCATTATACTCCTTTCTGGTGCTGCCTCAGCAAGTTTTGTAGCTTTGAACCTGAGGTCCTATATTGAGGGAAATGATCTTTCGGTTCTGATAGTTGCTGCATTTTTCTTGCAAATGGCTTTGGCAATCTTCATCAAAGTGTGGTTCTTTCCTTGAGCAAGCTCACTCCATTTTCTGCTGTCATCGGACCATATCTTAGTTTTGTTTCTGAGTGCTGACCTCTTAACTAAAGAATGGTTTCCCCTTGGTTGGTGTTGGAAGCTCTCGGTCCCTGTAACTTGTGTGATGAATCACGAAGGATCAACAGAAAAGAACATGGACAGTCAATAGTTTTTATGATTGGAAGTGATCATTTTATCATAACAACAATCTCTAACTAGCCCATGGTATTGTTTGCAAAGCTCTCAGATGGCCTTCCCCTCTTTATGAATATCGTTTGAGGAGAGTGAAATCTGTTTATTTCTCGTTTGATTATAAATTTTCATCGTAGTATTCCACTCAAACACGGATGTCACTGTAAATAGATGTTAAAGAATGTACTTTGATCATTGATATGATGTGATTGACTTTGAATACAACTCGAAAAAGCATGCCTCTTTCTTAAGACTTTTTTACGTCATTGGATGGTGGAGAATTACAGGATATGATGAATTTTGTTGGCGCGTGACGCATGTATTGCAGCTCAAATGGGAAAATCTTTTACTGAAATGGAAGGAGTATGTATTTTCATGGTACCACCGCTCAATTGTATTGATTTTTTTAGTTTCTTAGCTAATCTATTAATAGCCATTTTCTGATGGCAGGTGGCTAACCATTGTGCAAGTAGAGACGCACATGGGTGGGAAGGGGTTCCCGCCCTCAGTTTTAATCTCCATCCCTGCAAAGTTTTCTGCAGGTATCGGATTTCCACGAAGAAAATTATCTGTTAGTTTCTTTTTGTTTAACAGATTTTTAAATTTTTTCTCAACTACATAAAATCTTTAATTTTTTTCTTTATTAAATGGGTCAATCTCCAAAACATTTTTAATTATATAAAACACTAAAATCTTCTTCTAAAACAAAATATGTTATGTGGAAAGATATAATTAAATACTTCATTTTATAGTTTCTAAAGGTTTTTATTTAAATATTATAAATAAGAAAGTTTTAACATCTCTATACGATGAGAATTAAGAGAAGGTTAATTGGTAAAAACTATAATATTTTTTAAAAGTATATGTGTGTGGCTAGGGAATGTATTCCTCTTGGGTCCTATGAGGTCCGATCCTATGGGAGAAATGGACATCTCTATATACAAGATTTCCATAGACATGTGTAAGCAGCTGCGTGGGAGCTCTGGATTGGCCAGATTTCTGCTAACGAGCACCTAACAAAAACAAATTTAAAAACCACTAAAAACTATTTTAGAAAACAGCGTCAAAATAAAATATGTTCAAATGGATCTAAAAGATTATAGCCCTTTAAAGAAAAGAGACCAATCATGGGCTATTCTTTATTCTCGATCTTTGTGAGCCCCAGCAACCGCGAACTGGGGCTGTTGTCGGAAACTTTTCCTCTACTACAAAAGCATGGAATATTTTTTTTTTTTGTGTATTACTTTTAGCATACTTTTAAAAATAAGAATAGGGTTTATTGATATGAGTGTGGATCTATTATGAAATTAGATTTATTGTCTGAACAAATGGTGTATTACAATTCTGTGTATTATAAATTAATTTTTCTGGCTTGCTCTTCTTTGGAACCATCATTGAATATTTGGTTTTTTACATTCTCATTCAACGTATTTAATTAAAGGACAAATTGTAAAAATTATTCTTAAAATATAGTGGTAGTTGTAATTACACCGTTAAATTTTCAATGATAAAAATCGAACTCTCAAACTTATACAAGAGTAACAACTTGGACCATCAAACTCACCATATTTGTAGAAATTGGACCTCTAAATTATATAAATTAACTTGAGGGTTCAGTTTTTATTATTTAGAGTTTCAATTTCTATAATTATGGTAAGTATAAGGATTTAATTTTAAAGTTTATATATGATTGAAGATTCAATTTCTACCATTGAAAGTTAGAGAGTATAATTGTAATTACAATTATATTTTAGGAGTGGTTTTTGTAATATATTTTTAATTAATTTAACAATTCTTTTCTTTTTATTTATTAATTTATTTTGCTTTTGATTGTGACCCTCCACCACTGTGAATCGGCATATTATTTGAAATGTGGAATCCTCTACGGTCTGAGGCTTCTTGCCGCCGTTTCAAAATTCAATAACTAATGGACAAATGTTGGCCAGACTTCAATAAAAGTTGGTATTCCCAATAACCGTGTGGTTTAAATCGGTTCAATTAGAATTTGCATTGTGGCACTTTTCCATGGGTTGCTTACGAGTTTCCGTAAGAGTAATTTTCAATTCATTCATTATGAAATGAATGAAAAATATTATGAAATTAAAAATAGCCTTATAAATACATTGAAGTTTGCATATTTATAGAATAATTTTATCTTATAATTTTATATCTCAAATACAAATTTTTAAACTCTAAAATATTAAATTTAAATTTATTAATTTCATTTAGGAGGTCAAAAACAATCTTAGGTGTGTCGTGACCAAGATTTATCTTTGTGCATTTCACCAAATTGTTCAATTATAATTTGTTCATATTCTTTTTTTAAAATATTATAATTATTTTTTGATGTGACTGATGAGGAGCGAATGCATCTTACTCTTATGAAATAGTTAAAATTACTTTTTACATTTTCAGAATCACTATAAAAATACTTTTAACTATGAGACACTTGCAATAATGACAAAACATAAAATGAAAATTAAGCTCATACTCCAACAATTCTAAAGTTTGCAGAAATGACAAAATTAACAACTCCAACCCAATTGAAATAATCGGTGACCAAAATGCTCCTTACAGTTAAAAATGTGTGATTGCATCTGATAGTTATTTGACACTACTTCCTGATTGCTATTTGATTGTTATATTTGATTGTTATTTGATACTCTATAGTTTGTGATTGTCATATAATTTACATGTGATTTCTATTTGATATTAAGTTGTTCGTAGTTGTCATTTAATTGTTATTTGATACTAAGTAGTTTATGATTTTCATCTAATTGTCATCTACTTTGCCATCCAATTGTTATTTTATAGTAAGTACTTTGTCATTGCTGACTAATTGTTATGTGGTACTAAAATTTTTGTGTCTTTTGATTGTTATTTAATACTAAATAGGTTGTGATTTCTATCTGATTTTTATTTAATACTATGTAATTTGTGATTGTTATTTGATTTTTATCTTATTACTATCTAATTTCTATTTGATATTTGTAGTTGTTACTTGATACTAAATAGTTTCTAATTTCTAATATCTATCTAATAAATAACTAATTTTCATCTGGTCGTAGGTCTATTTGTGAATGTAGGCACAAAATTTCAACTGCCTTCAGCATTAAATTTTATCTTCTGAAACTCATTGCGGACTGTCGGATCATGAGGCGGCAAATCGCACGGCTCTGTGTCGCTGGGAGATTTCTCGAGCAAATCCTCCATAAATTTCTTATGCAACCCCATGGCGGCGTCTATCATCGTCTCCAACTTTAGCTCCTCCACATCAGATGATATTAATAACCAGAATTTAAGAAGCTTGTTGTATTTGTTTAATAAATGGAACATGTAATCCATAAAACCCTTGCTACATTTGAAAAGAGGAAGAATCACCCACTACAATTCTCCCTTAATGATGCAAAATCCCTTTAATAATTCAACATTAATTTTAATAATATAAAAAAGAAATATTTCTTTTTAGAATTTTGAAATTGAAGTCATCGCTACTTTGAGTCATTTTTATGTATTCTAAAAAAATATTTTAAAAGATATCATTTTCATTCATCCCCTCCACCCATTCAAGTGTGTCTCTCATTAATGGATATACTATTCATAAAATTGTGCTGATAAAATAAATGTAATGTAGAAATAATAATTTTTATTTTTCTTAAAAATTTAGCTACATGACTTTATCATTTTTCTTATAATCTAGTTGAGTTGGCTTTCTCACAATCATAAGATGGAATGCCGTTGCCGTCATTTGGCCAATTTATTTCGATATTTAATTGCATGGATTTTAAATACCAATTTTTGACTTTAAATTCATATTTCAATCCGGCGGTTTAGGATAATTTTGAAATAATTAAAATTATTTTTACTATTTTTAAAATCACTCCAAAAATATACTATGAAAATTCGTCGTTATATTCTCTAAAATATAAGATCATGTTGTAAATTGATTTTGAATATTAAAGATATTATTCGAAGTAATTTTGGAGTTAGACAAAAATCATTTTAATTATTTCAAAATCATTTTCAAACAAGTCATTGGTTTTAAGAGTAATGATATTCAAATTTAAAATTATAAAATTATGAATATTAAATATGTTATTCGCCCAACAAGTTATGTTCTATTTGAATTGATTTTAAGAGTAGTGGGATTCAAATTTAAGAGTATAAAATCATATAAATTGATTTTAAATATAAATATATTATCCGAAGTTATTTTGAAGATGACAAAATCTATTTTAATCATTTCAAAATCATTTTCAAACAAGTCGTTATATTATATTTGGATTGTGTTTAAGAGTAGTGAGATTCAAATTTAAAAGTATAACATTATGTAAATTGATTTTGAATATAAAATATATTATTTGAAGTTATTTTGAACTTGACAAAAGCTACTTTAATCATTTCAAAATGTTGTTATATTTTCTTTGACTTATTTAAAGAGTAGTTGAATTTGAATTTAAAAATATAAAATCATGTAAATTGATTTGAATATTAAAATGAAAATTTTTTATAAATAGAAAAAATGTCAAACTATTTACATAAAAATACAAAAAAAAAAACTAATAGACACTCTAAGTGATCGATTTCTATCCGCGTCTATCACAACTACCTACAAATTTTGCTATTTTCTATAAATAATTTTCTTTATATTTTATTTTTTAAAAAATCCTATTAAAATTGTTATTGGAAGCTATTTTGAACTTGACAAAAATTATTTTTTATTTACTTATTTTTACCCATCCAAATCAAGCCCACTCAACATGCCAAACATCCCTTATATAGAAGTAGATTCTTTCAACAAGTCTCTTTTTAGCAAATCTTGATTCATCAATTTTAACTAAGTTTGACTTCATAATAACACACATTTTCCTAATTTCACCACTAAAAGTTGTACTTTTTTCAATTAAAAAATAGACTCTTATAATCATTATTTGCATTATTATAACAAGAATAAGTGAGATATAAATAAAGCGATTTAGAAAAGCAAAAATATATATAAAAAAACATGAATGATAAAAAATTAAAAATTCAATAATATGTCTATTTTAGAAATTATAATTAAATGGTAATAATTTAGTATCATTTTACCGAATTGTTTTCTTTGATGTTTAAAATTGAAATTCAAAAAATATTCTTAAAAAAAAATTGAAATTTCCAAAATATACTTATAATAATATTTTACTATAAACTATTGCTTAAAATTCCAATTTTTTTTAAAGGAAATTGTTGTGTATAGAAAAAAAAACAAGAGTAATTACACATATAGAAAAAAGTGCATCCCATACTTTTGTATTTCTCACTTTTTTTTTTCTATAGGTGTAATTATTATTTTTTTTTTCTATTTGTGAAAAGACCCCTTTTTTTAACCCGAAACAAGCTATACTACTAAAAGAGGCTAAGGGATACTGACAAGAATAATCTATAGGATAACCATCATGAGTTGGCCTAGTGGTAGTAGAACATCCAAAAAAAAAGCCAAAGTGCTAAAGGGTGGTGGGTTCAATCCATAGTAGCCACCTACCGAGGATTTAATATCCTACGAGTAAGTTGGCATTCGGCCTGTTGTTGTAGAGTCGGGTGGGTGGGTTGTTGCGTGAGATTAGTCGAAGTAAATTCCTCCACTCAAATAAGGAGTGGAGTTTACTACTCATTAGTTATTTTCCAATTCCTTTGGCCAAACACACCAATTAAATAAATTAAAGTGTAATTTTTCACAGTTTTTTTTAATCTCATCTATCAAATAAGTAAACTACACACCATTTTTTCACAGGTATTTTTTTTTTTATTTTGTTAAAAATATATTTTTTTTCTTTCTTCTTCTTTTTATATATTTTGTTAACAATTTTTTGGGATTTTTCATAGGCATTTCTTTCTTTTTATTTCTTTTGTTAATTTTTTTAAAACTCAATAGAACTTTGTTGGAGGTATCTCTTTCTTTTTCCTTCTTCATATATATTTCTTTAGTGACTATTTGAGTGCATCAATTCTCTATATTTATTTGTTTTTTTTTTCTCCACACACATATATATACATATGTGTGTATATATATATACACACTTTTAAGGTAGCCATAAACCATAAGGAGAGAAGGAGGACACATGAAGGTCGATAATCTTCTCATATTTATTTTTGAATAATTGTTTTAAATGACAAATCTGTTTGAAATATTTTCAAATATAGCAAAATGTCACTATCTATCAAATATAGACAATGATCTATTAGAGTCTATTACTAGAGAGCGATATTTTGCTACATTTGTAAATATTTTTTGATTTATTTTACTATATTCGAAAACAATCCGTAGATTGTGATTTAAGTTGAATAATCTTAGTTATAAATACATTAGAAATATGATTTTATTTCTAACAAAGGTTCCAACTTTGATTGTAAAGTTTTTTTTTTTTTTTTTTTTTTTTTTTTTTTTTTTTTAACTATAATATTCAAGATTAATACAAGGGATAAAAATATTCAAAATAAAAACTAAAAAAATAGTTTATATAAACTTGATTAATTCAAATTTATTTTTGAGTAATATGAAAAACTTTTTAAAAAAAATTATAAACAAACAAACAAATGATTACAGAACTATAAATGTTTATTTTTTTTTATTCTATTATTTAAAATCACTCTCTCAAAACTTACTAATTTGAATAAAAATCATTTTTAGGAGTTCTTCATAGATTTAAAGAAAACAAACCAATTTCTATTTGAAAACTATGTAAACGAAAATGTGACTATTTTTTTAAAAATAAATCTTTTTGAGTAATGCTGTAAAAAACTAACTAAAAATCAAATCTATTTTATGAAGTCTTTTAGAAATCAAAATGTCTACCTATATCCCTAACTAAAGTTTGATGAATAAAATAATAAAATAACGTATATTTACTATTAAAAATATTTTAACGGTTTTGGGATTGATATTTAGGTTTCTCAAAATACTAAATTTTGATTTAAAAAATAAATAATTTAAATATTTATTTTTATATTAAATAATATATATTTTAATGATTTTTTTCCTAATGAAATGAAAGAAAACGTTTTCTTTTGAAATATTATACAATTAATTTTTGTTCTAAAATTCTGAAACCTTGCCAAAATTTATAATGAAAATCACTCTAAAAAATTATTGAAATAAATATTTTAAAAATTAATTATATTTTTAAATTGACAATACACGTATACATAATAATAAACGAGTTATATAAAACACTGTATTAAAATTATTTCAAGTATAGTATTTCAAAAAAAAAAAAAAATTATTTCAAGTATAACTTAAAAAGTAAACATATGAGAAAAAGATATGTGATGCTTGAACTCATCAAGTTAAATTCTAAAATTTGTTCGTTAGAGATATTTGATTTCGAGAGAATCTATTTTAAATCCAAATGGTTAACAGTTTTCGTAAATTATTGTGTTTAATATTTAAAAAAGTTGTTTTTGAATAAATTCATTTACCATCACATTTATGAGAAGTGAAATTAAGATCTATAGATTTTTTTTTTTTTTTAAAAATCTTTAGATCTTATCATTATTTGAATTTTATATTTTTATTAGACAGTGCAAAAGGGAAAAAAAAGTTATAAATTAAATTTCAACAAAACAAAAAATTGTAGGTTCGATTTTAATTTTTATATTGTCAATAAAATTCAATAATTTTATCTGAAAACAAATTATTTTTATTTTAGTAATTTAAAATAAAATTAGATTGTCCACATAAACATAGCTCTGGCTTTACTACCAAATTTGAGCTTCATTTTTCAACTCACATATTGTTAATTGTAAAAAAAAAAAAAAAGGCTAAATTTTAGATGGATTGAAAACATGAAAACTAAAATGTATATATTTAAAAAAATGAGAAAAAAGAAACAAAAAATTGAACCACTAAAAAAACTGAAGGAAGACGAGTCTGGGTGGACCCTACTCAATCCTGATCCAGTGAGGAAGAAACATGCAGCCAATAAAGAATAATACGACCGTGGAATTGGATTGGTCACATACTCGCATTAAAATGGTTCGAAATAGAATCTGAAATTGAACTGCATTACAAAACAATTGAAATCAGTAAAAACCCTTGTTCGCCACTCTCTATATAACTCCCCCACCCTCAAATATTAGTATTTCAACCAAACCCTCGTTAACTTTACTGAGTTGTTTTGTGTCTCGGTCGAGTTGACTCGTCACTCTCTTCTTCATGGACTCCATGGATCGCTCTCGAGCTTTCCTTCGGGATGTCAAGCGCCTCGTTATCAAGGTACCTCCAATTCATACCTTCCTTTATTCGCATTTTCATATTTCCCGCTGTTCCTTTTTTCCGTTTGATTTAGCAAATGGTGCTGCTTCTGTTTGTATATGGAACTTTATTTTTTTTGGTTGGACGTGTTTTTATTCTTATTCCAAATTGTAGTTCCAGATTGAAATTGGATGGAGTAAGTCGATGCCAATGTTTTTTATTCTGATATCTGTTGTTTCGTGCATTTTGATTCGATTTGGATGAATATTCCATATTTGTGCACGTTTGCCGATTCGATCGGCTTTCTGTAGAAATTCTCCTAAATTTTTCCTACCGGAAGAACACATGCAGATTACATCTCAATTTTGGATCATGAAACCATTGGTAATTTGATTGACTTATCTGTCCTTGGATGTCGTGCCTTTTTCATTGAAGGTTGGGACGGCGGTGGTAACACGAAGTGATGGAAGATTAGCCTTAGGCAGGCTAGGAGCATTGTGCGAGCAGGTATTTACATTGCATTCATAAGTCAAGTCTTCTACAAGTTTATAGTGATAGAAGATTTCCTCCCCTTCATTATCAGCTTCTAGTTTCAGTGGCTTTGTTTATTTATTTTATTTCAATATTAAGATTTCGATCTGAAATGCAGATCAAGGAATTGAACTCTCAAGAATATGAGGTTATTTTGGTTTCATCTGGTGCTGTTGGCATCGGTCGTCAAAGGCTCCGATATAGGAAGCTCGTAAATAGCAGGTACTTTTTTGTCACATAAATTGCAACTAAGTCGATTATGAGGACAATGAAATTTGATAGAGTCCTGAAATCAATTCAAGTTTGATCTACTTATATGGAACTTTTTCTTGAAGAAAAAAAAGGATATTCTAAAATTGTACTATGAATAATGTAGTTTTGCCGACCTTCAAAAACCACAAGTTGATCTTGATGGGAAGGCATGCGCAGCTGTTGGTCAAAATAGTCTTATGGCTCTCTATGACACATTATTTAGTCAGGTGATGACCAATCTTAATTTAGTTTTTTCCCCCTTTCAATTTTTAACTCAAGAATTTCTTCTACCTCATTAACTTATTTGTTTAGCTCTGGCCAGATAGCTAATTTAAGACTTGTCATTAAATGGATTTCTGTTTGACATGTTCTTTTTAATTTTTTGGCAGCTGGACGTTACATCTGCTCAGCTTCTGGTTACAGATAATGATTTTAGGGATAAAGATTTTAGAAGGCAACTTAGTGATACGGTGAAATCACTACTCTCTCTTAAGGTTATTCCTATCTTCAATGAGAATGATGCAGTCAGTACCAGGAAAGCTCCCTATGAGGTTTGATACTTGCTTTTTGATCATTCTTTTGATTTTGATCTGCTTTGGGACTGGTAGTTTTCAATAAGACTTTCTTTGTGATTGTGAAAAATAATTGAAAGCCTCTATTTTTTTTATTTTTTATTATTATTATTTTTTTTGGGGGGGGTGGTCTTCGAACAAAATGAATTTATTTCTTTGCTTTCCGATATCTTCTTCACTCATCTCACTATTTGTTTTTGACAAATCTTCTCAGGATTCTTCTGGTATATTTTGGGACAATGACAGTTTGGCAGCACTCTTAGCTTTGGAGCTAAAAGCTGATCTCCTTGTTTTGTTAAGCGATGTAGACGGTCTATATAGTGGGCCGCCAAGTGATCCTCACTCAAAGTTAATCCATACATATGTTAAGGAACGCCATCAAGGTGAAATTACCTTTGGGGACAAGTCTAGGGTGGGAAGAGGTGGTATGACTGCTAAAGTTAAAGCTGCGACTGGTGCTGCGTATGCTGGCATTCCTGTTGTTATCACTAGGTATGCTTCATTTCTGAGTGCCTCAGGGTCTACTTCCCCTTCCTCTATATCTAATAATAATAATCGTTCCACGAATATTATGCACTATACTACTAAATTAGGAATCGGAAAGATTTAATCCACCGAATGATGCAAGTCAGCGGCAGGTTTTTTCAGAAGGTGGCTGACAAAATAAAAATGTTATACCGCACCCTCTTGTGAAAAGGGATGAAATGTTCCTAGTTTACAAAATCATGCTTTCTTTGAAACTGAATGTAGCCTAGGATGGATGGATTTTCCGTTCAAATTTCATTTTCTTTTATTTAATATGAATGTTGATTCAATTAAAACGGTCTTTTTCATATCCATTTGAAGTGGATACACTCCTGGGAATATCCTCAAGGTCCTCAAAGGAGATCGTATTGGTACCCTCTTCCATCAAGATGCTCATTTGTGGGCCCCACAGAAGGATGTTGGTGCTCGTGATATGGCTGTTGCAGCAAGGGAAAGTTCGAGAAGGCTGCAGGTAATTGCCCATTGCTTTGTATGCAAAGTTAGCATGATTTTTTATACATAGTTTACATTCCATAGGCAATCTCTTCTCAAGAGAGGAAAAAAATTTTGCTGGATATAGCTGATGCCCTTGAAGCAAATGAAAAACTGATCAGTACTGAAAATGAAGCTGATGTTGCTGAAGCTCAACAGAGTGGATATGGAAAGGCCCTAGTATCACGATTGGCACTGAAACCTCAAAAGGCAAGACTTGAGATTTCTTTAATTGTCCTGATTGCCTGATATTTATTTATAACAATTTCCATAGCACTGATTACACATTTACTCTAATATATAGCATTAGATACTGCCGTATATAGTCTCAATGCCCGTCTTCTCTTGGTGAATATAGTGATACTAATTGTATATGAACAGATATCCAGCCTTGCCCACTCCATCCGTACACTTGCAAACATGGAAGATCCAATTGGTCATGTTTTGAAGAGGACTGAGGTAACAAATCATGGATTTATGTTAATACATAATGCAACAATATAACTCTTTTTAGGTGGACTGAATTGAACCTATTCCGATGATAATTGTGATTCGAAGTATTGGAAAATATTCTTTTGACTAATTTATAATTAAATGGTTGATATTACCCTTTCAATAACTCAGGATGCCTGGATTTCTTCCCGGCATTCAATTTTTCTTCAAGTTGAGATGATGGTTGTTGCACTCAGGTTTCAGATGGACTAATTCTTGAGAAAACGTCATCTCCATTGGGTGTTCTATTGATTGTGTTTGAGTCTCGTCCAGATGCTTTGGTACAGGTTAGTCGAAATTGTTTGTGGAGAATCAAAGTGTTGTCTCCGTTGGGTGTTTACAATGCTGAATTTTTCCTTTAGTATTAACTCTTGGATTTGTGATTTATGTAGATAGCTTCATTAGCAATCCGGAGCGGGAATGGTCTTCTCTTAAAAGGGGGAAAGGAAGCAAGGCGATCAAATGCAATATTGCATAAGGTATCCTATTTCCTTCAGGGTCAAACTACAGTGATATTTGACACATCGGTTCACTTTCCTTTGTGCTATGTATAGGTTATCACGGCAGCCATTCCAGAAAGTGTTGGTGGGAGCCTAATTGGACTTGTAACTTCAAGGGAGGAAATACCTGACCTACTAAAGGTGCATTGGGTCGAAAATCTTTCTTGAATCCTTAGTTTTTGTTACCATGGGTTGGACTAGTGATCAATAGGTCAATCAAAAAAGAGACTTTTGAGGACGCACTTGGAATTTCATATCTTATGAGGGTTTTTTTTGTTTCCAGTTTAGTCATGATAGTTTTCTTCTAATTTCATAAATCTTTTATTCTTCAATTATCACATCATTTATTATCGTAAAGCGTTGATTCTCCTTTCTTTTTTGTGTATTGTCATAGAAAAAAATAATGAAAAATTAATACGAGAGGTCTGTTTGCTGAATTGAATTCAAAATAGAAATGCTAATCCTCAAAGTGAAGATGACATAATTGTCAAAAATGTTTCTTCCCCGTTATTAATGTAGTTTATGTGATGAACTGATGATAATATACTTCAGTTCAGTAGAAACACAAAGATAAGTAAATAATATACTTCAGTTCAGTAGGAACAAAAAGATAATTAAATAATATACTTCAGTTGAAGTGATTAATTGTCAATGATGGCAGCTGGATGACGTTATTGATTTGGTGATCCCAAGAGGCAGCAACAAACTGGTCTCTCAAATTAAGAATTCCACCAAAATTCCTGTTCTTGGTCACGCTGGTAATGTGGATTGACTCGACAATTATATTTCAACGTATTTGTCTCTTACATTCTTTTTGGTTTTCATGAAACAAGCCATAATGGTCGTAAAAACATGTGCTCTTTGCTATGCAGATGGAATCTGCCATGTTTATGTTGACAAGTCTGCTGATTTGGAAATGGCAAAGAGAATTGTACTGGATGCTAAAGTAGATTATCCAGCAGCCTGTAATGCAATGGTATATCATTCATCAATTAACTTTATTTTGTTCCTTCTCCACTTCATTGAGAGATTATCTTGTCCCTCATTGGAGCATTTTTTTTCTTCTTCCTGATTTGGATTCTGTTATTATTCTCTTATTTCTTTAATTCAGGAAACACTTCTTGTTCATAAAGACTTAGTCCAGACAGGTGGGCTGAATGAGCTTATTGTAAATCTCCGCATCGAAGGTCTAACTTGCCCCCTTCTTCCTCACAGTGCATGTATTACCACAATGAATGGATAATTGTCTAGCCTTGCTGTAATTTCTTCTGTGCATACTTTTTTATGCTTTTGGTCACTAATTCCATCACAAGAAGGGAGTTGTTAAAGTTTATTATTTTTATAAGGGAGTTGTTAAATTTATTAGAGTACAATACTAAACAACACTTTTTTATCCTTTTGAAGAACAAAAGGGCTAAAACGAGTATTAATGATGAAAATAGACGGCATAAGTTTGAACATCTACGGATCATTTTTACTCTGCTACTCTAGGAATATCTTACATCTATAAATTAAAAGAGCAGTTAATTGTCTCTTTGCCAGGTGTTATTTTGAATGGTGGACCAAAGGCGAGCTCTCTGTTGAATATCCCTGAGGCACAGACGTTTCATCACGAATACAACTCATTGGCTTGCACTCTTGAAATTGTGGATGATGTTTTTGCTGCCATCGATCATATACATCAACATGGAAGGCATGCTAATATTTCTTGATGAAAGAGCGCATTTCAAATTGCTAATTGTCTGCGTTCATATATGTTTGAAGGGGAGCATGCATTTTATCTATTGATCAATATTTCATCTGTTGCTCACAAAAGGGTTTTCCTGTAAACTGGCAGTGCACACACTGATTGTATTGTTACGGAAGATCATGAAGTTGCTGAAGTTTTCTTACGTCAAGTTGACAGGTAAGGGTACATAGCTTGGCAATCTTCCAGCTTCCTCCATTCTTTTATAACCTTTCCGTTTTATCAGCACTCGTGCGTGTGAGACAGATTGTATTGATTAATGGTGCCTTCTCTGGATAGCTTATTTTTGCTGTTTGCTATGTTCTAATGGCAGTGCTGCTGTTTTCCATAATGCGAGCACACGATTTAGTGATGGGGCTCGATTTGGTCTGGGTGCTGAGGTACAGAATGCTCCGATCAATGCGGTTGAGTTTGTTGCTTGTTTTTAACACATCCGTTGTTTGTAACAGGTTGGGATTAGCACAAGTCGAATCCATGCTCGGGGTCCAGTAGGAGTTGAAGGATTATTAACGACGAGATGGTATGAACAAATCAGTCTTCTGAGTAATTCAATATTTGCACATATAATACTTACATTTCTGCATATATTTTACAAACAAATAGCATATAAATGTATTGTGACATGTCAATATATATGCTCAAGTATAATATCAGCATTTTACTTAAATTTGGGTTTGGTATATGCAGGATTCTTAGGGGAAGTGGGCAAGTCGTGGATGGTGATAAAGGTGTTGTTTACACTCACAGGGACATGAAGATTGAGTCTCAACTCGTCAACTGATTCCAGCCCAAGAATTGGCGCTGGCCATTCATGTATAAATTAAGTGTTATTTTCTTCTCCCTTCGAGTTTCAGTGTGATACTTGCAGAAATAATGTGATTTAATTAGAGTTTAGAAGCGGCTAATTTTCCTATAATATTGGCCATTTCTATTTACTAGCTTAGTACTCTTCTTCAAGGAGTGGAAATCCAGAGTTTAGGTCTTAAATTTTGAAGTTATGACCATTTGAATAGATCAGGTGTCCATGTAGTTTAAGACTCATATTTTGTTTATGTCCAATAAATCTTACAACTGATCTTTGAAGTTAGTTTTTAGCACATTTGAAAAGACACCATGAATATGTTTTAAAATATGGCTAAAATATCCAGCCTTATAGTATACTTGATATTTTAATATTAACATGTAATCACCCTTTTTGTGATTTTTTCTAATAGGGGTTGAGTTGAGTAACCAATTCAATATTTGGTCCACCAACTTCATAAGTTGATGTTAAATAAAATTCAATTTTAATATTGTTCACTGTTGAAGTTTGTATATTTGTCGATGAATTTCATCTTCCTCTCTTTATCTCCCTCCCTGTAATGTTTTCAATAACTCCACCTGTTGGCTTGTCGATGACCAACTTCGGCGATACTCACTCCGACGACATGCTTTGATGACCACCTCTTCTAATCATCTTCAGTGATCACCTCCGATACTCAACTTCGCGCGGAAAAAAAATTGGCTGGTGAAAATATTTTTAAATACAAAATTGAAATTATTAGTCTAATATTTTTAGTAGTTGTTTTATATAGTTATTTAACATTAATATAAACATTTTGAGTATATAGCCAAACAAAACAAGTTCATGTATAAAAACACTTTTGAGAAAATGTAAAGACTTTGATTTCATTTCCAACAATCTTCCCCTCAAACAAAAGACCATTGAGCCTCCTCTTAAATAGTCATTTTTGGGAATTACACTTGAGCATATTGCAAGCCTAGCACTGTAATATCAGGACATCATACCTCCTGATATATCCATTGGTATGATATCGTTTGCTTTGGCCCTACAATTTGACATAAGATAGCATAAAAAGCCCTTAACTCCTTTGACCTACTTTTTTTTTGTCCATATTACACTTATACATTCCACTAATGTGTATATTGTAATTTTATTATTTATATAGATATTACAATTTTCTACATGTATACATATATACACATACATATATATATGAAAGTTTTAAATTAACATCTCAATTGTGTGTTAAAAATTTGGAAAAATATGTGTGCGAATAAACAAAAACTGACTTAATAACTCAACTTTGCATCTCAAACATACTCTACTGACCTATTAATTTCAAAATTCAATTCAGCACACCAAATAGCCCATAAATCTTAAATTTCAAATTTACAATATTATTTAGAAGTATGAAATACTATGTTAATGGATAAATTCTTCGGGTAGAAAATCATTGCCAATGACGAATACGACCCTATAATGCTATTTAGGAAATCTTTTTAGGGGTCGTTTAGTTTAAGGTTTTATAGATATTTGAGAATAATGAAAATCAAAGATGATTGTTTAGTTGTGCATGAGAATGCTATTAAAATTTTATGAACAAAAATTATGTTTGTATTTAATTTATTAAACTAAGTATGACAATCTTATATAAATTTAATAGATTAATTAAAGGTTAAATTATAAAAAATACCCTTGAACTTTGAGTTTTGTGTCAAAAATATCAACGTTTCAAAAATACCCTTAAACTTTTAAAATATGTTCAAAAATAGCCTCACCGTTAAAAAAGAAAACAGAAAATGACGTGTACTGTTAAAAAAATAAAATCATCCTAATTGGCATTGACGTGGCTCATATGTGGTTTAGATATGACTGATTTGGCAAGGATTTTAATTTGTTTAAAAAAATACCCTTAATTAGTTCGAGGCTTCTCGATTCTTTTAACAAATTAACCGGTTTTGGAGGCTTTTCGATTTCTTTAAACAAAAAAGGGCGCTCATGGTAGATTCTCTTGAAGAAGACGTCTCTAAGAATTTATTGGTTGAAGATTTCGAATTTATTGGTTGAAGATTTCATCCTTTGAAGAATTCACCGTTGAAGGTAAAAAAAAATCGTTTTCTTTGTTTTTTTATTTGCTATCAAGTTAAGACTTTAAAAAAATCATTAAATTAAAGCCTCCTTGTATACTTCAACGGTATCCATAGATGGGGGGTTTCTTTTGTCTCATTTTGTCTATTGATTCCATCTCATATTTCTCTCCATTTTTTTCTTTTAATAAAAAAGTTGAAAGTGTTGGAATAACAACAATTTTTATTTGCTAACAAGAAGGAAAAAAAAATCATTAAAGCATCTTAGTAATGTTGGAAGGGAAAATGTTTACTAAAAATAGAATTTTGAACTCAATCTTTTCTAAGTCAGTAGTGTGCACTCTGCTTAAGAGGGGAAACCTAATATTTCAATTTTTATTTGCCCTTCCGCCACTCATATTGTGCTATAATTGTTGCAAAAATTTTCAAAAATTTTTATTTGCCATTCATCCAATCAATGGTGAAAACTTATGGTCTTGTGTGGATTGCGACACAATTTTCCCTCCAATTATAAGAAAACAACCTGGACAACCAAAAAAATTACGTCGAAGAGAGCCTGACGAGAAGAGACCATCTAGTAAAATGAGTAGGCAGAACATTTGCATGACATGCACTATTTGCCATCAAACTGGTCATAACAAAAGAAGTTGTAAAGAGAGGTTAGTATAATTTCTTTGTTTTACAAAACAATATTTTTTGTTGGTAAGATAACTTATTTTAAACAATATATGTTCTAGGGAACTACCGTCTAAAGTGGAGGAGGACAAGCATCTCAATTATTAGTATGTATACATTACTTCTTGAAGAGGAGTTATTTATAACGATCCTAAGTGACTACTTTTTAATGGTTATTCAATTGTTATAGGCACCCCCAAGTCGAAGTCAATGTCAAAATGTACAAATTCAAGCTTCACAAGGATTAGGAAGTGAACCAAATCCTTTGTTATTTGTAAGTTATTTGTTACGAAATAGATTATGTTTTGAACTACTTTGATGGTAATGGTATTGGTTATGGACTACTTTGTTGGTTTTGACTGTGCTATATAAATTGGCAGGGAAGTACTACTTGTCTTCCACCAAGAGCTTCAATTGAATTTTTGATGAACGCTACGTCAAGTGGGAAAGGAGAAAAGCTTCCCACAAGAGGAAAATTGAAGAAGAAAGTTAGTAGCATTCCTTTGTTGCCAATTTGGGATAACAATTGAATAACCCGTTCGATTCTCAATGATCCAGAAACCTTGAAGAAGATGTCAAAGAATTGATGTGATTGATGTAGTTGCACACTTTTGTATCGTTTAGGCCTTTGAAGTTTTGTGTATAAGAATAGGTTACGAAGTGTACATGAACAAATGGGGATTAGTTTTTTGTATAGATATACATTGTGCCAAGCAGGCAATAGCATAATTTTGTACCTAATCTTTTAGGAAGGGCCACAACTTCAAGACATCGTAACAAAGGAAGACAAATATATTGGATGAACTTCTTGAGTTTCTTGTAGCTACATTTCTTTTGTCAGAGAATGCTAAGTTGCAATGTTGGATAATTTGAAACAAATATATTTGGGATATGGAGGAAAGCCTCTTGTCTATCTTTGATAATTTGTAGCCTCGACATGAGTATTATGAATGGTTTATGAATGAGTTGGCAAACAACAATAGTTACATATTTTAAATTTAAATTGCATGTTATTTGACATAATTTTTTTATGATTTGGATGATGTATAACATAAATACATAATCATGATTTCTCATCAATTAATCACAAATAGTAGTTCTTCCTAAAGTTCTTTCAAACTTTAATATAGTCATCAAACTTAAATAAGTCATACTTCAAATTGTCATTACCCAACTTCAAATTGTCATAAAAGTTAAATAGTTACATTATCTTGAAGTTGTGGCCTTTCCTAAAAGATTAGATACAAAATTATGCTATTGTCAGCTAGACACAATGTATATCTATATAAAAAATAATTCCTGGTTGTTCATGTACACTTTCTAATCTATTCTTATACACAAAACTTCATAAGGCCTAGAGTTTACAAAAGTGAGCAACTACATCAATTACATCAGTTCTTTGACATCTTCTTCAAGATTTCTAGATCATTGAGAATCGAACAGGGTATTCGGTTGTTATCCTAAACGGGTAACAAAGGAAGACTACTAACTTCCTTCTTCAATTTCCCTCAGGCAGTTTTCTCCTTTCCCACTTGATGTAGTGTTTGTCAAAATTTCAGTTGGAGCACTTGGTGGAAGACAAGCAGTACTTCCTTGCCAAAAATTATAGAGCATAGTCAAAACCAACAATATAATCCCTGAACCCTAAACTGAATGAGTCTGTGGTAAGTGATTAAGAAGAAGGAACATTTTTAATCAAAGAGAACCAAATCCGAACCATTCCCCAAAATGCACATAATTAGACTTGGATCAGTTTATACATATTATCATTTACAGATTTAACCAAAAATTTATGAATTTTGAGAAATTTTGCCTAATAATAAAAGTGATTTCTATCACTTACAATATTTGAAAATTTTTGCAAACAATTATAGCACAATATGATTGGCGGAAGGGAAAATACAAATTGAAATATTAGGTTTTCCCTCTTAAGCAGAGTGCACACTACTAACTTTAGAAAAGATTGAGTTCAAAATTCTATCTTTAGTAAACATTTGCCATTCCAATACTACAGATGCTTTAATGATTTTTTTTTTGTTAGTAAATAAAAATTGTTGTCATTCCAAGATTTCAACTTTTTCATTAAAAAAAATAGAGAGAAATATGAGATGGAATCAGTAGACAAAATGAGACAAAAAAAAAAAAAAAAAAAACCCACCATCTATGGATAACGTTGAAGTATACAAAGAGGCTTTAATTTAATGATTTTTTTTCTTTTTTTTGAAAGGATTCTTCAACTTGATAGCAAATAAAAAATAAAGAAAACGATTTTTCTTTACCTTCAATGGTGAATTCTTCAACAGAACGGCAACATCTACAACATAAGGATGAAATCTTCAACCAATGAATTCTTAAAGAGTCTTCTTCAACAGAATCTATCATGAGGGCCCTTTTTTTGTTCAAAGAAATCGAAAAGCCTCCAAAACCCTAAATCACGAGTTAGTTTGTTAAAAGAATCGAGAAGCCTCCAACCTATTAAGGTATTTTTTTTAAACAAATTAAAATCCTTGCCAAATCAGCATATCTAAGACACATATGAGCCATGTCAATGCCAATTAGGATGATTTTATTTTTTTTATCATTTTCTGTTTTCTTTTTTAACGGTGAGGCTATTTTTGAACAGATTTTAAAAGTTCAAGGGTATTTTTGAAACGTTTTTGAGGGGTATTTTTGACACAAAACTCAAAGTTGAGGGGTATTTTTTTTATAATTTAACCTTAATTAAAATATCATTCAATATATTAATAAGAATGAATTAGTTAAGAATCAATAATAATTTTAATCATAAATATTTGAAAATTGAATAATTTATCATTAAAATTAACCAATTAATATATATAATAAATGTCATATTAATTATAATTTAATTAATTAAGTTCAACATTAGTATTTTTAATTGTAATTAAACAATAAAAGAAAATATATTATATATAATATTATAAAGAAAAATTACTATAAACAAAAAAAATATCAAACTATTTACAAATATAGAAATTTTTTATTGTATATGCAATAGACAACCTAAGTTCTATGTTATCTATCACACAGATAATAAATTTTTTCTATATTTGTAAATAGTTTGACTTATTTTTCTATATTTGAAAATAACCCTCCTATAAGTAATTGCATTCATTTAATAAATTTTTATTATAAAATAGTAAATTAATTAAATATTTTAATAGATTATTATTTATTTATTAAAACAAATATTTATATTTATTTTGTTATATTAATATTAATTAATTAACTATATTCAAATAAAATTATATAAGGCAAAACACTCGTTTCATATAAACAATAAAATTACAAAGAGGGGCAATCTTATATAAATTTCTCTTTTCTGGTGAAAACACACCGATTTAGAAGGAAAAAGAAAACCCTTGCTTGTGGGAAAAAAGGTACCTAGTTGTTAAAATATGTGAAAGCTTGTATCAATTTTCATACAGAAAACCTTCAAACCAAACAACCCCTTGCGGTAATAGAATCTTAATCTACTTTCATATGAAGTGCTGATAGGTTACATGACAAATGTTCATTCAGACAGAAAAGAAATAAGAAATTGAAGTTGAAAAGTTTGACACTCTTGAACAAAGAGGGCAAGACTGAGCCATTGGCTATAGAAGCTTATGCTTCAACAAAGCTTTTGAGTTTCGTCAGCCATAACAAATACTCTTTGCTGTCTTTGTTGATCATGTACTCGTGCAAGAAGTTTGTTGTGCTCGGTTTAACACCTCTAATCTCCAAATACTTGTGGAAGGCCTTCTGAAGGTTCTCATCCAAATCACTGAAAAGAAAAATGGCAGGGCAGATATGACCATCGTATACAAATGAAAGATTAAAAAACTTGAAACTACAAGAACCATCTACTCAAAGTGCAAGATACTTACTGAAAATCAGGGCCTTCATAGGCCATTTCATCCTCAGAATGCTCTGGATATTTAACAATCAAGCTCTCTATTGAAATCTCATCAGGGTAAGCGCTGCAACTAAACTCTAGGGAAGGTCCACTCTTCTTAGAGACACTAACAACCAACGGGAGACTAGACTGATTTGCCTTACTACCACCATCCTCCTCCTCGTCGTCGTCGTCAACACTTTGACCAGTAACTAGATCAGGCATGTGAACTTCAACACTAATGACTTCATCTTGATATGTTCTTTTCAAAGTTATAGTTTGCAAACCAGGGTTATCTTGAATCTCAAATGGGAATCCTTGGGGCACATCTTCAACCTGTAGATCATAACCGCCATTTACTGAAACAAGAGATTTATCTATATAGTTTGACAACATAAGCAGCTTATCATATCAAGAGCAATTAAAAAGTTCTCATGTCGAAGCAGGTCAGACCTATCAGACTCATTTTGCAATCACACCCAAAGAGGAATCAATCAATTGCTAGCTCAATAAGACTTTAAAAAAGATGGAAATGGAAAACTCTCCATGCTAATAGAGCTACTCAGGTAATCCCCTCCAAACTTTGTTCAAAATCATACTAGTTCCACTACCGGTGCAGCAGTGTTCAGACAAGTAATGTACGGACATTTTGAACATGCAGAAGCAGAGAAAAGCCAGTAATATCTTATATGGAGCTCCCATATATTTGAGTAATGGCGGTTAAATTTTCTATAATTGGAGCCTTGCTTTAATAATTTAGACTGGTCCTCTTCTTTGATCCCCCTTTGTTTCGTTATAACTGATTCTTGTCTTAGGGAAGAAAAAAAGAAAGAAGTAAAACTCACCCGATCGTGGTCGTCAGTTTCCGAGGCGCATTTAATCTCGGAATCAATGATCCGAATGAGAGACTCATCGGAACTTGGGCGCTTCGACGACGAAAAATCTCGGAAATAAGTCGCCGAGGGACCCAAAAGCGGCCGGCAATAAAGATTGGAGCGATTGTTCAAGGAATTGACGATGGAGGTACTGTAAAACCGTTGGCCCCGAAAGAGACGACTCGCTAAGGGGCAGAAAGAGGAGGCGGATTTTCTGATAATGGATGTAAGAGCCATTTTTCTATGCGAAGGTGCGAAGAGAGGAAGAACAGGGGTTTGGGTTTTAGGGTTTAAGAAAGGGTTTTTGACTGTGTTGACTAAACATAAGGGCTAAAATGGGAAATTGACGCACCCAACCACTAAAATACAATTTGCCCATGCCCAATCTTCTTTTGTGTATATATATTTTTTATAATTAATGTGACATAATTTTTTTTAATAAATGTAATGAGTGGCAAATTAAAGCTTAATATTTGTAAATTTAGCAAATTTCAAAAAGATTTGCAAATATAGCAAATCTGTAAAATGATATTTCCTTATTCCTTTGTAAATCTTCTTCTTAAACATGCTTGAGAATTGAAAGCAGTTTTTTTTTTTCTCTAATTATGCCTGCAGTTTATTTTTAATCTCTCCTTGTATGTTGGTGTTTTTTTCCATTAATTTTTCATTCGATTTCTCCAAACTCTCGTTGAATTTATTCTTTTATATTATTAATTTTGATTCTCTACTTTGTGTTTTGATTTTGATTTGTAATTAAAAAAAAAAAAAAATCAAAACTCAGCCTAAAATTTAAAGAATGTTTACTCATTTTCACAAGCACCTCAACACTGACCAGCCAATAGTAAAGTTTGATTATTAACGGATACAAACGAAACAAACGAAACTAATTTTCTTAGTTTCTCAAATGTAACATTTTTTTGAGACAAAATGAGAAAAATGAACATTATCAAATGGGCTCATAATTTTTTTTTTAAGGACTTTAGAAGTATAAAGTCTATGAGTAATAAACTTTTATCACCAAGTCTATGATATCATTGATAGACAAAATCTATTATAGTCTGTCAGTGATAGGTCACTGACCTATCACTGACAGACTACTTGAATAAGTGGTAGAAGTCTACAACTTATAGACTTTTATCAATTAGTATATAAAAATTTATTTGGTAACATTTTCTCTTGGGTAAATGAACATTGGTGTAGAAGAGTTAGTTTGCATAATTGTAATTAGAATGTAATTAGATACTCAAGATCAAATTAAAAGTCTAAAACTTATAGAATCTATTAGTAGCTATCAATGATAGACTTCTATTATTATGACATAATAATATAAATTTATTGGTGATAACCACTGATATAATTATATATTAGTCACTTAAAGAATTCTACCATTGATTGAAAGATTCACTAACTATCATCATGTCTTTACATATTAGAAAATAATTCATTAAAGCCCCATTTAAATGTCAAAATCTGAATTTGGTAATTCTAGTGTTTAAAATCAATAATACTAGTGATTTAAGTGATACACCTTAGGTAAATATCAGTGATATTGGTGATATGACTTAGGTAGATATCAATGATATCCGTGTAACAGTAATATCAATTATCAATGATAACAATGATATAACTTAGGTAGATAATAGTGATATTCGTATATCAGAAATATAACTTAAGTAGATATTAGTGATATATGTGTATCGTTGATATAAATTATCAATGATATCGACGATAAAACTTAGGTAGATATCAATGATATTCATATATCAGTGACATTGAACCTAGATAGATATCAGTGATAGTCATGATAGAAGTTTATCAATGATAGCCACTGATAGCTTTAAGTGATAATCTTTCAAAGTTGATAGTCATTGATGAAAGTCTACTAGTGATAGCCACTAGTAGGTTTCTATTATTGATAACTTAATCTTTCAAAGCTGATAGGTTTCTTTCAAAGTTAGTAACCACTTATAGAAGTCTATCATTAATAGCCAACTCAGTAAATTTAATTAATAAAGTTGAATCTCGAACCAAAGTGTAAATGGAATGCCCATAAGTTATCATTGATGACATGTTATCAGTGATAGAAGTTATCACTGATAGCATGTTATTTGATAATATAAAAAGAATCATAGAAGTTATCATTAATAGGATGATATAAATGATAGCTACCACTAATAGCATGATATAAATGATAGCTACCACTAATAGCATGATGTTAGTAAGATCACCGGTAGCATGTTATCAATGATAGAAGTTATCACTGACATGTTATATGTTATAAAAGCTTGATAGCCATTATGAAATTGATTATGAAGGAAGGTGGAGATGCTATGTATGGAACCAACCATTTAATAAAGTTTATCAATGATAGCCACTAATAGTTTTCCATCACTGATATAACTTAATCTTTTTAAAGTTGATGGTTTTCTTTTAAAGTTATAATCACTTATAGAAGTCTATCATTGATAGTCTCAAATGTTAATATTTCAAAGTTAATTCCAATTGATGAAAGTGTATTAGTGATAGCCACTGATAGCAGCTATTAGTGGTTATCGTTGATAATTGCTATCAACGACTATCAGTGTAGCTGCCATCAGTGATAGCTTTCAATTTGAGAAAACTGGAAAGAAGAAGTACTTGAGTGGACTGAGCAAAAATTTAGGTTTTTTTAGTCATTTTACAATATATGGGCCCATTTTTGTGCTATATTTGCAATTAGTTTATTCGTGTGCCATATATGCTATTATTTTTAGCCTAATTGCCACTTATGCAACCAACCCATTTTTTTTTCTCTTTTGAGTTGAACTCAAGATTAAGATTCAAACTTCATATTTTGGTTGAAAATATATATCAAATGTTTAGATGGGTTAATGTAACATACGAATTTAAACTTGTAAAATTTAGGAATCTAATTTAATTAGTTGAAGGTGGATAATGGTTGGCAAACTCCAATGGAGGTCTTCTCCTTCTCCTTCCTCTTCTCAAGTGCCTCGGCAGGTGGATCATGGTTGGCAAGCTCTAATGGAGGGTCAGTGGAAGTTCAACATGGATGCAGCCTGGTCTGACTCCCTTCGGTTTGGGCTGGATTTTGAGAGATAATCTTAGGCAGCCAATTATGAGAGGTTGCACACATCTTGGTCCTAATTTTTTTTTTTGGGCAAGAGAGGTGAAAGTTTTCGAAGCTAAAGTGGTGGTTGAAGGTTGGAAAGAGATTGATCATTTGCGGTTTGGCCAAAATTCTCCCGTGGTTGTTGAGACTAATTCTATGAAGGTTTTAGATTGTTGAACCTTTTGTCCGATCTCTTTGAGGTTGGTCTTTTTGTTAAAGAGGTCATTTGCCTTACGGACAATGTAAATATTTTCCACTTTTGTAAAGTCTTAGAGAGAACAAAGTTGCACACAATCTAGCATCTTTGGCATCTACTTTGGAGCTCTCTAGGGTCTGAAAAGATGTCTTTTTTTTATTACCTGTTTTCCTTTTCTGTGAAAATTTTCATTAAAAACAAAAAAGAAGATACTTTAAATTTAAAAGTTTAAAAATCTAAACTAGTTACATAAACCCATAGTGTTAAATTTCTGTTGACATGTCGATATTGTCATGTTTTCATGGGTTTGTATCAACGTGATGCTGGGATTAAAACAATCCCAAGCGCAGCGGAAACATATCAGAACCCTATCTCAAAATTAATTTTAAAATTTTGAAAAACTTCTACATTGGTGTAGAAAAAAAGTCTAAAATAATCTAGGTTAAGCATGTTGAATAAAAAAAATAAATTATCAGAGAAGAAAAAAACTTACGCGTTGTGTCACCACCACTTGGAAACCTTCCTTTTTCTCTGAATCTTGAGGAAAGGTTTGTGGGAACCTTTTTGGCCAAGGAAAAAAAAAACTACGCACAGAATTCTGAGAGATTTTTTAGAGAGAATGAACCATTCCCATTTTTTGTTCTGTTAGGAGCTATATAAGGAAGCGAGAAAAAATGGGAAACGTGGGTGTTATCCCACGTATTAAGTAACTCCCCTACGAGGGAGTTACAACAATATTGACTCTTATTTAATATTAATTATATTAATTAATTAAATTAATAATTAATAATAAAATAATTAATAATTAATTAAATCTAATTTAATTAACCAATTCATTTAAATCATATTTAAATGAACATCTCTCACATAACCTATAGTTTTAATTCAATTAATTTAATTAAATCAAATTTAATTAAATTAGATTAAATTAAATAACTAATTAATTCTCCAATTAATTAATTACCAAATTAAATATCAAATATTTAATTTTAACTTGCATTTGAATAAAATTCAAATACATTTCTCTCATAACCTATAGTTTTAATGTACATCTAACGCGCATTAATTTTAACCTATAGTTTTAATATAAATCTAATTCATATTAAAATAATATTTGAACAATTTCAAATATTTAATTCTCTTACAAATTAACTTTGAATCATATCCAAAATGATATTTATACTATAAAGTTTAATTTGTAAAATAAACTTTATATTATAATGTATCATTATACATTATACTTTTCCCTTAATAAATTTGAACTTTTCAAATTTCATCCAAGAATAAATTTCCTCAATATTCTTTACGAGCTAGGAAGGGGACCTAATGGACCTACAGATTAGAAGCTCCAACGATATGAGATTAACGGGCTAAACTCATTAACCACATTAATCAATATTCGTTAACTGTGGGTACACTCCACTAAAGACCCACAGCTGCACTTTTCTCACTGTAGATATATTTCTGTGTCCACGGATATAGACCAATAATAGCAAGTTAGTCCTTCACAAGTGTTCGTAACACCAGCTGGGTCAAATTACCGTTATACCCCTGGGTTACTTCTAAATCCTTAAGTACCAGTGCTCCTTTAATGAACAGTTTATGGTCCAACCATCAAACAGAAACCCCTCTCGGGCCAGTGAGAGGGTAGGGTCCTTTGTTCAAGTCCTGGAGACACCACTTAAGGGAACACTTATCTACTTACCCTAAAGTCGGGAAGGAGTGAAATCCATCTTGTATAATTATGTTCCCAGCTCCCCACTTAGTCTTGTCCCCAAAATGGTAGGCATATCGAGTCGGCAAACACTCTCACCCATACAAATCAAAGGACAATCCCTCGTGAACAGGAGTTCATAATATACTCAAGATTAAGACTAAGTTGCCTAGGTTAACCTATTGAAATAGAAACCTAACCAGTCAACGGAGTTCTATCTAGTGGTTACTATTTCGTGGTCCAGTCTTATGCAAACTCATTGCATAGGATACCCCCACTCACATGTCTCCTACACGAACGCGTTGGATCACTGCGTTTGTATCAAATACAAAGTGAGCCGTATCCATAGTATTACCAGGATAAGGTACCCAGCCCTATCCTTATACTATAGACCCTTTAGGCTGTAACTTGAACATTGATCTCTATATGTCTCTACATATTGTTCAAGACTCATAAAACAGCCTAGGATGTTAGTTTATTGGATTTTAGGGTTATTAAAACAAGATAAAATAATCAATAACATTTATTGAATCATAATGAATAAACATTTATTAATGACGGTCAAAATACAACATTTACTATCTACGAGTTTTAGGGCATAAAACCCAACACGTGAGGGGTCAACTGATATTTCCAATATATCGTAAAAAAATCCACGAAACATAAAAAATAAGAACAAAATGTCACTAATGTAAATATAATATAAATAATAGACATGTTAGCTTGTTTAAAAATCATAGAAAAGTTTATGGCTCATTTTGTAACCATTTCGTCTTTTGTTTTTGTTTTTGAAAATTAAGCTTATAGATACTACTTCCATCTTCAAATTTTATTTCTTTGTTATCCATTTTTTTAACAATGGTTTAAAAAACTAAGCCAAAATTTGAATTTTCTTTTTTAAAAAAAAACTTGTTTTTATTTTTAGAATTTGGCAAAAAAAATTCAAATATTGTACTTAAAAGAGAGATACAAATCAAAATAAGATTAATTTTTTAAAAAAAACACAAAAAATAAAATGGTTACTCTTATTTTTTGAAATTTTTGTTTTTATAATTTTTTCACAAATATGCACCGAAATCAACATTTCATAAACATTTTAATCCTTCCATAAACCAACTTTACAAAATAGCCCAGCAGTGAATGGTGTACAGTTATACACTACATAATAGATATATAAATTTTCTTCCAAAACGTCTCACGTTTTACTCATTTTGCAAAAACCTTTCTTCTTTAGCTTCGTTTAAATCTCGCAGCCGATCCACGCCCTTCTTCTTCTTCTTCTCTGATTCTCTCGCAATCTCACATTCCACTTCCAGTCGCATCTCTGCAAAAAAAAAAAAAAAAAAAACTCACAGCCAAGGCAATGGCTTCGACACATGGAAAAGAATGTTTTTAGGTTAGCAGTCTAAGCTGATCGGCTACAATCTTCTTCCCCTTCTCCATTTCCGATTGCTTATCATAATCGAAGGTTCAGAGATATAAGCGCACAGATGGCTACGTTTCGTCGCTATCGCCGCAGCTTTCAGGACTGACCGATTCGGCTCTACTCAGAGATGGGGCATAGAAGTAATTTACTCACGGAGAAGAACAAATAAATGGAAGAAAAAGCACCGATACGGTATTTTGTAAACGAAGGGATCGACCGAAAGTTTCTTTCGCTTTCCATTAGGACCGCTTTTGTCGAAAACTCTATGGAAAGAAGAAATTTTGCTCAAACAACCCGTGATCGTGAGTGGGGATAAAACTGCACATCGGTTCACCGGGACGTAATATCACCACCAATACGGTTGCGCCACGTCGTTGAGGGCACCGTTAACGAAAAAGAAAAAGGGTGACAGCTTAGCTTAGAGTCAATGGAAAAGAACATTCCCCATTGGGAGTCAAAGATCTCTTCCAAATTCCACCATTCCACCATTCCAATTTTCTTCTTTTCCAATTCTTTCTAACAAACCCATTTCTGGGCTTCACCTTTCAGATTCAACTCTCGACCGAACTGCTGAGTGCTTAGCCGTTGAATTCATCGTTCTTAATCTTCCCTTGTTTAGGACTTTTAGAAGCTCCAGATTTAGAAGGAGAGCTGATTGAGTGGTGAATTCTTGAGGGAGGCTGAGATGTTTGGGAGTCCAGGAAGAATGAGCGGGCTGGCGCTCAGATGTGCGCAATGGCTCTTCGCTTCTGTGTCGATTGGGTTTATGGTCACTGCTCCCAACTTCTTCAACTCCACTGCCTTCTGGTAATAATGCTAACCTATTTCCCATTCTTTAGTTTGACTGAGAAATGTGAACCAGATGCTCATTCTTGCCTGGACCCCTTTGTATTGTGGGTGTTTCTGAAAATAGAAATTCAATTCAATTGGGGAAAGAAGCGAAAATATTGTATGGTTTGCCTCTGCCATTTCCTTTCTTGGAGTATTATTGATTGTTGGGTATAAGACTATAGTATTTAGTGAGGTCTTTTCAAATGATCGAGAACTTCGGCCCTTTCGTTGTTCTTACAATTGTTTATAACAAAGTTTCTTACATTATGTTTTTTAGTACCTAGATTCGTATTTATTAACAGTGGAAAATGTTGATAATATTTGTTTTTCCAGGTCCATTTTTTCTGTACTAATCCCTTGTATCATGCTGGTAACACTTGTTTTCTCTTGTATGTTGATTTAATTGCTTAATTCTCTTTTACCTTAGGAAATCTTAGTTTGGTGCCATTACATTCCTGAATAGTAGCTCCGACTGAAAGTTGTTAAAGTTATAATCATGCCCTGCATGTGCTGTGCTATTTTTTTGGACAGACCCCACGAGCAGTGTCATTGATCATTGATCTTAGTCCTCGAGTCCAAGCTAGCCTCCATTTTCATTTATGTAGGCTTCTAGTTGTTTGCATCTAGGCTGCCCATTTGTTTTATCATAATGTTACTGTTTTATGTGCCAAAGCTTCCAACTTCAAGTGTGTGGAGTGGGTATTATAGCCCAGTCCATGTTTGGGGCTCCAATTGTAATAGTTGGTGTTTCCAACTATTATAACCTACAATTAATTACGGTATCACTATTTCAAATCCCTATTTACTATTTCCTTCTCATCCTCTCTCTCCCTCTTTGTTATCTAGACTAAAATAGTTTGTACCCTAAACATAGACTATTATAACCCACCTAACATAATAACAATTGATTATAGTAACTCAGCGTCCTAAACGCTTCTTAAGTGTTTGGACCCTCTGTTCTGTGATTTGGGGAGAACAATGCAGATACCAGCCGTGTCTATTTGCTAATGGAATTTCAAATACAGCTGTTTGCATCCTTTACCCTCTCCCCTGTGGATTTTTCCCGAAACTCTTCTTTTTCATATGAACCAACTTTTCAGGATTTCATTTATGTTCAGGGATGTGTGGTTGTTTGCAACTTAGCATACATAGGGGAGCTCACGCCTCACAGTTCCTGCCATGTTTGTGAATATATGGAACTTTTCTGGTGCTGAAATTTGCTTATGCAATTTTAAACTGTCCGCTTCAAATGTTAATTTAACTACTTCCTCTGATTCTTACCTCATATTTTCATGGTTTCATGTTTCATCTTTAACCACTCTTAATCTGTAGTTCTATTGCTTGTCTAACTTTGGCTCTATTTATTTCAATCAGTTACTTAATTGCTTCCATGGGGCTTCAAATTCTTTGGAGCTTTGGACTAGCATGCCTTGATTTGCATGCTTTGCGTATGAAGAAAAGCCTGCGGAATTCAGTTCTGTTGTGCTTATTTGCAATTGGAGATTGGGTGAGTATCTCTGTCCTTGAACTTTCCAAATGCATGAACATCACAATAGAATGGACTCAAACTAGTGACTGTGGTTAATCTATTTCTAATTTCGTGAAGTACTTGCCATTTGCCTTGATTAAGCATTTGTACTGCTGTAGTGAAGTGTTTATCAGCATGAAGATACTTACACATTTTCTTTTTCTTTTTTTCCCCCCCTTTTTTTAATGGAATGAACTAACTACCCATTGGGAAGAATTTGAAAATTGATCTTTTCTTCTAATTATATATTTTAAGTAACAGAAAGAAGAAAACCTTTATGACAAAAACTTTAGACATGATACCAATGAATACTACAAGAACTATAACCAACTGATCCATATGCTGCTAAGACTTCTAAAGTGTAGCTGTCAGTTAAGTAGCATCGTAGTGTCTAAGATGTCAAGCCAGAAGATGGAAGCGTATCCCGGAATAGCATTCAGAGACCCTATGACTTTCCAGTATAGTTCGTAATTATAAAACCAGTAGTGTTAGCAGCAATGTATCCAGATTTTGAAGGTTCCAAATGATAAAACCAATCAAGAATACTATTACCTTACGGAAGGTCTGCTTCATTGATGAATCCACTAATTTCTTGTAGCATGGCTACCTCATCAATTCATCTACTTAAAATGCAGGTCGTAGCAATGCTTTCACTTGCGGCTGCATCGTCGTCTGCTGGGGTGGCCATTCTATATTCAAGGGACTTGGACTACTGCAGTTCACCTATCAATATTCCTTGTAGCAAGATCGAAATATCTGTGGCTTTTGCTTTTATCTCATGGTTCCTACTTGCTATATCATCACTAGTAACATTTTGGCTCTTGGGCACGGTATAATAGTATCACACGCCCCCATTTTCTCTCAAGCTTTCTCCTTAAACGTAAATGAGTCTTGAAATCTCTTCCGTTTTTGATTTAGTAGTCTCCCTTCCTTCTTTTTTTGTAAATTAATGATATATTTGTACCAGACTCGTGCCCTTTTGTCCCTTTTCAGATGATATTAGGTTTGCATATTTCTAATGGAGCAGACAACCTTTTATGTTCTTTCATTTCTTCTAACAATTTAATTCTTATGTACGCACACACTTATTTATCCACAAGTCCACACCGTCTTGCAAAGAAAAGATTTCATAAGAAGTTGTATAATAAAATAGTTCAAGTACAAATAGAGGTAGGTATTTGAACCTCCAAGGAAATGCCGAAAGTTATTGTTAAGTACCATTTTTGAAGTCTCCCTGTGGCTATAATCTAATAGATTATACAATATAGTAAATTGACGATAACAAAAATATTACATTTGTATGACCGTAAGAAGAAAAGCTAGAATCTTTCTAATATCAACCACTGGGTATCAAAAAAAGGTCATTCCTGAAGGGGGGGCAGACTGACGATTTAGAAGCTGAAGCAAAGAATCCTTCTTCGGAAAAAGAAACTGAAAATTTATCGATAAATTATTTCCCTATATACACAAAAATATTACATTGTATGACGACCATGACAAGAAACGCCCTTTGATAAAGGAGATTGACCCTTCACTCACATAACTTGAACTAGCAGACACTGACATTATGCTGCGCCCATGAAGAGGAAGAAAAAGAACTAGTAAAATTCAATCACGACAACGTTAAGACACTGCTCTCAAAAAGGGACTCCACTAATTTGCAAATACACACCTTTACATGACTATTTCAGGCTTCAAAATGCTAGATTTGATTTCTTTGTGCGGCAGCACAACTCCACCATTACTGTAAATTTCATCACCCACATGAACGTCTTCTCCTAGTATTGTCATATTCTCTACACGTGCCCATTGCCCGACGGTAGAATGCCAGCCTATGATACTGCTCGATATGCAAGCGTGCTTCTTGATGCGCACTCCACGCATTACAGTACATCGAGATAGCCGTACTCCTGACTCAACTACACAACCAGGACCAATGGCAACGTCTGGACCGATCAGACATCCTTCACCAATCTTAGCTGTCTCGTCCACCAGAACATTCCCTACAATGTGAGACCCAACGGCTAACTTTGATGAAGAATTCTTCCTCAAGGAGTTAAGATAGAGTCTTAGTCCTGTAATATAATCTTTTGGCTGTCCAATATCCATCCAAAACCCTGGCAGTACCATTGCATAAAGCTTTTGCTCTGCGGCAATACTAGGGAACACTTCTTTCTCAATGGAGGTTGGCCTCAGTTGAATTCGGTCCAGAACAGAGGGGTTTAACAGGTAAATTCCCGCATTGATTTTGTTACCCACAAATAGTTTTGGTTTCTCCACAAACTTCTCAACTTTCCCGGTAGATTCTTCCATGACCACCACACCATATTTGGAAGGCTCATCCACCTAGAAGAAGAAAAGATATCAACTACTGACTTGAAGGAAGAAACGAAACTATCAGATAATGAATAGAATCTTGACGAAGTGCCTAGGACGAAAAACATATCTAAACTTCAGTGTTTTACCTTGGTTACCATGATTGAAGCCTCTCCTCCATGACTCTTGTGGAATTCAATCATTTGTTTAAGCGGGTACTCACTGATAACGTCACTATTGAGGACAAAAAATGGCTCGCCTGAATCATCTACCAGTTTGTCCCTTGCAAGGGCCAGAGGGCCCGCTGTTCCAAGTGGTTCTGTCTCCTGAGAGCATGTGATCTTGATCCCAAGCTTTTTCTCAAATTCTTTCAAGAAATTCAACATTACCTACAGAAATAAAGATTTTTTGCATCTATCACTGCAAACCTCAATGAAAGTAGGTGAATAAAACAGAGTTCTATTTCCTTACTTCTGGCTGATAATTGATTGCCAGAACTACTTCTTCCACTCCAATAGCCTTGAGAGCTTCTATCTGGACAGTGAGGGAGAAAATGGCTTTTTAGAACAGCAGCACGATTAAACAAAATAATGTCCTTAAAAGCAGTTAACTTTGCGACATTCTAATTTATATTTGTTCGGGGTTTGCCAGAAAATGAATATATATTACCCATATCTAATTCATATTAGCAAGGATACTAGAAACTTATTGAACAAAGGAGCCGTGGGGGGAGAAGGATAAAAAGAAAAAGAAAAAAAAACCTGGTGCAGGATCATGGGTTTATTCGCAAAGTCAACAAGTGGCTTGGGGACACTGAGGGTCAATGGCCTCAAACGAGTTCCAAATCCTCCAACAAGAATAAGTGCCTTCATTGTGATGTGGTAATTTCTGCCTTCTGTAGACAATGACAATGAAAATAGCTTTGACTCGTTAAAGAAGACGAGAATATCCAATGCTAAGAATGAACCAAAAAGAAAAAGAATCTATTATCCCTTGTAAGCATGCATGTACATATACCCAAGCAAAGAAAAATGTGTATATATCTTCGAACCAATGCAAGTGCTTCTACATGTACATATATCTTAGTATGACACTCAGCAGTCTGTACCATCCACAGAAGGACCTAGAGAGAGACAGATAAGAGACTCCTAAGCACTTGGGAAAATCTATTGAGAAGAGAGACCAACAAAAGTTTGAAAGAACCCCACAATACAAGAGGCAGCCAAGAGATTAAATATTGATCTATGTGATTACCACAATACTACAAAATATTTGGCTATCAATGAGAACTCGGAAGAACAATGTAGCATAATAAATACTGCAAATATTTGAACGTCTCCACATATGGATGGTTGGTTTTTTTTTTTACAACGTTGAAGATCTAAATAGTCCAATTCCAAATGTACCAGTACCACCTTGTCCAACCTTACTCACGAACAAACAACCAAAATTATCTCACAAAAGGCAATAGTTTTATAGAAACAATCTTCAGTATATAATGTTTTCGGAATAAAAGTTTAGTCAAAATGGGTTTGGCTAGTTGTTTTTTGAAAGCTTTCTACCATCCACCTGATTTTCTTTTGGAGGTGTTCTTCCCTTTTAAAAGCAACATATTTGTCAATCTCAGCAAACACAATAACATTGATCTTCACGATTTGTTTTAAGACCAATAACAGAAAATAATTTTGGAAACTGTATTTGAACAATCTCTGAGAACTTCCTTCTCCACCAAAAGGATTGAAATGCAGTAAACGTCAGAATTCAGATCGAAAGATGCTTTAAAAGAAAATGCCTGTCAAGACACTTTGGCATGCTGCACAGTATGATTTCATTTTCCTTACCTTAGGATTATCCAAAAAAATAATTTAAACATCATTGACACATCTTTTCTTGTAAACTAAAGCAAAAATGTTGTACATTAAATTACTCTAGTCTTGTTTTCCTCAGGTGCTTGTAAGAATGAATTTAACAGGCGAATCATAAAAGATACAAGGTTAGTCCTGAAGCACATAACATAAAGCATTTAGAATGAAGTACAGATCTGATTCATTGTTTAACTCATATAAACTCTTATCTATAAGCAATGAGACACGAATGGAAACGAAAGCATTGTGATACGAATAATCAGAAAGGAAAACATAGAAGAATAGTCGCAACCTTATCAGATCTGACAGCTTAATTATCAAAGCACTCATTCGAAACAAAATACATCAAAGAAGTAGATCCAATTAAAAAAAGAAAGAAATCAAATCAGAACAGTTAAACATGGAATACGAAGTCATGATTTCAAATTCCAATCAAACCATAACCACATTGTCACATTCAACCTTCAGATAAACAGTAAAGAACGCTTTCAAAAGATCCAAAATCGCATCCCGGTCTTAAAAATGATAGAACAAGCAACGAAACCACGGATCTAGCCAGAAAAACAAGGAAGAAACGAAAATGAGGAGGAGAAACGAAGGAGAAAATTACCTTAGATCTCAGGGGATCAGAACCCGAGCTGAAACGGAAATGAAGTCGAATTGCGACTTGTGAACGGACCGCGAGAGCGCTCGTTCAGAGTTTTTCCCGCGGTAGAACCTTAACGGTTGGTTCCGTCGGGTTCTGATCTAATTTCTAAAACACAGGACGCCTGCCGAGGGAAAAGGGCAAGCCTTATCGGCCTCCATAAATATGCGAATTGAACAAACATGGCCCTCCCGGATTTCAATTAATTAATTAAATTTTTGATTGGTTGTATCACGTTTCTACTTTCTAGTGGTTGAAGGAAGTGGGTCACGTCCGCTAAGGCCTTTGTTTGGGAAGGTGGTTTCAAGTACAGCCAGCTCATCAGAAATTTCGTGGACGAACCGTAAAAACTTAAAACCGGGGCACGTGGTCGCATGTGATTGGCTGTGATGCTCGTAGAATCACAGTCATGCTTTAAATCTAGAGAGTTAAGAAATAAAAGGATAAAAATGAAGTGTCGGTTGCGGATTTAAAATTCTTGTCCATGGATAATAATGAAAGGGAATATGCTTTCTATTTTCGCCCGTCGTTTAATATACTATTTTGGTATTGAATAAAATAATTTATAAATTAAAAATAGGAGAAATCATCTACATAAAATAACAAAATTTTCAGATAGTTATGATACACGCCTATAGAAGCTTATAGGAAATAGTTTGATATTTTTTCTACCAGTAAAAATTTTCCTTAAAAATAAAGGATTAAATTACAAATTTAGTCTTTAAAATTTGAGATTTGTATTTCTTTACTCCCTAAACTTTTAAAAATATCTAAATAGTGTTTAATAAATTCTTATATTTTCAATTTTACGTCGATTAAGTTTCTAAAATTTTGAAAAATATCTAATAGATCTTTATACTTTCAATTTTATATCCAATATAATAGATCCTTAATTTTTTTTTTATTTTGTATTTAATAGATCCTCGACCTATTTGACATTTTTTTTTAAAAAAAAAAAACTCACAACTTAACCTAAATAGAAGTTTTAAGGTTCCATATTAATTTTCTTAAAAAAATAAAATAAATAGGTAAAAAATAGATACAAAATTATAAGTTTAGGAACATGACACAAACTTTAAAATTTAATGACTAAAATTAAATATTTAAAGATGTATAAAAAGTTTAGATATTAAATAAATACAAATTTAAAAGTCGAAACTAAACCTTATAATTTAATCCAAATAAAAGAGGAAATATTTATTGAGCGTATTCATTACTGCATCTTCTGTTCAACTTTGCTTATTTTAAAGGCCAAAGAGATTGAATTACTCATTGGGCAAGCAATCCAATGTTGTCCAAACTTTGGAAAGCTAATTCCAGATTTGGGAACCGAGCTGTGAATACCAAATGTTGATTTTTTCTAAGATAAAAATGTATTCAATTTTTTTTAAATAGGAAAATTTTTAAAAATAGAAAAATAAGAAAAACTATTTATATAAAATAGCAAAATTTTTAGATAATTGTTATAGACGTTGATAGAAGTCTATTACTGATAGATGCTGATAAAAGTCTATTAATGTTTATGTGTGTATGTGTTTTTTTTTTTTTTTTTTTTTTTTAATTTCCTTTTAAATATGGGTTGATAGTTTTGACTTTGCGATGATGCTTTGATAAAATAGGAAGCAAAATAGAAATTAGGGATTGATTGTTTTGATAGAGTCAAAAGGAATTAACTAAGTTTTGGCAGTAGATCCAGGCCCCAAGTGCGCATCATTCTTCCTTGCCCTTTTGTACTTTCCTTCTTGTCAACTTCTTTTAGGGACAAAAGCACCATAAATTGGCTTACAAATTAATATTAGTAACATGACTTCTAAATTTGTCATTAACCATATTAAATTTTGACTTTGCTCACTATATTTTAATGGCGGTTGCATGTACAACAATCAAGTCTAAAATACTAATAGATATAGTACCATCTAAAATAATTTAGAAATATAATAAAATTTAGATTTAGCTTTCGAAAGAGTCTATCAGTTATAGAGTCTATTGCAAATAGATTTTGCTATATTTGTAATCTTTTAACAATTATATTATATGCTTAATTATTAGCCCTAAAGTGCTACTCATTGCAATTATCTCTATTTTAATTTAGACATTGTTTGATAACAATTTTGAATCTATTTGATAGTTATTTTGTTTTTTGTTTTCTATTTTTTTAAAAAAATTAAACTTAAATATACACTATTTTCATCCATAAGTGTCTATGCTTTGTTATCCAATTTCTACTCATATTTTCAATAACAAAACTGAATTTTGAAAACTGAAAAAAAAAAAAAAAGTTTTCGTTTTTTGAATTTAGTTGTGGATTCAAGTGTTTCTTTAACAAAGGTAAAAATTATAATTGAAAATTTAGAAAGACATTGTTATCAAATGATACCTTAGTTTCTATAATTTTAAGATTTTCAATTTAGGTTTATGATTTTTTCAACTTTTGTAAAATCTCCCTACAAATTATTTATTAGATATATGACATGTTTTTTTTTATAGAAAAATTACCTTTTTAGACCCTTAATTTTGAAAAATATGTGCGTTTGGTACCTAAGGTTTCAAAACATACATTTTTACTCATCGAGTTTTTAAAATATGTTCATTTGGTTCTTAAATTTTTAAAATGTACCTTTTTAATTCCCAAATTTTTTTAAAAACAAGTTTAAAAGGTCCTTGCAATAAATTTTTATTATTTTAAATTAGAAAATTAATTTTTTTAAAATGACCACTTCTCTCTAAAATTATTTTTAAAACATATTTTTGTAATTCAAAATTTCATATAATTATAAAGAATGAAATTAAAATATAGTACATGACCTTTTAAACCTATTCTTAAAAGTATGGAACTAAAAAGTTACATTTAAAATACTCAAATACCAAATGCACCTATTCTAAAAAACTCTATTAACATATAGGATTATGCTGAAAATTAGGAAATTAAGGATCTCATTCTTAGGCTAATTTATTCTTTCTTTTATGTTCAGTTCCATAGCCAAAAAAACAACATAAATGTGCACGAGGTTCAAGTTTGGTATGCTCGTGAGGGTGTAAAAGAACAAAACAGACACAACAAAAAACTTGTTGGAGTATGAAGGAGGAGCACCGTAGAGACGTTCAAAAGGAAAGAATAAATTAGCCTAAGAATGAGATCCTTAATTTTCTAATTTTAAGCATAATCCTATACGTTAACAAACTCAATGACTAAAAAAGTATGTTTTCAAACTCAATGACCAAATGCACCTATTATTCAAAATTTGGAGACTAAAAAGGTAGTTTGCCATTTTTATTATTTATTTACATGCTAATGAACTAATCTTTTTTATTTATTTTATAGACAATGTTATTTAATCTAAATGTACGGACTATTTTCTAGTACAAATAGAAGTACAATAGTTGAATTCTTTGTCAAATTCTAAAAACAAAAACAAAATTTTAAAAGCTACTTTTTTTTATTTTTCAAATTTTAGCTTGATTTTTTAAACCATCGATAAAAAGTAGATAGCAAATGAATAAATTTGAAGGTAAAAATAGTGTAGGTAAGCTTAATTTTAAAAAACAAAAACAAAAAATAAAATGGTCAGAAAACAAATAACAAAAATGTACCAAAATCTAAAATTACGAATATTAGATAAAAGTTTAGGATAAAACTCTGAGAGGGAAATCTATCTTCTAAAAGTTTGGATTTTTCTTATCAAGATAAGTTATCTTTATTTGAGTTCATTAAATGTGATTTTTATTTTTTTGAAAAAATATTTGGCACCATGTTTTTGAATATTGTTTTTAGAAAAAGAAAATGCTTTCAGATATTATTTATATTGTCGTCTTCAATAAAAATGTTTTCTAGAATGGAATTCAATCAATGACATTTGGTGGACAAAGTTTGACACTGATATATTATTGTAATGAGACTTAAATTTACAACATGTAAAATGAACTTTAAAAAAATTGTCTCTAAAAAAGAAACTTAAAAAATTACGGTATCTTAAATTATGAACAAAATTACAAAACGGAAAAACAGTAAGTATGATCTCAAATGAAATTTGTTTTATTTTATAGTTTTAATTTTGAGAAGAAAAATGAAATTAAGTAGTCATTATCACATCAGCCCCCACCCAAAAAAAGAAAAAGGAAAAAAAAATGGAGTATTACCGGAAACCTACCCCAATTTGTTGACTCGACTGGTTTGAAAATTCCGTCTTTTTTTTTTTTTTTTTTCTTTTCTTTTCTTTTTTGGAGGATGAAAATTCCGTTGCTGGCGGAGCGACGCCCATTACCAACTTTGGTCTTTTTCTTTTTCCCTTATGTATATTTTTATCATAAGGCCAAAATTGACCAAATGAATATGATTTGAACCCAAAAACTATTCGTGTAACGTGAAGGTCTCGTGAGCTATATATATATATATATATTTTGTTAAATTGAAGTTGTCTTTTTTTAGAAAAATATTAATTAAAGTGTTATTATTAAAGAAATTTTCACAAATAGAAAAGGGTTAAAAATCACTTCTAGTCTCTAAATTTTCATAAAAGTAACAATTTAGTCTCTAAACTTTGGTTTGTAACGATTTAGTCCTTGAACTTTCAATTTTATAACAATTTAGTCTATAAACTTTACTATGTAACAATTTAGTCCTTGTACTTTAAAATTTGTAACAATTTAGTTTTTATTGTAGAAAATAGTGTTAAGATTTAATGAAATTTCTTGTATAAATGAACCGACAAACTAATTAGGAACTCAATATTTTTATAAAATACAAGGTCTACATCATAAAATAAAAAAATTAACATCTAATTTTGATAATTGTTTTTATGTTAGGGACTAAATTGTTACAAATTTGAAAGTATAAGGACTAAATCGTTACAAACCAAAGTTCAGGGACTAGATTGTTACTTTCACGAAATTTTAGGGACCAAAAGTATTTTTTAACCTAGAAAAAATGTCAAACTATTTACAGAATATAGCAAAAAAATACTGATAGACATTGATAGACTTTTATCAGCATCTATCAGTGATATACTTCTATCATTTTTATCACTGGAAGACCCTGATAGATTTCTATCAAACCTTTAAAACGAGACTTGTGGCAAAGGGTTATACTTGGGCAGAGGGAGGAAGTGGACTATGATGAAACTTTCTCCCCTGTTGTCATGCTAAAGTCTAATTCACATTCTCTTATTCATTGCCACATATTATGACTATGAGATATGACAAATGGATGTCAAGATTGCTTTTTCTGAATGGCAATATTGATGAGAGCATCTATATGTATCAACTAGAGGGATTCATACAAAAAGGTCTAGAGCAAAAAGTTTGCAAACTTAATTAGTCCATTTATGGATTGAAACAGGCATCTAAATCTTGGAATATAAGGTCGGACACTGCGGTCAAATCTTATGGTTTTAATCAAAACGTTGATGAACCTTGTGTATACAAGAAGATCATCAAGGGTATTATAGTTTTTCTTGTGTTGTATGTGGTTGATATCCTACTCATTGGGATCGAGTCCTACAGCGGAAGCAAGGGATCACTTTGCTTTCGATTTTTGTTTTAGAATTTGCAACACATAACAGAGAAACAAATAATACAACATTCATAAGGCATAAACAGAAGGCTAAGCATGTATAATTAATTGCACAGGGAAGAAGTAAGCTTTGAAGAACAATTTCTTTCTTCAAGAAACCACATAATTCCTCTTCCTCTACGAACAACAATAATGAATTTCCTTTAAACTTGATTATGATGCCTTTATAGGGTCTTCCCTGCTATTCTCTCGCAAGATATCGGTTTGTGGGAACCACCTTTTGAAAGAGTAAAAAGAAATTATTTAAGAAGAAGAGCAATTTCACAGAGAGACATTTTCTCTGTGAAAAAGCTTATGAGAATCCATGAGATGAGAGTGATCCACTTAAGAAAAACCCCTACTGCAGGAAGTTACCTTATCACTCAAAACCAACTTCTATGTGAAAAACGTGAGGTGGGATAACCATCCACTTCACTCTCTCATTAATTTAATTTAATTATTGATTAAATTAATTAATTTACTTAATATTTAATTAAATATTTGAATCTTATTCAAATATTTATCTCGCTCATAACCTATAGTTTTAGTATGAATCTTATTCGCATTATGTTAATATTTGATGATTTTACCAATCTCGGGTGTATAAGGGGTAGAGCTAGGTGTTTGGTACAAAATGGCGCTAAAGCGGTCAAATTTAGAGTTTAATTGCACCAAAAGAGGAAGAAGACAAGAACCACAGGGATTGGCGTCGTGACGCTTGTGAGGCATTAAATGCGGCGCCAAAAACAGTAAAGAGGCCTTTTGAGAGCGTCGCAGTGCTCACGCGACGCAAAATCCATAAGCTGCATGTCGAAGGAGCCTCAAAGTTTGACGGAGATTGCTGCACGCGCACGCTAAGGGTCGAAGTCCAGGAGCACTGTGTCACAATCGTACTTGAAGTAAGTAGATTGTGACCCCACTAGCAAGTGGGGCGAACAATGTAAATGGCGACACGGGAGTGTCGACACATCTGGCAATGACAGAGGGCCAAGAGAAGTGTCGTGATGCGACCGAGGAGGACGGTGCATCATCCAACACACCAAGATAAGTGGACAACCATGTTAGGTTGAGCATCAAGCAAGAATACAAGCATCAGTGCCATGGGCAGTGTCAATGACAAGTTCAGTGGGGGTCAAATGGGGCCCCGGGCCGTATCCTTGGAAGAAAGAGTTCCGTCGCGAGTTTAGACAAGCGACTCTAGAGTTAGATCCATATTGATGGAATATGGAAGCACGTCAAATTTCATGTCAATCGGAGTTCAGATGGGCGCTCTACGAAACTTGTGACTAGGTAACATTATCCACGTGCAAGGGTGCCAAGGTGAAAATACTCAGAATGTACTATAAGGGGAGGCATGATGTCAGCTCTCCACCACCCCTAGGCCTGATGGCTTAAGCGAGCTACCCTATGACACAGACATGTATCATGGCGTGGGCGAGCGTTGTGAGACAAGAGTCTCGGGCGTCTTTCATTGAGAATGGGATCTCGTGGACAGTGTCGGACGGCACGGGTGTGCCGACATTGCACCTTCTCCCATGGGCTGGAGGTTCGATATAGCACCCGCTATGCCGTTTTATCTCGACAAATGATTTAGCATGGACACGGGAGGGTTCATGCCTCGTTATGTTCGGATGGATGGATGTTCTGGTGATCCCGACGTTGAAAAAATGCCCATGGGTTAGTTGTGATGATTCTCGACAAGTAGACCCGAGTCGGAGAGAGAAAGCTAATAACCTTAGCCTCATGCAAAGGAAAGGTCGAACTACAAGACTTGGCCTAGATTAAAGGCAAGTCAGATGGAGTTGCTTGATGAAGGAAAATACACGTACATGCGACGTGTATGATCGAATGAAGTTCAATTCCGCATGAACTCAGTTCTGTTGAGGACGAGAGAACCTCGCCTAAGGTCCGATGAAACTTCAAAAAGAATAGGAAAAAGAATATTGGGGCTTGAGTTCCCCTTAAGGTTGACCATGTACGAGTGAATGTCATGGTGCCGCACGGTTGGAGAAGTCCGACCGTGACACACTGCAGCGCTGCGCGTGGCGCTACGAATTTGTGGGTAGAAGCGCCGTAGAGCCAATGCATTAGTTTAAATACGATTTTTTCTTGCCATTTTAGGGTATCAACAACGTCCCGGCCGAAATCCTCCAGTTCTCTCTATCATTTTTTGGCATTTAACTCTAATTTTTCTCCTCTTCTTCAATTGAGACTTCCATAACCATTATTCATTTATTTGAGCAATGGTTGTTAGCTAAGGTAATATTTCTAGCTTGGGTTTAATAGCTTCCCTTTTTAAGTTATTTGTTAGACTTGTTCTTCATTGTAGATGGTTCAAACTGTATTGCTTATGGATTTTACTCTAAATTCTATGATTATGAATGACATTTTCATGTATTTGGTTGACAACCAAAGAATGATTGTTGAATTCTATAATTATTTATCCTTGATTAAGGCCATAAATCATAGGAAGTAAAATGTTAGATTAACTTGCTTGTTGTGAAGTCGACCACTAATAAGTAATGCTTTAATCAACCTTGATGTAAGATCATATTGAATGAGTTAATTAGATGATGGAAATTAATTCGTTCATCCTAGCAAATTCCATAAGGCTTAATGCGATTAGTTAATGTGTTTAGAGTGGATTCATTTTTTCATATTGACTAATTAGATAATTAGGACAATTGATTAGGATTCTAATCAAATTTGGCTTGGCTTAAGCAAAGATGTTTGATCTAGAGTTCAATGATCAATTAAACTAATTGGGGAAACATAACATCAAACTCGAGCTAGATCTTTTCATAATTAAACTTCACAAATCTTCTTCTCGCTCTCATTAAAATTTTATGCAATTTTATTCTCAATTGCAACAATTCCAATCAAGAACCCCTCGTTGATTATTATACTGTAAGTTCTTTAATTAAGGAATCGATGTGGCTCTCTGTTGTTCGTCCGTACTGCACTATTCTACTAAATTTGTGTAGTACGAAAATATTATTTGATTTGGATCGAAAGGTTTACGACACTCTTTCGAATCGATCAATCTACTACTAAAGCAAAGTAAATGGTCTTGACAAAAGCTATTAAAGAGGGAAATATGGTTGAGAAGGCTGGTTGGTGATCTTCGTTTACATCATGATCAGGTTATTATGTATTGTTATAGTTTGAGTACGACATGTCCAGCCAAGGATCAAGTTTATCATGAGAGGACCAAGCACATAAACGTAAGATATCACTTCTTGAGAAGTGAGCAAAGGGTTAATTAAGGTGATTAAAATTGGTACTGCTGATAATCTTGTTGATGTGTTCACCAAGCCGATTCTACATGCCAAGTTCCAACATTACTTGGACTTGCTGAATGTTTTGAATTGTTAGTGGTCCCTTCTGTGACACTCTAAGGCATGAGGAGAAGTCTAGGTACATATGGCAATGTTTTTATGTTAGAATGCTTTGAATTTGTTATCTGGCACCTTCAATATGTTATATAGAGATCTAATTATTTGTGGTTATTTATGATTATGACCCTAGATTTTAGAGAAGGGCACTATCTAAAATCTCTAATCCTAGAGACGCCACTGTATTCTGTAACATTCTTTCTAATAAAATTGTTCTCCCTCTGCTCCATGAACGTAGCTAACACTATTAGTGAACCATGTAAATATGTGTGTTGATTCTCTACTATTATATTTTATATTTTCTACCTTCTTTATTTGTCGATTTCATAATACTATGAAATTGAGATCGATTATGGAAACTTTGGAGTGAACCACATATTTTGAAAACTTTTGAAATTTTATATATAATCCAACTGAAACTGGGCAGGATTACATTAGTAATTTAACCAAAAAAATATACGTGACTATTGTTTTCATCGATTCAGTGTGTCAAAATTAGGTTAGTAATCCCATAAACAGTGCCATTTTTACAATATTTATTTCACTTACTTTAATAAAGTTTATCAAACAACCTAATAATTATACGAACGACCAATATCAATTTGAATAAAATTTTCTTACTGCACGAAGGCACCAATGCAAATGCGGTAGTTTGGACCCTATGATTGGTTTTTCTTCCTTCTCTTTTAAACAAAAGGATTTTGCAAGAGTTTTAAGATTTAATTATTGTTATATCCCATTCTTTAAATAACTAACATTATATTAAATTATGAACAATAATAATGATTCAACTAATTAAAATTTTGTCAATAAATAAACTAAGAAATATTATATATTCATCGATATACAATCCCTATATTTTAAATATGTTTTTATTATAACATAAATATATTCTAATTTTTTTTAGAATCAATCTATTTAGCCTCGTAATAAAGCTATAAAATTATTTTAATGCCTCTACAAAACATATATTTATTCTTTTAGAGTGGTGTGTTTATTTATTTAGTATGTAATGTCATTTTCTAGTTAACTCCGATGGTTTAATACTAAATTTGAACTACATTAAATATAGGAACAGAATAATTATAAGGGAGTAAGAAAACAATTAATTTGAACCCATAATTTTATGTTGTTTTCTTAAGACGGTTTTGTTTTTTCTTAATGGTGTTTAAGGTGTCTTTGAACTAATTAATAATCTTCTAAGATATAGGGCAATTATTAACCTATGAATGCAACCCACTTCAACCACAAGATTCAATGAACAATGTTGTATATCAATAAACATTATTGTTAACAGTGTGGATTCACGTAGGGGCCTAAGGCACGTGCCCCTCAAATTATCGATTTAAAAAAATTAAATATAAATTTCAAGTAATTTTTAATAATATATATACGTAAATTCATATTTTTAATCATATTGTATCTGTGGATCATTGGTAGGAGGTTCGAATCTTTTTTTTTTTTTTCACTAGAGACAATTGTACAAGGTGAATTAAATTTGGAAAAAAAAAATGAAACAAATATATATATTTTTTTTAATTTTTACATTTTTAAGTTTAGTGCCCTTAACTAAAATTCTTGAATCTGTCATGCTATTATATGTGAGTAATTATATAGAAAATAGAAGAATTTGACATGTGTTGAATCGTGATTCGAGAACTGAGTGATACACTAAGTACTTTTCTATTAAAAAAACGGTTACATCAAATTAAAGAGCTCAAACTAATTAACCGATCGATGCACACATCATATACATAGTCAAGTATGTATTATGGTTTATAATAATTCCCTGAATTTAAGCCTTAGCAACAACGACGCTAATGATGTACTGAATCTCCTCCACCACTTCTTTCATAGAAGGTCGATTCTGCCTTCTCTGTTCCAAGCAACCTACTGCAAGAAACCCCAAAGCCTTCATTGTATCAATCTCAACATCAGTGGCTCCCTTCTTCAGCCTCGGATCAATAGCATCCACCAATCTCTCTTCCTCCACCAACTGCTGGACATAAACCGCCAAGTTGACATCGTCAGCATCCCGACTGAAGTCGATGGCCTTCTGCGATGTCAACAGCTCAAGCAGAACCACTCCAAAGCTGTACACATCGCTCTTGTCCGTCAGTTGGTAGTTCCGATAGTACTCGGGGTCCAAGTAGCCCAGAGTTCCTTGGGCGCAAGTTGAGATGTGGCTTAGATCTGTTTCTGCCAAGCGAGAGAGCCCGAAATCTGAAACTTTGGGGATTAGCTTGTGGTCTAAGAGGATGTTGCTGGATTTGACGTCTCGATGGTAGATGGGTGGAACTGCTGAGAAATGAAGATATGCTAATCCCTCTGCTGTGCCCTGCGCGATTCGGAGCCGTTCCTCCCATGATAATGGCCTTGTCTCTTTAATACCTATATACACATAATTTTGTGATTTTTTTTTGGAGGTTAAATTATAAGTTTAGAATTATGAGATTTGAAATTTCCAAAGCTATAATAGATCAGTGTTTTTTTCAAAAGAAAAAAAATAATAACAACATATTCAGAGACTTTATAAGAAACAAACTGAGAAGTTTATGGCCAATTATTGAACACAAAATTGAAGATCGGAGAACTCTGAGACACTTGCAAGTTTAAGTTTTGGTTTTGAAAAAATTTCTGGTTTTCTTACCAACTTTTTATAGGTTTTTGACTTTTTTTTTTCTTTAATTAAAGAGAAATTTTCACAAATAAAAAAAATGTAAAACTATTTACATAAAATAGTAAAAGAAATACTGATAGACATTGATGGACTTCTATAAGCATCTATCAATGATGGACTTCTATCATTTCTATCACTGATAGATCCTGATAGACTTCTATCAGCGTCTATCAAAACTATTTAAAAATTTTGCTATTTTGTGTAAATAATTTTTCTTATTTTTCTATTTTTAAAACTTCCCCTTAATTAAAACATCTGTATTCTCTAGTAAAATTCTAAAAAAAAAAAAAAAAAAAAAAAAAAAAGTTTTTTAAAAAATTACTTATATAATTTTTAAAAATCAAATAGTTATGAAACAAGACTTTACATATTAATGGAGTGAAAGTTGGTTCTACTTTTTTGATTTTAGAATCTAACTAAAAACCAAGTCAAACCAACCAATATTATGTAGAAGGGAAACCAAAACCAATATCCTATAAAGGATGAAACCAATGTATCAATGTTTATTCGATTATGTTTATTGTCGAGTTGGGTTCTCAATTTTCGGCATTTTGCTTTTTTTTTTTTTTTTTTTTTTTTTTTTTTTTTTTTTTTTTTCAAATTTTCAGTTTCATTTTTGCTTTTGTTTTAAATTGGACTTTTTTGCTTTGTCAAATTAAAATTCGGACCTTTTTTTTCTAAATAACAAACATACTTGTACCATTAAAATTAAAATACTAAAACGGACCTAAGGTTAGAATTTTGTTTCTAAGGATATATATATATATACTCTTGTTTCAGTTTTGCTTCGACTTGTTTTTCAATTTAAAAAAGAAAAACAAATAAATGTTGAACCAATAATTTTTTTTTTGTTTCAAGTATAAATCAAAAGATCCAATTTTATATATATAAAAAAAATAATCAAAGTAATAGATCAACTTGGTTTTATTTGGTTTTACGATGTTTCAATTTTTTTGTTGCACTCCTACTACATACCTACTAATTAGAGATAAACAATAAAGTTTAGGAACCAAACTTGCAAGGTCCATTTGGATTGACTTGAAAAAAAATATTTTTAAAAAAATTCAATTTTATTTAATTTTTTTTTTATAAAAATTGTTTAAAATATATGTATTTTAAGTAGTTGTCAAACACTCCTATTTTTTCCAAAATGACTTATTTTTTAAATTAAAAATTTGAAAAGGTATTTCAATCGCACCGTAAATAAATCTTAATATTTTTATAAAAGTAGAATTTAAATTCAAAATTGTAAAATACCTTGTAAATGGTCGAGAAGAGTGCCGTTGGGGATATACTCGTACACCAAAATTGGCTGTTCTAGTTCAACGCAGCAGCCAAGGAGCCGGACAAGACTCCGGTGGTTAACTTGGCACAGGATTCGGACCTCATTCAGAACTTGGTCGGTGCCTTTCGCGTTTCCAAGCTTGGCGCACTTTACGGCCACGGTGGTTCCGTCCCCAAGAACGCCTTTATAGACCTCGCCATAGCCGCCGGCACCCAGAAGGCGGTCGGCGGAGAAGTTGTGTGTGGCCCGCTTGATCTCTTTGCCGGTGAAGATCTTTGCCGCCCTTCCGCCTCCACCGTTGGAATTCAGAATGGCTTCACGCTCCTTTGTTAAACGATCTTGAGCTTCCTTCGCTCTTCTATGCCGATTGTACATTAGCATGGCTATTGTTGAGATGATCACCGCCGCGCCCACGCCGGATACAATGCCTATACACGTAAGTGTTTTCCTTAATTAGTAACATATTTTTAATTCTATTAAAATGCTTTTTAGATTTTTTTAATAATTAATTAAGTAGTTTGAGAGATTCTAAAATATATTTAATCTATACTTTTAAATGAATCATTTAACTAAATTTCTTTAAAAGTACTTATAAATATATTTAATCTATACTTTTAAATGAATCATTTAACTAAATTTCTTTAAAAGTACTTATATAACTACAATAGTTATTTTATTATTTACAAAAATTTTGTTATCGGAAGGCAAAATAAAAACAGCCACTATAGAACAAGCTGTTTAGCGAAGTAATTTAGGTGAGAGTTCATTTAAATGGGTAGTAGGTTAGGTATATCTCATAAATGAACTTGCCTTCTCACTAACAAATACACTTTTTTTTTCTCTCTCTTAATTGATACACCAAATACACTTTTTTCTTATTAATTATGGATTAAATTATAGTTTTAATATTTCTACATTTGGTTCACTCAAGGTTGTTTAATATTTGTGTACATTTGGTTCACTCAAGGTTTTAATGTAGTTTTAAATTATCATTATTAATTTTTTTTTTTTTTTTTTTTTTTTTTTTTTTTTTTTTTTTGTACTCAATCATTTAAGAACCGTAACTATATAAACATGTAGAGGATAAATACTACAACAATTTACGATTTTTCTGTCGCCCGAAAGTGCAAAAAAAAAAAAAAGCGTAAATTGTTTTTGTTGGAGTGAGCCACGCCAAAAGATCTTATATTTTTTCTGCCAACCATTATTTGGACTACAACAATTTTTCACAACAAACCACTCTAACAAATTGTTTTAATTTAGTCAAAAGATTCTTTGACAACACTTTGTCTTTTGACGTCAGCAAAAGTTACCTTTGTTGATACTTCCATATACTTCAAATCAAATACATATGTTAAATTAGAGATATTTCTACTTAGTTCATAAACTAATTTACTTCTTAACTTTTAATTTTGATTTATATATAATATTCATATGTAAGGTGTCAACAGAATAAAGTAAGTAATAAATTAAAAAAATAAGTTGAAAATGTATGTTTGTCCACTTGATTTGCTAATCTACCCCTACTCCTTATTTATGTTTGTAGTCTCTAGTTAAATTATAGTCAAAAGATTTAAATTTTTAACTTCGTGAAATAAAATACATGCTTCGTTCAACTATTCTCATATCATAATTTGTAAATTGCTAGTTTGTGTTGAATTTTGACGGGAAAAAGAGAGAAATTATTACCAGCTATCAGTGCAGTTCGGTGATTACTGCAACCATCAGGATCATGACACGTATCTACAATCAAAACAAATCAATCACGATCATCAATCCATCTCTAATTTTGACTACGTGTCAAACGAAAATAAAAAAGGGAAACACGCACTTTGAGAGCAGATTCCAGCAACAGGGTCCCACACAAACCCAGAATTACAAAGACAGCGTCTCATCGCCGTCCCACTCGGGTCAACACCACAAACCGCGTTCCCACCACAATCAGCCTGCGTATTACAAACCGGCTCCCTCGGCAAAAGCCACTGCAGCTCCAACCCGGGTTCAGGCCACTGAACCACTCCCAAACTCGGGTTCAAGTTCACAAAGCTCGTGTACGCGCTACACCCCGATTCCCTTACCCGAATCATGTACGAATTCGACGACCCACCTGCCCGAAACGTGCAGCACAGCGGCGCCGCCTCGCACGCCGCCACTCCTCTTGACCCGTTGATGTACGAATGGCACAGACTCGTCGACGAGCAGTTCAACGGCGAGCGCAGAAGCGAATCTGAACAGTTGAAGTACAGGATCGTGTTCCCACTCGTAACGTTGAAGGGTAAACTACTGTTCAGTTTGATTCCGTCGTGGGCGATATCCGTTGTCACGCACGTGTTCGGGAGGAAATTTGAGGGCTGGATCACCAGCCGTTGGATCGACGGGTTGATCGAGATGATCGGGTACGTGTTGTTTAGCGTGTCGAATTTCAGTGAGCCTGCGTCGCACCGGATCTTGTACGATTGGTCTCCACATGTGGGGCTTGTACTCAGAGGATAGGGGACGGAAGCACCGCCGCAGTCCGGACATCGGGTGACGGAGGTTGCGATTTCCACGGTGGCGAGTAGCGCCGCTGCAAAGAGGAGTAGCCGTTTCGAAATGGATGCCATTGATATCTTGATCGGGAAGCTGAATTGCTGGTGGGTTATATAATTTCCAATCGGTGGGTTGAAATAAATGTAAGATATTATTTTTTTCTTTTAACTATGAAGAATGGTCAAAGTCAACCTGAGTGACGTGCGCGTAATTAAAAGCTTGTATATTGAATTGTTTTTTTCGAAGAAATTTGTGTCCATTTCATAATTTAAAATAGAAAAATACTTAATGAATTCCGGTACAACCTATCTTTGTGCACTTTACATAAATTCTTTTTATTTTTTTTTTATAATATTTTAATTATCTTTTAGTGTGAATGATGATAGTGAGATGCGTACATCCAAATATTGTTCTTTAAAATATTGACTATATACCTCATCCGAATGTTTATATGAGAAACCATAATTAGGAAAGTAAGAGAAAATGGACTTCTAAACTTTTATTGCCATTTTTTGGGCTAAATTATATAAAATACCTTTAAATTTTACACTCCGTGTAAAAAATATTTTTAAACTTTCAAAAGTTTCAAAAATAGCCTTAAACTTCCAAAAAGAGTTTAAAATAACCTTACCATTAGTTTTGGATGAAAACGGTTAATATTTTGTGTAAAAAATATCATAAACTTTAAAAAAATTTAAAAATACCCTTAGATTTTAAAAAACATTCACAAATACTTTTATGGTTAATATATGAACAAGATTGGTTAAGGCCCTCTTACTTCTTTATTTTTTTCTCTTTTTTTCTCCCTTATCTTCCTCAATATTCTATTACTCTTCTTGTTAACTGTTTAATATTTGTTTATCTAAGAATAAATTATAAAATAAAATTGCTCACTTCAATCAGGGTATATAAATGTTTTAAACAAAGTTATATGTTAGTAATTGAGAATATCTATATAAAAGTTGAGGATATCGATATTATTTGTTTTAAAATTGGTTCTTTTAAAATTTGAGAAAACTTCAAAAAAAAAAATGATCATTATACTAACGATAGGGTCGCCAAAGCGAGCATAACTCAAATGTTAGCGATCAAGAAATTTGTGGTTTGAATTCTCACACCCGTATTGCACTAAAAAATGGTATGGGCATTTTAAAATTTTTTTTTAAAAAAAATCTAGAGTTATTTTTACAATGAGTCATCAACGGTTTCTGTCCATATACTATCTATAAGGGTTGTTTTTTTTTTTTTTTTTTAACTTTTTTGAAGTTTAACAGTATTTTCTATACTTTTAAAAGTTCATGGATATATTTGAACCAAAACACTAACAATTTCCATCTAAAACTAACGGTAAGAATACTTTTTAAACTCTTTTTAAAAGTTTAAGATTACTTTTAAAATATTTAAAAATTAAGAGGTACTTTTGATATAAATTACAAAGTTGAAAGACATTTTTTATAATTTAACATTTTTTATTTCATTAAATTACAAACTATTTTTTTTAAACACTTAAAAAGTGGATACAAATGTATCCTTAGACTCGAACATCTTTATGTACACACTTCTTTGGTTTCTAAAATTTACGATTTAATCTCAACTTTTAAAAATGATTTTGTTTACTTTGTGTGGTTGGTCGTTGTTTATTAATTAGCTACACTTGACGTACGGATGGTTGAATACACACATATTACACTTTTGACTTTCCTTTTAAAGCCCATAAGAACCCTATCTCTTTGGTTCTCACAAAAAGATCAGTTTCAAAAGATTGACTAATTTAGGCCAACAATGATCCAAATTTAATGTCTAGTCTATCCAATTCCAAACGAGCTTCTTACTATTATGTAGTTGTTGGTATATTGTGAACAATGTCAACTAAATTTAATGAGATAAATTTAAAGTATAATTCGAATACAAAATAAATCAAACATTAATATTTTCTAATGCTGAGGTTTCGTGGGAGCTATAAATTTATGTGGAGGTTATTAAGATGTTTTTTTCCTCTTTTTGTTCGATAACGTTCCAAACATGTTCCACGTACTTTGAACTTGTTGGCGTATGAGTTGGCAAAATTGAGTTATTCAGGCTATAGTGCATTGTGGCTTGATTGTCTCCTTCATTAGATTTTTTCTTTGTATTTAAGAGATTTCTCTTTTATTGTTGATCATAGTGTCTTGTAATTGTCGATTTTATTCCTGTTTCCAAAAAAAAAAAAGTTTTCTAATGAAACATAAAAGGGAAATTAATAATGTTGGGATCTTTGGTTGAGTCAATCAATTTCAATTTGGGTGATGATGGATCTGATCTGATGGATAATCTCACTTAAACAATCAATTTGATTTAATTAAAAAAATAGATTTTAGTTGACTAAAGTGATTTTGAGTTGAGTTGTTTGATCAAAATGATTGGATATGACAACTGTATTGCACTTGACTTGTTAAATTATGATACATGACGAGGTCGCAATTTCTAACCGAACGTAAAGGATAACAGCAACAAGAGATTGATGGTTCATATCTTAGAGATAAAAACTATCATTATTATATATCTAAAATACATTTTGGAATGTGAAAAAGTGACAAAAAATCATACAATAAGAAGTCTTCGTTTGCAAATTTAACCAATTAGTCAAACCCTATATCCCGCGCCCATTGTATTTATTTAATCAGCATTATTCTCACTCAAGTTTTTAGAATTATCTTCTTTCATGTTATTATCAAATTTATAACGAAATTTTGAATCAATCACAAATTATCACGTCGTTTATTAAATTAATGACGAAATTACAAGTAACTGAATTTAGGATTAAAAGTTGACATTTCTCCCAAATTAAAATTAAAGACATAAGTTAAAAAAAAAAATTGAAGACATAAGTTAGCAAATCCCGATGCCCATTGAATTGAATAAAATAATTTGGTTCAATTTGGAATTAATATTTGGCTGAAGTCAATTTGAACCAAAAAATATGCTTAATTTGGCCCAAATACCAATTAAGGCTCAAATCAAATTAGTTAGTCAAATGTTAGATTCATGAACCAACCAAGCTCAAACCCACAAAAGCCACCTTAAAACTCTATAAGGAGAGAAGTTTTCCTCCATATTCTACTTCAAAGAGTATAAAGAGAATTCTCCTAACACTAAAAGAAACTCTTAACTCTCGAAGTTGAATCACACTTGAAGATTGAAGTTTTTTTGGAACACAAATATTCTTCCAAGACTCTAACTTCAAAAACATCCATGTGTATCAATCTATACATCAAGCATACGTATTCAACTGAGAGAGAATCAGAGGATCAAGTATTAGAGATGGAATCAAATTTGCATCAAATCGATTATCTCTCCATTGAGATCTCAAGTATATGTCGAATATATTGGTAGTATACTAAAAAATATAAATATACATCACATATACCATAGTTTATTGTTTTGGTGTGAGTACAAATACAATGAAAATATAAATATACATAATACATCACATATATAGCTAGGTATATAAGATGATAAATTGTAAAAATTATCTTGTTTATGCACTTATCAGATATACTCTGACTTATTTCTAAGAAATTCAAATAATTATTGAATATATTGCGATGTATAAATAAAATATACTTTGTTTTCTCTTATGAAACTTCTTGTCGATTCTTGCTTTTGTTTATGATAAGAACAATTTTCGAATTTTTGGAGAAATCTTCCTTACTAGTTACCTGTGCAGATTTTGAAAATAAGACCATTTTGGAAGTTCATAACCGCGAGAGCTTTGATATTAATATTATTATATATATATTTTTAAAAAACTAAATGATAACGAAGACTAAAAAAGTAAATTAAGTCAAATTTTTGTGTAAAATAATAACCTATTAGACTATTCACGTAAAAAAATAAAGAAGTTTAGACATAGGTATAATTGAGACTATACTATATGTGTAGAAAGTCCTATTACCATTTATTTATTACTTTTCTCTCAATGTAAAACCTATTTACCATTGCGTTGGCCCATGTAGTAGCTTTGGACAGGCCCAAAATCCAATTAAGTTGTTGATGAGCAAAAAATGCATAGCATGAGAAGTTGCATCAAACAATCCTTGTGACCAAGTCCATGCCTCTTGTGCCGCCCTCTCAGTCTCCTTACTTGCCTATAAAAAAAAAAAACACCTCCCCGCCGCCATCATTCAAAGCTACCATCACATTCAAAAAAAGATGGAGAACAATGGAGGAGGAGGCAGCTTCTTTCAAATGCCACTTCACTATCCGAGATACTCGAAGAAGGACTACGAGAACATGCCTGAATGGAAGCTCGACCACCTTCTTGTTGAGTACGGTCTCCCGACTCGTGGTGACTTGCCCTATAAACGACAGTTCGCTATGGGTGCTTTCCTTTGGCCTGATTTCCACTATAGCTTTAAAGATCCCTCTCTTATTAATAAGAAAGTTATGTAGTTATATAAATGTTATAGTTAAAGAGCCCTTGCAGCTTTTGATTCTCCCTTTCTTTAGTTTATAATGTGTAAGAGTTTAAAAATAGCTAGGGATATGCTGGTGGAGTCTCTCAGCAAACCATCCATATCACTAGCTTTTTATTCTTCAATTTCATGTTCATCATGCAATGAAATAAGGGATTAAAAAGTGTGATATATCCACCATATCCTTTTCTGTATTATTGTACTTCTTATAAAGAAAATAATTAGGAAAAAAAAAAAAAAAAAGAAGACTAAGTGCATCCCTTTGATTGGGTGCAGCAATGCTGAACCCTGCCCTGTTTTATTACATACTAAAAAAATAAATAAAAACAATTCAACCTTAGACTCATATTAATAATTAAATGTACATTTTAAAAGAATTTTAAATATAACAAAATTTACCAGCGATAAACTTTTATCAAATTTTATCACTGATAGACTCATATTAGAGATATAATCTATCATCGTTGATAAATTTTTTCAGGGATATAGTTTATCACTAAGAGACTGTTTGGCGCATTGAGTTGAGTTCATATGTCTGTGGAGTTTATATATTTGTTGGGTTCATATATCTGTCTTTTGAGTGTTTGGGGTGTTGAGTTCATATGTTAGAGGTATCTAGTGCATTTTTTTTTTTACATAAATAATTTTTTTTATCATGATTATTTTTGTTTGAAATTTTTTTTATTCAATAATTCAATAATTCAATATATATATTTTTAATAAACTATACATTCTACTTTATTTTATTGTTTTTTAAATACACATGTATTGTTGAGAGTTTTAGGAAATGAGGTTTAGGGTTTGCTTTTTGGATCATGTATTTTAATTTAAGAAATCATTTTACAAATTTGTGTATGTGACATATCAAGTTAAGTCATTTTTATTTTATCACTTTGATAAAAACTTTTTAAAATAAAAATACTCATATGTCTGACAATTTTTTTTTCAAGAGTGTTTTTACATACAAGTTTGTTTAATTTCTTACCTGATAAAAGTGATTTTATTATAGTTAAATTACTATGAACTAATAAAAAAAATCGAGAATTCAACGTTCTGATGGAACTTATGTAATTTTGTGTCAACTAAAGTGTTTTTATTGACAATTTTGCGCGTCAACTTAAATACATACATTTTCTAATGTTTTATATGCATTTTTAAATTAATAGTTATTTTTAAATTTTAAATTAAGGTTTTATTGACAGTTTTATGTCACGAGCGTCAACAAAACAAAAAAAAACTCGTGTGTCAACAAAACCCAAATTTGTAATAGTCATAATTTAAAATAGTGGTCGCATAAGTTGGTAGATTGACAGTCGTCGAAGGTCGTCGGAGTTGGCCATAAACAGTAGTGGTTGGATGTTGTTGGAGTTGGTTGCAGGCGATGGTTATCGGAGTTGGACGTCGGAGGTGGTCGCTAAAGTTGGTCGTTGGAGTTGATCAACGAGGCATCGGTGGTGATGAGGATTGAGTGCATTGTTGGTGGACATGGTTTAAAATGTTGGTAATATACGAAATTGGTCTCTCAAACAATGAGTTGGGTTAATACCTCAACTCATCTTATCTCATCTCCTCACCCCAAATACTCCTTAATAGACATTAATAGCTAGATCTAAACTTTTTTTATATCTACAAATTCTTTTACATTATGCTATATCTACTAATATTTTTGATCCAATTGTTACATTTGCAACTATACTAATTTTTTTCTTATACTAATTAGTGGGGGAAGGAACATCATATATATATATATATGGGAAGAATATTAGTGTTAAACTATGATTTGAAAGACTAAGTAACTACTATATATAGAATTAAAACAATTTATCACCAAACAATAATGGTGTGTGTGGGACAAAAAAAATTGTGACACATAATCTCAGCTACAATAGTTAAAACATTAGTGAATTTTAATCTAGTAATTAAGTATAAGATATCTCAATAATTAAGACATATATTCATTTTTTGAGGATAGAGGTTGAAATCTCATCTTAAAAAATTTACATTAAATTGAAAGTTTTCGAAGTTTATTCAATTTTAGTCTCTATACTTTAATAAATCTTAAGTTTAGTTCCTTTTATGAAAATTTACTAAACATTAATAATAATTGTCATGCAAAGAAATATTATAGGTAAATATAGTTTCAAAATTTAGAGTGCAGATGCTAATAAATAACAAGATTTTTTTTTTTAAAAAAAAATTAACAATAAACAAGATAAAGAAATCTTGTCTAAATTTAAGATTTTTTAAAAATAAATAGACTAAAATTAGACTTTTAAAAGTACGTGAACAATAATAAATTTTATATTTAAACATTTTAATGGGTCTAAACTTTTAATTTTATCCCATTAGAATTTTTTTTTTTAAAAAAATAAAAAACTACCATTTCAGTATTAATTCAAATATCAGTCTTATCTCATAAAGCGATTGTTATGAATTGTTTTTCATTGCTTCTCTATATTTAGATTGATTCCTTTTCATTACTCATAGTGTAATTATTGCACCCAAAAAAATTGGTAAATGAGAAAAATGAGTGAATATTTGACGAAATAACTTTTTTGGCTTTTTTCCAAAGGCGTGTGTATATTTGGAAACGCCATTTGTAAGGCTTATGATAAGTAGTAACTCTCACCGTTATGGTCTCATAGGTCACCGACGTTGGTTATGGAAACTAGTCTAAACGGCCTTCCATTTATGAACTCCATTTTAACACGTGGCGTGTTCTCGGAAGGCTGTTTCAAAACTCGGTGTAACTCGGGGTGAGTTCCAATATCAATTTCACTCGCCTTTTCGGACACCATGAGTAATGTAAATCGTAAAAAATTGTAATCGCTATATTCTTTCTCATCGTCAAAAATTCGCCAACTTCACTCCCCATATTGATATTATTTATACGTTCGGAAAACAAAATTAAAAAAATATAATTTAGCGCTAAATTCTGCAAATTCTCCGATTCCGCTTCCCAATTGCTTCGAGTGTAGAGAAAGAGGAGTGGAGAAGATCTGAGATCTGGAAAACTCTGCAATTGAACAAGAATGAGATCTGATTCGTTAGGCAATGGCGATTCATTTCGAATTCCTCCGTTATTCAAGATCGTTACCTTTGTTTTTGTTGCTGTTACTTTCTTTTACTTTGGGAAGCATTGGTCTGATGGGTACCAGCAGCTTATCTTCTTCACGAGTACCACCAGCCAAGCTCCTTCGGTTTCACTTTCACCCAACTACAACAAGCATTTCAATATCTCTAGTCTGATTGATCAGAATGATACCCAGACGCTTCCTGATAAGACATTGAATCTTGACCCAACTCCGTCGCCCTTGCTCGACACCGATCCTCCCCCTCCGCCGTCTGATTCGGTGCAGAGATTTGGAATTGTGGACGAGAATGGAACAATGTCGGATCAATTTGAGGTCGGGGATTTGGATCCTCAATATGTGGAGAATTGGGGGAATTCCACTGAGGTTGACAATGGCGACGGCGATACTCGGAGCTTCCGGATTAAGAAGTTTGGCCTCTGCCCTCAGAACATGAGCGAGTATATACCTTGTTTGGATAACGCAGACGCAATTGCTCAGCTTAAGTCCACAGAAAGGGGGGAAAAGTTCGAGAGGCATTGCCCTGTTACCGGTGGAGGTTTCGATTGCTTGATTCCGCCGCCGAAGGGGTATCAAACCCCAATCCCTTGGCCAAGAAGCAGAGACGAGGTATTTCTCGCTTTATGATAACTAATTACAGGAATTGAACGATATGAAACTACTACAACTAATTAAGAGTTGTTTCTTTCTTAAAGTTTTCTTAACGTAGGCGTATCATTGGTTTTAGGTCTGGTTCAGCAATGTTCCTCATACTCGTCTAGTTGAGGATAAAGGGGGCCAAAACTGGATTACCAGAGACAAAGATAAGTTTAGGTTTCCTGGAGGTGGTACACAGTTTATACATGGTGCAGATGAATATTTGGATCATATTTCAAAGGTAAATAAGACTGTACTTATGAAAGTTTAGAATAGAAATTAAGCATTTGGTGACATGGCATCTGAGGCTGTTTCTCTTTATATTGACTAGATGATCCCTGATATTGCTTTTGGTCGTCATACTCGTGTTGTCTTGGATATTGGATGCGGTGTTGCAAGTTTTGGCGCCTATTTGCTGTCACGGAATGTCATTACCATGTCCATTGCTCCAAAGGATGTCCATGAGAACCAGATTCAGTTTGCTCTTGAACGCGGTGTGCCTGCAATGGTTGCTGCATTTGCTACTCATCGCTTATTGTATCCCAGTCAGGCTTTTGACTTAATACATTGTTCGCGATGCAGAATCAACTGGACTCGTGATGGTACTTTTTCTTTTCTATATCATCCATTGTATATCACGTAAATATGAACAGGGTAAAGATTGGAATTGGTACTCAATTTAAGAAAGCCATTTTTCATTCCTAGAACTATTCTAGACATTCATTAGCTATGCTTGATGTCAAATTCAATGAGCAAGCGAACACTATTATATAAATTAATATTCATTTTAGGGAACTTAGCGCTATGACTTTTACTCCCTAATAATTTTTCAGAGTGAAAATTCTTGTTCTTTCTACTCGTGCCATAAATCATTGTTATCGAAGATAAACATCATGATTACCCTTTTACTTTGTCGCTCATGCAGTCCTCATTGGATTTCAATCAGGTTTTCTTGAAATTCATGTTCCCAATGTGCCAGACATTGTTTAGTTAGAGTATTTGCCTGGTGAAGCTTTGCTCTAAAGCATATTTACTTTAGGTTATCTTATGGCTGTTATGCTGATTTTTAATCTTCAACTTGTCATATGTAGATGGCATTTTGCTGCTTGAGGTTAACCGAATGCTCAGGGCTGGTGGATACTTTGCGTGGGCAGCACAACCAGTTTATAAGCATGAAGAAGTTTTGGAGGAACAGTGGGAAGGTAACTACTAGTTTTCTTAAGATCACCTGCTGATGATGTGTTTTAGCCTGTGAAGTTTGGTCAAGATTGGCAATTCTTAGTTAGCGGTTTGAAATTTTGCACCCTACACTCTTCTGCACTCTATTTGCGCTCTTAGTAATACATAAACTGTTCTCTTGCAAGTTCTTTCTGTCCTGTTCGAGCAAGTAATAGAACCTGTTTGATGCAAGTTGTATGTTTTTGTGCCTACTTTTTGTTGGTTCGGATAAAATTGACCTGACATTATCTCTGTATTTTCAAGTGTGGTTTATGCGTGTTCTTTTTTCTTTTTGGTTGCCAGAGATGCTCAATTTGACCACCCGACTATGTTGGGAGTTTGTGAAAAAAGATGGATATATAGCAATTTGGAAGAAACCATTAAATAATAGTTGTTATCTAAATCGTGAAGCAGCAACTAAACCACCACTTTGTGACCAAAATGATGACCCAGACAGAGTATGGTATGAATACAATTCTAAGGTTATTAGAGAATTGTAGTGTGTTTTTTCTGTTTTCCTTTCCTGTAGAGTTGGTTTATTAATATCTAATTTTTATGCATAATCTTTGATTACTTCTTGGGGGGACAGGAATGTAAATCTTAAGACATGCATTGCTCGTCTTCCAGAAGATGGTTACGGGGGAAATATCACTGTTTGGCCTGAACGGTTGCATACACCACCTGGTAGGCTTCAGACAGTTCAATATGATGCGTACATTTCCAGAAATGAGCTCTTTAAGGCAGAATCTAAATACTGGAATGAGATAATAGACAGCTATGTTCGTGCATTTCATTGGAAGTCGTTTAGACTAAGAAATGTAATGGATATGAAAGCTGGATTTGGAGGGTATGTTTATCAGCCACTCTTCCACTGACCTGCCATTTCTTCATTCTTGCCCTGATATATGTGGTTAAGATCTTGTTTGTTAACAGATTTGCAGCAGCCTTGATTGATCTTAAACTTGATTGTTGGGTGTTGAATGTTGTTCCTGTTAGTGGGCCCAACACCTTACCTGTTATTTATGATCGTGGACTCATTGGAGTTATGCACGATTGGTAACATACGAAACTTTTCTTATATTGATTAGCATCAAGCTTTTGGATGCAATGTTTTAAACTACAGTGATATAAAAGAAAATGTCTATAATTGATAACAGAACAAACAATATTGTTTTATGTCAGGTGCGAACCATTCGATACATATCCAAGAACCTACGATTTATTGCATGCAGCTGGTTTGTTCTCAGTTGAAAGGAAAAGGTATCCTGAATTTATTAGATTTCTCTGTTTGAGTTTCTTTAGATTTGATTTATTCTTGGTCAATGGAGTGAATGTGAAAATCATTCTGTTGGGTACCAACTGTTAAATTGATGTGTTTCAGGTGCAATATGTCTACCATAATGCTTGAGATGGATAGAATACTGAGACCGGGTGGACGAGTGTACATTCGAGACTCTGTTGCAGTCATGGATGAGCTTCAAAACATCGGGAAGGCCATGGGGTGGCATGTGAATGTGCGAGATACATCAGAAGGTCCTCATGCAAGTTATAAGATCATGATGGCAGATAAGCTCCTCCTAAAAGCATAAAAAAGAAGCGAAAACGTTTTAGCCCCTAAATTACTAACCCCCTATTTAAGGCCAGATTAGCGAAGCAAAGAAAATGGCAACTGTCTATCTTAAGAAGCAATAACAGATGTCTACAAAAAGATCTCATCATCTCGAAATGGAAGACTTCTGGATGCCCTTGGTTTACCAATTCCAACTTGTAATCAATCACATAGGTACTCTCTATTATACCTCCATTATAGCTATCGATTACAATAGCTGAAATATATAGTTCATTTTATTCTGTTATAAATTCTTAGAACTGGCTTCAAAATGAGAGCCAAATTTGTTGTATTGATTTTTGTCACCCAATTGTAAACAATTCACTGTTGGTAATTTTGCTAATTAGCGGTAAACAATTCACAGTTTGTACGTAATTGTGGTTTGATGTTGTGTCCACTGTCCAGTGAGAGATATGCATACGACAGACTGAAGTTGTATAACTAATTTGGAGTTGGAAAGTGAAGTTTATTTACTGCTATCCTCATTGCTATAAACAATTCAGTGGTGGGTTTGATATGATATGATATGATGCCTGAAAACATGAACAAGTAGATTGTATTTTGTATTTGTGTTTCTGTCTCTTGGCTTGCAGTTGCAGATTCGCTGTCAAGATTACGTAATGTGTAGAGGGAAACAGTTGAAATACGTATGAGCACAAGTTCCAAAGATTGGAAACAAGTGTTGGTGAAATTGTTAATGACGGTGGAAAGATATTTTCGAAAATTTCAACTTTGTGTGTGCCATTTTGTTTTGTTTTGGTTCTTAGACAGGGGGAAAAAAGGTTGATCAATGATCATTATTATTATAGAATCCAGTTTCTAAACAAGTCCAGATTCCCAGATCGATTAATCGAATGTGTTTTGGGAAATTGATTTGTTAATGACGTACAATGAAGAACAGAACACAGACATTTTCGGAATTTTCAACTTTGTCTCTGTTGTTAATGTTATGTTTTCTTCTGAGCTTGTGGCCAAGTGGGAAAAGGATGATCTAATTTATAGATTCACTGTCACGGCCGACTATATGCACATAAAAAATGTGACACTTTTTAGTTCTAGAATGAAATATTATATTTTATTGAAGTTTTTGTCTTTTTTATGTAAATTCTACCTTTTAAAAATTTAAAGTCAAAATATGGATACACTCGAAACGTAAATATATATAGTATTTTCAAAATTTGCACGGTTTGAATTCCAAAATTAGAAAACAATTTTCAAATACAATACATGTCGAAGGAATTTTTTTTTTTTTTTAACACAATGAATTGGAAAATAATGAATAGAATTAGATTATCTACCAATAAGTCCTAAAGAAATTTAAATGATGAGATAACTTAAATTGAAATATACCTTAAATTCGAGGTTGGAATTATAGGATTTTATCCTTTTGAGTATACCCTAGCTGTTAAATGGTTGCTAAAATCCAATATTAAAGTCAACACGAGTGTTGCGACATACAAATATGTGTTAGTGACCAAGAGGTATGTGGTTCGAATATCTCAATTCCATGTTATACTAAAAAAATATCCAATATTAAACAAAATCTATGTAACTGACAATATTGGTCTAAATTGAGGGGAATTTTATATGAATGACCCATATTTTATGAACAAAAAGTATGTTTAATCTAAGTTTTGAAACACAATATGAATAATATCTTATTGATGTCATACAAAACTACTTGCTAATGCTTTTTTACATAGCGATGAGCACGAGTCTATGACAAAGTGAGGAGGAGCACGAATGCAAAAGAATGAGGCATGCAAAAGGTTATACATCTTTATTTTTAAACATCTAAGACAAACAACCTTTCAACAGTAAAATTTAAGTCGTCCATACAAAAATCTCTAATGGTAGGTCAAATGTTTGAAATGGACCCACTTTTTAAGATTTCAACTTCAACTAAACATTAATATGAGTGAGCTATCAAGGAGGTCGGGTTGTTCATTAGGAATTAATTTCAGGTCTATTTGGATTGACTTGGAAAAAAAATGTTTTTCAAAAATTCATTTTCATTTAAACACTTTTGATAAATAAAAAAAAAAAAAAAACTATTTATTTAGTTTGTTATACAATAAGAGTGTTTCTATTAATGTCAAATTACTATAAAAAATTATGAATTAATAATTTAAAATAATGGTCGGCGAAAGTTGGTTGTCTAGGGTGGTCGTCGTCGGAATTAGTGGTAATGGTGGTGGCCAGATGTGGCCGTTGGTGGCAGTCACCAGAGTTGATCAACGGAGTTAGCCACCCGTGTTGCTCGCCGAAGGTGGCCGTCGAGTTGGTTGTTGGTCATTGATGGAGGTCGTCAGAGATAGTTGTCGGAAGTTTTGCCAGAATAGGTTATCAGTGGCGGTCGCTGGAGGTGGCGGCGACAAAAGACAGTGGTAGCCACAACAACACAATAGAAGTGAGGTAGAGGACTATTGAGGAGATTTTAGTAGTTTTAAAAATTATACATATAAGGGAGAAACTAACCATTAAACACTGAAACATCATTTTCCTAAAAGTTTGTTTGAGTGTTTCTCCTAAACCTAAACCAACTAATTTTATAAACTCACTTTTCAAAAATGAATTTTAATAATTGCACTCTAAATTTTTACGAAATGACTTATTTTCAAAATTAAATATTTAAAAGATTAAACCATAAACGATGAATATATTCAACCATCAATAAACTTACAAGGTATAATAGGGTTAATAGGGTTATTACAAGTGACAAATTACTTTCCTCAAAAAAAGAAAGCGTCAAATCAATACTTATTAGGGCTATTACAACCACTTTGTCGCTCAATCAATTTGAACAAGCATCTTCTTTTAATTCAGGATTTAGTCGTTATTAAATTTTTAATCATTTCAAAAAACAATTAAATTTTATATGTCCTTTGGTAGCTAATACTTCTAATGTTTGGAATAAGATTATATATACTTTTAAAGAATAATAATTTGCTGCATTCATGCTAAACCCATTTTCTTACGTCAGTCCAAAAAATATTCAAATAATGTCATATGAGTTGATTCATATTTTATGTTGAAACTCTGTAAAACTCAACTCCTAAAAAAAAGAAAAAAAAAATACAACAAAATAGGGTAGAATAAAACTTCAAGAAAAAACTTATTTTACACCTCTAAATTTAATTGTATCAATTTAAACCATAAACTAATAGTTGTATCAATTTAAATCTTTAACTTACTTTTGTAAGTATATCAATTTACACCCTCTACTAGTTTCAGTTTGAATTAACACGTAAAACTTATAATTTTATCAATTAAAACTCTAAATTTTCATAAGTAAATTAATTTAGACTCTCAATTTATATTATTTTTTTTTATGAAAATTGTCTATGCATTGATTTTAATCATCCATTTAAAAAAGTTTTCACACGTGTAGGAATTGAATGAATGAATAATTGTCATATATAATTTTAATAAATAATCTAAATTGATGGAAGTTTAATATGTAATAATTATATGTTTTAGAAAAAAAAAAACGAAAGAACTAAAACTATGTTTCAAACATATTTTTTTTGAACTGTCTAATATGTGCTAATTGTTATAGTTGCAAAACTCATGGTTTTTTTTTTAAAAAAAAATTGAAATTGATAAAATCCAAAAAAATAAATTAAAAAAATTATTATAAATAGAAAAAATTTCAAACTAAGTAAAATTTTCAATATCGCGCAAGCGATAAAAGTTATCGCTGAAAATTTTCTATATTTATAAATAGTTTAACTTATTTTTCTTTATTTGAAAACCACCAAAAATTTAAGGGGTAAATTGAAATATTCTAAAAATTCATATGCAGTACCTTACGATCCGAGAAGAGAGGGAGGATTCCAGTAGTTTTCCGGGAAAGGACGCCGCGGGAATCGCCGCAGTTGGCGATGATGAACTTGTGAGGCATTAGAAGGGCAATGAGAGCAGTGGATCCAACGGGTGTCGTATTTATGTCATTACAAATAACTTAATAGTTTATATTATATTATATCATATATTTATTAAAAAATTTGTCCTTCTAATGTAATTCTTACCTTTTAAAATTTTAAATTCAAAATGTGAATATACTCAAAATAAAAAAATAATAATAATGATAATAATGCTTTCAAAATTTATACTGTTTGGATTCCAAAATTAAAAAATGGTTTTTCAAATACAAAGACATTTTTCATGAACCCAATGAATTGGAAAACAAAAAATAAAATTAGATTATCAACCGTACCAATTAAGTACTATATAAATCTAGATTATGAGATGGATTAAATTGAAATACACATGGTTTTTATTCTTGTGAGTATACTCCAGTTGTCAATTTGTTACTAAAATTCAATTTTAAAGTCAAAGCGAGCATTGCTCAAATATACAATAAGTATTAGTGACTAATTAAAAGTCTGTGGTTCGAATCCCCTCACCTTCTATTGAAAATCAATATTAAACAAAACCTATGTAATTGACAATAATGATCTAAATTGAAGAGATTTTTGTATGAATGACTCAAATTTCACGCACAAAATTATGAACCCAAGTTTTGAAAACAATGAATAATATTTTGTAGAGGTCATAAAAACTACTTGCTAAAGCTTTTTTCATAGTCATGAACACGAGTAAGACTATGACATAAGGAGGAGTATGAATGCAAAGGAATGAGACATGCAAAAGGTTATACATTTCTATTTTTAAAATTTGAATCGTCGATGATGAAATTTAAGTCATTCATACGAAAATCTCCTTTAAGCCTACTCGTAACAATAGTTCAAATGTATGAAATGGACTAGCCTTTTAAGATTTTAACTTTAACTAAACATTAATATGAGTGAACCTTTTAAGGAGGTCAAGTTATTCATTAAGAATTAATTTCGTATCGATAAATGTAAGAGAAATACATTAATATATTCACATTGACCCCACTTTTTTTTTTTGTGCGGAAAAAGTAGTATAATAAACCGAAACAATCTAAATACAAACAAGATTGGTAGATAATATAAAGAACATACACTCAGAAAAAACTTCAATAACTATCGAAAAAACTTTAATAACTATTCATTATTAAATTTTTAAAAAATAAACTTTTAGAAAATTTTTAAAGATAAAAAAATGTCAAACTATTTATAAAAAATAGTAAAAAAAAAAAATAAAACTAATAGACATTGATAGACTTTTATTCGCATCTATCACAACTACTTAAAAATTTTACTATTTTATGTAAATAATTTTCTTTATTTTTTATTTTTAAAAATAACCATAAATTTTATATGTTGTATTTCACTTATTTTTCTATTTTGAAATTTTTTTTCTAAATTTAATATATTGTTTATACTAAAAGAAATACTTCAAATTAAAAAAATCGTAAAATAAAATTATGTAACTTTTAGTCTTAATTGCACTCAACTTTATATGATTCACAAAAATGGATGCAGAAGCGCGTGAACATCGAGCGCTTAAAGACGCCACACTTACTTCCTAAACTCAAACATATGGGCTGAATCATATTTTATTTGGAAACTTTATAAAAATTCAACCCCTAAATGAAATTGAAAAACAAAAAGAAAAAACAAAAAGAAAACGAAAAGAAAATTAAGTAGAACAAAATTCCAATCCGATCTCTTCCAACTTCTCTATGCTTTAGTGGTGGTGATTATGTTCTCAAATCTACCACCACAATGCTAATGTTATCTGAACTATGCTTCGCCAAGGCCAACTTGGTCAGCAAAATGGAGGCGTCCGAACATGTTTTGCAAGAGCTGCCACTCATAGACCCCGACGACGACGACAGCGGCGGTTGATGTGCCCGCATGCACGCTCGGACTGCGTCGCATGCAGTTTCATTTGTAACGACGTCCCACAAGCCGTCGGTAGCCAATATGATAAATTCATCCTCTGTTGTTCGATCTATTACCACCACCTCTGGTTCTGATATCACGTAAGGCTTTAAAGAAACGTCGCCTATTGCTCTTGACGTTGCTAAAACTCCCAACACTCTCGCCCCTTCCCAGTATATCACACGCCCGCCTCCAGATTCTATTCGCAACAATTCATCTGGCCGATCTGGCTACAAAATTTAAATTATATAAATATCATCTTACACTACTTTTAAGTATTCAAAAAAAAAATAAAAAATTAATATGCAGTACCTTATGGTCGGAGGAGAGAGGGAGGATTCCGGTAGTTTTCCGGGAAAGGACGGCGCGGGAATCGCCGCAGTTAGCGATGATGAACTTATGAGGCATTAGGAGCGCAATGAGAGCAGTGGATCCAACGGTGTCGTATTGATGAGGATTTTGTAGTTTACATCTGCAACTGATATTATTAGATTCAGAGGAAGAAGAAGAAGAGGCATCTCTCTGTTTCATTACTTCCTCATCCATACGCCCAAAGCTTCTTCGCATTATTTTCTTCCATTCCTCTGTTTCTTCTAATTCCCTTTCATCAATCTCTTCTTTCATTATTTCATGCATTCGATTCTTACATCTCATCGACACCTTCAAATATATATCAAATATTCAAATACCCAATTAAATCAAAATCATCAATTTCATCATTCAGCTCAAGAAATTAAAACAATTTTGGAAGGGAAAATGTTATGTTTACATGAGAGCAACCATGGCCGTCGAAGACCCCAAAAAAGTGAAGAGGAATTTGGGGTTGGTTCTTTTGAGTAGCAAAGTAAAGATGAACAGAAACCGCATCTTCCATTTCTCTTCTTCTTCCACAAACAGAGGTAACCCCATATTTAACATCATCATTCCTCTGTCCCCTGTTTTCATGATCTTCATTTTCGCACTGCCGTGATAACGAATGCATACTGCGGCGTTTCCGTCCCGAAGACGAAGCACTCGCCGTACTATCGTCGTCGGCAGCGGCGGCGGCGAAGGCTTTGTGTTGAAGTAAGTCCATTTTTCGGCGAGGTCGAGATTTTGGCAGGGGAGAGGGTTCGGCATCATCTGCACCATTAAACCAAATCTCAGCCATATATTAGGTGGGTGTAAACAGAAAATTATGGAGATTGTAATTAAAACAAAAGGGGTTTAATCCTGGTTTATGGAATATATGTGAGACTGAAAATTTCTTTACGACTAGGGAAGGTTTATAGTGGAATCAAAGCCTACACAGTATATACACACACATGTAAAGCCTCAGACTCAGATCACTCACATATATCTAACCCCATAGTTCTCTAATCATTATTTATTCCCTATATATATATATTTTTTTTCAATTTAATTTAATATTGCTCAACATTTAAACTTTGTAATTTATAAGTTATATAAAGTATTTTGAAATGGGCAAATTTGATGTTTATCTAATGTGTATCAAAATTATAAATTTAAAAAGACATCATTTTGACGGAATATGTTTAACCTCTTCTTGTCAATTATTTTATAGATAGAACCTCATATGAGTTATATAATATATATAGCATATTTGATCTATTGAACTATGCTTAGCGTTGATGCAAAAATATGGTAGTTGGCTCATATCCGTGCTTGATTTTGTTTATATTGTTTATATTTATATTAATGTACATGTGGTGTTGTGTTTAACACACTATAATACCTAAGTGTTTGTTAAAATATAAAGCAACACTAACTAATCTAGAGAGTTCTTGAAGCATCAACAAAATGACATAAATGTGAAGATTAGAATTTTCTAGAATTATGTTGAAATATGTAAATTGTAAATAAATACCACAAAAGTAAAGATCTAGACTTATCCTAGGTTTTCTTTAGGTTTAAGGAATTCTAGAGAGTTCCTCCAGATAAGAATAAACCAAGAAGTATCTAGAATTTTTAGAATCCAAGAACAACCTAGATACATTCTTTTGCTTGGGCTCCCAGGATCTCATGCCTATAAATAGGAGGTGTGACCCTATTTGTAAAGCAAGCAAAAGAGAGTAAGAAAAAGCAAAAAGCTAGAGAGTTAGGAAAGAAAAGTGAGTGAATGTTAGAGAGTGTAAAAGAGTATTCTCTCTAAGTGTCCATCCTTGTACATTCATAATAAAGTTTCTTTCTTTCCAATAGATTGTCTCTCTTCCTTTTGTGCCAATTTCTTCAACAAGTTGTATCAGAGCCAAGTTAGCATAGCTTGCGGTGGTGGAGCTTCTGAAGATCAAGTACAGTCTGGGACTATGAAGCTTGTTGTCTGGGACACAGCTACTTGTGGAGGGCATTCATCGCTACAAGATGATGGGAGACCTTCAAGTTGTTGGAGGAATCAAGAAGCTCAACACTCAAAACTACAAAACATGGTCCACGTGCATGAAGTCGTATCTCCAAGGGCAAGACTTGTGGGATGTTGTGGGAGGCACTGAAGTCAATCCACCTGAGGATGCTACTGCTTTGAAGAAATGGAATATCAAGGCAGGTAAGGCCATGTTTGCAATTAAAACTACAGTTGATGAAGAAATGTTGGAGCACATCAGTATAGCAGAGACACCTAAGGTAGCATGGGACACATTCGTCTCACTTTTCTCAAAGAAAAATGATGCAAGATTGCAGTTTCTAGAGAACGAGCTCTTGTCAGTTGCTCAAAGGGAGATGACTATCAACCAATACTTCACCAAGGTAAAAACTCTATGCCGTGAAATCTCTGAATTAGATCCTACTTCCGCTATTTCATAATCGAGGATGAGGAGAATTATTATTCATGGACTTAAACCTGAATATAGAAGCTTCATTGCTGCTATTCAAGGTTGGGCAGTCCAACCTTCTTTGATTAACTTAGAAAATATGCTTGCCAGTCAAGAAGCATTGGCTAAGCAAATGTCGGAGGTCACAATAAAGAGCAATAACGAAGAAGCGCTCTTTAGTGGCCAAAGAAAAGGTCAATCAAAATATCAAAAGAAAGTAGGATCAAAAAGAGATGAAGAAACTCTAAAACGCTCTCAAGTAGGGGGAGCTAGTAAAACTTATCGAAATCATGAGCATAGAAAAAAGGGTGAATGTTATAATTGTGGAAAGGTAGGTCATTATGCCCGAGACTGTTGTCGAAGGAAAAGGACAGCAGAAAGCAACGCAGTCACCTCCCAGGCTGAAAGCATTAGTGAAGAAGAGTGGGATGCAGAGGCATGCTTTGCAGCAGTAGATCTCAACCCCCAGTCCACATCTAATGTGGAGGAGAACGAAGTGTTGGCTCTCCATGCAGAAGAGGTAAATTATGAAAATGATTGGATTGTCGATTCAGGCTGCTCTAACCATATGACAGGAGATAAAAGGAAGCTGCAAAACACATCAGAGTACAAAGGAAGCCGAGTTGTTGTAACTGCAAACAACTCGAAGTTGCCAATAGCCCACGTTGGCAAAACTATGATAATGCCTCGTTCTAGTTCCAATCAAGTGGAGCTAGAGAACGTATTTTATGTGCCTGGAATGAAGAAGAATTTGGTGTCAGTATCTCAATTGACATCAGCAGGTAACTTCGTCGTGTTTGGACCTGACGATGTCAAGGTATACCATAATCTCAAAGTCAATGGTACACCGTTGATGGAAGGGCGAAGGATGGACTCCATCTACGTTATGTCAGCAGAGGCTGCCTATGTGAATAAGACACGGAAGAATGAAACAGCAGATTTGTGGCATGCAAGACTTGGTCATGTTAGTTACAGTAAATTGAAGACAATGATAAACAAGTCTATGCTTAAGGGGTTGCCTCAACTTGATATCAGAGAAGACATGGTATGTGCTGGTTGCCAATATGGGAAGGCACATCAACTACCATTCAAGGAGTCCAAATACAGAGCAAAGCAATCATTGGAGCTGGTGCACTCTGATGTATTTGGTCCTGTCAAGCAATCTTCAATCAGCGGTATGCGCTACATGGTGACCTTTATCGATGACTTCTCCAGGTACGTTTGGGTATTCTTTATGAAAGAGAAGTCTGAAACAATTATAAAGTTTAAAGAATTCAAAGAACAAGTTGAAGGAGAATTAGGAAAGAGAATTCAATGCCTACGTACAGATAACGGAGGAGAATATATGTCTAATGAATTCTCTCAGTACTTGCAAAAGTATAAGATACGTCATCAATTGACGTGTCCAAACACTCCACAACAAAATGGAGTGGCAGAAAGGAAAAATAGACATCTTGCAGAAGTATGTCGTAGCATGTTACATGCAAATAATGTGCCAGGAAGATTTTGGGCTGAGTGCATGAGAACAGCAGCCCATGTGGTTAACAGACTTCCCCAACAAAGGCTTGGGTTCAAGTCGCCTTATGAAAGGTTGTTGAATATCAAGCCAATAGTTGGACACTTTCGAGTCTTTGGTTGTGTGTGTTATGTGTTTGTACCAGATCATCTGAGAAGGAAGTTTGACAAATAAGCAATCAGATGCATCTTTGTTGGATATGACAACCAAAGAAAAGGGTGGAGGTGCGTTGATCCTATCAGTGGACGATGCTATACATCAAGGAATGTGATATTTGATGAAGCATCATCATGGTGGGCACCCGAATTAGAAAAGGCACACAAAGATGAGAAGTCTTTCAAAGAAGTACTAGAAGAAGAGATAAGTCAAGTACAACAGGCTCCAATGGAAGGAGAAGGAGAAAACGACGAAGACGAAGAAGAGCAATTAAGAACACAAAGTCCTTGGCAAAGTGGAGTTCATAATCAAGAGCCACAATTACGGAGATCAACCAGACTAAGAAAACCAAATTCCAGGTACGTGAATGCAGCATTAGCAACATTTGAAGAGCCAACAACATATAAAGAAGCATCACAAAACATCCAATGGAGAAAGGCCATGGAAGAAGAAGTGGATGCATTAAGAAGAAATCGAACATGGGACTTGGTGCCAAAGCCTAAAGATGTTAAACCCATATCATGCAAATGGGTTTACAAAATTAAAACTCGAGCAGATGGGACTGTAAAGAGATACAAAGCTCGACTGGTGGCTCGAGGATTTTCTCAACAGTATGGCCTGGACTATGATGAGACGTTCAGTCCTGTAGCAAAGCTCACCACTGTTCGAGTCTTATTAGCGCTTGCTGCTAGTAAGGGATGGAAGCTATGGCAGATGGATGTTAAGAACGCCTTCTTAAATGGAGAGCTGGATCGAGAAATATATATGGAGCAACCAAAAGGATTTGAGGATGAAGCTCATCATGGCTACGTCTGCAAGCTAAGAAAGGCTTTATATGGTTTAAAGCAAGCACCAAGAGCCTGGTATGGAAAAATTGCAGAATTTCTAGTTGAAAGTGGTTTTGCAGTAGCTCCAGCTAATTCCAGCTTATTTGTCAAAGCTTAAGACTCAAAGGTCACAATCATATTAGTCTATGTGGATGATTTAATCATAACAGGAGACCACATAGAAGAAGTTCGACAAATAAAGCAAAATCTACTAGTTCGGTTTGAAATGAAAGAGCTTGGAGAACTAAAGCATTTTCTCGGACTAGAGGTGGAGCGCTCAGAAAAAGGATTGTTTCTTGGACAACAGAAGTATGTAAAGGATCTTCTGGAGAAATATGGAATGAGGGACTGCAAGCCAATATCTACACCGATGGAGGTTAATAAAAGGTTCTGCATGCATGAAGGTAAAGATCTTGCAGACTCAACGATGTATCGTCAGTTGGTGGGTAGTTTGATGTACCTTACCTTAACAAGACCCGATATCTCATATTCCGTTGGAGTTGTGAGTCGTTACATGCAGAATCCGAAAAAGCCTCATCTTGAAGCAGTTCGAAGAATTTTAAGATATCTAAAAGGAACAAGTGAATATGGCCTTTTCTATAAGAAAGGGGATGACTGCAAGCTAGAAGGCTTCTGCGATGCTGATTATGCAGGAGATCATGATACACGACGATCAACTACTGGTTACTTGTTTAAACTTGGTTGTGGAGCAATTTCTTGGTGTAGCAAGAGATAACCAACAGTTGCATTATCTACCACAGAAGTAGAGTATAGAGCAGCAGCAATGGCAGCACAAGAGAATATGTGGATAAAGCAACTAATGAAGGATTTGCACCAAGAAGTTAATCATGTAGTGACTTTATACTGCAACAACCAATCTGCAGTTCGCTTAGCTGAGAATCCAGTATTCCATGCAAGGACCAAGCATGTGGAGATACATTATCACTTCATTAGAGAAAAGGTACTTCAAGAGGAAATTGAGATAAAGTCAATAAGGACAGAAGATCAAATTGCAGATATATTCACAAAAGGGCTACCTGCAATCAAGCATGCAAAGTTTCGGCAGCAACTTGGGATGAATGAAAGACCTAGAATAGTTAGTGTTGAGGGGGAGTGTTAAAATATAAAGCAACACTAACTAATCTAGAGAGTTCTTGAAGCATCAACAAAATGACATAAATGTGAAGATTAGAATTTTCTAGAATTATGTTGAAATATGTAAATTGTAAATAAATACCACAAAAGTAAAGATCTAGACTTATCCTAGGTTTTCTTTAGGTTTAAGGAATTCTAGAGAGTTCCTTTAGATAAGAATAAACCAAGAAGTATCTAGAATTTTTAGAATCCAAGAACAACCTAGATACATCCTTTTGCTTGGACTCCAAGGATCTCATGCCTATAAATAGGAGGTGTGACCCCATTTGTAAAGCAAGCAAAAGAGTGTAAGAAAAAGCAAAAAGCTAGAGAGTTAGGAAAGAAAAGTGAGTGAGTGTTAGAGAGTGTAAAAGAGTATTCTCTCTAAGTGTTCATCCTTGTACATTCATAATAAAGTTTCTTTCTTTCCAAGAGATTGTCTCTCTTCCTTTTGTGCCAATTTCTTCAACAGTGTTTAGTCCGTAGATCAATTTGTTAGAATATCTTGAATCTATTTTTTGATGCTTTAAATAACCAAGTACGGGGGTCTCGCTTAATCTAGGGGCGACACGTCCTAGTGAGGGCTTGGGGGCGTTTGTATACACATTATATGTTATTTACGATTTTGGACTAGAGTTTAAAGAGGTGTCATATATAAATCCTAACTTTATTGATGTCTCTGCATCTGTATTATTTGATTTTCTCTTCTAATAATAAAGTTTCTTTCTCTCTTTGTTTGGGGATGTAGCTAACGCATTGTTAGTGAACCATGTTAAATCTCTGCGGCGTTCTTTATTGTTCACGCTTTTCTGCTTGTCGATTTTGTTTATCATAACACAATCAATAAGAAATATGGAGAAGAGGAATATGTCTGTGCCAGGTTAGCAAACTCAACATAGTAGGTCTAATCTAGTGTACATATTCGATGCCCCTCCTCGACTCAACTTTCAATGGCCCCGACTCATCAGGGAGAAACTTTCTCTGCTTAATTGATGGTGGACGTCATCGGTCTTCAAATCACTTCACCTAAAATTCTTATAAATTCGAAGCATACATTAAAAGAAAAGAAGAAAGAAAGAAAGAACAACTTAATCGAACAAGTATTAGAAGTGTGTTTGATCGAATTCTTCATTGCAACTCGACTCAAAATAAAAAACAATCTTAGAAACCAATCATGTTAAATCCCACACATATAATTGATGAAAAGAAAAAGAATGATCTTCAAGGTTCTTCTTCACTAACCTCTCAACCAACAAATATGACATTTTGTTTTCAATTGAGATGGGATAGACCGTTAAACTCAAGAATGTGTGTGCGCGATATATATATACAATAAATAAAGTAGACAAGTATTAGACAGCATGAAAATACCTTTTATAATAAATAACATATGTAATAATCTGTAATAAGTTTAATAATTTATCAATTTAAAGCATAGTCAGAATTAAAACAATATATTCAAAATTAAGAGACTAATTAAAACGTATATATACTCAATCAATAATATATAGTTATTTTGGTGTTGGTTTTTTTCTTTATATTTAATTTTAGCAATTATATTTTAATCTATTAGGTAAAAAGAATCTATTAATGCCAAAAAATGGATCAACGGTGAATTTGTCTTTTTTGGGAGAGATTGGTCTGAGTGCTGGCAAGGCAGAAGCAAGTGAACAACGGGTGTGGTGTCTAACCACACACACTCCGATGCTCAAGTCAGTCTTGTGTTTCTGAGTAACTAGGCAGTAAGGAAATAATTGGTATTTTCAGCGTAATTTTGAGCGTACTTTCGACCAATGGCCTCGGTCTTATTTATAGGTAGTAAAATATAACTGACGTTGAGGGTTATAACACCCTTCTTCAATCCACGTAACCGTTGAGTTGATTGATTGAGTGGTTACGTCATTATTGGTGCATCACTTAAAGGCTTGCCCATTATGAATATGGACGGTTTCAGCCCTAGTTGCCTCTCCTAAGCTTTCTGCTTAGCTTAGGCTCCTCTTGGCTTGAGCGCAACTTCCTAAGCTTGTAGGCTTAGGCTCACTTGAGCTTTCTTAGCTTACCTCACGGGTCCCACTGAGCTTGAGCTCTCTCGCGGGTTCTCTTCTAAGCTGAAACTCGACTCTCCTAAGCTTTCTTGTAGGCTTAGGCTCACCTGAGCTCTCTTAGCTTACCTCACGAGTCCCATTGAGCTTGAGCTCTCTCGGGGCTTTCTCGTGGGTTCTCTTCTAAGCTGGAGCTCGACTCTCGTAAGCTTTCTTGTAGGCTTAGGCTCACCTGAGCTATCTTAGCTTACCTCACGGGTTCCATTGAGCTTGAGCTCTCTCGCAGGTTCTCTTCTAAGTTAGAGCTTGACTTGTTGGACCGGTATGGCAACCCTAGAGGGGGGTGAATGGGGTTTTATTAAGCTAATTAAAACTTTTTACTAATGTGGGCCCAATTAAACAAATTAATATACTTTATACTAACAAGTAATTTAAACAAGAATTTCATGCAAATAAATTCAATCCAAAGTAATCAAGAAATTAAAAGTAATACTTTGAAGCACCCTATTTAATTCTAATAATAAGATTGGTAAAGATATGCAAATTTAAGAACTACCAATCAAAGTAAACAAATATGACCAATTAATTTCAAGGAATAAAAATTGCAATTAATTTCAAACAATAAACTATAATAGCAAATTAATTGCAAAATTAAATAGGAGAGGGATAGAGAAAATGACACCGAAAATTTATAGTGGTTCGGCACAACCGGCCTACATCCACTTCCCAAGCTCCTCTTGGGTCTGTCACTAGAAACCTTGACTCTTTCCACGGCTTAGAGTCCAACCGCTACAATGTTCCTTTTTCGGGCGCAAGAACAAACCCGATCCTTTCTACGGTTGAGGATCAAACCGTTACAACCACTCTTTTTAGGGATCAAGAGCAACCCTTACAATGAATTTTGGAAATGAAGAATAAGATGAGAAAAACTCTCTCAAAGAGTAAATGTACAAATTTAAGCTCTCAATAAATCAATCCTCACAATACAATAAATCTCTCTCAAGAATTAGATGAAAAGAATAAAATTGAAGCTTGGAGAGAGAGCAACAATGGAAGCTTAATGAATTATGGAGGATTGAAAAATAATAAAAGTTTTTAAAATTTGGAGAAGATGAAGTGTTTAAAAAGAGAGATCATTAGATGTTGGTAAAAGAAAATTGAATGGTTGAGATTTAAACTCAACTAGCCGTTAGACACACATAAAATAATATAAAATTCATTTTCTTTTAAAGGCAACTAGCCATTAGATACAAACATATAATAATATTAAATTCATTTTCTTTTTAAAACCATTCTTTTTAAAACCAACAAAAATCAAAAGCTCCATGTGTCACTTATCTATTTCTCCACTTGTCATCCTCTAGTAGGTCCACTTTGATGATTTGGCTGTCACGTCATCGACATCGGGTATTTTTCCGTTAAGCTTGTTCCAGCTATATCTTCTTCGTTTGAACTCCGATTTGAGTGATTCAAATTGCGTTGGAACCGTTGTTCCAAGCTCTACACAATGGACACTTCAAAACACTCAAATTATTAATAAATAAAAGCAGGTTTGTTATCATCAAAACATTAATTAATTAAAATTAATTAATTTGAGATTAAGGGCCAAAAAGCCAACATGACTCTCCTAAGCTTTCTTGTAGGCTTAGGCTCACCTGAGCTCTCTTAGCTTACCTCACGGGTCCCATTGAGCTTGAGCTCTCTTAGGGCTCTCTCACGGGTTCTCTTCTAAGCTGCAGCTCGACTCTCCTAAGCTTTCTTGTAGGCTGAGCTCACCTGAGCTCTCTTAGCTTACCTCACGGGTCTCACTGAGCTTGAGCTCTCTCGGGGCTCTCTCGCGGGTTCTGTTCTAAGCTGGAGCTCGACTCTCCTAAGCTTTCTTGTAGGCTTAAGCTCACCTAAGCTCTCTTAGCTTACCTCACGGGTCCCACTGAGCTTGAGCTCTCTCGGAGCTTTCTCGTGGGTTCTCTTCTAAGTTGGAGCTCGACTCTCCTAAGCTTTCTTGTAGGTTTAAGCTCACCTAAGCTCTCTTAGCTTACCTCACGGGTCCCACTGAGCTTGAGCTCTCTTGAGGCTCTCTCGCGGGTTCACCTCCTCACTTCATGGAGGCTCTTTAGCTCACCTCCACCTCACTTCACGAGGCTCTTCAGCTCACCTCACTTCATGGGCCCCACTAACTTTTTAAGCTCACTTAGGCTCTCCCATGGGTTATCTGAGGCTCTTTAGATCACCTCACTTCATGGGTCCCACTAAGCTCTTTAGGCTCACTTAGACTCTCCATAAGTCATGGCTAATTTTGCCCATAACAGAACTATTTTAGTTCTTAATTATCATTTAAAATAGATCTATCAAATGGGATTTTAAAGAATTAGAATAAGATTGGTTCAATTAGAAAAAAATCAATCATGAAACTTCATATTCGCTTCAAATTGGTCTTTGAATTTTTTTTTACAAAAAAAATCTAACAAATCTACAAACTATAAAATTTTGTATTTAATAAACCCATTTATTTGTAAATCATTCAACTTTCAAAAGATTCTGTGAAAGGCTTTTTTATATTTAGTGAATCTATTAAACATATAAACGAATATGGGGACACACTAAACATTTTATTTTTTATTTAAATAGGTTTGTTGAGGGTTGTCCAAGGCAATATCAAAAGCCCACAGAATACTGAAAGGAGGCATAGGAGAGCACACACGTTCCAAAAGGGAAATGTCAGTGCCTCGAAGTTTGGGCCAACCAGCTGAGCCAATGAATGCTAGTGAATGTATACCATTCGAGAAATAACTGAGCCAAATCCAGACTGAGCACCCTGCAACTTCAAATGCCAAAAACTTTCCTGGCACCACTACCATCACGTGTAATTGTAAACGTGTGTTGAAGACAAGCTTATAAAATAGCGCCCCTTGACCACCTCAAGAGGGAGAGTAAGTAATCTCCAAAGGAAAGACCCGACCCAACTCTTTTTGTGCTTAGCTGAATTAGCTTGTACTAACTTAGGCATTGAAGTACAGTAGGCTCGGCACCACACTGTGAGAATCTCTTACACAGGTCATTAGACACCTGTAGCGAAGCCAGACTAGGGGAAGTGGGCCAGAGTGACCATCAAACACTTGTAGCGAAACCCAACATAAACGAGATCAGAGCGCCAATAAGAGTTATCAAAAATATAGATTAGGTCGATGATATATTAGACACAAAATCAAAAGATTTACGAGCTGTTTGGTAGAGAATCTGAAAACTGAAATTTGAAAATAAGGGATTTAATAACAACAGAGTTGTATTTCATGTTTTCAGATATGTGTTTGGTAGCATAATTCAGAAATTAGATTCTAATTTAAACAATTGCAAACTAGTTGTAGTTACCCGCTAAATATCAGTTGACAATAAACTATTATTAATTTATTTATAAATATAGTTTTATGTTAAAAAAATTCTATAATTATTATTTTGTAATATTATATAATTTATAGGATAAATTAAACATTTTATCTCTATGGTTTGGAAGAGTTAAAATTTAGGTCTTAGGATTTATAATTAAAATTTAACTTCTCTAGTTTGATAAAAATTTTATAAATAATCCCGATTATTTAAGAGAATTAAACAAGCCCTAAAGACAATATATGAAGTTGTATCAAACTGTAGGAACTAAATTCTGAATTTTAAAATTATATAAACTCATTTATAACTTTATCCAAATACGAATTTAACCTAATTTATAGTAATACTATAATATATATTTTAATTAAAAAAATTGAATTAAATTTATAACATGACATACTATATTTTTAAATATTTTTGTATTTATTTAATATAATTCTATATTTAAATTGTTATTTTCAGAATCTATATTATTTTAATTTTAGAATCTAAAAACAATTTTATGCTAAACATATATTTAATGAATTCAATGAATCTAAAAACATAAAATAGGATTCAGACTAAACTTGCGTTGAAAAACAAACCCACCTAATTGTCAACAAACTCAAACTTTGAAAATTGAGGAGCAGTTATTATTCAAAATTCAGTGATAAAAAGGTAATTTTCTTTTTTTTCTTGAATTTGTATGAATAAATTGAGCAGAGGTTCACGTGGCAGAATGAAACCTCACAGCCAGGCTTTGAAGGCTGACACGCCTATCCTCCTTAGCCCACCGCCTCCTAATCTTTCCGTCTCGTTTCTTTTTTATTTTTCCTTTTAATAATATTTAATTTGCCGTTCCTTTGTTAAGAATATAATACGTGGCATAATTCCAGCTATCCCCACTTTTGCCGCTTCTTGTTCTTGGAACCAAACAGCCCCTTCTGATTCTTCTCACACACGTGGCATAATCTCCAACTCTGAACTAATCACACGCCGTACGGAATTTATCAATTTCTGCTTTCACACCTAATTTTCAAATTGTTCCAGTAACTTTCAAAATGTTAGTTTTGATGTGCCCAAGCTTCAGACCTCAAATTTGAGTTTTTTTTTTAAAATTTTTTTTGTCTGATTTAATTCAAGTTTTTAAAAATCAAATTAAAATTTAAAAATTGTTTGTGTTTTTAAATTTTAACCGGAGTTCAGGTATTTATATTAAAAAAAAAAAGGTGAGAAACATAAATTCCTAAACAAAAACAAAAAATAAAAGCATTACCAAATGGAATTTTAATTCTTTATCTCATGATAATCAATCCTACTTTTATTATTATTTTGTTGTCCAATATTTATTTAAAATTTAATATATTTTTAACTTTGTTAGGATTTTCTTTTGGAAAGAAAAATATATTAAACTATGTACAAGGAAAATCTTTAGATAATGTAAAGGACACATGGTCCAAAAAAACCTTACATCCTAAAAAATTCTCTAACTGAGAAGAGCAGCTAAAAAGAAAATCTAACGTAGTAAAAAAATTTGATTGAAATCTCCCAATCTTGATTAGAGGAAATTTTATTTTTTTCTCAATTTCGACTAAATTTTGAGATTTTAAGAAAATTTCGATTCTCTCAATGAAATTTTGAGATTTCAAAAAAAAATTTAATTTTTGTAATGAACTATATTAGCTCAATTCAAAATTGTCGATTTTATGGTCTTAATTACACACAATTCTATATTTTCATTTGCTAATGTCATTTACAATTAAGGATTAAGTGCTACTTTTTCTAATTCCCAACTTTTCTCAATTTTTAGTTTTATTTTCTGCTCAAAACTTTTATGTATAAATAAATTGAATTTTTTAAAAAAAAAAAAAACCTATATTTATTTTTAACTTCAATTAAATTTTTTTCACTAAATTTTTACATCATTTCATTTCAAAATTAAATTGGTGTGGATTTTTTTTTTTCTTTTATAATCCAAAACTTTCATACATCAATCCACTTCAAAATATTCAACTTTTTATTATTTTGTAATTATTTTCTCATCCAATATTTGGAATTTTGTTAAAGAGTAAGGAAAAGAATTTCTTCCGCAACATTTAAAGTTTCCGATAAAATCTCCACAATTTTTGGTGAGGAGTTTAATGAATTCCTAAGAATCAGATTCTAACATGGGTGTTGTGAATTTAATGATTTTAACTTATGTAGCTTTAAAGCATATCTATATTACGATATTAATATACAAACCAATCATTGTAAAATCAATTTATTGTGGGGTGTTCTTCTCAAAAATAAAAATATAAAATTTATTGAGAGGTGTTGTGAACTTAGTCAAGGTAGAAGATGAAATTGGATACCAGGCATCCGTGCCATTCCATCCATTTAAACTTTAAACTAATAATATCATGATAAATGCAATTCTTTTCAAGAAAAGATATTTTTATTTAAACTCTTTTGAGATAAAAATAATTTAAAATATACTTTAAATTCTCAAATGATTTAAAATATACTTTAAATATATTTCAAAAGTTATTTTGAGTGATTGTCAAATATTTTATTTTCTTTTAAAATAATTTATTTTCAAAATTTAATATGTGAAAAGTTAAATCGCAAAAACAACCTAATACTTATTTTTTATTTTATTTTATTTTATATAAGGAGAAAAATTATGAATTAACATTTCTTAAATAAGTGAAGGAAAATGGGAGAGAAAAAATAAAACATGAAACCTACTTATACTAATAAAGGTAACCTAGTAATCACTTAATTATAAAAATTGCCTTAATTACTACGTTAATCCTTATAATCAGCGAAATTCTAAAAAAAAGAGGGAAGTGATGAGTGAGGCAGTCGTGGTGGGAGGTGAGTGAAGGAAATCGGCGAAAACAATGGTGGTTGGCGCACAGTTGGAGATGGGAGGCCACATAACCCTAAATTGAATATTTAATTAATAAATTTTTTCAATCAACAACATAAAATAGAAGTGCCACGTCATCTTTTTGGTAGTCAACTAACGGTCAAAATATGCTCAACGACCATTTAGAATTATTTCTCATACTTCATGAATTAAAGTGTTTATTAGGCAAAATATACTTTTGGTTTCTAAGGTTTGAAGTTGATGTCTATTTGGTCCATAAAGTTCTAAAATGAACATTCTAGTTCTCAAGATTTGAAAAATAGTTCTAAATGGTCTCTAAAATTTTTTGGACTGTCGGTTGACTAACGAAAAGATGATGTGGTCGTTAGCTAGTTGATTTGACAAAAATTATTATAAGTTGAGGAAAAAGAAAGGAAGGCCACATCATAAGAAATAATATTATAATAATTTTTTTCCTAAAATTTATTAATCAAAGTAACACTAGAAACTATATGTCATTAATCAATTACTTTAGAGTTTGCTAAAAAAAAGACCAATTACTTTAGAGATTCTTTCAATTTTATTCTTTTGCATGTCTCTTCATTTGTAAAGATAAAAGTTTCATCTTTATTCTCTTCATCTTGTGGATGGGAATGAACACCTTAACAAAATTCAATGCTTTCAACACTTTAGAAAATTTTAATATTTTCGCCAAAAGTGAGCATAGTTCTATTGGCTTATAGAATAAGTTAGAGACGAAGAAGTACGTGATTCAAATCCGAAAAATGAAATTAATGCCCTCTAAATGCATACTTGGCAAAGTGGGATGTGCTAAAAAATGGTGGGCTTGAAATGCTATATTTGCGATGGTACAAATTTGGCAAATTATATGAAAGCCCAAACCCATGCATGCGTCCAGCTGTCATGTCCGCAAAAATTGCCATTACACTATTATTCTCCTAATAAAGTCTTTTGTAGAATTGTACCATAATTATGGAGGAATTTTTAAAAATAAAAAATAAGAAAAATTATTTACATAAAATAGCAAAATTTTTAGATAGTTGTGGTAGACGTTGATAGAAGTCTATCTAAGTCTAGCAGTAATAAAAATGATAGAAGTCTATCAATGTCTGTTAGTGTTTTTTTTTTTTTTTTTTTTACTTTTTATGTAAATAGTTTGACATTTTTGTATTAGAATGTCCAAAATACAATTTTAAAATATATGAACTAAAATGTAAGTAAAATTTTTTTTAGAAGTATATAAACTTATAACAAAAGTCCTCCAATCCACGAGCTGTTAGAGTTTTAAAAACTTCATTAATAAAATGTTTTTCAAAAATTCATTTGAATATAGATGAAAGACAACATAGCTTTCACTTTTGCCCTAAACGAATGAATTGACAGAGAGGGAGAGAAAGCTACCTGGTTCTAGCACCAAAGATTATTTTCTTTTAAATACTTTTTATAAATAAACTATCTAGTACTACAAGAAAATGCACTCTTAGTGACGAACAAAACTCGTTGCTGAAAATGAAAAAATGCCGCTAAGGTATTAGCAACACGTAAAGATGCATTGTTGTAAACGTTGTAATAGTCACAAAGTTAAAACTTTCAATGATGTGCTGCTGGCTAGGTGTCACTAAAACTTAACTTTCACTCACGCTCACTCGTTACTAAAAGTAATGAACAAGATATCACTATTTATTTTTTTACTGTGGCATTGCAAGCTTGTTTCTGAAAGTCTATTTTTAGGAACGTGAAATGTTGTTGCTAAATATGGATTTTAAGCCATTGCAAGCATCTTTTGCAATATGGGTAAGCGTTAGTAAAATTTATATTGTATGACACTATAAATTTCAAGATACTTTTTTTTAAAATTTATTTATGATTTACAATTTATTGATGTTCTATAAAGTGTCGCTTAAAGTTATTTGTTAATTAAAAAAATAACGTCCAATTTAATATGTAAATCAGTTATAAAATTAAGAATATAATCACTTCGAACAATACCAACCTATCACATATTTGTGTATTTCAAGCATTTAAATAAAAGTGAATATACATTTTTCATTTTATATTGTACCAACAATACCAATTGGTTGTTTTACATTAAAAAAAAAAAAAAAAGTGAAACATATTTCAAAAATAACATTGTCATTGAAACCCAAAAAGTTATAATTGTCAAATTACATCAAGTTCTTTCAAGCATAACAAGTCATTTGAAACAAAAGGAGAATACCAATTTAAATTCTTTGAATCTCCATCTAAATTCATTTCCATGAAATTTTGTACGAGAGACCGTCGAGACATACCATCTGAAAAAGAAAAAGAAAAAAACATGAAAATAGGCAAATATATGAGAATAAAGAATTGAAGTAGGGAGGAGTTACATAAACTAAATTTATCAACATAAACTCAACCCAAGAAATAAACTCAACAAGTTAATGAAATAGATGTAAAAATAATAATAATAATAATAAGTTAATGAAACACATGAACTAAAATGAACATAGTTTGAAACCATAATAATAACTTATCAACTCAAACAATTAAGGTTGTCAAAAGGAAGAGAAACAAAACTAATAGAACAAATTCAACAATAGAGAGCATCGTTCTCCATATTCACAATCAAAAGATGAGAATTATAAATAAATATATGAGAAGAATCATAAACATAAACAAAGTCTAACTAATAGCAATTAAATTCATTTGGGAAAATGCAATAAAATTCAAACAAAAAAACCAATAAACTAAACATAATCAAAGAAAAAAGCCAAACAAGGTATCAAACTAATCAACTAAAACGAATTCAATAGAAATCATAAACAACTCATTGAAAAACAACTTATCCATCCAAAAAGAGTAACCTATCAAACTAAAATAACAGACTAATAGCAACTATTGTCATTTGGCAAAAGACACAAACATAAACAACTCAATGTAAACAATATACAAACTTAATCAATCCAAGCAAGTTTTGGGGAGGGGAGAGGGGGAGTTGTCGTACCATTGCCAAAAACAACCAAATACTGTCGGAGAACGAAGCTATTGAGGAGAGGGGGGCTATAAAAAGGGAGAGAGTAAGGTGAAATAAAAAGAGAAAAATTTAGGGCTTTTGGGTTTTTATTCTCTTTTTTCCTTTTTCTTTTAATAGATGGGAGAAATAAAAATGAGAGGAAGGAGAAAAACCAAATGGATAGGATTTTACTTTGTTTTCATTTTTTTATTTCCTTTAACAACAATTGACTTTTTGTCAAGTCACATTAGCATGTCGGAGATACTATTAGTGACGTTTTATACTTTGTCACTAAAAACTATTTTCGAGACATGTAAAATGGTCACTAACATTGAATTTTCTTGGATTATTTTTAAATATAGAAAAATGAGTCAAACTATTAACAAATACAGAAAAGTTTCACTATTGCTATCTTACATAGATTGTGAAATTTTTCTATATTGGTAAATAATTTGATATTTTTTCTATATATAATAATTTTCTAATTTTTTTTCTTGTAGTGTAGATATAAAACACGAGAATGTTTTATTACATTTTCTTTTAAAAAAAATTATACACAAGTTTATTTGGTTTGTCCTACACTCAAAGTATTTTTATACATGTCAAATAAAAACACAAATTTTTGTATTTAAGTTTAGTTTGGGATCATTGTAGCTTCTAAAATAATTATTGGTAACTATGCTTTTAGAAAAGTCAGTTGTGAAAAAAAGTAAAATAGTGTTTGGTAAATTAATACTAAATTTGTGTAATTTAATTATATGGATCAAAGTATATTATCATTTCAATTATCTTTTATATTGATATTTAATTTATAATTTATTATAATATATTTATTTGAATATATATATATATATATATATATAATAATAATCTAAATTGTTTGATAAAAGTTTTTCTTATTAAAAAAATAATTGTTATAAGTAATTGAACCAATTAAAATTTAGAATATATGTAAAAAATAAATTAATATAGAATTATAAATTTGAGATTTGTAAACCGTTAGGGAAGATATAGATTTGTAGGAAAGATCAAATCTAAAAGCAGTATCTATTAGTTTTTGCATATTAGAACACATCTAGAAGTGATTCTAGATTGATTAATATATAATTTGTTTTTACCAAATAGCCTATGCGATTAAGATTTTCATATAATTGTTTTTTACTATTTCAAAAACAATCTCAAACGAAACCTTAAAATGTATTGATAAAGTGGTTGTCAGCCGTAAACTAGCCGCTATTTGTTACTAGTTATGGGTTAGTCAGTAGTGGCCAACGGTAGAGTGAAAGTGGTGTGAGGGTATTTTTGGTCATTTTAAATTTTTGATATATCATTTTGAATTATAGTCATAGTATTAAATCTTTGTCAATATGTTTATATTTCCAACGATATTTCTATGTTTCTATGGACTCAATATCAACATGAATGGTGAATTGAAATTTTCATTATATCGTAGAAAAATCTACAAAACATAAAAAATAATCAACGGAATGTCACTAATGTAAATATAATATAAATAATAGACATATTAATTTGTTTAAAAATTATAAATATTTATTTACTAACTATTTTTTTTTTATAATTTGTTCGAAAAAATTCATCGAAATCTAGTAAAATTAAGATTTTGATATTTGTGTCAAAATCGGTATTTTCAAAAGGGAAAAAAGTCGTTTATTGGTGGTTGACCCTGTGCGATTAAATGGGCGGTAGGAGGAAAAGCCCAAAAAGACCATAAACAAAGGAGGGAAGAGACTAAATTACGAAAAGACCCTCTGTGACCCACTCTTTCAGAGAGAAGGAGAGGGGTAACTTTTGCGAATATCTTGTCCACTAAGCACGTATACAAGAACCATAAAGGCTCTGACAGAAAGTAGGCCCTACCTTTACAAATGAAATGACAATAAGGGCCCCCTTAAATTAATGTTATTACATTTCTTACCTCCTATTTTCTTTTCTCAACCCTAATTTCCACCTCCTTATTGTTAGGGAATATAATAATAATAATTTTTAAAAAAAATCCTTAACCCTAAACTCCATCCAAATGAAATGAATATGTGTTTAGTATACAGATTATTTTAATTTAGTTGAAAAGTAGTGACTACAGTAACGAATAGAGATTTAAAATAGTAATGTTATATTTAACTATAAGTTATAATAGTTGGAAAAACCAACTATTATAATTGGAGTCCCAAACATGAAATGGACCATGTCCACTTGAAAATGCTGGTCCAAACATCCTGTAAGTTATCAAAATGATCATTGTTCAATTGGTATGATTTTTGTATTATCAACATTAAGATAAGAAGTTTAATTCTCTCATCACTCAAATTGTCGTAAGGAGAAAAAAAAAGTCTTCTTAAATTAATGTTCTTAGATTTCTATATCTACTCTTTTTTTAAGCCTAATTAAATGTCTGTTTTGTTTCTTAAGGAAAAAAAAAATACTTTAGACTCTAAATCCTAAACTCTATCAAAACGAAATGACAAAGAGACCCTTAAATTAATGTTCTTAGATGTCTATGTCTTACTTCTCTTTTCTTTTCTTCTTTGTTATTTCAAACGAAGAGGGAAAAAATCATATCCTTGTATTGTATGTACTCGATGTGATTACATCCCTTTCATTTTCTAATTCAAGTTTGAAAAGTATTCCATTGCATGATAATTAAAAGAAAGGAGCAACAATCACAATTTAACATGTGAATTTTGTATATTATATTCTTGAATAATAACTTAATTATAATATAAACAATTACCTAATAAATAGACATCAATAGATCCAACAAAAAAAAAATACAATCAAAGAAAATATAATTAAGCAATAATTTTTTTAACCTAACAAATTAATAAAATGGCAGCCTCTCCAACAGCAAGACATTATATGGTGAAATTGTGTGAATCAAAATATAATACATTTCAAATATCAAATATAAGATTTAGACATAAAAGGGATAAGAAAATTGGGAAATTTTTAAAAATAGAAAAATAAGAGAAATTATTTACACAAAATAGCAAAAGTTTTAGATAGTTGTGATAGATGTCGATAGAAGTCTATCATTAATAGATGCTGAAGTATATCAATGTCTACTAATGTTTCTTTTGTTATTTTTTTCTAAATAATTTGACATTTTTTTTATCTCTGAAAATTTCCCTAACAAATTACTAGTTTTACAATTATCGAACTTTACAAAATCTTTTGAATATATTTAAAAGTATTTAAAGACATTTATTCGAATGTACTTATCTTTATATGCAAGGTAAGATTTGCAAATAAAAAAAATTATATAGACTTAAAACTTAATACTGATTTAATTAATGACCAATATTAGAATAAAAATGTCCCTTCAAACTCTTACAATTAATGTGTTTAATTGCTTAAATTATCACTTAAAGATTACAATATAACTTTATTTCAGAAAAAAAAATTGCAATATAACTAATGCTAAAATTAAGTAGAAACTATAATCTATATCCATAACATATAAAAATTTTTATTTGAAGGTAATGGTTTTGTGGAGTTCTTTTTTTTTTAAAAAAAAAAAAATGTTTTTGTGGATGATATAAACTTACCTTTTTTTTTTTCCTACATCCTACACCTAAATTGTCCTTCCCACAAATAGCATTGCCTAACTCAACAATGACAATCAATATGGTCAATTTAAGTATTTAATATGTACTTGTAATTATTAGAAAAATACCACCCAAAGTAATGATCATTTTTCCATTTTTTTCTTAAAAAAACAACTCTAAAATCTAAAACCATTGATCTTGAGTTTAAAATTAAGGATGTATTTTTTTTTAAAAAAAAATAATTGTATTATTTAAATAAAATCTTAAAATAAAAGTATTAAAAAATATTGAAAATTGTTGATGCAAAATTTGGGACAAGAGAATCGCACCTGACCCTCACGTGACATCATCAGTGAATTTGTAATTTAGGGAAGAGAGAACCTGCAAAACAAATAAAAAAGGCTCTGATCCCTAAGTCGAGAATTACATAATAGAGAACAAGTCAGAAGTTTTAATTTTATCTTAAACCTACTAGATTAGGATAAGAGATTTTACTAATCCTAAGCAAGATCAAATCTTTTCCTATTCATTTTTATTTTATCTCAAATTATCATGATTAATCTTATCTTATCTTTAGGCCAAAATTCACCCCTAACAAAAATGAATCATTTAAATGCATTTATAAAATTAGTGAGAATAAGAAGTAAAAAAAAAAAAAAATTAGAATATGAACATTTTAAATATAAATATGGAAAGATTTTAGATCTAGTCCAATAAGGAATAAAAGCTTATCATACAATAATTTGAACATAATTGTAAAGTAGGTGTTATCTAGAGTTGTTAAGTATTATATTAAAATAAGATGAAAATATTTCAGTAAAACCATTAGAAAAATCTTATCGGTATGAATACTTCAAGTAGATATTTTTCGTTATTTTATAGCTGAATAAAAAAACTTCTAATTGTTAACAATAACATATATACACATATATACACATATATTTATAAAAATCAATCTCCTCAAATTAATTATTAGTTGACTAACAAAGTTAAATTATGGTGGTAGTTACTTTCTACTTAAGCTTGATCATGAATTGACATCTCCTTCTTCTTTCTTTCTTCTTTCTTTGACGATCTTCATCGATGTCATTGTCTCTCTCATTTTTGTCAATATTTGTCACTAATGTACCAATTTCAAATTTATATGAAGCAAATTTTCCGCCGTTCAAATCTTCAACGAAAGAAAGATCTCTCATTCGTTATAGATTTAAACAAAAGGAGATGAGCTTCTCCTTATTGAGAAAAACCTCTCGTCATTACTACCGCAAGAATAAGCAAAAATAATAATAATAATAATAATAATAATAATAATAATAATAAATAACGAAGAAATTAAAAGAAAGCAATGAAATTGAGAATAGAAAAATTAACGTGGAAAAACTTCAAACTGGAAAATAAAAAACAACTAACTAGAAAAATTCCACTATGCAAAAATTATTACAAATTTCACAAAATAATTCTCTCTCCCAATTTCGATTACAAGAGTATTCTCTCAAGCTTTTGTACCACTCACACGCTTTTAGCACTCTCAAACTAGAGAATACATAAAGAGAATTTAATTAGAATTAGCATACTCAATCTTAAAGTGTCTAATGGGACGATTAGGAAACAAATGCATAAACTTCTCTTATAGTACTTGAAGTCCATCACTTTTTAGAACATTTAAGACGTGAGAGAACTATATTTTTAATATTTTGTTGAAATCCAACACTTTCTAAAACATTTGAGTTCCTTTCTTTTAGATCTTAGTGGAGAGAGATTCACACTTTGTCCTTTTCTTTTCAAATATGATAGCAACATGTGTACGACAACAAATATTGGAAACGAAGGATGAGGAAAAAGAAAATAAAATAAATAAATATTCTAGCGAAACCAAATCACGAAAGACTAAATATATTTTTTCATAAGTTTATGAAGAATTAATTCTTTAAGGTTGTTTTCAAATATAGAAAAAATGAGTTAAACTATTTATAAATATAGAAATTTTTTTCTATATTTATAAATAGTTTGATATTTTTTCCGTTTATAGTAATTTTTCTTATTTTTTTTATTTATTTAATATATCTGAAAAATATTCTATTAACTTTGTTATGGGTTGAACTAGGATCAAATGTCCATTCGTCATGACCCACGAGGCGTGACGAACCAAATCCCAAATAGAAAGAGAAGATTCCAAAACTCTCATAGTCGAGCAGAAGAGTAGTCTGACCCTTAAATAGGTAATGAAATCTCGAAAAACACCCGGTTGTACGATGGATCTTGAATATCAAATCATTCAATAGTACCATATAAAAGAGATGCATCACTCATTAAGAGATAATGAGTAGCTTCCTACCGAAGGGAAAACGAAACCTCGAAAATTACTCGGTTGTACGATCGACCTTGTTGGATCAATCCCCAAGACAATGTCAAACCATTCAAGAGTACTATATATAAGGAGGTGCAACACTCGTTAAAAGGTATGCAATATCACCCAACTCAACTTGACAATAATTAGCTTCAATACTAATTTAAACTTGAAAGTACGAGGAGTGAAGTAATTCTATAGTGCGGGCACCAATAAATTTTAATTTGTGATAACATAGTATTAAACTAGGGACCAAACACAAGATAAGGAAAAGAAAAAAAGGAAAGAAAAAGAAGAAGATAGAAATGGGAGCTGTTGAAATGGAATAATTCGATTACCAAAAACAAAATAACCAGTTTTTGAAGAATCCAAAGGGGTTGGATAAAAACGAATTAGTTGAACGAGAAATAAAAAATAGAGTACTTGGTTTTTACAGAGAAAGAGTGGAAAACCCAGTTGGCAGTTAAAGAATGGCATTTTTCTTTTGAAAGCACCAATCTCCGCCACACCCCCTTCCAATATCACTCTCTATTCTCTCTGCTTATTAAAAATTTCAACCCCAAAAAAAAAGTAAAACAAAAAAGCTAACGACTTTCCCGTCTCTCTTCTTTTCTCTCTGAACTTTGTCTCTCTTCTTCTACCTCTGTACCACCAAATATCTTCATCCATGACTTGACCACCCAATTCTTCAATCTATTTCCTTTCCTCTGTTTTTCTTTTTCCTTTTACATTTCAACATGCAAACCCACAACACACCCATTCACACCGCTTCTAAACCGAATCAAGGTTTGTTTCAGACTGTTAAACAATCCTTTTCATTTCCCGAAAGAGTATCCGATTGTTTGGTTCTGTTTGCCAGAGCCGGCCTCCTGCTCTGCCTCATCGCCTCCATGTCCCTCGTTCTCCGTTCAGCTTTCTCTTCTCAGTCCCACCGGTTCATAATCCCCAACCGCACTCGAACTGCCGTCTACGAACCGGTCGATAAATCCATAGCGGCTACCAACATATCCCACATCGTTTTCGGAATCGGCGCTTCGGTTCAAACGTGGAAAGACCGAAGCCTCTACACAAATCTCTGGTGGAATCCGAACCGGAACCGTGGGTTTGCTTGGCTCGATGGGGAACCGGGGGAAACCGGAAACCCGGTTCCGCATCGGGTGTCGGAGTGGTGTAGTGGGGCGGGTTATTCGTGCAAGACGGCGGCGGTTCGAATGGCTCGAATTGTAGTGGAGAGTTATAATTTGGGATTGAAAAACGTGCGGTGGTTTGTGATGGGAGATGATGATACAGTGTTTTTCACGGAGAATTTAGTTTCGGTGTTAGCGAAATATGATCATAATCAGATGTACTACATTGGTGGAAACTCCGAGAGCGTGGAGCAAGATCAGATACATTCCTACGGGATGGCCTTCGGCGGCGGCGGATTTGCGATCAGTTACCCACTCGCCGTTCAGTTGATGAACGTAATGGACGGTTGTCTTCAACGCTACAGTTTTTTCTACGGTTCTGATCAAAGGGTATGGGCCTGTATTGCTGAGCTCGGTGTGCCACTCACAACAGAACGTGGCTTTCACCAGGTAATTTTTTTTTGCTTTTTTACTTTTTTAATTGATACCCACGTGGCGAATTGTGAGTAGTTAAAATAACATAAATTATAACTATTATGAGACGTGTAATGATGGAGTAATAGTTAGGTGATCGGTGACACACCACTTAGACCGGTTAAGTCGGTCGGCGCTGTAAAATTTTTGATACATTAATTGATATAATGAATGAAAATTTGAATATCCTATTATCATAGTATTAGAAAGAGAGATGGGATTCATATTATAAGAAAATTTTGAACATACCATTTTTAGTATTACAGCTATCAAGCTTATGTTGTTTACACTGAAAATTTGATTTCATAAATACTGATAGATCTTACATAATATAAGTAAATTTCATTCTATTTTAACGTGACACACAATAAATGGAGGGTAGATAAAAAAATTTCTCACCTGACGTATTGGGAAATTTAAGTGTGGAAATCGGGAAGAAGGTTTAGAAAAAGTAGTTTTCTTATAGGTGGCAAGAAGGTCAATAGACCATTTTCTCCGTATTGTATCCGTGGGGTTAGGATTGAAGTGAAGGCCCTTGAAAGTTGTCTTTGTCGTCGATCTTTTATGATTGTGTAAGCTACCAAGCTTTCAAGGCTTGTACTATTCTCTGGCCCCCCACTTTGAACTTCCTATTTTTCAGGTCAATTCTCAAATTTATATCATCCAGCCTTTTGGACCATTTTACTTCTTGAGAAAATAAAAACATACCATAGTGTAAAGTTGTGTACGTATAACGGATAAAATTTGCTAAAGTAAGCATAACTCAATACATTGATTGGTTCGAGTTAAATATGTGCAGTTTGATATTAGAGGTGACCCATATGGGATATTGGCAGCGCATCCATTGGCACCACTTGTATCACTTCATCATCTTGACCATGTGGAGCCATTGTTTCCTAACCAAACTAGGATTCATTCTTTGAATTTACTTATGAAAGCATATCGAGTTGACTCGAGCCGAATTCTTCAGCAAAGTGTCTGCTATGATCGGAGGAAAAAATGGTCCATCTCCATCGCATGGGGCTACGCTGTTCAGGTATATCCTTTCATGGTGACAGCCACAGACATAGAGATTCCATTTCAGACGTTCAAGACATGGAGGAGCTGGAGCGATGGACCCTTCAACTTCAATACACGACCTGTGAGTTCTGACCCGTGCCGGCGACCGGTGGTTTATTTTTTGAAGAAAGTTCAAGAGGTGGACACAAGAGGTACCAAAACCACTTACGAAAGGTTCGTCGCCAAGAATGAGAAAGTATGCGAAACGGTTGATTACGCTCGGGTCATGGCAGTGAAACAGGTTGCGGTCTCCTCAATGAAGATGGACACTCAGCTATGGATGAAGGTCATCTCTCTCTCCCTCTCAACACTGTCATTTACAGTATTTTCATTTAACCATGTTATTGATGTTTTCTATTTGATTGAATGTACAGGCGCCGCAAAGACCGTGTTGCGAGATTATGGATAGATGGGGAAACGATGACAATATCTGGGTTAGGATTAGGAAATGCAGAAAGAGCGAAACAATAACCACATAGATTCTCATTTTTAGATGAATTGTCTTAGGCCCTAGAATGATGATGGCTGATTTGTTCTCTTGTAAATATCACAGTTCTACAGAAAATTATGAGTATATTCAACAGAACCAGTTTTTGAGGACGATGATAATCTGGTTGGTAAGACTGTAACAGAGATTACTATAGTAGAGCCATATTCTAATAAACACCTCCTGAGTGGGGTTAGACAATATCAGCAACATTATTAAAGTTGGAAAAGACAACAATTTTTCTGGAGTGGAATAAACAAAAATAAATAAATAAATTGGATGGAGGGAAGCCAATCGTTTTAAATATGTGCACTTTGTAGTGGGAGCTTTACAACTTCTGCTCCTGCTATTAGTGGGTTGGAGTGAAAATTACCAACTGGGTAATGATGGAAAATCCTAGTGGTTTCTAGTTATGGTTCCAGTACATCAAATCCAATGCCTTGTAAAATCAGTTTAATTTTCTTAAGAGGGCCTTGTTTGTAAAGGACCTGGATGTTGAATTCAATAGCAAAGAAATCCAACGTGTTCTAATTCTTTGAATCAGCCCTTACGATAAGCTTTATGATATCAACAAACCACGTGATAGGAGACATTATCAGATGAATGACAAAATTGAACTCATTGGATTGGATACTGATATGGTTACTAAAAACTTTATACATTTTTAAGTTGATCTGTACGATTTCTTGTACCTCAAGAGCTTGACATATAATTCGAGTCTCAATCGCAGAGCAAGGTCTCCCGGGTTGCATTTCCAGTTGTTGGGTTCACCCTGTAAACAAAAATGACTAAGTTTCCTAGTTTGTTTATCATGAATCATTTACAGTCAACCTAAGAAACAGAAGAATTTGACTTTACCCATCTGCAACTTTGCAAAGGTACTCCCGCTGATCCTCTCTCAAAGGCACGTCAGTGAAGTCTGACATTATGAGGTAAATTATGCATAAGTATTTCTTCGTAGGCTCGTAGCACCACTTTATCTTTAGTTTTTCCATAATCTCTTGAAGAAAATCACATCCCTTGTTACTTCAATTACAATTTCCTACAACTCTTTTTTCAGCTAAGTGCATTGTTGACAAAAATGAGTTTCAGCTAAATGCAAAGGTGTAGAATTTCAAATTTATGAAAAATAGAGAGGTTGGAATAACAATCTATGTTAATGTATTATGGCATCTAAAACAATTTTGGAGATGAGAGGACCCCCAGTGAAATACTAAAAGATACATAAATGTTGGGTTTACATACCAGCTCCGTTTATTGTTGATCCACGGAAAGAAGTATTTCCTGTGGCGAGTGCACCTTCTAAGTTGGCATTGCTTAAATTTGCCTGCCCAAAGCAGAAAAAACCAACCATTCAGGATAAAGTTAGAACTTCACAGTCTTCTAACATCAAAGCACAAAATTTGAATGTAAAATCTCAGATCAAAACTGCAAACACAGTTCAAGGTTATTGTATCATATCAATACTTTTTGCAAAGTAGTTTCCTATCATATTTCTCTTGACCTCATCAAATTTTTGAACATTCAAGAATGAGATTGCAAAAGTTGACCTCCTAACTTTATATATATATAATCTTTCAAATTTGAAAATTTGAGAAGGGGCAAATTAAAGATTAAATAAGAAAGCACTTAATTGTAAACGTATCAAGTAATCATCACCTTGGTAACATTGGCCAAAGAAAAGTCTGCACCTCTGAGATCAGCATCTGAAAGATCCGCCCCTAACAATTAGGCAAAGAAAGAAAGAATTGAAGTCAGTTTTAATTGGATTTTGTTTTCCATGTCGCAAGAGAAGATTCTGAAGATGATTTTGCAGTTCATAAAATTACTTAAACCTGTTAAGTCAGCATCGAAGAAGCTAGCACCTAATAACTTCGCACCTTTAAAATTAGCTTGCCGTAAAATAGACTAGTCAAGAAGAAACATAAAGCAAATGTCACAAACACATATTACTGTAGTATTAGTACATGTACAACATTTAAAATAGTGGATTTAGTTGAAACCGTTTTGAAATCTTGCTTGATTAACGTCTTCCCACTGAAATCTTTCCCAGAGAGATCCTGACCTCTAGTGACCCCAGCGCCATAAGGGCCTCCACCCTAATTACGAAATTGAATCCGTTCACCAAAAATCAATCAATCATACAATACATACAGATATAACAATAAATTATCATCCAGAAATTAACCTTAAAAGCTAGGGCAGGATCGGCGAGGAACAAAGAGGCGGAAAGGAAAGCGAGGAAGGTGGTTTTTGAGGCGGATTCTCCGACGGAAAGGACCAAATTCCGCGTAGCTTCCAGTTGTTGGTTGAATACCTTCATATTGTGGTTAAAATCACAGGATTTGAGAAGAAAGGAGAAGAAATTGGGAGTGGAAATGGAGGGGGGGAGTTTACCTGAGGCGTAGAATGGGCGGAAATGGAGGGAGGAAGAGGAATGTGAGGTCTGGAAGGAAATCTGGAAGTGGAACAACATAACGAAGCGTTGAGCAGAGCCATTTCCTGAAGCTGCAATTCAGCCCAGAATTGTTTTTTTTTTTTTTTTTTTAGTGCGTTTTTCGAATTGGATAATGTGAGTGACCGTACAGCATAATCTGGAAACGGATCATGAGTTGTGTTTCTGTGCAGCTGCGGATATCTTACTTCTGGTCCTTTTTCCACGTAGATTTTGCCACGTGGTGCTACTGGAAGAGTACTGCTTTCACTTAATTGGTAGTACAAATTGTGAGACCATCATTTTTACGATTTCATTATAACATTTTAAATTTTAAAATACATAATTATATTAAATAAAAAAATAAAATTTTTTAAAATAAAAAATAAAGAAAACTATTTACACAGCTAACACAATTGTTAGATAGTTGTGATAAATGCCGATAGAAGTCTATTAGGGATAAAAAATAATAGAAGTCTTTCACTCATAGATGCTGATAAAAGTCTATCAATATCTATCAGTCTTTTTTTTTTTCTATAAATAGTTTGACATTTTTTCTATCTGTGAAAATTTTTCTAAAAATAATAACATTTAGAAATAAAATATTTATAAACTCAACTATTATTTTTTAAATATAATATGTATTATGTAATGTACTCTAAATTATATAATATTACAAGATAATAATTATATAATTTTTTTGTAACATAAATCATATTCATAAATTAATTAATAATAATTTATTGTCAACTAAATATCAGTGTGTAACTACAACTAATTTTATTATTTATAAACATATAGTATCAAACACATTTTAAACCATTATTTAGATTAGAGTCTAATTTTTCAATCTATTACCAAACATATATCTGAAAACATGAAATACAACTTCGTTTTCATTGAATCTCTTATTTTCACATTTGTATTTTTAAATTCTCTACTATACAGATCATTAGTTTCCACATTTTGAAGTTAACAAATCTTAGAATTGAGATACACCTTATATCCACTTTTAATTGTTTACTCTCTCTTTTTTAATCAAAATGCCATATGTGATATGAGTCGATCCAAATTCTATTGCAAGTAAGAATACATTTAATCACCTTACAATCAATTTGCACAAAAGCTTCTTTTAGGAGATCCTCATCCCACATTCCATTGAGTCCAACATAGGTTTGAAATTGAGGCCACCACAAGCTTTCAAAACACATAACTTGTCCCAACTGAACCAATGTAACTTATTATGAGTAGGAGTCAAACTCCACCATAACTTTATAAAACTTTTCGTGGAATTGATATATTAAACTCTTATAGTATTGATATATTATTCTCTTTTATTATTTGTCACGTTAACATATTATAAGATTTATGTGAGCTCAAGTAATAAGGATGTCTGCGAGAGAGGGGATGAGGATGGCTCTCTCTTCTCTGTTAAGGAAGCTCATTAAAGATCAAGCCTAGCTCATATCATCATCAAGCCCAAACTATCAACACAACCCAATATTTTCAATTATGCTATATTTTGGTATATGTTAATTTAGTTAGACCTTAAATCTGTTCTTGGTTCTCTATATAAACTTCATTAATTCTTGTATTTGGACAATGAGAGATTAATAAAAAGTTCATTACTTTTATTGAAGTTTTACTTGGTATCAGAGGAAATATGAAGTAAATTACGAAGATGAAAAATATGGTTTGATTTGGTAAAGGAAGTGTAACCCAAATAAGAAATAGACACACTTGAACCATTAGCAACTTGAACTTGTTGTCCTCCAGTAGCTTCTATATTCATTGTCAAATTGTTTAGGTCATGAGTAATGTGATTTGTAGCTCCTGAACCATGATACAAATTTGTATCCTTGTTGATATCATTTGATGAAGTCAAAAAAGTTGTTGAATTTGAGACATTAGTTGATTCTACCTTTGAAGTGGAGATTTACAATGTAGAATTAATAACTGGTTTTTAACGTGGGAACTAACTACTTAATTAAAAACTTCTCAAAACAATTCATTTAAACTAATTTTGAAAAATATCAACTGAGGAGGAAATCTCCACCTAGTCTATGGAAAATTAATCGAAAATTTTATAGGTACGTTGAAGTGAGAACTAAATGCGGGTTGTTGATAGTTTGGGCTTGATGATGATATGAGTTGGGCTTGATCTTTAATGAGCTTCCTTAACATCTTCCTCCCCCCCCCCCCCCCCCCCCCAAGCCAATGATTTGTGCAGAACATTGAGCTTCAAACGTAATCTCTGAAAATTTGTAACTGAGAGAGCTTTTGTAAGAACATCTGCAACTTGAGCAAAAGCTGGTAAATGTCTAATGTCCAATTTCTTTGCCAAAACAAGATCTCTGATGAAATAAATGTCTAATTCCACATGTTTGGTTCTAGAATGCAAAACACGATTAGCTCCAAGATATACCGCACTCAAGTTGTCACACCAAAGTATAGGAGTTTGATTTATAGGAGTTTCCAATTTAGTGAACAAAGATTTTAGCCCTAGAATCTCGGTGGTTGTAATAGCCATTGAGCGATATATTTGCTCTAGTGCTTGAACGAGAAATAATGGAGTGTTTTGACTTGATTAGATACATTTAAGGTTTCAAATTTCGATGCCGACGAAAATATTCAAGTCTTAATTTTACGGAAATGTTGATAAAAATATCGATAAAATGTCAATATCGATGAGTACTTCAAGTAAAATTATACAAATTCAAAATTTTTAAAAAAAATTAATTAATAAATAAACATTTTATGATTGAGAAATTTTTAAAAATAGAAAAATAAGGGAAATTATTTACACAAAATAACAAGATTTTTAGATAGTTGTGATAGACGCTGATAGAAGTCTATCACTAATAGATGTTAATAGAAGTCTATCAATGTCTATCACTATTTTTTTTTTTTTTTATTTTCCGTAAATAGTTTAACATTTTTTCTATCTGTGAAAATTTTCCTTTATGATTTTTAAATAATTAACATGTTTATTGTTTATATGAGTCAAATTTGGTTGCTTATTTTTTATGTTTTGTGAACTTTCCCATAATATAATAGAAATGTAATTTATCCTTCATTTCGATATCCAACCCACAAAATTGTAAAAATATCAATGAAAATATCGAAATGCCAGTGAAAGTTTAATCATAGTATTAAATTTCCGTCGACATATTGATATTTCTATCGATATTTCTACATTTTCATAGGTTTGATATCGACGTGAAAAGTGAATTGATATTTCTATTATATCGTAGAAATGACTACGATATTTTATTTTAGTTTGTGATGCCGAGTTGTTTAGTTGGTATAAATGTTGAATTTATTTGTTGAATTTTTTTTTTTTATAATTTTTTTCATAAATATTCATCGACATCGATATTTTATTGATATTTTCATCAATATTTTTGTAAAATTAAGATCTAGATATTTTCATCGACATTCATATTTTAAACCTTGAGTTTAATATAATGAATACTTTTTTAAAGTAAAGGGATCAAATAAATAAAGGTGTTAAAATTTAGGGATGAAAGAAATAATTTAAGGGTTGTTTGGGAGACTAGAATGTAATCAGAATTACTAGAATCAAATGAATGTTAGTATGCATGAGGTATCGAGGGTGAAACGAAAATAAGATCGTGAAACGTGAAAATGATGAAAAAGATGGTTTGATTAAAAACTGTCGGAATGAAATGAATTAAATATTACAAATTGGTCCCAAAACACTCTATTCAAACATAAATTTTAGATTATATTACTATTCAAAATCATTCCATTACCAATCTAAATATTCCCTTAAGGATGATATTAGGTTGTGAATTGTGGCACATCAAACAATCATGTGAAGTAAGGAAGTGGAGGAGCAGCGTAGATTCCCGTGCGGTGGGTGAAGACACACACTATCTTCACTTCAGCCTGCGCTTACCTAGGCCTCGCCGTCTCTGCAGTTACATCTTACACACACACACCCCGTACATAATAATACTGACACACCCTAAACATTTACAACACCATCTCCCTCTATCTCTCTCTTCACATTAATTACTTTCATTCTCATTAAACCCATCTTCAATTCTTAGCCCAAATGGGCTTTGTTTTGTTCATATGCAAATCCATGTTCATGTTCGGTTCATCCCCCCAAACCCCCCAACCTCTAGCTTGGAACTTGAACATTGCCCTACCCAACAACTTTTTGAAATGAGGATCCTGCAAACTCTTTAAATGTTTCTTCAGAACCTGTCCCTCACTTCGGCTTCGAAACAAGGACCCTCTCTTTCCCTTTTCTCTCTCTCAATCGACTCTGTTTTCCTCCTTCAGTTTCATTCTAATTTCTTCTTAATTTTCCCATTTTAACCCAAACCCACTTCTCAATTTCTCCATTTTAGCTCGGATATGGCGGATAGATGTTGGGGTGGAATTGGGAATCTTGCAAACGCAGAACAAGAACATCATAGTCAACAACAACATAGTACTAAGAATGAAGATGAGGATGGAATTAAAACCAAGAGACGGCCACGAGGGCGACCACCAGGCTCAAAAAACAAGCCAAAGCCACCCATTGTAATCACTAAACACACTCCCAACGCCTTTCAAACCCACGTTTTCCAAATCACCACCGCCACCGACATTGCCCACTCCATTTCCACCTTCGCCTACCGCCGCCACCGTGGCCTTTCCATTCTCAGCGCCACCGGCCTCGTCGCTGACGTCACTCTCCGACAACCCCCCGGTGTCATTACCCTCCACGAACGCTTCGAGATCTTGTCTCTCTCTGGCGCTTTCCTCCCCACGCCCTCCCCCCACAGGGCTACTGCCTTGACCGTCTATCTCGCCGGCGGCCAAGGCCGAGTCGTCGGAGGCCGAGTCGCCGGTCCCCTCATCGCCGCCGGCCCCGTCATAGTAGTTGCAGCTTCATTTACCAACGCTATGTATGAAAAATTGCCGATTGAAGAAGATGAAGAGAATGCAAAGGAAGAGGAGAAATTGGACGAAAATATTAATGGAAATAATTCAGTGGGAGAATCATCATCAGTAGCAGCAGCAGCAGCAGCAGCAGAAACTTCTTTGCCAGTTTATAATTTGATTCCAAACAATCAAATTTCACAAGAAATGTTTTGGGCTCCTCTTCCTCTTCCTCCCCCATCTTATTAAATGGTATATTCTTTTTTGTTTGCCACTAAACTAACAACCCTTTTGTTAGTTTTCTGAATCTTGCACTCATGAATTGTCATTTCTTGATCCTCTAGCTTAGACAATATGTTTGTGTTTTGAAATTCATGGGTTTTGTCTGATCTTGTACATCATCATTATCACATAGGACTTTATAAATGAAATGTGTAGACTGAATATTATGTATCTTAATATCTTCTAATAATAATTTTAGCTTTGAATGTGAAATGTGCATGTATTGAAAGAAAAAGGATATGGCTGTGTATTAATTTCTTGACATACTGTTTGTGAATTGTGATGTTTCATTCACGTGCGAAAGCTTTGAGGACTGATTCCAGAAGTTATCAGATACAAATTCGGTCAATTTTAATCATTTTTCGTTCGAGTTATTAAGCGGAAAAATTAGGCTGAAATTGTCAAATGACTCATATTTTTTTTAAAAAAAAGTCAAATGATCTTTTTGCTGACATTAAGATAAAATTACCGAAATGAACTCGAGCACGCGAAAAAATTTATCTCTCTCGCTTTCCGTCTCTCTTCTTTTTCTCACTCACAATTCCTCTTATCTCTCTCACTCTTACTCTTCCTTCTTTTTCTCTCTCACTATTTTATCTCACTCTCGCTCGCTAGAATTGGTCGCGTCGGAAAAAAGAATTGGTCGCGTCGGAAAAAAGAAGAGAAAAAAAAGAAGAAAATCAAAGGCAATAATGTATGTAAAGACATATGAAAAAGTCATTTGTCAGTTTTTTTTTTATTTGTCAGTTTTTTTTTTAAGAAATTAAGTCATTTATCATTTTAGGCTTTTAAAATGGTTTTATGTACTATTCTTTATTAATTCGTGGATTTAAAAAATATGTGTTTGTTTAGTTGGTATAGAATTGCTTAACGTAAAGTTCTAAAATGTATGCCGATTTTGGCTTTTTTTTCCTTTTCTTTTTGTATAATATACTATTAGAGAGTATATTTCAATCAACATTTTCAATAACAACAAATTTGATTTTTGAGTTTTTTACATTTGTTTTGCATTTTGATTTTCAATTTGACATTAATATGAATATAACAAATTTTTTAGATGCTTAAATTTGAAAGGTAAATACTATATTTTATCCAAGTTTTGGTTTAAATTTGAAATAAAATTTTAAAATAGATCGACTACAAAATTATTTTAACCAACTCAAGTCAACTTGATAATCCAAAGACTCTTTTTAAGTGTAAGTAGAGTTAGCTTTCTTTTGTATGCTTTAGACTTGCCATGGCGTTAAGGTTTTGATTATAATGTTGAAAGCTAGGGTTGCTTTTACTTTGAAGATTTCACATTAAAAAAGTTAAGGGACCTCATACTTTTAATAAGATACATGAGCTACTCTTCTTATTGTCAATTAGTTTTGAGATGAAATCACATACTATTTAATTTGGTATCAGTGCCCATAAAACCCAAACGTGTATTCGGTCCAATAAAATGGGAAGATAGAAATATGGAGAGAAGAAAAATGGGAAGGAAGTCAACTTTAAAGTATTTTTCTTACTGTTGTTTATGAGTAAATTTGAGCAAGTTTATGGAGCAATATCCACATAATTTATGAGTTGTACCTTCTCTCAAGCGAGTAGCCAAATCTATATTTATATATATACTATATTAAAAGAGGCTAAAAGAGGGGAGAATTTTACCCTTATAGTCACACCATTTCATTGTACGTACCTTTCATGCCTTGGTCAATAACCATTCACACATAGAATTGTAATAGCAACAATGAAAAAGAAAGAATATCACGATAAGTTTTAGAGAGTTGAGAGAAAAATATGGAAAGAAATTGAAGCAATGAGGAAACGATCATCTACAATTAGGGTGATAATCTATCTTATCACCGAGCATCTTCATTGTATTAATAAACTGAGATTCAACTTTAAAAAAAGTAAGTCATTCATATTTCAATATGTCATCTTTGCATAATGTCTTATTTCATTTTACTTCTAATTACTTTCAAACTTCATGTCCAATATTTATGTTTTAAAATCAATGAGTGTATATCCATTCAATCATTTATATTTTACCTTATAAAATTATGTTTCAAAGATTTTAAATTGCACCAAACACATTCTATATTCATTATAACCAAATAAATTATATATATTATTTTAGTCATTATCTCTTTTCATTATTTAAATTTTATATCAGTCATTTACTATTTAAATTAAATTAAAAATATATTCATTTTATAATTTATGTTCAAAATATTTGTAATCACGTGCATTACACGTGGCCCCTAACTAGTATATGTGAAAATACAAGTTTAGTCTTTGAAGTTGAAGTTGTCTATTTGATTTTTGAACTTTAAAAAATGTTTAAGCTTCTAAAATTTAAATTTTATGTCAGTAAGTGTTTGAATTTCAATTTTATATCTACTAAATCAACGACCTATTTGACTTTTTTTTTTTTTTTTATTCACGCACTTCCTACATACTAAAGTGAAAGTTTTAGATTTTATTGCACATACAATTCTTTTCTAATCTATTAGTTAATTTTCAAAATTTTTGAATATGATACAAATTTTTTTAAAGTAAAGACAAAATGAAGAATATATAATATATTTTTAATTAGAAACTATAGCTTATGCTTATCTTTTCAGACAATAATTCAAAAAGGTGGCTGCTTTAACAAATAATTGAATATTGGAAACTAACCCCACCGCAGTCGTTATATCTCTTTGACTTTTTGTTCAATTTCTTTTTTCCTTTTATTTTTATTTTTTTTCATTTTTTTAAAGTACAACACAGTCTAACACGTTGTTGTTATTATTATTATTAGGAAAATTACTATAAACAGAAAAAATATCAAACTATTTACTAAATAGTAAAATTCCACTGTCTATCAATAATAGACCGCGATAAAATTTTATCGCTTTCTATCGCTCAAGCAAATAAATTCTATCACCTTAGCGATAGAAAGCGATAGAATTCTATCGCGATCTATCAGTAATAAACTGTAAAATTTTTCTATATTTGTAAATAATTTGGCTCATTTTTCTATATTTGAAAAGAGCCCTTATTATTATTATTATTATTATTATTATTATTATTATTATTATTATTATTATTACAAAAGAAAAAAAGAAAAAAAAGCAGTCTAAGACATTAAAGTTCATGCGGTATTAGATTGGATTGGCATCTTATAGTTACTAAATAATTTATTTGTGATCAAGTGAAAATTAAATTTTTAAGATTATCCAACCAACGGTTGTCTATTTTAATGACCTACAGATTATTAGTAAGACTGAGGCCAAATATATACTCCATGCTTTTTTATTTTTTTCAATGTAGTACCTAATTTTTTTTTTTCTTTTCAATTTCATCTTTTTATGGGTAGGCGTTCGAATATCATATGATTCTAGTTGTCTAGCAGGTGTCCTACAACCTTGACCTTCGACCTACTTTCTCTAGTCTGGTCTTGATCTTATTTGAGCTGACCTACGTAAGAGATCCTCACACCAGTGTAGTGGTGAGTCTGCTGTACGTTGATACCTAAGTTAATACAAGAAGTGAATAATTCAGCTAAGCACTAAAAGATTTGAGGTCGGTTCTCTTCTTATGAGAGTACTTACTCCTCTTCTTTGGGGGGGTTGAATGAGGCTAATTATGAGCATACCCTCTGACACATGCCCACGATTGCATGTGATGGCATAAGGTGTCAAAAATGTTCCAAGCGCTCGAAGTTGTAGGGTGTCAGTCCAACCTTAGTTCATTTATTTCTCGATTGGTATATATTTATCGGCTCGACCAGTCGACCCATATCTCGAGAAGTTGACATTTTCTTTTTAGGATGCGTGTTTTCCTATGCTCCTTTTTTGGTACCCTTTTAGCTTAGGCTTGCTTGTAGACTTTGGGCCTTGCTTTGGACAACCCTCAATATTATGAATTAATTTTTTTTTTTTTTTCCAATCTATGTACTTCCGGTCACAAAACATTAAAATCAATGACAAAATGATAATGCATTTTCAAAATACACTCCATTAAGTAATCTAGTTGAAAACATTCGTTATGTTCTAATTCGATTAAAATAGTCATACTATTTATTGCAAAATAAAAGCTTACGAGATTTCATATAAAATTGGTATATAGCAACTTACTTAACCTTAAATCACTACTTATTATAGAAAATCGATAGATTGATTTATTTTTTCCATAGATTAAAGAAAAGAATTAATATAGCCTTAAATTTATGTACGCAACGAGAACACAAACATAATTATGCACAAAGTTTAAAATCTTGATGCGAATAGATATTATTGGTGCACATATTTTGTACAGGCCACCCGTTCTCTAGTGGAGTTCCTATTCTTTGATAACTTTGTTGAGCTAACCTGCAAAGAGAACTCACATTGGTGTGTGGTTGAACCAGACTTTGATGCCTACGTTAATACACAAAGAGTTTAGTTCAACCAAACACATAGAATATTGTTTACCCCTTAAGATGGTGGAATGAAATTATTTATAGATTCCAATCATATGACATATGCTTGGGACATGTATAATATCGGCGTTGTCAATATAGGTGTAGCCCTTGAGGTTGTAGAGTTTTGGCCAGTAAGATCAACTCGATTATTTCTCTTTCAAGGAAATAGTTAGATTGAACTCGGTTGGACTGACCCAAGACGTTCGAACTCTCAAGATATCTTTGAGCTTGGGTCTGAGCTTTACCTTGAACAATCCTTAAAGGATATTTTTTTAAAACTCATATTTAAATTAACAAATAAATAGTTTATAAATCTTAAATAAGTTAGAATACAAATAAATATTTTATAAATCTTAAATGAGTTAGAATACTTATTATATTTACATTAGTTGTTTTTATATTTCATCAATCTTTTATTGTGTATTAAAATTTTCGATTAATCTCAAATATAAACTTATGATTGTGTGAAAACATGCCTAATTTGACATAATTAAATATAAGCACGGAATATTCGAGACATTTCCAAGTAGAATCTAAAAGTATATTGAAAGAAAGTTGGGCCTGTGATCTTAGCTCTCTTTGAGTGATAACGAAAGTTAATGGGCCCAACACTAATGAAACTGGATCTCGAAGAGTTACTGTACACAAAATAAATCAATAAATTTCGAAGCTCCCAATGGCAAAATAAACAAAAAAAAAAAAAAAAAATATAGCATATAAAATATATTTGACAATTACCGTTTCGACAATGCCATGTTTCTTATTTCATTTGTCACATGACATTTCATCAACCACAAATAATCCTACCCATTTATTCTAATAAATAAATAAATAAAACCTTAAAATATCATTTTTAGTTCTAATATTTTGAAATTTGTTCAATTCTAATATATCTAATTTTAGTCTCCGTACTAGTTTATTATTGTTTTTTTTTTCAAAACATTTTTTATTTATTAACACTTTTGTTAGGGATTATATTTGGCAAAATTTACTCTTTCACAAAAGAGCCCACCAAGATTCGGTAACTGGTGGCCCCAGCATTCCCTCCATGCCTGTCTTGAAATTTTTTCCTTGCCTGTCTTGAAACTTTTCAGGATGCTTTGTCCTCACTCACATCCCGGTCACCCAACATAGAATTGGAGTTCTTATGATTGAGTCACCGAAAAGGAAGGTGTACATTATTGGTATAGGTTGTAACTTTCAGTTCTTTTAACCCTTTCTTAACTATGTTTTCATGTCCTCAAGATCCCTCTCATTCGGATGTGATCTCGGTTCATTCATGTCCCCCTCCTGAACTCCGGGTCGTTACACAAGGTATGGAGTCTTGAGTGTTTAGCCATACTAAACATTTGTGTAAGGCATAAAAATATATGTGGCTCGATACCATACTGATGTAAGTTCTCTTGCAAGTCAGCTCTAACAAGTACGCACAAACAAAAAGTGACCTAACGAGATATGCACATCAAACATATTCTCCTGTAAATCTTCATAACATATTCTCACATTGTATATTATTATTTAACCAATTTCGAAATAAAAACACTTTGAAAGATTAACTTTAAGATTTATTAAAAGTATATGAATTATGAACTAAAATTAAACATTTAAAAGTACGGAACAAACCCCAAAATATAGAGAATAAAATGGTATTTTAATTATAATAAAATAGAAATAATACTACCCGCCATTCCTCCTCTATCCTTTTCACTTTTATTTATTTTCTTCCAATATCATTATTAATTTTGTGGTGAATATCGTAACGTGAATATTAGTGGATAATCAAAAACCACAAAAACAAAAACATCAAAACGACACAGTTCCAGTCAATCTCTAGATGCCACGTGTCATCCCCAACAAACTTGATTGTGTGGTCGTTAACAATTTGAAAGCCTATCCACTGCCACTGCCTACATCGAACTTCGAACTCTCGAAACTTCATTCTTTCTTACTACAAAAATATCATCAACCCTTTCATTTCCTTCAGCCTTTTTCATTGAAACTCTTAGTTAAACAGTAAACACACTCCAAATTTCTCTCCTTTCCTTTCTCTCAAAACCCATGGCCGCCGCTGTCTCCACCGCCGGAGCCGTCAACAGAATTCCGGTAATTCAAATCTTTCCCACCATTACATTACAACAACATATATCACTCCAAAATGTTAATCACACTTTGCCTGTTCTTCTCTGTTTTTATTAGAATTGTTGAGTTTTATGAGTTAATTCTTCAGAGATCGTGAAAAAGATTTCAACTTTTTCCTTTCCTTGTCAAGTTCTGTTGAGAATTTGAGATCTTAAAGCTTTCCCCTTCCTTGTCTTGTCATCTTAAATTTTCAGAATTGAGAAATCATATGCGTAAATAGTTTATAATGTACAGAAGATGTGTGATTAAAGGGGTTAAAGAATGTTTAGTTGGGTATATTGCAGCTGAGTTTAAATGGCGCCATTGCTGGACCTTCAGTTCAGAGCTCCACTTTCTTAGGCAGCAGCTTGAAGAAAACGAATTTGAGATACCCCAATTCCAAGGTCTCTTCAGGAAGCAGCTTGAAGGTAGTTGCTGTTGCAGAGGAGATTGATGAAAAGAAGCAAAATAATAAGGATAGATGGAAGGGGCTTGCTTATGATGTCTCTGACGATCAACAAGACATTACCAGAGGAAAGGGAATGGTCGATACACTCTTCCAAGCTCCTACTGGAGCAGGAACTCATGACCCTGTTCTCAGTTCTTATGAATATTTAAGTGCTGGACTTCGTCAGTAAGTGTTTAAAAAACGGTAGATTTTTTTTTTTTTTTTTTTTGTGTTCATCTATGATTGAGTAGTGAAGGGAACTGATGATCTAGAATGTTGTGGTTTTGATGATGATACAGGTACAATTTAGACAACAATGTGGATGGTTTTTACATTGCTCCTGCCTTCATGGACAAACTAGTTGTTCATATCTCTAAGAATTTCATGAAACTTCCCAACATCAAGGTTCAATTCAAAAGAGAACTGATTTACTGTTTGGTAGTTTCATTGCTGGGTTTGGCTATTTCTTTTGTTTATTGATTGATTTAATCAATCTGTCTTAGGTTCCCCTGATTTTGGGTATTTGGGGAGGCAAAGGTCAAGGAAAGTCCTTCCAATGTGAGCTTGTCTTTGCCAAGATGGGAATCAAGTGCGTTTCATCTTTCTCTATCCTTCTTGTTTTAGCCATTTCAAAGCATCTTCCTGGTTGGGAATCGACTACTGCATGCTAACTTTTTGTTTCATTATTTCAGCCCCATTATGATGAGTGCAGGAGAACTGGAGAGTGGAAATGCAGGAGAACCAGCGAAATTGATTCGACAGAGGTACCGTGAAGCAGCAGACATAATCAAGAAGGGGAAAATGTGTGTCCTCTTCATCAATGATCTTGATGCAGGAGCTGGTCGTCTCGGTGGCACGACCCAATACACTGTGAACAACCAGATGGTTAATGCTACCCTCATGAACATAGCTGATAACCCAACCAATGTCCAGCTCCCTGGCATGTACAACAAAGAGGAGAACCCTCGAGTTCCCATTGTCGTCACGGGTAATGACTTCTCGACATTGTATGCTCCTCTCATCCGTGATGGTCGTATGGAAAAATTTTACTGGGCACCTACTCGAGAAGATCGAATTGGTGTGTGCTCAGGAATCTTTAGGACCGACAATGTTCCCAAAGAAGACATCGTCAAGCTTGTTGATACCTTCCCTGGCCAATCCATTGGTAAGCTTCAAGTGTGAACTACGAGTCAATATTTTTATTCATTTCCCTCCTAGTAAACTAAACTCATGATCATACAGATTTCTTTGGTGCCCTGAGGGCAAGAGTATACGATGATGAAGTGAGGAGGTGGGCAGTTTCGGTTGGAATCGAGAATATCTCTAAGAAGCTTGTCAACTCAAAGGAAGGACCACCGACATTCGACCAGCCAAAGATGACCTTAGAGAAGCTCCTCGAGTATGGAAACATGCTTGTTCAGGAACAAGAGAACGTGAAGAGAGTCCAATTGGCTGACAAGTACTTGAGCGAGGCTGCTCTTGGTGATGCCAATGAAGACGCCATAAAAAGTGGCGCATTCTATGGTTAGCTCTCTTCTGGTCTTCCACAAGTGTTTAATAATTGTATAAAACAAAAGCAGTTTCTCTTAAGTTGTTGCTTCTATCTATTGCAGGCAAAGCCGCACAGCAGGTGCATTTTCCTGTCCCTGAAGGTTGCACAGACCCAAATGCAGATAACTTCGACCCAACAGCTAGGAGTGATGATGGAAGTTGCAATTATGAATTATAGGTTCCTTTTAGCTGTGAAGTGCAAGATCATTTTTCACTCATACTTGATTAGGAAAATACTCTCTCCTGTTTGTATGAAAATATCCACTGGTTTGCTCTACTCTATGCTTTAAAGTTGGTGTGGGGTGGTTTCAGTTCTCATTTCTTTCTTTTTCTCCCTATTGCACGATATTGAGACATTTTGTTCATGTTTGGTAAATAACAATGTCTGGAGTCTCAAAGGGTTTTGAGATATTGAGATCCTTTCTCAGTCTTGGTTCTACCTTACATCCAGAAAATTAATGCAAAATTATTCCGGGTCAAAAACCTTAAAAAGTAAACATATTTCCAAGAACAACATCATATATCTATAGGGATGATGAAAATGTTCCATAGAACAAAAGCACAGTAGCGCATCTTATATTCATTTGACCAATAGAATAGACCTGGTATATGGCAGAAGGCTAGAACAAACAACTCTACTGAGGATCTTGCGATTAAAAGCAATGCAAAAGAGTTTCACAATGTGGACATCTCGAAGGGATGCAAAGAAATTTTCTTAGAGAATAAACATTTCATTGAAAAAATGAAGTAATGAGAGACTCCACGCACCAATAGGTGATTACAATAAAGATTTTTCAATTAGAAACTAAATAAGAAAGATTAAAACTCTTAAAAGGGACTCTTAGTTTTGCACCAAAACAACCCAGTAGACAGAATCAAATTATGAAACTAGCAAAACAAGTAAAAGAATCTCTAAAGAGACGCTTATTACGCTTGCCACATAATGACCTAAAAAACACTCGCAATATGGCCAACCAAACAACCTTCCTTGTATGGACGGCCCACCAAAAGAGATGTCAAAATGTCAACATTATTGTCAGAGTAAGCTAATGACCAATCAATGTATCCAAAATAATATGCCAGAAGTGAGAGGCAAAAGAACAATGTATAAATAGATGAGCAGAGACTCAGAATAGCCCTGACACATAAAATACCAAGATGAAGAGATAGACAGAGCAGGCACCAAGATGAGCAGGGATGCAAAGAAATTTTCAGCATAAAAAGCTCAACTAAGATATCATCATTAAAAATCAATTGAGGGGTGTCTCCCTCCATCGTTTGCATATACAGCTTTAATTTGAATAATCTAAATCATATGTGACCTAAAAGCCTTGTAATCTACAAAACTACTTTGCTTAGTTATAAGATACAGTGACCTGGTGACCTATTCTACTACAGAGGCATACAACACTCAATCTGCTCTTGAGGCGCTTCACTAAATCATATCATCTAGTTATTCCTTCCATGCAAGATAAATAGACACCTACCAATAGAAATGGTGTGACTTGCTTGCAGGCATTGCTAGCTTCTTGTTATGAAATATTGTCATCTTCACTCTCCCTCTGCCTTTTAAAAACCTCCAAGTCATCAAACCCTGCACATTTGAGAGACAACTTCAGCGAGGATTGTGGTTTCATGGTAAGGTAAGCAATAAGGCCATAATAAATTAATCACCTGCAACCAAGTCATCATAGTCATCATTCTGGGGCAAAAGCATAGTGGAACCGGAGGGAGGATTATCAAGTACTGTCCATTCCAGATTCCCACAATCCTCTGCACTTAAATCCTTTTTCCAAACCCAGTCGTCAACAATACCGAGGCCATCAAAGGAAAGGGGGTCAATTGGATAATGTTCAGTGGCTTTAGCGGCCCTGCCAATAAATTAATTGGAAAAAACTTCAGGAATGTCCCCAACTTTCAAACATGAGATTCATGGTGTAATGGATGTTTCATTTGACTTACATTCGTCTAAGTTGCAAGTTGAAGCGCACAAATACAAGGTCACTAAGACGTTGATGTTCAATGTGATTCCTCGTGTCATGTAACTTGTCAAAAAGGATTTGATTTTGCTTAAACCCCACTGAGGAGCAGGTTTGACTTAGAATTCGAGTGGCCAAGCGAGTTAAATTTGGGCATCCTCCTTCTCCACATGTTGACCACCACTCAGCTACAAGAAACATAAACAAACGAAAGGATCAACCAACAGATCACTCAACGAAGATACCAAAAATAAGATATCCATGAAGATAAAGGCTCGCTCTAGATATGCATGGAACATAACTAAGAAATAGATATGCTCCAAATTAAAAGTTTGACTGGGAAATGAGAGTCATGCAGAATGAAATTTAATAGTCAGTATAATAAAAAACATTGCCTAAACATAGATGCTTTCCAAGTCCTTAGCATGTAAGTTATATAAACAATCTTATGTGTAATCAGCCATGTATCTGCCGTTGCCTTGTTATAGGTTCCAAGCGCTTTTCAGAAACGCAATCAGTCCATATAAACAAATTGGTGAAGTGCAATGGTGCATAATGGAAGCTAAAAACAGCAGTAGATTAGATCCTCACCTGGAAGCAGTGTCCCTCTTGCTCTAATAGCCGTCTTTCTTGCAAAATCTCCACTAGCATTCTTGTACGAGGTTATTTCTTTTATTATTTTATCTTGAACATTTGTATCAGAAACCAGCCTTTCAATGCAATCAAACATCCCTGATAGGATTTCACCATGCATATCTCCTTCAATGCTATAAAAGAACTTGGGGTTCAGGTAGAATCCAGCGGCATGAAGAGGATGATGCCAATGGTGTTCCCATCTCTGATCTATGATGTTCCAGTACACCATGTAACGCTCTCTGTCCACAAGTTCTGTCTTAATTGCTAGTTTAGCATTATATATTGCTGCATAAACGTATCCCATCGCAGGTCTTTTCCCACTACCCACTATTCTCAAAACTCTCAAGAGAGGGTTTGTCAAACGAATAATTGAATTGCACGAGGACCAAAATGATTCACTGCTGATTAAATCCAACATTTCCAGCCCCCCTGGCCTCTTTGAATATGGGCTGTCCATCCACTCTTGAGAAGTAACCATGGTCTGCAGACATCGTTTCAGATCAACCATTCGGTTCAATGTGGCGAAATTTGTGGCAGATCTTGTGACACAAGGTTCTACGATATCATTCCCATAGGTATACCTCCTGACCATGTTTAAAACCATACTATTGTTATAGACAAATCTTGTAATTGATCGAGCCTGCTCAATAAGAGTATTTACACCCTCTATGTTTCCAATATCCCCAAGAATCAAATCCACACAACTAGCAGCACATGGGGTCCAATAGAGGGTTGGATATGTATCCGAAAGCTTTCTACCAGCAATAGCAAAATTTTCTTCAAACCTAGTAATCACCTGCACTACATGTTTCACCCCTACTTGTTCAACCACCTTTTTGAGTAATTCGTAAAGCAAATCTGGGGAATCCATAATTCCAGATGCATCCACAGATTCCAAAAACACTGTTCCCTTAGGGCAATACACCAAAAAAATGAGCATGGTTCGACCTGCTTCTGTACGCCACTGATCAACCATGACAGAACAACCAGTCATTCCCCATGTAGCTTTGCATCTGTCAAAATCACTCCTCACTTCTTCCACTGAATTCTTCAATATCCAACCCCGAATATCAGGGTATGAGGGTGGTATAATCCCAGTACCTGCTGAAACAATTGATTCTATCATTGGCTGGAAATAGGCTGAGTTTACTGCTTCTAGAGATGCCCCAATGTCATACAAAAATCGCCCAACTGCCATATGCACTTGATTATGGACCCTATTAGAATCTAATATACCACCACCATTTGGAATAACAATCAACTCTCGTTCCATGCAAGAACTCTTACCTTTACTACCCTTTTTCCTTCCCACTTTATTACTTGTTCCTTCCTCGTGATTTAGTAACAAACCTGAACACGTTTCAAGTGGTTCAGCAACTTCAATCAAATGAATACTAGAATCCATATCCATATGATTGGAAATTGCATCTACCTCACCAGTCATGGCATTCACATTAGTCATCTCTTCATCAAGCTTCTGTCTTTTCCTCTTCTTCATCATTACCCCATCTAAACTCTCTTGCATTATATTCTGAACCTCAGGAGGAACACTGTGGCAAGTAGAAGCATTACCCTTTTGACCAGCAAGATGTTCTTTTATTCTATGAATCCCACCACCCTTAAAAAGTTTGTGACAGTACATACATTTGAGCTGCACTCTATCCCCATTCTTAAACATCTGACAGTGCTTCCACGCCGGGTCGTGTTTTTGGGGCGTTATAGGAACTGGTTGCAACCCAGAACTCATTTCTGAAATCTCAACAGACACCTTCCAGAAAATTAAAACACAGGCTGATTAAATTTCCGTTGCAAGAAAATAAAAAAACTGAAACCCCAATTTTGTCAAAAACGAAGACCTTCAATCTCAGGGTGGTTCATAAATAATTAGAAACATGAATGTTATAAATCGAACGTTAATCAAAAGCTAACAAATCTACGAAATTGAACAGTATAACAGAGCAATGAGATTGATAGAAACTTACTCGAAGTTGAATACTTTGTGTAGGACTGGACGAAGGCGGGTTCGGCTTGGTGAAAAACAAAAGAAACCGAGTTGGGTTTAGGGTTTGAGTTCTTGAGGGAAGGAAAACGCTGGTTTTCGTTTCGCAACCGGATGGGCCGGTTAGGGCAACTACATCCGGTTAAGTTTACTCGTTTTAGGGTTGGCCCACCGAATGATCCGGTTATTAGCTGGCAGCTTTTTTCGTCGAACCGGATTTGTTGAAAAGGCAACCGGAAGGCCTGGTTGCCCTTCTTCCACACTAGACCGGCCGCCGAACTGAAGCGATATTCAGCTAAACCACTGAATGACCGATGACTGGTGAGTGATTTGATTCTCCTTTTTTTTTCCATCAGTTCTTTATAAAATTTGATAATATTTAACATTTTGGTTTTTTTTGGAAGGCTATGGCTAACCGACTGAGATAACATACATTTTCTTTGGCATCTATAAAGTTAATAACATTATTTACATCTTCTATAAATTAATATACTATATTATTATTTATTATTTATTAAAAAGTGAGAATCTTGAAAAAATATTTTTAGACACTTTTGTCCTTTCTTTTTTTTACTTATTTACCCAATATATCATTATTGATTAAATATAAATAATAAATTATTAAATTATTCTTTAATTATCAATAATAAATATATAGAATTTTAAAGGTTGGAATGTAAAAAATTATTTCTGTAAATTATTAAATAAATCATTAATTATCCATACTAAATATATAGAATTTTAATGGTTGGAATGTAAAATATTATTTCCTTAAATTATTAAATAAATCTTTAATTATAGAATTTTAAAGGTTGGAATGTAAAAGGTTATTTCCTTCCCTTTAAAAGAATTGATTTTTTTACTTTAATTATAATTAATATTAAAATTTTAGAGGTTTTAGGATGTAAAAAGTTTTTATAACCCTCACCCTTCAATTATTATAAATTATAAAAAGGGAGTTTTCTTCAACATTTTTCACAACACTTTGCGTTTCATTCTCTTCATTTTTCTTCTCTCAATTCATTGCTCTCAAAGCATTTTCAACTTTTCGAAGCATTTCAAGATATTGATATTATATTCAAGTTGCAAGAAATGTATGTGTTGAATCAAGATGATCTCAAATTCTAGACTTTTGCAACTTTACTTTAAATCTCCACTTTGATGAAATTGAATATTAGTGTTTGTCTACCAAGTGAGCAAATTTAGCTTAAGGAATGTGTATAGCTAAGATTTTATTTTCTTTTGTTTACCATTCTTTTATTGTTCTTTTGTAATTAGTATATTGTTATTTTACTTAAAATGTTTGTCAGAAAAATAAAAGTTTATTGCTCAAGTATAAGTTTATACTACTTTTATTGAGTAAATAGTTTATACTATTTTTATTGAGTAAATAGTCAATGTAATTCTATGTCTTACAAAGTTTTTTTTCATCAACTATAAACAATATATTATTATATAAAATTAATTATTAAAAATAAAAAGGTGGAATGCAAAAAAAATTGTGAAATAATCTTTCCTTAATTATAATATAAAATCATTTAGTGAACTAATTTTATCTTTATTTAGATGAAAAATTATTAGAGAACAAAAAAAAATAGTTTGATTATTTTATTTAAAAAAAGTAATTTAGGAAGCTAATGCAATACTAACCTTTTATAAAAACATTCTTCAAAATAATAAAAAAAAATTGAAAATACTGATGTTCTTTTTTTAATTGTAACATTAAAAGTTATAAAATGTAATATAAATTTTCAACAAATTAAAAGTTTTGTTGTAAAAAAATTAACATATACTAATAAGGATGGCAAAATTTCCCGCAGAATCGGGTCTCCGACCCGGGGCGGGAATCCCCGATTTGACCGGATATGGGGGTCAAACCGGGGATTTAAATAGGGTCCCCGGTCGGGGACGGGGAGGGGATCCCCGCCCCATCCCTGACCCCCGCCTCCGCTCCGATTTTTTTTAATTGTTTATTTATATATAAAATAAAAAAATACTAAATTTTTTTAATTATATATATATATATATATATAAACTACTAAAGTTTTAGTTAATTTTTGTTTTTAATTTTAATATAAATTTAATTTTTTTAATTAAATTTATAATAAAAAAATATTAAAATATTTCTAATTTCAATATAAATTCTAAATTTCAAATAATAAAAATTATATAAAGGGGATTTTTCTCCGCGGGGATTCCCCGACCCGACTTTCCAAAACGGGGAATGGGACGGGGACGAGGATTAAAGATTCCCACGCGACGAGGATGGGGAGTACATCCCTGGCCCCGCCCCGTTGCCATCCCTACTAATAATAATCAAGAAAATTATTAAGACTATACGATGATAGAATAAATCATCAAATATAAATAAATTGAAAATACATAAAATAATTTAGGCACCATTTCCGGAAATATTTTTAAGTTTTCTAATTTTATAACTAATTCTACTAGTATACTTTGACAATACACTTTTTATTGGTTTATTATTTGTTTATAAATTTTCATGATGATTTTTTTTGTTTGTTATTGGTTTATAAATTTTAATTTTCAATCTTCTTGTTCAATTATCGCACTCTATTGATTTTAATTTATCTAAATTATTTAAACACTTGTAAATAATGTAAATAATTTAACTTACCTTATGTGCATGCTCTCCATCAATTACATTGTTCAATTTTTCCTCCTTTCAACACATTCTTTTTCCTTTTTAAGTATAAAATTTAGGGGTCTTTTCAGAAATAGAAAAAAAAAAACAAAAGTAATGACACATATAGAAAAAAAAAGTGGGAAATACAAAAGCATGGGGTGCACTTTTTCTATATGTGTAATTACTTTTGTTTTTTTTTTCTATACACAACAATTTTCCTAAAATTTATTTGAGATAGAAAAAAATTGATATTCAAAATTTTGTAATAATTAATTTCTAAAAATAATTATAAAATATATGATTTTACATTTAATTATAATTAATATTGAAATTTCAAAATTTTTTAATCAAACTTTTCATACTCACACGTTGTACATTATTATAAAAATATTATTTTTACTTAAAAGTAATTATATAGACTAAAATTAGTAATTTAAAAAAGAGATATTTTTTCTCAATAAATTTAATATTTATTTTTAAATTTTTAAAAAGTTACAACTTTTAGTTAGATTAAAATTATATTCATACGAGTCATAACATATTAAGAACTAAATAGTAATATATTATAAGAATATATAAAATAAAGGTTGTTTTCAAATATAGAAAAATGAGTCACACTATTTACAAATATAGAAAAATTTCACTCTCTATTAGTGATAGATTGTTATAGACCGTGATAGAAGTCTATCGCTCAAGCGAGATAGAAGTCTATCGCAGTCTATCATTGATAGATAGTTAATTATTTTTTATATTTGTAAATAGTTTGATATTTTTTCCATTTATAATAATTTTCCTAAAACAAATCTATTAAATAATATTTTATCCAACCGTAAAAGAAGTACCCATTTTGATTTTTTTTAAAAATAAAAACACACGTGCATTTGCACGTGGCAGAATACTAGTCAAATAAAATTATCTTACCTCATTTCTTTTCGATGAAAGTTACTCATTTTTTTAGATTCAAGGTTTTTTTAAATACAGCAAATGAAGATAGGAGAATTTGAACCTCGACTTGAGATAATATATGTCAATTATCGTTGAGTTATGCTCACTTTGACACATCAAAAGTTCAAATCGTCATCTTGTTAACTACGTCGTTATATGAGTAAGTTATTGTTGATATCTTTTTAGTTCAACATAATTGTAGAGTGGGAATCAAACAATCAACATCTGAAAATAGTAATAAATGTCTTATCAATTTAGTCGTATTTTTTTAGTACAAAATTGTAAAGAAAGCTAATTGAGTCATTTTGAAATGATACTTACATACATCAGCATACCATGATAACAAAATTGGTTGACAAAATTGTGTTGACTTTATGTTTTTTTTTTAAAAAAAACTTTGTTAAATTCAAAGATGGAACAAACTTGAGATTAATCCATGCGGTTATGGAACGACATAAGTTTTGAGAATTCAAGAGGGGGATTTAAAAGGCGGGAATGGCCAAGATTCATCTTAGATATAGTACTAGAGTAAAATAGGGAACAAAATTGATAGTATTGTGTTATGGGTGTTTTTTGGACTAAAGAATAAAAACGACGTAGCAAAGAAGAGGAAGCTACTTGGCCAAAGAAATGATAGTAAACATACAAGCAATTGGGTCAAGAGGATGAAATGGACTTAAGGAAAAAGGTTAATTTGGTTTTGAGCCAAAGTAGCTCGGTCGGCCTCGGCCTCGACCAAGGATGAGGCCAAAGCCAACCCTCTCCGTTTGGCGAATGGAGAGTACAATCACCTATTTGGGCCTTGGGAAGATCGTAGGTTTGGCTAAGAGCCTAAACTAACCTCCTCAACCTCGGTCTCGCCCAAGGATGAGGTCGAGACCGACCTTTTTCGTTTGGTGAATGAAGCGTATTACCACCTCTTTGGGCCTTTAAAAGAAGGTAGGGTTGGGCCAAGAACCCAAACTAACCTCCTCAGCCTTGCCCTATACTAAATGCATACCCTAAACCATTTGGCTTGAGAGTTAGCCTAATATGACTCGGATACTCTAAAATGGATGTCCTAAGTCAAGATTTCACTATAAATACGTCATGATGACTTCAGAAGAAGTGAGTTCATTCTAATATTCAAACTCTCTATGAGCTATACAGTTACCCTTTCTAACTTAAGCATTGGAGCTTGTGTGACATGCACCATACCGGTGTGTAGATTTTTCCATATTGTAGGTCACATTCTTCTTCAAATAACAAATTTACCATTCTTGTCACGTGAAGATCAAGTATGTTTTCTCTGTCTAGAATTTTGCATCAACATATTGTAAAAAAAATTAAGAAAAATAGTTGGGTCCATCACCAGCTACACACATATTAGTATAGTCCACCTAAGTGCATAAGTTGCCATAAACTTTTCTTAAAAAAAAAAAAAAAAAAAAAAAAAAAAAAAAAAAAAAAAAAAAAAAAATCTGAGAAAGGGATGTATAGAGATGGGCGCACCAAAATACTATGGCGTATTTGGTAAGTAATCTGAAAACAAAAATTTGAAAACAAGGAATTCAATGAATACAAAGTTATATTTCATATTTTTATATATGTGTTTGGTGACAAATTCAGAAACTGGATTCTAATTTGAACAATTGTTTAAAATGTGTTTAATACTAGTTTATAAATCATAAAACTAATTATATTATTCATTTAATATACATTGACAATAAAATATGGCTTATTTGGTAAGTAATTTGAAAACAAGGAATTCAATTAATACAAAATTATATTTCATATTTTCATATATATGTTTGGTGACAAATTCAGAAATTAAATTCTAATTTAAACCATGGTTTAAAATGTGCTTATACTATTTTATAAATCATAAAACTAATTATAGTTATTCATTTAATATTCGTTGACAATGATTATTATTAATTTATTTATGAACATGTTTTATGTTAAAAAAATTTATAATTATTATTCGGTAATATTATATAATTTATGATACATTACATAATTCATATTTTAGTTTTTTTAAAAAATGAATTGAGTTTATATATAACATACTGTATTTCAAAATGTTATTATCTTTATTTAATATAATTCTATACTTTAAATTTAAAATTCAAAATCTAGACACAATGAAAACATGCAAATGTTGTTTTCAAAATTTGTATTGTCTAAATTACAAAATCCGAAAACCGTTTTCATTGCCAAATACATATTTGCGAATCTGAAAATAGAATCAGAATTTACAACTAAACAAACCCTTCCTTTTTCATAAATAGATACCAAAAGCAACAAGTGATAAACATTTATTTGCAATCATAATCTCACTTTTCTCTAAAAAAGAATTAAAACTTAAAAGTTCAATATCAAAAGTTTAGAAATATAATTACAAACCCCCTTAACCCTTATTGTAATTAAAAATAAAAATTAAATTGTAGTTTAATCTAACTCCCGTTATACAAATAAGAATATCATCTAACTTTACAGATTATTCCATCATAAAATTTACAACCAATAAAAAGAATGTTTCTTGTTTCAAGAACACACACACATACAATATTTGTAACAAGCTCAATATTCAATATATAATGCTATAGCCTATAACCCACTTCCATTTATCAATTGTTAATAATTTACAGAAATCATTTCATCTATCATCATCATTGGCTGTTAGGCCAAAGATAAGAATCTTATGCCATAAAGCCATAAACAGAGTATTAAAATGTAGGAGAAATTATTAGTTTTAGGATTCACCAATGAATTGAAATGAAAAACTTAAAATAAAGTCTTTCTCCTTGTTCAAAAACCGTTTCAGGAATTACAGTTCCACAAACTCAAAATCATGGTGCCTTTAAATTAGGAACCCACTTTCAAGTTTCTTCTCTTATTCATTTATAGTCCGCACTTCCAACTTTCCTTCACAAAATTTATCTCATTCAAATGTCTACATTGTTCTTCTCACTCTTTTTTCCTCTGCTGTTTTTCCCTTTTGCAGGTTCTTCATTTCATTTTTTTTTTTTTTAACAGGGGAATCTTCTTTTCACTTCCTTATGATTTATACAGTCTAATGTATTGATTTGCAGATGGGGTTCAATTGATCATAGTGAACAACTGCAAACAGAGCATATGGCCAGGAATTTTAGGAAACGCCGGCTACCCAATTCCCAGAGACGGTGGATTCCACCTCTCCAGTGGAGAACAGACAGTGATTGAAATGCCAGAGAGATGGTCCGGCAGAGTCTGGCCAAGACAGGGGTGCTGTTTCCACTCAAAAACCGGGCGCGGCTCCTGCCAGACCGGTGACTGTGCTGGACTCCTCCAATGCAGAGGCACCGGTGGGGTCCCGCCAGCGACGGTGGTGGAGATGACACTGGGGACTTCAAAATCATCAATGCATTACTACGACGTGAGTCTGGTGGACGGATTCAATGTTCCAGTGGAGATGGCTCCGATAGGCGGCGGGGTTGGGTGTGGGGTAGCGGCGTGTGCGGCGGATCTGAACCGGTGCTGCCCGTCGGCGCTGGAGGTGAAGAGAGGGGGGAAAATCGTGGGTTGTAAAAGCGGTTGTTTGGCGGCGAAATCGGACAAGTATTGCTGTAGAGGAGAATATGCAGAGCCGAAAAATTGTAAGCCATCGATATTTGGGCATTTGTTCAAGGCCATATGTCCTATGGCTTATAGCTATGCGTATGATGAATCTACCGGGCTTAAAATGTGTAGGGCACCTCGATATGTTATTACATTTTGCCCTCCTACTTCTATTTGAAAATAGCATTTTATTTGAAGGCTATTGTGTTAGCCATTTAGCCTTCATTGTTATGTTAAAGTTGTTTTTAAGACCTTTCACTGTTTAAAATTAAGAAAAGTTGTGATATAATGGAATTGAATTGAATCCATCGTGTTAGAACTAGAAGATGTTGTAATTGAAATGTTTAAGTAGACGAAGGACATGTTTGGAAGTGTTTATAGAAATAGTAATTTTAACCCCTTTCATTTTATTAACTAGTGATTTGTTAAAACTTATTTTTGATATGTTTGATTCTATATTTTTAAAATAATTTTGTATCATCGGGACTAAAAGTAATTTTCAATAATTTAAGGATATTTTTGGATAAGTGTTTTGAACTAAATTACTTCATTATAAGTTGTTTTGAAAATTGTGATAAACTATTTAATATTTGGTTGCTTACTTGTACTAATGATGCAAATTTAATTAAAAGTATTTTTAAATCATTAATATTTTTTTAAGGTAGTTTTTAGAATTATTAAATTTCTAAAAAAACATTATGTTTGAGAATGAAAAAAAAAAGCTAGAAAATAGAATTAAAAAATTCAAGAGCACAAAGTTAGAAAAGGAGGTAAAAAACTAGAGAGAAAAAGTTAGGGAGAGCTAAAACCGAAGAGAGAAAAGGTGAGGAAAATGATTTTTTTTAATTTAATAAATAGAATAGAATTAGAGGTCAACATTATAAAGTATAGAGAAAAATAGAGATAAAAATAGACAAATATTAAAAAAATACAAAATTTCTAAAAATTTTAGGACAAAATAAAATGAGGTATGAGAAGAATTTTTTAATATTAAATATTAGCCTTTTGAAAAGAAAAAAAAAACCACTCACATACTTCACTTTATTTAGAAAGAAAAATACAAATTTTCAAAAGTGACTTTGGTAAAAAAAAAAATTAGAGATTTAATTCCTTTTCAAAAACTTATTTTTCATAAGTGTCCAATTTTATTTTTTTATTTTTTGGATATTTTTACATTTAAATTTTCATTAAATTCGGACAAAAATAACTTTTGAGATAATCAATTGGGGTATTTGTGCCTATTTATTAGAAATTTTTTTCAATATTTATGAAACTCTCCTAATGTTCGATAGAGAAAATGTATTTACATATGAAACATTTCATTCTCACAACAGTGCCTTCTTCGTTCATTTGGGGGATTAATGAGAGAGAAGTTGGAGAACCCCGGGTATTTTCGTGGTCGGAATCGCAAAGGGGAGAAGATGGAAGGTGCGTGTCTGAGAAGGAAGGGGGAGAAGATGGAAGGTTATGGGGAATTGAAAATTAAAAACCTTTCAATTTCTTAATTTAAAATATTCATAATTAATTGTGTAATTAACTAACTCACTCCAACATTTGTAAAAATAATAGAAAAGATTGACATAATTAAAATCTAAGGCCTTGGATTGGCTAAACTTAGACCCTCGTTTTGATAAATATCTAAAAAAAACTTAAATAAATTTAAACCCGCTTTTCATTATGGGTTTTTTTTTATAGAAAAAATATCTTTGTAGTCTCTGAGTTATTTAGAATAGGTGCGTTTTGTCCCTGGAGTTTCATATTTTAGTCAATTTAGTCTTTAAGTTTTTAATAATATGTTTAAAAGGTCCTCTATATTAACAGAATTGTTTGAATTAACAGATCTGTCAAATAGACTTTTTATTTGTTGGGGTGGTTTGCTGACCAAGTTGATGATTGGATTTACATTTAATTTTTCCAAAAAAAAAAAAAAAAATTGAATTTGAGCCCTAAAAATAACTAACAACGTGAACACCAAAGCCCACTAGGAAAGTGAAGAAATTTGCTCTCTGTTCACATTCCGATTCCAATTGCAGAGTTATCCATTCCTTCGGCATCAAGAATCTCAACGAACTTCCCCATGGAGATGCCGAAGGAAGGCTTTTAAGAATCTCTTTGTGCATTCAATGATTTAAATCTTAACCACTCTTCCCCCAATTTCAAACCCAACTATCATTTTTTCTTTCCCATTATTCATCCTCAATCCTCCATAACCCACTTTCCATTTCTTCCTTTTTTTTTTTTTTTTTTGTGCTCTCTTATGGTTGTATCCTTTTTCACTATAATCATTGTGATTTCTAGCCCTAACTCAATGAAGATGAAAGGTAAAATTACAATTATACCATTTCAAAGTTTAAAAGACTTAAATACCTTGTATTTAAATCTTAAGATAATTTCAACTCTGCTTCTATAAAAGAAAAAAAAAATCCCAACTCTACCTAAAAAAGAATACAAATACATAATATTTATATTGAAATACAATCAGTTTACTAGGAGTTTGCAATGGTTAAAATTCTTTTTTCCTTTGGATATAGTATATGTGTGTGGCCTAAATTATTTGACTATTGAATACAAGGTATTTATCTGCTGCTAGATAATTATATTGAAAATACAATTAGTTTATTAGGAGTTTGCAATGATAAAAAAAAAAAAAAATAAAATAAAATAAAAAAATCCTATGAATATAAGGTATTTGTGTGACCCTAATTATTTGACTACTGAATATAAGGTATTTGTTTACTCTAGATATGTTTTCATCCCTATTTTTGTTTTGTTAAAACAAATTTAGCTTTGAATTTAGATTAATCAGCACTTTTTGGAAAGATAGATTTTGGTTGGTTGTGATATGATTATTTTCTTTAATTCATTTTTATTTTGTAACGTGGAAATTGTACGTAGCTTAGTTCAATTAGATTTTGTTTTGATTTTAGATTTTATTTGATCTGTTTATTTGTGATTAGATTTTGTGTTATACAGATAATTAGAGATTTGTTAGGAATGGTAGATTTGTCTATTAATTAATTTAAAATAAAATAAATTTTATTTGTTTAGCCAGTTTTCAAAAATACTATTTTAATTTGGCTATTTGTCTAATGGCCCTAAAAAAAACCTATTTATGATGGGTGTTGATTACAATTACCTAATTTAACCAATTTAATTTGAGTATTTGTCTAAGGGCTATAAGTGTTGTGAAGTCGAAGCCCGATGAACTGGTAAAGCCCATTGTTTCTTATGGTTCTGAGTGAACTTACGGGTTTCTCAACTTACATCCATCCACCTGATTCACCATTTGGGCCCTTCCCATTAATGTCATTCATCCCTTTAAAATTCCGAAAATAACAGCTTAGTTAAATATATTTTAAAAAAACTAATTAAAAATATTAGGTAAATTATGAATAATAAAGAAAATCTATTACTATTGCAACAAATTTGATTACATAATAATAAACATGGCCTAAATGCATTACAAAAGAATAGAACAAAGATCACAATATTTTATTGAAAATTAAGTTAAAAGTTTTTTTAATCTTTGAAAGAACCTCCAAATACATAATATACATAGTTAGTAAAACTAATTTTAAATAAGGATATTTTCAAATATAGAAAAATGAGCGAAACTATTTATAAATATAAAAAAATTTCACTGTTTATCAGTAATAGACTACGATAGAATTCTATTGCTTGAGTGATAAACAACGACAGAAGTCTATCACTCAAGCGATAAAATAGACAATAAACTTTTTCTATATTTATAATTAGTTTGATATTTTTTTTTCTGTTTATAGTAATTTCTCTTTTAAATATCTCATCTCACTTAGAATTTGATACGAACGACAATAAATTAGATGACTTTGTATGGAATTGCTTTATTACAAAATTATCTAGATGCATCGAAGGAAATTTTATCGATAAGTGTTCTAAACTTCTCAGGATATAAGATTACTATCAAAATAACAGTTACTTTTTTTTTTTTTTTTTTTAAAGTAAGAACACAAATACTTATTTTAATGGTGTCAATGATAAATGAAATTCTATTCATTTTCTAAGAAAACATCTTGTGAATCAACCAATTATTGATATCAATATATATGATAGACAATTTTGCAATTAATGAATGTTTACAAAAAAAAAAAAAAAAAAAGTGCAACTCATATATTAAAAATTTTGAAATTAATTCATTTAAAAAAAATTATTGAACGAATTAATTATTAGACTAAAACTTATTTTTGAATCCACGTGTAACCGTTAAAATGAGATAATCTCATTGTGGCAACCTCATAATTTGTCCATGAGTTATTTATTGCATCACATTTGTATCAACACATTTTAATTTTTCTTTAAAAAATAGTTGATTCTAACTTATTGGCAAAAGTTTCTGATTTTTGAAAAATATGAATTTGATTATTCAAAATCATCCTAAAAAGTTAGGCTAAACGCATTGTTTTTTAGTACAACGATTTAGGGTAGGCCTAAGTATACTTAATATTAATATGTTTTTGTCAAGGGGGGTGTGGTTGATATTTTTGTAGTTGTCACTTTCATGGGATAATTAAGATTAATCACTAATTCCTCTTGATAAGATTACCCACCCGTGACAATCCACTATGTGTCCTCTACATTTATGGATTTATAATGCCTTTCAACACTGATCAAGGTAATGTTTTTAAACTTATTGGTATTGCATTCTTCTTGAAGATTATATATATATGTGTATGATGCCAACATTTCGATAGGAAAACGTATATGATATTTCCATGACACTAACCGTGAATTTGTTTGAATGGGTGAAGAATATGGTCTGCAAAAGAGAAAACTTGCATATCGTTGTGATGCTTGTCACACATACTCTGATGCTTAAGTCAAAGAGTGAAAGAAGGTAGAAGCTAGGGACTTTGAGAGTAGGATTCTAGTTACCATATATGGAAGTATAATGATGTATTTGTAGAGGTGGTTTGACCTAGATTGTTTCGATAAGGTTTTGAAGTCGCGTTAGGATAATCATACAACTTATCGAGTCAAAGGGCGTGTCTTATTTCCCATTTGACTAGGGTCGACCTCAATTAAGGTCGAGACCAAGCATCTTCTTCTAGAGCTATTTTGATCATAGGGTGATACTTTGAGTCGGACACCGCGGTACATGCCCCATTGCCTATTTCAAAGTATGTTGATTTGGGTTTTGATATGAACTAACCCTCTCTCTTAAATTTAAGGTGTTGTTTTTGGCCCAAAATAATTCGATATTTATTATTCAACAAAATTTTGAAGTCTAAGCTGAAATATTTGTCAAAATTATTCCTACTTTTTCTATTTAGTCTATTTCTATGGATTTTTTAAAACTGAATAAATAGAGATAATACTAATGTTTTTTTATCCATTAAAGCTAAACCACGTCAAAGTAATATTAATAATAATGGTAAAAGTAGCTCTATTTTATCATTGAAACTAAACCACGTCAAAATAAAAAGGAAAATTTTTTAAAGTAGAAAAATAAGGAAAATTATTTACACAAAATAACAAAATTTTTAGATAGTTGTGATAGATGCGGATAGAAGTCTATCAATGTCTATCAAATTTTTTTTTACTATTTTATGTAAATAATTTGACATTTTTTTTATTTGTGAAAATTTTTCAAATAAAAAATAATAATACTAATAAAGTAATCGATAACATATTAAATAGGAAAATGTTAATAGAATGATAATAAAACATTTTAGAAAAATTAATACAGGACAAAAACAAAAAGTTAACTTTTTGACCCGTCATTTCAAACATTGACTGTCATTCTCAACGATAGATTTGTAGTACAATATAAGACATACCAAATTAAAACATAGGTAATATTTTTCTTGTATATGGTCGATACCATCTCATACGAACTACATGAAAACTATTACTTTATATTTCATGAAAAATAAAAACTAATTCAGAAAGACATGAAAATGAATTATTATTAGTATATTTGAATTTTAAAAATTCAATTCAAACAAACTCTCATCTAATCCGGAAGTTAATATCAAATTAGTTACGTAGGTAGGGTAGAGTTATCCAATTTAACAACTCCAACTTGATTTGCATCCACTATAAATATGTGAAAAGGAAAACAAAATAATGATTGGTGGATCATCATTTGTCAATTGGTCAGCTTCATAATTGATTTTTTTTTTTTTTTTTTCTAATTACGTGTTCGTTTTGTACAATATAATATATTTATGACCATGTTGATTATAGAGCAATAATGTTGCATTTGTTATTTCAAACAAATTGTTTGATTTTTGGTGTTGGCTATATTTATTTAAAATTGTTTGGCTTTTATTTTTTTAATTAGTTGTTTTGATGGGTGTCTCTCTAATAATTGTTGGGTTTTTATCTCGGTAGTTTTGCCTTAAAAAATATTAGTCAAGTGGAGCGTTTGTTAGAGATTTGTGATTGACTATATATATTTCTTTAAGACTAGTAAGTTATGTTTTTCGACTGATCGCGAGTTGTCACAAAAGTTGTCTTAGTTGTTACTGTAACAAGTGTCATTCTTGCAGATTATACTTCCCTTATCTGAAAAATTTTGTAGAGTTATTTTTTCTGGATTTTTTTCTTGTTTAAGCTCTACAGATTTTGAATGTGGCTATTTTCCTAATTTTCGCTATGCATATTTAAGAGTAAGTTGTGTTCTTTTTAGGGTGGTCGCTTTTACATCATTTTGTGAAAACCTTTTGTTTTTGTGGTGCCCGAATGTTACAACTTCGATTCTGAATGATCACTGGTCTTGAAGTTGTTGTTGTAATTCATCGTTGAAGCTTTTGGTAAAAGAAGATTGTCTCAGTCTTAGGAAGAGTCTAAGACTTCAACACTTAAAGAGATTCTCTATTCTATGTGGAGCCTAAGACATCATTACTCATGATGAAGTTCTTAAACTTAGGGGAGCATGAGTTCTTCAAGTAAAGGTACATTCACAAGAAGGTGGAAAGATTGCGTTTGAGAAGGAGTCTCACACTTAGGGGGAGCCTAAGTATTTTTTTACTAATATTCTAATACTTAGGGGAGCCTAAGTTTCATTGAGAGGGAATCTCACACTTAAGGAGAGCCTAAGTGAACATTCACTATGTCGAACATTTTGTGTGTCACTATATTTGTCATAGATTTACAAATAAGTACAACGTTGTAATTGTTTGACTCTTTAATATTAGTAAAAGTATCTTTCCACAGGCTCACTACCCCCTAGACGTAGGTAGTATATCGTCGAACTAGGTTAGCAAACTCTGGGTGTTCATTCTGGATTTACTGTTTGTTATTCGTTTATTGTCTCTGAATTAGCAGGATATTTTGTGTGACATCTGTGATCTGTGTGACGAACCATCTCTAAAATTTCACAAATAATAATATTAATGTTGCATTTGTTTTTATCTTAACATTTTTATCATTTCGTCATTTTCTTTTTCTAACAATATGTCTAACTTCTAACTTCTCGATAATAGTATAAACTTTTATGCCTGTTGAAATATGCATCTATGGTTTTCAATTTTTAGAAATGCGAGTGTTTATATATATATATTACGTGTTTATGTTATTCTATTTTGAAAAAGAAAAAAAATGGACTCTTAGCCCCACTCAGCAATGATTTTGTTTTTACTTTTATGTTTCTGAAATGTTTGAAAACATTTGAAATTTTTAGTCAAATTCTAAAAATTAGCCCATTTGGTAATCATTTTAGTTTTTATTTCTAAAAATTAAGTTTGTTTTCTCACAATTTCTTACTTAAAGTTTTTATGTAAACATTTGATTTCTTAGCAAATTTTAAAAGACAGACAAGTTTTTAAAAACAAAAACTTATCTTCAATTTTGAAAACACTCATAACACATACACAACAACAAAAAGTAGAAACTTAGATGAAAATGGTGTTGATAGGCTTAATCTTCAAAAACAAAAAATCAAAAATCAAACAAATATCAAATAGGACCTAAAAAAGTAATTTTAAGAAACATGTTTGTATCTACACAGTAAATATGAAAATCATGGTTAATAAATTGTGAACTAAAAAATAAGCACAATTTTCAAAAATTAAATATTTATTAAACGAATCCAAATGTCAAGAAATGAGTCTTAATAATTTGAAAACAAGATAAAATAATAAATAAGAGATTGAATCAAAGTTCTTGCATGGCAGCATTTGTAGCGACTTTGATGGTGAAAGCTCAACCAAAGTCATTGTCCTTTGGTTTTCTACTTTTGAAAATTGCCACTTTTTTAAGCAAAAACCCAACCCCCCTTGCTTGCTTATTCTTGCCCACCATCTTTGAGTGTGCTTTAACTTTAAGCTCACTATGTTGCCCTAATTTTGAACCAAAAAATATTATTTGGTTATATGGAAAAAGCATATATATAATCTCACACACACACAAAAAAGCTTTTAAATAATTTATCAAATGATCAAACTTCAACTACCCCATCAATCTATCTGAAACCAGCTTTCGAATTATTAGTTCAATTCTCGTAGGCCCTATTTGATAACCATTTTGTTTTTAGTTTTTTATTTTTGAAAATTAAATTTGTTTCCTTTCAATTTCTTACAACGATTTGCATATTTCTTAAGTACAGACGTTGAATTCTTAACCAGATTTCAAAAACAAAAACAAGTTTTAAAAACTTCTTTTTTTAAAAAAAAAAAAAAATTGACTTGATTTTTTAAAACATTGAAAAAAGTAGATAACAAAGCAAGAAATTTAGATGTGAAAAAGTTGTTTATAAGCTTAATTTTCAAAAACTAAATCTAAGGCCTCTTTGGTAACCATTTCGTTTTTTTTTATATTTTTTTTTTTTTGAAAATTAAGCATATTTCCTCTCAATTTCTTACCATGATTTGCATCTTTCTTAAATACAATAGTTGAATTCTTGGCCAAATTACAAAAACAAAAATAAGTTTTTAAAAGGTTGTTTTCAAATATAGAAAAATGAGACAAACTATTTACAAATATAGAAAAATTTCATTGTCTATCAGCGATAAACTGGAATAGAATTTTATTGTTTGAGCGCTAGACCACGATAGAATTCGATCGCTCAAGCGATTGAAGTCTATCGCGGTCTATCACTGATAAATAGTGGAATTTTTTTTTTATATTTGTAAATAGTTTGATATTTTTTCTGTTTATAGAAATTTCACTTTTTCAAAACTACTTTTTTTAATTTTTCAAAATTCTGCTTGGTTTTTTAAAATATTGGTAAAAGATAATTAACAAGGCAGAAAATTTAAAGGTAAAAAGAATGCTTATAGACTTGATTTTCAAAAACAAAAAATTAAAAACAAAATGATTATCAAATGAGACTTAATGGGTTGCAAAATGGGCCCTAATTTTTTTTTTTTTTTTTTTGCTTTCCTTCTAAACTATAATTATTTAAGAAATATATAGGAAAATTACTCTAAAACAGAAAAAATATCAAACTATTTATAAATATATAAAAATTTCACTGTCTATCAGTGATAGATCGCGATAGAATTCTATCGCTTTCTATCGTTCAAGCAAATAAATTCTGTCGCTTGAGCGATAGAAAACAATAGAATTCTATCGCGATCTATCTGTAAAAGTTTTCTATATTTGTAAATAGTTTGACTAATTTTTCTATATTTAAAAATAGCCCAAATATATAATGAGATTAATTTCTTTTGAGAACTTGAAATGCTACCAAAATGTAAAGTAGATGGTCTTCATCTAAAATAGGGCTAATGATCTCAAGTTGAGCATTAGTTTTCAATTCAAGCGTTTTCATGATTTGATTGAAATAATCTGATATAGACAATGCTTTGTGTTTTATCAATTCATGGTGGATATTGTTTTTTTTATTTAAAAAATATTTCTATTTTTTAAGACTTTGATAAATATTTCAAGTTTTGTTTATTTGCTTATATATTTATGTGAATAATTTTACAATGATCTATTAAAATTTTATAATAAATATAACTTAATCTAAATATTATTTATCAACGTATTTAAATTTATATTTATATGAATATTACATTACAAGTTTAGTCTCTCAATTCTTAGATTAGTAGTCCTTAAATTTTTAATTTTATGTCTAATTATTTATTTAAATATTGATTATCTCAAATCAATAAGAATCACTTACATAATTATATATTTATTATTCTTATCTTATATTTTATTTGACTTTGACAATTTAACGAAAATCGTTGGACTCATGTGAGTATGTTATATATACTACAGTTTTTAAATAGAGTACAATAAGTTCCTTTACGTAATACTTTGTTGCGAATACTACCCTAACTAACTTATGTAACATGTTTAGCCATCAAAGCTTGAATCGATTATTAATTGTCCTTAAAGTTTAGAAATAGTTTTGGAAGGATTTTCAAGCAAAGTTTAGCTATTAGTAGATAATAGAAGATGATGTCAGTTCTAGTATTATCGAAATTTGATCTCTGATCAAACTATATTATCTAGATTCATCTTTGGTTTGAAGAGTGATTTTTACTTAACTATTCAAATAACTAGACAACTCGAACTATTCAATCCAACTAGAATTTGGGTTAATTTTGTTCTGGGGGTTGGGTTGAGACTCGAGTTGAATAATTTATTTTTCCGGTTGACCCAAGACCCAACTCAAATTTCATATATATTTGTATTTGTTTAATGATTTGGTTGACTATGGATTGATGAATTTGTAAATTTTTTATGTTTTTCTTTTAGGATAATATTGTTAGTAATTGTTACAATGTTTGTCTAATTTGTTTATGATATTTTAGTTATAAGTCATGTGTTGTAGATAATTTCAGATGTTTCGGGTAGTCAACCTAACCAATCTGAATTTTTGGTTTGGTCCCGAAAAACTCTAATCCAACTTAACTCGTGTATGCTCCAACTTGATTGTCTGAAATAGTAGTTATCAATGTGTGTTGATCAAAAGTAGCGAATGGGAATTCATGGATAAGCATGAATGGCCAATTTGAGCCATGCGTGGGGTTTGGGATGAGAGACCTTTTGATTTGAATAGATGTTCTAAGTGTAGAAAAAAAAAGGGCTAAAAATTAAATGATATAAGACACGTATGTTTATTATTAATACCAAACAAGACAGCTAAGAATATAAACTAGGTGGGGATAAATATTCATGTTGTCGTATTACTACGTACACACAAATTTTGAGCTCAAATGTTGTTTGGTTTTGCCTCAAGACAAGTTGTTTAATAAATATTTCTGATGTGATTTTGATTTCGAAATCTAACACAATTTTGTTTTTAATTTGACAAACCTATATTTTTCTTTTTCAGAAACAAAAATTTCGAGCTATCCTCGTTTAGAAACCAACGCTCCACGTATTTCTACAATGAATAAGATAATTGTCAAAATATCAATTAATTAATTAATTAAAATTAATTCATTTAAGATTAAGAGAAAAAAAAATCAACATATTTGATGCCGTAAATGTCAAGTACTTGAGAATTTTAACTATTTGCTATGTTTCAATTTATAAGTTTTGAATGTGAATTATATATATGTGGATTCTCTAACAATTTAGATATGTTGAATGTCTTATGACATTGAAATTAAGTTACAATTATTTAAAAGAAGCTACAACAAAGATGATACCAAAACATTAGCTTGTCAATTAGTTAGTTCTATGTGGAAAAATGTTCTACCAGATATGGATGGAAAGGAGATAGTGTATTACTTGATATTCCAAGTGTATCAAAAGTATATTAGACCTAAGGTATATGAATGTATTTACATCAACCACTAAATAGTTGAAGTAGCACATGAGTGTATACCAACCCAGAAACTTTTATTAAGTAAAGCTAATATAACTAATATACTAATGAAAAGCATATAAAAAGTGTTTTATTTGCTTTAAATACATGGTCATGTATATTTCATTTTATAATCATAATATTCCCAGTTTATCAATGGTATATCAGATATAAAATATGAGTGTATCATTCATCAGTAAATAAGACATGAGTGTATCAATTGTACATCAAACTGAGTGTATCAGCAATATATCTAACATCAATCAACATTCCAAATGTAAGTGTACCAACATTGTATATCTAACAACAATCAACATTGAATCAGTAATTTATTTTGAATTTAAAGTATAAATGTTTCACTTTATAAGCACGAAATACTAAGTATATCTGCAGTATATCAAATATAAGACATGAGTGAATCAAGCATCGATTAGTAAATACTTAAAGTAAGACAACTTTCCAAGTCTATCAAAAGCATTTCAATACATATCAAACAACTTTCAGGAATATCAATAGTATATCAGCAGTATATCACATATCAATCAACTTTTAAGTGTATCAATAGTATATCAACAATATATTAATACATATCAAATACATTTCATGAATGTTAATAGTATATTAGCAGTATATCACATATCAATCAACATATATCAACTGTATATCAAATATCAAACAACTTTCAAGTCTATCAATAGTATATTAGATATCAAACAACTTTTAAGGTTTAGTGATTGGGCAGTGCTAGGTTTTTTTTTCCATCTCTGTAAACATGAAAATATGAAGCTACCAGCCTAATTTTTGTATTGTTTTTTTTCTATTTGTGCAAGTGCCCCAAAAATTGTCATGGGTGGCAATTTGAATATGTTATTTTGTAGGTGTGTCACCCATATTTGATATTTTGCAAATATGGCAAAAACTTTAAATATGGATTTCTAGTTATTTTTTTATTCGCGTCCAAACGTTCAGCAGTCAACAAAGGTTTGTGGCAGAGAGGTGGAGTGGTGGTCAATGGCATATGGTGTGGAGTAGTGCTAGTTGGTGAAAAAGAGATGTTGGAGAGAGATTTATATATATATATATATATATATATACACATATATATATATACATATATACAGAGAGAGAGAGAGAGAAGCAGCGACCAGTGACTGATGACAAGTGATCGGATGTGTGGCAGTCGGCGGAGTGCATTGGTGGATGGCAGTAGATGGGTGTGGAGTGCTAATTGGTGAGAAAGAGATAGGGTAGGAGGGATGTTGCTACTGCGAAGAAGAAGAGTTCATTTTTTAAAAAATCTAAATGTATCATTATAGAGTTATCAATTCAGTCAAGTACATCATTATCATGTTTATCAATAGTATATCAATTTAGTTTATCAGCAGTATAAATAAGTGAATGGTCGACAAATTTATCAACCGTTTATCAATAAAGTACATCATTTTCAAGTATATCAAGTATATCGATCAAGTGTATCAAATTTATTAGCATTATAAACGAGTGTATGATTGACAAAGTATATCAAACATATCAGTTAAGTGTATCAAGTGTATCGAATAGATCAAGTAAGGGCATTTGCAACATTTTACATATTTTACATGTGGGTTAGGCTGCATTTTTGCCATTTTTGGCAAACAACAAACATGTGGGTTATAAGCCTAATTAATGTATTTTATTTTGCCCTTTTTGCAAGTGCTCCTACGTTTATTGGTTGTGCAATTTGATTATACGTTTATTTTATTTAATTCAATATCTACAAAGAGAATTTGAAATCTTTGACATTTTAATTAAAAAGTGTGTGTCTTACTAAGTTGAGTTATACTTATTATCATTTAATTAAAAATCCATTTTTTTTCTTAAAATAAAAAGGTGTATAAAGATCCATATTATTTTATATGAGAGAAAAAAAGATACATTACCGACAATCCCTTTGAAATTGACAAGCAAAATTACAAAGTGAGAACAACTTTTATTTTAAAAAAAGAGTTTCAACTTTGTCAGGCGGCTTACAACTTATTTAGTATTTTGTAATTGGAAAGCACGAGGAAAAATCAGTCTTATGTTGTTCTTTTCTTGATGTTCCATTCCACATTAATCTTCTTCTATTCTTTTATTATTATTATTTTTTTTTAATTGAGGAATTCTATTCTTTTATTTAAATATTTTGCACTCACTTAAAATATAACAAATTCTATTCTAATCGTGATGAGTTATAGTTAAACAAACAATTAGACAAAAGATTATTATAAAATTAATTATATTAATACTTTTAACACCCATAAAAAAAAAATCTATAAAATTTTAGATCAAGGTGAATTATAAAAATAAAAAGAGACGTGTCGCCTTAACAAATTTATTTATTTATATTGCATTAAAAAAAATCAAACATTCGATGTTCTAAAAGAGATGTTAAATATGTATATATTAGTTGGCAACTTTTGAATGGTTGCAAAATTTTATATTAGAGAGTTTGCGTTTAATAATTTTCCTTTTGAAAATTAAATTATTTCTTTCTTGAATTTGGTTGGAGGATGCTTTATCGATTTCCTCTTTAATTTGACAATTTGCAATTGTATATATCAAAATCAGTTCCTTGTAGATGCATTGAATTTATTGTTAAAAATGACACAAACAAATTTGACCCAAACTTATCTCTTAAAATTGTGATGTTTTAATAACATCAAGTCTCAATTGATTGCTAATACATCAATTCGAATATAGTTTAGAGATAAAACGTTATTATCCTTTCAACGTCTTAATTCTCCTACCTTCACAATTATTAAATTAAAAATATATATTATAAGATATGGATTCCATATTAATTTATATATTAGATATAATCAATTAATTTTATATTCATATTAGAATTATATAATAACTAAGTGGGTGCGTGTGTGTATATATATGACCAAATTTTATAGTTGTGTTTAATGAATTTTTTAAAGTTAATAAAATTCTATGGTTCAATATTTTCTAAATTATCTCTAGAGGTATTGGAGTTTGGGAGATTCGAACCATAAATTTTAGGAGTATTATAGTCTAGGAGATTTGAACCACAAATTTCGTTGTCACTAAGGCAAAGTTTGCCTATTTGTAATGAAAATTGGTGTGTTATTAGAATGAGATTGCATTGGTAGATCAATTATAATAGACCTCAATCACAAACCTAATTGGATTGATTTTGATCACATTTACTTAAAATTATGAATATGTCACATTTATTGATAGTGTCGTTGTTTAGGGTCAAACGGTAACTATAACAGTAACGATAATAATAAATGTGACAGATTCATAATTATCCTACTATAACCATAACAATATTTGTAACGGTAATAGTACCAACGTAATTTTCAAATGCAATTAGATTGATTGCCTTCTGCTCGTCAATCCGTTTGTGTTTTTTACTACAGATTTGGAAGTGTACCCCATATATCAGTACAAGTACAGAACACAGGCAAACAACAACAAACATAATCAAACATGACCCACTTTTCATATTATCATTGATTTATTACGTTTCACCTAAGATAAATGTGACCTAACTTCACTTCGTGTTTGGCTAAAAAAATTTGTGGATTCCAAATCTAAAAAACATTGATTTCATGTCTTAATAACTTTATACAACATGAGTCTCACAACTAAATAATTCCCTAGATTTCATAACTTCACTCTCTGTCTTAAGTAGGTATTTGGTCAGTTAGTAACTTAGACCACATGATTAAAAAAACATCAAATTCATGTCTTATTAACTCTTTAGAGTATGAATTTCACAACTTCATTACTCTACTCTTTGTTTGGAAGAACTCTTAATGAAAAAATAATTAGAAAGAAAATTAATAAAAGAGAAAAGGACGTAGAGTTAAAAAGTGATAATTGATTTGAGTGAATTGATGGGGATTTGGGAAGTTGCTGTTCCCCACTAACAATAGCTACTACCTGCCCTACCTCCCAAATTCAAATGCAGGTCTTATTTGGGAACTATAAAATCCCATTTAGTTTTCAACTCTCATTCTTTAAATCAACTTTTTCAAAATTAACATAATCATATTACTATTTATTATTTATTATATCTTGCAAGAATAAGAGATTTTAAATTATAAAACTTGAATTATGTTCCGAGGATTTTAAATTTAAAATGTAGGTATATAGTGTAAATGTTGTACTAACGAAATTTTAGTCATTCTGTCTTTTATTTTTTTTTTTTATAAAAAAAAAATTATAAGGTTTATATGTATTTGTAAGGGGTTAAATATTAAATTAAGAGTAAGATTTTGACAAATGATTAATAAAGAAAATCAATGTCAACAACTAGACTAATTGTTTATACAAAATTGAGAGAGGAAGATAAAATAGTTGAAAGTGAGATAACAAAACATAGTTTTATATATATATATATTAAAAAGATAATAAATTATGAAAATTTGTCTCCAGCTGTAAGTTTTATAGTAGGACATGTTTGGTCATCGAAAAACACCAAAATGGAAATTAAAATAGGTGAACAGTTGGATCCCAATTTCGAGGGAAAATAAAAGTTTTTTATTATTTATTTATTTATTTATTTGGGAAAATAGAAGTTGAAAATTATAATAATCTGGTTTTAAAAAGACAAAATATTTAATAGAAGAGGTATATTTGTACGCGGCATCCGCCAATCACTCATCAACCCCAAGTCCCCAACCAAGGGACCATTAATTAATACTAGTTTTTTTTTTCCTTTTTTCTTTTTTCTTTTATCTTTTTTTTTTGGATGGAAAAAAGTACTTTAAAAAATTTATTTTTATTTAAATTTTTTTGATAATTTTTTTTAAAAATATACTTCAAAATCTATTTTGAATAATTGTTAAACACTATAATTTTTTTTCAAAATGACTTATTTTTTAAATTAATCACTTAAAAATGTATTCTAAAGACAAACACACTCTAAAATGAATAAGAATATTTACAACTATAGAAAAAATTTCCTATCTCTCAGCGATAGACAATGAATTTTTTTTTTTATATTTATACATAGTTTTATATATTTTTTTATAATAATTTTCCTAATTAATATACAATTTTATTTAATAGTCAATAGTTTGAGTATCTACCATCAAACAAAAGTTAAAAAATGTAATTAAGAAAATTGTATAGTTCAAGAATGACATGAAGATCAAACTTATCCAACTTTAAAATGGTAATTAACAACTTATCCACTCACTTTTTTTTTTTAAATTGTATTTATTTAGTAACTTGTAAAATTATTCAATTTATAAGTTTATGAATTTAAAAGTTTGTGTCTTTTGGTGTCTAACATTTCAAAAGTGTTCAACATGTCTTGAATTTTATGTTTAATAATTTTTTTAACTTTTAATTTTGTGCTTAATAGATCACTAACTAACGAATTCAAAAATTTTAAAAACAAATCGATAACACAAACTTTAAAAGTTAAGGACTAAAATGGTAATTTAACCATTATTTTTTTAATGCTCAAACATTTTTCCTCTCTTAAATACAACATTTATTTTCTCAATCACTCATGCTGGAAAGAATTGTTGGAATGAAGTTTTTGCCACATTGGGTTGTTGGTGTTCTAATTCATGATGCACCTTTTGTTTTAGTTTGGTTTTCTTTCTTTACTTCTACTCTAATTATTGTTTTTAAATAAAAGATCATATTCCAATTTTAATTTATTTAAAAAAAACTATTAATATTTAATTGCTCTCGTATTCTATTATAATACTTGCTAATCAATCTACACACTTATTTATTTCCTTTTTTCCTTAAATATAAGATTTAAGTTAAGCAAATATCTGTTTCAAACCATCTGATTATGTTTTAATTTATTATTATTATAATCCAATTGGTCTACTATGAAACAATAGTTTTTTTTTCTCCTAGTAATACATACTCTCTCCATTCATATGTTGAATTTGTTTCCAAAATAATTATTTTAATTTATGTAAATTATTTTCCAAAATAATAATTAAATATTAAAATACGAAAAAAAAAAAGTTGAAACAAACAAACCATTACTTTTTCACATTATTACCAAACTCAAAATCGAATCCTACAGCCTTCAAATGCACACGAGTCTTATTCTGATTCATTTGATTATTAAAAGTTTCTCATTTTCATAGAGATATATTATTATTTTTGCACACTATATGCCTCGTTGTTCGTGTAAAAGAAAATTAAATGTGGGCATCGCATTACTCATTACATACCTTAAATACAAAAATTATAATAACGTAATTTAATTATACAACATTTTATTTTTTTTGCCTACTCCTTAATGCACGTTTTCGTACACAGAACCCACTATTTAACAACACACAAAAAACGCACTGTTCTCCTCTGTTATTTCAGTCCCAAACCCAACGAACAAATCCATTCCATTTCAAACCCATTTCCTTCTTTTCTCTGTGATTTAGATTTCATATTACGAAATCATGGCCTTCTTCTTCCTCCATCTACTGCAACTTCTCATCTATTGTCTATCTTTCAAACAGAGCTTCTGTTTTTCTGCAACTCAGACTATGGTTTTGCCTCTCAAAACACAGATGGGTTTGATTTCTCAGCCTTCTAACAAGCTCAGTTTCCACCATAATGTCACTTTGACTGTTTCCTTAACTGTTGGTTCACCTCCTCAACAAGTCACCATGGTTCTTGATACAGGGAGTGAACTCTCATGGCTTCACTGCAAAAAATCCCCAAATTTGACCTCTGTTTTTAACCCACTTTCCTCTTCTTCTTACTCACCAATCCCCTGTTCTTCCCCCATTTGTCGTACCCGAACCCGAGATTTACCCAACCCGGTTACCTGCGACCCGAAAAAGCTCTGCCACGCCATTGTTTCTTACGCCGATGCATCGTCACTCGAGGGCAATCTCGCATCCGATACCTACCGAATCGGGTCTGCGGCTCAACCCGGAACTTTATTCGGGTGTATGGATTCGGGTTTCAGTTCGAATTCGGAGGAGGACGCGAAGAGCACTGGATTGATGGGGATGAATAGAGGATCGCTTTCGTTTGTGACCCAATTGGGTTTGCCGAAATTCTCTTATTGCATATCGGGTCGTGATTCTTCAGGGGTTCTTCTTTTCGGCGATGCGCCTCTTTCATGGCTTGGGAATTTAACCTACACGCCTTTAGTTCAAATGTCAACCCCATTGCCTTATTACGACAGAGTCGCCTACACCGTCCAACTCGACGGAATTAGAGTAGGGAACAAAATTCTACCACTCCCGAAATCAATCTTCGCACCAGACCACACCGGCGCCGGGCAAACCATGGTGGATTCAGGAACACAGTTCACGTTTCTTCTCGGACCAGTCTACACAGCTTTAAAGAACGAGTTTCTGACGCAAACGAAAGGAATTTTAGTCCCACTGGGTGATCCAAACTTCGTGTTTCAAGGAGCAATGGACTTGTGCTACAGAGTAGCAGCAAAAGAAGGGAAACTACCACCGTTGCCGGCGGTGAGTCTGATGTTCCGTGGGGCGGAGATGGTGGTTGGAGGGGAGGTGCTGCTGTACAGAGTACCGGAAATGATGAAGGGAAACGAATGGGTGTATTGCTTGACGTTTGGGAATTCGGATTTGTTAGGAATAGAAGCTTTTGTGATAGGTCATCATCATCAACAAAACGTATGGATGGAATTTGATTTAGTGAAATCAAGGGTGGGATTTGTAGAGACGAGATGTGATTTAGCAGGTCAAAGATTGGGATTGGGCCTTTAAAAAAAAATGAAAGCCCAATTGAAAATTTTGGTCAGAAGCACTGTCCAATCCATGGCCCACCTTAAGGGAGGGGGTGGCCCATTGATCGGACAGAGAAAAACGACAGCCGAGGGTTTTTATTTTTGATTGCTCTGTGAGATTCTCTGAACAACATTGTGGACAATGTCAGGTTCTTTTTTACTTTTTCTTTTCTTTTAAATGTTTTGTTTATTGGGTTTGGTGTTGGGTCAGTGAGTTAGTACAATTTTTGAATTGTATATAATAATATATATTATATATGACCAAACATTAGTGCTGTTTTTTTTTTTTTTTTTTTTTTTAAATTAAAAAACAAGTTTTGTTCTGACTTTTTGGTAAAGATAAAGTTGCTAATTTTGCCAGCGCATCCTTCTTAGTCCTTAGCTCACCCCCACCTGCCGCCCCTGTTTTTTACTTTCTAACTATTCATTTTTGCCGCCTTAAATTTTGAGAGAGACAAAAATCAGTTAAATGAAAGTCAAATTATACACTTTATGTCACCCTTAACCTTTTTTAATTACATTCCTTTCAACTCAATTTGAATCAGTGTCGCATTTCTCTTTGTTTTCTAAATTTACTCATAACTATATATGGATTTTTTTTTCACTGAAAGTTACAATATTTATTATTATTCTTTTTAATAGGAGTAGAGAAATTTAAACTACAAACTTTATGGTTGCTAACACGTTCATATGCTAACAACTAAGATTAAACCTTTGCATCATCTGATTGGATACGCAACTCACACAAGCATCGCAGGAGTCAAACGACAACAAAAACAATTTCAATGACAAGCAAATCTAATCGCTGGCTGGGAAAAGTAATACTCCACTCACTTTGGTATTGTAACATTTATTTAAAGTAAGAGGGAATGAAATGGATGGATTTTGAAATAAGTGGAACTGATCTTTTCGAAAAAAGAGAAGAAAAAAAAGGACTCAATTGAAAATAAAAAATTTGTTTTGGTTGAAATTTGAATCCAACTTTTAAGAAGGAAAAAAGTTGGTGGATGTAGTGAAGCTAGTAGTAGTATGAGTATCACGTGAGACGAAAATCACGAGTGGGGCAGCACACACGTGTGGTTTGCTTTAAAGGAAAGATGCAAGTTGCCAAGCAATTTAATCAATTTCACACGTGTCACTATAATAAGGCTTCAAGTTTGGGAAGACAAATTATACAACCATACGTAATAATTGTCGAATTTAAATTCAAAATACTTATCTCTCATCATTCAATGGTAAAAAAAAATGTGTCAATTTCATCAAATTATGAAGAAAGTGTTATAAAATATGAACAAAACAAGAACAAAGAAAGAATAAAAGAATAAAGTAGAGAATTAGAAAGTAAAGATAACAATTGAACTCAATTGTAGTGTGTATTACAAAGGCACCATATACCACTATTTATAGGATATGAGATGGTGTATGTTACAAGATTGAATTCAATGAGGGGTATGTTACAACATGAAATTCAATGGGAGTTTTATGATATTTTGTAACCTATATAGGTTATGGATATCTATATTTATATTACATTTATAATACTCCCCCTTAGATATCCATATTATATAGAATATATGCCTCGTTAAAACCTTACTAGGAAAAACCCAATAGAATAAAAAACCTAGTAAAGGAAAAAGAGTACATTATTCATATATTTTAACAACTGTCTCATTAAAAACTTTACTAAGAAAACCCAATGGGATAAAACTGTAGTCAAAGAAAAAAAAAAGTGCAGCACATATAACTCCCCCTCATAAAAGCATCACTTGATAACTCTTGGTTGTTACATGCAAATGTTGTGACTTAACTTCTCAAGTGTTGTTGTAGGTAACACATTCGTCAATAAGTCCTCCAAGTCATCTTTTGAAGAAATATGTTGAATATTGATGTTATCATTTTATGCTTTATTGTCTTCATGTAAGAACACTATTGGAGCCAACATGAATCATCGGGATTTCAATATGATTTAAAGTGGTTGTTGTTATGATCTGCTCCATAGGCCGCCATAAAATATAAAAAGGCTTCTCCATGTACTAAGCAACCTGTTTAGGATCTAGCTCGCATGGGTTAGATAAATAATCTGCATCTTCACAACCAATTAAATCATAATTAGATTTATCATAATAAAATAAATCCATGTAAGCTAATTCTCATATAAAATATAACATATGTTTAACTTTACTCCAATATCTTTCTTTTAGAGGAATATTGTATCTATATAACAAAATTACTACAATACTACAACATGTAGTGTATAACTAGTAAATATATATAAGTGCACTTATTTCCTAAAATTATGATTCTTCAGGACCTTAATTTTTTATTATCTTCCTGAAATTGAATGGTATATCTTTTCACATCAGGTGAATGAACCACCACAAGAGTGTTCAATGTTGTAACTAGTTCATATAAGATCTTTTTTGTACAAATTGATGTAATCACATCTGCGCGCTTTATGTTTTATTTGCAAGCTAAGGCAAAACTTTGTTTATTGGAACTTTCATCTCAATTTCTTTTTTAAGAAACTTTATTGCCTTTGAAATCTCTTCAGGAGTTTCCATTATATATTTAGATTATCAACATACACGGATATAGTAAATCTTGACTATGATTTCTTTATAATATTATATTGACAAACAGAGTTATTTTATACCCTTATTTCAATAAATCTTTAATAAAATGATCACTATATCACATTCGTCAGGAGTTTTTTTTTATAAGAATCTCTATGATAAATATAATTCTCTAATATTTGAATTATATGATTTTGGTATCTTTAATCCTTTAGGGATTATCATTATTAAGAGATATCTTATGGTATTGTATATCTACCATTAGAGGATATGTTCTATCATAGTCAATACCAATTCATTGCGAGAATTATTGTGGAATCTGTCTCGCTATATATCATGTGACTTCACTCTATTTGTTTTTCTTACAAATACTTACTTATATCTCACATGTTTGACATTATCTGAAGTCTGGACTACTAGTCCTCATGATTTCAAAAATGAGTTTATTTCTATTGGATTGTTTCTTTCCACATAAGCCAATCCCTTCTATGTCAACATTTTTCAATACATAATACTCATTTTCATAAATAATATCGTGAACAATATTGTACGCAAAAAAATGTTGTCAACTTATATAAGTATGGTTCCATCATTTTTCTTGTCATGCCATATAATTTCTCGAGATCTCGTTATTATCCTTATTTACTTAAAGATTCTTATGAGTACTCATATTTAAGATTTCTTCTAGAATATGCATATTCTTAATTAAGTCATTTTTTTTATTATTGACTACATTTGGAGGATCTTTATCTTTGGAACCCATTTGTCTATCAAGCTTCAGGCATGATGTAGACTCATTAATAGTGACAACTTCTTGCATTGGGATATCACTTTTAGATGTTGTACTTACAACCAATATATATAATTTACTAACTTTCTTACAACTATAAAAACTCTGTAAATACATCTAACATTTGATTTGTAATATTTAAATTAGTTATCTTTTGAACTTCTAGTTCAAAGTGATTTGTATGATGATCAAAATGAGACAATGCATATGCATTTCATTCAATTTCTTTTTCCAACTTTCTTAATTCCTCCCCCTAATGTTGAAAAATTTGTCTCATTAATGACAAATAGCAAATTGTGTAGTAAATATATCACCCATCAAGGGTTCATAGTATTTACTAATTGATGTGAAATCAATTTCAATAGATTTATAACCTCTTTTGAGGATTCATTTTAATTACTTCATTATCTTAATTGTTGTTGTGTAACAATTTAATCATTTACTGCACATTTGCACACATGAAATATATTTGGCTTCTGGCCATAAGCTCATAAGCTATTGGCTTAAAGCATACACCACAATGTGATCTCATACGGATTTAGAAGTTTTGCTATTTGAACATAAGCTACAGGATGTTCAACACTTATCCCAATCAATTATCAAATGTTGGGATTAAAACTCATTAGCATTATCAAAACAAAATTTTTAATTTCAAAATCATAAAATTGTACTCTTAACTATTTGAGTAACTAACCTTGCAGATGTAAGGTTTTGAAGATAATAAACATATGTGTGACCATCAATTGGATGCGCCAACAAAACCATAAAATATTTAAATGGTTCACTTGAGAGGTTCAATTTCAATTTTAACTAGTGAGAGTTTGATAATTAATCTCTTGAGAACAAAGTCACATATGACAATTTATTAGATGGAAGAATCTTCTAGTTCTTCAGTGGATGTCAATATATATTTTCAATAATTATTTTCACTATTGACCCAAAATGACTTATCATGTTAAATAAAAATATATTTGGATCAATGAACTTCGGGTTCATTGTTGCATATATTTCAATTACACAAATATGTGTAATACAATTTAGAAGAAAAAGCATACAACTTTTCTATATGCATTTCCCGTAGGAGACAATAGATTATCAATTTCTCTAAATGATATTTATTACAATATATACCTTCCAAATTTACTAAATTTCTCTTTGATTTACGAGAGAATGTGGTATATCAATTGTAAAGTTTGCTCCTCTGAGCAAAATAATATTTTCTTTTCCAAAATATTTAATCAAGTCTACATGACTTAATATATATCATATTTGATTTTTCGCTTCAAGCATTTGAATTTTGAAAAATGTATTGTCTACTTCTAAGTATCATATGCATAGATGTACTATATGCAAAACATAAATATTATTAATTATTCTTTTCTCTTCAGGAGATTCAAAAGAAAATCAAATATCTCATATACAAGTGGGTCAAAAAGAATAATCATCTCTTCAGGAGATTCTAAAAACTCGTAACATCCAAATATCATCATATTTAGGAGTTAAAATGGTAAGTTATGATTTCTTCAAGAGATTCAAATAAATTCTCAAAATTTGCTATATCACGCATCGTCTTCCTTTTCATTATTAAGGATTTTAATTTTTCAAAACGACTCTTAATGTACGACAGGTACAAGATCATTGTCTCTTTTGTATCACATTTGAAATATGAAATTCTCATATAAATATGTGTGGTTTTAATAGAATAATTACTTATTCCTCTATTAAGATTATTTCAATCACAATTAGTTATAGGAAAGTAATAAACTATTATGCATAACTTTCAAATTTTGAATTCATTCAAATATATATTATCACTATATATAAATTTTTAAAGTTTACAAAATCCACATGAGAATAATTTAAATATTGATTTAAATATTCAACAATCCAATAAATTTAAATAGGCAAACAAAAATTTGACTAATTCAACTCCCAGGTTGGTTCCCAGGTAGAGGTGTTCACTTATGGTCAGCTTAAATACCTCATCCTAGCCAGAACCATCCTTAGACAGAATTATCTTATAGTCAAATTTTTATTTCTAATTCATTAATATTTTAATTAAGAGTTAATTAATAGATTAATGAATCTAAGTGAATTATTAAGGTTTATTTTTCCTCTTATAAAAACTAATTCACTTAAGGAATAATATTTAATATTTTAAATCTTAAACCTTTCAAAATAAAATTAAAGATAGTCTTGGATATTTATTCTCATATTTGAAAAATAAAAGATAATATTATTAGAAGATAATTTTAACATATAAAAGATAATATGTGTAGGAGAGAATCATAATAATCCTTATTAGAAAATTTTTAGAAATATAAGAGATAAACACATCCTAATTCAATTTTCCTATTCAAATATATGGAAAATATAAATTAATTAGGAAACATCTCAATTGAATTGACCATAATTTACAATCTTTTTTCTAAATGACATACTTTAGGCAAAATATCAAGCATTTTTAAACATATATGATAATTTACAATTTGGTAGTCTTAAGAATTTGAAGACAATTTAAATTATATTGATTTGAATTTAGATTTCAAAAACCTTAAAAAAAACTTTCTTTGCTCAACTTACACAATCGCTTTAAAGAAGTTATTCAATTCACAAATTCAAAATTGTTTATGGTCTAACAACAGTAAACATACATATGTATATTTGTATATACTTCAAATAAAATTTAAACCAAAATGCGTCTATATTTAATATGCATCATATGCACTCCAAAGGCATAAAATAAAAAGTTAAATGCTCAATGCTTTATATGAATTTTCAATAATAATACTTAATTACTTTATACCAAATTGCATTCAAGAGTTCATGTAGGCAAGTGCACGCTTAACACACATACTTATAAAAACAGAGATTAAAGTTTACTTCAAAAGGTTGAAAAATATCATCATTGGTAGTAGAATAGCTCCAATCAAAATCAAGAATAAATAAGGTATAGGAAACTAAAATTACCATGCAACCTACTGCTTAGGTTTTCTTATTACATAAATCTCATAATATGAACTTTTTACCTTGATCTAATTAAAAGTTTAACAAAAAAAAATTAATACCAATATACCTTAAAAATCTATTTGCAAACAAATAAATCACATATATGATTAAAATAGAGTACTCACATAGAATAAAGATGAATGATGATGGTGAGAAAATCAATGATGAATACATCAAACACATATGTATAATTTTGTTTCCTCTAAATCAAAGAAGACCAAATCACCAAAATCAAAATACTCACCGTATTTTAACGAAATTCTAAATACCTTAAAAATTATGGAGAAAATTCTAGCGAAACTTTAGCGTTCTTGATATTCCAATGAATCGAATCCAATCCCTACAAAATCTTCAAAGTGGTAGAGACTCGTGCTGATAACGTGTTATAAAACAAGAACAAAAGAAGAACAAAGAAAGAACAAAAGAATAAAGTAGAGAGAATTAGAAAATAGAGATAACAATTGAACTCAATTGTAGTGTGTATTACAAAGGCACCATATATCACTATTTATAGGATATGGGATGGTGTAGGTTACAAGATTGAATTCAATGAGGGGTAATGTTACAACATAAAATTCAATGAGAGCTTTATGATATTTTGTAACCTATATAAGTTATGGATATCTATATTTATATTACATTTATAATAGAAAGATATATTTTGGAAAATGAAAACTAGAGAGGTGGGAATTAAAGAGTTGAGTAAAAAAATGTGTTTGTTTATATACTGTGACTCAATTTGAAAATTTGATGGTATTATTTGTGTTGGGTCTCTGTCATGGGACCCTATAATTGAGGGAGTTCTCTGTACTTGCTTGGCTTTATGCCCAACAAACAAGAAACCACAGGGAAGGATTTATGTCTTCCAATGGAATTCACAATTTGTTTGCTCCCATTTAGTAACAATTCACTTTTTCCCTATTTTTTATTATAATTTTTACACTTTTTTTTTTTTTAAAAAAAGAAACGTATGTATAATGCAATTAGAAACTTTTTGGAATGCTTTTTTTTTTTTTTTTAATTATTCTGTAATATCTAAATAGCACATAGAAAATATATCTATTCAATTCATAAATTTTTTTTATGTCTTTTTTTTTTTTTAATACAATATAGATCTTACTTTAGCCATAAACTTTTATGTCTAGTAGGTTATTGTTGTTACTTTTTTATATGAAAATCCTATGCGAATTAGAATTAGAAACCCTTTTGTATGAGAACTCCTAGTTCTAAACCACTAGAACTCTTAAATCAATATAATTTCAACCTTAAGAATTGGGTTAGACACAAATTGTCTTATGATCAAAACTTTTGAGCCAAAGAATAAATTCTTTGGCCCAAGTTTTCAATATTCCACAAGATTGGATGATGAATCTCACTTGATTGTTCTTAGCATGCAACTCACCACATGAATTACAAAATTCAAGCTCTCCGGACTAAACTTGAAGATAAAACATAAAAACCAAAATTCAATCCATCGTAATTTAATCATAGTAAAATGACACATCATAATTCATAGTAAAATGAAAAAAAAAAATACTCTTACTCAAAATATCATAAAAAGATAAAATTAGAAAATACTAAAATTACATTAAAAAATATTAAATAAAATATAAATGATAATTTGATACTCTAGATGGTTCATATCACCTTTCATTAGGTTAATGCATGCACATGTTAAAGATTATTTAATTAATCAACCTAAGTAATAGTAGGCAAAGACTAATTTAAGGAGCATTTAAAAAGCTAAAAAAATTAAGAAAAATTTTTAAAAATAGAAAAATAAGAGAAACTGTTTACACAAAATAGCAAAATTTTTAGATAGTTGTGATAGATGGTGATAGAAGTCTATTATGGCCTATTCGTAATAGAAATGATAGAAGTCTATCAATGCCTATCAGTGTTATTTTTTGCTATTTTCTGTAACTAGTTTGACAATTTTTTTCTATTTGTGAAAAAATTCTGAAAATTAATTCACCTTTTATGTTTTAGTTGCTATTTGCATTGATTAGTATGTCAAGCAGTACCAATTTAAACTTGATTTAGGGGATAAGAAACTCGTTACTGTTATAAAAGTCAACTGTTCAATCATCATCTTCCCATGGTAAAACTTAAATAAAAATGAAATTAATAAGAGATTTTTTTTTTAATTCCTAAAATGGAAACATTTAAAAGTTGAATAATTAAATTGACAAAATCATAGTTAGGTATAAATGATATAGGGGCATGGGCGGTTCGGTAACGCTTGAGAAAAGTCTAGAAATTAATTAGAGAAGCAAAAGCAGGCGTTATAATTTGACCAAAGCAAATACTACGTCGTTTTGAGCATTCAACTCCTTTTACCAAAGCCTGCCTTAGTAAGAAGCGAATCGAAAGGCGGGTCATAAAGCAACTCAACGCGTCCGAGTCACCTCCCTCATCTTCTCCGTCGCCACACCGCAGCCGGGGTTTTCATTTTTCCACATAATTTTAAGAAACCCCATTTACTTGATTCTGTTCTGTAAGTCTCGGATTTCTGTTATCAAGCATCATTCTGGTTAGATTATTTACTGATCCCTCTTCTCTTATGCCTTCTATTTCTTTGGATTTGGTTTCTGGGGTTCTTTATTTGAGTGATTGTTTTATTGTTTGAATTTCACTTGTTTAACTCTCATCGAAGCTTATAGTTATAGAGCTGTAGAATTGTTGCGTCTGTCTGATTCTGTTTATCGAATAATGTTTTCGTTACATTTGATTATTTTTGGGAGTTGGTTGTGAATGTCGACAATTGAGAATTTAGATGAAAAGAATTCGAAGCTGATCTGGTACCCAGTAGTTCTGATTTCGAAGTTGAGCATTTGCATTTTAGTGGAGACCTCAATCTTTTAAATATTGGATGTCTGTATGCACTTGAGTTTGAGTGCACTCATCTTACAGTCCTTTGGTTCCATTGGATGCGCAAATGATGGGAAAATGTCTGGTGTACTTCTGGATGTCTTTTCACTTGTCGGACAATGCAGTTCCTTTCCTTGAGGGTTTTCAGGATTAATATATTGTTGTCTGTGTTGTCTGAAGGAATCAGTTAATTTTAGTTATCTAATCTTTATGAAGCAGGTGATCAGATCACAAATTAGGTTTAGGCATTGAATTTGACAACTAAGGAATAATTAATTGGGAATTCTATGCTCTTCTTGTTGAATTGCACATGTACTGGATGTAGCGTATAGGAACATGTCAATACTTGCAAGAACTTCAAACTCGTTGAAATTATCTATGATTATATTTTTGTTATATGAGTGATTCATTGTTTAGCCATGGACATTACATCTGTGCATTTATATGGTTAAAGGAATGTCAAAGTTTAGGCTATTATGAGTCTTTGATTCTTTGAACTTCACTTCTTATGTTATTCATTCGTTGAACAATCCATCGGGGCTGAGAATGATTATGGGTTAGTGTAGTAAGGAGATACGGGAATTGTTTTATTTATACTGGAGCCTCTTTCTCTCTGAGTTATTTAGATTATTACCATAAGTTCATATGACTTTCATTCTGTAGATTCACATTACTCCGAAATCAACTAGCTGTTGCAACTATTGCAGACATGAGTTTTGTTTTCCGTGGAACGAGAGTTCCAGACATTGAAAATGGTCTATCTGGATTTATACCCGAACGGCGTGCAATGGTATGCTCAATTTTTCGTACTCTTGACTTGATAATACTAATGCTTGGAAATTTGTAGATATTGCACTAGTTATGATCTAATTTAAAAAATATGTTTTTTTCTGCTCACAATCAGAGGGTTCATGCAGCACGTCCCGTTAACTCAAACTCACTTGCCTTTCTCGTCACAGGTACCATTTCACCTATGTGCAGGCTGATATCTGTTTCATGTGAGAATTTTGATCTACTGCATTGTTTTAATTCCTTGACTTTGTTGCAGTTCTTTTGTTATTCATGATATTAAATTCTCACCAGATGTCACCGAACTTTCTGGTGAGTTTCATGTTCCAAACTGTGAATGAGTAGTAGGTTGGTCTTACTCTCTCACCATTGGTGCGAATCTTTACATTTTCTTCCTTTGAACATGCATATTTAGCTCTGGCTTGTGCTTGGTGTCTTTTTGATGGCTACAACATTAAGGATGTACGCAACTTGTCAACAACTTCAGGCTCAAGCCCAGGCTAGAGCTATGGCAGCCAGTGGCCTTCTTGGTCACACTGAATTGAGGTTACATATGCCTCCATCAGTAGCACTTGCAACTAGAGGGCGTTTACAAGGGTTAAGGCTTCAACTTGCTCTACTGGATCGGGAATTCGATGATCTAGGTATGGTTCAAATCTAAAAAGTGCAAGTTCGTAGCTTCAAACTTAGTCAAACGTGGCCACCATTCTTTTACATTATTCTAGTGTACCGCTTTCACCTACTTTCAGCAACATTTTTCAGTGGCACAAACTCTCTCATGTGTGTGTGCGTACGTGTGGGGGGAATTTGAGACTGAAATATCCACTTTGTGGCAAAATTTGGGGAAACTTTATCAATCGGATTTCTTTGACAATATTCTGAAGTGTAATCATTTTGATGTGGGTTTCTGAAAATGCAAGAAATTCACTCCTTTCATTGCCAAATTTGGGAAATTTTTTGTTGATCAGACTTCTTTGGCAAGGTTCTGACAGGATGATAAGCTTGCGGTAAGTGCATGAAGTCAAATAGGATAGAAGTGGTGCATTTCATGTTGTCAATTGTTGAAAAGAAGTACCCTGAACTTGCTTCTGACAGTATGGTTGGGATGGACAGTACCTCATGAAACTTTAAATTTGTTGGGTTTCTTTTTCTTATTTTAAACTTTTTTTTAAAGCTCATCATCATTGTCTTTTAAGTTTCATATGTATAATCAATGATGCGGTAATAAACATGTCGTTTATCTTCAGATTATGAAACTTTGAGAGCTTTGGATTCTGATAATGCTCCGACGACACCTTCTATGAGTGAGGAACAAATAAATGCTCTTCCCGTTCATAAGTACAAGGTTTCTGGTCCTCAAAGGTAATCAACCCCATATTAGTCTACATTCCAGAATGAATTAGGGTATCTGTTGCTTTACTTTGAGTTTTGATTGGAAGCCACATATTCTGCACTGAGATTTTTCAACGATGAAATATGCGTACTCCAGCTTGTCACACAAAAACTAAAATTAAGTTTTCATTAAATTATCTACAGTGACCCCTCTGTGAATCAGCAGGCTTCATCTTCAGAATCTAATGAGGTATCGATTAGGTTACCTTTTCCTTCCTTGTTTGATTCTTTTATTGCCTTAAACGGTGTGTACAAAATTACAAATACAATAATGACTCGTTTCAGAAGGAAATATAGTGCAGAGAAGGGACAGAAGGCCAAAATTTTCCTTTTTTTAGCTTATTATTTGTGTACCACACACTCTTTCTCATCATTTATCAATTTTCAAGAACGTACTGTTTTTTTTTAATTTTGATTGCAGAAGAGACAAGATTCAGTTAATGCAGTTGGCGGTACCAAGACCTCTGAGGATGAACTCACATGCAGTGTTTGCTTGGAGCAAGTAAATGTTGGTGAACTCATACGTAGTTTGCCATGTTTGCACCAGGTTAATCTCTTATCTCTTTGCGGCCTTTCCTTCCAAACAAATGGTTACTAAATATTTCATATTGAAAATTCAGAAATTTGGTTTTTTGTTATTATTATTACTTGTTGTGGTCGTTTTGTTTTGTTTGTCTTCTTCGAAGGCCTCTTGCAGCCCCTCTTTCCTAAATTTTGATACACCTTCTAACTGCTGGCATTTCAACGGTTCTTTTAAATTGAATGTGGTTATACATGAATTCAATCTTGTAGTTCCATGCCAACTGCATAGATCCATGGCTGCGACAGCAGGGAACGTGCCCTGTTTGTAAATTCCGAGCGGTGTCCGGGTGGTCGGAACAGGGGCAAGGGGAAACCGATGCTTATATGGTTTAATTGGATGCAAAGCAAGTTATTGAACAACGCTTGCTTGACGCCTGATTAAAGGGCAGAGGATATGGACAGACGTGGTGTAATTAGGTTAAGGGTAGGCATTACAGGAATTGCAGTTGCCGTTCTGTATCTTTGAACTTCTGACGAGCCATTTAATTGTATTCTTGAAGTTCATCATTTGTGATATATAGTCTCTGACCATTGTGAGTGAGCAGAATTTTGGTTCTTTCACTGTCTTCAATGTATTATTCCAACCCTTACTAGCAAGTACTTGTTACCTCTAGAAATAAACACCACAATGAACATTTTCCACAATTCTCCATTGGCTTATTTGTAGTGTAGTATTGTAATAAGAAGACGGGAAAAAGGGTAATTTTATTCTAAGCTATCAGTGAAATTAAAAGTAAAATGCCAACTTAATATCCAGCATACAATCAAAATACTATGCAACGTGACTCAATTTTACTGTATCATCCTCTTTGCTGCAGCAAATTCAAATGTATTACAAACCCGTGGCTTCAAAGTTTCATTTCATTTATTTTGTTTAGCTGATCTTTAACATTGTAACAGCGTTAAGTGCACATTATTTTGCTTTGTTCTTCCCCTTTCCGCCCTTTTTGGACTCTAACTTGGCTTGAATGCGGGCAGCTGCCGCTGCTTTTGCTTCATCTCTCTTTTTTTTCTCCTCCTCTTTTAATGCAGCAGTAGCTTCCCTTTGCCTTTTCAATTCTCTGGTTCAACAATGTTGTAAGAAATAAATTGTTATCGACAAATTTTTAAAAGAGTGAACCGTTTAAGTACTGGATTACTTACTCGAGCCTCGCCCTTTCCTCAGAAACACTGCCTAGACTTGAACCTTTCCGTGGCTTGCAGGCCACTAATTCCACCTCAAAAATAAGAGTTGCACTGCATGAGAGTGAGACAGGACGTTATGAATTTATCACCTAAAATTGAGGAGCACATGTACAAAGAGCCATTTGAATAGAGGAATCCATTGCAATTGCAACGTCCAACATACTATTACAGACAGTAATCACTTGTACACTTGATGAATTTGAAGACACGTGTGGGAGAAGAAAGAGTAGGGACATTACTCTGGTGGGATATCTGGTGGAGAACCAGCACTTCCATAAGCATATTCTGGCTTGCAAGTGATCTTTGCAACCTCTCCGACCTGTTGGAACAAACAGTATTTAGAAGGAAACAAAACAGCACAAAATGCTTCATATATTTCTGATGGAAAGCATGTTTCTTTTTACCTTCATTGTCTTGACAGCAATTTCCCAAGCCTGGATCACGGATCCTTTTCCAAGCTCAAAAGAGAAGACAGTATTATCCTCACAAGTTGAATCGAATACATCGCCAGATTCTGCTAGAGTTCCTTCATAGTGTACTGCTCGACTCAACATAAGGAAAAAGTTTATTAGATTTCTTGGAGGAACAAAAAGTTAAAGTATTTATCAGCAAGGATGATTCAAAAAAGAAAAAAAAAAGGGTTGAAAAGGCCGGATTGGGGTGAAGGGAGATCTGTTAAAAGACTGAGAGGCAGGTTAATCAGTTTTAATTCTAACTCATGAGAACGTCAAGCACATATCAACCAAAAAGCAGCAGTGTGAATGAAAGCACAACTAAACAGTCAAGTCATTATCAATTATATTCACACGGGAAGAAACTCAAATTAAATGCCAAAAAGGGAAGTTTCCATCTATCTATTGACTACTTGAAGAAAAGCAGGCAGAAACACTATGTAACCAAAGCTCAAAGGTAACTCGTACAAGTCTTCCTCTTGAATCTTACTCATATACTATCCCTATCAGTCTCTGCTCTGTAGTAAGTAAATGTAATGCTGGTGAAAAAGTAAACCATAATTCTTCTAAGAAGAAAGTACCATCAACAAGAGGAAGGTCATCGGTTGGAGCATCGGCATTGGCTTTGGCATGCCTTACAATTGTCTTCACAACACCTCCATTACCCGTTAAGTCTATCGTATCGCTCATTGCTGACTAAATGTGAACGTACTGGACCAAATAAATTAACATAAATTTATCAGAACTAGGCAATGTTTCAAGCAAAACTCCATTTGTTTTGAACAATTTCAAGTTTATCAGATGAAACACAATCAAGGAAAGCAATCCAAACCATACATGTACAAAGTTCATTTTTTGAAACTCTAAACTGTTAAAATATTAACTGCAAAACGGACAACAATCTAATAAAAATGAATCCTGGCTTCAATAGAAATTTCAAAAGCTTAAGCTCCATTTGATAAGAATTTAGGCCCTATTTGGTAACTCATTTTGTTTTATGTTTTCTGTTATTGAAAATTAAGCTTACAATAATTACTTCTACCTTTAGTTTTATTGATTTATTACCTACTTTTAAAACATGTTTTAAAAAAACCCAAGCCAAATCTTGAATACAAAGAAAAAGTATTTTTTGAAAACTTGATTTTGTTACTGAAATTTTGCTTAAAATTCAAATGTGTTTAAGGAAGGTGGGAAACATATACAAGAAAACTGTGTGGAAACAAATATAATTTCCAAAAGCACAAAACCAAAAACAAAATGGTTCTTAAAAGGGTCTTAGTTTCTTTTGTTTTATAGTTTTGAAAATTAAGCTTATAAAGATTACTTCCGCCTATGAATTTCTTCGTTTTCTTATCTACGGTTGAAATTGTGAAAAAAGAGGCACAGTTTCCAAATCAAACAACCAAATGAGTGCCAAAATCGAGCCCTGAAATCAAGAAAGGCGGGAAAGAAAGAAATATATATATGTATATATATATTGTCCTAATTCTTATTCTTGAACCAAATACTAAAGAAAGCCAAAAAGAAAAAAGAAAACCAATGTGCCAGGAGCAGAAGTTGTACATAAAACGCACAAAAACAAAACGAACAAGCATATAGAAATGCGAGCATGAAATCGAGCCCTAAAACCAAAAGAAAGGGGAACAAACAGGAATTTGATATATAAATGCAAAATAACCTGCATAAAACAGTAGATGCAAAAGCAAGGATAGTAGTAAACAGAAAGATGAAAAACCAAGAAACGAAACAACTTGCCGAAATTGATAGAATTTTCCCTTTACCAAACGTCAAAGCTCCACACTCAACTCCATTTATTTCAATTATCTTAGTATTGGGAGACAAAATTAACATAACTGAAATCTAGACTGAAAAGATGGAGTTTCAGCGGACGAACCCAGAAGGGGAAATTCGGGAGTCGGGCCGATTCTGAGACGAAATATCGGGTGCGGGTCGGATCGTCGCGTCTGATGTTGGCCATAAGCGGCGGGATTGAGCGCTCATTTGGAAAAGTTGCGCTGAGTCTGGTTTAACCCCAATGTCACACCGCACGTGTGAACGGACGTCTAACATTTTCCCTTCAATACGACGCAGTTTGAGTACATCAAAACAAAACAAATTTAATAACTAATTGTCTTTTATTCCCTCGACTCCAAAATAAATAAATAAAGGCCAAATTTAAAATAAAATAAAATAATGCTGGTAAACTTTGCATTCTATATCAAAAATATCTTTAATCTTCACAAAAGAGTTAGAAATACCCTTCAACTTTAAAAAGAGTTTAAAAATACTCTTTTCATTAGTTTTAGATAAAAACCATTAAAGTTTTGTTTAAAAAATAATCCTAAATTTTCAAAAGTTCCAAAAATAAACTTAAACTTAAAGAAAATTAAAAAAAATGTCTTCACCCTTAGTATATGAATAAAAACCGTTAATAACTCGTTGAAAAAATAACTCTAAATTTTTTTAAAAAAAAAAAAAAAGTTTAAAAATGTTCCTACCTTTAATATGATGATCAATTTGTTTGAAGTTTTTTTGAATTCGAAAAAATCAATTTTAAAACAAAATTATATAGATATCCTCATTTTTTACTATATAGATACTCTCAAGTCAAGGCCCAAGTCCATAGGGTATTGGAAAGAGGCAAGTGCATACCCCGAAAGAGGCATGTGCTTGGTTATTTTGATTCCTTTAGTTATGTTGTTGTATTGTTTGTGCCTTGACCTCAGGCTATGATGTCCCTCCTTCGTTTATTGCAATTCAATACCTTTAAAAAAAAAAGGTATTTATTAATCAACCGGCCATAAAATCATTTGGGGCCCGTTTGACCCATGATAGTGATTTTCTTTCCTTCTCTCTCTTTTTTCCTCTATGTGATATGATATAATATATTTTTTCTTAGGGGATGATAATTCATAGATGACCAATTCTTTTAGCAGCGATATAGTTTACTTTAATTCATAACGAAATTGAAGAGTTTTTATACAACAGCTTGTGCAATTTGTGCTACCCTATGCATATACTTTTCTAATTAACTTGTAACTCAGTTATTAATATAGGTTTTATTGTTGAACTTCATCGATTTTAATCGCTTGTAATTTGAAATATGATAAATTCATTGACTGATTACGAATTAGTAAAATTCAAATATGTTGTACTCTAAAAGAGCAATGTATAGTTAAAAGGGGTAAAAATGTGGAACTGCAGAACGTATAATAACTCTTTAAATGCCAACACGAACTAAGTTTAACTAACTTAAAGAGTGCATCTTTGACTAATAGGTAAAAATTACGTTTAAACATAACAAAAGTGGTTGTATTAACCATTTAAAAAATACTCCTAAACATGTTCTTAGAGTGATAAACGGGTCGATTTTTGGCATAAATGATTAGTGTCAACTTTAAGAGAAAATTTTAAAAGGAATTATGGGATTGAAAAGTGGGGGTGAAAAATTATGCATTTTAAAAGAGGAAGAGATTTGTGAATCTAATCTTGCATGAATGAGGGTTGAGGAAGGAAGAGCACAATCCTTTCTTGAATGATTAGGACATGGCCAAATAAGCAATCCAAACGCGTGCCAAACATCTTAAAAAGACTATTTCAACCCTCCTTTTTTTTAATCAGTATTTTTTTTATTGTTAATTCGAAAATATGGTTGTTTTTCCTTTTCAACCAAATAATAGAAATAAAGTAGTTGTCAATGCAACTTACTTTGGATTAAGAAGCTTGATATTTGAATTTTTTTACTCTAACATGTCATTGAAATTATTTTAAAAAAATGGTAATTTCAATTCAAAATTTTGAGTCATAAATATAAGAATATCTAATTAGATGCACATGCAACGAAATAGTATGATAAAACGTAGATACTAACTATGGTTTATAGTTAATCAAGACTGTTATAACATGATATTGGCTAAAATAGAACATGCAGACCATAATTAGTGAATATGTCACATTATTATTAAATTAGCGAGTTTTTGTTTAGTATAGAATTAGTTAATTAACCATAGAAGTTTATGACTAATTTGAGCTATGGTTCAATTGATTAAAACATATTATTAACTAATAAGTTAGAAATTGGAATTTCATACCCATCTTGTTGTTGAACTCAAACGGAAAAAGAATTGACCAACACAATTGGAAGAAGTGAATGTAAATATTACATAAGTTTGGAGAACCATTAATTTTCTTTTCAATAAATGGGTTACCAGGAAGAAGTTTGTATTTATTAGAATTATGAACTAATAATTATATTAATTTAAAATCTAAATTTTCGTAACTGTATCAATTTACACTTTCAATTATGTTCCGTTTGGATAAATATTATGTGAAGCTCGTGCTTTTATTGACTATACTCCTAAACTTACACAAAAAAATCAATTTAGACTTTCAATTAAGATTTCCTTTGAAAGTTGTCTGTACATCAATTTTATTAGTCCATTTTATTAATCCAACACTAAGAATTGAATACATGTACGATTTTCAAATGTAATCTTAATAAATGGTCTAAATTGTTTCACTTATAACAATTTAGAAGTTTGATTTGAACCATAGATTTTTACACAAAAAATTCTTTGTATACCATATATTTCATAAATGTCATATATTTTGAATTATTTCGTTGAGAGCTTTTAGCTTTAGTTTTGAACCAATTTAACATTTTTACCATTATTTCAAAATATTCAATTATTTTCTTATCAACATAATTTTCGAATTTTGACTTTGTTTTTGTTGTTCATTAATTTCAGTTGATATTCATCTAATGCATAATAATTCAAATTAATGTTTCATTCATTTTAGGAGATTTTGTTCATTTTATTCTATATTCCTAACTGAAAATTGACCACCTTTCTATTGAGATCTCAAGAATATGTCAAATATATTGGTAATATACCATAAAATGTAAATATACATCGCACATATCATGATTTATTTTTTCGAGTGTTTACAAATATACTGGAAAATAGAAATATAAATCGCATATATTATTTGGCATATAAGATGATATATTGTACAAATTGTCTTGTCCATGCACTTATCAAATATATATTGAATATATTGTGTTGTATATATATCAAATATATCTTATTTTCTCCTTCGAAACTTCTTGTCAATTCTTGCTTTTTGTTTATGATGTGGACAATTCCCAGATTTTTTTAAAAATTTTTATTACTTGTGCAGGTTTTGAAAAGAAGGTCGTTTTAGAAAGTTCAGAATCGCGAGAAACTTTCCCTACATGTGTTTTTTGATATTATTATTATTATTATTATTATTATTATTATTATTATTTTATATATATATATTTATTTATTTATTTATTTATTGTAAAAAGCTAAATATTAAGGAAGGCTGTAAAAGTAAATTAGACGAATTTTTGGTGTAAATAATAGCCCATTAACCTATTCATGTAAAACAGAATAAAATTTAGACAATTATGTAATTGAACCTATTTATTTAGGCTATATGTGTAGAAAGCCCTTGAAACAACTATTGCGATATATACTTTTTTTTTTAACTAAGTCTAAACAAGAGTGTCAATTATATAATTATTAAAATTTATGGTTTAAATTGATATAACCACTAAAGTTTATGCGTGTAAATTGAAATTTTCCTAAAAAGAAATTTGTTGAGTACAAAATTGAAGGGAGCGAATTTATTGCATTTTTTTAGTGCAAAGAGTAAAGAGGCAAAAACCCCACTAATTACAAGAGTGTTGGATTTTATGCTTTAAACTCGTGGTTTGTAATATTGTAAATAATTTATTTATCAATAAAATAATTATTATTTTATTATGTCTTTTAGAATTACGTAACTCAAATTCAATAACTAAAATTCAAGGCTATTTAATAAAACTTGAACAATATGTGGTTGAACGTTCAAATAATAACCTAAATGGTCTATAGTATATGGATAAGATTGAGTGCTTTATCCTAGTAACACTATGGATACGATTCACTTTGTAATAGTTACAAACGATGTGATCCTAATCATTCATGTGGAAACATGCGAGTGGGGTATCCTATACAAAGAGTTTGTATTAGACTAGATCGCGAAATAACTAATCTCTATTTGTAACACCGTTGAGAGAAGAGATTAATATTTCTGAGGATGACCATATGTAACTCTCGATCTCAATCCTGAGTGAGTTATGAACTTCTACTTAATGAGGGTTCGTCCTTTGATTTGCATTGGTGAGAGTGGCCCGAGTCGCCAACTCAATAAGCCTACCATTTTGGGTACTTGACCAAGTGGGGAGTTGGGAACATAACTACACAAGATAGAATTCACTCCTTCTAGCATTATGGTAGGTAGATGAGTAGTTCCCTTAAATGCTAATTCCAGGTCTTGAACAATGGGGCCCACCTTCTCACTGGCCCGAGAGGAACTTGGTTTATGGTTGGACCATAAATAAATTGCTCATTAGAGGATCGGTGATACTTAAGAACAAAGAGGTAATTACAGGAGTAAAATGGTTATTTGACCCAGCTGTAATTACGTACAACTTATGAAGGATCGACTTACTTGTAAAGGTTATATCCATAGATACGACATGTTCCACAGTGTGTAAGAGTGCAGTTATGGTTCTATAGTGGTTTGCCCCATAACTAATGAATGTTGATTAATTTAATTAAAGAGCTTAATTAATTAATCTTGGACCATTGAAGCTTATAGTCTGTTGGTCCATTAGGTCCCCTGCTAGTTCACAACAGTTAACAATGACAAAAAAAATTTCAAGAATTTGAAATGTTCAAATTGATTAAGGGAATTTTTGTTAATTGTATATGATACAATTAATATAGTGTATATAGATATATTATAATATAAAGTTTATTTTGAATGAGATTTAAAATTAAATTATATAATATGAGAGTATTAATGTGTATAAAATTCAAATAATAAATAATATGGAATAGATTTCATATTAAAACTATAGGTTATGAGGGAAATGCGCATCTGAATGTGATTCAAATATAGATTTAATTAAATATAAGATATCTAATTTAATTAATTAATTAATTTATTATATTATATTAAAAACTCCACTGCATGGCAGGGAGTGGGAAGTTAATAAGGAGAGTGGGGAGTTACACTTCCCCTCTTTCTTTAAATGCGGAAGGTCTGCATTCTCTTGGGTGATTGTTGAAAACAAGTTTTTCACGTGAAATTCATCTCTCTCTTAAGCTTTCTCACTTTCTCTATATCACAGAGAAGAATTTTCTCTGCAAAATCTCCCTACTACTTTCAAAAGAAGGCTCCCACAAGCCGATTCTTGCAAAGAGAATAGTTGGGAAGACTTTTTGGAAGCATCTCGTATGTGTTTTGGAGATCAGTTCGTGAAAGAGGAAATTTTGAAGAAGGTTGTGATCTTCAACTGTAATATCCATTTCCCTGCAAATTTTATGTTTAACCTGTGAGAGTTGCATTGTGAATGTACCAGTTTATCTCTTTTGTATTGTAAAATTATAAGGCAAAATCAAGGTAAAATGATCACTCGCTTCCACTGCAGGATTCGATCCTTTCAAATAGAACATCACTAAACATAAGCAGTGCAAACCATGCAGGATAAGGAGTATGAAGAGTTGAAGACACCCGACCCTCCAAAGCTTTGAGTGTAACACATTGTATAATAGTATTATGATTACGATGGATATGAGAATAAGTGAAAACCCCCAACACATTGCCACGTTCCTTAGCTTTCGCAATGAAGAAAGAGTCTTCAGAAAGATTAATAGCACCATCATTCAACAGATTGATTACCTCCAAATAATTAGACTCGAGCAAAATATTTGACACATGTATTAAAAAAATACTCTCAAGCCCAAAACATATCACTATTGCTTCAAGGAGCTTCATCCCCTAACAACATGGACAAACTTAAGACCAACCAGGAGAACACTCCCCAAGTTGTCTCGAAGCACCCAACCTAATCTGCTTGAATTAGGGTCCGAGTTCCAAGCAACATCTGTGTTCACCTTAAAAAAAAAAAAAGCTACAGAGGGCTACCATCTAATCAATGACAGAGTGTGGTTAGAACACAATTCGCCCATTTGCCTTTACTATAGATCTTGCACCAACATGATGAACCTCAAGAATATGTTTGGCTATGGAATTACTAATAGATTTTGCATCAGCATGTTGTCTCTCAAACACCGCCTTATTCCTAGCTTCCCAAATCTGCCATACAATAATCACGATTTTATACAAATCCATAGTAATCACACAATGAAAAGTCTAGTGCCAATAGTCATGATAGGTCGTGATACCAAAGCACATCAACATTAGATGAGATAAACCTAAGCCAGAACTCTCTAGAAACCAGGCACTTCCACATAATATGTGTTATGGTTCCACCTGTTTCCTGCAGAACACACACAAAAGATCATAATGGACTTCTTTTCTGGCAAGATTAGATTTGGTAGGAAAAATGTTCTGATTAATTCTCCAACAATAGACCTTTGTCTTGGGGGAACTTCAGTCCTCCACAAAGATTGCCGCAAAGACTTAGAAGCACTCCCAGCAGACGAGCAAGATGTATTAAAACTAGCAAGATTTAAACCCAAAAAGTTAGGGCTTTTAACAGTGAAAACTCCATGTTTGTGAAGGTTCCAAATTATCTCATAATCATGGTGCCCTCTTGGTTGTTGTATCTAAAGGATAGTGTATGCATCGACATTAATGAAACTGGATTGAATCAATTTCTCATTCCAGCCTTCGTTGTCGAAAAAGAGATATGCAACATCTCACTCCTATAAATTTGGAGGAACCCATATAAGTACTCTATTTCTCTCCTTCGGAAGGCAAGGGTCATTAGAAATTTGTATTACCACTCTGTTTCCCACCCCCCATAGACAACCTTTTCCAAACAAAGATCTTCCCACATGATGTTCCTCCAAGCACATGATGAATTTATCTCCTAAACCCGCATTAGAAAATTTCCAGTTTTGAAAAACTTACCTCGAAGCACCTTAACAAGTAAATTATTAGGTTGTCTAATGATCTTCTAGAATTTTTTAGCCAACATAGCCTGATTGGAGATATTGCGATTTTTTAAAAATGAAACAACTATGTTATGAGTAAATTTGGATCGAGAGTTACAAGCCTGAGAGGGATACAACACCAAGGGTAACCTTGGAATACACCAATCATGTGAGGATCCAAAGAGTGCAGAAACAGGCCAAGAGAAAAGTAGACAAGTATGAGAGGTGAAATTGGGCCAAAAGGCCCAATAGGCCCAATAGGCTCGCCTCAGCCTCGGAGGCCGAGGCGAAGGCTAAATCTTCCCAGTCATGGTCCACAACCTAGAACCAGGCTCTCCGAGTCCTAATTGGAATAGGTCAAGAGGAACTCTAGGGTTAATTTCTTAATAAATAGAAGACCATAGCACTACGAAAAGGTAATTTTCTTTTCTAAAAGCTTTCTCTTGGCACGTAAAGGTCATATAAGTTTCCTGGATACCATTAACAAACTAAATAAGGACAACCATGAAAGTTTGAACAACTATTAATTTTGCTTTTTAAATATGTAGGCTAGATAGACTAGACTCTCGAAATAAAATCATATATTCTATTTTCTTCATTATTGAAATATTTTTAAATATAGGTATAACTTATAAGTTATAAGCCTGATTAAATTTATTAATTTTGCAGAGCTGAATTTATCCTATTAAATGTATGTATTTCGCATCGGCTATCCATTTCCCCCCAACTCAATTCTTTTGACGAATAGAGATATTAGTCAAAAATAGAGGGAAGCCATTATCTGCCAGTATTTTGCAAGGGTAATTATCTCAAGCTCAACAAAGGAATCCTACAAGTTTAATTAAACCCAAATGAAATATGTCCTTAAAAAAAGGAAAATCAATGAAATAAATAAATTTGAAAAGGAAAAAGAAAAAAAAGGAATGATTTTGAGTGAAAAAAAGGTTTAAAAAAATTGAGGTTGAAATTCCAAAGATAGTAGGAAGGGAAAGTAAGGAAGAAAATGGAAAAGGGTATTATCAAAAAACTGTTCTTTTGCTAAACAAAGCATTGGAACAACGATCAGAAGAGCAGCCATGGATTGCTGTTCTCTCTAACCTAACCTTTTTTGCTACTGACTGGGTTGGGTTCCAATCTCCTTCGCTTCCCATCTTCTTTATCCTTCTCTTTCTTCGCCTCTCTGTTTATATCTCCTAATTACAGGCGCAGCTGGGCTTTCTTTGACAGCCTAAATCCACATCCATGTCTTCTTTAAATATGTAATTCCAATTTCCGCCTTCTCTTTGATTTTACTTCTTCACATGTAAGTTCCCCAGCACCCCACTTTTTTCCCCTCTTCTCCACACCCCATCTTCCTGTTTTGATTTCGAATCTATTTTGAATGTGCCTCACTTTTCTCATCCCCTTGCTTTTTCGCAATTTTGCAGGCTGCTTTTGCTGGAGATTGATGTGGGTCAATAGATCATGCCCAGATCTTGTTCTATCTCGATCCACTTGCTTATCTTCTCCACCTTAATAAACTGAAGGAGAATAGAGGGGGAGGAGAGAGACGAAGAGAGCGAGGTGATTACCCACTGCCCTTCTCTTCTTTATGTGGTTCAAGATGGAAGTCAATGTTTATGGAGCTTGGTCTTATGATTCTGCTTAAAACGATCTTTACATGTTTCGTTTGTTTTGATTTGATTTTCCTCTGCATCTGGCCATCTGGGCTTGTTGGTATAACCCCAGAGGAGAAAACCTGGTGTTATTTCCTCGATGGTAGAGTAAGCATTTTTTTTTTATTTACCTTTTTTTCCTTCTTGAAGTCAATGACAATAAGGAAACGAAAATTTGAAGGTTTTATAATTGAAGTGCTGAATAGATTTAGTTTCTTAATTAGGAGGTTTCCCCCATTTGATTGTATCATTTCCTGTAAGGCAAAGCGTCACTGGTATCGTTATTGAAATGATGTTAAATCTTATGCTTATTCTCTCTCTCGTTCTCTCTTTTTGAAGATGAAATTTGGTTGACTACATTTGGGAATATCTTGTTTTGTTGTAGGTTGTTCATTGTTCCATGTAAAAGAAGCTGTATCTGCTTTGAAGAAACTAGAGAATTAGTGAGTGTTTTGAAGTGAACAAGGAAAATCTTTTGTTTTTCCATTGAAGTCATGATTAAACAAATACTTAATAGGCTTCCACGAAAACCTTCCAAGTCAACCGAGCATCGTGAAGGAGCAGGGACGACTGTCTCTTCTTCGAATGCCTCTACAAGTTTGAGGAGCAATGATTTAACAGCTAACCATCATGCCAACACTGGAACTGGATCTTTTTCTGGCCCCAATTCTACTTTGAGTGTTGGACTAAATCATGGCAGTAAGCCATCTCAAGGGCTCAATTCAAAGTCAAATGGTAACTCACAAGCTTCTTATGAGGCATTGCCAGGTTTCAAAGATGTTCCAAATTCTGAGAAGCAGAGTTTGTTCATTAAAAAGCTGAACATGTGTTGTGTGGTGTTTGACTTCACCGACCCATCAAAGAACCTCAAAGAAAAAGATATCAAACGACAAACACTAATAGAGCTTGTTGATTATGTTGCATCTGCCAGTGGAAAGCTGTCAGAAAACGTTATACAAGAAATTGTAAAGATGGTGTCCTCAAATTTATTTAGAACACCTACCATTCCATCACGAGATAACAAGGCTTTAGAAGCCTTTGATCTTGAAGAAGAGGAGCCCTCAATGGACCCTGCATGGCCACACTTACAAGTTGTTTATGAGTTTCTGCTCAGGTTTGTGGCATCACCTGAAACAGATGCGAAGTTGGCAAAGAGGTACATTGATCACTCTTTTGTTCTTAGGCTGTTAGATCTTTTTGATTCTGAGGACCCCAGAGAGAGGGATTACTTGAAAACAGTTCTGCACCGCATCTATGGGAAATTTATGGTGCATAGACCATTCATCAGGAAATCAATCAACAACATTTTCTATCGGTTTGTTTTTGAAACTGAGAAACATAATGGGGTTGCAGAGCTTTTAGAGATTTTGGGAAGTATAATCAATGGATTTGCTCTTCCTCTAAAAGAAGAGCATAAACTCTTTCTGGTTCGAGCACTTATTCCTCTTCACAAGCCTAAATGCATACCCATGTATCACCAGCAGTTATCTTACTGTATAACACAATTTGTGGAGAAAGATTGCAAGCTTGCTGATACAATCATAAGGGGCTTACTGAAATATTGGCCAATTACAAATAGTTCTAAGGAGGTGATGTTCTTAGGTGAACTTGAAGAAGTGTTGGAAGCAACTCAGCCTGCTGAGTTTCAGCGTTGCATGGTACCCTTGTTTCGTCAGATTGGACGTTGCTTAAGCAGTTCACATTTTCAGGTAGACTGTGTGAATCTTTTTTGTTTTCGCTCATAATTTCCTAGCTTCCACTCCTCTTTAGCTTAATGATGTTCTTTAGTTCCAAACATGTTTCTACCCTAGGAAGTAGTAGAATAGGTATTAATAGTCAAATTTGATGCTTATTATTATTATTATTATTTTTGGGGTTGTGCAACTAAAATTTGGTAGATAGGTGCACAAACAATTTTACTTCCATGCTTTTTAGTTTTTAACCAATATCTGTGATTTGAGTATAACATCAATGGCCTTGACTATTAAAGTTTCTTTATGTTGTTTCAATTATTGTATGGTCTCCTGTCTAGTGGTGGGTTTATGATTTTAAGTCAAAAGGGCCTTATATAAATTCATGCATTTACTATAGCAGTTATTTGAATCAGTATGCTGTAATTAGAATTGATTTTCAAAGTACAAATCAATGCACTAAAAGTCTAAAACATTCCATATGTTCTTAGACTAAATTCCATGACAAGCCTTTTAAGGTCTACTTCGACAGTGCCTTTTTCCTAGATTTATGATGATTTATTTATTTATTTTTGCCTAAAATGGCATAGTTTTGCTGGAAATTTAAGTCAGCATTAGACTTCCTTTGAGTGTATCCTTTAAATAATGTTTCAGATTTGTTTATGCACATTGTAATCAATACTCAGAAAATTCTTTTAAAAGAAAATCAGAAAATCAATTTCTAAATTAGAATACATAAATAGAATGGATATAAAAAGTTGAGAGAACTTTCTACAGTGCAATTTGCAATTTGCACTTTTCTTTTGGGCTGGTTTGAACAATATTTCCATATGCTTGGGCAAATAATAACTTAGTTATTACCCAATTTTCAAATTGATTAGAGATTGAGATAGAAGGTATGTTGTGGCTTAAAGGAATTAACAAAATTGTGATATGGATAGGTTCTTTGGTTGGCTAGTTGACCTGTGAGATCATATTTCGGAACTTTAGGATTTGAGTTTTGAATTTATATATGACTTCAACTATAGTTCATTCATATTCGATCAACTAATGAAAACGGTGGGGGAACACCCAGACCTCACCTTGATCTGTCAGCACTCTTGTCGATTTCCTTTCATTCTGAATCTCTTTTGAAGCATGAGGTATCTAGGGAACAATTCTCTTTTGAAGCATGAGGTATCTAGGGAACAATAGCTCGAGCGTAAGTGTAAGGTGCAAAGGATACAAAACATGAGCCTAAGTAAGATTATGTAGACTATGTGCGAAACGCAATAATCTTATATTATGAAGCATGAGGTACCTAGGGAACAATAGCTCGAGCGTAAGTGCAAGGTGCAAAGGAAACAAAACATTGAGCCTAAACAAGATTATGTAGACTGTGTGAAACGCAATAATCTTATATTATGAAGCATGAGGTCATAAAGGAAAGTTTATATCCTATTTTTATCCTTAAACTTTCATGCTTGTTTTATTTTAGTTTTTGAACTTTCAAACATGCTATCTTAGTCCCTAAAGTTTAAATATTCTATTTTAGTCTAAACTTTGTATTAATTATAATTTAGCCATGAAATTCAACATAAGACTTACTGTGTATAGTTTGAAATGTTTACATAGGCATCTACTCATCATTTTGATAAACAAAAAGTGTGCTTAAAACGATTTTTTATTCAAAATTTAGGGGCTAAAAAAAATTGAAAGTTATGGATCAAAATGGAATAAGTATTATAGCTCAAGGACCAAAAGAAATGAAGGCTTTGTTTAAGGCTTTAATTTTAGTCAGAGAGTGACTATCTTTACTATATTCATCCTAACAGTTACAGTATTCTCCCTTGGTTCTTTTACCTCCTTCTAAATGGCTGAAACTTAGGCAGAAAGGGTGCTTAGTGTACACTTAGCTCGCTTCCCTTCGTGGTTGCCTAGGTGCACTTTCTGAAACACAAGGCATGTTGCTGGAAAATATTTTGATAGCCTGTGAATCTAGAGATTCATCCTTGTTTGATTAGTGAGATTATCCTTGTGGACTCGCAAGGACCATTTAAACATAGCTATTGTTGGAACTATTTTGATTGTTATATAGTCTGAAATTATTTTGATTTCAAGTAGAAAGAAACCAAGATTCTAGATTCCTTGTCTCAGACTGTACCATGTTTATGTTGTTTGTTTTCAGGTAGCTGAAAGGACTCTGTTTTTGTGGAACAATAATCACATCGAGAATCTAATCAAACAGAACCGCAAAGTCATTTTGCCGATTATATTTCCTGCGCTGGAGAGAAATTCAAGAAACCACTGGAATCAGGCTGTACAAAACTTGACACAAAATGTCCGAAAGATCTTCTCGGATGCCGACCCTGAGCTGTTTGAGGAGTGTTTGCTCAAATTTCAAGAAGAGGAGACACAAGAGAAGGATATGAAGTCTAAGCGTGAGGCGAAGTGGAAACGGTTAGAAGAGATAGCTGCCATGAAAGCTGCGAGTAACGAAGCAGTTCTTGTGACTCCCAAAGTAGCCTTACGAGCACCATCTGGCTAGCTAACAAGAGATCTTCAAATGGGTGTTGAGCAGATTTGATATTCCAATTGGTATGTGGGCATAAATCACCTCCACCATATGATCAAAAGCAGCAGCAGCATCATCATTTAAATTCGTGGTCCCATTTTGAACAAATTGGATTGAGGTGCAGTCAAGAAAGTTGACATTGCTGCTGCAACGCATTTCATGAAAAAGCTCAAATTTTCTATTTTGCATGCATTTTCTCTGTGTATATGTGATTGGGAGAGAAGGATTCGGGTCTGCCGAGCCGGGTATCCTTGGGAAATTCCTCTTTTGTTGTTGAATGGGTGAAAAGCAAGAACGAAGTTCCAATTTTTTTTTCATAATTGTGCTCATCAGTATCTGGATGATGGTCCCTTGTAGTTTCCTGCTTCTGTAATTGAAGTTTTTTTTTCTTTTTCCTTCTTTTTTCTTTTTGTGTCTCTTTCTGGTATCTTTGGATTTCAATTTGTTTGAGCAAAGGATATATACTCTTAGAATCTAAAGGATATTCGAGCGGGAGGTATATATATATATTTTTATATATTTATTATCTGCCCCTTTATGTTTAGTTTGGAGTTTGGACTCTGTTTAACTCTCTTTGCTTACAAGACAATTATGTCAGATCTGGTCGCTTGAGAGAGATTCTTGACGATGATTAGTGGAAGTGATAACCCATGATTGAGTTCCTTTCTCTTTTTCTTCTTTTTGCGCTCTGGTTTTTAAAATTACACCCTCAAATTTACATAATTGTAAAAATTGCAACAATTGTATAAGTTTGAGGGTTCAATTTTTATCATTCGAGAGTCTAATTTCTACAACAATTGTAAGTTTTAAGGTCCAATTTTAACACTTATAAAAGTTTGAGGACCTAATTTTTACAATAGAAAGTTTCATGGTGTAATTGAAACTACCACAATACTTAAGGGGCGTCTTTGCAATTTACTCTAAAATAATTATAGTTCACCATTGTAGCATCTACCTGGGTGGAATTGCATTTTTTTAAGTTGATAACCTATGGTATAGGGAATTTGAATCTCTTATCTTATAGGGAATTTGAATCTCTTATCTTTTGGTGGGTATATGAACTTACCAATAGAAATATGTTCAAGTTAGTTTTTTTTCATGTATGTATTCAAATGCTGGAATTTGCTCTTATGAAATTTGGTCTGTTTGGATTGACGAGTCAAACAAGCGTATTTCAAAAGGATCATTTTCGTTTAAACAATTCTTTTAATTATTTATAAAAGCTGGTTAAATAAATGGAAAATTGTACAAAATGACCCAAAAAACAAAAACTTTTCTATCACTCATCTCTTTCTAAAAACTTGTTTGTTATTGACCTTTTTGGCAGGTGAAATATCACTTTACCCTCAATATTAAATGTTTTCTTCCCTTGTGTTACCTACTCTCTTTTGCTCTTCCCTTCCAACAACAACAAAACACAAATTCAAAGTCATTTAAACCTAAAGATACTTTAACATTTTGTTTACTTTAAATGAAAACGAATGGTCATTTAGTTAAAACAGAGTTGTATCGACAAATATATGACAAAATCAAAATTATCGTTGGCGCAGAAAAAATGTATCACTAACATGCTATTGCTTACACCAGCTTACACGATCGCTTACATCAACGTATGTGATCGTTGACATTAACGTATGCAATTACGTGATCACTTATATCAACATACGCGATCGTTCAATTTTCGTTTTGCAATTTTATTTTGGTCCTATCTTCGTTGATACAACTCTATTTTTACCAAAATGACTACTCATTTTTATATGTTTTTTCCAACCATGCATGTAAACTAGGAATAGTTCTGGCTGGTTGCTTAAAAAAATTAATTGCACATATCTCTTAAAAAAATTAATCGTTCTTGAAATATCATTTCTTAAAAAGAAAAAATTTAATTGCACATATGTCTCTTGAATCCCAATCCAAGGATTTCACCCACTGCAACCTCAAGCACTTCTCCTTCTGGGTATCTTCTCTCTCGCGTAGCTGAGTATGCGACTCCTACGGCGGCGTACCTACATCTCCACCGCCTCCAACAAAGGATTTTGAAGGGTGTTAAAAAAAAACTGATGAACCCAATCCAATCCAATCCATACCGTTTGGATTGAGTTGGGTTTAAATAAATAGAAATTTTATGGATTAGTTGATTCATGAGTTCATATAAATTAATTCAAACCAACTCGAACTTATTATCAATAATTTTATATACATATTCATGTTTTTTTTTTATAATTCATTGTCCAACAACTTCTAAAAATCATTTTTTTTAGCAATTTGGAACCAAATGTTTCATGGCTCGGTTAGGTTAGGGTTATTTTAGTTGAAAAACAACACACTCAAACAATTGGATTGGGTTTAAACAATACTTCAACCCAACCCATGCTGGATGTTGAAAAAGGAGGAATGATCACTGATGAGTTTTGATGACGACCAAAATGTCGATCAAGAACTTCAACTAACAAGTAGTATCAGTAGCAAAATTGGGGTCGAACCAACTCTCCTATCCCCTTCCCTAAAATTTGAAAGAAAGCTTATATAGAAAAAGCATCAGTACCGCGATGCTAGTGGACAACGTTGCGGCACTCTACTCTTGAAGTCGTAGCGTGGCGATGTTCATGCTTTAGGTGTGTGCGCGTCAAATTTTCGACTTCGCTTCTAGAATTGATGCCGCACAATTGTCGCAAAGACATTTTGGTCAGTTCATCTCCTTTGAAGCTTCGAATGTTTAGAAACGCTCCTAATTGCTCCAAATTAACTAGGAATTGCGCGCATGATTTACTCGAAATCCCTACCGTATGAATATATAAATCCATGTACTAAAATAATACATTTGGGTGCTATCAAGTTTATTAGTGGCCGTGCAGGTCGAACAAGTGTGTCAAGTGATCGGCTATTGAGGTGCTTGACCACTTGATTCGTTTAGTTCTCTGTCATTGGAGTTATTGGGCACAACAAAATATAAATCTATATTAATTAATTAAAACAAAATATCTTCCAACATTTCAAAACTAGTAAAGATCAAATAATCACAGGAAAATCTAAAGAAAATCTATCCGAATCATTTGTTTAAACATTCAGTAAAAATGGTGTGTAAATTGGAGTATGGATAGTTGGAGAGCAATTGCGGAAGAAACAATCAAACGACTACATACCTATTAAAAAATTTAGATATTTTTCAAAGAAATCTTAAAATAAGAGAATTTTCAAAATTCCCTTCACATTTAAACATTTCCTACAATTTCTGTATAGATGAGCTATTTTCGGAAGCCCAAATTTTAACAACTTTCGTACAAATGAATTCTTTTTTGAGGCCGAATGAGATTTAACCCAATAATTTTTTTTTTTTTTTTTTGCTTACGATGAAATTATCAAAACAATCAAAATGCAGGTGTGATGTTGACTCCTTGATTCTGGATCTCTCTCCTCGATTCAATTCACGATTGCTCTCCTTCCTTCTCAATTTGCTTCTCTGAAATCTTTTTACTCCTTGATTCGAAGGGAGAGAGAATTTGCAGATCGAAGGCTCTAGGATTTGAGAGAGAAGGAAAAAAAAAAAAAAGTTACGGATTGAAGAAGTTGAAAGAAGAAAAATAGAAAATCGAAAAAAGTTGCAGATTGTTCGAGAATAACGAAGGACAAAAATTTAAAGAAGACTGAAGTTCTGCGCATCAGTAGTCGAAATCCCATGAGTGTCTCTTAACATGAGAAAAAGTTTAATGGTCCATTTAACCAAGACACTAAATCACACCAATATGGGTGGCTACATTAATGGCATCTCCAATGCGAACAGAAGAAGTTGGAAAATTAAGCACGGTTTCCATGCAAAACTAACTAGAATAATAAAAATATTTTTATCTCTTAAATGTTGTCCATTTTTTATTTGAAATATTTTCTCTGATATTTGTCTAAAATGATGTACACTTAGTTCCAACTCAATTATATACATACGATAAATATTATTTTAGAAAATATTGAAATTTAAATTTAAAATTAAAAGTCAAAATGTATTGTTTTATATAAAAGATACCTTAGTTATAAAAATTTGATAATAAACTCTAATTTATGTTTTATGAAATATTTATAAATTTTTTGGAAGTTGGATAAATAAGTAATAGTTATTTTATATTAACTATTACTAATTAAGTTTAAAATATATTATAAAATAATATATAAATTAAAACATACAAAATAATATTTAAACTAAACAATTTTGTTTTTTTTTTTAAAATTTTTTTTTTCGTGATAATCATCTTAGTAAAAAAAATCATTTTATTTTGATTGGGATGATTTGACTATCTTCTTAATTTTGAATTTTAATATAAAATAATTTTTTTTTTAAATAGTGCTCACTCTTTTAAAAAATTATGTATTTATTATTTTAAGGGTTGTTTTAAAAAATAGCAAAATGCGCCAAATTATTTATAATTATAACAAAATGTTATTGTTGAAAGTGATAGATGTCTATCATTGTCTATTACTAATAGACATTGATATTTTGCTATATTTGAAGACATTTTCAACCGTTTTGTCATATAATTGAAATAAAAAAAATACTTGAAGTAGAAAAATTTAAAGTGATGTTTACTTGGTTGAAAAAAATTAGAAAATCACATAAGGACAATTAATAATTTTTTTAAAAAAAATAGTAAGGGTCCTCTTGGATTGACTTTCTAAGTATTTAATAGTGAAAAAAAAGTGTTCACTTAGAGAGTGAATCCAACAGACCCTAACTACAAAACAATTCATTAAGAAAATTAAAGCAAAAGTATTCGAAAGTAAAAACAAAACAAAAAAGAAAGAAAAAAAAGGAGATACTCGGCATGAAATTTAGATTCCAAATAGTTTTATTTGGCAAAATTGCTAATTTCAACCTAAAAAGTTTTTTATGAAATAAAAGTAACATCTTTTTTAAGATTTTTAGTGGAATATCCCACTCAGTAAAAAGTCTTGAATATCACAGTTAATATGCTCATTTAATTGTCTTTAATTTACCTTCAATTTTACCAGAAAAATTTCTTGGTAATGTAAGGATTCTACCTAGTAGTACCGAGAAATTTTACAGTAATTTTTTTTATAAGGTCAAAATGGAAAGATTTCAAGTAAAGATGCTCACAAGAAATATTTTCGTAAGTTTTTTTTTTTTTATCTTTTAACTTAAATTAATTCCAATTTTTTCATAGTTAGATTTTTTTTTTTTTGTCTAAATTTAAAAAAAAAATAAGAAACTTAGAGTCTACTAAAGATTTTTCGAAAGATTTCATGTAAGGATGCTTACGAGAAATCTTCCTTTCTCGTAAGCTTTTTTTCTTTTATTTTTAAACTTATACTCATTCTAATTTTTTTTCTCCCAAGTGCAAGTGTAAGTTAGTTAGATAAATTTTTTAGTCTAAATTTAAAAAATAATTAAAAAAAATAAAATTAAATACCGAAAATTTTCACTAAAGATGCTTATGGAAGGTGTTTATTTATTTTTTAACCTAAACTAATTCCAATTTTTTATCTTCTAAATTTAAATTAGTTAAACAGACTTTTTTTTTAGTCTAAATTTTAAAATAATTAAAAAAAAAAACTTAAGCCTATTGGAAAATTAAAAAGGTTAAAGTCTATTCGAAAATTTCACGTAAACATGCTTGTAGAAAATCTTTTAGTAAGGAAATCCTTTCCAATTTTTCTCTGGTAAGTTTTAGTTAAATAGATTTTTTTAGTCTAAATTTTAAAAATAATTAGAAAAAAAAGTTTAAAGCATATGAGAAAGAATGAAATCTTCTAGTAGGCTTTTTTTATTTTTAAACCTAAACTAATTTCAATTTTTTCTTTTCTGAGATAGATTTTTTAGTCTAAATTTAAAAAGTAATAAAAAAAAGCTTAGAGCCTACCGGAAGATTTCACGTAAGAATGCTTACCGTAAATCTTAAGTTTTTTTTTTCTTTAAGTTTTTTTTAATTACCATTTTTATTTAAATCTTAGAGGAACGTGGTTCCAAATCTTGAAAATTAATTTTCATGACTTAAAAGTTTTTTTTTTAATTACCTTAAAACTTATAGAAAAACTATATCATATGAATTTGGTTTCAAATTCTATGCATTTTAATCAAAAGAAATAAAAATAAAAATCAAAGATAAATAGATGTTTATATTAACATAAAATTATCCTATATATCATATCTTTATAATTTAAAAAACCCAATATGATATTTATACAACTGTCAAATAAAATAGAGGATTTTTAAAAATAGAAAAACAAAGAAAACTATTTACACAAAATAGCAAAATTTTAGATAGTTGTGATAGACGCTGATAGAAATGATAGAAGTCTATCACCGATAAATATTTATAAAAGTCCTATCAATATCTATCAGTATTTTTTTTTGCTATTTTCTATAAATAGTTTGAAATTTTTTCTGTGAAAATTTTTCAATAAAATATTAAATTTTTTATTTAATAAAAATATGTTAGATAAAATGAATTTTTTTATAGAACTGTCATACCACAACTAGAATTAGATAAAATTAAAATTTGTTTTTTTTTTTGAAAATTTCTTTCATTATAATTAGATAAAATGAGATATTCCTTAAAAAAAAAAATTTCAACATTTAAAGTGAATTAGAATGGGATAAATTAGTAAATGAAAACTATACTAAAAATATTTTAAAAATCAATCCGACCTAAAGTATTAACACATAATAATAAATAATACATATTTTAATTTAACAAAAATAATTAAATTTATAATTTAAAATACCATTCCACAACAAATTCGAAAACAATGTTTCAAAAGTTCTACCTGACAGGCTAAGTAAAGTTGAAAAAATCCAAATTGCTTACAAAAACTCATTTTTTTTTCATAAATTTGATATGTCAAAAAACGTTAATATTAAAATTTTTATTTCATTGATTTAAACCTTAAATTTAATAGACCGTATAAATTTTAATTTTGAACTTTTAATTTCATTACGTTAATCCTCAAATAATTTTAAGAAAGTAAATTAAAATAAAAATAATATATTGAGATTTAGATGCAATTAAAAGGATTGATTGGTTATAAAAAGTCTTCTCTCCGAATCTCTAGTGGCATGTGTGGCCCCCACTCTTTCAATTTCATCGACAAATCCGCCCTCATTTTTTTTCATTTTTTCATTTTTCTTTTTCATTTTCCCAATCCTTAGGTTACCACTCCCATTCTCCCTATATATTCTTCATTTCAACCTTCACTTTACTCATTCCCATTCACTGCCTAACTTTCTCTCCAATCTCCTTACTTTTGATCTGTTTATTCCCCATTTCCTCTCAGAACCATGGGCAAAGTTAAGATCGGGATCAATGGTATTGTTTTCTCTTCTTTTTTATGCCTTTCTCTATCCTTTTTCGTTCCTATTTTCACTTTTCTGGATCTTCATCTTATGTCTCCTGCATTTTGTTTATCATCAAGGATTTGGAAGAATCGGTCGCCTTGTTGCTAGAGTCGCCTTGCAGAGTGATGATATCGAACTCGTTGCTGTTAATGATCCCTTCATCACCACTGATTACATGGTAAATTTATGGATCTGCTTCTAGATCTCAATGTGCATGTTTTCATGATTTAGATCTGTTGTAATTTGATCGTTCTCAAGGATTGTATAGTCGTTGAACCCTAAACCTTGTTTGTACAGAATGACTGAAGCTTGATTTAGATGTTCTGATTTCATTTTTCTTGTTTTTTGTGCTGGATCTTTTATTGAGCTTTTCGTATCATACTGTTGCGTAATTCTATACCCATTGTTTGCCAGTATGAAAGTGTTTAATTTTACCCTTGTCTACGACAGACCTACATGTTCAAGTATGATAGTGTACACGGTCAGTGGAAGCACCATGATATCAAGGTTAAAGATAGCAAGACTCTTCTCTTTGGGGAGAAATCAGTCACCGTTTTCGGTACTAGGTATCTCATTGCATCTTCTTCTTCTTCCACTCTGGTATGTTTTAACCATATAATTTTTTGATGAACATTTTATCATTTGAATTCATTCATTAGGAACCCGGAGGAGATCCCATGGGGAGAGGTTGGAGCTGACTATGTTGTTGAATCCACTGGGGTATTCACTGACAAGGACAAAGCTGCGGCTCATTTGAAGGTTTGTTGGAAATGGCCACTACGCTTGTACATGATTATTTATGTTTTTTTAATGTTAGTAGATGTAAACTCTACGTATTTTAATGGAATGTTTTTTGATTTGTTATGATTATTTTTTAATAAAAATGGGCTGCTTCATATTTTTAGAATGGGGACTGAATTCTTGTTTAGTTTGATGCTTCGAGTTTGTTATGCCGCATTTTCATCTGACGATTCTCTGATAATATTTCAGGGTGGTGCAAAGAAGGTTATCATCTCCGCACCAAGCAAGGATGCCCCCATGTTTGTCGTTGGTGTTAATGAGAAGGAGTACAAGCCAGATCTCAACATTGTGTCCAATGCCAGTTGCACTACCAACTGTCTTGCTCCCTTAGCCAAGGTAGTTCATTTTCATAGTTATAGGTTGCTTAATTCATTTTTGGAGGCAATCAGAATTTGTATTTTGCAATACTAACCCAGTTTTCTGTTTTAGGTTATCAATGATAGATTTGGTATTGTTGAGGGTCTCATGACGACTGTCCATTCGATCACTGGTATGAATTATCCTTTACCAAACATCTTGGTTTAGTATGTTCAGCAGTTGCTTACGGTTTCTCACCTATGCAGCAACCCAGAAGACTGTTGATGGACCATCAATGAAGGACTGGAGAGGTGGAAGAGCCGCTTCCTTCAACATCATTCCCAGCAGCACTGGTGCTGCCAAGGTAGGTTTTCCTTGATTTAGGAATATTCCTGTCATGTTCTCAATTCATTCAGTTATTATTTGTGACAAATAATTCCATGAATTGACTTTGGATAGTTGCAATATCTTGGTTAGAAACTGAATCATTCAATAATTTAACTAAGATCATTGGTTTTTATGCGCATGTGTAGGCTGTAGGTAAGGTGCTGCCTGCTCTAAACGGAAAGTTGACAGGAATGTCATTCCGTGTTCCCACTGTTGATGTCTCCGTTGTCGACCTTACCGTTAGGCTTGAAAAGAAGGCCACTTACGAAGATATTAAGGCTGCCATCAAGTAAGAATTTACGAATTTGCTAACATCTCCTAGTAAGCTAAAAGAAGAAGAATTTCCCCTGCATGCTAAGTGGATTTCTTGTTTGCTTACCAGGGAAGAATCAGAAGGCAAGCTGAAGGGAATTCTCGGGTACACAGAAGATGATGTTGTGTCAACCGACTTTGTTGGTGACAGCAGGTCAGTAGAGTTAAACAAGGCAATAATTCTTGCACGGTTATTACAAGATGATGTGAACTTCGTTTTTATCATTTGTCATTGTTGTTTTTTTCACAGGTCAAGCATTTTTGATGCCAAGGCTGGCATTGCTTTGAACGACAACTTTGTGAAGATCGTCTCTTGGTATGATAACGAGTGGGGATACAGGTAAGATATCATTATCTGATTCTTCTTGTATGCATTGCTTTTATAATGACCGATGGATTTGCAGAATAAGAGATTGAATTTGCTTTGTATTTTTTTTTCTTATGCAGTACACGTGTGATCGACTTGATCCGTCACATTAACTCTGTTCAGTAAAAGCATTGTCTAAGATTTCTGGAGGGAGGGAAGCCTTTGAATTTTGTGGATTTTCTTAACTATTAGGCCCTGTCGTTCAGAGCAGGGAGTTTTTAATGTTAGCGTTGAGTTTGAATAATTGGAGGATTAGGATTTTGGATGAAATTTTTGTTGGAACCTTGTATTTGTACCCTCCCCATTTTCTTTTTTCAGGGACAATTATAAAACCCTGTTTTTCCCTCTTCAAATGAAAACTTGCCATCTTTTCTATTGGATTTATTTTACCCTTTCGTTAAAATATGTGGCGGCATAATGCGTAACAAATGATTCCATTCGTATTGATAGTTTAATTTCTTCGACATGGTCAAACAACGGTGATATCATTTTATTATCTGATGGCACTCTTGGCTGACCTTTGCAAGACCAATCAAAACAAAGAGGGTTTTGGTGGGTTACATTTTATGGAGAAATTGATGGAAATCTCAAATTCAAATCAAATCCAAGCCTAAAAAGAAAACATTTCTTATTTGCTCTTTTTATGTAATAGGTCCTTCACAAATTATTTTTTTAATAAAAAAATTATCAATTATATATAAATTTAGAATTTATTTCATGGAATTTTATTCTTAATCTTTTGGTTTTTTTTATTTTTATTTTTTTTTATTTGGAAGGTTTTAAAAATTTGAACTTTAGAAACTAAAGTAATTTAGAAAACAAGCAATTTGGGTAACAAAATTAAAAGCAAAAGAATTTAAAAATCTTCAATTAATGACAATTGACAATGACCTAAATATTTTATATTTGATCACAGATAATTTTTAAACTCTTCGTGAAAAAAAATAAAATTTCATAAAAAAGAATTATTAAAAATAAAAAGATAAAAGATCTTTTAAAAATACATTATAGATTTTGTAAAGGAAATTTGTGACATTTTAATCTGTTCAGTTAAGGTATTGTTAACATTTTTAACCTCACATTTAATTAGATAGATTTCATTATTTCCATTAAGATTTTGAAAAATGCTTAGTATCGTTGGAATAATTTTGAATTTGTATTGAACATGACTAGTTTTACAATTAGCCTTCTATGTCTTAATATGAATACATTTAATAGAGTTTCTTTTTGTGTAACAATATGCTTAAATTACATAATTAATTGGACCACACTCCCAATGTATGTTTGGTAAGATTCAAGTTTATTCGTTATTTCTTTTTGTGCCACTAATGTTACATCCCCGACATTAGCTAATTCAACATTTGTTAAAGAGCCCTCTAGTAGAAAAAGAATCTCTCTAAGGCTAATAGTAATATTTTTTTGGGGGTTTGAACAAATTTTCATTAATCAAGTCGAATAGATTTGTATGATTATTTTTTTAAAATTTTAATAATAGATATTTTCTATTTTTCAAAATTGGCCAAATTTTCTCATAATTTGTTTGATCGTAATTTTAGGCAAGGACAATCGAGTGAGTAACAATTTTAGGGGTAATAACAAAGTGTAACAATATTTTAAAAAAATTACAAATATAGTAAGGTGATAGACTACCTAGACTTGATAGACTTTACTATATTTAAAATTTTTTTAAAAATATTATTATACTAATATTTTAAATTTAATTGTTATATTTACAACTCTCCCATAAATAATAGACAATTTAACTATCAATCCACTTATCCCAAAGTAACGGCTTTCCAGAGGGCCATAAATGTTGATAACCCAATTCTCTTACACAAAGGCTTTTTCTGCTCAAAATTGGAGTCTCATGAAGCGGGCAAACTTGAGCGGCCCAGATAAATAACTTGCGGAAGGGGGCCAGCCAGGAATTCTGATTCCCCTACCAGCAAGAAACAGAAGTGAAAAGAAAACCGCAAGAAAAAAGGCAACTATTTATATCAGATTCCCCTTTCTTTCTTTTCTTCTTCTTTTCCAACTTCGCTTTCTTTGCTCATGGTTTGTGATGATTCTTACTCTCTAGCAATCAAGCGAAGGAGGTTTTCCTACACCATCGACTCCATGGCTGACCAATCATCTAAGGTCTTTTCCCCAATTCCTTATCAATACCCACAACTTACATTTCTGAAACCGCTTTCTTGCCTCTTTTCTTTCTCTTTCTCCCTATCCTTTTCCACTTTCTTTCACTCCCTTCATTTTAATTTCATATTGTTGATTCCAGATTCTGGGTATTCTTTAGATTGGTGTTTTTGGCTTTCTATTGTACTGGGTTTATGTTTTTCTGTTTCTTTTACTTCATGATTTTGGACATATCGACTCTTTTTTCCCTTTCTTATCTGGGTTTTCTTTGTTTAGTGGATTGTGATTTCTTTATTTCGAGGAAGGAGAAGATCATGCTCATGTGCTGAAACAAATTAGATTATAGAGTTTTAAGGCTAACCTACTTGAGTTATTAGGTGTATACTCTCTTTGTCTTGTCGAAAACTATAATTCCGGTTTCTTATATGGTGATTTCTGGTGGAACTCTGTAATGGTGCTGCAAACTTGGTCTATTTGAATGATATTTGCTGCTATTGGTATGGAATGCTTACTCTTTTTTATTCCCACCTACGTGGGATTTTTGAGGTTAGGCCAAGTTACTGGGCGTGAAAGAAAAATTTGGACGAGAGATTCGCGTGTTTGAGACATTGCCACCATCTTCATCAACTGAGGAATTACCCAACACTGGTACAAATGAGTTTAAGTTTTCATCCGTACCTAGACCTAGATTACAGATAAATGGATTTTGTGATTTAGAACATCCTTGCAAGTAACTCATTCTATATGCCTTTGTTCTTTTTAGGAGAAGAGCCAGATGGTTTTTATGAATTTACAGCGGAAGACTATTATCGAGTATTAGCAACCAAAAAGGATGGTAATTTGTTGTTATTTCTTTACTTGAGCTAGCAGTTGTAATTGGAACACACAATTTTCTTTTGGTCCCTAATATTTTTTCCATTGATATGGTTGGCATTATCATTTAGGAGGAGCATTTTTTTATGTGTTTAATAGGTGTTATGAAACATGTTATTTCAATCATTTCTGGGTTGATCCGTATTTTTATTGACTTAACAGAAGTCTATTCAACTTATTATGTCACTTCTAACTCCACAAATCCCAATGGTTTTTATGAATATGGGTACTTGCAAGTTGGCATCCTTTAGCAATGCATTCAAATGTTTATGTAGGCTACACTGTTACTGTTAACACGGATATCCTTACACACGAACAGTAAAGCACTATGTTTCCATCCTAGCAGAGAAATATTTAAAAACACGGAAGTTGAGAGAGGCAGAAGAGGCAGCTCGCAGGTCAAAGATAACAAAGGTGCTACAAAGACATTTTACCAAAATGTCTACTCCATAATCTTGATTTTTTTTAAATAGCATTACTATACTTAGCAGATTGCCACTTCTAAAACTGTTTTTTAGGACTGAGCCTGACCATCGTGCTGCAGGTCAGTGTACGAGTTCGCTTTCCTGATAATCACACTTTGGAGACAACTTTTCATCCATCTGAAACAATGCAAACCTTAGTTGATCTTCTTACCAAAGCCGTTGCTCAACCAGAACTACCATTTTATATTTGTATGTCATAAGAGCTTGGAACAATCTGATATACCTTCTTTCTATTGTTGCTTTGAAGTGTTCATAAGATTTCTTAAGAGTTGATTCATCATTACCTAACGTTGCAGATACCACACCTCCCAAGAAACAAATAAAAGACTTGACACAAGATTTTTATTCTGCTGGCTTTGTTCCTGGTGCAATCGTCTACTTTTCGTACGATCTACCTGAAGGTTCAGAATGCAACATTCACCATTCTTATTTAAAATTTATATGGCTTGCTTCTAAGTACTATATATGAGCTTTAATTTTCAATATTAGGTTTACTTATACGTGAGGTATTCAGCACGAGATCAACTTGGATGCTTGAATTATTCTTGTCCTGTCTATTTCTAGTACTTTGTATAATTCATTAGGACTCCACGCATTTTACTTATGGTAGATATGAGAAAAGGGGCCAGTGGATGGTTGTGTTAAGGGGGCAATTAAGGAAAAATGTGACAACTATCAGTGGGGCAGATAAGAGAGAGATAGTAGTCACTTAGAAAATTAACGAGTCTCATATAAGGTATATTTACCCAAATTGTGGTGGAGAGGATATCGTTTTTGACTTCTGGTCACTGACAACTTTCAGTTTAGGAGACTATCTCAAAGCTCTTCAGTTTCCTAAGCCAGCATGATTCATAATACAATAATGATTCCTACTTGACATACTTTCTCTCAGTTAGTTATGGTTGTAGTATCTCATAATGCTTCTGTGATTTGGTTTTTGTCATCTTTTTGCTTCTCTTAAAATATTTGTCATATTTCTTCAGCATCAATGTTATTTTTAGTTTGTTCAGAGTCACTGTTGAATGGAAATCAATCTGGACGAACTTTAAATTATGGACCTGTTTTTTAGATTAATTTCTTCCAAAAAGAACAATATATATCTGGTTGGCATGAGATTATTGATTAATTTTTCAACGATATGAACCCCCTTTTTTACTTACTTGAATCAGAGATAAGAATAAAGCTGCTGTATAGGGTATTGAACTTTTAAAACATGTTACTAATTTCAATTCTAAATATTTTTTGTGCTTAAGAGCAACATTAGTATTTCATAAAGTTTTGTACAGTCAGCTTGAGAAATCAATTACAGAGGTTTTGGTGGGATGGACTCTCCATATTTGGGCTTCATTACATTGTTGTCTAGATCTTAAAACAAAAGAGAAAATGAAGGAAACAGAAAGAGTGATAAGCTCTTGTTCTTCTCGCAAAAACTGAATTTCTGCCTACTGGTTCTAATATCTTTTAGTTGTTTCCTAATACGATTCCATTTTTCTTTTGACCCTTGAGATTGCTTTGAACTATGATGCAACTGATTCTCAGAATTGTTATGTTGAACTCAGGCGAAGCAGTTGGTTCAGTCTCTTACCTTAATGAAGATGTCATGGCTTTGAAAGGTCTTGAAATCGTGAGCGAAGAAGAGGAGCCTATACCGGCTGTTGCAGAGCCTGAAACAGCAGCCTCTCCTCCTGCCCCTACTCCTGTTGTCAAGGAAACCAAGCCTACTGATAAGAAAGCTATCAAACCCAAGTGGCTGAAAATGTAAAGATTGCTGCTGCGTGGTGACAACTGCTCATATATTGTAAACTCTACTGCAGACCAGCTTTGATGCACTGGTAGAGAGCCAGTTCTAGTCCGAGTCGAGATGAGAGTGGACAGAAAAATCGTCCAGAAATTGTGTTTGGTTGAAAGGAGTTGTACGGTGATGAAGTTGAAGAGTTTGTTTTTTCTTCTTGTCTGTTTGTTTGAACTTGTTAATACCCTGTTATATTCCATCTTCAATGATGATAATGGATTTTCTTCAACCTTTCTTCTTTTTTTTGTTCTATTCTTTTAAGTTGCAAATGGTTGTAGATCTGCCTCCATTTTTGGGTGTTCTATCATTTCAATTTATGATTAAAACTATTAGGGTGTATCTAGATCAAGGTCCTTGTTTCATCTATAGTCAAGATTTAGGGCTAACAGAATCATCTATGTAAGGAGAAAGGGACATCAGCAAATGTAAAAGTATATCTAGACAACTAATCTTATATCAACTAATTGATTTAATTATTTAAGTTTTTGTTAGTCAATTTTATGTTCTTAATAGTTGAGTTGACATCACTTTGATGTTAGCCTATAAACCAAAAAGTTGAATTCACATGTCACATATGTGATGTTTTGAAGTTACTCATAATGCTCAAACCAGATGGCTGCAAGATGAGTAGCAAAATGCCATAAAAACCTGAATTAGATTTTTAGTTCAACAATGGCATGATAAAGCATCGAATCTTCGATCTTTTAAGTTGTAAATGATGTCTTGTCTATTAAACTATATTCGATTGGCACACATGTTTTTAAGGTTGTTAATATACGGTATATGATACAAGATATATATAAAAAAAAAAGTTATTAAATTAGGGCTAAACTGAATATGATGCAAGGTGGAAATGATAAACTTGAGGCATTAGTGAGTGATATAACAGGACAATCATATATGTTGACCAAAATGAAAAACACAAAGATGCAAGAACAGAGTGAATGTGAATTTTTTTTTTCTTTTGTAGCCAAACATTGATTCATTATTTGCAAAAAAAAGCACATAATATGTATTAATTTAGAAACATCATTATTGCCAACCACACCCAAAACAGCCAAACCATCACTTGCTCACTTGCAAAATCATCAACCATTCTTCCTTATTCTATTGGATTTGGAGGTTCACTTGCATATCTTTTTAAAAAAATCATATTATAATTGAGACATATAAGCAAGCTAAGTATATTATTTGAATATTTTTTTATTATGAATTATTAGGAAGTAGGTGTAATAATAAAATAATATACAAGAATTATCTGAGTCCAACGAATTCACGTTGTCTCCTTAAGACAAATTTACTCACTCTAGTCCCTAAATTTTGAGAGTAATTGTCTCCTAGGATAGAATAGACTACCTTTCTTCTAGAGGTAGCACCCCATCCACAAGATCAACGAACTGTACTTTTTGGATATACCGAACTTGAACAATTTTTGAAATGGAGAGAATTTTAATGAAGAAAATTGCTGGTGAAAAAAACTTTAAAAAACAAATTAAAGAAAGGTCATATTTATAGATTAATTCGTGGCGATTCTAATAATCGCGTCCTTTCTTCAATTTGGTTAATTATGGAACGATGCAATCATTCATGAAGGAACACAACATATGGAATTTAAAAGATGCAACTCCTACTTGAAGAGTTACCTACCATTTATTCCAACAGTTGGTTGATTTTTAGGAACGACCATTCAAGTACTTTCACAATAATATGTGATATTGTCGACTTTGGATATAAGTCCAAAAAAGCTTCATACTATTAGGGATAATTTTCCTCGCATATATATCTACGATCTACTTCTTATCGAACCAATATGAAACTTTATTTACATTCTCAACAATTAATTAATCGAATTCAAGAAGGATACTATTTATCCATCTTAGTTCTTGAAGATGAAGATACTTATTCTAGAAAAAGTGCATTGAATTTGGCATTCCATAACAAAGGGAAAAAAGTTTTTTTTTTTTTTTTTTTTTTTTTTTTTTTTCTTTACTTTGTTATGATTTGGATATTTACCAATCTTTTGTTGTTGGATTTGACTTGATGTTTCTTGGCATCTTTCTTTAGCTTCCATTGTTCCCTACCTGTTTAACTACAACAAGAAAAAGAAAAAAAAAATAAAAAATAAAAAGTCACAAAATTTCACACTCTTATATTCAATTAATTGCAACAATTATTTGATAGCAAGAGAAGACAATGGTACCAATTGGTTATAAAGTGGGTCCTTCTTACACTGTGACATTCACTACTATTGTATTCTAACATTCATCTAATAAAACACTTTGCTTTTCAAAATTAAACAAATTTCTAGTACAATCTGGATGGTGGGGTAAATTTTCAATCAATTATGTTTTCATATTTTCGACCTATCCAAAAATGTCGGCAAACTAATATAAATATCAAGAAATATTAGATATGTCAAGAATATAATTACTAAGTAGTATAAATATATAAATATAATATATTTATGTTAGAGAAGTTCTTGTGACTTTGTTTTTTGAACCATCCAAATAAATCTCATACTAATGGAAATAATGTCGTTCTTCACATAACTCACCAGAGCACGAGCACATCACTTGTCCTCTTCAATCATCAGAGTATGTTGTATGTTCAATTACTTCAACCACGAATTATTATGACTATGTCATCAAGGTATATCAATAGAGCTGATTAGAGACATGACTCTAATACAGTTATACGATATTTGTAAGGGACATTGGAACTACTTATATATACTTACAAATGTATGATATTATCTATTTTAAGTATAAGCTTTTATTTTAAAATTATCCATAATATTTTGTACCAAAGGAGAAAATGTCCTTTTACATATATGCTCACCCACCTATCTCACAATTTTTATTGAAAATAATAATTTCTTTATTTTATATTCCATAATTTAAAAACCATTTTAAATTCTAGTCAAATTAAAAAAAAAAAAAAACAAACAAACAAACATGATTTTTCATTTATTTCTAACATATCAATGAGTATACAGAACCTACATCAAAACATCATAAAATGTACTTAAAAAGTCATATTTTTTTTTAATGATTGTATTAAGAAACTAATACATTTTTTTAATTTTTTAAAAAAAACTCATTTTTGGATTTAAAAAAGTTAAACAAGGAATTAGTTTTTAAATTTATAGACACAAAGATGGATGGGCTAGAAGATGCCATTCCTCTTATGTATCCAATTAGTAGGTTAGAGATTATACAAATATGAATTTTGATATATTATTATATATATTTTTTTCCCTTTAATACTACAATTTTGAGGATGAAAAATCCAACTTCAAGAAAGTTCATGTCAATTATTGTTAATCTAAATTTACTTTGACTTTTGATACATTATTTTACGTATGCTTTTTATATGTCTTCTAATATTTTGTATTGGGTATATAATTTTGAGGTACATACTTCTCGTACATCTAATAATAAAAAGAATAGTAATTATCACATTGTAACATGAATGAATATACTCATATACTATATAGCATACCATAGAGATTATTGTACACATTTTTTTTTTTTTTGTTATATAAAATTTTTCACAGTAGCATGTGAAGGTGACATAAAAGCAAAGAAAAAGACTGATCTAAGAGAGAGAGATGTGTTGGTGCATTATTGGTGTTAAAGGAAGCAAGGAAGCAAGAAGGCAGGTTGATTAATAAAAAGTCAGTGCTTTTAAAGTTAAAGCTGCTTACTCACATGCCTCTTATCTTTTGCTTTCTCCATCTCATTCCCAACCCCCCAATCACACCAAATCTTCCTCTTTACCCACACCTCTCATTATTTTTCCCCTCTCTCAATATAAAATTTCAATCACAAATTGCCACGTCCAACTTTTAATCAAAGAAATGTGTTTAATTTTGAAAATAAGTCATTTTGAAAAAAATTAAAGTATTTGGCAACTGCTCAAAATAGTTTTTAAAACGTTTTTAAAGTGTATTTTAAATAGTTTTTATCAAAAAGAATTTAAATAAAAATGAATTTTTTTTTAAAGACATTTTTTTTCTTTAGCCAATCCAAACAAGTCCTTGATGAATATCTTGAGAATTGAGAGAAAATGAAATTCATAAAATATATTTGAGAAAATATTTGAATTTCTTAAATTACCGATTGACCCAAAAATTTAAGCTAGAAGAGCCAAATAAGTGGGAAGGAAACAACATTGCAAGAGCTTGAACACAAGACATCCTAGACCACTTGCTCTGATACCATCTTAAATCACTGAAGCTTTTGAGTCAATTGGCGATTTAAGAATTTAATATTAGACAATTCTAGAAAAACTAAGTAGACATTTTAGAAAATATATAATAGATGAATAATATGAGATTTTCATCACTCTGTCTTAGGTATATGCCCCTTGAAGTAAGCTCTTTCTTGTGTACCCAAATAAAAGTGGTCCTAATTTTTTAACATGTCGTGGTTGATTTTGACACATCAATGTATATATATATATATTTTTAAGATTAAAATTTCACCTAGAAAGAGTTTAGAAAGTAAGAAGTTTAATTCATTAGGAAAAAAAAAGTTTGATGAGATGTGGATAAAAGAATCATGATCATATTCTTCCTCTATTACTCTATGTCCAACTAGTAAAGTTTCTAGTACTCAAAAAAAAAAAAAAAAAAAAAAACTAGTAAAGTTTCTATTTATTGTTTCTTTTTTATTTTTTCTACTTTGAAGAAAGAGAAACTAGTTAAAAGATATTACTTTTTGTTTCTTAATTTTTCTAGTAAAAAAAAGGTTAAAGATTCATTTTTTACTTTGTTTTATTTTAGTTCATATATTTTTATATTAAATTATATTTTACTATTTTTAATAAATCTTAAATTTAGTCCATATATTTCTAATGAATCTTAAATTTAGTCATTTAAAATTAATTTTTATTGAAACTAGTTAAATAATTATAATAGTTCACATGTAAAAAGGAGACAAAATGAATACATTTTTCACAATTATGAATATAATGTTAATAGAGATTAAATTATTTTCAAAAAATAAATAGCAAGAGGGGCTAATTTTAAGATTGGTTGAGAGTACATTGATCAATGAATTGAAGTGCTCATTATAAATTTAAATCATCCACTTCTATTTGTACTTTTTGTCTAAAAAGAATTTTAAAAATGACATTATTGATGAAAGAGAGGAAAATGATGCATGTACATGGTGTGTGTATATATAACAACAATTTGCAATGGAAATGTTTTTTTTTTTTTTTTGTTTATTCCCATTTTAGAAATAATGGAAAAGAAAGCTAAAGCTAACCCAAAAGTATTAAATAAAAAATGTACATCATATATTTATATGATAGATTCTTGTATAAAAATAAATAAATAAAGAAAAATTTTTATCGATAGAAAAAATGTCAAATTATTTACAGAAAATAACAAAAAAAAAAAAAAAATGATAGACATTGATAGACTTCTCAACATCTATTATCTAAAAATTTTACTATTTTGTGTAAATAGTTTTTCTTATTTTTCTATTTTTAAAATTTTTTCATAAATAAATAAAAAATTATTTTATTTTTTATATTGTAATAATATGAAAACTTCTAATTTATTGTAAGACACGTCAACCTCATTTAAGAATGATATATAGAAAGCAAACCAACATCAGACTATTAATTAATAAAACAAAAAAGAGTATATATTACAAGAGTTTTAGAAAAAATCTCTCTCTTTTTTTTTTCAATAATAATTTAAAGTACATGATAATAGATTTTATAAACCACTTAATTATTACTTTTATAAACAATTTTAAAATGAAAAAAAATTAGAGGGTGAGGATTGGAATTTCCTCTTTGTCTTGTAGTGTTTGTCAAAGAAATAAACAAGGCATATGACATTAACCATTCACTTAAAATTAGTAATGGAGGTTTGAGTTACTTAATACAGAAACTTAAATCAAATTAATGAATAATGCAAAGTGTGATGTGAGATCTCTTTTGGGGAAAAAAAAGGGAGAGAATTTTTTAGAGTTGGCTTTGTTTTGCCTTTTCCCATTATTACTACTCATTACTCCCTTTTTTTTTTTTCTTCCTATTATTTCACATTAAAAATATAATAAAAAATTAAAAAAAAAAATAAAAAAATAAAAAGCTTTCTCATTTCTCTTGATCTCCTTTTCTCTCCCCACTGATTCAGCTAGTTTCTTCCATCATTGCATCTACCAACATCACTAGCAATGTCAAGAGGTACGGACATCTCTCTTTCTTTTTTACTTATCTTTTCATTTTTAAATTCATGCAAAATTATCTTGCTCTTTGTTATAACTTTTTTTTTTAATATTATATTTTATGAGAATCTTGCATTAAACGTGTGAAAGTAGAAATTCAATGTTCGTTGTTCAAATTCAATAAGCGGAAGTATGAAGATTAAACCAATATTTAAAAAAGTACATATTAATTACTGTCGAACTATACTCGCTTTGCCATACGTTTGTGTTAGTTGATTGAAATTTGATAAAAGTGTGTTTTATTATGGTTAGTTTGATTGATGAGTATATATCTTCATAGACAAATAGGTAAATAACCATGTACATAATTTACAGTTTAACGAAAATGACTAAAATTGTTTTTATGTTAACTATAAGGTTGATATGAATTATTTCAGAATACTTAGGAGATTACAATAAAAACAATATAATATTTCAAAGTTTTGAGAGCAACCATAGTATTAATTTTCGTCGACATGTCGATATTTCTATGTTTTCATGAATTCGATATCAACATGATGGCTAAATCGAAATTTCCATTATATCGTAGAAAAATCCACGAAACATAAAAAATAATCAACAAAATGTCACTAATGTAAATATAATATAAATAATAGACATGTTAACTTGTTTAAAAATTATAAGATGTTTAGGGTTGTTTTCAAATATAGAAAAATGAGCCAAACTATTTATAAATATAGAAATTTTTTACTATCTATCAACGATAGACTGCGATAAAATTGAGCGATAGACAACAATAGAAGTTTATCGCTCAAATAATAGAATTTTATCACGGTCTATCACTGATAGACAATGAAATTTTTCTATATTTGTAAATAGTTTGATATTTTTTCTGTTTATAATAATTTTCTAAATGTTTATTTACTAATTTAAATTTATTATTTATTATTTTTTTGTTATTATAACTTTTACAGAAATATCCATTGAAATTGACATTTAATTGACATTTTTATCAAAATTTCCATAAAATTAGGACTTAGAGTTTGGAACGGCATAAAGTGAAAATTCCAAAAGTTAGGGTGGAATGGAAACTCCTTCATCTATAACTTTTTCTCAAGTTGTTGATCCTATAGTTGTTGACTCTGCTAACAATCCACAAGAAGAACAAATTAATGATCCGACTCCACATAATGATAATGTGATGAATGAACTTGTAATTGAAGAACTATAAGAAATAGAATTAAGAAGATATGTAAGACAAAGAAGATCAACTATTTCTGGTGATTATGTAGTTTATTTGCATGAGTCATAATTTGATTTAAGTATGGATAATAATCCAGTTTCATTTTTACAAGCCACTAAAAGTGATAATTCTTTCAAATGGTTAGATTTCATGAAAGAAGAGTTAAAATCAATGGATTACAACGAGGTTTGAGACTTGTAGAATTGCCTGAAGTAAGTAAAAGAGTTGGGTGTAAATGGGCTTTAAGACCAAATGTGACTCAAATGGCAATATCGAACGACAAAAGATTAGACTCGTTGCCAAATGTTATACTCAGAAAGATGGTATTGACTATAAAGAGACTTTTTTCCTGTCTCTAAAAAGATTCATTGAGAATTATTATGACTTTAGTTGTTCATTATGACTTAGAGCTTCATCAAATAGATGTAAAAACTGTTTTTCTAAATGGGAATTTAGATAAAGATGTGTTCGTGGATCAACTAGAAGGTTTTGTGGTTGAAAGAAAGGAATATATGGTGTGTAAGTTAAAGAGGTCAATATACGGACTTAAACAAGCTTCTCGACAATAGTATCGATATTTTCGTCAGACATTAACATTTTAAACTTTGAGACCAACCAGAAATAAATATTACAAATTTAGATACCGACCTTTATATTTTTTAAAAAGTATAAAATTGTTATTTTTTATTTTGTTTACCAAAAAAAAATCGAAATTTTGTTTTCATGAAAAGAAATTTTAATTATCTACATCTACATCCATGTAAATGGAACCACTAAATTTTTCGTTGGTTCTTATTTAACTCAACCTTTTTTTTTTCCTACATAAAAATCTGTTTACCACAATATTTATTATATCCATTTCAAATAATTATGAGGAGAGGAAAATTTTAATGGGAAACATCACAACTTATATTCGTTATATCATAAATATGAATATAATTTTAATATTTATTCGAGAAACTTTTAAAAATAGAAAAATAAGAAAAACTATTTACATAAAATAACAAAATTTTTAGATAGTTGTGATAGACACTGATAGAAGACTATCAGGGTCTATCAATAATAGAAATGATAGAAGTCTATCGCTTATAGATGTTGATAGAAGTCTATCAATGTCTATCAGTGTTTTTTTTGCTATTTTCTGTAAATAGTTTGGTATTTTTTTCTATCGGTAAAAGTTTCCCTATTTGATCTTTTGTATGGATGATTAAGGACAAAACTTAGTAATTATACAAAATGATCTTCACCAGATTTTCATGACTTGAGTGTAAATTGAGTTAGTTAACCAACTTATAATCTTTTGTATTGGACAATTTTTAAGATTTATAATTTTATTAGCTCATAAAGTTTAAGATTTAATTCAACAAATTTAAGACTAATAAACAACTCTAAAATTAAAAAACTTTTCCACTCCAGAACTCAACTAACAACTTCCATCTTAAATTTAGAAGTAGAATAAAAGAAAGATTAATTTAAAAAATCATGACAAATTTTTTTAAATTAAAGTGAATTTAATTTTAAAATGAACATTAAATTACAAGTTATTGTCTAAATTTTGAGATTTGTGTTTATGGAATCATGAACCTTTAAATTCAGGTTAGTAACTTAGTAAATCTATTGATTTAAAAAATTCAAAAGTTTAGGTATATGTGATAACATTTGCTTTTTAATTTTTAATTTTTAAAATTAAGATTATAACTACTAATTCCACTTAATTTTTTTTAATTATGTTATTCACTTTTTACTAATATTTTCAAAAACTAAACCAAATTTCAATATTTTTTATTTTTTATTTTTTATAAAAAAATAATTTTGCTTTTGTATTTAAACTTGACTAATAATTTAAATATTTATGTGTGAAAACCATAACAAAGATATTGGAGTAGATAAATATAAAATTAAAAACAAAATTATTATTAAACAAATTTCTATAGACAACAAAATCTTAATCTATTTATTAAATAACATGGAACTCATCCTAAGACTAATTGACAACAAGAGAAATAGTAGCTTGTCTACCTTGCAAAGAAGGTGAAGTTTCTAAATTTTTTGAATATGAAATTTTTAACACTATCTAATTATGGTATGATATTGTCCAGAATTATATAATTATATCTATTTTTTTTTCTAAATAACGTGAGATTTTGTTTCAATTCCTGACTTACAGCAGATTGTTTATGGAATAAAAAAAAAATGATAAAAAAAGTTAAGAGAATTGAAAATCATAATAAAATCTGTCTTGTTGATTTAGTCGGCCGTGGCGTCTTACCAGTTTGCATAGAATTCATTTTCAATTCAAAATTTAGCATTATTCTCCGCCATTGAAAGTCCAAAAATCTGTTAAAGAAGCCACCAATACATTTCGTTTTGCTTCCATATCTCTCACGACCTCAATTTCCACAGTCCACCCTCCACCTTTCTCCTCCAACAAAGAAAATACAAACAAGCCCTGATTCCTTTTTCCTGAATTCAGAAACTTTTTGTGTTCCCAATAATGGCTGCTTCAGTCCCTTTCTCCCACTATCATCCCCTTCCTATTGCTTCCTTCATCCTCCTTTGATTTCCCGCCAAAACCCTCTTCTTCCTCTGCTTCCCCTCCACCTACCTCAACTTCTTCCTTCTTCTTCCTGATTCCTTTTTTTTTTCCTGCAAATTGGTTCATAATTTAATCGAGGGTCTTTCTCTAAATCTCCTCGGAACTCGTAATTTTTGTTATATTCAAAAGGGTTTCCAAACTGTCGCTTCTTTTGGCTTTTCTCTGCCTCTTTTTGCTGTTTATTTACTTCTTAATGCCTCCGACGTATTTCCCTCTCCGGTGGGAGAGCACCGGCGACCAGTGGTGGTACGCTTCTCCGATAGATTGGGCGGCTGCCAATGGCCACTACGATTTAGTCCGGCAGCTTCTCCGGTTAGATGGAAACCACCTCATCAAACTCACATCTCTCCGCCGGATTCGTCGCCTCGAAACCGTGTGGGATGACGAAGAACAGTTTCACGATGTTGCAAAATGCCGCTCTGAGGTTTCTCGAAAACTTTTAATGGAATCCGAATCGAAGAAGGGGAAAAACTCCCTAATCCGGGCCGGCTACGGTGGGTGGTTGATTTACACCGCCGCTTCCGCCGGCGATTTGGGGTTCGTTCAAGAACTGCTTCAGAGAAACCCTTTGCTTGTTTTTGGAGAAGGGGAATATGGAGTCACTGATATTCTCTACGCCGCCGCTCGGAGTAAGAACAATGAGGTATTTCGGATTCTATATGATTTTGCAGTCTCCCCGAGATTCTCCACAGGGAGAGGAGGGGTTTTGGATGAACATATCGGAGAGATTCCGGCGGTTTATAAATGGGAAATGATGAACAGAGGTGTTCATGCTGCCGCCAGAGGAGGTAACTTAAAGATTTTGAAGGACCTTCTTGCGGATTGCTCCGACTTGTTGGCTTGCAGAGATGCTCAAGGATCTACAATTTTACATGCAGCTGCTGGAAGAGGACAAGTTGAGGTGATCTATATTATATTGCCTGTCGTTTTCTTACTTTCTTAATCATTGTTCATGCTCGACCTCCATGGATGAATCCTTGTTTCCTATGACTCTTGTGTTAGATTCATGTAATTCTCATAATGTTCTATTTTAAGCGTTTTGTTGAATTTGGTTTCTCTCATTTGATTAAATCTCTTAAAATATCCCCTTTTATGAAGTGGCTTATACATACAAAGTGGTAGAAGAGGTGCATTTTCATTTAACATGGCAAAAAGGGTTGCATTTGCCTTTAAGATAATGAATGTGTGGAGAGTAGATTAGCTAACTGGGTTAGGTTGTCATTACCTGTTCCACTCCTTTTTGCCCCTCCTTTTAGTTTGTTGGAATGCGTTGAATCTGATATTTGACGACTTGAACGACCAAGTAAGGGGGTTACTCGTATTTGTCATATTTATCTCATTTATGTTTTTGACCCTAAGATTTAGAGAAGTATGCTATATAGACTCTCTAACTCTAGAGGCACATTTGCTCATTTGAACTATTCTCTCTAATAGTAAATTGTCCTCCCTCTGCTCGTGAATGTATCTAACACACGGTTAGTGAACCACGTAAATCTCTATGTTGATTCTTTATTGTTTACCCTTTTCTATTTATCTTTTTTTGTCGATTTCATAACATAATACAACAAGTGGGAGTAGGAGAATTTGAACTTCCAAATTCAAGAAGAAAAACACATGCTAATTAGTGCTAAACTAGGCTCATGTTGACATTTTAACCCTAAAGATGTTCAGCCAATTTAATTTTTACGCCTACTTTATATCAATGGTCATCTCATTCCCTCTATGATATTGAACGAAAATTTAAGGCTGGGAAATTGTTTGGTTCCTGTATGTGAGAACTCAAACTGTAATGACTATTGCAGGTGGTTAAATACCTTGTCCAAACATTCCCTATCATCAGTTCCATAGATCATCAGGGAAATACAGCATTGCATATTGCTGCTTGCAGGGGGCAATTGGCTGCAGTTGAAGCTCTTATTGCAGCATCTCCCTCATCCATCTCTTTGAGAAACAATGCTGGTGAAACTTTTTTGCATAAAGCCATTTCTGGCTTCCAAACTCCTGCTTTTCGTCGACTTGACCGACAAATTGATCTTCTGAAGAATGTGATTTGTGGTAAAGTTCATAACATGGATGACATTATCAATGCCAGAAACAATGATGGAAGGACTGCTCTTCACATGGCTGCCATTGGGAATGTTCACTCTGATCTCGTACAACTTTTGATGACTGCTCGGTCGATTGATTTGAATGTTCGGGACATGGATGGCATGACACCACTTGATTATCTTAGACAAAACACACAATCTGCATCAGCAGACATATTAATAAGACAGCTGATTTCAGCTGGAGGAATGTTTGGTTGTCATGACTATAATACGAGAAAGGCCATAGCTTCGCGGTTGAAGATGCAGGGAATTGGCAGCAGTCCTGGGACCTCTTTTCGAGTCTCGGACACTGAAATATTGTTGTATACTGGCATTGAGAATGCTTCAGATGCCATACCGGATCATGGCAGTGCAGGAATGAGCTCTTCCTCAGTTGAGTTGAGTCCATACGATTTGACAAATGAAAATCCCAACTCATTATCAACAATTAAGAAATCTGGTTCTGTAAATTCTGCAGCTCAACGATTGAAAAGCGTCTTCCATTGGCCTAGAATAAAAGATAAGAAGAAAAGTGAGACGTCAAAGAAGCAAATGGATGAGGGCTCCATTGAAGAATCACACAAGAAATACAGCAGTTCAGATGAAGCTCCAACCCCTTTAAGGCAAAGATTCTCAAAGCCATTGGCTCTTCCCAACAATAAACGAACACTTTCAGTTAGGAGCAATCAATCGAGCCCATCTGCTAAGAAAAAACATGCTACCGGTCTAATGCGTGGAGTCGCTCAGGGCATGCCACACATAGTCATTCCCCATCGATCCCGCTCTAGCTCATTTTCAAAATCATCGCTTTCTTCACCGGGTTCAGTAGATAAACAAAAAGGCATTTGTTTTGACAGTGATGGTGCAGGGCCATCTTATTCAAACCAAGCCATTGACAACGAAACACCGAATCTTGGGAAACAAGGATCCGTCGATAGGAAGTTGAGGAGCCAGTATTTCTGTTTTGGTGCAGGAAGCCTAATTGGGAAAACCACAGTTAGCAAGCAGCAGCAGAGCCAAAGTTACAAGCTTCCAGTGGTTTCGGTAATGTAGACGAGAAGAAGAGGGAAGACGAGCAACATTGTTGTCGGGACTTAACATAGAAGAAGAGGATTAAACTGAGTAGCAAGTGCCAAACTGTATGATGTATGTTTCTGTAAATTGAAACAAACTTAACTGAAGTAGCCATGTAATATGCTTTAGTTTGGAAGTTTGGTTTGTTTCTGGGAACTCTGGTGATGTAAAATAAGAGATGAAGGAGGCCATGTATAAGTATAACATAGTGGTTGGATTATATGATTTCAATAACTAAGAGAGGGTCAACTTCAAGTAACTTACTATAATGGCTTGCAACTTCCAAGTAAGAACTGCATAAAAACATGTGATTCAGGCTCTTCTCTTGATTTTGTACATTTTACTCAAATCCTTCTTTTTTTTTTTTTTTTAAAAGCCACTAATCTCTAGTCTATTGTGAGTTTGTTTGCCTTTACAATGGGTATTTTTATTATAATTGTTTTCATTATAAAACTCATAAAAAATGCTTAATAATAATAAGTTGTCCCCATTTATTGAGAGTGGGTAGCAAAGTTGAGAAAAGCAACTTAAAAGTTCTTGAAAGAAAATATGTGAAATGTGAAGTTAGAAATTTGTGAGAATAGTATACTTTATTGAGTATGACAAAGTTGAGTGAAACTTAAATAGTGTAATTGAGTAGCGAGAAATTAGAGAGAATCTTTATTATAAAAGAGATTACGGATGAAAGTTATTTTATTATTTTTTTATTTTATTTTTTATTTTTTTTTTTAAGTTGTCTAAAGATTGAAGGAGTTAGTTTATTATATAAGTGATATTTCATAAATGTCCTAAAATTTAGTGATATTTCATAACTAGATTTTAGCAATTTTTTTTTTTGGTATTTTTAACCTTTGGATTGATTCTCTCCCTTTTTTTAATTTCGTAATATTTTAAAATAAAAATATATATCTTTTCTACATTTACTATTAGAAAAATTTTCACAGATAGAAAAGATACCAAACTATTTACAGAAAATAGCAAAAAAATACTGATAGACATTGATAGACTTCTATCAGAATCTATGAGTGATAGACTTCTCTCATTTCTATCACTGATAGACTTCTATCAGCGTCTATCACAACTATTTAAAAATTTTGCTATTTTGTGTAAATAGTTTTCCTTATTTTTCTATTTTTAAAAATCTCCCTTACTATTAATTATATAAAGATTTTATTTTTTGAAATATTATTAATTACATTATCTCTCATCAATAAATTTTCGAAATACATAATTCTTTCCTTATTAACATCATTTTGAATTTTCACTTTGTTTTTAGGGCTATTTTTAAATATATAAAAATGAATCAAACTATTTATAAATATAGAAAAATTTCACTGTCTATCACTGATAGACCACAATAGAATTTATTCACTTGAGCGATAGACTGCGATACAAGTCTATCACGGTCTATCGCAGATAGATAATGGAAATTTTCTATATTTGTAAATAGTTTGATATTTTTTTTTGTTTATAGTAATTTCCCTTGTTTTTATTATTTATTAATTTTGGTTGATATTTATTTAATGCAATATATTTTAAATTAATGTTTCTTTCATTTTAGGAGATTTCATATTCCTATCTGAAAATCAATCATCTCTCTATCGAAATCTCAAATATATGTCGAATATATTGGTAACAAGGGTGTTCAAAAATCAAGCAAAATAGACAAATTGGCTAGTTTGGTTCAATTTTTTTTTATTAAAAAAATTAGTTTCTCGGTTCAACCGTACAAAAAACCAAAACATTTGATTCCGTTCTTGGTTCAAAATCTTAAAATTTATAAAAAACCGAATTGAACCGGATTAATAATAATAACAATATATCATATTTAAACTAAGGTTAAAATACTATTTTGGTCTCTATACTTAAAAGTTTGTTCAATTCTAGTCCCTATACTTCGAATGGTCTAATTTTAGTTCCTATACTTTCAATAAATCTTAAATTTACTCTCCAATGCTAGTTTATTGTTGATCTTTTTAAAAACTTTTTGTTATCTATTAACATTTTTACTATATATTTTGAAAATACATTCACATATTATATTTATTTACATGAAATTTTTATTATTATTTAACCAATTTCGATAAAAAATATTTTTGAGGGACTAGATTTAAGCTTTATTGAAAGCACAAGAACTAAAATTGGACAATTAAAAATACATGACTAAAATTAAATAAATTTAAAGTATAGGGACTAAAATGGTAGTTTAACCTTAAATTAATTGTCTTTTCTCTTCTCATTCTCCCAATTGTCTCTTCACATTCTCCCAAAGTCTCCAACTTCCCATCCTCCAACTGTTCTTTCCCATTCTCCTATGCTTCCTTAAACTCTTTTTTTTTTATATATATATTTGGATGTATCTTATTTCTATGCTTCTCCTTCCATCACTCACACTAAAAAATAATTAAAATATTTTAAAAAATAAATAAAAATAATTTGTCACGTGTCACATTATGATAAGACAATTTGGTGAGATGCACTAAGATAGGTACTCCTTAGGATGCACATAAGTATTTTTTTTTCCAAACTCCAGACTTCCAAGTTCCAACTTCCCTTTCCCTCTCCCTCTCTACTTTGTCTTCATCTTCCTTCAAAACTCAAACGCTAAGATCCAATCCAACACCCACCCGCCGTCATCACAGCACCGAGCAACCACCATTGATCCATCAAGTCCGTCGATGCCACCACGCTAGCTTCGTCGATCACCATACCAGCTCTGTCTTCGTCAACATCTTTTTTCTTCCTTATTTTTCTCTCATAAGAAAAAAAGTTGATTTTAACCGAACCGAACCGAACCGATTTGAACTAATTCAGGACGATCCATTTTTAGAACTTAAACCAAGGTACCTTCGGTTTTTTCAGTTTAAGTAGACTAGAGAAACTGATATGTTCGGTTTGGTCTGTAGTTCTGCTCAAAATCGGACCGTGTGCACTTCTAATTGGTAATGTACTAGATCGAATATACCACGGTTTATTTTGTAGTGTGTTAACAAATTAAATATACTAAAAAATGTAAATATACATCGCATATATTGTTCATTATATAAGACATTATATTGTACAAATTGTCTTTTTTCATCCACTTATCAAATATACTCTAGTTTATTTAAATATATAGCATTGTATATATCAAATATACTTTGTTTTCTCCTTTGAAACTTCTTGCCCATTCTTGCTTTCATTTACGAAGACAACAATTTTTGAATTTTTGGAGAAACTTTTCTTAAATGTGTAAGTTTTGAAAAGAAAACTGTTTTGGAAAGTTCATAACCGTAAGAAACTTTCCTTACATATATTTTTGTGTGTGTGTGTATATATATATATAACTTAATGGTAAGAAGGGATGAAAATGTTAATTAGGCCAGACTTTTATGTAAAATAATTGCCTGTTCGACTATTTATTTAAAAAATTGTAAAGTTACAATTGGATAATTAGACCTATTTATTGGCAATACGTGTACAAAACCCTAATTTATAATCGATACATTCACTTTGAACTAGCAAAATGCTTTATCCTTTCTTAACTCTAAAAGGGGCATAGGGAGCCAAAAGTAGATTGTTTAGTCCAAAGAATTGATAAGTTTAGAGAGTTGTTTAGTCGTAGACTCACAAACTCTCTCGAGTCTAACAAAGAGGGGTTTATCTCTTAGGCCAAACATGTCGTTAATTACATTAAAAAAACTTGTGAGTAAATATACATCATAATCAAAAACTAAAAATAAAAAACCAAATAGCTAAAATATTAGGAGGATTTAGACGGCTGATCTGAACTTTTCTTACTTTAGTTTAAACTTAGACCAAACCAATTAAATGATTTAAGATTCTAGAATTCCTAACCAAAACAATACTTTTATACTATATATACCATGAAAGAAACAAACAATACTTGTTTTTATTCATATACACCAAGTGCCAGCAGGCATGACACTACCATTTTGTACATATTTAAGGAAAAAAGATGACCTGTACCATTAAAAAGCTTCAAAATTCTGTCCACGCATGAATCAAAAAAGAAAGATATCAATTTACAGCAAGAACTTGTACCTTTTAGCTACCCTCAACAATCAGATCAGAGTGTATCATCCATATTTGAACAAATATGCAAAACAAAACAAAACCTAGATAACTTATATGGTAGATTAGAAATTCGTCGACAATTTCAAAAGAGAGAGAGATAGAGTGTGTCGCCGGAAAATTAGATATTATTTTAACAGGTCTTATAAAATTAGAATATAGATACCCCATGATTATTTTAAAATAATTAACAGAGGCTAAAAGAAGAAGAAGAAAAAAAAAAAAACAAAGTCAAACAAAAAAATATTGGCTATTTGTGTATATATATTTTGGTATTTAGATAGAAATAATGTAGAAGAGAATCATTTAGTTTTTGCATAAGAAGTTGTCAGTTTTTTTGGTGTAAGTACATTTGATAACTCATAATTATTTGTCTTCTGAGTTTAGTTTGAGAAATTAGAAGGGATGGGAACTCAAGCACCTGAATTTGAAGCTGATTCTAAGGCTTATAATGATATTAATTCTTTTGTAAGTTATTCTTTCCTTCACTTATATTAATTAACTCTTCAACTTCTCCCTTCTTATATTATTATTCTCTTATCGTTGGGATTGGGAAGAAAAAAATATATGAACTTATAACAATATATTTCTAATTTCTTTACATATGTCTTGCTTCATATTGTGTTGTAGAGTTGAGAAAATTAAGCTTATTTTTAACAATTTTTCATTTTTCACTTTTTTTTTTTTTTTTTTTTTTTTTTTTTTTTTTAATTTAAGATTTTTATTTTGATTATCTAAATGGTTAGCTTCTTAAAAGTTAGGGTTGAGTTTTTGATTTTTTTTCTTTTTTTTGAGAAAAAGGATAAGATTGACTTAATTAATATTTGTGTTTAATACGTGAGTATATAGTTTGAGAAAAGTCAGTATAAAGAAATTATAGTAAGTTCTCATTTCAAAAATTAAAAAAAAAAACAAAAAGGTATATTAAGTTCTGAATTATGAAAAAATTGAATAGTCTAAAGTCTTCGATAAGTAAATGTACCTATCAAATTTAGGGTTTGGTTTTTCAATCTAGGCTAAATAGCATAGAGATTTTTTCTTGGTACTTCTTTAAAATAATTTTGAATTTTTTTAAACAAATAATTTTGATTAACTTCAGGGTGATTTGTTTGGTCTTAACATATATATAAGAACTATTTTCATATGTAGTTTGTATTCTCTTTTTAGGATAATTGATTCTTTTCTATTATTTTAAAATAAAAGTGGTTTTTTTTTTCTGCATTAGTAAATATTTAAAATTATGTATGTGACAATTAATTTTAATGTTCATATGAAATATTTTTGTAAATAAAACAATATAATTTTATAACCCAAAACAAAAATTACGAAGAAGTGTTGGAGAAGTAGATGTGATTTTATGAACATTTCGAAATAAAAATAAAGAAATAAAACGTCACTAAATACCCATATGTTTATAAAAAGATAAATAAATAGATAATATGTTTTTTTAATCAACTTTAAAGAAATCAGTACATTCTACAAAAGAAATATAATCGGGTCGTTTTCTATCTTTCGTTAGGAACAATGGGATGCCTCTATTTTTTTTTCGTAATTGTATGATATTTGTCATATTTGGACATAAATTTATATGCCTTATGTCAATAAAAATAATTGTCCTCGTCTATGTAGTTAATTATGTGGGACTTTGCTTACATTATCAATCTACTTACTTATAATAATAATTTATACTCATTGACCATTCATAGATCTATTTGATAGTTTTTAAAATTTGTAGACTTTTATTTTCATTTGAAAGTTTAAAGATCTATTGATCTAACCACATAATATAAAAATTTAGGTCCTATTTGGTAACTATTTAGTTTTAAATTTTTAGTTTTTGAAAATTAAGCCTATAAACAACTCTCTAACCTTCGAATATCTTGCTTTCTTATCTACTTTTTACATTTGTTTTAAAAAATCAAATCAAAATTTGAAAATTAAAAAAAGCAGTTTTTAAAAACTTCTTTTTGTTTTTTGAATTTGGCTAAAAATTCAACTCTTAGTACTTAAGAAAGATGCAAACCATAGTAAGAAAATGTGAGAAAATAAGCTTAATTTTAAAAAACAAAAAACAAAAAACGAAATGATTACCAAACGAGGTCTTAGTAATTAAACTTGTAGTTTAACTATTTTTTTAGTACAATAGAGAATGAGGAGATTTGAACCACAAATCTCTTGATCTAGCACATATCGCCGGTCTCATTCTGATATTTGCAATTTAATTATTATAAAATAAAATACATAGAAAATGTTGTTCATTAAATTATTTGGCACGAATAGAGGTGTAGACGAAGGCCCACGTGCCTTCAACGTGCCTTGTCTTTTTCTTATTATTTATCAAAATTTAAAAATAACACTTGATGCCAAAAAATTCAATAAAAGGTTGAAATCGACCTTGTATAGACTTTTGTATATGGATGTAATATTTAAGAATTAGACCACGTATGTGTATATATATATATATATATATATATATATATCTTAGGCCACGTCTTTTGTTATTCTTTATATAATTGTGTATATATATTTATTTTATAACTTTTTGAAAATGAAAGTATTTTTGGTCTTATCTCATTCGATTTAAGGTATGTTTGAATTGATTTTCAAAAGGATTAAACTGATTTTAAAAGAATTTTAACTGTTTTTCTTAGTAAAATTTATTAAAATCACTTTCAAACATACATTTGTTTTTCACCTTTTTAAAATCAGTTCTTTACTAGTTTTAGATTCTCTTATAAGGAGACACACGTTTTTATAAAATTTTAATTTCAATTTTATCCTTAAAAAGTATTTTATATAATTATTTTAAACAATTATTTAATAATTATAAATTATAAAAAATAATATTAAGTTCATTTTAGTTATTATATCTAAATTATAATAATTTAATATTTATTTATCAAACACGATAATCAACTTATTAAGTATAAAGTTGGAATTTACTAAATACTGATATGCTTCATATTACAATTAATTTTACTAAAAGTATGGTCGAGCAATTATTTTAAAAATTACAAAAAAATCTAAACGAAACCCTAATTAGAGTGTTGCCCATAACTTAAATGCTAAAAATTTATCCGCTTGATTCTAAAAAATCTACTAAATAATTATTTAAGATTAGGAACCCAAACTGAAAACAATTTAATTAGTTTAGATATATAATATTATTAAAATATTAGAAGTTTGAATTTTTCAAACCGGTTAAACTAAACTTTTTATTAAAAAAGGTTTTGTTTCTGGAGTTCATAGCCCAATCATTGAGCTCATTCTAAAATTACAATATTATCCATCTTTGTTCTCCATACCTCCATATGGTCTTGTTTAATTTTAATTAAATAATAACAATAAAAAAATAGAACTTTTTACTTTAATCTATAATTTTATAAAATCAATGCTTACCATTTTTTTAGTTGAATACGTGGACAGACGAAAATTTAAACCTCAACTTTAAATAAAATATATATATATATATCGATTGTCGTTAAACTATATAGTAAATTGTCATTAGTTGAATCAAAATATCTCATAAAATAATACTATGACGAAATATTATAAATTTGGTCCCGATATAATTGAAACATAATTTTAATTTGCTACCTACGATTTAAAAGTTTTTTTTTTTATTTTCTTCTTAAAACTTCTATGAATTCAATTAGTATCATGTTAAATATGTTCATCATTAACCCAATTGTAATATTTTCTACAAAGAGAATATTATTTAAAAATAAAAACTATTTAAATCTAGCAAAAAAAAAAAAAAAAGTAGTGAAAGAAAAATGAAGATAAAATATGAACAATATTTGGATGCATATTATTCTCATCACACATAAAAATGAATTAAGGAGAATTTGGTAAACGCAATAACAATAATAAAGATGATAATAAAGAGAGATTTATACCCCCTTAATTATTTTCCTAATTTAAATTATCAAATTTCTACTTAAAATTTCTATGTTTTATCAATTCAATTAGTGTTAGGGACTATTGTAAATATAGCAATCAGATTCAAAGTATTAACATATATAGCAATATTTTAAAAAAAAATTGAAAATATAGCAAAGTCTATCAGTGATAGACTTTAATAGTCTAGGTGGTCTATTACTGATAAACGTAGCGATAAAAATCTATCACTGATAGATTTTGCCATATTTGCAATTTTTTAAAATGTTGCTATATACTTAATTATTATCCCTAAAATTGCTACTCATTATAATTACCGTATCCTTAGCACTATCTTAAGGTATGTTTATCATTAACCAATGATAATATTTTCTACCAGATAGTATAATTTAAAAATAAAAATATTTAAATTCAAGCAAAAACAAAGAGTAAAAATAAAATATGAAGAATATTTGAGTGAATCTAAGATGCACATATCATTATATTAAAATATTTTACAAAAGAATTAAAAAAATTTATTTCCCAAGTATTTTAGACCAAATATTTGACTAAGAAGGAAGAATATGAGCAGATAGAAGAGAAAGTAAAGAGACAAAAGGAAATAGATGATTGGCTTCCAATCACATCATCAAGGAACGCAAAATGGTGGTACTCCGCTTTCCACAATGTGACGGCGATGGTGGGCGCGGGCGTGCTCAGCCTCCCGTCCGCCATGGCTTCACTAGGGTGGGGCCCTGGCGTGACGGTGCTGGTGATCTCATGGGTGGTGACTCTGTACACGCTTTGGCAAATGGTTCAGATGCATGAGATGGTTCCAGGGAAGCGGTTTGACCGGTACCATGAACTGGGCCAATATGCGTTTGGGGAGAAGCTTGGGCTTTACATTGTGGTGCCGCAGCAGCTTGTGGTTGAGGTCGGTGTGAATATTGTGTATATGGTTACTGGTGGTCAATCCTTGAAGAAATTCTATGACACCGTCTGCCCTTCTTGCACCAAAATCAAACAGACTTATTTCATTATGATATTTGCTTCTGTTCACTTTGTTCTCTCTCATCTTCCTAATTTCAATTCCATCTCCGGTGTCTCTCTTGCTGCTGCTGTCATGTCCTTGAGGTACTATCATTCTACCTATGCTCTTTCAATAATTGTTACAAGTAGTAAGAATTGTAGTCCAAAAGAGGTGTTTGACCCAAAGAATTGAAATTGATTGTTGTTTAGTCTAGGAGTTGGTGGACCTACAACTAAACAATTTTATGTTTAGATGCATATTGAGTTGTACCTAATCGTGACAATTTTTTTTTTTTTCAAAATTTTTTAATAGTTTTTTTATTTGAGATTGAAGGGGGTGCATGAAGATGGATAGTAACTTTGTCTGCATTCAATTAGTGGTCTGAGCAATATTTGGGTGCATCCTAAGATGTATCTATCTCTATACATCACACTCTCATCACACACACAAAAATAATTAAAATATTTTAAGAAAAATATAAGAAGAATTTGACATGTGTCAAACTATAATTGTACAATTTGGTGGGATGCACAAAGACAAGTGTAGTATATGATAGACCTAAGTATTGAGCAATGATAGGTGCAACCTTATGCATCCCTCTCTTAAGTACATAGTAAAAAAAAGATATAAATACAATTTTTAAAAAAATTGCCACATGAGAAAATTTTATTAAGCAAATGTCTGGGATGCACAAAAATAGGTGCAACCTAAACAATACCTAAGTTTTTTCTCTAAATATTTTCTTAATACTTTTATACTATGGGTTCCACAACTTCACAACTCCACTCCTTGCTCCAAGCACATTCTGAATTATGAAATTTGAGACTCACGTTGAAATGAGTGAATAAGACATGAAATTGATGTCTTTTAGTGATCGACCAGTTTACAAAATATTTAGGCCAAACAATAGAGAGAAACTCTCTCCAACTTTAACTCTTTGGATCAAACACTCCCTTCAAATATGTTTGCTCCCTAATAATTAATAGATAGATATTCAAACTTTCTCTTTAATATATATACAAAATACAACAAAACAGTTGAATTTGTGAATCACATTCATTTTATGGTGGTGGATGTGGGCAGTTACTCAACGATAGCATGGGCAGCATCGGTGCACAAGGGGATACAAGAAGACGTGCAATATGGGTACAAAGCCCACTCCACACCAGGCACCGTTTTCAATTTCTTCACAGCGTTAGGGGATGTGGCTTTCGCATACGCAGGCCACAACGTGGTGTTAGAGATTCAAGCCACAATCCCTTCCACTCCGGACAAGCCATCCAAAGGCCCCATGTGGAGAGGTGTCATTGTAGCCTACATCGTTGTCGCCCTCTGCTACTTCCCCGTCGCCATCATCGGCTACTGGATCTTCGGTAACTCGGTCAAAGACAACATTCTTCTCTCTCTCGAGAAGCCTGCCTGGCTCATTGCAACTGCTAACATGTTCGTCGTCATCCACGTCATTGGCAGTTACCAGGTTCGTACATCTATATTGAAAAACTATTCAATACGATTACTATGGCCTTAACTAATTTCTCTCGTATATTGGTTTCTTATGTTTTTGTTTTGAAGTAAATATGGTGTGTGTCTTTCTATGTGTAGATCTATGCCATGCCTGTGTTTGACATGATAGAGACTGTGTTAGTCAAGAGATTGCTCTTCAAACCTTCTTTTCTCCTTCGCTTTGTGTCCCGCAATATATACGTTGGTGAGTAGATATAAAAACATATTTAAGAGTGATTCTAAAATAGATAAAAAAATTTATTTTCATTTTCAAAACCAATCTGAAACATGTTTTGCATTTATAAAATCAAATATTAAATTAATTTTGAGCAATTAAAGACATGTTTTGAGAGACAAAAGAGATATTCACATTTTCAACATCACTCCAAATGACTTTAATATATATATATATATATATATAACTTATTGTGGGTTTTTTGTTGGTAGGATTAACAATGTTCATTGGCATTACCTTCCCCTTCTTCGGTGGGCTACTAGGGTTCTTTGGTGGCTTTGTCTTTGCCCCTACAACATACTTTGTAAGCTAAAATTAATTTATTTGCATTCCCTTAATTAATTGCACCCATTTAAAATAGCATATGCTTCTTCATGTGTTTTGATTTTCTTCTCTTATATACATTTCCAGCTGCCTTGCGTCATGTGGCTCGCCATTTACAAACCAAAGAAATATAGCTTGTCTTGGTGGAGCAACTGGGTATGTTTTTAATTACTTGAATTCGATGGAAATTACTCTCACAGAATATATTCTTAATAACATATATTTTGTTTTGGCAAGATTTTAAGTTGAATGTTATGTCATTTTTCAGGTATCTATATTCCTTGGAGTGCTTTTGATGATCGTAGCACCCATTGGTGGATTGAGAACAATCATATTGCAGGCCAAGGATTACAAGTTTTATTCTTGAACAATGCAAAAATTATCACATGGTTGTGTGTGTAATGTGTCCTTTTATTAATAATAATTATATGTTAATTTGCTCTTTAAAACCTATATATACGTACGTGCCATTGCCAATGTCCGAACTCACGTTAATGCAAATATCCCTTTCAATATATATTAGTGTCTATAAACATTTAATTTGGGAATTGATGCAAAAATGGAGGTTTTTTTTTTTTTTTTTTAATTGTTCTTTAGAATGTGATTTATTGGAATTAGAGGAATCAGTTAATTAGTATTTCTCCCCGTGTTGATATCAATTACCATTTCAAATATTTTTAGTGGTATCCTGTTATTATATTGAACTAAAAAAAGCTTTTAAATTTTTGTGAGCCTTGCTCCTAAGAGGGTCACTCAAAATAAAACCATATTTCATTCTAACATGTTTAGTTCTTAATAGATGTCAATTGATATTATGTAAACGATGATGCATGATGAACTTTATAGTAGCGGTTTTGGAAAAACGCACCTCTTTTGACGAAAAATTTTGTGCTTTTAACGTAATTTTTGTTTACGATGATGGGTAAAAATGCATCATCCAAAAGTGGCTTATAATGACAACTTTAAACCATCGAAAATAAGTATTGAAAGTATATTTTAAATTCTCATGCTAAAAGGGCGACTATAATGATCGAGTAATCTGTCATCATAACCTATAATGACCCCAGCAACGATGGTGGTTTGTAATCCGTTATTATACATATATGATGTCATTTTAGAACTAACATTATAACTTAAAATTGTAGTATTACTTCTAAAAAGATAGTATTGGTATGCACGTTACCTATCAATTATGTCTCAATTGTTTGTCATAAATCATAATTATATATTAATTAGGGTAATTATGATAAGTAGCAATTTTAGGAATAATAACTAAGTGTATAGTAATATTTTAAAAAAATTGCAAATATAATAAAGTCTATCAGTGATCGACTTCTACCGTTGATAGATTCTTATAATCTATCAGTGATAGATCACCCAGATCATAAAAGTCTATCAACGATAAAAGTTTATCACTGATTAATTATATATATGTTAATACTTTAAATCTAATCGCTAAATTTGTAATTGTCCTTATTAATTATTTAATAATAGCGTATAGTCTAATAAATTGCTCTCATTAATCTAAATGTAGCCAGTGGGATAGTATAATATATAGGGTATTAACCACTTTATATATATATAGCTTGAGTGACCCATTCTTTTATCTGCCTTTAGGTGTGGATCGTTGATTCTAATAAACTTATAATTTTTGGAGATCCAATGGATTTAGAGTCACTTATTAGTCTGATATATACGAAATATATTCAAAAGTTGTTAGTCAATTTGAGATTTGATAAATTGTGTAATGGAGTTTTTGCAGATTAGCAGAATATAATATTAATAAAGATAATTGCAATCTCTATAAACAACTTTTAAACTTATACAAATATAACAAAAATCATGCCCTTCAAGTACAACATTATTTGCACATATTAACATTCGTTTAATATATATTTTAAGTAGTAAAAATAAAGTATATTATTTGTATATTCAAATTGATTTTATTAGTATGCATTTCAAATATTGATATATCATCGTTCATCTAATATATATGCTTTTTAAATAATAAATCATATATTACATTTTGATGTGTCAACATTTATTTAGCATGCATTTTAGGTAGTAAATTAAGCATATCATTATTGTATTAGCCCTCTTTCAACATGCATTTTAATAGTAAATTATGTATAACATTTGGTCCATTTAGGTTAAATTTTTTAGTGTTTATAAATACTTATAATACTTAAAAAATCAATCCAAACGAGTCTTTATATATTAAAATTAATTTAACATTTTTCATTAATTTAACATGCATATTATATTTAAATTAGGTATATCATTGGTTTATCCACAATTTATTTAATATGCATTTTATATATACATACAAAATAATATGATTTCTATTATAAATATTATAATATATGTGTAATATAGATGCAAATGCTTAGTGTCCAAAGACCAAATATCATATTCTCTCATTACCCCATGTGTATTAGTGCATATTGACCGTGTGTCATATAACACGATACATGCTGAGTATCCAAATTTGTCACATCCTAATTGTCAAAATTCTTATAAAAAGTGGTTGTTTGTGGATTTTGTGGAGTTGTGTGCACATTAATTATGAGAATTAAAGAAAAATTCCTATTTCATAATTTCAATTTTGGTTGTTTTGTTTTATTATTTTATTTATTTTATATACTATATTATTAATTTTCGATATTTGTATACTTGTGGTGATTCGTTTTGCTCCTCAATTTTACAACAATTTCAAATATTTTGCTATATTTGCCCAACTAAAAACTTTATACCTAAATTTTCAAATATACTAAATATTTTTGCTATGGCCATTGGAAATTTCCTTGTTTCTTTAATATCAATTTTGGGGATGATGATTGAGGAGAAAGAAAAGAATTAAAGAGAGATAGAGAGAATTATTGCGTAGGTGAAGTATGTTTGTTTGAAATAAAAGGAAAAAGAAAGGTAAAGTGATGCTATTCTTTCCCCTTTGGGCCCAATAAGTAGAAATATTCATGAACTCCATGTGTACCCTTCATTGAATAATGACTTACAAAATAAAAGCAATCTCAATGTGATGAAGGTTAATACTTAGAGTAGAAAGCTTTCCATATTGTTGACTATTAAAAATTTGACCATTTTAATTTTTTAAAAACATCTTTTTCTTCTTTCAATAGTAAATATATTAGTTTATGTTAATTTCGTTAATATTAGTTCTTAATTTTTGGGTTAATTAGATTTATCAATTTCTTGGTTGATGTATTAGATATAATTAGTTATTTAATTTGTTTATTTTCTTGTAAAAAATACATGCAACTACTTTTCAAAACTCTAAGGAGTCGTTTGTTTTTTTTGAGTAATATAGATAACTGAAATCTTTAGATTCCCAAAATTATAGATGTCTGTTATCTTTAGATTAACATGTTTGTTTAAATATTTTTGCAGATATCTAAGTATATTTTGATAAATGTGTTTGTTTCGTAGGATTTCTACTAAAAAATGTCTTAAATTTATATTATGTTGCAAGAATGTTCTTACGACTACTTATTAATTTATAATTATTTTTAATATAATTTGAACTTAAATAAGATATTTATTTTATATCAATTTGAATTTCTTTTTAAATTAATACAATTTATATTATTTCTATATGTTATTTTTCTCAACAAAATAATATATAATAATTTACGATTTTTTTATAAAATAAATATTAATTTGAATTTGAATTTGAATATTTTGTTAAAAAAAATAAAAACTACGATATAACAAAAAAAAAAAGCTTATATACATAGTTGACAATATTTCTTTTTATTATATAATGCAAATAAAGAAGAGTGTAAGATATAAGGAAAAAAGAAGGGCAAAAAAGTAACATGAGGATGCCCTCAACCCCGAGAATCCAGAGAACCCCTGTTTCGAGGGGGCATCCAAAACTCTTGAGATGTTTGGAAATCTTCAAATGTCAGAGTATTTTACAATATTGCAAAACAAATATAGTAATCCAGATGTTAGCTCCATGAAAATTTAGGATGCCTACAAAACAAACGACCCTCAATAGAGAGCTTTTTAAAGTCAACATGAGTGGATCAATCGTCACATTTGATATATACTTTTTTCGTTGAAGTTGAAATTTTAAATTCCTATTACCTCATTTTATTGTATTCAAAAGGAAAAAAGAGAGATTTTTAAAATTTTGTTGAAATAGAAAGGAATAGTAAGAGTACTGTCTATCAATTTTGGAGGGTTCCTCCTTTATTGTTCACTCAATAGGATATTGCCTTTGTGTTGTCTATAGACTTGCTTGATTGTTAATTCGCCATCAACAACGACTCTATTTACTTTATCAAAGAAGGTTCAAATTAATCTCCTCTAAATTAACTATGTGAATATATATATATATATATAAGATTTAAATGATAAGTTTTGAAAAGTAAAGAATCGAGTAACCATGAACATAAAACAGTTTTTGTGAGTAAAAAAAATATCACATCACTCTAAGGGGTCGGTTAGAAATATAGAGTAGTTTTAAAAAATAATTAGAAAAAATGGGTAGTTTACCTATTATTTAGGGAAAAGGTGTAGATTTTTTGTTTTTATTGGAGTATGTCTCTTCCTCAATTTTTTTTTTTAAGTTTAATGTTTTGTTAATTTTATTTCTTTAATTTAACGTTTTGTTACTTTATTTCTTTAATTTAACGTTTTGTTACTTTTTTTTCTTTAATGTTTTTGTTTTGTTAATTTTTTTTCTTTAATGTTTTTCTCCACTTATTTTCTTTTTTCTTTTATTCCATTGTTTTATATGGTTTTTTATTTTAACTAAATATTTCATATTTGAAAGGTTAAAATTAGATTTAATATTAATGTATTTTTTATTCTATAAATTCTAAATTTGTATTGTTTTTATTGTTTTTTTTATTTTTGAATCGGTTTTTTAATATTTAATGTCTTATTCATTATTTTAGGAGCACTTGTAAAATTAGCAAAAATATTAATGTATTTTTTCATTATTTAAATTTTGAACTCCAATTGTTTTTATTGTATTTTTTTATTTTTGAATCGCTTTTTTTATATATATTTAATGTCTTATTCATTATTTTATATGTAATGTCTTATTCATTTATTTTAGGACTTAATTTCAATCTTTATTTATCAGTTAAGAGTGTTGATAATTTATTGATACACCAAATACTTATCATTGCATTTTTAGCCCATTCTACTTTTAGCCCATTGTGATCTATCATTCATACATTAATAATCTAGTTGCAATTAATTTTGAATTAATACTTAATATTCAATTGAAATGCCAATATAAAATTTTAGGTGTCATTCTAAATTATATACTAAAACAAGCGTTGGTAGTAACCTAAAATAATAGGTTTCACTAAGCCCACCCAAATTTTTACCCACACACATCTTTTGTGTCATACATGATAAGAGGTCGACAAACATTAGATCTGCCAACATTTTTCGTTGCGTACATCAATAATATCATTCATATGTTTTTTTTTTCTTTTTAAATCCAGTATATCAATCAATTAATAAACGAAATATGAAATATTTGTTATACAATTAATATACCAAATTAAATATAACTTATATACAATTAAAATCATAGAATTTTTTTTTGAAAATAAAACAGATTAGCTAAAACAATTTATATTTATTACATCACTTACAAAATTAATGCATTTAACATATAGCATCAACATCAAAATTGAACTAATCGAATTTACTTCTTTTGTTCTTGTATTGTTCTTATTTTGCAACAATAAGAATTTAATTAAGTTTAATATAAAAATATTCATTTATTTTTTAAGTGAAAATTTTATAAAGCAACTAGCCATTGGAGTTTAAAACATCACAAATGAAAAAAATGTTTTCATACTAAATTAACTGAAATTAAAAATAAAAAATACAATAAAAGCAATTCAAGTTTAAAACCTTAAAGAATGAAAAAAATGCATTAATATTTAATCTAACTTTAACCTTTCAAATATTAAATATTTGGTTGAAAAAAAATATATCAAACAATGAAAAAAAATATATATCAAATAATGAAAAAAAAGAAGAAAAAAAGAAGTGGAGAAAAAAGATTTCAAAAAAAAAAAAAAAAAATTGCAATTGGAGAGACGCACTCTCGATAAAGACAAAAAAAAACTGCCCCTTTTCCTAAATAAAATATAAAGTACCTCTTTTTACTAAATTTTTTTTTTTTTTTGTCAAACTACCTTTTATTTCTAATTAATCCCTCAATAAGAGTATATTATGGGTATGGTAATTAAAATTTACTATTATGATTACTAGAGAGAGAAAAGTTTGAAAAATAATTTGGTAAGGAATAAAGTGGAAAGTTTGATTAGCAAGCTTTGTAGTTAAAAAAAAAAAAAAAAAAAAAAAAAAAAAAAAAAAAAAATTAGCAAGCTTTCGCTATCATAACATCACCAATAAGCACATGGCTGTGTGTGAAGGACCAATCCCATCTCTCAATTTTTCTTCTACCTCCCAACTCCTCCTAAATCTTTTTCTTAGATCCTCCCTAAAATCCCACCCTCCACGCGTCCTCATCTATCGAGTCTCACTCCACGCGCGACATACCCCACGCGCCTTCCTCCACAAATATCTAATCGCGTATTTCACACGCTGTATGAATCGCGTGGAGGAATGTGATCAGTTATAACTCTAGTTTCACCCCTCTAATAACAAAGAACCACGTGTTGACGCTCTCGAACCTACCAAGAAAAAAAATAATTAATAAAAAGAGATGGAAAATTGAAAAAGAGAGCTTCCCACTTCACGCTTCACGGAACATTACGCTTCCCCCAAGGCCAGCCACGTGTGCCCCACCTTTCGGCAGTGCTTGACACTGCCTCACTTCTTATTGGTCGACGGTGGTCCCCACTCCCCAAACAGAATCCAATTACTACCAGATTTGCATCTTTCTTCTCTGGGTCCCACTCTCTATAAAACATAATTCAACCAATTAACGTCGCGTCACTGTTTCCGTTACCTAGCCCTAGAGCCACGTGTTCTTCTTTCTTTTTTCAATTTTTTTTCTTTTTTTTTTTTTTTTTAGAAATCACCCGCACCGCACTGTGCTTTGTTTTGCTTTGTTTTGCTGTATTGTTGTTTCTTCTACTATCTCTCTATGATGATCATGACTCTCTCTCTGTCGCACTCGAAAACGAAAACGCCATGCCTTAATTAGAACCGAAAATCTTTTTTGTAGTTTTGTAGTAGTTTTGTTTGTTCGTTATGGATGGCGGTGAAGCAGCGGCGCGGCGGATGGTTATCGGATCTTGTGGTAAGGCGATTATCAATCCGATAATGATGAGATTCCGGCCGATTGCGCCGAAGCCTGTTCCTGGAGGCTCTATTTCCGGTGGTGCATCGTCGTTGGAGAGTAAGAACTCGTTGATTTCCAAAGGAAGAACGAAGAGGAAGTACGTTAGGGTTAGGAGATATAATAGGAGGAAGAAAACAACAAGAAACACCACCGCCAGTACTGACTGTAAAACAAACGGGGAGATTGTCGATCATAATCAGACCGCCGTAACGACGACGACGACGACACTACAACTGCTACCGGTGGAATTGATCGGCGTCGGATCTGAGTGGACGGAGAATAAAAGGGATGGTGGAAGGATGGAGAAGGAGATAGTATTGGTATCAGATCCGAAACGTGGAGCGGTGGAATTGTGGGTGACGGTAGAATGCGTGACGGACGCATGCATGGATCTAGGCGTGAAGGAGGCAGAGATAGGGTGTACGGATGAGGAGAGGATAAAGAATCTAGAGGAAGACACGTGTCCAGGGTTTGTATCGGACGGTATGAATAGAGTAGAGTGGTTAAACAAGGCATTTAAGAGGATGGTTTGGCAAAGGCAAAGGGAAAAGAGAAGGAACGAGGGTGAGTCACCTGCAGAAGTAGGTGTATGGTTAATATCAAAACCCAAATTACCTTGTTTGAGGAGAGTATTTACGTGCCAAATAAAGCTGCAATTCAAAAGAGGTACGGAAATGGAGAAGGACTCCAAAGTTGTGCCTTGTGATGCGTGGAGAATGGACGGTGGAGGATTTGCATGGAAACTAGACGTCAAAGCTGCTCTTACTTTAGCTCCTTTGCTTCAAGAAGATTTTGATTGAATTTCAGGTACCATTTTATTTTTTTTTTCTTCTAAATCTCCAATCAAATTAATTTCTTTTCCTTTTTTTTTTTTTTTTTTTTTTTTTTTTTTCTTTTACTAAGGAAACTAAAACTCTCTTCCTTCTAACATATGATAGGGACATTATCTTTTTCTTTGGCAGCATTGCACCAATACAATTTCTAAATAATAATAAACTAAAAAAACATCAAATAAAGCTCTTAATTAAAGTAGAATTTTAGGACTATTTATACTAACCCAAAAATTTTAAACACCCTCCAAGTACTAGAATAGTAGGTACATATCCATATCCTTTAATAATTAATTAAAATGGGGGTAATTTCCCTCTCCTTCCTCGACTTATCCTGTAAATTAATAAATTAATTCTTCCTTAATTAAGAATATAATTGGGGTTCCACATAACCTTATTATTTTGAAACAAATAACTCATATTCGTTTTCCTGTACTTAGCCTTTAATTATGTGTAGACTCTATCAGCTAGAATGGAACAACTACAACCCCCCAAAAAAAATCATAGTTTAGATAATTCTCCTATCTATGTGTAGAATTTTTATGGATTTTGCTCAATTCCAAATCATGAGGTGCCATTCTTTCTCATTGATTATCAAACATATAAATTATTTACACATTGAATATGAATTGTATCCAATATGAAGACGCCAACAACAAGGAATCAATTATCTTCTTACTACTACTACTATGATATCTATCTAGTATAAAATAAAGATATATAAATCTAAAAAAATATTGATCCAGGGGTGGAAATTAGCTTGATATTATTATTGTTGTCATTATTTTTTTTTTTTTTAATTCTAACAATACATAGGGTGAGAACCACTAGTAAAAAAACAGTCATGAGTTTAATAAAAGATTTAATTAAAAGGAGTGAAGTCAATCTATGGTGGCCACCTACCTAGAAGTTGACTTGGAGACTTATATATAAATAAATATATATGTGTAAGGTAAGAGATTCAAATATTTAACTTCTTAATCGAAGATACATGTCTAATATAAATGTTGTGACATTAATTATATGAATGATTTTTGCAGGTGAAATGGGAGTTTGGGAGTATGAAAGTGTAAATAAATAGGTGATTAAAATATGTAATAAAGGGAGGTAGTAGTAGCGGTGTGTGCATTATGGGTTGTCACCAAGTAACCAAGCAGAGACACTTGGATGGGAATGATCGCTCAATGCAAAGAAATGAAACACAAATTAGAAACTACTACTAGTAATAGTAAGTATATATAGTAGTAGCTAATAGGTCGAAGTTGCACTACATAAATTGACCAAAAAAGAAAAATGTAACATTATATAAATATGGTGAACTTTGCAGCAACATGAACCACATTTCCTGTTTCTATGTATAGGATAATGTATTATCATTTTCACATTTTTCTTTTTCCCACCTGAAATTGATCAATCTATTTTGATCCTCAACGAGTTGTACGTAAAACTGAAAAACTTTTCCTCTCAACTTTAAATCTGAAAGTTTTTTAATCCATTTGTGGAGGTCCCTTCCTTGCCTGCCTTTCGTAGGAGAGGCTGAATCTGAGGCAATATTTCTCATGAACTAAATTATTCAATCCACTGATATTGAGGTATTTTATAATCTTCTTTGAGATATATATAGGTTTTTTTTTTTTCCATTTTTAAGTTATTTGAATATTCTAGCCCTTCATATTTATAAATATTTATTGATAAAATAATGTGTGTCAAATAAGTATTTAACCTTTCAATTTAATGTTTAATAAATGTGAATTGACATATTTTAAAATTTATTAATTTATTAGACATAAAATTAAATTTTGTGTTTAACGAGTGTTAAGGTTTTTTATATATATTTGATAAATTTGTGAGTTCTTAAAAGAATTTAATTTTGGTTGAGAAACTAACCGACATGATTTTTTAGTGCATTAGGGGTGAGGTATTAAAATCATAGACATCATGGTCGCTAACACGTCTCAAATGTACTATGTTTGTTTTGGCTTATAGACATGAAATTGAAAGTTCAAAAAAGATCATTAAATATATTTGTACATAGTAGTCATGGAGTTGAAGTAGAAATTTCTATTCAACCCGTGGGGACCACTCCGATCGGGACGAAAAATTTTCAATTAGACCAAGAATGGGAAAGGAGTGGGGAGACTTTTCTCCTCGATGGCTAAATAGAGATAGGGACGGAAATATTATTCCCGACCCGGTCTCTATCCCCGCCCAATTAATTAATTAATTAACTAACTATATACATATATACATATACACACATTCATAAGCAAGTTGTGATTCTTTTGAAAAAGATTCATTTTATAGCTCAATGCAATTTAATTACATAATGTTAGATTAATATATTAAGTTGATTATATCTGTATGCGTGGATATTGGTGTGTGTTTTAACTCACTGTAAGTTGATTTTAGCTCTCTATATATATATATTAAAGCTTCAATTTCTTTAGAAATTACAAAATTAAATATTTTAATTATATCTTTAAACATAAAATATTATTTTTTTAATAAAAAATTTTATAGTGTTTTTTTATTTAAAAAAATGTATTAGAAATAATACATTTAATATAAACAATTTTATTAAGGTGGAGATTGGGAATAAAGTTAAAAGTTGTTAAAAATGAATAAATTAAAAAAAAAAATCAAACGGAGAATTTTTCCTGCAGAAAATTTCCACCCCGATCTCCATAAGGAATTCCGTGGAAATGGAGAATGAAATAGGAGACAAGGAAGTCTTTCCTATCCCCACCTCGCCCGTAGATATCTCTAATTATAAGATAAAAAAATTGAAAGTTTAGTATTCTTCTTAAATACTTTTTAAGTAAATTAACATTTTAAATAGTATTTTTCTAAAAAAAAAATCAATAAATGAGAGTATGGTTATATAAACTTCAATTTCAAAGGAAATATGTTGTACTAACCACATTTGACGAGTAATATTATTATTATTGGAAAAAAGTTTTCCGGTAATATTGTGATTTAAATTGCTTTTTAAGGGGGCTTAAAAAAAAGTTCGCTTTTTAAGGTGGCACTTTTAAAAGCGCCTTTTGAAAGAACTGTTTCGAACATTGTTAATTAATCAAAAACGCTTTTAGAATTCATTTAATAAAAAAGGTACTCCTAGAGTCCTAGGAACATTTTTAGAAATTGGAACCGGGCCATATTATGAGCGTTTTAATGACTAGTTGTTTTATATCTTTCAATAAAAATTTTGTTTTAGTTATTATTTTTCAATTAAAAAATTGTTAAATTTTGAATATATATTACCAGAAAATATAAACATTTGTTAATAAAAACAAAATTAATTTTTTAATAGTTATATTTTTTTAGTACGTAAAAATGGTGATCAAACCTCTTATTTCGTAGAAAGTACATATCGATTACAGTTGAATGAAACTCACATAGACTTTTAATAATTATAATTACCATTTTGTTCAAGTTGTAAACACACGTAGAGAATATTCATCAATATTATTATTTGGGGCTCTTGTTTTTTTCCGTAGGAACCTAAGATTTCCATAAGATGGACATATGAATATGGATTACCCCGTTTGTTCTACAATAATGTAAGATATTAGGAAAATTGCTATTTCTAACCTAAAAACTTTTTAGTGGGACAAAAGTAACCTCTTTCTTAAAAACTTATTTTTCTAACTTCTTTTTAAACTTTTCAAATTTTCAGTGGTGGACCCTACAGCGTGAAATGACGAATATACTCCCAATTTATTTCTCATCTCCCCTTCTTCAATTTTCCATTCAATTTGCTTTAACTTTAAACGTTACCTAACACAAGTTTCAGACCTACAACTTCAGTTCACAACCTTAAACTTGTCATTTTCCATTTTGCTTTCACTTTCACTTTCATAAAAAAAGGCTTATACTTGAGGGTCCCAACTTCAGACAATTTTGTTTCTTTCCTTTTTGAGGTGTCCCTTGATAGATCAGGTATGTAGGTTCTCCCTGACTTTCTTTTTCATTCAAGTGGAGTCATTCACGTGGGGTAATTGTTGTTTGTTTTCTATTTTTGTTCTAAGCGAATGATTTTGAAAAAAAAAAAAAAACAGTTGTGTTGGTGGGATTTGTTGCAGTCTTGTCCAAATTATCAAATTTGTCAATCCTTCTCATTTGGAGGAAATGTGAAAACGGGAAAAAAAAAGGAAGCAATGTGTAAATTTAAAAAAAAAGTATGGAAAATGTCATTATGTAAGATTTCTCGTAAGGTAACGCACGGGAACTCTTGCAAAAAATCTTACCGAATAAATTCTTACCAAGATTCCCGTAGGTCAACCTTACGGGAAATCTTGGTGGTAACTGTTGGGTTTTATGCCCTAAAACTCGTAGATAGTAAATGTTGTATTTTGACCGTCATTAATAAATGATTATTCATTATGATTCAATAAATGTTATTGATTATTTTATCTTGTTTTAATAACCCTAAAATCCAATAAACTAACATCCTAGGCTGTTTTATGAGTCTTGAACAATATGTAGAGACATATAGAGATCAATGTTCAAGTTACAGCCTAAAGGGTCTATAGTATAAGGATAGGGCTGGGAACCTTGTCCTGGTAACACTATGGATACGGCCCACTTTGTATTTAATACAAACGAAATGATCCAACGCGTTCTGTAGGAGACATGCGAGTGGGGGTATCCTATGCAATGAGTTTGCATAAGACTGGACCACGAAATAGTAACCACTAGATATAACTCCGTTTAACTGGTTAGGTTTCTATTTCAATAGGTTGACCTAGACAACTTAGTCTTAATCTTGAGTATATTATGAACTCCTGTTCACGAGGGATTATCCTTTGATTTGTATGGGTGAGAGTGGCCCATTTGCCGACTCGATATGCCTACCATTTTGGGGACAAGTCTAAGTGGGGAGCTGGGAACATAATTATACAAGATGGATTTTACTCCTTCTCGACTTTAGGGTAAGTAGATAAGTGTTCCCTTAAGTGTGGTCTCCGATACTTGAACAAAGGGCCCTACCCTCTCACTGGCCCGAGAGGGGTTTCTGTTTGATGGTTGGACCATAAACAGGTTGTTCATTAGAGGAGCACTGGTACTTAAGGATTTAGAAGTAACCTAGGGGTATAACGGTAATTTGACCCAGCTGGTGTTACGAACACTTGTGAAGGACTAACTTGCTGTTATCGGTCTATATCCGTGGACACAGAAATATATCTACAGTGAGAAGAGTGCAGCTGTGGGTCTTTAGTGGAGTGTACTCACAGTTAACGAATATTGATTAATGTGGTTACTGAGTTTAGCCCGTTAATCTCATATCGTTGGAGCTTCTGATCTGTAGGTCCATTAGGTCCCCTTCCTAGCTCGTAAAGAATATTGAGAAAATTTATTCTTGGATGAAATTTGAAAAGTTCAAATTTACTAAGGGAAAAGTATAATGTATAATGATACATTATAATATAAAGTTTATTTTACAAATTAAACTTTATTGTATAAATATAATTTTGGATATGATTCAAAGTTAATTGGTAAGGAAATTAAATATTTGAAATTGTTCAAATATTATTTTAATATGAATTAGATTTATATTAAAACTATAGGTTAAAATTAATGCGCATTAGATGTACATTAAAACTATAGGTTATGAGAGAAATGTATTTGAATTTGATTCAAATGCAAGTTATGATATTTAATTTGGTAATTAATTAATTGGAGAATTAATTAGTTATTTAATTTAATCTAATTTAATTAAATTTGATTTAATTTAATTAATTGAATTAAAACTATAGGTTATGTGAAAGATGTTCATTTAAATATGATTTAAAATTTAATTAACCATTAATTATTAATTATTAATTTAATTAATATTAAATTAGTTGTAACTCCCACGTATGGGAGTTACTTAATACGTGGGATAACACCCACGTTTCCCATTTTCTCTTGCTTCCTTATATAACATCTAACAGAAAAGAATTGAATGGTTCATTCTCTCAACAAAAAATTCTCTGTGTTTTTTTTTCCTTGCCAAAAAGGTTCCCACAAACCTCTCCTCAAGATTAAGAGAAAAGGGAGGTCTCCAAGTGGTGGTGGTGACACGTAAGTTTTTTCTTCTCTCTAATTTTTTTTTGTATTCTATATGCTTAACCTAGATTATTTTAGGTTTTTTTTACCAATGTAGAAGTATTTCAAAATTCTTTAAAATTAATTTTGAGATAGGGTTCTGATATGTTTCAGCTGCGCTTGGGTTTTAATCCCAGCAGTAACAAGATTTATTAATTTATGGCAGAATTGACTTAAGATTTCCGCCTTATGGGAAATCTGGCAGAATTCGATTTTTTTTTTTTTTTTGCATTCTTTTTCCATTGCTTGTCTGGTTTGTTTACTTCCTTTTTTATTATTCTTCCATTAATGGTAGTAAATCTATTTGTAGAATGCCTCACATATTTGTTTGCTATGGTGGTATTTGGAAGGAGGATGAAAGAGATTACATAGAGGGTAATCTTGGGAGTTTGGAAGTAAGACGTGACATCAGGTATGAGAAATTTTTGTTAGAGTTGTATATGATAATTGGGATTGACCCGAACTATCATGACCTCATTCTAAGATGTCTATACAACTTTGGATCGAGAGTTCTCACCTATTTGATAAGAAATGATCAGGAGCTAAGTTTCTTTTTAAATAGAGAGGATGCATGTAGGCCTCCTATCTATTTATCAACAAACGTCAGGTATGGTCGGGAAGTGACATGAAAAACCCTGATTGCTCATACCAACAAAGTTTTCCATATAATTTAGCACAAGAATACTCACCCCCTTATCACTCGGAACCACCTTTTATTGATGAATATTTTTCCGAACCAACTACTTATCACCCTGCACCACCTTCAGTTGATGAATATTTTCCACCACAAGATGATTTATATTGTCATGTATCTTCACTAACCCCCTTAACCAATAACGTAGTCCCGTATGACCTAGATGACGATAGTTTCTACCTTGATCCCTACAATTTTGAAGAAGATGGTCTGTCGTCCTCGAGATATGGTGCGGGACCAGAAAATGTTGGTGAGGAGGGTTATGTGGATGAAAATGAATCTGAGGAGGACGATGAAGACTATGAATGTGATGAAGAGCATGTAATAGGTCTTCATACTTATCAATCAAATGATGATTCTTATCAATTACCTACCAAAAATGGCAAAACCCCCCCAAATTTGATGATAAGGCCGGTCTTACCATGAAATTTGGGGGGTTCTGTCCATTTTCTCGTAAGCTCATGGTCGAGACCTTACGAGAACAAGAATAGACCCACCAAATTTCATGGTAAGTTTTTCCCGTAAGTTCTTGGTCAAGACCTTACGAAAATAATGGCAGGAGGACCAAATTTTACGGTGGGTTCAAACCTATCGTAAAATTTGGGCGTTCGGTCATTTTTCTCGTAAGGTCTTGGTCGTAAGCTTACGGGAAAAATGACAGAACGCCCAAATTTCACGAAAGGTTTGAACCCACCGTGAAATTTGAGGGTTCTGTCATTTTTTCTATAAGGTCTTGACCAGGAGCTTACGGAAAAAATGACAGAATGTCCAAATTTCACGGTGGGTTCAAACCTTTCGTGAAATTTGGGCGTTCTGTCATTTTTCCGTAAGCTCCTGGTCGAGACCTTATGGGAAAAATTACAAAACCCCACATTTTGGAGAGTTTTCTCATTGTGTTCACATATTGTCTTTCCCATCACGCATTGTTCTAAAATTTTCAATCAATTTATATTTGGGCGTTCTGTCATTTTTCCCGTAAGCTCCTGGTCGAGACCTTACAGGAAAAATTACAGAACCCCACATTTTGTAGAGTTTTCTCATTGTGTTCACATATTGTCTTTCCCATCACGTATTGTTCTAAAATTTTCAATCAATTTATATTTAAAAGATTTTTCTACTTGATTGTTCAAAATACCCTAACATGCATTTTGTCAAAATTCAATTTTTCAAACATATCTCGTGGATTTTTTTGCCGTTCTCATGAGTTTTTTTTTTTCAGAAATAACAACATTTAATCATGGGTTTAGCAGACATCACAGTAGTAAGGGAATGATAAATAAAGCAGGAGTAGATCAACTCCAGACAATGTACCTTTGTAGAAATTGAAAGTACTTGTAGAATCCAAGGCACGAATGGAGGAGATCCAGAAAATCAAGTCGAAGCAGCGTATTTGATTAAGAGGATGGTTTCAGGAAGGCAAGGTTTCGATGAGGAAGAAGACAGGGGTTTTGGTGAAAAATGAGGGATTCAGGAAGGGTTTTGAGAATGCCAAATGATTTGAACCGTTTGGGAGTTGAACCAACAAAGGTATATTAATTGTAAATCTGAACCGCCTCTCGGGAAGACATGAAAATTGAAGAAGGGGAGATGGGAAATAAATTGGAGGTATATTCGTCATTTCACGTTGTAGGGCCCACCACTGAAAATCTGAAAAGTTTAAAAGGAGGTTAGAAAAAGAAGTTTTAAAAAAAGATGTTAATTTTGTCCCACCAAAAAGTTTTTAGGTTAGAAATAGCAATTTTCCATATTTATAATTTTGCTTAGATTAACTTGCTAAATGACTTTGGAGGACAAATTTTTCTTTTGAAATCTAAATTCTTAGGTAACAACTAAAGTCACATTAAAATTATTAAATAATCTTATTGATATTCAGACGTTTTCTAAGCATCACTTTGTTGATTATCTAAGTAATTAAGAATCACTTATACATGTACTATAGCCAACATTTTATAATAAAATCGGTCTTGAAAAAATATAACAAAAAGATTCCCATTAAACCCATTTTTATAAAAAGGTTTCTAAGAAAATATACTTTTTGAAAAGTGACTAAATTAGTGGCTTAGCTATTTTATACATACTTTTGTGTATGAAATGCAGAAGAAGACAAAAAGTTACTGAGAAATAACTTAAAAAAAAAAAAAAAAAAAAAAAAAAAAAAAAAAAAACTAAATTATAAAAACTACCCTTGAACTTTTTTCTTTGCGTGAAAAATACACATGAAGTTTCAAAAATACCTTTATTGTAATTTTGAATGAAAACTGTTGATGCTAAAAAATGGATCAACCGTGAATTTGTTTTCTTTTGGAGAGATTATTCGTTTTAGTGCTTGCATGACAAAAGCAAATGAACACAGGTGTAGTGTCTAACCACACACACTCCAACGCTCAAGTCAGTCTTGTGTTTCTGAGTAACTAGACAGTAAGAAGATAATAGGTATTTTTAGCGTAATTTTGAGTGTACCTTCGACCAATGGTCTCGGTCTTATTTATAGGTAGTAAAATATAACTGACGTCGAGGGTTATAACACCCTTCTTCAATCCACGTTACCACTGAGTTAATTGCTTGAGCGGTTACATCATTGTTGGTGCAACTAATGTATCACTTAAAGGCTTGCTCGTTATGAATATGGATGGTTTCCACCACAATCACCTCTCCTAAGCTTTCAGCTTAGCTTAGGTTCCTCTTGGGCTCTCTTGAGCTAAACTCTTCCAAGCTGGAGCTCGACTCTCATAAGCTCTCTTGTAGGCTTAGGCTCACATGAGCTCTCTTAGCTTACCTCATGAATTCCACTGAGCTTGAGCTCTCTCCAATCTCTATTGGGACTCTCCTGAGCTGAACTTTTCTAAGCTGGAGCTCGACTCTCATAAGCTCTCTTGTAGGCTTAGGCTCACCTAAGCTCTCTTAGCTTACTTCACGGGTCCCACTGAGCTTGAACTCTCCCCAAGCTCTATTGGGTCTCTCCTGAGCTAAACTCTTCTAAGCCGGAGCTCGACTCTCCTAAGCTCTCTTATAGGCTTAGGCTCACCTGGGTTCTCTTAGCTTATCCCACTGAGCTTGAGCTCTCTCTAAGCTCTCTTGGGGCTTACCCACGGGTTTTTTTGAGCTCCACTATGCTTGCCTCATGGGTCCCACTAAGCTATCTCTAAGCTCGCTTAGGCTCTCCCATGGATTTTCTGAGGTTTCTTAGCTCACCTCACTTCATGGGTCCCACTAAGCTCTTTAAGCTCACTTAGGCTTCCCATGGGTTATTTGAGGCTCTTTAGCTCACCTCACTTCATGGGTCCCACTTAGCTCTTTAAGCTCACTTAGGCTCTTCCATGGGTTATCTGAGACTCTTTAACTCACCTCACTTCATGGGTCCCACTAAACTCTTTAAGCTCACTTAAGCTCTCCCATGGGTTCTCTGAAGCTGTTTAGCTCACCGCACTTCATGGGTCCCATTGAGCTCTTTAAGCTTACTTAGACTCACCCATAAGTCGTGGCTAATTTTGTCCATAACAAAAATGGTTAGTGTTTTGTTTCAAAAATACCCCTAAACTTTTAAAAGTTTAAAAAATACTCTTACTATTAGTATATAAACAGAAACCGTTAATATTTCGTTACAAAAATAACTTAAATTTTTTTATAAAAATGAAGTTTTAAATGATCCTATCTTTAGAATAGTGGTCAATTTATTTGAGGTTTTCTTCAATTCAAAATGAACCAATTTTAAAACAAATTATATTGATATTCTCATTTTACTCATATAGATACTCACATTTTTCTCTTATTTTTTCCAATTCTTACACCAATTTTCTCAAACAACCAAAATAAAAACCAAACTTTAAGTTAAAACATATAATCTCACAAAATCTCACAAGATTCCAAAATCAAAATCTCTCCTTAAAACATATCAAAACGACAAATAGTCAAATTAAAAAAAAAAAAAGTGTTTGGCTATTAACACACACTCTACTACTAATGTACAACTTTGTTAAATATTTAAGTCCTAAAATTTTTTATGCTTCCATTTATCCTATTTTTTCTTGTTTTAGTCCATATATCGTAACTGAAGTGGACCATTTTATTTTATAGATAAACAAATGTCAAACAATTAATCAAAAAGGGAGTAAGATGGTATTGAAGAAGAGTTGGGAGAAAAAAGAGAGAAAATAGATAAGTAAGAGGGTGAGGGTGCATATATTAATAGTTTAGATTCATATACTAATTAATTGTAAGGGTATTTCTTAACCTTTTTTTTTTAAGTTTAAGAGTATTTTGGAAACTTTTAAAAAGTCAGAAGTATTTTTTACACAAAACATTAACGATTCCATCCAAAACTAACGACAAAAATATTTCTTAACTCATTTTGAAAGTTTAAGGATATTTTTGAAATTTTTGAAAGTGTAATGGTACTTTTGACATAAAGTACAAAGTTTATGGGTGTTTTGTATAACCTACCCAAAAAAAAAAAAAGAATGACAATGTCGATATTTGAGAATTAATATATTTTTCGTAATTAACCATGATGTAGATGTTGATTGACTATTTTGGATTAACTTTTGAATATTGATTTACTATAATTTCAGAAAAATAATAGGGGTATCTTTAGCAAAAAAGAGTTATGTTATATACTAGACAAAAGTAAATAAATTTTGATTATTAAGTTTCTGAAAAATCCTTAGCACTATAAAATAGTTGTGACGTTAGGTTTAATCTCAATCATGTAAGAAGAATTATGATAAAAAAAAAAAAAAAAAAAAGGGAAAATACGCTTTTGGTTTCTGAAGTTTGATGTAAATGTTTATTTAGTTCCTGAAGTTTTCAAACGAACACTTTAGTCCTCTCAAGGTTTGAGAAAAAATTCTAAATGATCTCTGAGACTACTTAAACCATTAATTGACTAACGGTGAAATGAGGTGGACGTTAAATGATGAATCACTAGTTTATATGAAATTTTTTATTAATTTAATATTACTTTCTTTATTGACGTGAACTCTTCTTTTTGTTCCTCGTCACCATCTCCTTCAACCTCCTCCGATGCCTTTCTGATTACCGCAATTGCCATCCAGTGGAAAAGAGGACGACGATCGTCGCCATTGTGCTTCGCCGGGTAAAGAATGAAAAAGCATGAGCTTTAGATCTGAGGTTCTTTGTGCACCACCTTCTCCCTCTTCTCTAGATTTCTAATAATTTTTCCAATGACGAATCACATCCGTGCGACTTAGACGATCCAAGAAGCTTAACTCAATCTTTGGAGAGCTGCTGTGAGGACCCATATATAGGAGCCGGCAGAATCCTCCCCGACGATCTTGTAACTAGAATAAATTCTGAAGCATAGCTGCGTTCAAGGGCTTGTTCAAGGCAAGGAGAAGGAGCCAAAGCCACATCAATAAGATAGAGCGGCATAAACTTTTCTGTTCTTGAGTAGCAACGAAATTTAGGGATTGAAAACTAGAAACCCATTTGAGAAAAAAGAAGAGAGATTGAGAAACTATTACGTTTCTGTTGGTGAACCATCAGGTTTTATTGTCAATATGGAAGATGAAGATTGGGAAGAAACAACCATTGTTCGTATGTTTATGATGTTTGAAGAAGAGGAATCAAGCAGCCACCATAGATGAATGAAAAGAAAGGAAAGGAATTCCCTTAAAGCCTTTGGGGGCTATGTTTCTCTCTCACACACATACAAAACGTGCTCCATTTTAGGTTTAGAGCAGAATTTAGGGTTAATAAATGGAGGAAGAAATTGTGAGGGAGAGGGAGAGGGGGGGGGAGAAGATATTTGAATTGAGAGGAGAAATGGGGGAGAGAGAGTGATTTACCAAATGTGTATGTGTGATAAAAATATAGATGAGAATAGTCCGGTGCAAGCATACACGGTCAATAAGTAATAAACTTGGGAGTATTCCAACTATCGTCGTATCACAAGAGACTATTTATGCAATTCAATTTTTCCAAGGAAAAACTTTTCAATATAAATCAAGGGGTAACCGGTAAATAAATGATTTTGGAATTGTGTAGAATATTAGAATAAACAAGGATTTACAATAAAGTTTCAACCAATAGGCTTTATGCCTTGAGTTATGCGGCTGCATCACATTGACTGTGACCTAACATGGACAGAAAACTTCTCATATTCGATCTTGTGTCAAGTTCCTTTAAGAGCTTTAAGCAGCAAATGCCTACATTTCTATGGTTAGTTGGATCATAGATTAATTTCGTGCAATTTCTTTATCTTAGAGTGTACCTTATTTCTAAGGCTACGTGACAATCCTATTTCTAGGCTTTTAGTCTCATATTCTTTTGTGAAATCAATTTTTATCTTAACATTCTCAGCATTAAGACTCCACTAGCATGTTAAATTAAGGGATCAGTTTAATATAACAAGATAACAATAAACGCTCAACAAAGGAAATGTAAATGTTAAAGCATCGTGATGAATTAGCATAAACTCAAGCTATATTGTCAAAGGGTATCCTTAAGACTGAATCCCTTAGAAATTTAACCCATAAATAGATAAGAATGAATAGACTTCATTAAATCCAATGTCAAGGGTTACAATGTAGCAAATAATGAAATAACAAGAAGAGTGAAAAAAAATAGTAAATAACTAAAAGAAGAAATTTAGATAATAGTATACAAGGGCTTTGAATGAAGCCAACGAACTAAAGTGCTCTCTAGGATGGATTCAATCCTTTCTCAAGGCGAATCTCACTCTACAACATGTTCTCACAGGTAGAGTTGACATAAAGAAGCCATCTTTTTAGAGGAACTTTCGTTCTTGAAGAGATTAAAGAATAATTTCATGGGTTTTCTTCAAAGTGGTGGTTGATGATTATCAAAGATCCTTCCATTCTTTGATATAGGCCAAGGTGGTTAAGGGATGGCTAAAAATGATGTTCTGAGCATTTACCAGACATTTTCAGCATTGAGTAATGGCTTTGAACCGAAAACAAAATATTCCTGAACGACTAGGCACGATCTGACAAATTAGGAGTTTTTAATGCAACTGCATCAAGACAGATTTCTGCAAAACAACTAAAAACCTCTGTAAAAGCTTATAAAACTGATCCAAAACAGCAAAAACTAACTTTAGGCAGATCAAAGATATGTGTTTGCTCATTTTACTCAATTTAGGCTATTTTGAGGTTGAAATATCATATTAACTATCTTTTTACTAGAGAAAAACTGTAAAATAGATGGTAAAAACAAACACTTTTTGACATCTATCAAGGAAATAGTAAATGAGGGGAAGATTGAGAAGGAAGATGAAGTGAGAGTGTAGAAAGAGAGAGGAAGGGAGAAAAAAGAAAGAGAAAATTGTCACTTTTGACATCTAAGGAAAGCTTTGATCCTTCAGCTTCATAGCTCAAATCCAACTTTCTTCAAGCGCCTAAGACATCTGATCAGTAGATCCACCAGACATCCATAATTCTTTAACTCAGGGGATGGTCGTTCTCGTTTCCACTGGGCAGTGACTGCGACAATTAGAAAGGCGCTAAAGGAGGTTGAAGAAGATGGAGAAGAGGAACAAAAAAGAGAGTCCACGTCATTAAATAAAGTAATAGTAAGTTAATAAAAAAAATTCATATAAACCAGGTGACTCATCATTTAACGTCCACCTCATTTCATCATTAGTTAACTAACGGTTCAAGTAGTCTCGAAAACAAAAATGTTCATTTTGAAACTTCAGGAACTAATAGACATTTACTTCAAACCTTAAGGACCAAAAGTGTATTTTGCTCTAAACAAATTATGTAAGAAAAATTGGTTGACTAATATAATATTTACTTTCAATAGATCTTGAAATTTTTAATTTTGTGCTCAAGATTCTTTAAAATTAACAAATTTATATAAGATATAAAATATAATTTTGTGTATAATGCAACATCAAACTTTCTATTTATATCCAATCGATTCATGAATATTAGAAAAATGTTGAATTTGAGGACCAATTAGACATAAAGTTGAAAGTTTATGGACTTATTAAGATATAATTATGAATTTAGGGACTCATTAGATACAAAATTGAAAGTTTATAAACTTATTAGACATAAAAGCGAAAATATTCAAATACTTATTTGACACTTTTTAAAGTTTAAGGAGCTATATGACACAAACTTAAAAATTTAGAGATTAAACTCGTAATTAACCTTAACATTATTTACGTATCAAAATAATTTCTTAAGTTTGTAAAGTATCTCAAACCTGATTCGATTTTCTTCTTTCACATGTACAAAATTCTTTTAACATGGTCATTCTTAATTATAGTCTTTACCCATGCTTAAATCTTTTGTTATTTTGGCTTCTAAATTATATATCCAAAGACTCAAAAAATAAATTATTCTAGTGTTTTGAATATCATATTTAATATTGTTAGAAAAAAAAAAGATGTTGAAATAAATGGTATGTGACCATTCGTGTAGAGTTGTATTGTTTCATGAATAGACATATCTTTTTAAAAATAACCAACTTGAAGAAGAGACACGACTATTCGAATGGTCACGAATAGTCTATAAATATGCATATGCTTCAAATTGCACTTTAGAACAATTTTCCATAAGCATTTTTCTCTCATAAAACATTTCTCTCTTTTTGTAAACTAGTTCAAGTTTAGTTTATTTCCACAAAATATAGTTCGTTGGATTTTGTGGACGAGGTGATGCTTCCATAAGAAAGTTATTCTGTTCTATCCTAGGAGACAATTACTCATGAAACTCCGACACTAGAGTGAGTAAAATTGTCTTAAGGAGATAACTTGAATTCGTTTAACTTAGATATTCTCTCTGGTATAAAAGGTTATGTATTTTTTTTAATATTTTAGTGATATTATTCATATAACAAAAGAAACTTTTGAAGTTATATAAACCTAAGTTGATAATATATGTATGTATGTGTCGTAAGCTTATTAGACACAAATTTGAAGATTTAGAAATCTCACTTTTTTTAAAAAAATTAAAAATTATGAGAGAATAATTTAAAAGTTATAGGTCTAAATTTATAATTTATCCAACATGTTTTAAGTCAAATACACAAAATGTATTTATTGTTTAGCTCCTAAGCTTTGATTGGGGAATTATTATTTTAGCATATGAGAGAAATTGAAATCAACATTTAAAAGCTGATTTAAGGGCGCTAAAGTCATAGGTTTTGTCCATTTATACTTGCTCCTACACATGTTATTGGTCTCAATTTAATGCTTCCTTTGACATTGTAATTTGTACCCACTAATTCTTGCACCTATGCTAAGCCATCTAACTTTTAGAAGAAATAACTGGCGGTTCTTTACTTTATACTACAAAATGGATTATTTTGTACAACTCATCCAGATATTAAATAAAAATTTGTCATGTGATTTTCCATATTGCAAATTTTTTTTTTAAAAAAATTGAATTAATTTTTTTAATTGTATAGATATAAGTGCGGCTTAGGCTCCACCTACTTATTAGCGTAAATTATATTTATAATTAGGTATTTTAAATTAAATAAAACTTTGACGATCAATTTCATCATAGCTCGGAGAGAAACAAAGGACATTTGAAGGAGTAATGATTTGATTCTAACTTCGTTATCATCATTGGGCTAAAAAAGTTGAGAGTTCTTTATTGTTGGGAAAAATCTCTCACTTCTACTGCATGAAATTAAAAAAAAAACAATAAAAATTGAGAACATAAGAATTTATGTGGAAAACTCCTAACTCGGAGAAAAACTATGAACTAGAAAAAAATTCACTATGTGAAAATTTGCTACAATCACACAGAATAATTCTTTCTCCTAATCCCAATTACAATAATACTCTCTCAGAACTTGTATACCACTCACACATTTTCCCACTCTCAAACTAGTTAATACCAAACGAATTTTAATTAGAGTTAACCCACTGAACTTAAAGTGTTTCATTTTTTCTCATATACATATAGAGAGATACCAATATTTTTGTATCTTTCTACAATTATTTTACAAAAATTGATTGAATGATTTTTTTTTTTTTTTTTTGTGTATCCAGATGAATAATTATATAAAGGTTTGTAATAATTTTATAATTAGTATTACTTAATAAAGATATCATATATTAGTGTATTTAAAATTACTTTCATATGAAGGTTAGATTACAATTTTAGTCCCTAACATTTAAAAATTGTGACTTATAAATTCCTAATCTTTTAATTTTGACTTTAGTTCCTTAAAAATGTCTAATGTATTTGTAAATTAATTCAATTTTATATCTAATAGATCTCATAAATATTAAACATTTTTAAAAAGTAACTATTGAGATAATTGCATTTTTAATATTTTTTCAGAAACTCAACATTTACCACGGCATAACTCTTTTTTTTTTTTTAATACAATAATTATCTTCTCATAACTTACATAATATATATTCGACAATCAAAACATAGTTATTCCATTCCTTAAAATTAAAGTTAAGTTGAATTTGAATAGATTAAACTTGGATTGAGTTGATTTTATATAAGTCAAACTAAATTAAATTTGTTATTAATTGACTAAAAGAATCCTTTAACGTGCCAATAAGATTGCACATGCATCATCTATTTTGTTTATTTCTCATTTCAATCATTTTCTTCATTAAAAGTTGACAATTTTTTATAAAATAAAACCTTTTTTCTCGAGGTAAAAAATTATATAGTATAAATTTGGGTTGTTTTCAAATATAGAAAAATGAGTCAAACTATTTACAAATATAGAAAAATTTTACAGTCCATCAGTGATAGACCACGATAGAATTCTATCGCTTTCTATCGCTCAAGCGATAGAATTTATTTGCTTGAGCGATAGAAAGTGCTAGAATTCTATCGCAGTCTATCCTTGATAGACATTAAAAAATTTCTATATTTGTAAATGGTTTGATATTTTTTCTGTTTATAGTAATTTCTCTATAAATTTTGACCTGAAAATATTTAAGGGAATAAAATTTGCGCTATTTTTCTATTGAATCCATCATCTTTGACTTAATTTATAACCCAAAACAATCAGGTTGGTATAAATAAGAATATATTTTGCAACAATCAGGTTGGTATAAATAAGAATATATTTTGCAATTTGAATATATGTTTTCAAAATTATTGAGTTTAACACCTATGCATTTCAACATAATACTATTTTGGAATGATATGATAACAATATTTTTATATTTTCAATGTATCCAAATTTTGAATTTAAAATTTTATAATGTACAATTATATTAAAAATAAAATAAAAATAGTATTTCATGTTATAAACTCAATTCATTTTGGTTTGATTAAAATATGTATCATAAATTATATAATTATGCAAAAAATTTAAAATAATTCATGTTCATAAATTAATTAATAATGGTTTATATTCAACCTAATATTTAGTTTGTAACTAACAACTAGTTCTATAGTTTATAAAATATTTTAATAAACACATTTTCAACCATGGTTTAAATTAGATACTACAATCACATTACAAAATTGGTGAATGATTCTGTATTTGTATAGATCAACCCACTCAAATTCTCTGGAAGTTGCATCAAGTTAAACACAAGGGGACGCAAATGAAGGTCCAGAAAATATATTAACTCATGAATAATAGGAGATAATGTATTTTTGTTGAGCAAAGATCTAGGATTGTGAAAGACTTTTCTTTTCAAGTAGACAATTGGAGAAACGTAGGATTGAACCTTTAATCTTAGAGGCTCAAATATACTTTGACAATTGATCTTGAAATTTTAGTTTCAACTGATCTAGAATCAATATATTAATTTGCAGACTGATTGGGCCTCTAATTACATTTATTGCTTTGAAATGCAAAAGTGCCTGTAAACCAAATAGCTTAAACATATACATGACATAGCCTTTAGTTAGGTAAAAAATTGATGTTTGTGCTAATGAAATGTTATTATACTTCTTCAAGATTAATAATTAGCCCGTTGATTAAAAAAAATGAGTTAGTTAGGACATATCAGCATCAAGTAATTTGTTCACAACTTTAATTACAAATAAGTCACCTAGATCTCTCCTGCAAATCCCATTAATTTGATGTAAATTTAAACTCAAACATTTAGGGGACATTTGACTTGTGATTTTAGAATATTAAATCGTATTCAATTTCTGAGTTAATGATCGACCATAATAAGAAAAGTTTTAAATTCCAAATTGAAATTAAGAGGTTAAATTATAAATTTAGTCTCTATAATTTGGAGAGTTAGAATTTAGTTTATACGGATTATAATTAAAATGTAGGGACATGGAGAGTTAGAATTTAGTTCATACGGATTATAATTAAAATTTAGTCCCTACAGTTTGATAAAACTCTCATAAAGAATCTTAGGGACTATTATGAGATTTTATCAAACCATTGATAAAATTCTAACTTTCTCCGAACTATAGAGACCAAATTTATAATTTAACCAAACTTAGAACTTGAGGACACATCGTACAACCTATATAACAGTTCTTGTTCAAGTAAGGTCGTAATTTAACCTAACTAGAACAAGCAAGTCTACTTGTTGATTTGATTAAATATTGACTTTTCTGTAACTCTAAAAAGCCTTGTCTGTACCACGGGGAGGATTCGATCAAAGTTGTTGGATATTACATGGAATAGAGGCTTCATAAAACTATAAAAGCAAACACAAAATTAGTTTTTGAGGAAGGAGAATGTGATTACATACACTACTCACAAGGAGCAAATGACCTTGACAGGCTTTGTCTCTTTGAACTATATCGAGCGGAAGGAAAAAAGATACAAAAATCTAATTGCATTGCTCCCCTCAAATATTAAATTTTTGAGGAACAGAATCAAAGTCATCGTAATCAAATCTCTGCCTCTCTCTTCCAGCCTGAAAACAAACGTCTTTTTAGTTTACATATCTACAATTCAAAATGAGATATGGATATAGAGATGCTCACCTTTGCTAAATATAGAGGATCAGAGGATATATTTTCATCCATAGCAGTCAATTTCTTCGCAAGTGTCATTATCCTGTGATGAACAGAGGAAGAGAAGGGAAAAGCACAATGAAGTATGCTCAAAACCTAAGCCGAGTATATATTATAGTATCATAAATCAGTTCATTCATAGTCGTGATGTATGCGGCAATTCAGCCAACCCCTGCTTATATTGCCACAAAGCTCTACAAAATAACATGATCTTTTTATTAAAGCGGGGCACTCATGTTTAAGAGAAGTCAGGATGCATTATCATGATAACATACAATATATTTATATATGTCTGTTTTCTCATTCAATTCCAAACATCGTACCTCTGGATCGAAGAGTCAATATGCTCAATCATCTTGCAGGATTTGTACTGTTCGGAATCCTCTAGAAATCTGACCATTCCATCCTTCTGATTAATCGTTGCAAAAATCTCACCATCCTGGATCTGAAATTGGTACCAAAAATTGACATTACTAGAGGTGGAGGTTGATTAATAGATTAATCATGCGATAAATTACCATTTGTAGCACATGCATTTCAGCTTCCTTAGGGCTGTTGAGTTTAACAGTGCTGGCTATATCTTGAAGAGAGAGGGTCAAGTACGTCTGCGTCAATCTCTGAATGTTGCGCTTGTACATAGAAGATACAGCCTGCTTTACAAGTCCAAGATTGTTGTCCTGGTATAACACAATCCATACCTCATATCAAAAACCAGAAGCATTTAGATGATAGATCGATAAACCAAGGTCTCTTCACTGCATGCATATACCATTTAATTAGACCATCTGAAGTGATATCATAGTGAAATAGGAATTCTTACACTTTCAAATTTCTCCTTGTTTGTTTGAAAAACCGTGTCTAATTCCTCAACATTTCCCGTGCCATAACTATTTGCCAATTCAATGTACGGCTGTAAAAGAAGAAACAGACAATAAATAAAAGTAGCATAAACGCATCACAAAGACAAAGAGGGAGGGAGGGAGGGAGGGAGGGAGGGAGGGAGGGGGAGTGGGGATACAAGTACGAGGATGGCAACAGGAACTGGTCGTACATTTCCTTTAACCCAAATGCATGGATTCCATCAGTAAAATTGATTGCAAAAATATACCGAAATAGACCAAGCACCAAACCATTCTATCTATATTTACATTCTCCAGAAAATGCTGCTAAGATCAATCAGAAACAGGATTATGCTCCACCTAAATACAATCTAGATAGCATCAATCAATAGAGCTTGATTGTCAATTTTTCAGGATTACAATAAAGAACTGCATCGCTCATGACATCTGTATACCCACCATTGAATAAGGAAAACTACTGTATGGAACCTTTATCCAGTTATTCTAAAAGAAATTTTCTAATTTCAAGCAAATTCGGAGCCATCATTCCGTCGATGATTATGATCTTAATTTACAATTTTGATAATTAAACACAAAATGATCACATCTTATCCCCCAAAAAAAAAGCCACACACACACAAAATGATCATTGATTCCTACACATTCAAAACGAGGAACATTCACATTTTGTTGAAATTAACATTAAGGAAGTGATATTCATGAAATGAATTACATTTCTCATAAAAAAGTACTTAATCTGTCCATGAACAAAGAAAAGCTCTTCACTTCAAATTTACATTACCTGACAGAAATTTTTTAAATTTCTCTGTGCTACTGAAGAAGTGTACTTTGGGAGACTGGTTGAAAACTGCCACCAGATTGATGTATAGGCATATTAGTCTCCATAACAATACAGGAAAATATAAGCTTACTAAGTGACTCAAAGCTAAAAGTAATAAAAACTGCTTATGCTGCTAAGTATTGTTTTGTTTAAAATTCGATATTCAAGATATTCAAGATAATTTGCTCTCAGTCAAAAATCTAACAATTTTTCAGATAGGAAACTATATAGGATTAAACAAAAGAAAGAAGGAAAGACAAACATTTCTGACTTTTTAGTCTAGTCAGGGAGCTCTGATTCTTTCTCGTTTGGTTTTCATCGTTTGTTGACCGACAAGGAAAGGACGGAGGTTGTCTCTCTCCTACCTTTGATAGGAGAGTTTATTTTTAGGTTTGGGAGAAAGGATGTTCGCTACTGGAGTCTCGACCCTTTAGAAGGCTTTGTAAATCCTACTTTCGCACTTGTTGGATCCCTCCCCCTCCCCCAGAGAGTCTATCTTTGATGCTTTGTGGAGGGTTAAGATTTTAAAGAAAGTTAAGTTCTTTTCTTGCAAGTATTACTCAATCGTATGCCCTAGTATTCTTTCATTTTTTTCTCAATGAAAGTTATTTTATTAGAAAAAAAAAAAAAAAAAAAAAAAGAGAGAAAGAAAGAAGGAACAACCAAAGGGACGTGGGTAGAGAGAACCCTCTCCCCAAGAAAAACTATAGTTATAAAAGAATTTCTTGTGAGTATAAAACTCCAACAAGGGAAGTTAACTATACATTTCTACAAAGAATTTTCTGAGAGTATAACTCCATATCCGTCGGTCAAAATCTAACAATGATCACAAAATTTACATCCTTTTCCTTGTTGAGTGCATACTTCTGATTGGCCGTGGTGGAAAATCTCATTTTTTCTGTAGGTAGAGGCTAATAGTTGCCAACAGAAAGCTGATATATATGGAGACAGAAGAGCCATTTAAAAAAAAATACAAGGATATTATTAATCCTAAGACCTATTCTCACTAATGTACCAGTACTGATGTAAGACGCAAGAATAGAATTCATATCGTGTACTACTGACATGATGAAATCAAAAGAACCAACCTCCAGACATTCCTTTCTCATTTCCAAAAATTTGAGGCCTTAGAATAAATAATAAAAATTAATAATAAAGCAGATAGAAACAATAGCATACTTGTCCATTATAAATGAGAGAGACTAAAATGTATTTTTTGTACGCTTCAACAGCTATAGCATTCATCGATTGCATTGGAGCAGTTACAACCTGTAACAAAAATATGGCAGTGGCTGTCAGATCATTCAGAAGCATGTTATAAATACATATTAATAATATCAAAGGAAGGAGTTCCATTTAGATGGTGCACATTGTGAAGAAGCTCAAGCGCTTTATGAAATAGCTTTAGTCCTATGCATATCATCCCCCTGTCACATAAGATAAATATCATCAGAAAATTCCTATTTACAGATAAGGACAAAATTCAATCTCAGCATATTAATGATCTCATAAAATTAAATTACGCATCACTTACTAAAAGGAGAATGTCATTCCTTTTTTTTCCTTTTTGAGTAATACAAAGAAGAAGAAGAAGAATGTCATTCAGAAGATGATAGATTTATCACAACTTAGAACAAGCTTGATTAAACAGAGTTTGTTGCTTCCCAATTAAATAAATGTCTTTTATAAGACAGCTAAATGATTTTTTTTCTTTATTTTTAAATAAAGTATCAAGAAGCATTGTTTTATCCTTTTTTTACAAGTTATTTTATCCTTTTTGTTTAATGAGAAACCAAATAATGAAAGGAATTACAACTAACAAGCTAAACAAGAAATAGACGACTGAAACAAAAGGGAGTGACAGAAACAAAATAAACATTAGACAGATAGACTCTGGTTGTTAAAATAAAGGACAATTGATGATTACAGAAAAAAATAATAATAATAAGACACAAAGGCACAAAGGGAAGATTTGAAATAGCCCATTCCATTCCTCCTAATACTCCTTTACACCCTTAAAAAAGTTCTTCTCCATCTCTCTAATTAAATACTCCACAAAATCAACTCATGAAAAGCCCATTCGTTGTCCTGAAAGACATTTCCAATTTAGGGCCAACCTAACACCCCAAAGTGACCAGCAATCAATTCCACGTAGCCATAGTAAATTCATATCCGCGAGATATGATCCAAGTCCTCTAATGTGCATTTACAAAGGGCAATACTTCTAAAGAACCAAAACCATGGACAAAAATAGTGGTGTTAATCATCCTATAAGCTACCAAACATGTAAATTTTCAAGATTTTAGGAAAACTTGAACATGCAAAGCTTAGGATACAAAAGGGAAATCTATGAAAAGGAAGAGCAATCAATGAGAAAAGATTGACGTGAAGCACCCCCAAGATTTGCGGTCCAAACATGAAAATCTTTGTACATTGAGCAAAGATGGAAAATCCTGCAAATGGGAAGTAGAGAGGATATCGCGAGCTTCTATATATATATATATAATTATTATTATAATAATAATAAATTCATTTTTTATTTATTTAAAAAATGGACATAGGACAGCCTCTTAAAGTGAAAACAGTGTGTTTTGGAGTAGAACTCCAAAATATAGAGCACTAAGGCAATGAATGTTGCTATTAGGGGTGAGCATCATGTAGGACCTTACTTGAACAGGATTTGCTCTATAGGTTGTACAACTGTGTGTTTGAGTTCTAAGGGGTGAGCATCATGAACCGAAAAAACCGAGCCAACCGACTAAATCGATTTCAGTCGGTCGGTTTATTGGTATAAGTCAGTTTTGCACATACCATTAAACCGACCATTCCACTTTTGGTCGCTATAGATGTGTTCCATTCCACTTAGCAAGATGTCACCTATATTTCCTTACTTGCTTAAGCATTATACCACAAAGTACCAAAGCTCTAACTGAAACTACGATAACCACTCACCCACAAGAGTAAAAAATTCCATGTCCTCAACCTATTCTCCTCACCTCACTAGACTTTGAGATATAATTTTCTCCACCCTTTCAAGGGACATAAAGAGATCCTACTCTTAAAAGAGATCCTACTTTTAAAACAAATCAAACAAAAAGTTAGCCTTCCTATAAGAAGAGATATTTTTTTAACCATAATCATGATGGAGTCCCAAAATGCAATTGGCCTAAGATTACGACATAACAAGAGACCTAAGTAGAAAACAATGAAAAAACCATCATGCCTCACCAACATAGTGAAAGTGTTACTAGTAATGTCAAGCACAAGACACTTCTTTGAATTGATCATAGCCTATGAACTAAAACATTAGGAATTTGTTTGAGTTAAAAATAATCTTATCATTCTTAGCAAAACAAAACAAATCAAAACAAAACAAAAACAAAAACAAAAAAACAAAAAATCCATCTTAAAATTGAAAAACACAACATGATTAGAAAATTGGAGGTGGATATGGTGAACCTTATCCTTTCCAACATAAAACCTTTTTTTAGGATAAGAAACAATTTCATTGATGTATGAAATTATCCAAAGAGTACAAAAGGGATAAACCCAAAAGGAAAATCACCCAAATACAATCAAGGATTTACAAGGAAAGGATAGTTAAAAGATACAAAACAATCCAAAAAAGATGAGATTCAATCAATGCAGACTGGACCAAAAAACAAAAGCAGCACAACATGAAACTTTTAACTAAGTGCTTATCCATCTCTCTAGAAGATAAGTTGATAACCTGTCAAGAATATCAACCACCATGAGGAGAAGGAACGGTGACTGAGAGTTTTTTTTATAAGAAACGAAGATGGTTATCCCCACCACATCAAAGTTTTACAAAAAGGCCTCCCAATAACCATGACAAAGGATCACCCTACCTAATTTTCTTAGTGGTAAAGCTTTTAATCTTTAGCTTATTAACCACCAAGAGAAGTCTACCGATGGAAGATAGCTCCACATAAGGATCCCCACCAAACCAGCCCCACTACGCCTTTTCACAAAACTTTGTCCACAAAACCCAATTAGCACGATAATAAGGCTTCTTAAAATAAATCATAGACAAACCCTTCCTTCGTACAAGTCCAACTTCTTATAATCCTCATCAACCAAGACTTCAACATTAATTTTATACAAGTTAGTTACCCAGCTGATGGGTTTTAAATTTTTCACTATCATGTATTATCCTTCCTAAAAGGCAAATAGATGTAGGTCTCTGGTCTCATTCATAGCCACATCAATAATAACAGTCATAAAGCTCATTAGAAACCTTGGCCAAGTCCTCCTTAATTGTGTCTCGAACGCCTTCCCCCTTAAAACTAAACACCACTCTCCTTAACTTATCCAACAAAAGGGAGAGGAATTCCAACATTTCCCTACACACACAGACACCTCTAGTTAGCTTAATGGCCAAAAGAGCAAGCTATAAACCAAGATGCCTTCAAGGTCATGGGTTCAAACTATAGTGCCACCTATTACGTATCTTACAAGTTTTAAGACACCAATGTTGCAAGGTGAAAAGGTTTTCCTCTAGAATTAGTCAAGTTGCACACAAACTGTATCAAAGGCAACAAAGAGTAAATATGATGCTACCTCAAAGCAGTAGAGCTACAAAAAGGGATCAATAGAAAAGCCTTACTAGACGGTAGCAAACTCATTAGCCTAATAGGGACGAAGGGGAGGAAAAAAAAACTGAGAGAGAGAGAGAACTAGATTCAATACATAATATATCTCACGTGCGACGTAAAATTTCTTAACATCATAATTTTTGCAAGAAAAGCAGCCGAACTCCAGCTGGAAGCAATGAAAAGGCCTTTTCACCCTAAATTATTGACCACTTATCATATTTTAGATGCATCATAAACATTCTCAACGACGACAATAATCAACATACACGAGGGGGTGGGGGGAGGGTAAGAAAGAAAATATAGCATTTGCAAAATTTAATAAAATATGTATAGAACTTTGAGGAAAAATATTGAAAGGAATAATAAAGTTGACAACGAATATGAAGATAATAAAATGCATCTCAACCAAAGAAGGAAAGTACAACAATTGAGCGTATGAAGAAGAAAAGCAACTGACCCGTAATAACAATAAAGAAACAGGTCTCTTGGTTGATCAACCTCGAGAATATCATTATCCAATATGGATCTGCCAGCTTTGTAGCATTTGGCTAATAAGCAGAGAAGAAGAAACTCCGGATGCAAAGTGGTTAAATGTTCTGAAGAGGTCTGGAGTTTTCTAATAGCTGTAAGAAGTGGAGCCACCCCTCTAATTGGAGCCTCTAGTATAACTTGATCTTTCAACCTCTTGCAAACAGAGACGACTGCACGATCAGCAGAATATGACAATAGATGGTCAAGATTCCAGATAGCAGCAATCACACATGTTAATAATAATAAGGGTCAGTTTTCACAAAGATTTACATTTTTCAGGTGCTAAACGAATCTGCTCAGGGTTGCAAGAAGAGATAAATCTTGAAATAGTTAGAACAATTGAACTGGTTTGCTCTTGTGAAATTGGTACAGATGTGCATGCCTCTCTGCGAATATATTTAAAGGAAATATTATGGATAAATCTCCTCTGCATACATATTCAGTAACCACATACTCAAAATCAAAGCAACGCAGTTTTAAATAACTAGAATAGTTAGAGGGCGTATCCATGATGGGTACGATCCCATCGTTGGACCCCCGATACAAACATCAATTCTTGGAGTGCATCCCTTCAAACTTTTACCAAAAGAAATGATGGTTCAACAAAAGCACTCACTGATAGGAAGGAATCCTCAATAGTAGTGTAACATACAGGGTAGGCGGGCCCTAATAATTCAGAGAAGAAAAACTTACAGAATGTAGAGATATCCTAAAGAATGTTTGGAAGCATCAAGTTGAGCTAATGTGGAAGGTAAATGAGAGGTTTCGGCGTGGAGTAGTTCTTCTGATTGCTTGAGAAGAGTGTGGAGGCGAGAGATATCACCGGCGGTACTGGACAACCCTTGGATTTGTGCCACAAGAACTTCAACCGTGCCCATGGTGAGGGTAAACAGTGGCTCAGGCTTTAGCACCTGCAGGAGCAGGAGCAGGAGCAGGAGGAATATCTTTGAGAGAAGAAATTGAAATGAAGCTTCTATTCGATCGATCACTCCTTTCTTTCTTGTCAAGTCGGAATCCGAGCGGTGAATACCAGATCGCTGGAAGAATGGATTGAACCCAATGTCATACGGCCCAACTGCACCTTCTGGACTCTCTCCTATGTCCGGCCCAACAAGGTGAGCTTCCAATTCCAAAGCGTCCATCTTCAACAACAACAAAAAAAAAAAACGAAAAAATATTTCTTTACCATATAATTTATAGATTTTAAATTATTTCGTTAAAATCTTTTTAGTTTTAATTTTTGGACCAATTTAAAATTTTCACCATTATTTCAAAAATTTTGAAATATTTACTTTTCATAAATATCCTACATTTCGAATATTTTGTTAGGAGTTTTTAGCTTAAAGTTCGGACAAATTTAACTTTTTTTACCATTGTTTCAAAATTTTCAAAATATTTAATTTTTTCATTATTAACATCATTTTCGATATTTTTATTATTATTAATTTTGTTAATATTTATTTAATGCATGATATTTGAAATTAATATTTCATTTTAAGAGATTTCGTTTATTTTATTTCATATTCCTAGCTGAAAATTAATCACCTATTGAGATCTCAAATGTATGTCAAATATACAGATAATATGCTGAAAAATGTAAGCATACATCACATATATCATGGTTTATATTTTGGTGTGCTTACAAATATATTGAAAAATGTAAATATATACCGCATATATTGTTCGGTATATAAGATGATATATTGTATAAATTATCTTGTTCATGAACTTATCAAATGTACCTTAGTTTATTTCTAGAAACTTTCAATATATATAGAATATATTGTATTGTATATATCAAATATTATTTTGTTTATTCCTTAGAAACTTATTGTCGATTCTTGCTTTCGTTTGTGAGGAGAATAATTTTTGAATTTTTTGATAAACTTTTTTTAGTTGTCGAAAAATTTCTCTTACATGCGTCTTTTGATATTAATATTAAAGACAGTAACATTGTTGCTCCAATTGGACTTATCAAGTACATATCTCTTCAATTTCTGCACTTAATCAGATTATTATATGTTGACTGTCAATGATGATACAATTGTCAGCAGAATTATGATATGAGTGTGTATCAATAATGATAAATATGTTCATGCTAACTATGAGGTGTTAATGGTGTGTGATATATTGCTGCAATAACAGAGAGAATGTATAGATTATTAGTAATAACGATTTAACTTTTTTTTAAGTAATGATTTAATGTTATTATTTTAAGTCAATTTGATCATATAAGAGCGTTTGATAAGGCAGTCTTAATACTCAGTTCAACGATCCAAACTCTTGAATCAAAGAAACTAGCACCTCCTTATACAAGATTTAGATCAACCAAGAGACAATGCTAGAATAGATTCGGAAGTCTTATTCTAAATTGAGACACTCCACAATCAAACTTGATCAAATGTTAGATTGAATGGCTCGGATGCATTCTATCACAAGAATTGTAGTGAAACTTAGAAATTGCAACGGTTGATAATAGAAGACTTTATATCTTTTTAGAGATTGTAATCTATTTAATCTAAAGAAACCAAAAGTCAAAATAAAGCATTAAAGGAAGAAGTCATCTTCTCAACCTTTATCTTTTCAACCACCATCTTTGATGCATCTCTATTGAAGAAAGCAATCTCCATCTTTCTGATCACCATCTTTAATGTATCTTCATTAAAGAAAGCAGTCTCCATCTTTCCAACCTTTCAATGCTCAAAACTTGATACAAAAAGACATCTCCATAAGTACCAAGTTTTGTAACCCCTAAAAGTAAAAATGCAGAGTTAAATTTAACATTTAAAAGCTGGGAATTAATTAAAGACAACTAAAGTTTATTAATGGCAACTCAATGGTCCTGATCCATATCATCTAATTCTTCCTCAATTACCTCATCTTGGTCCCTTTCTTCTCCATCAGTGACAATTTCTCTATTTTTAATGATCATGGTTCTCTTGTCTGGACAATCATGGCTAATATGACTAATCCCTTGACATTTCTAACATTTGATGTCTCTATTATTCTCTTGGAACTCCTTGGATCCCTCTAATTTTTCCTTGCCTTTGGAGCTCTTGGCCCTATCCTTCTTGTCAAACTCAAACTTTTCTCTAGGCTTGAAACTACCTTTCCACTATTTGCATTATTTTGCCAAGTATTAGTAGAAAAAAGTAGATTTTGAAGAAGCATATCTCATGTTAGTACATTTTCTCCCAAGCTAATTGCCCTTCAATTTTGAAAGCAAAGTGTAAAAATTCTTTCATATCCAATTAAGTTTGCCTATTCACTTGATTGGTCAATTCTCAGTTCATTCCTCCATGTAATTTAGCCATTATATCATCTCCTCATCTTCATCAATGTTAGCTCTGTTCTTAAGGGTCTGCATTTCTCTCTAATCTATCTACACCTTTGGATCCTTGTTGCAAAGAAGAAAACTTTTGCTTGAGTTCTGACAATAGTGATTAGGGATGTACCTATTCCTCATTAAGGCTTTTAATTCCCCCAAGTTTCAATTGCCTCTTCATAATTAATGTCTTCTCCATTCAAGTTTCAAGGATGCCCACCAAACATTTGCATATCCCCAAATTTAGCTACAATAAGCTTCATTTTCCTTTCCTCACTAAAATTACGGCAATAAAAAAACATGCTCAATTTTGCTCTCATATTGCAAATACTCATCCGGATTTGTTGTCCCATGAAAGATGGAAATTTTAAGCTTCACTCCTCATGTCCCTCTTTCCTCTCCTCTCTCATCTCTAAATCCTTTTTGGTGGTAACATGTCCCTTTCCCCTCTTCTTCCTCTTCCTCTACTTAATCCTACAACTCTCTTCCTCCCCATAGATTTTGTCCAGCTAAAAGAGTTTCAATGTCGTCATTTCATCATTTTCAAGTCCTTCATTGAAAACAATTTCCTTTTGTTGAGGATTGTCTAAAGTTACCTCAAACCTACCCGTCCGTTCTGCCAAGGTATTAATTACTTGGGTGATAAGGCTTAAACAAATCAGGGAAAGCACAATGCAGTTTTTTGACAAATATGAACACATAAATGAAATTGCAAACAAAAAAGGTCTTCCTCTATGATTTTGACAGAATACCTTTCTTAAAAATTCAAGATAAGTGTTTGAACTAAACTTTTCTTAAATAACACATAATCAAATTTAGTTGTTTGCATCAAGTTAGAACACAAAAGATAAGAAAGAAGTTCAACAGTTTCAGATTTGAATAGTACTCTTCAGCAATTAATGATTGGAAGCTGAAAAAACACTCAAATAAACATGCAATTGATTCAATAATTAATTAAAAAAATAGAGACAGTTGATGTACTAACTCAAATTGGTTTAGATTTCAAAGATCAAACACACAATTTGCATATAAACAATTGCAAGAACAATCTCTGAATTTTTTTCTTCTTTTTTCACTACTTTTTTTTTTCAAGATATAAATTTGATCAATAAGATGGAAATAAGATTAAAATAAAAAGATGAAAAACAATGGATAAAAAGGCAATTCTAGAGTAGGTCACAAAGATGCAACTTAGGCTCTGATACTAAGGGGACATTTGGTGTGCAAAATTGAGTTGAGTTGAGTTGAGTTAGTAATAATTATGTAGGGAGTTAGATTATTTGTGTTTCAGGTGTAGAGTTGGGTTGAGTTGAGTTAGAATGTCTGTGTTTGTGGTGTTGGGTTGAGTTGAGTATCTGGTGTAGTTTTTCTAAACAAATTGATTTTGTATCAAGTTTTTTTCTATTTTTTCCCTTTTTAATTTCCAACTGTACACCTATTGGAATAAAAATTTTAACACTAAAAAATGCTTAATTTTTTCTCATTCTTAAAACATAACAAAATTCTTGAGTTGGAATGTCTGTGTTTGTGGTGTTAGGTTGAGTTGAGTATCTGGTGTAGTTTTTCTAAACAAATTGATTTTGTATCAAAAAAAAATTCTATTTTTTCCCTTTTTAATTTCCAACGTACACCCATTGGAATAAAAAATTTAACATTAAAAAATGCTTAATTTTTTTCATTCGTAAAACATTACAAATTCATAAGAGTAAACATAAAATAAACACAAATTTGGACAACAATTTTTCAACACTCAATCATGAGTTGGGGTCTCTGTATTTGGGGTGATCTTCGCTGAAGTTATCGTCGAAGGTGGTTGCCAGAACCCCGAGTTGGTCATCAAAGTTGGTCGCCTGAACGTGGTAGTCAGAGTATGTCGTCGGAGTGGCTTTTTGTGTGAAGGTGGTCGTCGGAGTTGTTGGAAATGGTTGCCGAAGCCTGGAGTTGCTTGCCGAAGGTAGTCGTCGGAGTTGCCGTCAGAGGTGGTTGCCAAAGCCTGGAGTTGGTCGCGCGAAGGTGGTTGTCGGAGTATGTAGCCGAAGTTGCTTTGTGCAAAGGTGGTCGTCGTCGTTCACTGCGCGAAGGTGATCGTCAGAGTATGTCATCGGAGTGTGATAGCAGTAGTCGCCGATGGGTGGAGCCATTAAAAACATTGAAGAGAGTGAGAGTTGGGGTGAGTTGGGATGAGTTGGTAAAAAAACCAACTCAACTCCACCAACATTTAAAGTTGGTGGGTCAAACATTGAGTTGGTAAAAATTACCAACTCAACCCAACTCATGTTGGTGAGCCAAATACCCCCTAAATGATAAAGCAATTCTAATATTCATTAAAAGCAACCTCCATCTTTCCAACAATCATCTTTAATGCATCTTTATAATTACCAAGACGTAAATTTAACACTTAAAAGCTAGAAATGCCAAAGGATTGGTCATATTAGCTATGATTGTCCAAACAAGAGAACCATGATCATTAAAAATGAAGAAATTGTCACCAATGGAGAAGAAAGTGACCAAGATGAGCTAATTGAAGAAGAAGTTGAAGAGAATGATGAGGAATTAGATGATATGGATGAGTTGCCATTAATAAACTTTAGTTATCTTGATTTAATTTCAAATTTAAATTTGCATTTCTAATTTTAGGGGTTATAAAATTTAGTAATTATGGGGATGTCTTTTTCTATCTAGTCTTGGGCATTTGAAAGGTTGGAAAAATAGAAGTTGAGAAGGGACTTCTTCTTTTAATGCTTTATTTTGATTTTTAGTTTCTTTAAATTAAATAGATTAGAATCTCTAAAAAGATATATAAAGTCTTCTATCATTTCAATTGTAATCAGAGATTTTTATTAATGAAATTTGATCAACAATAGTTGCAATTCCTAAATTTTAATGCAATTCTTCTGAGTCATTCAATCTAACCTTAATCAAGTCTGATTTTGGAGTGATTCAATTTAAAACAAGATTTTCGAATCTTGCTTAGATCTTAAGAAGCAATACTCTAGCTTTATCTCTTAGTTGATCCAAATCTTGTATAAAGAAGTATTAGTTTCTTTGATTTAAGGGTTCTTGCTTTAATAAGCTGAGCAGTATTAGGATTGCCTTAAGCAAATGTTTTCAATTTTAAATTTTTATTTGTTATTCCTTTTAGCTTGTTTTAAAGAGCCACTTTTGAAATCTTACCCAACTTAGAGCACTAAAAACCCTTTATATAAAAGGATCCCACCACGGGATAAATTTTCCCATTTTGCTCATATTTCATTATTTATTATAGTTTTTTTTTCCTTATGTTCATTTATGGATTTTTTTTAAAAAGAAAATTAAGTACATACTATGTTTATGTAATAATAATAACAATAAATTTTAGATAAAAATATACCACTATAGTTTAAGTTTTATTCTATTTTAGCCATGTGCATTCAATTGTTTAAATGCAGTCCTTATAATTTTAATTGTCAACTTACAATTACATTTAAAAGTTAAATCTGTTTGACATAAATCACAATCTGAAAAGCAATTTACAGGTGTCAATTAGATAGAATCGAGTACATTTCAGCTCTGTGAGAAAATAATAATATTTCCAAATTAGCCAAACGCTGCTCAAGAGAAAATTCAAACAGTATTAATAGTATCTGCAAGAGAGCGGAGAATGCAGCCTAGGCCAGCCCTTTCTGTTAATTTTTCATGTATCCTGAGACACTGATCACATGTGGGACGATCACCAGTTGACAAGCCTCTGTATAAGTACCTGCAAATAGTTCTACATATAAATGCTCAAGTTTTAGCAAGAAGCTACAAGAAAAACAGCAAAAACCCATCAAATGTTGGGTGTGGCATAATATTTAAAAAAACAAGATAAATGAAGTGTTCGCCACAACCCATCATGTCCTCAAACAGTGGATTCAAGATCCCGTGGATGCTTGATCAGTGGAACTTTCTTGACACTATCTTGAAGTTGTTTTCGCGCTCGTTGAAGGAGGCAAATTCATGCTGCTCGTGTTTTCGAAGATAATTATTCGATCATACTAGCAGCAAGCCTAGGGAAAAACCCTTGCCTTGAGATGAGTTCATGAAAATCTTTTCTACCCTTCCTATTAATTTTAGCATCTAATTGCTTCATCATGCTCCTTCCTAGAGGCTTATTCACAGGTTTTATATGGATGGCTTTCAAGTTGGAAAGGATGATATCTCTCTCCAATATGAATCCTTTTTCAGCAATGAATACTGAGAATATTGGCTTTATTCAAGATTATCTAAAGTCTTAGAAGAAACCATTGGCTTGTACATGCGTCCTCTAAAAGTAATCAGCCATGATGGAATCTATTTCCCAAATTCAAGATATGGTTAACTCTTTTGGCTGTAGGTCAATTTCTTGTCTGGGGCTACCAATTAATTGTAGCCTGAGATCTCAAAGTTTCTGGATCCCTGTCCTTGAAAAATTTTCTAGATTTTTTCTAAAACAAAAATATATTAGAAACAATATATTCAAAACATGAAAGGAATACGACCTAGAGGAGGAAGGCAGATGAAACCCCTACCAAAGACAACTATTACATGAGCACCTTTCGGAGTTCCAATCTTGCTTGATAAAAGGAACACTATGGTTATCAAACAATTATTTGTGTAACGCAGTCAAAAAAGTGCATGTCCCCCAAGATGTCTAGTTTCCCCTTTCAACCACCGAAGAACACTTCATATAACCAATTCGAGGTTCCTGGGAAAGCATAAGGATACATTAAAAAGGCTGACTAATTAAGCCTGTAGAAAACTGACGGTGGAAGAATAATTTTTCCATGAAGTCACAAAGCCACAATCCAATGAAGAAAGAGCCTAACTTGAATTCGATCTCCTACAATCTTTCTTGTGTGTTTAACCCTCTAGAAGCAACGGCCATACGAAGAACTTGATTTTCTATGGAACTTCACTTTTCCAGCGCAGAACTTCAATCCCATATTTATTAGAGATAACCATCTTCCAAAGAGCTCTCTCCTTGAACAAAACTCCAGACACCATCTTTTTTTTGGAAAGAGAATTTTCTCAACTTTACCTTTTCATGCCTGCCAACTTATTTTGTTGATTCTTTTGGTTTGTGCTAAAATTTCTAAATACGCTGATGTCTTTCTGGGACTTCTGGAACTGAAGGGACCCGATACTGAAGGTGGATCATACATTTGTCATTTGGAAAAGAGTAAGCTTCCTCTTCATCTTTGAGAGTTTAGTCTTGGTCATCTCAAGCAAAGAAATATCACGTTCATGGCCAAGTGGCTTTGGAGAAACTCTACTGAAAAACACACCATTTGGAGTAATTTTTTAAATTTTCTATATGTTTTCTCTTTGGAAAATCGAGATGATTCCTGGTCTTAACGCAAACTGCAAAGTAAGGTCCAGATATTTCACAATGAAATGCCTCAATGACTCACGAAGTTTCCCTTCTCTCCTGGTTCATATGGAAGCTTCTCCATGGCATTATTAGTATAGTACCCAAGCAAGATAAAAGTCCAAGCTAGAGACTACCACATGCCCTACTGACATGTAGAGAGAAAGGTTGGACATGACTTGCTGGATTCAGAAGATGCGATGAGATATTTCTAGCAAGATGGTAGGAGAGATGTCCACTTTTACACAGACTCCTAGCGGAAATAAATTCATATCAGCTAACCAATCTTCCAAATATCTAGAGACTACCACATGCCCTACTGACATGAATACAGTTAGCTGTAGAAATTTGATGAGACCGGGAAAAAAGAAAACAGAACGTATATATGCTTGCATAACTCATAGTAGAATCAAACCAACAACTTAAGTATAAATGTCATAGCAAAAGAATAATATCAGAAAGTAAACTTAGAACTAATTAGAGGAAAATGTTGAAAAAGAAAAACAATTAAAATGACCAACTTTTATACTCCTGCTGAGATAAGTAGAAGCAATAAGAATTGATATTTTAGCATTTAAATACCGGACAAACTCACTTCATCAGAATATCATAGTACTCTGGATCCAACGAAGAGAACATCCCATCTACATCCTTTATAGCCATGAGAGCCCTATGCACCACAATCCAATTTGCTGACTGGAGAAATCGAAATAATCACATCAGATTAACTCATCCACCCAACATCAAGCAGACCGACAAAACATAAACATGAAGGAAACAGCAACCCTATTCATTTTGAGTAGCTGCAAACAAACACGGCAAACTCTTTCCAAAATTAAATCAACATCCAGCAATCCTAATTGGCCTCATCATTGAGAAAATGTAGGAAAAGCATAACAAATAGATTTAATGATAACTGAAAAACGGGGATTCTCCAATAATTTCCCTTAATATTTGTGGAATTACCCACAAATTAAATAATAAAAATAAAATCACTTATCAGAGAAAAACGCAAGGAAAACCCATGGTATAGAAACAACATGAATATCGATCCTACACCGCCATTAGCTCTGAACAAAACACGACAGATCAGAAACCAAATTGATCGTAAGCAGGAAGAGAGAGAGATAACTAAAGAAAGAAACGATACCTTGCAGCGCTCATCTCGGGTATTTGGAGGAGAACCTTCGAGAGCAGTTTTAAGAGCTTCAACTGGTCTAGACCTTTTACGAATCAAAAAATTGACAAATTAGGTCGTCTTCAATAAGAGGAGCTAAATAAATTTAAATACTATAAATCAAAGAGCAGGTACAGAATCCATTACTGTTTAAGTAAACTCTCGATCTTTCGAGATTTGTGCTCGATTCTGGTGATTATGGCTTCGGCATTATCTGCTTCCACAAATTCACCTTTAGTCGCCATTTGCGCGTTGCGCTATCACCTTACTTCCAGTAGGATTTTCTCGAGCTTAACTGAAAACTGATCATACCAGTCCAGATCAATAATCCAACAGTTGCATGAATGAAATCGGACCTAAAATCAGTGCAATCTCCCCATGATGTTGATTTTCACGATCCTTTCTTTCAATGTTTATGCGGCAGGTGAAGCTCGGTTCAGTTTGCTCGGACCCAAACCAATAATCAAACCGTCGGTTTGTATCATAGAAACTCGACACAAACCGGTTTGATTGGATCCGGTCGATTTTGGGCAGAGAAAAGACAATACCCGAGACCGCTGGGTTTGCGAGGGCTTTAAAAAAATATTATTATTATTTATTTTTAATAATAATTTTTCCGATTTATTTTAATTTTTGTTTTTTTCAAATAAAGTGAGTTGGACAGGAAAATTGTGGGATATATCTGGTTGTTAGGATTCAATTGGGTTTTGGCTATCAGTTTGATTTGTTTCTTTATTTGTTGTTTACTATTTATCCATTTTTTTGAAAATTTAAATCAAGGATGGAAATATGATTACGATAGAAATATCGAGATCTCGATTTTATGAAAATATCGACCTTGATGAAAATTTTAATAAATTTTATGAAAATTATTATAATTAGTTAATAAAACTTTACTTGTGACTTAATTAAACTATAATTGACCATTTGTAATCATCATTTCTATAAAAATAAAACAATATTAAATGTATATTGTAAATCTAGGTGTAAATAGGGAGCCAAAATTTAAAAAAGAATGAAAAAAATTATAAAATAATATAAAGTTTAAGAATATTTTGAAGTGAAATGATATGAAAATAAAAGTTTGGATGGTAAAAGAAAAAAAAAACTCACATCAATTCAATTTTGAGGTGAAATAATTGAAAATTGTAAGAAAACAAACACAAATTTTAAAAATTAAAATCTAAAATGATTATCAAGCTAATTCTTACAAAACTAAACCGAACAAGTATTTTTCATTGGGAAATTTGTACGAATAACCCAAAAATTAGGCTGAAAATGTCAAATGACCTGGATTTTCAAAAAAATGCCAAATGACCCTTTGCTGACGTCAAGTTCGAATGAAATTACCGAAATAAACTCGTGCACGCGGAAAAGCCAATCTCAGTCTCGCTCTCGCTATCTCACTCTTGCTCTCGCTTTCGCTCTCTTCCTTTCCTCACTCACAGTTACTCTCATCTCGCTCTCCCTCGCTCTCGCTTACTTTTCTCACTCACAATCACTCTCATCTCGCTTTCTCTCGCCTTCGCTCTCGCTCACCGAAGTTGGGCGCATCGAAACTGCTCGTGTGGACTTATCGTGCAAGAGAAGAAGTCACAGAAGAAGAAGACGACAGAGAAGAAGAAAATGTGGAAGTTTGGAGAAGAAGAGAAAAAAGAAAAGAAAAAAAGGGGAGAATGAAGCGACAGAAAGAAGAGAAAAAAGAAAAAAAAATGGTGAATTGGCTGCAGAAAGAAGAAAAAAAAAAGAAACATCAATACGGGCAATATTATACATCACATGGTCATGACATCATCAAGGGGTCTTTGACATTTTTTTCAAAAATTAGGTCATTTGTCATTTTGGGCCTTTAAAATGGGTTTTTTATGCAATTATTCCTTTTCCACCTTATAAACCAAAGAATTCAATGGTCAATACATAACCGTAGAACTTAGTGGTTTCCAACGAGTTTGTTAAAGTTGTACTAATCCGAGTACTGAATATTCGTCGACATGTCGATATTTCCATCGATATTTTCATGTTTCCATAGGTTCGATATCGACATGAAGGGTGAATCAATATTTCCAATATATAGTAGAAGAATCCACGAAACATAAAAAAAATAATAATAATAATAAGTAACAAAATGTCACTAATGTAAATATAATATAAATAATAGATATGTGTTTAAAAATCATAAAATATTTATTTACTAATTTAAATTTATCTTTTTGTTTTTTTTTTGTTTTTATAATTTTTCTAGAAATATTCATCCAGATAAACAATTCATCGATATTTTCATCAAAAGATCACCTCGATTGGTTTATAACAAGTCAGAAGTTCACAATATATAGATGCTGCCACCATCTATACATCTAAATTACACCTACAGAAACTGTTAACTCAAGGAAGTTACTGTACATCGAAATTAGCATCGGCTTTTAACACCCCATCTAAAACACCTACAGAGACTGTTAACTTAATGGAGTTACTGTACATCAAAATTAGCCTCAGGCTGTAAACATGGAACAGATACAGCTAATTCTATTTCTATCCTACAAATTTACGCCTAGTCTTCACACGTGATGGACAAACCAGTTCCAAAGGCTGTGCCCCAGTTTGGTAATTTCCATACTAAGATGTCACCGTAGGCACAATCTTGTTTCACATCCACACAGTCTTTGGTTTTCAGTACCTGCAACACCATATTTGAATGTCACCCCTCCGCATCAAAGATTCTAATGGTTTAATATGAGCAACACTTTTTCACAGCGTTTGCCTTTTTTTTTTTAAAAGTTATTACAGAATGATGGGTCAAGAGGTGATTGTTGTTAGGTTTGAAGTTGGAATTTTCTTCAATTACCGACTCTGAGGTTTGAACTTTTGGGAGTTACTTTACATACATGTTTCCATTTCTCTTGTATTTTTCAGATTTCAGAGGATCTTTGTATACTTCTATAAGAAGTTTAGAACCTTGGAACTTTTCAATACTTTAATTAAAATATTCAGTACAGATGAGAGAGTTTTTTTTTTTTTTCTTTAAATGTTGGAGAGGTTACCAAACCATGTCAATTATACAGATAATCTACTAAGTCAACTTTTTCTATAAAATTCTATAACAACACCCATATGTCTAAAGTGCTTCAAATTTCCTTGTCATGCACCTAGAAATATAAAATTCAAGATGTACTATCAATAAAACCACCAGTAGAAAAATGAAGAGCCAGACAAAGAACTCAAAGGATTGAATTAGGACACCAGAGAGAGAAGAAGAAAAACATACCAATATCTCGTAGAATACACCAGCACTCTCTTTTCTCGTTTTGTCGCTAAGAAGTTGTGACAAATTTACAGCCTCTTCCACACTCTGTATTTGTTGATTTGTAAAATTTTGGAGAAGATACCCAGCAACCATTCTGTACCATCAGAGATTTCACGAATTAAAAGCAAGTGGGAATGAAATGTAGAGCAGTTGAGAAACTTGAACCCAATCAATCCACTTTACCTGGTTCTTCCGGACCATCCATCTATATTAATCAAAAAAAGAAAAAAAAAATCCAGTAATTAAACATACAACCTATAAATAGATTCCTAAATAGCATAATAAAATCACTTGAAGATGCTCCTTACCAGTTTCCGGCTCATCCACTTCACAAAACCTTATCTGCTGAACAAAGAGGGAAAATTGGGAATCGTCAAACGGTATATTACAAATATCTAATATGGAAACTGTAAAGAAAATGCCTACACTTTGGCTTCAAGTAGATAACGTAAGATGTTATCCAATCTTTGAGGATGAATAGTATTCACTCGTTCAAGACATGAATGAACATTGAATCACTGCGGTTGACAAGAAAATATGTTTGGCGTACAATTCCAAGAAATTCACAAGCCTTACCGCATTCGAGTTAGGAACTTTAGGGCTATCTGGACTCCTAAATAATCTAGCTGATGTTGAGCACCGAACAGGTGTTCCGGGTGCTATTGCTATTTGCTCGAGTCCATCTGAAGTTTGAGGTTCTGATGTGGACAACTCCAGGACAGAAGTTTCAGAAACTGCAACTCTATCCACACAAGTAGTGATTTGTTCTGATCTGTAGGTAGTTATAGAACCAGAAATCTCTGGTTCATTTGAATGATCTCCAGTTTCGAAAATTGTGACCGGGCTATCCACTTTCACTAACATGTGAAAAGCCAGAGAACTTGGATCATCCAAGTTTTCAGGAGATTGCACCAGTTCATTGGATTTTGATATATTCACTCTGGTTTCAGAAAGTAAGGATCTAAGCTCAGATGAAACACCTGTACAGAAAACCATTATCAAAGGATAAAATAGTGTCCTTGAAAATTAAATTCAATACTTTTTGCTTTTCAAGATGAAATATGACTATCAAAAACCCACTCAAGAGCCTAATAAACTTACAGGACATCAAGGGCATTGAGAAGCCAGAGGAGAGTCTAGAAATTTGACTAGCTTTCCAGGCAGTAAGAGCACTACAAGGACATTTTCTTCTTTTTGAAACCAAGTCACTAGCATCATATATGCTTCGTTTAAGTTCCCTGATACAGTTTACCAACATGTTATCTCATTTAAGTCTCAAAAGAAGATAATAGATCAGCAATAAACCTGATCTAACTTAGAACTATGAGAGAAAATCAGGTTTCTGATATTTTAACTTTTAAGGGCAAAACACCATTCACTTTAAATGCCAGAATAATGACCTAAATTCTTAGCTCTGTTCAAACTAATGTGAACTTTAGCATGTAAGAATTTTATATTTAACATTACCATATAAAATACTATGGGAGGTTCTCTACAATTTTTTCACAAAGCACTCATTACAAGTGAAGTCTACAACTTGGCGCTCTTCAAATATTATAGATAAACAGTTCATCTTGACAATCCCTTCAAAAGCGATAGTGTCAAGACCCTCAAAACATGTGAAACTAGTTGAAAACACATCGGTTGGGAATCCAAAGAAACCATTGAACATTTGCAATATCTAACTTATAGATGTTATGGAAACTTACTCATTAGGCAATACTATAGTATCATCAACAGTGCATTTTCTTTTCCTTGATGTCCGAGGTCTCTCCTTATTAGCTGGTGTCGAAATTGTTGTGAACTCAGGTGTCTTGGTACCTACATGGAGGGGGGGGAAATGATTTAAACAGAAGGCCTACATTTGTAACTCCCAAGTAACATTAATTTCTATTGAATAGATTACGGAAACACATGATTCTAGTAGTCAAAAGAATACAGGAGCATTTGTTCAACTCAGAAATATTGGAAAAAAGATGGCACATGACAAAATTCTAGACAAATCATTTAAATGATGGAAGTTGGAACTTGGTTGAGAAATTTTACCCACCTGTAAAATCTGGAAATTTGGAATCAAACACTCCATCAAGTGAAATAGATAGTTGAAGATCATTTCTAGAACCATCACAGTCTTTCATTTTGGGCGATTGCATTTCAAGAAATTTCAAATTATCCCCTTCACTATCCGTTCCAATAAGTTTCGTAGTTTCGTTTTGTGGAACAAGTTTCGTAGTTTCGTTTTGTGCACCCCACGACATATCAATATCCATGCTATCCAGTAGAGTTATAGTATTATCTCTAAGTTTCTCCGTGCTTCTTTCTGAGGTGTTGATATTATTGCCTCCATTAATGAACTCAAGTTCATTCTCTGATCGAATTTGTTCCCTGTACGTTCCCTCACTATGATGATCTTCGTCAGATGATTTCACATTCTCTGAAGATTCCCTCTCTAATATAGAAACTGTTTTGACAATCACAATTTCTTCATGAGAAAATCTATTAGTCAAAACCATTTCAGTGCTTGCTTCGGGGACTACATTTCCATATTGCAGCATATTCTCCTTCCATGTCTCTTCTTCATCAGATTGATGATCTTCTTCAAATTGTTCAATTGCTTTGAGATGTACATTATCTATTCCAGTAGATACCTCAACCTCATATTTTTCATCAGAGAATGTACTCACTTGACATTTTTCTGGCATAATTTGGTGATGTAATGTGCTTGCCTGCATCTCAATGTCCTTGAGGTGAGGTGAAAAGACACTGGAGCAATAAGAATATTAAAAACTTCATCCCCAGCATAAACTGAAAATAGAATGTTGAAGTTAAGGAAGTAACAGGGGAGCTTGGCCTACATACTCTTCAAATATTGTATCACCAGAATAGCGTATATTGTGAAGTGCAGTGATTTCCTGGCCATGGTTCTGCAACAGTGTAAGATCAAATTTTCAACTATATGCATGTTTGATCAAATTTGAACTTCTAAACTTTTAAATTGATTAGAGGTATTTCACTTCTCAGAAGTCATTAACAACTATTTATGAACAAACACTTGGTCAAAATAATTTAGATCTGACTTATTTAAGTGTTAAACATGATGATGAAACACTTACCTCATCAAGTGACAGCATGATGTCATTTTTCCATATATTATCTGCATAAGTTACATGAGATACATAATAGAATTGTTAGAAGAAAAAATATATTAGCAGAAGAATGTAAACGCCATACCTCTAAGGGTAATCTCTTCATGAGATACCATGTGACTTCTGAAAAATTAGGGAACGTCAATTTAAAAATGATTATAATTAAACATAAATAAGATAAGCCTAACAGAGAGATTAGCTCAATTAGATAACCTACCCAGTAAGGTCCTCAAGAATCCCCAGATCAAATTCGTCGAGTTCAAATCTTTTAGGAAGAGTAATAGCATAATAAGATGTATGTTTAGTTTCCTTTCTTGTGCTATTCTTTGTTCTGACCACAAATTCATTGATTTCAGTCAGCACTTTATTGCAGTCAATATACAGATATTCAACTTTTTTGGAATATATCCGGGCAATGCCAAGGAGGAGGTAGGCCATTACTCTATATGTCACAGCATTCAGTTCATCTTGCAAAATTTTATCTACATACGGCAATAAATACATTACAAAGAGGAAGAGCAGTCAGAACCAGTAGAAAATAGCAATAACAGCCAAAAAATGAAGAGGAGAGGTGTGTGTATATGCAACTTCAGATTGATGAGGAAAAATAAAAAAAAAATAAAAAAAAAAAAAAAAAAAAAAAAAAAAAACAGATCATTTAAAAATATGTAGCATAACTCATAGAAAAAAAAACGAGAATGAACTAAAATTTAGTTCAGATTATGAATCACTGAAGAAAGGGCATGAGCCTTTTCATTTAAATGAATAAATACATAAGGAGAAGGTCCAGGACTATGCTGTGTGTGACAACATTCAACTCATCCAAAATTTACCGACATTCGAAAACATGTATAGTATAGGTGCAAAATGGTAATCTGAACTAGTCGAAAATGATAGTTACAAATACAAACAGAGCCTCTACTAGTCATTTGATATAGGGATTCCATATATGAATATGCCTCAGCTCTATAGATATACATAGATCCATTTCCTCTTATTTGTCATCGCTTTGAAATCACACACCGATGCTAGTTGAAGAAAGGGCATCAACTTTTTCATTTAAATAAATAAATACATAAAGAGAAGGTCCAGGACTATGCTGTGTGTGACAACATTCAACTCATCTAAAATTTACCGACACACAGAAACATGTATAGTATAGAGGAAAAATGGTGATCGGAACTAGTAGAAAATGATAGTTACAAACAGAGCCTTTACTAGTCATTTGATATAGGGATTCCATATATGACTACGCCTGAGCTTTATAGATATATATAGATCCATTTCCTCTTATTTGTCATCACTTTGAAATCACACACTGATGCTAGTTGGTCGGTCTCTCATCCATGCTAGCTGAACTCTTTGGACGACTTTACTATTATTACGCTACCAAATATCCCGATAGTGGAATGCATTATCCATAAACCACAATATTACCGTCTGGGAACTTGCAAGCAAACACAAGACTGCTTGACATTCGCTTCTAAAAGTTGTTTCCCCTTGGTTTTTTGTTGAGGTAGCCTTACTTTCAAGTTTTAACAATAGTTGTCCTTCCATCAAAACTTGATGACCTTTTGATGGGTTGCCTTCTAATCACTGTGTTTACAATTTTTAAAAAGTTTTATGTAAGACAAGCTGGAAAGCAATTCATAACATTCTAAGTAGTCATTCATCGATGAAATCCGTAAGAGGTACATCTCGACTTACTTATTTGACCACTGAGCCCGTGGCAGTCTACATTGCACATTTTCATGTTTCGACATATACATACAGGCGCAATTATTTTCAAGCATAAATTCCTACTAAAAAAGTGAACATTATTCCCAAAACCAGACAACATAGACTCTGACTTGTGAGAAAGGTCCAAAAGGTCTTGTATTTACATTTGAGGTTTTTCTAGAAACCAGGAAACCCAGTGAAGCAAACAAACAAACTGCTAAAAGCACAAATCCAAACCAAATATCAAATTAAATTTCAGAAACTCTATACAATAGGTATTTCCCTCTCTAGACGGACTCTTATAAGATAACTAATAATGGATTTCATAAACAAACAACAATAATCAAATTGACAAATGCACTGCGAGTAAAAAACGATTTTGCTGCCTTTCTCCCAAATTGGTGATAGCAAAGAAGATATGTTCACAATATGTTAGGAAATACGATCATTTGGTCAATAAGAAGCAACTCCATGACCCAAAAAATAGGCGCACTGTAATAACTTCAGTAAACAACTCAATATGGGGATGCATTCACTCTATACCCAAATCCGAAATGCATAAATGAAGAGGGGAATAAAATTACTAAGAGGAAGACGAAAGGGAAGGACGAACCAACAGAGGAGGGGATATCAGTTTCCATAACCAGAGATTTCTTGAGCTTTTTGAAGCAGTAAGCAGCGACCCAAATGGCGCCTAAAGGGCCTTTCCTCGAAAGAAGGCAGTGTGAGTGAAACATAGCTCAATGTCTTCTATTTTACGCCCCAACAAGTCAGAGGGCATTGAAGCTTTCGGCTCTGAAATTCAAATGCAGAGAGAGTGCAGAACTTTCATGCAAAATGGAAGAAGAAGAAGAAGGGAAGAAGAAGGGAAGAAGAAGAAGAAGAGTGCAGGGGAAGCCTCGAACCCGAACAAAACTATGGTAATTATAAAATAATAAGAAGCTTGCAAGGTAAAAATCAGAAATGGGAAAATGTGTCTGGAAAGGAATTTTCTGAAAAGTTTTGGGGAAATAACGGAAAATTGATAAATTGAGAGGCGGAATTCAATTGGGGCAAGTGTTTTTCAAAATTTGTAGTGAGAGAAAATCAACCGACAGCAAGCGACGGTTTTCTTTGGACAGGGTTGTATAACTCAGAATCAGATATGGATACGCCGACCGTAATTTTTTTTTTTTTTTTTTCTACAGATACGTTTTTTACCACTATTACAAGGTATTGGATTAAATCTCTAACCTCTAAAGAATGAGCGCATGTCAATACCACTGAGCTAAGCTTACTTCAACTTATACATCATTTTTTAATCTCTTCGTATCTATACTTTTTTTTTGTTAAAAAATATGCGGGTTGAGGGATTCAAACTTTTAATCTATTAGCCGATGATGCATATTTTATGTCAATTAAGTTAATTTAACTTATCGTAATTATCTAATATTAAAGTTTTTGCTCTTAAAAAATCATGATAATAAAATTACTTGTAACATCTTGTAGAGAAATATATAGAAGCCATAGTCAGCTAATTTTAGCGCATGCACTCCTGCTTTTAGAGATGTCCAATTTTCCGAGACTAGACCCGTCCCGAATAGGGAGGAAGTGGGAAAAAAATTCCCATAAACTAAATAGGGACGGAGACGGGGAATACATTCTCCACCCTCATCCCCGCCCCCGCCCCGTTAGCATTTTTTTCATATATTTATTATAATAAAGTAATGTTATGTTATTCATTTTTATTATATAAATATTATATTTAATTTTCAAGATTTATTGTTTAATGATCAAAATAATAAATATGTTTGAATTAGTATAAAAAAATATGTTTGAATTTTAATAAATTTAGATTATATACATGAATAATTTGATAGATAATTATTTTCTTCAACTTGAAAATTTTGATTAATTTTCTCTTAAATTCTAATTCTCTATGTAGAAGTAATCATATAAAAGTTAACCATTTAATTTAAACTTTACCATAATAGTGATTTATGTTAATTGATTTTAAAAAAATAAATAAATGGAAAAAAATTCGCCTCAGGGAATCCCCGCCCCAATCTCCGTGGGGAATTTGGCGCTTACAGGGAATGAAATAGGGAACAGGGATGCTTCCCCGCTCCCGCCCCAATAATAATATATTTCATTTAATACAAACGACAACGTAAATGACAAATTGACATAGCTAATTGATAATTGGCGTATATTGCTGAGGTTTAAATTTTTCAGACCTCCTTCTATTGTATAGAAAAATACAACATATATAATACACCTTTGTTGTAAAAATGAGGAGTAAAACGAGGCACCATCAGAATACAAATACCAAAAAATTATAATATATAAATAAATAATAATAACAAAAGTGAAATTATAGAAAGTAGGAAAATATGGAAATCTTTTGAACTTCTCATAAAATTCTCGCCAACAATGTAATATGAACCGCCCAATGCATCAAATTATTATTTAATAATTTTGATGTAATTTAATTATTTTCCAAATTTATCCTTGTTAATGACATTTTAAGTAGGATTATTTTAGACATTTTACTGTGAATTATGATAAGCAAGTGGAGTGTTCGAACTTGGAGTAAGGAACTAGTTCTCCTTATCTCTTGGTCTTCGATCAAAATGTAATCTAATTCTAGTCTTTTTCTTTTGGATTGACATCAATTGATTTGGGGGTTTTGGGATTTGTTGTTAGGGGTTCAACAATTGGGTTCCTAATTATCAAATTGACGAGGGTTTTCATATCATTTGGTATCAGAGCCTAGGCTCTAGATTGGGTATATGTTTATTTCAATTGCCTTTTTTTTGTTGAGTATATTTCTTGATTAGGATTCTTATTGTGTTGTTGTTTGAAAAAAAAATTAATTGAAGTTTGGAGGTCTGCGAATTCGAAATTGAAAAAAAAAAAGAAAAAAAATTAAACAGGCACGTCAAGCAAGCACGTTAATTAAAAAAAATCGGCAGCTGAAGGTTGAAATCAAAAGAAAAAAAAATAAGCAGGCACGTCAATTTGGTTTGCCGTCAATTTAAAAAAAAAGGTTTGTCAAAAGAAAAAAAATAGGTAGGTCAAGCAGACAGCTCAATTTTTATGAGTTTTAAGCTGTTGAAATTTATAAGAAAAATTAGTTGTTTCAAATTAAACTTTGAAATTTCTTTAAATTAGGGTTTTGGGTAAAAGTAGTATTTCTAATTCCTAATTCTTGTTTCCTTTTTATCATTGATTTGTCTAGTTGTTTGTCATTCTCTTGTTCATCTTACATAACTCTTTGAATCTTGAATCTTAAATTCTTGATTCTAAATATCTTGTTTTTCTTGATTTCTTGTCTAGTTTGTCGAATCTTGAATATTAGATTCTTGATTTTTAGATTTCATTTTTTTTTGGGAATTCTACTGGTTCTTTGCTTGAGTTTCAATCTTTGCAATCAATTTTTGCTTGATTTTTAGTTCTGGCTTGCTTCTCTGATCATGATTGCAAAATCTTGGCTATCATCTTATTGAGAGAGTTCATATTTGTGAAGGAGTGCTACATATTGAGTGTAAACACGAGTGACTATTCATCTTTTGAGTGAAATACGTGAGGGAGTGACTTGTGAGGTCCACTTTTCTTTTACTTGTTTTTATTTTGCAGCCATGTCCTATCAAAGAAGAAGGCGTATTGAAATTCGAGATAGGGATGCAAAGCTTAAAGAGGCTATACGGGAAGATTTAGTAGAACTACGTAGTTCTATAAGAAAATATGTTACGGAAGTCGTCCAATTAGAACGGAGTTTGATGTGTCAAGTTTCAACAGAACGAACATGCAAACCAAAATATGATCAACCACCCAAAGAAGAAGAAGATGCAAATTTTCCAAGAGCACAAGAAGAAGAATTAAATAGAGAGATATCTGACGATGAAGAAAGAAGAGTCATTGAGAATAAAGAGATAAACAATTCTCAATCAACATTGGAGAAAAAGAATGAGGAGGTTGAGACACTATTAGAAGAGAATGTGAAAGAAGAATTTGATAATAATGTGCAAAGTAATGAAAATGAAGGAGATATTGAGGGAGCGAGTCCAATTTTGAGAGTACGTGAGGATGAAATTATCTCCTCAAAACTACTCATATTTGAGCCTATACACAAGAGAGCTTGTTATCACCTAGGTGGAGTTAATCTTAGATTATTATCTAGTACTACTTATTTTAATTTTTTGCATGAGGTTAAAGCATTGACTTTGAAGCAAAACTCAAAGAATGACCCTAGTTCTTTTGAGTGTCACAAATTGAATGAAGATTGGAAGAACCGATATTCTTTCCAACATAGATGAAATCCAAGACAGTGCCAACCTTTGACATCTCATGACTACAAGGTTGCTCTACAAGGAAGACCGTCCAAGAGAGGTGCTAGGAAATTGACATCATTTTCTTCTCATGACTTCAAAACTACTTTACAAAGCTTTGATTTGGATTTGAGGACGAATCCTTCAAAAGGAGGAGAGGATGATATGAACCGCCCAAGGCATCAAATTATTATTTAATAATTTTGATGTAATTTAATTATTTTCCAAATTTATCCTTGTTAATGGCATTTTAAGTAGGGTTATTTTAGACATTTTACTATGAATTATGATAAGCCATTAGGGTTTTATTGGGAGGCTATTTAAAGCCTTGCCTTTAGGTTGTTGAAGAGGAGTTTTTGATGTTTTTAGAACTTTAGGGTTTTCTTGAATGAGAATTCTCTTGTGGATAACAGAGTTTCATCCCGCCACTTTTGCAATTCTTGAATTAGGGTTGCATGCCAAGAATATTCAGGTAAGTTTGATCATCTTGCTTGTGGAGTGTTCGAACTTGGAGTAAGGAACTACTTCTTCTTATCTCTTAGTCTTCGATCAAAAGGTAATCCAATTCTAGTCTTTTTCTTTTGGATTGGCATCAATTGATTTGGGGATTTTGGGATTTGTTGTTAAGGGTTCAACAATTGGGTTCCTAATTATCAAATTGATGAGGGTTTTCATATCACAATGTGTCTTTCCAAACTATACAAATGACCACTGCTTACATAGTTCACAGAATTGTCGTTCCCTTCACTTGTGAGTCCCATTTCATAAAGAGAAATGATGTCCAATTTTCAAGAAGGCTATTTACTAAAAAAACAAAAAAATTACCCTATTTTCCCAAATAATTTAAAGACCACACTCATTTTCACTGTTTTTTTTTTCCAAAACCATTGTGATTCCCTAATTAACCTTATGAGCCATTTGATTTAAGGTTTTATAGATGTCTAGAAATAAAGATGCCTGGGAATAAGATGTCATGGAATCAAATATGACTGTATTTGGTTATGCATGACAAATACTATCAAAATTTTATAAAAAAAATTATATTTGTATTTAATTTATGAAATTAAGCCTGACACTCTTATATAATTATAATAGATTAATTAATTAAAAATAAATATCATTCAATATATTAATAAAAGTTAATTAATTAAGAATAAAAAATAATTTTAATTATAAATATTTGAAAATTGAGTAATTTATAATCAAAATTAACTAATAAATATATTTAACGAACATCATATTAATTATAATTTAATACTTCATCATTTTTATAATTAAGTTCTTAGTAATTGTAATTTTAGTTAAATAATATAAATAAATATATTTTAATAAACAATATATTATATAGAAAGTGAAAATGAGATAAAAATATGTATGTTAATAAAGAATATTAATAAAAAATACTAAAAAAAATTAAATAAATATGATATGTTAATAATGAATGAAGTAATAAAAATTAATCATAATAAATAATTAAATGATTATAAATAATGATTATATGTTTACAATGAAAGATGAAATTAAAATTAATCTCAATAAATAATTACTTAATTATAAAAAAATAATAAGTAATCAATTATTATTATTATTATTAAAAAATAAATTTTTTTACTAACTAAAGTAACTAATTCTAGTTTACTAATGAACTATTTTTAAGATATTGTTAGCTAATTAATTATTTATTTATGTAAAAAAGTAATTACATTCTTTTAGTAAATTTTTATTGTAAAAATAAGTTAAGTAAATATTTTAATAGATTATTATTGATTTATTAAAATAAATATCCATATTAGTTTTGTTAAATTTATATTAATTAATTAATTAGCTATATTCAAAATGAAATTATATAGAAAATGAAAAACATATGGAGAGAGAAAAAGAGAAAATCCAAAATTTTGTAAAGGGATAAACAATTCTTGTATATGAGAAATAAGGATGTCTGAAAATAGTTTATTTTCGAACAAAGTGTTAAAAACGGTAAAACAAATTTAGATATTGATATTTGATATTGCATGGCTTTCTCAATTCCCATATAGAAAACCCTTTAATCACAAATCATACGCCATAGCAAATACAAACCTTATTTTTCTCTCCACTTATTTCATGTCATCAAATATTGACGAGGGCTTTAGTAAAAAATACAAAATAAATAATAATAACAATAATATTAATATTAATAAATAAATAAATAAATATTGAGAGGGCCACCTGTTGTCACCGTTGGGGTTTACGAAAAACCCTAATCAGAAATCATAGCAAGCATCCAAATGAAGAATTAAGTTCGGGGGTTCGATCGGTTCGAGCATGAACGTCTAGTTCAATGGCTATGTTTCTGAAACGTTCCTTCTCCTACAGAAATTTCATCATTCTCCGAAATTTTGCAAATCCAAGTTGTAAAATTTCGTTCATTGTCAACGATCTCCCCAACTCATGGACATCCGAGACGCCTGCCGTATTTCCTCTTCCTCCTTCAGATTTTATCCGAGAAAGTCGTAGGGGTTTTGCTAAAGGCCGAAAATCAAGTAATCGTCTTTCCATCTCTTATTACACTTAATCTTCTACTCAGTATTCTACCTTTCTCTTAATCTTGTTGAATATATTGTTCTTGTTTCTCCTGCTTCTTATAAGCTCCGGTTTTGAATTGCTTTTATTTTTTCTACTGGGAAGATGATTCTTCTACAAGTATGGCCGAGGCATTGCCTGATATTAGACCCACTATTAAAGCAAACGCTAGCTCCCAGATGGAGGCTGCAATAGCTGCATTATCGGGAGAATTAAGCAAACTTCGAACGGGCAGGGCATCATCTGGTGATTGCTTACATTTTCTTATACATTATGTTCCATTTACACTTAAAGGTTTTATTGTCTTAGCCTGCCCTTGTGATTGCTTACACTATCTTATACACTGTGTGTTTACAGGAATGCTTGACCACATTATAGTAGAAACTTCAGGTGTGAAGATGCCATTGAATCAGATCGCGGTTGTATCGGTCTTGGATCCAAAAACATTGTCAATAAATCCCTATGATCCTAATGTAATCAGCTTACAAAATCCTGTTCTTAAGTTATTTCTTCATTTTTCTTCATCATGGTTAATTTCTCGGGTTCATTGATTGTTTGTGGTAAGGAGTACATGGACCTGTTTGGATTGGCTTTTTAACTGCTTAAAAAGATTTCTCTGAGTACTTAGAAATTCAATCCAAACATTCCTATATTGTGAAGTTCACTTAACAGAGCAAATGTTGCTATAATTTTCAATTTTTCATCTTTTGCAATTCTTGAATTATATTATATCGAGTTATGCTTTATTAGAGTATTGTCATTAGAGTATTGTCATTATCGTAACAAGGTTCTTGTTTCTACTCTACCTGACGTGAGAATTTGTATACACCTTCGGCATATCTGTTAGAGTTCTTAGATGAAAAGGTGTATCTGAAATGTGATACTTATGATAATTACTCTTCTATGCAGACACTAAAGAATTTAGAGAGTGCTATAGTCTCATCTCCTTTAGGTCTAGCACCAAGAGTAGATGGAGAGAGGTTAATTGCAGTCATTCCACCGTAAGCTTTCATGTTGCTCTTCCACTGTCTATATGGCTGTTGTTTAAATATAAAAGCTTATCGTATCTGTGAGTTAACACTTTTGACCAATATTATTTCCTGATTTTTCTTTTTGATGCTTGCTATACCAGATTGACCAAAGAACATATCCAGGTAATCTCCTAATTATTTTTTCTCTCTCCTTTTTGTTCTTTTCTTTTTTTCTATAATGCCTATTGCCTACATGGTGGATGTTTTTCTAGGCCATGTGTAAGCTGGTCACCAAGTGTTGCGAAGATTCCAGACAAAGCATACGACGAGCTCGTCAAAAGGTTATTTTAGCTAATCTTCACTTTACAAATTTCTTTTTCAGAAATCTTTACAAGTAATCATCTAGAGCATAAAAAATTTGAACAGTTCTTATTGTTTCGTGAAGTACCTTGTGTGGTAAGTTCAATAGTTGTAGAAGTCCCAAGAGGCCAAGATTTCCTTTAGTCAGTGTTATTTTTGTGACACTTACCTCATCTATTACTTTGTATCCAAAACAACAAAGTTTCTTGTTAGCTAACAAGATAACCCCAGCTTAACTTCACCCGAATGGTCGTGAAGTCATTATGTTAATACCACAAACTCTTATTTTTCCTTGAGAACAGGAAACAAATGGTTATCAAACGAAATTTTATTTGTTTTTTTGTTCTTTAGAACTTGTTTTTACCAGTTAATTCATTTATTTCCTTTCTTCCAACTGTTTCTAAATCAATTACTAACTGATATTGCAAATTCCCAGGTTCCAAATCAATGCTGTGGTTTCATTTGTGTGTATGAAAAGTTGGATTAATGTCGATTTGGAATGATTTTCTAAGTTCTTAAAAAATGTGTTTTTAAGAGCACTTAAAAATTCATTCCAAACAGATTTTTAGTCTTCATATAGTCCTAGGTGTTAGCAAGTGTGTCGTAAAAGGACTTTATTTGACTATCCACATTATTTTATAGAATTTTGAGTTGATTGGTGGTTGTTTCACAGGCCATGGATACAGTTAAAAAAATGAGCTCAAGCTACCCGAAGGATGACATGAAAAGACTGGAAAAGGAAGTGAGTTGAAGAAGTTGAACCTAATCAAATCATATTTCAAACTTGCTTTTTATTAACTAAATATTGTTACGTTTCTGCTTCCAGGTAGATGAATTGACTAAGAAGTTTATCAAGTCAGCCGAAGATATCTGCAAGGCAAAGGAGAAGGAGATCACTGGAGGTTAAATGTTTGAAAGAAAAAAAAAATTAGTAGTTCCCAGTTTTGACAGATGAATCACTCAAATAATTATTGTATTTTTTTTTTCAATTCAGCCGTCCCATTATAGAGTTTTTCATAGTCATATCGAGGGATGTAACAGTGAGATGAGTGTATCTGTCATACTTCGAGACATTGAATCAATCCAATTGGATTTTACAATAGATGGATGTTGAATGGTCGATTCAATATTATTTACTATTTCAATTATTTTCAACTTGAAAGCAATGAACTTGAAACCTTCATGAAATGAAACTCACGCTCAGAGTTAATAGAATGCCAATAGTTCATGTGTAGATTTAACAAATGAAAGATTTTACTGATACAAGCCGTATTATGTGCTTCAGGACCCTCTGTTACTTTAAAAAAGGATTGAACTTCTGTTCGTTTTCACACTTAAAACAGCTTTGAAATCTGAACCAAGTTGTAAAAATTACAGCTTTTTAAGTGTTAAAAAAACATTTTAAAAAAAATTCAAAGTTAATTTTGAAAATCTTGGAGGAAAGAGAAAGTGAGAGACTGCAAAATCCGTATTATCCAAACTTTCTTTTCTATCTATTATAAAGAATATTTACAGCAATTGTTAACCTTGATTCAAAGAGGGAAAAGAAAAATATGTACTTCGAGAAGAAGTACAGCTTAAGAAACACCGGATTATATACATTCACTACAAAATCTCTTCACTCTTCAAATTTCCTTTTGCTCCCCAATTAAGGCCTCTCTTGTCACTAGCCTGATGCCTCTCACCCACAACTCAGCCATTTCACATCCTCCTTCACATACAAAATGCACCTCCTTGTTCTTCATAGTTATCACCCTGAATAATCCTGGTTCACTACCATCTCCCTTCTTAAGTCTGTTCTTCACGAATCTCGGGCTCGACCCAACCTCGACCTCTCGACATACCACGTTCCTTCTGCCCGACTTCCCCCACCGTAACATCCCCATGCTCCCAGTCATTCTCAACTCTTTCCCGTGCGGGCTTCCTTTTCCTCCTCGGGTGTGTTTCTTTACATGAGCACCATGTAACACCAGCCCATGTGCTAGCTCATCTAGTATCACTTCCTCTGCTTCACTCTTCTCGTTCTTCCTTGCAAGAGAGAGCGCAGTTTCGCCTCTTGTACTTCGTGTATCTGCACGGGCGCCAAGAGAGATCAAAAGTTTACACATTGATCCATGACCACCCCTTGCAGCTAACATGAGTGGAGTGTAGCCATCACTGTTTGTTGCATTAACGTCGTAGCCTTTGTTTGTCAAAAACTTCACTGCATCCAAGTCGCCATGTCTTGCAGCACAATGCAAGGCATAGAAACCGGCTGCATTGCGGTTGCCCATGTCGAGGGCGAATTCAAGCATTGCCTTCTCAAATTGGTCGTGATTTGGGTGCAATTGATACAGGGTGATTGCTGTTTCTCCAGATTTATTTCTCAGCCTTACATCAGCACCAGCATAAACCAACAACTGAAAAGCTTCAGCGTGACCATAGGAAGCAGCAAACATGACTGCTGTAAAACCTTGATCGTCCTGGTAATCTAGATCACATCCTCCCCAGCCAATCAAAGCTTTCAGGGCTTCAGTATCACCAGTTTGAGCTACTAATATAAGTGGACAGAAGATAGACATGTCACTGGAAATTGGTTTTTTTCCTGTTTTTATCAAATCAATCACGGTTTGTTGAAAACCGAAGGTCCACTGATTTGAGCCAGCAATTGAACTCACGGACTGACCAGCAACATTAACCAAGCCAAAGTCAGCACCAGCTGCACCCAATACTTTTAGACATTCTTCATACTTGTGTTTTGCACATATCATAAGTGCCGTATCCCCTGAATCTGTCCTTGAGTTTAGATCACAACCAGCATCGATGAGACATTGAAGGACTGCTGCATTCCCCAATCGAGCAGCCATGTGCAACGGACGAAATTCTGTTTTTCCGGTTGTTTTGACAGGGAATTCAACATCAGCCCCACATTTAGAAAGGACATCCACAGCTCCCGCATTGCCACAAAGAATAGCATGATGGATGAGAGTTCTTCCATAGTGAAGAACATTGGGAGACGTATGTCGAAGAAGCATGTGCAAGATAGCACCACTGCTTTCAAAATACTCCACTGCACACCAGGTAACATCATAAGGCTCTGCCAGTCCTGCACCTACTCGGAACTCCTCTCCAGTATCCATATCCCAAGACCACGCTCCCAACCTTACACTAATATCAGTCTGAGCTCCAGCCTGTTTCCCATTGAAAGCATCAGAAATTTGTTATGCAATGCAAAAAGGTTAAAACGGAAAAGAAAAAAAAAATACTTTTCCTTGCATACACCATTTTTATTTTTCTTTGAAGTTGAGAAAATCACCTGAAGAAGAAAACGAACAATTGAGATCTTCCGACTAACTACTGCAGCGACTAGCGCTGTACAGTTGACATTAGTATGGAGAGAAGGCTTAGAGGACTGGAGTAGCACTCTATCAGTTGCATTTGCATCCACACCACACTGTCACAGGAAAAATGAGGTCGAAATTTACACCAGAACATAGAGTAAATAAAACCCATTTGAAATTCCAAGACCAACCAATGCCGTTGCTCCGACCCACCATAAGATTAATTTTATCAGTGAAATAAGGTGTACACTATCAGCAACACAGCCTAATTATCTAAAGATAGGAAAGAAACCCAATCCTCGATACTCTCACAACCAAACGAAGTCGTACTTAATATGAATGATACCTTTAATAGGATGTCCACCACATCAACGAAACCCCTGCAACATGCAGTCACAAGAGCGTGAACTGCAATATGGGGTCGAATCAAATCCGATCCCATGAGCAGCTCTGCAGACCTTGCATGTCCGTGGCAGCTCGACTCCAAAAGAGCTTCCTCGCAAGCTGGCTGAGATGCCCCAGCCTTAAGCAAGATCTCGAGTATCTCAAGATGGCCCTCCCTCACTGCAGCTGTTGTCGCAAAGCCCCTGAATAGTTTCTGGTTCACATCAGCTCCAACGCTCTGACATTCAAATTAAACTTAAAGTCTTAGCAGAAGTCCAGCGATAAGATTCTCCAAGGAGTTTGACACGGGCATCTACAAACTTAATTGTTGAATCATATTGTGAACATTTTAGAAACTTTCCATTTTCCCTAAAATTACAGAACACTAATGACTACGCAGAAGAGATAAAAGCAGAAGAATGTGCGACGCGATAAGTCGACATGGAACTTTGATCAAGTAATAGTTATTACATAAAAGCCCGAATAAACAGCTGTATGATAAAAAAAATAATTGAATGTGGCTTCCACGAACCGGTCACAATGAATATGCTTCAGTATAATATAAGTTACTTATACGTCTACTTCTATCACCACAAACGCATAAACAAACCCCTTAAAATCTTCATATTCCATAATTTTTGGGACAACGGAGAATGCAAATATACCATATACGGATGGAAATGCAGCAATAGTAAAATTGTAATAATAATAATAAAGTCAGTGAAAAGAACCTGTCACTGTTGCAAATAAAAAAGAAATATATTGAAATTAGACAAGAAGGCATGAAAACATAAGGTCTGAGGAAGCGATTGGTTCGCCATTTACTGAGAATAAATCGGCGACCACGCGTAGAGGAAACGAGTAAACATCTCAGCGCGTAAAACGATCTGAACACCGAAGTTCAAAACAGAAATAATCAATGTGATTGTACAATAATACTCTGGACAAACTCAACTGAAATTTGAAATCTCCGGATTTAAAAGTCAACAAGCACTTCTCATTGAAATGCATCGAAGGTTCAAATCATCGAAATCGCGCCAATGGACAATGATGCAGAGAAAAATTAAAGCAACCGAGAAATACAAACAACTTAGAGATGCCAGAAAACCAACGATGAAAAACGTGCACGTATGTTTTGAAAAAAAAAAAGTCATTAAATGCTCACGACGAGATGGAAATCTGCAGGAGTGAAACAATCCAAATCTCATCATCGGTTGCAACAACAGCGAAAGTAATCAACAACAGAAATGCAAATTTTAAAAAAGACTCACCAGCAATTTCTTCACGAGAGCCACATTTCCAGTGTGAACAGCGACGAACAAGGCTGTGACGTCAGTTTTGAACTCATCATACTCAACGCGGACTTGCGAGGCGGATTCATCACTGAGCACCACCTCAGTCTTCCTGTTCTTGAGATGCACAGCGCCGACGAAGTTAACGTCGACGCAAGGATTGGCAATGCAGTCGAGAGCCGATTTGAGATCTCCGGAGTGAGAGGCTTCAATGAGCCTCTGAGAGACCTCAGCCTCGAAGTTCAATGGAAACACCTGTTTTCCGGAGAACACCGTCATGGTTCAGGCGATGGAATAAGAGGTCCGGCAGTCCGACAGGGTAGCCGGAAAGAGAGGTGTTCAGTCGGTTGAGACTCTCTGTCTGAGAGACAGTGAGTTGAGTTTTTGAAATGCAAAGAGAGAGAAAGAGAGACAGAGAAGAGTGAAGAAACTTGAAAGAAGTGAGCGGCAGAGGCAGGAAACTACAGCCAGCGTGGGAATTTATTGGGATGATTTAAATTTAACCCCATCTTCTTCTTTTTTTTCTTTTTTCTTTTTTCTTTTTTTTTTCTTTTGATTAAAAAACTAAAAATATTGTTTGACTCAGTCGCTAACGCCAATTTTTGAGATTTAAAGATGTGGGGTTGGGCCCACTTTTTACTATTCAAAAATTGAGCCGCCGAATAGCTGAGCGGCTTTCGGCTTACGGCTTCGGCACTTGCTTGAATCACGGGGGCCAAAATCACTACCAGCTATATATTGAAGAAATTGGATATGCAAAAGCTATTTGTGTATACTTTTATTTATGGAAGAAATTGGAACGTGAATTTCAAATTTAAAGTTTAATTAATTGTTAAATTGGTTTTTCCAGTACAACTTGATGTGTGTAGGGTTTGAACAACGATCTTGAAATAGGAGTGCAGTTAAATTATCGTTTTAGCTCAAATTAATTTTTATTAGTGGTGTTAAATTGGATTTGTGATTTGAGCCATCATTTTTTAAAAAAATAATAAAAAAATAAAAATATTTTTTGAAATATAATTTTCTTGGGTAATTGTTTTAAATAACAAAGTCGATGGAAATATTTTTAAATGTAGCCAAATGTCATTATCTAACAGTGATAGACACTAACATTTTGCTATATTTATAAATAAGTTAACTCATTTTGTTATATTTAAAAACAACTCATTTTTCTTCTTAATGGATATTTGAAAAATCTTATTTCAATATATTATATAAGAATAATTAGTTCTTAAGTAGTATAGGATTAATTATAAATTACCTGATTAATGGCATTCAAGTGTCATTGTGTGTGTTGTTTTTAAATTTATTTAGCCCCAAATTTAACTTGGTCAGTTTAACCTCAATTTAACAGTTTAATTAATTTAAGTTAGTTCTCCATATGTACATTATATACAACAGTCTATAATTTACTTTAAATCTAAGTTTCTATCATTTCCATCTTAGTTATAAAAAAAATAAGTCTAGCTGTAATAGAGATGTCATATGTACTTTTTTATGTATACATACATGCATAATAAATGTGAAACAATTATTGGCCATTACAACAAACTAATCAATGGGAGGAGGCATAGGTAAATACACAAAAAAAAAAAAAAAAAAAAATGTTAACCTCTTGAGGTTTTAGGCGACTAGCCGAACCGATGAATATATACCAATCAGAAAATAACTGAGTCGACCTGGATTGTCACCCCACAACTTCAAGCGCTAGAACGTCCCTGACACCACCAACGTTACATGTAACTAGAGGCGTGTGTCATAAGAAGGGCTTATAAATAGTCTCATTTTACCACTCTAATGGGGAAAGTAAATAATCTCCAAAGGAGATACACGACCTTATTTCTTTTGTGCGTAATTGAACTAGACGCTTCTTGTACTAACTTATGTATCAGAGTGATAAGCGTGACACCACATCGATGCGAAAATCTTTTGTACATGTCAGCTCGAAATATCTTGAGACCAGATCATAAAGAAGTTGGTCGAAGATCAAGTCCACATCTTCTTTAATTTTTTAGAATATATTTGGCATAATAGAATATTTATGTTTCGATTGAATTTAAATTAAGACTCTTAGTTGAATATTTAACTTAATTTCAACAAGTATATAATACAAGTCCAGAGTTAAACAAACCTTAAATTTACTCTTGTCTTGGCAAAATTCTTTACGGGGTCGGGTTCCCGCGGCACTCGCCCTGATCAGAGCAGGGAGTCTCCGATTTGACTGGGGATGGGGTCAAATCGGGACACAAAACGAGTCTTCGATCGGGGACGGGACGGAGATGGGATGGGAAGGGTATTCCTGCCTCGTATAATTTTTTAATTATTTTTTAATTTATGTGTGTAACAGTAGCTAGTTACTGTTTTGTGTTATTTATTTTTTTAATTTCATTTCATAATATAATTTAACTTTAATTTTATATTAAATTTATTATAAAAAAATTAAAAGTTTTTAAATATTAATTTAAATAAATAATAACAATAACAATAATAATTTGTTATCTAAAATATTTACAACTTCAATATAAATTTTAAATTTTAATTAATTTTAAATAAAAAAAATATAAACGGATAATTTTTTTCTGCGAGAACTTGATCCGAGATTCTCCAACTCCGACATCAACTCTCCAAAACAGGGACATGGATTATAACTCCCCACTGGGACAGAAATGGGGAGTACATCATCTCCAATCCTACCTTGCTGCCAACCCTACTATCACAAGACACTTTTGTACATTATTTAATCAATGAAGTTGAATTTCATGAGAAATTAGAGTTCTATATGCCTATGATCAATTATCCTGTTCTCAAGCAACAAAAATTTATTTTTGTCGTTATATATTGGAGTTTTAATATTTGAGAGGATAATTAACTATACTTGAATTGAATTGATGGTACATTAGAGTATATATAAAAAATAACTAGTGTTTTGTTGTGGGATTTATGTTAAATATTGATAGAGTGTGATGAAGGACGTGGGTGACAAAGGGGCCTGTGACTGTCGCAATAGGACAAATATTCTTTTGTTTTAGATGGGACATTGTGGAAGCATATACACAAAATCATTTTCGGAGCTGTTCCTTTGCAAATACATTGCATTCTTTTCCATTTAATCCCATAACTCTCCACGCCCATACCATCGTTATTGTTCTTATTAATCCTAGACTCCTCCGTACTTGGATCAGTCTGGAAACTAAAATAAATTTAAGGGGGCTGAGACAAAAGATGCCCGTACAAATTAGCCTGCTGAGGTACGTGTACTCTATAACCCTAGCCCCACATACAGATACGGGTACAGAGATTGTCCCTCAAATCTGTTTCCCATTTCAATTTCTTAACTAGGCCAATTTTTACATGTAATAATTAGGTGCATCCCGAATAGCACTTATGTTGAGGCATCCTACTCTCATCACTTACATAAAAAATTATTAAAATATTTTAAAAAAGAAACAAGAAGAATTTGTCATATGTCAAATTATGATGAGACAATTTAGTGAGATGCATGAAGTTAGATGCTACATGGAATGTTTCCATGTACTTAAGTATTTTTCTATTTTTACATATTAGTGGTTTGAATTCCCTTGTACTACAAATTTGTTGATTATAGTTGAGTTATTTTTAATTTGACAACTTTGACCAACTATGTTGTAAGATTAGATCAACTAATCAAATAACACTTATTATTTCTCGCTTTGAAGTTTAAATATATATTTATTTTATTAAATTCAAAATGTGGATGTGCAAAAGATAAATTGTATTATTGTTACAATATTGGATTCTCGAACTTTTAATTCTCATTCGATAGATTTCTGGTTTTTGGTCATCTAAAATTGTTAGTGTGGAAAACTCGTACTCGTCTGTTGTCGTTGCAGACCTCTAGTGGGTTGGACCGTCGACGTGTTTCTCCTGGTTTGGTCTCACTTTTCGAGTTGACCTGTATAAAAGTTCCTCGTATCAGTGTGGTGCAAAGCCTATCACACTTTGTTGTCTAAGTTAATATGGGTATTGTATAGTTTAGCAAAACATACAAAAGTAAGGTATGGCTTGCCTTTGGAGCTTACTTACTCTTCCATTTGGGGTCATCGAATGAAGTTATTTATAATGTCTTTCATCTGACATCCGTATGTGGTTACATGTAACTGCGGTGAGGTGATGTCAAAGTAGCTTGCAACACTTGAGGCTACAAGGCATTAGATCGAGCGTGACTCGATTATTTATCGAGTGGTATATATTCATCGGCTTGGCTGGTTAGCCCAAGACTCAAAGCTTTGACTTTTCTTTTTTGGGACACACATTTCCTCATGTTGTCTCCTAGTCTCCCTTGGACTTTGCTTGAGGCAACTCTCAACATAAATTATGCTTGTTTTCTTATAACTTCCTTACCGTGATTCTTATCTTTTCCAACCAAATACTTGAATTCATAGCTTTTTAAAAAAAAGAAATTAAATAAAAACAACAAAAAAGACTTTTTAAAACTACCCTTTTTTCTTTCCAAACTTACCTTTAACTTTTACAAACACACATAAAAATAGATTTTAAAGTAAAAAAATTAATGAGTAAAAATAGTGTTTATAAACTTAATTTCCAATAATAATTAAATGGTTATCTAATGGAGCTTTAATTATAAAAATTAAAATCTAAAACTTACCTACTCAAAGATCATAAACAAGACTGATCGATTAGGGTAAATTTTAATTATATTAATTATTAATACTCTCTTTTACTTGTGCCTTTGGAAATTTATAAAAGGTCAAAAGAGTAAAAGTTAATATTTAATTGGAGAATAGCATACAAAGATTCAAACATATAAGATTTCTTGATGTCATTTATTAATCATCAATCAATCCAAAAATTTAAATAAACATGTGATGGTAAATTTAGTTATATTAATACATCAATCATTTTTCACTAAAAAAAAAAAAAAGCATTAAACTGTCTCAGAAGTCAAATCTTAGTTAGAAAATGAACACATTTGTTGAATTAACTAGAATTTTTTTTTTGACCCCTAGAAAAATTCTCAATTAAGTGAGAGAGTGAAAAACTACAAAGTCCACAGGCATTAGTGAGTAAAATATTGATCTCAGTAGGTAAAAAAAGACTGTGTTTGTTTGAAGTGTTTTAACTTTCTTTTTCCTCGTGGGATAGGGTAATTGTGTAGTCAAATGCGTACACAACAAGTAAAGGAACCAAAAGAATCCCTCGGTCAAAACGCACCGTATTTTAACATTAATTCTGCTTCCAGTGCCAGTGCCATGTCTTTCTTTCTTTCCCTTTGTAAAGTAAAGAGCCACGAAAGTGTCATGGTGAGGGAGAAATCAGGACCGCACATCATGGGGGCCCATCATCAGGTGGCTTAGAGCAACAGAATGTGGGGCCCAGGGTATTTTTATTTTTGTAGTGAAAAGAAAAAAAAAAGGATGTACGGGATTGTGAAGATCCTGGAAAATCACCGGTTGCCCCCACGGCCTGACGAGACCACCCCTGAAATTTTATTTGTACGGTCAGGGCCAAGCCGAGACAAGCCGATTCACAGCCGACAATGGAGTTGGCGGCACATGTGAGATCGCACGTGACGGAACGTGATGGATTTTGAGTTTTTAACGATGTAAACTAAGGATTGACCGTAGTAGATCAATATGGGCCACTTCAGATCTCTGCCGGACATTTCTCTATATTTTAAAAAATGGCGCCGCGCCGGACGCTGCCGGCAGGTGCACTCCTCTTCTTAGGAAGCTTCACCGGCTGTACGAGGGGAATTAAATTCCACCAATCATTAATGGACACGTGTATACTGAGAACTCTATAACGTTTTAATTATAAATTTTGAGAAAGACAGTTTAAATCAACAAATATTATAATAAAGTTCAACAAATTGACAAATTGACTTCAAATTTTATAAGGTTCAACATAGATTGATTAGTACTTAGTAGACAAATATTTGTGTTTTTTTTTTACACAAATTTATATTTTCTTTAGGATTGAAAGTCTCACACCCTAGACATAGTTGATAAAAATACACATTTTGTTCTTGGAGTTTAGTTTATATTGTATTTCGACCTCAATAATTTTACTTCTAAATTTTGTTTTTGATAACACTCTTAATCCATCTATTAAATTTTTGAAGGTTTATGTGACATCTTTTTATTATTATTAAATAAATAAATTTTTATATTAATATTTTTTCCTTTTTTTTTCTTCCATTCTTCTTTCTCCTTTCTTCTTCAAACTTGTTCCCTTTCGTAATTGCTACTGCTACCGGCCACACCTGTTGTCGCTGTCGATTGGAGTTTTTTTTTTTTTTTTTTTTTTTTTTTTTTTTTTTTCATTTTATTTCTTTATTCTTAATCAAGTTTCAAATTTTTTTAATAAAAAGATGGCAGGAAGAGTTCATTCTTTTTTAGATTTGAAACCATAATTCTTTTTAAAATTGAGAACAAAGAGATTTTTGTTAGATGATATAATATTAAATTTACCTTTATCCATAAGCTTAAGCTTTTAGGTCAATCAATAATTTAAGATGGTATTAGAGCAGGTGGTCTATGAATCCTGTGTATTTAAACTTTTGCAATAATGTTATTTTCTCAACAATTAATATTGATCGGCGATAGGTGCAGCGACGAGCTGGTTGTATGAGAGGGAGAAGGTCAAAGAAGAAAAAAGAGAAGAAGAAATTAAAAAAATTAGTATTTTTAATTTAACAATTAAAAGATTAAGAAAAATAACTTTTAAATAAAAATTAGGTGTACATCAACTTTCTACTTAGAATTAATAGAAAAACTAATAGAGGGATAAAGGATGTTACCAAAAGCCAAGTTCATAACCAAAATTATTGATTTTGAAATTTCAGGATGCCAAATACAACCTAAATCAAACTTCAAGGATAAAAATATATTTTTTAAAAGAACTAATAATATAGAAAAATTTATGTCCTACTTTAGTTGATTATATAATTATTTTTTAGTAGTGTGATTCTTATTTAATCAATAATGATTGTTTATGTCAACTTTAATATACATATGTTTATTCTCTCAAAAGAAAGAAAAAACATAAAAATTCCTATTTGACTAATAATTAGTAATATATTTGATTAAAAAAAGTCAAGAGGCAAGATACTTTGTTGCATTTTAATTTTTGATTTAATACGTCATTAGACAAAATTTCAACAATCATTGACACATTACTCAATAATTATAAAAGTGTCAAAATTTATAACAAAAACAATTAATTTATAATATTCATTATTTATCATAATAGCTTATATTTAATAGATCCATATCAATAGAAATGGAGTTGTTTTCGAATATAGTAAAATGAGCCAAAATATTTATAAATATATCAAAATACATGACGTCTATCGGTGCCCATTATTATCTATCTCTGATAGACGGTGATATTTTGCTATATTTAAAAGTATTTTCAGTAATTTTACTATTTAAAACAATTACCCAAAGAAATACTACATGTTATTATTTATTGAGTGAAATAAACTAACCATATCCAACTAACCAATGTTATGAACTAAATTTTGTACTTAAAAAAATAATAAATAAATTTGGATTATTCTAAGTTGTAAAATTTTCAACCCAACGGCTCTAATTAGGTGGTAAAATGTAAAATCTATGCTTGTTTAAAATAGTTTAAATATGAGCTTACAATATAGAGATATTAGATAATTATTGAATGAGAATAGGTATTTAAATTGACGAAATTATGTCTGAAACACCACATTCTTAATAAAAGGACAATGTGTGTAATGAAAATTGACTTTGATTTGACTTTCGACTTTAATAGTCTTTTAATAAACACATTTTTATTGACTTGCTTCTTCTCAATCATCCAATCATTTTAGCCTACCTTTCAGATTTTAATTCTACGACGACGTTTTGGCATTTTCAACAATCCAAATTCGTCCTTGCCTTCAACAAATTTAAGTACTAACTCATGTAACACATCTCCACCAATGTCTTCAACTTTTCACAACCGATTCCCAACTTTTTCTTTCTTTCTTTATTATAATTAGTAAATTACCATTTCAGTCCACATACATAAACCTTTTTTTTTTCTTGTGGAATATATTACATCTAAACTTTTAATTTCAATTTTTTTTAATTTGTAAAACCTAAAAAAATTAATTTTAATCTATGTAGTTCTCTTGTCATTAACGATTTAACAAATTTAAATGAAATAATGTTGTATTCACATTCTAATATGAATATGAATTTGAATTATATAAGTCAGGCCAAAGAAGTCATTGAATAGAAAATAATGCAATGACCAACATAATTATTTAAAAAAAAAAAAAAAAAAAAATCTTCAAACACCAAAATAATTATCTTTTTCCTTTCATTTTCATTTTTTCTCCCTATTTGTAAGATTAGTCGTTACCTAGAAAAATTTCATACATTGTGGCATTCATATCTCTTCCATTTATTGTTTGTTGTTAGATGATATGAATGAAATTTGCTTTCACCCATTAACTTAAGTTTTTGGGTCAATCAGTAATTTAAGATGGATCAGATCAGGTTAGTTCAAGAAGTCCTGTGTGGTTTTGTGTTCAAACCTCTATTTTAAATGATAAAATAATTAAATTTGCCTTCACCCATTAGCTTACTCTTTTGGGTCAACAGGTAATTTAAGATTTGTCGCATCATCATTCTTTTTGTTAAGAAACAGACAATCAAAGATGAACATAAAACGTAAAGTAATAGAGAATCAACACTGAGATTTACATGATTCATTAACACTGTGTTAGATTCGTCCATGGACAAAGGAATAACAATTTATTATTAGAGAGAATAGTTCAAATTATAGATCAGATCAAATGTGCCTATAGAATTAGGGGTAGAAAATTTATATGAATGAATTTAATTGTGAGATATTCAATCAAATAATTGAACAAAATTTGTGAAGCAAGTATGAGATTCGTGTAGTTGTTAGTTGTGTTTCATGTGGTTATAGGAAATGTATGTGAGATTGTGAATAGGAAGTGGGAAATGGAGGGAGACAAAAGGATTGTAAATGAAGAAATTTTAAAATTTTAACCCCACATTTTGTGATGCCTATTTGGTAAGTGGTAAGTGGTAACCGCCTGTCTCCATTAGAATTCAAATTACAAGGGGCGCCCCAACCAAAGCCTTCTCTTCAACTCAACATCAAGTTTCAAACTTTTGTGGTCCATTCATCATCAAACCCTCTTTCCTTTACCATCTAACTTCTCAATTTTTTTTTTTTTTAAATCTCAAATTAAACTTCTTTTTCCCTCTCTTATATACTCTTTAAATATAAAATTGTCACTAATCCTAACTTTCAAACATACCTTTAAATTCTTTTTCCTAGAGAAACTCAAAATGTTGTTTGTAAACTTCTTTTTTCCAAACAATATTTTTAGGATAAAAAATTGCATGAAAATTTTGTTTGAATTATTCTTTTAAAAAAAATTATCATTTTTTTTAAAGTCATAAAAATCAAAATTGAATGTCAAAACGAGCATAGTTCAATCTCAACTGACATAAAATTTATACTGTCGACTTCGAAGTTAGAACTTCAATATCTCACTCCAATTAAAAAGAAAAAAACAAAATTAAATATTTTAACTGAAGTAAACCGAACAATATTTAACATTTAAGATGACAAAAATCATAATTTAGTTTATTTGTTTTAGTCTTTCGATAAGTAATTAATTTAAATCCTATTAAGTGCTCTTTTACATGATTAACCTTTCGAGTCGGATTAAACATTGAGAAATTTTTACAAATAGAAAAAATATCAAACTATTTATAGAAAATAACAAAAAAAAAAGCATTAATAGACATTGATAGATTTCTATCCGCATTTATCAACTTCTATCATTTCTATCATTGATAGTCCCTAATAGACTTCTATGAGCGTCTATCACAACTATCTAAAAATTTTACTTTTATGAGTAAATAATTTCTCTTATTTTTTTTACCTTTAAAAATTCTCCTTGAACATTTGTATGGCTAGATTTTCAATTTTTTGTGATATCCTACTATTAAAAGTTTGTTGACACTTCTTTTAATATAGTGTTTTTTTTTTTTGTCGGGTCTTTGAATATAGTGTTAAAAGGTGGTTTTCAAAACATATATATATAGCTGAAAAGATATTAATTTTGTCATTTTTAAGTTGAAAGTTGGATGAAAATTGAAACTGAAAGCTTTTTTTTTTTTTTTTTTTTTTTTAATGAAATTAAAAGCTAAGTATAAGGATAAAAACAGTAAGTTTTGCACTGATAAAATAAAATTTGAAATATAAATGAACAAAAGACTAGAGCGAGGCGACGACATTCAAACAATAATAGAAAATTAAGTTTTGTTAACAAAGTAGGGCCACTTTAATCATATCCTAAACAATAAGACAAAAGACTCCCAAGTTTTGCTTCCGTTCCAATGTCTTCAATCTCAAGCAAATAATGCCTTTTTTTCCTTTTTCCATCCTATCATTCTTTCATGGTCACGTAGCATTTTTTTTAAAAACAAATATTGGAGTAGGTTCGAAAAATAATAGTTGAAATAAGGGAGATTTTTAAAAATAGAAAAACAAAGTAAAATATTTACACAAAACAGCAAAATTTTTAGATAGTTGTGATAGACGCTGATAGAAGTCTATCAAGGTCTATCAGTAATAGAAATGATAGAAGTCTATCACTGATAGATGCTGATAGAAGTTTATCCATGTCTATCAGTGTTTTTTTGTTATTTTCTGTAAATAGTTTGAAATTTTTTCTATTTGTGAAAATTTCTCTTGAAATAAGGTGATTTAAAAAAATTAAATTACAAGTTTAGTCATTAAACTTGAATATTTATTTTATTTTTTAGAAGTCTATAAATTTTTTATTTTGTATTTAATAGATTCGATTTTTTTTTTTTAAATGAATCGATCTATTCAATGTAAATTAAAATTTTATATCTCTTTTTAAACTTTTAATTTTATATATATATAGTACTTAAAGTAAAATTTAAAACAATTCAATATTCAAGGATTAAATTTGTAATTTTAGAAATCAAATTAAACACAAATCATTATAATTTAATTTATATACTTTAGACTTACTGAAGATCTCATATTAAAAAAAATGGAAACAACTTACATTTCTTATAAGATGCAATGATTACTCTTCTCGAGCGAGCATTTAATAAACAAGAAGATTTGATCTAATTGATAAATTCAAAAAATAGAACTCTGTATACTATCTAATAATTAAGTTGATGTATATGTATATTTTTGTATATATGTGTATATATTTAGAAAGATTTTTCTTACTTCTAGATACCGACCCTAAAAAAAGTTGTGTTTATAAGACATGGTTTATTAATAAAACGATCATTTTCTTATATATTTTCTTTTTTGGTAGTTATCTACAAAGTGCCCGATTATTTTCTGTTTCTAAAATACATTAGGGACAAAAAAAATAAAACAAAAACCCAACATAACGTGGGCTTGAAGGAGGGGAAGAGGCAAGAGCAAGTAACTAATGACATTCGGAAAAAATAAGGTGACGGCAAAACCAAGTGACTAATGATACTAAATAATGTTCAACCATGTATGTAGCCAAAAATCATTGTTTCTTGTAGGACAATGAAATCTATATGATTTTAATTTGGTTGGATGTTTCTAAGTATAATAAACCACATTAAAAAAGATTCGTCGTTTGACTGCTTACACATTAAGATTTAAGATTTTTTTAGATGTAACAATATGCTTTTTAATTTTATAAAGTTTGGGTTGAAAATTCTACCATCAACAATACTTATTTAGTCTAGGAACATGTTATATTATATGTGAATATATAAAAATATTTTTGTAATTTTTAAATATTTTTCAAGTTATATAAGGAGTATCAATAAGAGGAGAGCAGGAGTGATGTTTGGGTGATGGAATTTAAAAAAGAAAATTGATAAATTAAAACACCTCAACCATATAAGGAATTTTCCTAATAAAACGACAAACAGTGAAATATGTGATTTAGAAGCAAATATTGAATTCAATTTTTATTGATGGCCAATTGACATTACTCATAAGGTAAATTTTTATTGATGGCCAATTGACATTACTCATAAGGTAAAATTTTGCAACCTTTTAATTTTCTTACTAAACAAATTAAGGAAAAAGAATTCAAGCAGATCACAGTGAGTCAAACACATGTTGGTAAGAAAATAAAATGTTGATTGCTTCAAATTGGCTCAAAATCATATAATATTGTCAACTCACAATTATATTGATGGCTATGCATGAGTCATGACAACCAAAAGAAACAAATAATAATAAATTAAATAAAGGTCTAAAAAATAACAAAAATAAAAGAAACTTTTAAAAAAAAAAAAAAAAAGAAAGAAAAACTATTTACCTAAAATAACAAAAATTTTAGATAGTTGTGATAGATGCTGGTAAAAGTTTATCAAAGTCTATCAGTGATAGAAATGATAGAAGACTATTACTAATAAATGCTGATAGAAGTCTATCAATATTTTTTTGCTATTTTCTGTAAATAGTTTGACATTTTTTCTATCTCCGAAAATTTTTTAAAAATAAATCAAATAAGCCTTTTCTTTTCGGGAATACTTCCAGGTTCGTCCTCCTTAAGCTCCAATTTTTTTAGAACTACGGTAGTATCGGAATTTTTTCATACTACATCTATTCATTGCTTGTCATAAAAAATAACATTTAAGAATTATGTGGAGTCCATAAAATAAATAAATAATAATTTAATAATTCATTAAACGACCTGTCAAATCAAGAACGAGGATAATATGTAATATAGTAATACTAGATTTTTTCCCTTCCATCCACCTGTATTAGGGAGCTTTGTATTTTATTCTACGGAAACAACTTAGGCCTTATTTTATTTGTTTTCTTATTTTTCTAAAAGTTAGTTTTAAATAAACTTTCATAATTATTATATTTTGGTGTTGCATTATATTTATTTGAATACACTTTATAAATTAATACTTAATATTCATAAAATCAAATAGTTAATGCTGTAAAATTGTTTGCCATAAAAAGATGATAAGACATCTATTAGTTTTTTTTTTTTTTTTTTTTTTTTTTTTTTTTTTTTTTTTTTTGAAATAGACATCTATTAGTTTTCTTATAGGCAAATGTTCCATCCCGTCGCATATTTGTAAAACTATTTATTTATTATTACTATTTTTAAGTAAAATATGGTAACGTACAATAACAAAAACAAATAATTAAGGCAAAGAGACATTTCACATAAGTTGAATGTAGCTTAGCCATTCTAATATAGACATGAAGTGTAATTGAACTTATTAATTAGGGAAAATTATCTTTTTAGTCTCCAAGTTTTGAACAATATGTGCATTTGGTCCCTAAGTTTTAAAAATGTACCTTTTTGGTCCTCAAATTTATAAGAATAGGTCTATTTGGTCCCTATATTTTCAAAATGTGCCTTTTTAGTCCCTAAGTTTTCAAAAATATGTTTAAGAGGTCCCTCAAATAAATTTTTATTATTATTTTAAATAATTATTTAACATTTTAAATTAGAAGAATAATTTTTAAAAACCATCTCCACTCTAAAACTATTTTTTCTAATTTTAAATATCATATAATAATTTTTGAAAAATCAAACACAAAAAATACTTGAAGGACCTTTTAAACCTATTTTTAAAAACTCAATGACTAAAAGGGTATATTTTGAAAACTTAGGGACCAAATAGACTTTTTTTATAAACTTGAGGACTAAAAAGATATATTTTTAAAACACAGGGACCAAATGCTCATATTATTCAAAACTTAGGGACTAAAAAGGTAATTTTCCCTATTAATTATTATCAACCATTTAAAAAATAAATACTACTTAGTTCAATAACTAGTCTCAACAAAATGGAAATCAATATTAATTGAAGAGAAAATAACATTGCAGGGGCTTGAACACAAAACCTCCTTGGACTACTTGCTTTGATATCATATTAAATCATCAATTGACTTAAAAAAACGTAAGCGGATGGGTGAAGGAAAATTTAAGGGAAATTACTATAAACGAAAAAATATCAAACTATTTACAAATATACAATTTTTTTTCTATATTTATAAATAGTTTGACTTATTTTTCTATATTTGAAAACAATCTAACATTTAATCTATATCATCTAACGAATACATGTTTCTTTTAGTTTATAAAATTTTGAAAAATAGATTTCTACAAAATAGTCAAAATTTCTTGCAAAAGCTCAAAATCAACCAAAATCATTAAAATCAACCTTTGATACTAAAAAGACCTTCACCTGGCCACTTTATCCATTTAAGACCATATGTTGGGGAAAAACACATGTAAATGACTATTTTCACTAAGTAAAAGCCTCAAAATATTCCTAAAAAACATGCATTTTATGACATTCATCAATAGTCAATAATAGTTTTCATATAGCATATAAAAATCTATCACTTATATAGAAGGCTACTTATATACTTTTATTATCTACTTCCAAGCTTCAATCCTAGATAGTTTAGTTGCGGTTTAGTTGTTTCTAATTCTTATGATTGCTTTAAAAAAGAGATTGCATCAAATTACTTTGAATATTTTATTGAGTTATCAATGAAAGAAATGGATAAAACAAAATTGGAGGAAGAAATTGAAAAAATAGAGAAAGAATAGGAAAAATATTTGTTTGAAACCTATTAGTGATAGAAAAGATAGAATATATGTTAGTTGTGCATTATGATCGAAATCTATTAGTTATAATAGTCTATCATTAATAGATGTTGATTGTGAATTAAAACTATGTTAGTGATAGACTACTATTACTTTTAACTATGAAAAAAATCTACAATGATAGAAGCTAATATGAACATAGTTCAATTGACATAAAATAAACTTTTGATTAAAAAAGTCAGAAATTTGAAAAAAATTAAAAGATTTTTTGAAAAAAATTCAAACCAAGAGGTCAAATAATCGAATTTTCTGAAAAGAAAATCCAAACCAAGAGGTGAAAAAGATCGAATCTAACACATATTGTGAAAGTAAGAAAAAAGTTTGTATAATAGAAATAAAAATAAAAATGGTGACTGTACACTTTAAATATTATTATATCAGCCCTAAAATGCTACCAATTGCCATTACTAAGTAGTATAATAACTTGGTGAATGTTTGAAAGTCTGTGAATGGAGTTGGTATCCATGAGTAGGCCCATTAATATCGACGTCCATGGCCCATTAAATATACCGGCCCATTCAAAAGAAACCGGCGGCGTTTCCTGTGTTCGGTACATTTATCTCTTCATCAGTTTTTCCCCAAGTTTTCCATGGAGGATTCTAAAGAATAAAAGAACTTTGACAGAGTATCAACTTGACCAACGTCCAAGCTACACGGAAATGGCCTCGCCAGCCAAACAAGACCAGCGAAGTCTCTTTCTCTAATCACATTTCTTACTTTGGTTGCATTGATCATCGATAAACTAATCACTTTTCAGTTATCGTCATTCTGTAATTGGATTGTACTATGAAGTCTTCACAATGTATCTATCAGCAACTTTCTTGATATACGAGTCTGCAGTGGTTTTCATTTTCTCCTTAAATTTTGTCTTTAGCAAGTTTGTTAGCAGTTTCTGTTGCCATGTAGATCATGCTTTTCTCTTTGAGCTAAAATTTGCTGGATATTGTTTAATTATTTGCATCTTCTTCCATTTTGTAGCCTCCAGAAAAAAGGTCGCTGTTGTTGGCGCTGGTGTTAGGTATGTTTCTATCTCCCATATCCAAGATTTTTCTAGCTTCTGCTGATAGGGCGGTGTCGTTATTGTTAGTGATGAGGCACAGAAATAAAGTTCATGTACTAATTTTTGAGTTGTGTTTATGGTAGTACGATAATTTAATTGCATTTTATGATGATTTTGTTTAATTTAAGTTTATTGCTTGGTTTTTTTTAGATTAGTATTTTTCACTTATAATACAGGCTTGGGTTTTCAATTATGGTTTCAAACTCGAGTTTAATCTTCTTTTCTCTGGCCAGTACTTTTGTTGGTGAAAAGAAATCTTGTCTACACATGGGAACTGATGCATGAATTGAGAGAAGTATGCACCACTGGAGACTGAGCATCCATTCAATGGATTATCCCGCAGAGTCCCAAGTGTTGAATTTCCTTTAGAATTACGCAACTAGATGGAGAAACCGTTAATCATCTCTTCATTATTGTTTTTTTCCTTAATTTTCTTTATAGGGTTGAAAGGTGGCTCTTTATTTGAGGTCTTTTTGCTTCTCTTTGCTTACCAAAAAGTATTGATGAGTGGTTGGTCGAAGCTCTCACAAGAGGTGGTTAAAAGACAAAGCTAAAATCCTCTAGAATTGTGCAACTAAAGCTTTCCTATGACATATCTAGATCGAAATAAACCAAAGAACCTTTAGGGATAGAGAGATCTTGGGAGGAGATTAGGATATCAATGTTTCTTAAAATTCCCGAAAGCTCTCACGTGATTTCATTACCGTGTTCTTTGTTAATAATAGTCTCTTCTCTCATAAAAAAAAAATCCATAATCTGATGATTTCTTTGACCTGCGTAAACTCAGTATCCTCCAGTGAGGCTGACTTTGATTTTGTATGTATTATGGTTAAGTGGGCTTGCTGCAGCCTACAAATTGAAATCACATGGTTTCAATGTTACGGTGCTTGAAGCAGATCAAAGAACTGGAGGAAAGTTAAGAAGCGTCTCATACAATGGACTTTTCTGGGATGAAGGAGCCAATACAATGGCAAGCTTCCTTGACAATAATTTGACTCACATTTTTCTTCACTAGGGATTATCTTCAATTTTTTGAACTGTCTCAAATATTTTGCCCTTGAATTAGCTGAACTATTTTCTTGAGCCTATGTAGACTGAGAGTGAACCAGAGGTCCAGTGCTTACTTGATGATCTTGGACTTCGAGAAAAACAACAATTTGTAATAGTTATTTCTTTCTTTATGTATTATAGAATTTAATTTTCCATTTTGTATATGCATAGAATTCACTGAGTGGAATGTATCTAAGTAGACTTATTTTTTTCCCTCATCCAGCCAATTTCTCAAAATAAACGATATATAGTGAGGAATGGTGTGCCAGTACTGGTAAGTCCTTGCTTCTGTGCTTCTAATAAATTTTTAGGTATATATGAATTTTGTTTTACATTATTAGTCTTTCTCTTATTTTTTATTTTTTTTCACTACTGAGATTAGGTGCCTACAAATCCCATTGCACTGATCAAGAGCAACTTTCTCTCTGCAAAATCGAAGGTTTGTTTTCTACCTGACATTAGAGGCATGTTCAGCGAAGTATTTATGTTACAATTGTTTATAATGAATTGATGTATTAGAAATGTATGAATACTTACACAAGTTTGATGTTTGATAGAAGATTGTGGACACTTGACTTTGAGTCTTCTGGCGTTTCTTCTTGAAAGTCATTATTCTGTGGTCTCATGGCACCTTTATCCTGTAATATTTGTATCAATTTAGAAGGATATGAGGTTGCCAGTTTGCTTTGTCTTTGAGGAACCATTGTTTGGCTCGTCGATTGTTGCCCTAAGATGGAGGACATTCTTTTGAATCCTTCCTTCCAGGACAAGGACAGTTTTTTGACATTCAAAATTTTCCTTCCAACTACACCTCTTGAATCCCTTCCTCCAAATTTTAGCCCAATCACAACAAATGAAGCATAAATAATCTAATCTAAGTAAATTATTGTGATTGGGCTGAAATTATTACTTAACAGGACGTCCGTTTAACTTTTCTAATGCAATTGGCTAAGTTTTATACCTATAAGATTACAAGCAATTTGTGTGATTAATCGAGAATTGATTAGCAAATTAAGAGTAACCTCAAGTTACCCTGGGCTAGATATTTGTCTCATCGATAGTTTAAATTCAATCAATCCTTAAATTGTGTTTCTTTGTTATCACTTTTCTTTAAATCAAATCTATCAAAACCAATTTAACACAATCCCCCTTGGTTACTTAACAATAAGTAATTTGGAAGGAAAATTGGCCGGCTCTCTATGGATCGACCTATTACTACCCTAATATTACAGAATTAGAGTAGAAAACGGAACAACTATTTGATTGAGTCAAAAGTCTCGACAGCTTTTGGTTCGTCATTCTGCATCCGTATTGACACATGGGGCCCACTTCATAATCTGTAATAAAAATGAAAACTGATTGACGAGCAAATGATGCTCAATCTAATTGCGTCTGAAAAATTACGTCATGCCGTTCCCATTACTGTTTGACCCTGAGAGAGGTAAGGGTAACGGTAACGGTAACGGTAACAGTAAATGTGACAAAATTCATAATTCTAAGTAAATGCGATCAAAAGTAATCCAATTACATTTGCAATTCAGGCTCATTACAATTGATCCATTAATGAAATTCTATTACGGTTACACCAATTTTCATTACAGTTTGGTAAACGTGGCCTTACTTCAACCGGATCTGTTTTTATAGGTTGTATAACAGTGTCCTTGAGTTCTAAGTATTTATGAAATGTTATGAGCTGGATGTGGGTGGGTGGATTGGTGGTTAATATGATGGTACTGAAATGCATATGGAAGAGTCCTGGCAGGAGAGAGGGAGGTGAAAGGTGTAATTAGTATTTGATTGGGCATGGGCTGCATTGACAGGATACTCGAATTCCCTAGAGTTCTCTCCGTAGGGAGTTCTTTTAATTCACAGTACAAATAATATTGCATTGCAATACAAACACATCATTATCAACATTTCCTCTGTATTATTGACGCACTTGTCATTTGCAGTTTCAGATCATTTTGGAGCCATTTTTGTGGAAAAAGTATAATTCATCTGAAGTGTCAAATGATGATACTGATGAAAGGTGACGGCTTCATTTCTCTAGATTGCAAAACTAACTTTACCAATTTTTTCACATCTTTTGCACTAACTTTTTGGGGAAGTGAGATCTTAGCACTGGTTTCTAATGTTTTTGTCCACAGTGTGGGTGGGTTCTTTCAGCGCCATTTTGGAAAAGAGGTAATTTAGTGCTTTAGTTGATTTCTTCAATTTAAAAAAAACAATGAAAACATGTTTGAATTTTTTCTCTTTGTTTTCTTTTAGTGTGTTCTCATGAATGAACTGATTTTTAGAATAATTGAAGTTCTTTCTTTGTAAATCACAAGTTTGTGAGTAATAATTCCAATGTGCACGATAGCACTACTATGATTGCTAGTATTGAAACTAGTTTGAAAATGGAATTAAATTCTTTTTTTGTAAAATGTTTGCCAAACAGGGCCTAATACTTCGATTATTTCTGATGTAAATAGCATATTTGTTGTATTGAGTATTTATATGGAATGCCTTTTTTATTCTACTTGTCCTGAATTTCAAGGTTGTTGACTATCTAATTGACCCTATTGTTGCTGGTACAAGTGCTGGAGATCCCAACTCTCTTTCTGTGAGTACTCGCATTTGGGTTTTCTGTTTCTTGTTTTTAGTTATAAAACAACCATTCTTGTTTACTTATTTATTTTAAAAAGAAAATTACACAAGTCAATAAACCTAAGTTAATGTTTTACTTTGTTTGCATGTTTGGCAATATTCATGCTTAGGGTTGAGTTGACCTTCCAATTATGCGTGTAAAATGCTGCAAATTTTTCATCAATCAACTTATAAGCAGGGGCATATGTGATATTATCCTATTGCAACTAAACTGGTTCTGCTTCTTTTTTGACTTTCGCTAATAGATGAGTCATTCATTTCCAGAGCTGTGGAATATAGAGAAAAGGTAATATTGGTATAGACCTTCACATTAAATTACTTTATTACTATTATGATTTCAGAAATCTAAATAATAAGTTACCCATTAAATTATTACTGCTCTAATCGCACTTCAATCAAGTCATTTTGGTGCAAATCATGCATGTAGGATTAGATGAGAATTCTCCAGTGAACATGGATATATGTATTTGCCCTTAACAGCATTGGAAGAGTATTTGGGTCATCCATCCGGCGGACCCGTTTGTTAGTGGTAATCTTTATCTTTCCTCAGGTTTGGTTCTATTTTAGCTGGATTAGTCCTCTCAAAATTGTCTACCAAAAAGGAGAATAGTGGAGTGAGAAATGCCGCTACAGGAAAAGGGAAACCTCGTCGTGGTTCATTTTCCTTTCAGAATGGAATGCAGGTACCTTTGGTGGCATTTTCTATAATCTCCCTCTTTTGTAGGATTGGTTAATTTAGTTTCACTGTTGTTGAAATCATTTTCTACCAACTTTTCTCTTGATAAATGTCAATAACCCTGGTTTACATGGGTTATTGTTGTGTCTTGCTAAGCTGAAACGAAATGTTTGGATTGATCTATCTTTTGGCAGACACTCACTGATACACTAAGCAAAGAGCTTGGTGATGACGTGCTTAAGTTAAGATCAGAAGTTTTGTCATTATCTTACAATGCTGGACAGTCCGCGTCACAACATTGGTCACTCACTTATTCTAAGGACCAGAATTCAGAGGATTTAATTGCTGACGCCGTTATCATGACGGTTAGGCCCGTTAATGATTTTTGTTTGCTTTTTATGTGTATCTAGCTTACTAATTTGTTTGATTAGCACAATTCTCTGTACGTTAGAAGACCTTTACTGAAGATATTGTGGTAATCTGTACTACCGGAAAAGTTTCGGTAACCGGCAGGCAATAGGGTCAGTTCACCGATAGGCGCAAGCAAGCGTAGCGAATCACATAGATAAGCCCCTACCTGCCAGTGCGCGGATAGATAGGGCGGACGAAGCCCGAAGGGGATGGATATCTGAGCGGTTGAAAGAGTCGGTCTTGAAAACCGAAGTATTGATAGGAATACTGGGGGTTCGAATCCCTCTCCATCCGCGGTGTTATGATTTAGTTACTTCCCTTAATTTAAGAGAAACGAGCAAAACGATTGCCAAATCTCATATCTGTATGACCATATGGGGGCACTTCAAGTTTAGAACCGGGTACCACTGGTTGAAAGAAAACTTATTTGGATTGGCTCGACAGGGACCATCTCTGGAGACAACTTTAATTATTATTAATCTTTAATTTTGTTCAATTACCAATTGATCGTTATTTCTGAAGTGTCTTATTTCTAAGTTTGCATCTGTTCTGCTGATTAATAACACATTGAGACATCTAATGACTCTTTTAGTTAATGACGCGATAATGTAGCTGACCTAGAGCTTGTCTTATCCCAGGCTCCTGTTTGCAGTGTCAGAGAAATGAAGTTTACGAAAGGAGGAATTCCATTTCCACTAAATTTTCTTCCCGAGGTAACAAGTGCTGATTTATGAAAAGAAGAGCAATAATGCTATTGTTAGTTCTTGGAGAACATAATTTTTCTTTGGGTTATATGGTATGTTTATACAAATAGAAATTATGGCCAGATAGAGATTACAGTCTGAATTTTTCTTTTGTTTTCATTTGAAATGGTGAAGCTCTGGTCAAACTTTGATTTGCTTCTCTGGTGTATCTAAAGATATTATCTTCAGAAAATATGAACTCCTCAACCACTTCTGCACTTATGTATCTATTCTGATTCAATAGTTTGGATGATTTCTTGTAACATCTAAACCAACCAATGCATAAACTCTTGCCCAAATTCTATTCCGAATGTCCATGTCAGGCAACAGTTAGATGGATGTTTGTGACATCATTCTTATCACTTATGTATTTCCTAACTGAACTCCCCTTCACTTGCATCACACTCCCATTCCGACAGAGTCTAAACACCTGAACTCCCCTCATGACTTTTCCGTTTCTTCCTTGGTGCAAGTAAAGCATAGGGGTCTACTAAAACCACTAAGCAACTTACTTAGAGTTTGTCTGTCTTAGTTCTTGTACAGATGTAGTTGAAAAGTCATAACAATTGGTAAGGAAAATTGTATAGTTGACATTCTTTGTTCAAGGGTAGCTGAAGTAGACTTCACTATTTTTATTACAGGTGGCTTACATGCCTTTGTCGGTCATGATAACTACCTTTAGGAAGGAGAGTGTTAAGCGACCACTGGAGGGATTTGGAGTTCTTGTACCTTCCTTAGAACAACAAAATGGTCTAAGAACCCTTGGTAATATTTATTTGTTCTTTTGGGTTACTGAAAACTTACATTGTTCCTCCAAACAAACGAGTAATTCTGTTCTACAGGTACACTCTTTTCCTCCATGATGTTTCCAAATCGTACATCAAATGATGAGTATCTGTATACTACTTTTATTGGAGGGAGTCGAAACAGGGAGCTTGCAAAGTCATCAACGTTAGGAGAGCTCTTTTTGGTTTTCATTATTATGCAAACAAACAAAGAAACATACAAACATAAATTTTCTTGCTGCCATCATCTAATTCAACAAGCTTTCTTTTTTCTTTTTTGTTATTACTGTTTTATTCTCACAAATTGTAACTAACCTTTCCTTCACTTGCTTTCCAGGGACGAGTTGAAGAAAATTGTTACATCAGATCTAAGACAGCTGTTGGGAGTTGAAGGGGAGCCCACTTTTGTCAAGTACACGAACTTTCATTTATTAATCAATTTTCATCTTATCACTTCTTATAGTTTTGATTAGAAATAGATATGAAGAACTTTCACGTGTGTTTCCCACTTTCTTCTGGCGCACCATATGTGTAATGACAGCCATTTCTATTGGAGCAAGGCATTTCCCTTATATGGGCGTAACTATGATTCAGTTGTCAAGGCAATTGAAACAATGGAAAAAAATCTTCCTGGCTTCTTTTATGCAGGTAACTACAGGTCATCCAGAATCTGTAGATTTTTTTTTTTGTGTGCGTGCGCGTGCGCACATGCTTGCGTGTGTGTGTGTGTTTTCAAGTGTTCTGTATTATACGAAGATGAGGCGTAGTACTATTGATATAAGGTGAACATAATAATAATATGAAGATTCAATTTGATATTATTTAAAATAATTACTAGGTTCAAAATTTTAAGCTAATTTTCTCTGATAAGCTGGTAAGTTGAAGGTTAACATAATCACCAAACTTTCTTTCGCTAATCATATTAGACCTTAAACTTTTTGTCATCCCCTTGGTTTTTTGTTTTTGTTTTATTTTATTTACAACTAGCTTATGGCGAATGTGGATGTGGGGTTGTTTGAGGAATGTTAGTTACTCTTTCCTTATCAATGACAGTCCCAGAGGGAAAGTAGTGGCGACAAGAGGTCTTAGGTAGGGAGATCCTCTCTCCCCTATTCTCTTCCTTCTTGTTGTGGATGTCTTGAGTAGGATTGTGAGTAAATGCATTGAAGTCACTGTCATTGAGCCTTTTGAGGTGGGGGTGGATAGGATCCTCCTTTCCCATCTTCAATTTGCTGATGACCCACTTTTCTTTTGCTCAGGTGAGGAAAATTCTTTTTTTATTGTTGAATCATGTCTTGGCCTTTTTTGAAGAAATGTCGGCTGAAGATCAATATGAGAAAATGTAGTGTTATGAGAATCAACTGCGACGAGGACAAACTTAGAAGGTGGGCCGAGTGGGTTGGGTGTGATGTTAGCAGTCTCTCCTCGTATTATCATGGTCTTCCTTTGGAAAGTAATCTAAAGTTAGTTGCCTTGTGGGATCCTGTGGTGGATAAAGTGCGGAAAAGGTACTCTTGGAAGAAAGGATTTTTCTCTGTAGCCGGGAGGCTCACTTTGATCAAGTTTGTTTTGAGCGGCATTCTTGTGTATTACTTCTCCCTTTTCAGAGCCCCGTGCGAGGTGTGTAAGTGCTTAGAGAGGTTAATGCGCAACTTTCTCTGGGAGGGGATTGATGAAGGGAAAGGCAAAGGATCATATTTGATAAGATGGGAGATCATTGAGAGACCCGTGTCCTTGGGGGGTTTGGAAATTGAGAACCTTAGGATGCACAACAAAACCCTTTTAGCCAAATGGCTGTGGCGCTTCACCTCGAGCCTAACTCTTTGTGGCCTATGATAATTGTTAGTAAGCATAACACTCATCCTTTTGATTGGCTACCTAAAGGGATTAAAGGTACTCACCGGAACCTACGGAAAGACATCTCGAAAGAGCTCCCTTCTTTTGCTCATTTGGTCCGTTGTGTGGTGGGGGAGGGGAGAGAAACTTATTTTTGGGAAGATCATTGGGTGGGGGAGAGTCCTCTCTTTGTTTCATTCCCTCGTTTGTATCACTTGTCTTCTCTCGAAAACCACTTCGTTGTTGATTTCTTAACGTGGTTGGGGAGTTCCTGTTTTTTTCTTTTGGGTTTTGTCGTCCTCTTTCCGATAGGGAAACAATAGAGATGGCCGCTTTTCTTTCTTTACTCAAGGGCCATCCCTTTAGATTGGGGAAAAGGGATGTCAGAGTCTGGAGTCCCAATCCTTTGGATGGTTTCTCGTGTAAGTCATTCTTTTGGTGCTTGGTTGATTCCTCCCCATCAGGTGAGTAAGGCTTTTTGGTGCTTTGGAGGACCAAGATTCCTAGAAAGGTGAGGCTTCTTTCTTGGCAGGTTCTTCATGGTCGTGCCAATAGGCTCGACAGGCTTGTTAAGAAGCTGCCTTTGCTAGTTGGGCATTTTTGTTGTATTCTTTGTCGGAAGGCAGAGGAAGATCTGAATCATATTCTATGGCGTTGTGACTACACGATTGGTGTCTGGGATTCTTTTCTTCAGACATTTGGTATGTCGAGTGTTCGTCACAGGGACGTTGGTGCAATGATCCAATCTGCCTTGGGTGGGGGGGGGGGGGGGGGGGAGTGCAATAGTAGGGTTTTTAGGAAGCTTTGGTCCCTCGTTCGTTATCATGTTTCCCTTTAGGCTTTGATTTCGGAGATCTATTGTAATTATTCTATAGGCATGATTTTGCTTAGTTGGGATCCCTTCCTGTAAAGGGAGCCCCCCTTTTTCCTGGACTTGGTTTTTTGTATGCCTGTGTATTCTTTCATTTTTTCTCAATGAAAGCCGTTTATTTTTATCACAAAAAAAAAGGAAAAAAATATATGTGGAACCTAAGCAAAATGTTAAAATTCTATGACGTGATTAGATGTGCGTATACGTACTGTTTGTTAATTTCAATTGTCCTATCTCAAATAATATGAAAGATTTCATTTTTGGTAGTTGCCATGTATTTCCGTGCATATTTGTTATTAGTATTATATTTTAACTTTCTCCAATAAGGTTGTTTATCAGTTACTTAGCCCTCCCCATTTGATAACTATTTGGACATGCACCTTTATATGCATGGTTGCACATAGTAAATCTTGCATACTTTTAATGGCTTGTGAGTTGTGGATTTTCAGCCTTATGAATCACGTACCTTGTAGGTAACCACAGGGATGGTTTGTCTGTTGGCAAATCTATAGCCTCCGGATGCAAAGCTGCTGATCTTGTAATTTCTTATCTGGAATCTTCTACTGACCAATCATGCGCTGAACAACATTAACCGGAAAAATGGAAGTGCAACCTTGTTACACAGTGAGTGATTTCTCCTGGCACCTTACATTTTCCTAGAACCGAAGGGATGCAAGAATCGGTTTTACTTTTCCATGGTAGCCTGTGCCCCTTCTGGGTGAGCTGGGGTAAATTTTGAGATTTGATAAGTGTCATTAATTTAAACAAACGTAGATATGGTTTGTTTGTTTCTCTATGTCCCTAACCTTTGATATTGTGTCTATTTGGTTCTTTAACTTTCAAAAGTATCTAATAGGTCCCTAAACTTTTAATTTTGCATCTAATAAATTTCTGAAAAATTCAAAATTTTTAAAGAACAATTGATCTAGATATACATTTGAATTTTATGTCTAATGAAACCTTAAGCTTTCACTTTTGTGTCGTCTAGTAATCCGTAAATTAAAAAAAAATTCCAAGTTCAAGAACTAAATTTGTAAGTTGACCTCTCCTTTTCTTTTGGGTATCCTTTTCCCCTTATTCTGGCGTGCAGGGACTCCTCTCAAACTGTTGGAAGAATCAGCATCCATTATCTGCCAAGTAATTTTCTGATCATTGCATTTATTCGTTGTATGACTCATAACATCAACTTCCTAGTTGCAATGAAGATCCATCTACTGGACTGGAATGCTGTATTGTAATTCTCGTATTCTGCAGCGAGACAAAAATAAAATGAGTAAATATTTGTCCTCCAATGACCAATCCATCCTATGAGGTTACAAATATTGAGCTTTGGAAATATGGTAACAATAAGCTCTTCATCTTTTGTGGTATTTGAAGAGCATGTTCTTGAAACTACTGTCACTTGCGTGCGTGCTTAAGCAGTAGCACAACCAGCTACCTTTTAAAAAAAGTACTGTGTTTCACTATTTCAAGTTGTGGTTTATATCAACGCTGAAGAAAACACGTTTAAGTGTGGATCCACCCTTCTGTCGTTGGATCCTATTCACCCAACCAACCAAGTAATTGGATATTCCACCTCTGTTGTTAATTTTATTGAGCTGTCCCAACGCCGATTTGGGAGTTGAAATTGGACTCGCTTTTGCATTTTACCACTTCAAAGACGTTAGCCTGACTTGCTGTACTTGTGTCTATTTTTGGATGTCATGTAGGCCAAGTGTCTAAAAGCTTATGGTCTCTCCAAACTCGTTGGCCTGTTTTGGAGGTAAAAGGTACTTTTTCATCTTCAACAGGTAGAATCAATTTATTCTTCTGAAAAAACATAATTTCTATCTGTCAAAGTGGCCAACATTGTTCTCATTTAAATCCTCTTGTCATGTTGCTCTGTCGAGTGAAATTATTGGATCATGAATAGAACATTTTTTTGGCACAATAGACATAAATATTCGGCCGTATGCTTTCTTAATTTGAAAGCATTTCATAGGGATTTGTTAAAAACAAGTGACAATGTGTGAAAGGGCTAAAGAGTAGCAATTGCCCTTGGTATTCTCAAAGTGGAAGGAGAAGGGAGAATAAAAAGAAGCTAATTTAACTGCGAATTGAGGGTGTACAAAATTAAACCAAACTATTAGTAATACATGGTAACTTAGAACAAGTATAGTTCAAGTGACCACTTTTATGTTAATGTCTCCTATTAAAGATGGTAGGTTTAAATGCCTTTCCTTATATATATAATAATGCTCAAGAGACTGAGTTATGGTTAATTCGAATGGAGTTTTGTGGGCGAGAAACCGAAATTCAATTCATAGTGTAGCATTCTAAAAAAATTTGAGATATATTTATTATCACAGGGATACGGTGATGCTTATTTATAGCCATGTTCAGACCTAGTCCAGTAACCTATGCTTAGAAGGATATGCAAGATTTTTACCCTCACAAGGAACAGAGTTTTTAAAAATTGGTAGTAATAGAATGGAAGCTTTGTTAATTATTTGAAAGGCATCTAACTCTACCGCAATGTAAGGTAGGCATAGGCAATCTAACGATATATAGTTGACTAGGTCTCCTATATGATTTGATGGTGGTCACAGTCAAAGAGATCAGAAGTTTGGTAGATTTTTGCGATTAATTATTGAATTTCAGGTCTCACGATTACTTATTTTATCATCAATGCCTATTGAAAGCTTTATCTTTTAATTTTAGGTTAAATTATACAAAATATGTAAAGTTTTTAATATCTTCGTTTATGCTTTTATGATTGTTTTAACTCTTAAACTTTGGGATTATTCCCTAAAATTGCTAGGGATTTTTTTTTTATTAAAATGTAGAATGAAAATTGACATGTTAGTTGACAATTTGGGTATGTTGGGTTAAAGGCTTATTTTTTAGATATAAAATCAATTTGTTTTGGTATATATAAAATCAAAATCAATCACTATTCAAGGCTAATCTGCATCGAGCTTTGGATAGAAAAACTATTTAGAATTCAGCAGTTCCCAAACTTCATGATATTTAATAATATCAAAATTGAAAGAAAAGTATTTTCTATGAGTTAGTGTTTCTTTTCTCAAAAAAAGAAGAAGGAAAAAAAAAATGTTAGCGTTTCTTTTTGAGAAATTTTCACCGATAAAAAAAATGTCAAACTGTTTACAGAAAATAGCAAAAAAAATATTGATAAACATTAATAGACTTCTATCCGTAATAGATTTATATCATTTCAATTACCGATATACCTTGATATACTTCTATCAGCACAACTATCTAAAAATTTTGCTATTTTGTGTAAATAGTTTTTCTTATTTTTTTATTTTTAAAAATTTTCCTTTATTTTTTCTATATATTTTTCTAAAAATATTGTTAATCAAATGTCCACCTCACCCTTAGCTTCTACATGAATTTACAAACACACTCGACTTATAATAATTAAAATAGAAGAAATAAGATAATTACAATTTTCAAAACATTATTTCTCGACCTAACGGTTTATACTTTTGAAAACATCACGAAGAAAAAGAGGGTTTGATCTTTTTTTTTTTCTTTTTCTTTTTTTTTTTAAATATAATTTAAGTTATCATTCTGTCGTTCAATTCCAATGATATTCAGTAACGATCTAATTAGAAAAATTGAAATATTACAACTTACTTTATTTTTATTATTATTCATTGGCTTTTAGTCAACCAAAATAAATTGAAGGTAAAATAATAAATTCTAAGATAAAGAAATGGATAAGGGTGAATATAATGTAAATGGCTAAAAAGGAGTGAAAGGAATATAACATGCCAAACTAAAATAAGAGAATAAGAAATAAATTAAATTATATAAATATTTTTTAATTTTAGTATAGGTTTCAATTATGCAACTACGCTTCTAAACTTTCAAAATGTCATTTTAACTCTCAAACTTTGAAATTATACTAAAAATATCATTGAATTTTTTCTATTAATATAATAGATAAAAATTCACTCAACAACTTAGAAAATAATTATAAGGCACGCATGAGATCATTTACAACATTAATAATGTAAATCATGTTAGATATTTTTTATAATTAGTTGCTTCAATTTTTTTTATAAGAATTTCAAAAGTGTCAATATGAAGATTTTCTAAAGTTACGATTATAAAAAATCTATCCGAAAGTTTGAAGGATAGATATTTAACTTAAAAAATAGAAATATTCTAGGCAAAGATGGTCCCATTCACAGCTTTGTTCCTTCGTTGAACGTTTGGTGTTAAAAAAGTGTGGAGATTACAAGTTTGGCTCTGTTATCCATAAAATCAAATCAGTGCAACCAGGATGTTTTTTTATTATTTATTTATTTTTCCTGAATATTTTGATGAAATGTATGGTTTTTATCATGAAAATGAGAGCCCACTTTTTTTAATTTTAACACTTTTTTTTGTCCCCAAATGGAGTTCAAGGAATCTTGCTGCTTGACTGATTTACTAATCTCAGTTTCTTCTCATCATTGTTTAATTAACTTAATTTGGTAACATAATAATAATAATTACGTAATCATCTTGAATTTGAGTGAAGTGGAGATGTGATTGGTCATTGAACTCTGGAAATCTTTTTATTATTTCTTTCTGTGTTTAGATTTGGTCATTTTCATGCCAAATTATGTATTGAATTTACCTCTAATTAAGACTTCTTAGCTTGAAAAACTCAATTATTTGGTCTCGAAGCCCTTTTCAATATGACAATACAATCTTTTTTTACTTAATCATTTAACAAAAACTTCGTTTAAAAATCTCAATATTTAGTATTGTTTTCAAATATAACATAATGAATTAACTTATTTACAAATATAACAAAATATTACTATATCAATAATAGATAATGATAGACATCCATTAATGTTATCATTGATAGTGATAAATGATAGTAGTTATCATTAATAGACATTGACATTTTGTTATATTTGATAATATCTTTAACATATTTGTCATTTAGAACAATTACCTCAATATTTAACATTGGGCATGCATTTCTAAATTCTTGATGAAATCAAGCATACTAATAAAGATATCTACTTTGATTTTTTTTTAAAAATAATTAGGACTAATATGATTTAGTCATAATTAGTCCATGTACTTAAAAATTTGTTCAATTTTAGTCTCTCTATTTTTAATTGTCCAATTTTAGTCTATATAATTTCAATAAATCTTAATTTTAGTCCCACTCCTAATTTAATTTTTAGATTTCTTTTAGTTATATATTAGTCATTTTACTATAAATTTTGAAAATATATCCACATATTGTAATTCTTTACATCGAAATTATTTTTATTATTTAATTAATTTTGGTAAAAAGTTAACTTTTGGACTAAATTTAAGATTTATTGAAAGTACAATGACTAAAATTAGACAATTGAAATTACAAAAACTAAAATGGAACAAACTTTTAAAATATAGAGACTAAAATAGTATTTTAACTTATGATTTATTATACAAAGTTTAGAAGGGGTAAAATTGAAACGATCACAAACGGTTAGGAAGTAGTCAAAAAGTTGAAAAGGCAATTCTTGTATGGGAATGAATTGCTTTTATTGGAAATGAAATTGCTTTACAAAACATAGATATCGTACATGAATTCAAAAGGGGGTTTGAAAATTTATAGAATACCCGATAAATTAAAAAAAAATAATGTTAAAACTTTACTTTTTGGTATGATATTGTGTTTAATCACCCAAGGTTTAGGCTCATGAATTAACATAATTTAATTAAATCAATATTTTAATAAAACTACTATTTTCTTTAATTCTTTTTTAAATCTAAAGAAGATTGACATGTCACATCAAACATAAAGTAATTAATTGAAAAAAGAAAAAAAATAGAAATTTTCACATACAGAAAATGTCAAACTATTTAAAAAACAGTAAAAAAAACATTGATAGACTTCTGTCATTGCTATTATTGATAGATTATGATAGACGACGTCTATTACAACTATTTAAAAATTTTGTTATTTTGTGTAAATAGTTTTTCTTATTTTTTTATTTTTAAAAATTTTCAAGAAATAAAAAGGAGAAAGAGAACCCATTCAAAATTTGAGGGTATTTTTTGTTGGCCACAGCTAAAGTTAGAACTAGAAAATTCTAAGGAAAAAGAAAAAAAAAAAGAAAAAGAAAAAGAAATAAAAGAAGTGTTGAATGGAAATGCAAAGCATAAGTGAGATTGTGACATGTGAAGCATAAGTGAGAGGTGATATTAAATTGGGCTCACAGGTAGTTTGACATTATTTATTTATGGCGGTTTGGTTTCTTTTCATTTTCAATTCCTTCTGGTTTTATGATCTTAATTTCATATTCTATCACTTATCTTTTAAGTTTATTTTATTTTGGATATCAAACTTTTTAACTATTTATTTCATCTCTAAATTTGTAAGTTTAGGTAGATTCTTGATCACTTAAAAAAAAAAAAAAAAAATTTAGTACCATATTTACTTGCCCAATTCACATCTCTAAATTACCTAGTTTGAAAAAAATGTATGAATTTAAAAAAAATATCGATAGGTTAAGAACTAATAATACACAAAATTGAAAACTCACGAACCTATTGGACACAAAATCGAAAGTTTGAAGACCCATATTAGTCATTTTTTTAAAGGTTAAAGACCTTTTTGACACAAAGTTAAATATATGTGTTCAACAGCCTATTAGATACATTTTTTAAAAAAGTTTAAGAATCAAATAGGCACGGAATTAAAAGGTTAGAGATTAGCCTTGTAATTTAACCTATATTTATTTAAAGCTACATAATTGATTTATTAAAAAGAAAGTAAAGGTAAGTGATTAATTCTTAAAGATTCAGAATTCAAATACAAAAAGAATTAACAATAATTCCATAATCAAAATAGAATAAAGTCTGTTTGGATTGACTTTTTAAGTATTTATAAATATTTTTTTCACTTAGAAAATCGATCCAAACGAATTTTTAATAAAAATACACAAAACTTGAAAGTTGGACCAAAATGAAATTTAAACCTAAAATTTAATTTAATTTGAAACTGCGAGTCCCTTTGATCAACTTATTTATTTATTTTTATTTTTTTTTCAGCAATGATCAACTTATTTTGATTTTGATATAAAATGTTTTGTAATTGCATTTGGAACAGGCTGGCTGTCGAAACTATAGGTCCCCACATTAATTTAAATTGTCCTTTTTGGAATATATCTTCATTAACTTTCCAACCAAAATTCATCAACCATATCCTAATTCTTCCCCATTAATTTATTTCCAATTCCATTTTTCTCCCTCTGATCATCTTTCATCCTACTTTCATCAAATATCACAGTTCTACCTCTAATCTTTTTACAATAAATAAGGTATAAAAACCTAAATCATTTATCTCAAAATATACATTTAATCGCTTTAATTCAATATTTAATTTTTTTACTTTTAAATATATTTTACATATTGTTAGTTTAAAGTTTAGTGAGGGACCCTTTAGAATCATTTTGCAAATATAGGAAACTAAAGTGTACCTTTTAAAATCTTAGGGGACCAAATAGACGTCAATTTCAAACTTGGGGTACCAAAAGTGTATTTTGTCTAATTGTTGATTAGTGATTGTTGTTAGGGGCCGTTTGGTTTAAAGTTTTATACATATTTAGAAATAAAGGATATGTAAGATTTGGGAATAAAATGTCAAAATCAAAGATGACTGTGTGTTTGGTTGTGCATGAAAAATGCTATCAGAATTTTATGAACAAAAAATTATGTTTGTATTTAATTTATGAAATTAAACATAAAAATCTTATATAATTTTAATAGATTACTTAATTAAACAGTAAATATTATTTAATATATTGATAAAAATTAATTCATTAGTTCATTAATAATAATTTTAATTATAAATATTTGAAAATGGAGTAATTTATAATTAAAATTAACCGATTAATATATTTAAGGGTTGTTTTCAAATATAGAAAAATGAGTTAAACTATTTACAAATATATAAAAATTTTACTGTCTATGAGCAATAGACTGCGATAGACTTCTATTGCTCAAGCGATAGAAGTCTATCACTGTTCATCGCGGATAGATAGTGAAATTTTCTATATTTATGAATAGTGTGATATTTTTTCTATATTGAATCAATGTCCTATTACTTTAATCTATACTTAATCATTTTTAATTAATTAATTTCAACATTAGTAATTTTAATTTTAATTAAGGAATTTTTCTAATATAGCAAAATGAGCCAAAATATTTAACAAATGTAATAAATGTCACTATCTATCAGTGATAGACAATAATAGACATTGATAGATTACTATCGTCTATAAAAAGAAATTAACATATTATTGATACAATTAGCATCTACATTAGTAAATAGCGATCTAATCATCCTTTTAAAGTTTAATTATGAACTATTTAAAAGTATTTTATAAAGATGAGAGAATAAAATTATTGTTTTGAAATTTTAGAGACCAACCAAAAATGAACTCCAACCTTAAAGATAAAAAAAAATTAAAGACCAAAAATGTAATTTGCAAACCCTTCTATCTACTTTTCCAAAATAACATATAATATATAAAATGTGTCCGGGAAAGAAATCGTGATTCGTGACTGCGGCGGTTCATTTATAACGGTAACATCTCAGATTAGTCAAAATAATAAAAACGGGTAACTAAAAATGAAAGCACGTGATGGCAACATGGTAAATACCTCGAAATCTGATGGATAATCATGACAAGATGACAACACAAAAATATTTAAGAAATCGGGGGAAAAAAAAAAAAGAAGCAAAGAAAACAGAGTAACAAGAAAGAAGCAAACAACGCAACAGACGAGCATGGCGTTCATATTTAGCAGCACGACAGAGCTCGCCAGCGCACTTCACTTTCTTTCTTCTTCACAGAATTCATTCTCCTTCATTTGGGCTCACACCCATCGCCATTTTATCCATCCCCACTTGGTTTATTTGCTTCAAAGAGGAATGTTGACCTCTACCCTGTCAGAGAAGACCACCTTGTAGCTGTAGTTAATGCTCTTTCAGTCTTCGTTCTTCTTTTTACAGGACCCTTTCAACTACCTCCACCAATTATCTCTTACTCCTTAATTTCCCTTCTTCTTCTTCTTCTTTATTTTTTTATGGAAGAGCAACGCTAGTGCTTTCTTTACTCTACTTTATCAATTTGTCTCTATTTCCGTCATCCCCTTTTTGTTTTTGTTTGTTTTCTTCTCTGTTTTTTAGGATTTTATCCTACCAATACCTTGTTTGTAATCGTCAGCTTCAGTTTTTGTATCTTGTCTTTTCGAATTCCATTGCAGCTTTTTCATCCTTGAGCATTTGTTATCTGTGGGAAATTGGGAATTGTAACCTGTTTAGAAGATTCTCTTCTTTACTCTGTTTTTCTCTGTTTTTTTTTTTTTTTTTTTTCTCTTTGCTTTGCTTCACTTTCCTTTTTCTTTCCCACCTTTTGGTCGGAGTTTCTGAGGCTCGGCTTGGCTCTCTGTTTTTGAGGGTTTAACAGCATTACTTTTGTATTTTCTTCTCGACTGGAGAATAATTCCCGACTGGGGGAATTTCCCCAGACAGTTCGCTTTCGCTGATATCGGTCAAAAGGTTTCCAGGTTCATACCATGTGGCTGATCAGACTAAGAATTCTTGCTTTAGTTCTTCGTTTTCGATCGTCTTGTTGATTAACCGTCTAGTTTCAGAGGCTTCTCAAATGGATTCTCTCCGACTTTTCCTTATTATTAGTCTTTCATGGATTTTATTCCTACCCTATACTCATCAGCTACAAACTTCTCAGACCCAAATCCTGTTGCAGATTAGGAAGCATTTGGAGTTCCCTTCTTCCTTGGAAGTTATGAACACTTTCGATGGCGACCTCTGTAATGTTTCTCCATCTCGAAATATGACCATTGCGTGCCAGGACAATGTAGTGACTGAACTCATAATTAAAGGGGATAAGCCTGTCAATTTTAGAGGGTTTAATGGGTTTCCAATTCCAAATCAAACTCTATCTGAGAGGTTTTCAATGGATTCTTTCGTTACTACATTGTCAAGGTTAAGTAGCTTGCGGGTTCTCGGCTTAATTTCTTTGGGCATTTGGGGGCCACTTCCTGATAAGATTCATCGTCTCTCCTCTCTTGAGTTCTTGGATTTGAGCTCGAATTTTATATATGGTCAAATCCCACCAAAGATTTCCACCATGGTTCAACTATATTCATTGGTTCTTGATGGTAATTTCTTCAACGATACAGTCCCTGATTGGATTGACTCTCTAACGAACCTTACCTTTTTGAGCTTGAAAAGCAATCGACTGAAGGGTCAATTTCCCTCTTCATTATGCAAAATTAGAACACTAGCTGATGTTTATCTGTCTCACAATAAAATCTCTGGGGAATTGCCTGACTTGAGTGCTCTAGCCAATTTGCATGTACTGGATATGAGAGAAAATAAGTTAAACTCTGTGCTTCCAGTCATGCCAAAAGGATTAGTTACACTTCTACTTAGCAAGAATGCTTTATCTGGTGAAATTCCTGAGCACTTTGGTCAGATGGATCAGCTTCAACATCTTGATTTATCATCCAATCAACTGACAGGGTCGCCACCTCCGTTCCTGTTTAATTTGCCAAACATTACATACCTGAATTTATCTTCAAATATGATGAGTGGATCTCTTCAAAATCCTCTAAGCTGCAGTACAAAACTTGGGGATGTTGATATTTCCGACAACAAGTTAACTGGCACACTTCCCTCTTGTTTGGGAAGTTCTTCAGACAAGAGGATGGTTAAATTTGGGGGGAATTGTTTAGCTACTGATATGCAACACCAGCATGAAGCATCATTTTGTGCAGAATCCCTTGCAGGGACAGGAAAGTCTAGAAGAAAAGAGAAACTACTGATTGTTGCCTTCATCAGTGGAGCTATAATTGTTATTGTGCTTTTAGCCTTGGGAGTTTTCTTTTTGTACCGAAGGCTCTGCAAAAGAACGGTACAAGAGCAGCCGGTACCGCCAAAAGTTGTACAAGAAAATTCGCCTGCTGCAGTTCCATCTGAGCTACTAGCAAATGCCAGTAAGTTGTGTATGTTTATCTGTAGGCAGCAGGCTTCATTTCATGTCTGTAATAAGATTTTGACAGTTTCTTGATTTGACAAATGATATAATGTGTGAAGAACAAGGCGGGTTCTATTATCTATGAAAGATTAGAGGAATTGTTCTTTTGCAGGGTTTATTTCTCAAGCCATGAAGCTAGGTGCTCAGACTGTTCCAGTATGTCGATCATTTTCTTTTCAAGAGCTAAAGGAAGCTACAAAAGACTTTGATAAATCCATGCTCTTGGGAGAAGGTTCTATAGGAAAGGTATTCCCAAAAACTTCAACCCATGAGATAGAGGTTCTGATCAGAATACTTTCATAGTAGTGCTTTATTTCTTTTAAAATTATAAGTTTTTCGTATGCTTAATCTTGATTAGCTTTTCTTACCTTAATCTTTCATCTACGAGCATTTTAAAATTAGATGTTGCCATATAACATTAAGGGATTTCAACTTTTCACCTAAACTCTTCTTTGATTAATCTTTTGTATACAAACTTCATTTTCAGTGAGTTTAGTGCAAGGGATGTTAAAAGTGCCCCCAGGAGCTTAGATCAACTTTTAACTATCCTATTTTGAAGCTGATTTTGAGGATGTTGTATTTAATTCTCAAATTTTACGGTTTTTACCACACACTTGGAGCTTATTTAATTTTCTTCTACAGCTCTACAGAGGAAAATTGGAGAATGGGACCCTTGTTGCTATAAGGTGTTTAGCTTTATCAAAGAAATATTCAGTACAAAACCTTAAAGTTCGGCTGGATGTTCTTTCGAAGCTTCACCATCCACATTTAGTTAGCCTTTTTGGTCACTGTGTGGAGGGAGATGGGCATGACAACTCGAGTGTCAACCAAGTTCTTCTTGTATATGAATACGTGTCGAACGGGAATTACCGTACCCTTTTGTCAGGTTAGTTCACCATCAGAACAGTTTAAAGTAAAATCTTGAAACATTGCTTTCTCTGTTTGTTGGAAGATAATCTTTGTTAAACAACAGTTTTAATGTAAAACTTGTAGACAGACACTGTCACCTCGTTTTTATTCCTGAAACAAATGCAGCCTTTGAGCATGTTTTAAGCTCTCTTTAGCTTTCAATTTGTTGATGGAATGCTCACATTACCTCATTTATCTGCTATCCAAATGTAGAAACTTATCCAGAGAAGGTCCTGAAGTGGTCAGATAGGTTGACAATTTTAATTGGAGTAGCCAAGGCCATTCACTTTCTGCATACAGGTGTTATTCCTGGTTCATTCAACAATGGACTGAAAACGAACAATATATTGCTTGATGAACACCGAATCCCGAAGCTTAGCGACTATGGCACGTCGATTATCACTGAAGAAACTGAAAAACACGAGGTTAGTAAGCTTCAGAGTCTTTGGATTTTGGTTCAACATTTTCAGTGATATTCTGAGATTTCTTCTGGCTTCTTTTGTTAAGTGAACTTATACCATATCCTTTCTTTTTGTAGACAAAGGGAGAAGGCACAAAATCAAGGTAAGAAAACAACTGAGCGCAGCGCAAATATTATGTTATGTCATGTTTACAATTACTCATATGAATATTAAGAAAACAAAATCAAGGAATCTAAAAACCTGGACTAGAGAAGTTTATCTTCCAGTTACTCCTTTCATTTTAATAGATGATCGCCTATCCTCTCAGGTTAGTGGCGTATAACTTTCATGCTCTTTGGTTGCAGCAACAGGAAAAATTTGGTGGAGAATGATGTTTACAACTTTGGATATATATTGCTTGAATCGCTTGTTGGGCCTATTGTAACTGGAAAAGAAGAAACATTTCTTCTAAATGACATGGTATTTTAGATTTTTTCTTCTTCTTCTTACAATGGTTTTCTGTTCTTCAACTCAATGGCTGAGAAATTCAATGTAAAGTGTCTCTTTACATTCAAGTTCATCAACTAAAAGAGCAGAAAATTTCGGTCAACTTGTTTGAGATTATTCTGTTCTTTGTGGCGTCTGAATCCTTATGTATGAAACAACAACAGGCATCCTTTGGCAGCACGGATGGCCGGAGACGAATTGTGGATCCAGTTGTTTTGACCACTAGCTCCCAAGAGTCGTTATCGAGAGTTATATCTATCACAAAGAAGTGCATATCTACCGATGCAGCGTCTCGACCCTCATTTGAGGATGTGCTATGGAACTTGCAGTATGCTGCTCAAGTCCAGGCCTCTGCTGATGCTGAGCAAAAGTCTGATTCCACATCTTAGTTGTAAATATTACAAGTTGTTCGAAATTCAACTTGAGTCTTCCTACATTCGACACGAGGCAACAACAAGTTTCATGAAGATGATGAGTTGTAGGCACAAGCACAAGGAAAACACAGGTAGGCAATATTTTGAGCTGCCATTTCTTTCATTTCATGTTCACAACTGATGTAAAAATGTAAATGCCTAGAGCAAAAACTACAGTACCTTAGAGTTTGTTTGGACAGTGGATCCCTTCTTGAAGAGAAACAGTAGAGTTTTGCAGTGATAATTGAGATGAGTGAAGTTTAGTTTAAGAAAAAAATTTGTGAAAAAGTTTGCTATCAACAATGAAAATTGGTTTCTTCCACTCAGAATTTATACTACCTTCCAAATGTTCTTGTCAACATAAGACATTATACATTCATTATTATGTGGTTAAATTAGCGTTTTAGTTCATATGTTTGGTACTTTGTTTTCAATTTTTTCTTATGGTTTAGGTTTCTATTTAGCTTTTATAACTTGGTTTAATCTCTCCAAATATAGTTGTTTGTGTCTGATGTTAATAATTTTTTTTTTTTTTTTTTTCATGTAATACATTCTTTTAGTTCATATATATTAGAATAAAAGACAGACAAGTGAGGTTTTGAGTTGTTTCTCCTTACCCCAAAATCCAAAAACATATTTCCCCTTTACCTGAAACTTACATGAACCTCTATTTGTTTGTTTTTTTTTCCCTAAAAAAATTGATTCAATTTAAATCCTACTTCATGGTTATATTTTTTGTCCTCAAACTAAGGAGATACTTTATACATTTATGTGATTGGGTATCACATTTAGGATTAATAATAAAGTGTATAACAACATTTTAAAAAAAATTGTAAATATAGCAAAATCTATCAATAATAGACTCTTAACTATCACCTATAGACCTTGAGAGCTGAATTTACATTTTACTATATCTGGCAAAATCTTTCGCGTTGTGTTATATCTGCTAATGCTCTTAATGATATAATTAACCAATTTAAACTTCTCACATACTTTATGCTAAACATTTATCTCTTTTATCTTTTCCTGCAATGTCCAAAGAAAACGTGTCACTTGTCAAGTAAGAAAATTGCTTAAGGATGTGTTTGGAATACATTTTCAAGTGTTTAATTTAAAAAATAAGTCATTTTAGAAAAAATTCAACTGTTTGGCAAACGCTTAAAATAGATTTTGGAAAAATGAGTTTATAAAAGAAGTTGGTTTAAGATAAATATTTGAAATCAACTTTAGAAAAATGACTTTTAAGTGTTTAATGGTTAATTTCTCCCTAATTTGTATAATTCTTAAAATTACCAAAATGCTCGGAAGTCATATACCTCACGTCCCCTATGTTATCATGCCTACCACCGCCCTTCACTGGCCAACTTCAGCCACCACCCCAACCCCTCCCCCAGCCAACTCTGGAGACCACCTCAGGCTACCGCCGTTGACCAACACCACAGACGACCAACTCCAGTGGCCACCACCGCTGCCGCCCACCTCAGGCCATTACCACTGATGACCACCCGAATTTCAATGAATATTATTTAAAATTATTAGTTCATAGAATTTTATGGTCGTAGTAATTTGATATTAATAAAAACACTTTTAGCATATAACTAACCAAACAAACTTATAAATAAAAATACTTTTGAAAAAAAGTTGTCAAACACATGAGTGTTTTTATTTTAAACTGTCTTTTATAAAAAAGGTTTAAATGAAAATAAATTTTTAAAAAATATTTTTTTTTCTAAGTTAATCCAACAAGCCCTAAATCTAGTAATCACGTAAATGATTTAGTACTTTTGGACCCAATAAATTTAATTAAAATAACTAAAACTGATGTGAGCTCAGACTATAACTATTAGAACTTGTATATGTACTTTGTTAGTCTTAGTCAAAATAATAACTTGTTATCTTTCATTTTAGTTCAACAACATTTCAAATTGAGAAGATTTGAATTCCTAACTTTATGATCCAAAGTGTTTTAACCAAACTTAGTTTTAGTTTGTTATAGCTTTTAATATAATTTATGACATTCGTGCTTCTAGAAAAATCAAATGTGAAATGGAGTAAATAAGTGTTTGATAATTTTAGATTGAAACCTAAAAAAAAGTAGGTTAGAGTGTGTTGGTAAAATAATGCTAAATTGTTTTGATTAGCAATGACTAAATAGGCTTGCAATCAAAATTTGCATACTTTTTTTTTTGTTGTTAATTTATATTTTAAAACAAATTTTTAAAATGTTATATCATATATGCTTTCAACTTAAATTTATATTTTGTTTGCTCTAGATTATTTGTAGTAAAAAATTATTTGTTTGGAGAAATATGTTCAATTTTTTTTTAAAAAAATGATATTACTTAAAGAAAAAAGAGAAATTGCAATGGATAGCAAAATGCATAAGGGTGTTTGCAAACTTAGCAATCATTTTTAAAATTGTAAATATAGCAAAAAAATTCAAACATAATTTCTGATTTTACCCTCATTTGCGTATCAACAGATATATTTGATATACTTTATATCTTTGTATATCATCAACTAATATACTTTATTTAAAAAATATCATTTATAAAAATGATACATCATGACACTATATTAGTTGACGTATAAATACGATATATGAATGGTAATTTTAGTATATCAATTATATAATTTATATACTTTATGTTTGATATATTAGTCAACTGATATAGTAGATATAAAGTATATTAGATATACTACTGATATACATGTTGATACACCAATAAGAGTAAATTTGGAATTATAAAAAATGAAAAATCATCTTTAATGTTTCTTTTTGCTATATTTGTAAATTTTGAAAAACTGTTTGCTAAATTCTTAAACTAAAAACTTGGGATATAGAAATTGGTTTTGTAAGGAATGTGCTAGATTTATAAAATCATTTTTAATTTATAAAGAATGAAATTAAAAATTTGTTAGAAAGGAATGGTTGGTTTCATGAAAATCTACCTTTAAAAGCTAGTAGGGATCCAAATTTTAAAAAGTGTGATAATGAGTGTAGGATTTAAAAAGTGAGTTTAATAATTCCATTCACCTTCAATTTTACCAAACACTCATAACTCAATTAAAGAGTGCGCTTGGAATATCTTTTCAAGTATTTAATTTAAAAGATAAGTCATTTTGAAAGAAATATAAGTGTTTGACAACCACTCAAAATGAATTTTGAAAATCACTAGTGTTTTTATTTTAAATAATTCTTATCAAAAGTGTTTATATGAAAATGAATTTTGAAAAACATTTATTTTTTAAGTTAATTCAAACGGAATCTAAGAATATTGCATAATCACTTTTAACTTTCTAAACGCAACCCAAACACAACCTTAATCGATTGAGATATGCCCATCTCCATCCCCACATCTACTTAGCTTAGTTAGCTAATGTGAAAAGATAAAAATAAAAATGAAATGTTTGGAAACATTTTGAAGAAGGAAAAGGCATAGAAGAAGGAAAAAAAGATGGTCACTTTTTGAAAGGAATAAATCAAAAGATCTTTTCCTACTTTATTAGAACAAGTTGTCATCAGGTCAAAGACTATGAGGTAAGGAGAACTACTTCCCTAATTAAGGTTTGAATACTTCACAAGTTGATCAATCTTATCTGAATGTTCAAGCATGCAATCCTAGATCAAGAATTACAAAGAGGATGGTGATAAATATTCATCATCAACACATAGAAAAAATATCATTTCCAGAATTCACAATCTAGAAACTGTCTCGTACAACTTAACGGTCAGACTTTAGATAGCCTCCCAAAACCCTAATATATGCCACATCATATATTTTAATAAAATGAAATATTTACCCTTATTTAACATATTTTAGAAAGGATAAAATTGGAAATAGTAACTTTGAGCCCTAGGTGGTTCATATCAGTATACTAGTAGTCATTAATAATTCATTTCATGCACATCATTTCTGCATCAATAATACATCAACATTATGATCTAAATCCATTTCAAGAATAGTATTGGTGTATTAGTAATATATCAATACTCATTCAAAATGTAATTCAAGTATATCAGCAATATATTAGTAATATATTAGCACTCATTCAAAATTCAATTTCAAGTATATATAGTATTAGTACATCGATAGTTATAGGCAGTCATTCAAAATTCATTTAAAGCATAAATTAGTGTGTCAATATTGTATCAATGCTCATTAAAAACTAATTTCAAGTATATTATTAGTGTATTAGTAGTATATCAACATTCCTTCTAAATAAAATTCCAAGTATAATATTAGTGTATTAGTATTATATCGACATTAACTCAAAATTCATTTCAAGTATAACGTTGATGTATCATTAGTATATCAATACTTCTTAAAAATACATTTGTTCAAGTATATCTATAGTATATTAACACCTGTTCAAAATTCATTTTCAAGTGTAACATTAGTGTATCAATAGTTTATCAACATTCATTTAGAATGGTTACCAACATGATGGATTGAACCATTATAAGTTGATTATAATATACTAGAAAAATAATATTTTATAACAAACGAATAACAATTCAAATTAAGTTCACTAATAACAGTAAATACAGAAGCATTTGTTGACCGATAAATATGGTTTATGAATGATAAATTTAGTACATCAATTGTATAACTTATATACTTTATATTTGATATATTAGTCAAAGTCCATGAATTATAGCAAATGCGCAAGCACTTGTTGACTGACAAATACGATATATGAATGGTAATTTTGATATATCAATTATATAACTTATATACTTTATGTTTTGTATATTAGTCAACTAATATACCATATATAAAGTATATAAAATATACTACAAATATACATGTTGATATACCAATAAAGGTAAATTTAGACTTATAAAAATGAAAATCAACGTTAATATTTTTTTTCTATATTTGTAAATTTTAAAAAACCGCTGCTAAATTCTTAAATTTAAGAATGTTTTTTTTTTCCTCTTCTTAAACCATCACATTGTGAAAAAAAAAATTAAAAATGAATTGTTTGGAAACATTTTGAAGAATCAAAAGCAATTGAAGAAGGAAGAAAGATTGAAACTTTTTGAAAGGAATGAATCAAAAGAACTTTTCGCACTTTTATTATTTTATGTTTTCGCAATAACAAGTTGCCATTTGCCAGCCGTTTAAGACAGAGAAATGGACTCTTTCTTTTCACGTTCTACATGATTCTTCTTCTTCTTCTTCTTCTTCTTCTTCTTCTTCTTCTTCATATAATTAGGGCTTTTTCCACGTTTTCTAGACTCTTTGATTCATTTATTAATCCCACCAACATTTTCTACGCACAATTGTTTATTCAACAATCGACTTCATTGAAACGGTGAAGGAAAAGTAATGGTCGACCATCCACTCCACCAGTTGACGGCAACTCCCATTTTCATTTACCAACTTCATCCCCAAAGCCGGCGGTCAAACCACGGTACGCGCATTCCCTTTCATATAATTATGCACACCCATTTGGCCCTAATCCCCAATTCTTCAACCTAATTTCTCTTCCTTCACTCGGATTCAGAGTCATGGACAAAATCGCATTGTACGAGAAGGTGTTCAAGCAGGTCGACGGTGACGGAGACGGGAAGCTGTCTCCGCCGGAGCTGCAGCAGTGTATGGCGGGCGTCGGAGGGAGTTTGACGCTCGAGGAGGCAGAGACGGTGGTTGAGAATTTGGATTCGGACGGCGATGGGTTAGTGGGGTGGGATGAATTTGTTGCATTTGTAGAAGAAGTGGGTGAGGAAGAGAAAGTGAATGATTTGAAGGAGGCGTTTAGAATGTATGAAATGGATGGTTGTGGGTTCATAACGACGAAGAGTTTGAAGAGGATGTTGAGTAAGCTTGGGGAATCAAGAAGTATTGAGGAATGCAAGAAAATGATTGCTAAATTTGATCTCAATTCTGATGGTGTTCTTAACTTTGATGAGTTCAAGTTCATGATGTCCTGACTTTCTTCCATTTTTTTTTTTTTTTTTTTTTTTTTTTTGTGGCTTCAGAACTTTGTTGTAATATGATGATTATTGATTACTCTCCTTTTCTTTTGAATTCTCTTTCTTTGTGTCTCCTCAACTTTCTCTTTGATCTCCCTCTCTTTCCCCTTCAACCCCATGACTTTATGGTTTATGCTTTAATTTTTTATGGGTTAAATTTGGACAAAAATAATATTTTCCCCATCGGGATGTCTTTGCATCCTCAAGTCTCAACTACGAAAAAATTAAAAAGAAATGGGATAATTATTGTTAAGTGAACAATAACTCAGCGTTTGTAGTGTATGGACCATAAATGGAGAAGTTATTCCCATCGTATGAAGAAATTTGTTGAATAAATTGACACAAAAAGTGTTTTGGGATAATTTGCTAGGGTTTAGTTTTGAAAATAAATCATTTTAGAGAAAAATTAGAGTATTTGACAATCATTCAAAATAACTTTTGAAACACTTTTAAAGTGTATTTTAAACCGTTTTTATCATAAGAGTTTAAATAAAAATAATTTTTTTGAAAAACACTTTTCTCTCTAGTTAATCCCAATATACGCCGGAAAAAAACTTATATATGAAGTACAAAGATGAATACTTTTGAAAAAATACACTCTCACTCTCTTAATCCTTAGTCACTCTTTCTTACACACAAGAGATCTTTGTATGAAAGAATTGATAGGGAAGTTTGGTGAGAAAATGACATCAATGTCTATTTTTGGACGTCCAAATGAGATTTAACCTACCTTTTAAAAATCTATGTTTTTTTTTTTTTTTTGCCTTTTGCTTATGTCGACGTAGGGTGAAATTACTAAAATGACCAAATCTACAATTCTTTTAAAGCCGCTTCTTTGATTCACTTTTTTTCCTTTATTCTGCATGCAAGTCGTTGTCGGCTTCAGTTTTTTTCTTCATTCTTCATTGTGCAACTCTCTCTCTCTCTGGAATCAAAGATGAAGGATGGAACATGAATCAGAGTGAGACCAAGGAGCGAGATGAAGAATCGACCTGCAAGAGGAAAAAATCGAGTTTAAAATTCATTTTTAAAACGGTCAAGTGTTATCAAACTAGGAACGAGGGGAAGGAACGAGACCCATGTCGAGTGACAAGCCATCACGCGTGTTTTGGGGTCAAATGGGTAATTTCACAGGCACCTGACGCAAGCATAAGGTCATTTTCTATTTGATTTTAAACCTTGGGTCAAATTTCATTTGAGCTCCTAAGAATGGGTCATTCGTACAAATTTTTCAAATTTGATAGAACACAAAAGGAAGATATATACTTAGAAAAAAAGAAAGTTTTATTATGAAAGTACAAAGAATAAGATTGATACTTTTGCAAGAATACTTAGTCTCTTGATCTCACTCACTCACTCACTCTTCTCATTTTTATAGCTTTGCTCGCTAGTCTAGACTCATCGTCAATCTAATATATCTTACATTTATCTTTTACCATATATCTTTATCTAAACAAATTCTCTAGATTTTTTTGAAGTCTAGAAAAAGGATAAGATATTTCAAGAGCCTTTCTCTTGAAATATTTATTTATCATCTTTAAAATGAAGAGAACGTACATACATTTAAGTCATTCACGTAAATACTTCAATCATTGATGAGTAGGGATGTGAGTGGGTGGACATATGGAGAAGTCATAACATGGGATGGGGACTAAGATAGGAATGTTTTCCATGGAAATTAGTAATACAAGTTTTTTTCTTTGCTAAGATGGAGAAGACTAAGAGAGCTACCTACATTTTTTTTTTCATAGCCAAGTCTGACTTTTCTCCTAGGACATATGTTTATACATATTTAAATAGAGTATGCAAGATTCTACCAATACTTTTGCTCCAATAAAAATGAACCACATTTGAAAAGCTTCTATTTTCTTGTTTTTTAGCCAATATTTTCTTTTTTTTTATTTAAGTAGAAGGGTAGAGATTCTTGCCATTAATGATGCAAATGAAATAAAAACTATAGTATACAAAACTAACCCATTGTATTAATTCATTAAGAGAGAAATGAAACTGAAGCCAAAAATGAACACTTACACTCATTAGCTTACTTAAATTACAGGACAGCAAGGCTTCAAATAGGAACTGAAAGTGAAGGTTGTGTGTTCAATGCAGTTGTTTATGGATTTGTTTCAGAAGCCTGCAGTCCCTTCACAAGAGGCTTTGTAGAGCTTTCACAGCTCACACTCTGATCTCCTTCAGGCAATTCTTCAACCAATCTTGATAACTTGTCGAAAACTTCTGCCGCGTTTGGACGTAATGAATGATCTTCCTCGACACAAGCTCTTGCAAGTTTAGCCAATTTGACAGCTGCATCAAATGGATAGTTATCCCCCAATGCACTGTCCATCCATTCCCTCAGTTCATCTGCATTATCTGATTCCATGATGGCCTTGATTTTCTCTGTTAGCCAAACACTTCCTTCACCATTGGCATTTGGCTTTGTTATTGGTGTTTTTCCAGACAAAACCTCCAACAGAATCACCCCATAAGCAAATATGTCAATGGTTGGGGAAATTATACCTTGGTGAATGTACTCAGGAGCCAAATAACCCAAGCTCCAAGAGGCTGGATTGGATGAACAGAATTTTGGGTCTTCAATGTCATTTTGAACACATCTTGCCATTCCAAAATTCCCAATCCTTGCATTGAAATCCTCATCTAAGAAAATGTTTCTGCTTTTGATGTTTCGGTGAACGTAAACTGGTTTCATAACATGGTGCATATGCTGTAACCCGGCAGCGACGTCGAGACAGATATGCAGCCTTTGACTCCATGTTAAGAAACAATAGCAAGAGATGATGAACTGGTTTTTCATTGCCAAACCACCGTGAAGCCAGTCCTTTAAGGAACCATTTTTCGCATACTCGAAAACCAGAAAGGAATCAGGATCCTCAGTTAAACATATTCCCAAAAGCCTCAATATGCTTGGATGTTTGATTTCATGTAAAAGGTTAAATTCAATCTTGGAGATAGTTTCATTCTCTGTCCTCTTTATTGCCATGTTCTTCCCACTGAGACGTCCTTGATACATAGATCCCTCTATCTGATTGGTCGGATTAAAATTCTCCGTCGCCCTCCTAATCTCCTCAACCGTGTACATCGAAATGAGCATCTTGCTTGCATTTGATTCGAGGAGGTGACTATCAAAAGTGTCTTGGGATCCCTCAAAAGAGAATTTCTTATCACTTGCCGTTCGAATACTGAGACTAAGCTGTTGTAGCTCCATCTCGCCTCTTTCTTCATATGACTTCTGTGTCTTCTTCTGCTTGTCTTTTTTCAGCTTGATTACAAAGAAGCATGCTATTGCAGCAATGCACAATCCAAATATGGTTACACCAACTGCAATGTAAACTCCAAAATGCAACATTTTTGCTTTATTCTTGTGTGAATTGATTGTGGGGATGCTGGTGGAAGGAAGATGTAGATTTGGTTGATTCGGTTTCGCCAAAGAACCGAGGATTGGCTCACCATTCACCGGAATCAGTAGAGTTGAAAATGGTACAAGGCTTTGTGGTTTGAAGGTAGCTAAGGATCTGCTGTTAGCAGTTATAATAGATTCAGGAGTTGTATTGAAGTTTGTGGCTAAATTGAAAATTGTGTCACCTTGTCTCACAGGGTAGGAGATCAAGAGCCTTGGTTTTGGGCCACCTGCATAGGAAGATGGACAGCCACATCTCATTGGTATCAGTAACCGAATCGAGTCTCCGAGACCCCACGGCGACACCCCGGGATTCTTCTCCTTTATTGCTTTGCAAGTTGTTAAGCCCTCCAATGATTCAGCAATGCTGTAAAAGCTCTCTCCTTTGATGGAAGTTTTTGTTAACTCAGCTAGGAAGAAACTCCCATTGCACTTACACTCAATTGGTATCAGTAAAGGCTGGTTTTTAGGAAGAAACTCTGTGTCAGCAGAGAAGCCATTGATTTCAGCAATGGTAAATTGGTTGATCCCCAAGTAATAGCTAAGGTTAAAGAGAGACGAAAACTCTGAATTCGCGAAAAGAACTGCAAATGTTCCACACTGCACCAGAGTCTCATTTCCATTGCAATGAAAGCCGAAAGCGTTGGGCGACGTCGAATCACAGCTCAACGAGCTCTCTCCAAATGCAAAGGAAACCAACCAGATGGACAAAACAAGAGTTGTCAAGAACAGCACATTGATAACAATGGCCATTTCCAAGAAATCACAAAACTTCCACAAAAGCAAAAAGCAGTTAAAATTTTATGGAGATTTATCCCTCTTGGATCCAGAAGCTGGCATTTGAAAAGATGAGAAATTTTGTCATGGCTGTTGGTGGACAAGATTTTTTGGGAGACACAAACAAGAATTGCTTATACATTTAACCAATCAACTTCGATTCGATTTGATCTGATAAGGGATGATGGTTATGAATCCAAGTTCTTTGAATTCATTATTCATTGGTTGAGATCAAAAGCATAGCTTTATGGGTAGCTGCTATATTTTTACAGACAACATTGGATTTTTCGTTGTTAGTTATTACCATTGCTTTAAGATTGCGGTCCTGTCTGGAAACAACCACCACATGTTTAACTCTTTATTCAGATGTCAATATCCCATATGATTGAAGAAGAATTTAGGCAAAGTAGAGACTTGGCTTTTGAATTCACATGTTATTGTTTTGTATGAGAGTTTTCAAAAATTTTAGAAACTTTTTGTGCAGAAGCTGCTTAAGCATTGGAGCTTCATTTCACGTGTTGGGAAATAGGAATTTTAAAGGGGCATTCTTGGGAGGTGAAAATTTAAGAAGTAAATTTTATCAACATGGTTTAAAAAATAAAATAGTTAAAAAAAATTAGTCAACACTATAGTCTATATCTGGCCATCTGGGTTGAGTAAATTGGTTATTAATATTGGTAATCCGTTGATTTTTCCAAGTAAAATTTTGTTTAACGAATTTTGAATTATTATTAGTGGTCATTGCAGTATCTCCAAAGTTTTTTTTTTTCAAAAGATTTTTTTAGTCTAAAAAGATTCGAATCACAGACCTCTTAATCACTAACACATGCTGAATGTGAGTTTCAAGTTTAAAATTTAAATGGTAAAGATCGAATATAATTTGTGACAAAGCGACATTGATGCAAAATATATACCAACTCTATGGCTATAACTTTAAGATGGGACTACATTTTCAACTAATAATCAATCCACAAGAATTGTGAAGAACATCACAAAAAGGTTGTCAGCACTAACTAGATAGGCATTTAACTTGATTCCAGCCTTTTTCTCTACAAAGCTATGATGCTTTGCTATATGTTAGGGGTTGGCTAATTTTTCATTCTTATTCAATCTCCATAATAATTAGGTATGATGTAAGGCTATTTCCATATATATATATATATATATATCCAATCATTACTCCTTTACTACTAGGAAATGACCCATGAGTTTACCCCTAGAAAATTTACATGATTTTGATAACTCATTGATTATTTAACTTTTAATAAAAAAAAATTAAATTATTTTTAGTTTTACAATGTGAGAATGAAGATTCAAACATCTTACCATTAATACAAATATATAATGTTTAACAAGTTAAGCCATGTTCATGGTGGCTTTTAATTTCAATTCCTCCAAGCTCAACTTCTAATTAACTTCGCATATAATTCTTTTTCTATATATATATATATATCAAGACATTGTGATCCAACTCTATTCATTATCTACATGCTAAATCTAGATTATGATTTGTACAATAAAGGCTAAAAGTGGACTTCTATAGAAGTTGGAGAATTAAAATTGAAAATTTTAAGTTGAAGAACTAAATTCAATTACGTCTCTAAATTTTGAATTATATTTCTATCGAATTTTTTTTGTCATTAACACATGTCAATTAGGCATATTTGGCCAAAGGGTCAAATAGGCAAATTCAATTAGCGTTAAAAAATTATTTAGTTATCTACAATCGTATTTGCTATATCACATCAATTTAGTCAACATTTATCTAATGGACATATTACATTAGTGTTTTGTCAATAGTTTTAGCAATAATGATTAAGTAGAAGCATGATTTAAAATTATATGACATAATTAAATCTCACAAGTTAGATACAATGTTCAAAATGCATAAATGATTAGGGTTTAGGGTTTCAACCAGTCAGATGTGGAATGAAAATATGTAGAATTGAGAATGAAGAGAGAAAAAAAAAAAGATAAAGAAAACTAGAAAAGGCATCTGTTTCATGCATCCTAAAGCTGAGGCATGGAATATTGGGCATGCCTTTTAGGTCAAATTTCTCATCACTACTTTAAGTTGACAAGCAGCACCAATGTCCAATACCACATAATTTATAAAAATAATTATTAGCATATAGAACCTAGTAATCTGCCCATTTCAATCCTATTCCATTCCCCACTTTAAAATGCCAATACAAACTATAAATAAGTTTATATCTTATTTTGTCTCATGCTAGTAGAGAATGAGCAATCTACAATACGGTGGCTACTATTTTTGTAGGGACGGTTATAATACATCTGAATAAAATCATTATTGACATAAATGAACTATATATTATACATGGTTGTAACTCTAACTTATGAGACAGTGAAACTGGTGATGTTGGCATAGCTTTACTGAGAAAAAAGTGGAAGATGGAAACTGCAAAAGAAAATAATAATAAACAAAAAGTTGTATCTCCATGAAGTGTTAGGAAGAGGATGTTTTGGTATTGGGGTGCATGAATTGGATTCCCATTAAACCAAACCAACAAGGGCAGGATTCACATTTCAATTATACTTCAATTTTTGTTTCTAGAGCACTTCATCCAAACTATTTATATATATAAGAATTGTGTCAGTGTTCTATTATTAATTATTGAGAAAGATAAACATGACTTAAATCTATTATCTAACATAAAAGAAAAGGGGAAAACAACAAAGAATTTCATCAAAACCAAGTTGAAAGATGGAAGCAGATGGCATGTGAGAGCACATGCCTAATCTCTCTGGATGTTAAATCTTGGAAAACAAAAACAAGAATATCAATATCTGGGAATTGGTTTCAGAGACATACCTTCGGCCGAGGAATGAAAGGGGCTCCTCCCTTGGTCAAGAAACACAAACCATTTTTCTTCTTTACCTCCTTCTCTTTCACGTGCTCATTCCTTACTTTTTGAGCTGGTCAACGCCCACTCCAATGTCTTCTTATGTTCCTTGAAGAAACACCATGAATTTCTCAAATATATATACAATCATCCTTGGAAACAAATGAAACATATTTAATGATATCAAAATATGGTAGCTGTGAATTCAAACTCTGTATGTATTTCTTATTTCTTATGGATAATTAATATCAGGACATAATTCGGATTCATGTATCTAAAGTTAATATACAAGGGAGGGTATAGGAGTCTAACCACGTTGGAGAGGAGAAAGCATAGAACATGTGCTGTGCCATTGAGTGGTTGACAATGCTAGTCTTGTGTATCTAATATGAATTTCGTATAACCAACAAAAACTTCATAGACAACCATATTGAAGATCTATTTGGAATGACTTCAAATAATTAAAAAATTATTCCAAACAAACAATTAAAAAGTCATTCCAAACAAGCCCTTAATCGTTAATACCTAATAGTTAATATAAAAGTAGAGACCTCTGTTAACTCTCTAATTTATTCGAAAATCATTTTATTGCATAGAAAGTATACATAAAGTTTTCCACCAGAAGCGAAAACAAATACAAAACATAAATCAACTTGTTCTCCCTCTGCTTCTATTAGTGATTTATTGGGGGCTCACAAACCATATGGTAGTTTGGATTATACTGACACCACTTGAATCAAATCAACTTCTGTTAATCAAAAAGTATCCCATATGGATTGCAAAAAGTGTAAAACAAGATTTGATGGGGGGGATTCTTGAAGCTTGTTAAAGGATCAAGAGCTCTGCTGGGCATCCTCAACACTTTTCCTCAGGATGGATATAACTTTGGAAGGCTCGGGAGCTCCAAACACCGAACTTCCTGCAACGATGCAGTTTGCCCCAGCTGAAGCTGCTGCATCTATGGTTGAAGGTCCCAACCCCCCATCCACCTGCCCACAAAAGCAAAAATGACCAGTCAGAAACCATCCCTCATACAGCCATCTGTACACTGAATTTGAACTGCAACGAATATGCTACATAGAGTTTGCACAATCCTGGTAGCATAAAAAGATTCCATCCAAAGTCTACTTGCTAGATTGGTTTGATCTTTCAACATATTATTTTATCATGGGAAAATTTTACGAGGGCTTAAAAGACTGGTGATTGGAACTATGTTCGTAGCAGAAGAGAGTGATTTCGCATATCAAATACTATAAAGTGAAATGGAACCAGAGAAAGGTTACAGCCAAAGTCAAAATTAATGTGAACAAATTCTATTACTAACTGGGAGTGACTTTTTTAATCTCCACTTCAGCAAGCACAGAGTTTTAATATCTTTAGACCACTATCTGAGGTACCCAAGAATCTCAAGAAAAATTCATTGCGGTTGCAGAAAACTGAAAGGTAATCAATATGGAGAGAGAGAGAGAGAGAGAGAGAGAGAGAGAGAGAGACCTCAATGTCAAGAGATGGGTACTTCTGTCTTAAGTTCCGTACCTGAACAAGTTAAAATCAGTAACGAGATTCAACAAGAAATGCCAATCAAACAATGGTCAAGGAATATTGAAAATGTCGAAGTAATGGAACCTTATCCATCGTTTCTGGCATGAACTTTTGGCCACCAAAACCAGGTTCGACTGTCATAACAAGGACCATTTCCACGGGATTTTCACTTTCTACCTGAAATTGAAGAAAGAACAAGCATCACATAACAATTATAAAAATTTTGATGCAGTAGCATAGCATTTGCACAAAACCATAAGCACTTTGCTGGGTTATATTAGATGAATAGGATCTTATACCATATCAATGAAATATAATATTCTCGTAAATGAAGAATATGAAATTGGGGGAAAAGATGAAAAGATCAATTGCATACCAAAGGATAAACTTCTTCAATGGGTGTTCCAGGTTTTAGCGCTACCCCTGACTTCATGCCCTTTGACTTAATTTCTTGGATTAATTGCTGCCAATTGTCTACCAGAGAAGAGGGAAGAAAACATAATCAACTTTGATGCTATAGAAGTAGAATAAATCTGAAGTCCAAACACAATGTACCTTTGGATACTTCAACATGAAATGTAAAGCCTGAAGCACCAGCTTTTGCTAAGGGTTCAACGTAATCAAGAGGATTTGTAACCATAAGGTGGCAATCAAGATATGCGCTGCAAGAAATTAATTCCTCGTTAAGTCAAGGTAATGCCATCAAACTCTAACAATTGGTCATTACAAAAAATAAAATAAAATAATTTGAAACCGAAGAAGCAAAGAGGTTACTTTACTTCGTGTGTTTTCTTAAACTCTCAATGACTGGAGCACCAATTGTCAGATTTGGGACAAAGTGCCTGTGGTTAATGCATAAACAAAAAAAAAATATATCACTTTGCCAGCTAGGCACAAGAAATAAACCAATTGGAAGAAGAGTTAGAAAAGCAAGCCAAATCGTGTAATCCAGATGATGCACAAATCACCCCACTGAGAAATGATGTGTAATCCTGGTACAGGTTGAGTTCAACTAATTGAAAATGAATAGATTTTCACGGGGCCAACACGTCGATTTATTTAAAAGAAAAACTTCGTGATTCTCTTGATAATTAGAAATTTTCAGATGGTTGCTAATATTACTGGGTAAAAACTAAAACAGTATATCAGGAAAAGAAAATGAAGACCCATTTTCTGATCATTATTAGCTTAGCAGTTCCTTATCTCACCAAGAAAATGCTAGGATCCCAATTAGGCGATCACATTATAGATTGTAAAAGATTACCAAAGTCCAAAGCCAACATATATAGCATGACATGGAAACTTTAAGGTAAAGAGACAGTTGCAAATATAGCAATCAGACCCAAAGTATTAGCCAATATACCACAGTGCAAAAGAATTTGCAAATATAGCAAAATTTAAATCCGGCTCTCGGAGTCTATCAGCGATAGACTCTATTAATGATAGGAGTCTATCACTGAAATATTTTGCTATATTTGCAATTCTTTAAAAATATTGATATACACCTAATTATTAGCCCTAAAAGTGCTACCCATTGCAATTACCCTAAGGTAAACTTAAACACTCATAAAAAATGAAAATGTAAAATACATATTCTTCCAAGAAGTAGAGGTGGGGAATATGGATAGGAAACTTGGTGGAGTGACTTTGGAGCTCAATGGACACTGGCTAGGCTTTCCAGTGTTCAGGGGAATTCTGATGATGGGACAAAAATGGAGGATCTTAGTCTACAAAGAGATCCAACTATCTATTGGTCAAATTGTATGGTCAAAGTGAGGAACAACCCTATCCATTCTCTATGGGATGGGTTTTTGGAGACTTACAATACCTGTGAAAGTTTTAAAGCGCATGGGTATCAAGGAAAGAACTACATCAGACCATTTACCAATTAAATAATAAATACGTGATTCTGTGTAGGGGCCAACACTTTTGTAGTTTGTAACCCCGAATTTCCTTCCAATTAAAAAGGATGGTAGCAGAAAGAATGTGGTGAATGTTGACCAATCGAAGAATAAAGGCAAATAATGAAATCATAATCAAATCCTGAAATAGAACCATTATCAAGGATCTAAACATTAGAAAGGACGAGATGGACAAGAATTGAAGGATGAGTTGATGGAGGTGAAACGTTGGGATGAGAAATGGTGCAAAATGCAAACATAAAACTAACATGCCAAGCTTCTTCAATCGAGATGTAGGAGCAAGAAGTAAGAAAGACCTTATAACTGAATTGTTGAAAAAGTAAGATATGAACTTGGTCTAGTAGAAGATAAACCAGATCAATGTTTTATTTAACCGGAATACTAACATGCAATAACCTTCTTGGGCTTAAGCACAGGACGTAAGAAAAGTAAAAGATTCAATAAGGTGAAACGCATGATAACTAAAAGATGCATACATACAAATATTGACACATATAATAAAAAAAAATATATGAAATAAAGCAGCTAATGGATTTAGTATTTAAGACGAACCAAGTTCCAAGTAATATGAGTCTTTCGACAAGCCACAAAATCATGAAAATAAGCTGCAACACCTAAAAATTTAGAGCCGTTCTTACTAAATAATTTTTCATCATCATTTACCCCCATCCCCATCACTAGACTTGTAACGCTAAAAATCTTCCTCTTGGTTTCACTTCCAAGTTCCTCCACATTTTTTGGAGGGGAAAAAAGAGAGCTTCAACTGAAAAGGCCAAATGAGGGATGATAGTGACTTTTCGTTAGAATTTCTTCTCTCTTTTTTTTTTCTTTTTTTTTTTTCTTTAACTTAATTTAACCCAAGTTTTCTTTTTCTTTTTCTTTTTTAAATTTATTTAAAAAGAAAATACACACACGCGGGAAGCCCATGCTCAAAAAGACTAGGCAGCTCACCCATGGCTAAGCATGAAGCACGTCTAAGCACACACTATTTGGGACTTTTTCACTTTAAAATAATAAATAAAACTAGATATTTCACAAGTTTCTTCAGCAAATATTTACAAATAAGCAGGCATTGGCTAGAAAGTAGATGCTACAAGCGATCAACACTACACAGGTCAACGTCAAGTTATTTTGAGGAAAATTGAATCCTATATTTAACAAGTGACCAGGTGTAAAATTAACCACAATATCAAACCCATTCACATGAATCACATTACAGTTCAACAGGAGCGTGATATCAGCAAAGAATGACCTACCCATCCTGCAAATTAAGCAACAAGAGATATCAGATGTGATGGCAGATAAATTTTTCAGTAAGTGTGCAAAGAAATTGCAGTTTATACAACCTCGTCAACTCTAGCACATCACAAAATTTGCAAGCATGTCATTATAATATCACTGATTGGATTATGAATCTCCGTGCGCCTTTCTCTATACTCTCACCAACCAATTAAGAAAGTAAAATACATTCTTTAAACAGGAGTATAACAATTTTACTATCCAGTTCAAAAGAAGTTAAATTGAAAAAGATATTAGCAACACAGAGAAATCATTAGTTAAGGTAAAAGTCTACTAGTCATAAATGGGCGAATGTACTTGAAACAATCCCACTAGAAGTATAGAGGTACCATAACAGCTACAGCATAGATAAAATTTCATTAAGACCCAGAAAGTATAGACAAATCATATGATTCAAACAATTAAAGTGAAGTAGATTATGAACCAATTAAATTAGATGAGAGGTAAATGGTGGGAAATCAAACTAGGAAGGCAAAAACTAGGATCAAATTACTGGATTATGAAATTAAACCAAATGGGAGCAAGAATCAAAAGGTATTTCATCCAATTAACAATTCAGACAAACAGAAATAGAGAGCGTTGTGGGTACCATAATATCCATGTGAAGCCAATCCGCACCAAAGTTAAGCATTCGTTCGGCCTCCGAAGCTAAATTAGCAAAATCTGAGGATAGCATTGACGGTGCAATTTTCGCAGTTACTCCCATTTTCGTCTACCTCTTACTCGCTTAGCCGATCAAAAACTCGAGCGATGGGACTGCGAGGAATTTGCAGATACAGATTTATTTCTCGAGAATTCTAAAAAAAAAAATGAACTCCAACTCCGAAATCAGATGCTTTTCAAAAAAAATGCGTGTTTTTAAAGATTATCTTACCAACCCCTGGCGGCTGTATTGACGAAGAATAAGATCAACTTTCGTGGGCTCTTTTAAGACCATCATCCCTCCTTTTCCACCATCTTCACAAGGTTCTTCTCTTCTTCTCAATGTTGTCATCCTTCCCCAACTCGAATTTCCTGTCCTTTGACGCGAATTTTTTAATTTTTTTTTTTTTTTTTTCTAGAATGGTGACAATGAGATTTCACGATGATAATAATTTTGGAAAGAAAAAAAAATCAATTTTCACACCCCTAAACACTTGTTAGTGTATTAATTTTAACCATAATTTTTTTTTCTTTTATCAAATTGCATCTGAACTTGTATGGTTAGTAGGGTAATTGTAATGCTGAGTAATAATTTTAGGGATAATGATCAAGTGTATCGCAACATTTTTTTTAAATTGCAAATATAGTAAAGTCTATAAGTGATAAACTTTGTTATATTTGTAATTTTTTTAAAATATTGTTATATATGCTAATACTTTGAATCTAATTGTTATATTTGCAACGGTTCTTACTTATTACCATCTTAGACTTCTTGGGATGGACTAAAGAAAAAATAATTTTTATTTAAACTATTTTGATAAAATTTGTTTAAACGGTTACAAAAGATATTTTAGGTAGTTGTCAAACACTTTAATTTTTTTGAAAATAACTTATTTTCAAAACTAAACACTTAAAATTAAACCAAACAAACACTTAATCTCAAACTTTAAACAAGAGTGCAACGTTCTTTGGACATAGGTTCTAGTTCGAATTCTCTATTTGATTGGTGGCATCGACTTTGGAAACTCCACATTCCATCTAAAGTAGCAATCTTTGTGTGGAAATCATGTCACCAATGCCTCCAATCCATGGTTTCATTAAATAGGAGAGGGGTGGAGGTTTGTATCTGGTGTCGGTGTGCAGAAGAAAAGAGGAATCAATGAGTCATGCTTTTTTTTGTTGTTCTAGAGCGAGACAAATTTGGAATGCCTTCTTTTTGGAGAGATAGTCTGGTGTTTCTAAACATATGCAGTGTACTAATTTTTTATTGCACTTAGTCAGGAATCTTGATAATGAAAAATTGGAGTTGGCTTGTACTACCGCTTGGGCTATCTGGAATGATAAAAACAAGACTTTTCATTCGGGTCTCCTACCGTCAGTTGAGCTCCGGTGTGATTGGATTATGGATTATGCAAGTGGGATTCGAAGTACGTCATTTGTGGCTAAAATAGATTACCACGGTTTGGTTAATAAGGTTATTTTTCCACTTGGTGAGGTCTATGTTATTCATGTTGATGCTGCTTGTTTGCCTAATTCCAAAAGATTCGAGTTTGAAGGGATTGTTGGTTCATCATCTGGTCGCATCCTGGCATCTTTGAGTGATTTCATTGACGTCTATTCACGTGTCATGGGAGCTGAAGCCTCTGCAATTTTTGAAGATCTCCTTTTGGTGAATAGAATGGAGTTTTCTCATATCTTGGTCCTTTCTGACTCATTGACTATGATTCAAATTTTGAAGGGGGGTTTTGGAGCCCCTTCTAGATGTGACTAACCAGGTGGCTGATATTAGCAGTCTTCTGCCTTTGTTTCATTTTGTGTCATTTCACTATACTTCGAGAGAACAGAATCAATCAGCGCATTATTTGGCACGTGATGGCTTTTTTGGGTCGAGTTTGCTTTGGCTCAACACCTTTCTGTCTGTTTTGGAATCTCTTTATTCTAGTAATTTTGATACACATGTGTTAGTGATAAACTAATCCATACATTATTGTTTAAGTTGTTGAGAGGTTATTATTGTGTTTTTATTAGCCGTTATCATCTCAGCCTATAAATAAATGGCAGTTGCAAGAATAACTAAAAAAAAAAAAAAAAAAAACATTCTTGAATTTACAAATTTAGCAACAATTTTTTAAAATTTACAAATATAACAAAAAAATATATATACTAAAGTTGATTTCCATTTTTTATTATTCTAAATTTATTTTTATTGATATATCAGTACGTATATCAATAATATATCCAATATGAAATAAAGGTTATTTGATCACACGTTTGTTGTTGTTAAATGTCATAGCTATTTAAAATACATTAAATAACAAACACAGAGAAAGGTATAGAATAAACAGAACTCAAAGTTTGGTAACCCAGTTCAGTGCAAAATCACCTACGTCTAGGAGTAGTGTGCACGGGAAAGATAACTTCATTAATAATATTGTTAAGCGATTACGGTTGGGATTTATGCCCTAAAGCCTCGTAGTTAATTAGGTATTTGGCATAATAGTTTATTATGTTAAATATGCAATAATGAATTATTCATTACGGTAAAGATCCAAGGTTATTTCATGAGACTTTAACAATATATAATGAACATACAGATAAATCATGTTCAAGTAATAACCTAAAAAGTCTATAATATATGGATAAGGTTAGGTGTTTTATCCTAGTAACACTATGGTTACAATCCATTTTATAATTGTTATAAACAATGTGATCCAAATCATTCGTGTGGAGACATGCGATGGAGGTATCTATACATTGAATTTGTATAAGACCAGACTGCAAAATCATTAATCTCTTTTTGTAACGCTGTTGATTGAAGATATTAATATTTTATAGGATAACTATATGTAACTCAATCTCAATCCTGAGCGAGTTATGAAATCATGTGTCTGTGAGAGCTCTTTCTTTGATTTGTATAGGTGAGAGTGGTCCAATCACTGACTTAATAAACCTACCATTTTGGGATGAGATTGAGTGGGGAGCTGGGAACATAACTACACAATATATATGGAATTTAATCTTTCCCGCCTTTAGGGTAAGTAGACGAGTAGTTCCCGTAAGTGCTAACTCCAAGTCTTGAACAAAGGTTACCTGATAGCACCTAAAATGTGTTATCTTCCTTAGCTTAATTCGAGATAGTTTCCTCATTTAATGGGCTTAATTGTTGACTTTACAGGTCATGATTGGTAAAGCTTCTTTTTTTTTTTGCAAAACAGCCAAAAATCAATGTAAAAGTTCTAAAACAAGTTCAAACGGGTAGAAATATACTTTAAGCATTCAAAGACCCTCCTCTTAACTATTTTATCCATTTATAACATATTTTGGGAAATTTAACATGCAAAAGACCATTTTTACTAAGAAAAACTATTAAAATAAAGCCTTAAAACATGCATTTCATGACATGTATCACCTCTAATTGAACATTTTCATCCAACTAAAAATTAAATGTAGTAAATTCGAAAATATAAAACGAGATTTGAATTACCTACTGAACCGATCTTTCTATTTTCCTAATTAATTAAATTATAAGAAAATTATGTATCTATTCCATGGCCCTATAAAAGTGTATGAACTTTATGGTTTACATCATCGTAAATAAAATTTTGTAAACTACGAAGAATGCTATAAAGGATTTATTAGGTTTTGATGAACGTACTATCAAATCCATCTTTCTCAAAACTGCCCCCACTCTCTTTGCTTCTTGGAGATTTGTATGATTGCTATCGAGTAACACTAGATGAACCCTCGTAATTAAGGTATTATTTTTTCATTTCCTCCCATTATGCAAAACTGTCAAAACTGTCCTCACTTAATTTCTCCTAGGACAACTTGAATATATTTGTACACTATAATAAAAGTGGGTTTCATGGCGTAAGAATGTAGTCAAATTAAGGTTTTAGAGAGAGAAAAGGGTGTCATAAATATCATTAAAAAAAAAAAAACTCATCTTTTACATGAAAAAACGGAAAATAAGTGTCACGAATTTTAACTGTGACAATTTTTAAATATCGTGAAATTCCAATTTTCTTAGAGTATTATAGAACAAAACTATAGTAAAGAGATGCTTTGGAGAGTTGTTAATTCCATTTTTCTTATACATTGTTCCCGATAATATTATGCAAATAGTAGTCTTTTTTATATATAGCACATTCCCATTTTTCTAATTCATTGTCATCTTGTTTTATAGTGGAATTGTTGTTCTTCTTTATAAAGGTGTACACTAAAACCGATCAAATTGTACTGAATGACAAAACTAAATTGAATAACAAATTTCGTTGTTATTGAAGTGTTTGGTTTGGTTTAACATTATAAGAAAACTAAATTTTTCGGTTCAATTTGATTTTGGATATAATTGAAACTGAATCCAAAATCGAGTCAAACCCTTTATATATTATATTATATTTAAAATCAAAAATCAAATCGAGCCGTTTATATATATAATAGGGTTTATATAAAATTGAACCAAATCGAATATTTGCAATTTGGTATGGTATATATATAAAACCAAATTTTTCTATTCAAATTGGTTTGGCTGCCAAATCTAACTGTTAACACCCACATTTCTTTGTGTAGGCCAATTGGACTTGTTCTTTGGTTGAGTTTCAACTAAATATTAGGTCACGTTTATCAAACTGTAATAAAAATTAGTGTAAAATAGAACTCCATTGATGGATCAATTATAATGAGCTTAAATCGTAAATGTAATTAGATTTCTTTTAATCGTGTTTACTTATAATTATAAATTTTGTCACATTCACTGTTACCATTACTGTTACCTTTATACATGAGAGTCAAACAGTAACGGTAAAGGTGTCATAATTCACAATACGACGTAGTTTCCAGACGCAATTGGATTGAGCATCCTCCGCTCGTCAATCAGTTTACATTTTTTATTACAAATTTTGAAGTGGGTCTCATATGTCATACGATGCAGGACACAAGTAAACAATACCAAAGATAATCAAATGAAGCTATTTATCATTTTATTATTAATTTATTACGTTTTCATTAAGTAAATGAGGACAATATGTCCCCAGTTCAAATTGAATATTCCAAATAACCAATCAAAAATTGATTGTTATAATTTTCTTTATTATTTGATATAATGCTTCCTTAATATAATAATAAGATATATTTTTTTTTAAATGTGACATTTAAAAAAATAAAAAGGGTGACAATGAAGCTTGAGCTACCAAATACAAACATTTTGATTGGAGGTGGAGTTTTGTCAGGTGTGAATCATGGCCGACACCAAATCCAAATAAACCTTGCAATTCAATAAAGTGCTAACATATCACATTATTCTTTATTCTTCACTATTTATTCTGCAAAACAGGATTATAGTGCTCTATATTATATGGTTTTCCCCCACATAATTAACCATAAAACATTGGGCAAAAATTAGTCGAGGGCTTCGTACTTATAAAATCGTTTATTCGAGTGTAGCTCACAAAAAGAGCTACCTCTAGAGACTAGTTTGTTGTCACATTGATGTGAGTTTTCTTGTATATCGATTTGAACAAATTCTCGAATTAGAAGAACTGTCCAAGAAACTGGCAACGTGAACGAGATCTACGCTCTAACACAAACGGTAATTCGATAAATTTAGTTTTTAAATTTTATATAGGTTATCTATTGAATTTATAAATTTTAAAAGTTTTCAAGTATATAATTATGATTTAGATACTTATAGTTTTATTTAATCCATTTCATTATTATTATTCATATGAAATACTACAATGACTGAGTTAGATGAAAAGTTGAAAATGACTGTACATAATATAATTTTTCTGTACTATCTAATTCCTTTTCCTTTTAAAAATAAATAAATAAATAAATTCAAAAATAATTGTGCCATGGATCTAAAACTATTGAGGCCCAAAATAGAATTTGTTCCACTTTTTAAAACTCAAGTTTTTTTTTACCTTTTATTTGCATCATCATCAACAAAAATTATCAAAACAACTTTATTGTGTTAGCTAGGCTCCTAACTCTTCACTCTCGTGCTTTCAATCTCACAATTCTTGTTCTTTGCTTTCTTTTAAATAAAGAGCAAGAATGAGTTGTAAGAAAAATAATATAGAGCAAGAAAGTAAGAAAACCTAAACCTTAAGGAGCAAGAGTGAGAGATGCACTCACATGCACAAAGTTTTATTTTGGTAATTTCACGTTGATATGATGTAAACAAAACGGAAAAAGACATACTTTTTAAAAATTGAATCAAATTTTATTTAGACATGTTAAATGAATCATTGGCTAAAACGAGCATAGCTCAACTCAGTCATCTATAATTTTATACCTTTTTAATAAGCCATTTCGAATAAAATCAATCCTAGATATTAGAACCCCTAAACAAATTTAGTTGTTGTTTGTTATATTCAACCATATTATCTAAAATAAATAAAAACATATTTAGAAAATATCGGTGTGCGAGCTGAGGAAAAACCGTGCTTGTGTGAATTTGTGCTCGATATTTGGTTTGTATCTATAATTGAATCCCAAAATTTTAAGTTTATAGAAAAAAAAAATGTTTTTAAAAAAATTTATTTTTATTTAAATTTTTTTAATAAAAATTATTTTAAATATACTTCAAAATAGGAGTGGCTAAATTAAACACTTATCTTTTAAATTAAACACTTGAAAATGTATTTCAATTACACTCTTAATATGTTGTTTTATTTGTTTAAGTTAAAAAGTATTTTGTAGTATGCATGTACCATTTATTTCCTTTTTTAAGTTCAATCAATCATTGAGAGTAAAGATTTAATAATTATGTGTCTTAACCAGTTAAAATATATTAATATTGACTAGTGTGTAGCATGATCTAATGGTTGTGCGAATTGAAACACTATCGTAAAATATCCTAACAATTATCGTGACTATTAAACATATCGAGTGCTATTTTTACTAATCACAACCCTCACGTATATAGTATGTTGATATAGTATATACATTTTTAATAATAGTTATTATTACATCTTTTAAAATTTGAAAATATTTTATATTTGCTTCATGTCACCATTAAAAAAAAGTGGTTGTTTAAATAGTGAAATTGTTGGAAATATTTTCAAATATAACAAAATGTTACTGTCTATCAATGATAGACACGAATAGATACCTATTAGTGTCTATCATTAGTCAGTGATAGACACTAATAGATGGTTTCAGTGTCTATCATTGGTAAGTGATAGACACTCATATATGTTGTTTATATTAATAGACAGTGACATTTTACTATATTTATAAATATTTTAATTTGGCTCATTTGGTTATATTTAAAAATAACCTTAAAAGAAATGTTAATACAACATAAATGTTAAATAAATGTTTAGCTAATTTAAAACGATGACTCAATTTATAAAAATCAATGTGATAACACACGAATTTTTAAAGTTTAGAGGCAATAATGTATAATTAATTTAACTTGAAAAGTAAACACTTTCAAAAGACGTATTTAGCCAAAATTACTCATAATTAAATAAAATTTTAATTCAACAAAGAAAGTGACATCTTAATCATTTAAAGCCCAAATCGATGATCATTTGGTCTCTTAAAAATAAATTTATAAACACAAATTTTAAATCATTTTCTCACTTAATTACTTACTTTTTATCAACATTTTAAAAAATCAAGCAAAATTTATCAAATTAAAAAAAATAGAAAAAGAACTTAATTTTTTGTATTTTAAACAAACGTAGGGTCGTAATAAAATGACAAGAAAATGAATACAATTTTTAAAAAGAAAATAAATGATCAAGCGGCACCTAAATTATGCTCAAATACCGATTAAATGCAACTTTTAACAAACTAGTTTGAAACTACCTACATGGCAAGTGTTTAGTAAATTTTAAAATATAATTTAGTTAAAAAAAAGTCAAAATACAAACTTTTATCCAGTATGTTTCATGCATGAGTTAAAAATAATTGTAAAAAATTAATATTGTGCATAAATATAATTTAGTTAAAAAGGTCAAAATTAATGCAAATTTTATCAAATATAATTTATGCGTGAGTTAGAAATAATTGCAAAAAGTTGATATTGTGCATATCATTGTCATTTGAAATTGAAATTTTTCTTAAAGATAAAAATAGTTTAGACTATTGTTAAAAAAAATGCATATCACAACATCATTTTTCTGGGGCAAAAATATTGGTGACGTTTTACTAATTTTTATTGAAAAATTTGCTTTTGATGTGAAATAGAAAAAAAAAACAATAAAAGCAATAGATATTACTCTCAATAAACAACTAAAACTCAACATTATATATATATACATATATATATATATATATATATATATATATATATATATATATATTGTACAACCATTCACAATAGACATTTTATTTGATGACTTTAGCAACATAAAAATTAAAAATAAATAAATTATAAGATTGAGATATACCTTTAATTAAAGTCATTTGGTATCATAGAAAAATAATTACTCTTTGCTTAGCATTGAGTTTCCTTAGAATTATGTGAAACTATTTATAGGATAGGAAAGATGTTAATTTATAGTGCACTATTCAATTTGTTGTAAAATTTAAAAAGACTAAAAGAATAACTTAGAGGTTTTAGAATGTGGAGAGAATACATCCATTAATTATAGATAATAATAATATTATAGTAATAAACTTTTTCAATTGGCTTTAATGGTTAGTAGAGAGTGCATCAATTAATTTATAGCATTTTCAATTGTCTATTCTTAAGTTATAGAGCGAATTGATATTAACTGAAATTAATGATATTGTTAATTGTCTATTGTTTGATTATAAGTACGGTTGGAATTTTCAAAATGTATAAGGGACCAAGAAGGCAAAAAATGATTTTCCCGAGTCTCTCCTTTTAATATAGTAAAGATGCATTTTATTCTTTACCAATGAAAATACCATAATTTGTTCTAAATAAATTTAAACACGAACAATATCTTGAAAGTAAAAAGTTGTGTAGTGGTGGTCAAATTGAGATTGATAAACATTGGCACGATCAAAATATGAAAAAGACTCAATAAGTGAAAATAAATATTAATTGGGAAAAAAATAACATTGCAGGGACTTGAACATAAGACCTCTTTAGAGATGTCCACATCCCCTACAGGACGGAGCCCGTGGGAACCCCACCCTGTTCCCTGTCTCTGCCCCATTAGATTTTTTCCTTATATTTATTATTGTAGTTTAATGTTATGTTATTTATTTTTATTATACAAACATTATATTTAATTTTTAAGATTTATTGTTTAATGATCAAAATAATGAATATGTTTGAATTAGTGTAAAAAAAATAATATGTCTGAATTTTAATAAATTTAGATTTTATATATATGAATAATTTGATAGATTATTATTTCCTTCAACTTGAAAATTTTAAGTAATTTCTCTTTACATTTTAATTGTCCATGCAGAGGTAATAATATAAAAGTTAACCATTTAATTTAAACTTTTTCATAATAGTGATTTATTTTAATTGATTTTTTCTATAAAAAGAAATCAAACGGGGAAAATTTTTCTGCGGCAAATCTCCGCCCCAATCCCTCCAGGGAATTTGACGGGAACGGGGAATGAAATAGAGAATAGGGACGAGGAGCGGGAAAGCTATCTCTGCCTCCACCCCGCTTCGTGGACATCTCTAGACCTCTCTGGACCACCTATTTTGATATCATCTTAAATTGTTGATTAACCCAAAAACTTAAACTAATTAGTGAATGTAGATTTAATTATTTATAATAACATGTTTCTTAAAAGTTGATGATTCTTTGTTTGTTGTTTTGATTTGAATTGCATTTTAGTTTATATATATATTTTGGAAGGAAAAAAAAGAAAAAAAGTAAACAAATTGAATAAAAAATAAAAATTGAGAAATGAAAGAGACTGGTTGATTGGAATAATTGGGCGCCGTAGCCAGCCTACCACGTGAACCTAACATAGAAAGAGGCATGAGCACCACCCTGATGAGGTGGCAAATTTTTGTTTTTGTTTTTATTTTTAAACAATTAATTAGGCGTCCCTCAGAACATGGGAGAATGTGTCATATTTTTTGTCACGTAATCTGATTTTTTTCCTTATATACATAATTGATACAGTATGCGATATTTTATGTCAATAAAATAAATAAAGTATGTGATAATCAAAAACCGTGCGAAATCGCGTAATCACATTTAGAATTATTTGCAACTTTGCTTTAAATAATTATTTTTCTCCTTCCCAATTTCTCAATATATGTTTTAGATTTTTTCTAATACATAAATCTTCCACTTCAAATAAATAAATTGAGTATATATCTATTACCTTTGAATTACGCTCGTTTTAATCATGTACCCTACAAATTATCAAGAGTCTTTCATAAGTAATATTTTTATCGGGTTGCTAATTTTATTCCTTCATTTATACTAACTTAATAACATTTTAAGTAAATAGATGTATTTAGTTCCAGATGTGTTTTAAACTTTTTATTTATTTATTTAGTCACTAATACTAGAGGAATTTAAGTATAGTCTCTAGTGTCTTTAACATGTATCCATTTTAGTCTTTTCATCAGCAAATACTTGCATGGATTCATGAAAAGTTTTAAAAATTTTGCCAACTCAAAAATTGAGACAACAAATTTAAAACTTTCATCTTTAAGGTATTGTTCTTCTAAATTTATATAAAATTAACTATTATGTTGTCTAAATTTGTCCATAAACTAATTTTGATCATATTCACCAATCAATCACCGTCATGATGAGAATAATAGAAAAATATTGAAAATGCAAAAAAAAACCACTAAATTAAAGAAACACTCAAATAATTGAGGCTAAAACATATATTTAGCCTACTTAACAAAAGAGGGAGTTTGACTAATATTTCATGTCTAACGAATAGAAGGCATGCCAATTTAGTGAACGTTCTAAAAAGGTTTATTGGGCAATTAAAGATGGTAGAAAATAAAGGGGCTTGAATACTAGATTTCGAAGATAAAAAGGATATTTGAAACTATTTTTAAAAGGAAAAATTTTAAAAATAGATAAATAAGGAAAACTATTTATACAAAATAGCAAAATTTTGAGATAGTTATGATAGACGCAGATAGAAGTCTATCATGGTCTATTAGTGGTAGAAATGATAGAAGTCTATCATTAATAGATGCTGATATAAGTCTATCAACGTCTACCAGTGTTTTTTTTTCTATTTTCTATAAATAGTTTAATATTTTTTCTATATGTGAAAATTTTTCTTTTTTAAAATTATAGTTTTTTTTAACTATGCAAAATTTAAAATTTAAATATTTAACCTTTAAAACATAATGCCTTGATTAATTTAGTAAGTTACACAGAAACGTACTATCTAAATATCACTTCTATTTGATATTTAATCATAGTTTAAAAAAAAAAAAAAACTTGTGTTTCATTTAATATTTGAGATATTAGTAATAATACTCATAAGTTTAAGATTTGAATCAATATTTGACATTGTCAATTTCAGCATAGCTCAATCGTTAATATATTTGTAAAATAATTTTTGAGTAATTGACACAAATTCGTTATCTCGAGATTGGAGATTTAGATTTTCATACTCTATATTTTTTACACTATAGATTAAAATTCTAATCTCCAACCCACACTCTCTATTTAAAGTTTGTTTTTTAGGCTTTACACTATAATTCAAAATTGTAATTTGATAATATTTCCACGTACTACTAAAAGCATGTTTGGTAGTGATTTTGAAATAGTTAAAATCACTCTTGATATGTTTAAAATCAATTCGAAATACGAGTTTAATCACTCGAAATTAATTTAATATTCAATTTTATCATTTTAAATACAATTTTCATATCATCAAATTTGATTTTGAATCATTAAAAGCATGTTTTAAAGTGATTTAAAAAAGAAAAAAAAATGATTTTAACCATTTTAGAATCACTCCCAACCATGCCCTAAACATAATTATCTTTGATTTTCAAACAATTTATTTGAATACATTTTATTTTCAGGCAGTCTTAATTTCAAATCTCTATAAAATCTTAAACTAAATGCCAAAATTAAATTGAAGTAAATAAAGTCTTCAAAGGGTTATCTTCCAGAACCTCCACGTCACCTTGTCTGAAGTCAAGGCTGTACTTTTGACCAGTCAATTACCGGACACGTTACTCCCCATTATTTACTTGTACTTTCCTTCCCTTCAGGCCTTCTTTTGGGATGTCCCTTCAATTTTCCTAATCCACATTTCCCAAAATAATAATAATTTTTTTAAAAAACAATTTGCACTTTGGTTCAAATGTTTGGCCAATTTGTTCTCTACGCCCATTTCAAACTTATTTTTAATTGCCAATAGAAAGATGGATATATAATGACTTCATGTTTGCATATTAATTTTCATTCAATAAAAATGTCACCTCATTCTCACCACCTCATTATTACACTTATTTGAGAAATTAAGGCTAAAATGATGTATGAATTAAGTCATTGAAATAAAAAAATTAATATAGAGATACAATGAAGACTTTAACCAATGTTCTAAAATGCATTCTATAACATTATGAAACTGACATCCACCTATACCTAACTCTCGTAAGTTCAAATTCATATACCATAAAGACGGGTGATCAAGTGAGGTTGGAGATTATCGTGCGGAATTTTAAAAGTGACACGATACTCGTTGTTGATGCTGCTCGTTGAATTGTTGGAACAATGGAATTAACTTAAGTGTTGACCTCAATTGAATTAGAGTTTCACTCTCATTTTTGGTTGAGATATGATTCCTTGACTACGAAACTCTTCGTAGACTTTTATCACTATAAAAATTAGCTATAACACTCCGTTGATGTTAGGATTGACAAGAATAATGATTTATTAAAGACTTCAATCACATCTCAATAGTCTGTAATAACGTTGCGTATACTCTTATCGTTCATGTTCGTAAAAAGAAATTTGGCCGGAAAATCATCTCTTTTGGATCTCAACGCGGTTAGTATGGATGCTTCATGATTTTTTTTTTACTAAAAAAGAAATAAAATAATGGCTTGTTTTGAAATTTAAATCCATTTATTTGTTGGCAAGAAGAAAATTGATGGGATTTAGAAGCTTTGTTTGTAATGTCAAAACTTGGCACATGTAAATAATTGAGTCTCATGTCCCAAGATGGGCAACAGCACCTCCACAGCTTTTCTGTTCAGTTACTTTCACAAATTTCAGTCTAAAAATCACTTTCATCTCTGAAATCTCTGTTTACTTGGTATCCACTTCCCCATAAAAACTCCATTCCAATCACACTAATCAATTCTCCTTAAATTATTAAAAAAAAATAAAAAATAAAAAAAAAATAAAAATTGGTCCCAAGTTCCCAACAACCCAACTCCCATTTTCATGCCCCTCTCTCATTTCTTGCTTCTTCCTTCCTTCTCTCTTTCTCAATCTCTGTCTTATTTCTTTCTTCTTCCATTGCTTTAAAGAGAAGAGAAATGGGTACATGTGCTTCCCTTTACAGCAGATCGGAATGCTCCGCCGTGAAGGCACCGGCGCCGCCGGAGACTGTCACAGACAAGTTTGAGATTCCACCTTCACCTATCAAACACTTTAAGCTCCAAAACGACACCGATTCCGCCATTAAAGACATCTCTGTAATACCCAATCACCACAAGACGCTTTCTGGTTTGATTCTTCTTTCGTTAATTTTTTTCTGGGTTTTGTTTTGTTTTGTTCTCTGTTTTGTTCAATCTGTTCTTTATTCATATGTATCTGAAAAATTGAATTGGTGGTTTCACGTTCTGAACAGGCAGTAAAGAAGAAGCTTTCTTTGATTCTCGAGCGTGGTTGGATTCTGATTGTGAAGATTTCTTCAGTGTCAAAGGAGGTGAGAAAAAAATATTATTCTGAAATCCGACCCCTGTTTTCTGATGTTTCTGGGCCTTCTTGTTTGACCATTATCATAACTCTCTTGGCTTAAAAAAAAACTTTTTTTTTTCTTTTTTCTAAATCATTTTTACCTCTTATCGTTGAAGTTTGTATGAAATCTATCCTTAAAACTTTAATACGGAAAAACTGAACCAGATTTAATCTCTATCATACTTCTTTTATTGATTAAAGAGTGAGAATTTGAATTATTGATCTATTGATCCAAGAAATAAATATGCGTCAGTCAATTGAGTTATATATCCACCTTAGCTATATATTTGCTTCTCAGCATTCATTTTCAGCTCATTTAGTTCAAATATACACCACGAGAATACTTCTTTAAAAAATTATATTAGTTAAGCCATTTCGTTCGTTTTTTAAAAACAAAAAACTAAATGATTACTAAAAGATGTCTTTGTTTCCTTGCTTTATTATCTATTTTTTACCAGCGGTAAAAAATCAAGTGAAATTTTAAAAATTAATAAAAATAGTTTTTAAAAACTTGTTTTTATTTTTGGAATTTGGTTAAGAATTCAACTTTTGTACCCAATAAAAACCATGATAAGAAAATATAATGAAATATGCATAATTTTCAAAAACCAAAAACGAAATATTTACAGGACCTGAGATATTTATTTTGAAATTTTAAATACCACCAAAATAAACTTTTAAACCAACTTGTGATATTCAATTCCAGTTGGATTATATGTCTATTACAATTCAAATCTTATCCCTTATTGTTATGCTAAAACGACCTAAAATATGATGGACCTATCCATCAATTGATTTAAATTCTATTTTGTTAACATATTTTTAAGTTTATTCAATTTTGACACCTAAATTTTTAAAATATCTATTTTAATATTTAGACTTTTAAGTTTGTATCATTCTCCATAATATTTTAAAATATTTATTTTTGTTTTTGAAGTTTAAAAAATATAACTATTTTAATTCTTATTTTTATTTTGGTTTTAACAAATAAATGATCAGAGTGAATTTTAGACCAAGCGTATTTAGGATTAAAAAAATAGTAATAATAATGGTTATTTTTAAATATATAATTTTTTTTTTCTATATTTATAAATAAGTTGATATTTTTTCTGTTTATTATAATTTTTTTAATAATAAATTAATAATTGTTTTTTAGTTTAGAAGATAAAATATACATTTTAAAATTTTAAAATATGAAAATAGAATAAACTTGGCCGCTGGGGCTAGGGGCATATCAAGCTTACAGCTAAACTAGATTAACTCGAAATTTAAAATTGAATGACTAAAATTAAATTTAAACCTTAATTTATTTTATACAGATTTCACCCCTTCCTGCGGCAACACTCCACTTCACCACCGCTTTCCGGCGGAAACTCCCCGTACGAGCAAAGTCGGTACCGACAACGAACCATCTACATTCAACTCGCCGCCATTATCGACGAAGAGGAGAAAGAAACTGGGTGATTTTTTCCGAGAGAGCCTCGGAGATGATGCGAGTTTTGCTTTCCTAAATCACGACGACAATCGAAAAGCTGATGAACCTTGCCTTTCAGGAACTGATTCAGTCTGCAACGGCGAGAGAACCGGCGGCGGTGGCGATGAATTAGGTGACGAAAATCCGATGGGATTCGAGTCGAAGCTCTGTTGCCTTCCGCCGCTGGTATCGCGTCACAGTTCGCGCGAGAGAAAGGAGGATTTGAAGGTTGTTAATGGCGTATCTTGAGCCCTAAATCGATGGATGATTCACGAAATAGGGCAAAAGCCGGCGGATAGTTGCAGGGGAGAAGTGGGATCTTGAACTTCAAGGTTTGATATTTAAGTATTGAAAATTTGAAATATATCAGATCCTCTGTAAATCGATTTTTTTTTTCTTTTCCAAGAAGGTGGGATGGAGCAAGCTTTTGAAGAGATCGGAATATAAAATGTGAATAATTATTTTTACAATAGAAGCAAAATTGTAATATTTTACCCTTTTTTCTGTAAAATAAATGGAATGGAGGATTCAATCTTCTACGTCAAAATAAGAAGATAATACTTTTGTTCACCTGAAAATTCCACATTTTTTTTTAGGTAAATAGATTTTGAAACTGCATAAATAATAATAATAATAATAATAATAATAATAATAATAATAATAATAATAAATCAATAATTGTGAGGTAGGATTATTATTACTATTATTGTTTTCAGAAAGATAATTGTGAGGAAGGACATAAGAGATAGTAGAATGATCTATAATTTGAGTGATAGATAATAAGTGTTTTATTTATTGAGGTAGATTTTAATTCTCAATAACAAATTTTAATGAGAAAAATATTGATTAAATTACCAATTTTGTTTCTATGACTATAATTTAATAAAATTCTCATAAACAGTCTTTAGGCTAAATTGATATTGATTGAAACAATACTTTCTTTGTATTAGTACTAACTTACCTTGAAAATATATTAATTCTTTGATTTGTCTTGAGTACTACTATAAGTGCATTAGTTCAAGTACAGTTTAATGAATAAGACGTTAATTATATAATTTTGAAAATAGATTGCAAAAAAGAAAAAAGAAAAGGAAAAAGATGCTTTCAGCCCTTCCTTCACTTAGATTTGATATTCCCCAATTGTTTAAGCTTTGGACTTTTATGAGATAAAGATAAGATCACTTGATATTCTCTACCAAAAATATTGTTCTCCATTTATTGATACAGTTGATCTTAACACATTTTATGTCACCTTTATTTCCCTCCAAATTTGTCATTTATGATGATATGACATTAATGAGGCATTATGGAAAGTTTAAAATGACTACACATCTATAGTAATAAAATACTATGTGATGCTTCATTAATAAGATAGAAGGTGGAAGATCCGAATTGCTTGTATTGACAAGAGTAAAGATTAGTTACAAGATTTAAAGTAGCTCATTATAAATACATGTTACATAACATATTATTAATTTATTAACTATTTATGTTAATTTGAACATAACTCACGAGCAATTGATTAGATACTCCAATTAGAGATGTCCATTTAATCTGTGGAGTTGGGACCTCTCAGGGACTACTTCGAACTGAATGAAGAATTTTTAATTAAACAAGAAATGGAGAAGAGAGTGAGGAGTGAAGATAATTTTGTCTCTGTTGGCAGTCACCACCCCTGCCCCGATTAAAAATATAGGATTTGTGAAAATACTTTTGGATTAAAATATCTATTTTAAAATCTTTTAATTACAAGTATGCTATTCATTCTATCATTTTACTATTTATTATTATTATTATTATTATTATTATTATTATTATTATTATTAGTTAAATTAAAATTAATTATTCATTTACTAAATTGGAATATGCAACAACTAGAATTTCAAACATAAATTATATTGTGAATTATTTTAAACGGTTTTTAGTTATTTTGTAACTCTCATTATTTAAATGCTATTGTGAAATTGGAATTCGTGTAATTGTTCAACTCTCTCCTTACACCAAAGGTTGCACTATTCATATATATACAAACTCTCACGTGAGCAAATCAATCTTTTTTATCATATTCTTATTTGAACAAATTTCTATATTTTCATTAACAGTTTTAACAAAAATATATCATTATTAGAAGACGAGTGCCGACAATAACAACTAAATAATCCAATCCAAGTGTTAATGATCACAAACAAAAGCACGACCACATATGAACAAGATGAGTAGAACTTTTATGTTTTTAACATAGTAGAATGAGAGAAGTTTTGGGATAGGGAATTTGTTAACAGTGACAACATTTGAAGATAAAGTGAGATTTAAGAAGAAATAGGTGGTTAAGTTTATTTCAATAAAAAATAACTATAATTTACAAATATGCCATTAATTTCTTTCTACCCATTTCAATATTTTAAAGAAAACAATAACTTTGATTTGTACTTAAAAAAAAAATAAAGTAATAATAATAACTTTTATTTGATAGATTCAAAATCACATTTTTAAGACATTTCAAAATTACTCAATATCCCCATTTATATATTTGTGTTATGTAAAATTAAATTAATCTATTTGATTTATGCACCCATTTGATTTAGTTTATTTTATTGTGTTTACCACAATATTGAGGTTTTGCTTTTGTATGATCTTTCATTGTATCTAAAATTAAAAGAATATACACATAAAAATCAATTACCAACATATTCTCTCCATTAATAAAAATTTTAAAAATATTCTTCAATAAGAAAATGTCAAAAAGGTTCCTTACCAAATCAATAACCTAAATATCAATAGAAAGCAATAGTTTTTTTCTTCTTCCTATTTTTAAGAACTCATCAATAGAATAGTTTTAGAAGCTTTTTTACTGTTTTAAATTTTTTTATATTTTTCCATCTGTATTTTTTTCTCGAAACAATTAAAAATTAAAAATATATTTATTATTTTTTTCTTTTTTCACTAAGACATTAATCAATAAACCACCAAAATAAATTCATAAACATAACATATTAAAATTAATTAATCAAAATAAACTTAAAAAATTATCACTTTTACCTATATCAAAAGGGGCAAAACTCTAGAGGGAGTCCATAATAAGTTGTCTTTGTGACTTGTGAGGGATGAGCAAAAAATTTAAGGAGCGTGCATACTATGGCTCTATAATTTGTAATTCTATTATAAAATAATAATAATAATTATACTTCACCATTTAAAGTTAAGTTATTTTTAAATTAATAAATACATGTGGTGATACACCTAAACACATAGTAAACTTATTGCGAGAGTTAAATAAGTTACAAGTTAAATAATAAGTTATATATTAAGCTTACCGTTAGAGTTAATAAGTCAAATAAACTATGAGAGTTAAATTGTAAGTTTTTTTTTAGAAAAACTGTGAGAGTTATATATATCTTTATTCTATTTGAGGGAGGTTATGGAGAAACTTTTCATTTCGCTTTCGTCTATTTTAGTTGATAATTATAGAGATATTTTAGGTAATTTCACATTTAAATCATCAAATAAAATTTCCTCCTTGTTTTTTTTGGCATTTAAAGAGAAAAAAAGCACACATTTTGTCTCTAATTTTGATAGTAGTTTTTTAATAAAAAAATCATGTTTTATCTCTATCTATCAATCACGTTAAAAAAAATATATTAAAATCTCATGTTATTTTTTTAAAAAAAAAAACTATGGAGAGAAATTTTTTATTTTCCTTTTTGTCCGCTTATAATGATATCTCAAGTAATTTCACATTTAAATTATTGAGTAAAAAAAATGTCCTTATTTTTTTAGCATTCACACATTAAAAGAACACACATATTTTACCTCTAATTTTGATACTAGATTTTTTTAATTAAAAAAATCACATTTTATCTCCATCTATAAACTACGTTAACAAAATTCATGTTATCTAAAAATCTACCATTCACATTAAATTATAGTAGGTTTTCAAAAAAAAAAAATTACATTTGATCTTTAATTCAATCTCTACGAATCACATTAGGGTGAAAAATCATATGCGAATTGTCGTTGAGCTAGACTCTTTCATAATCGTTGTTAAACGATGATTTAAGATATGAATGGTATAATTTTTCTAAAATTGTACAAAGAACGCATTCAATCTTTATGGTAGAGTCACATCTCTATGATATTAAAATTCCATAAATTGATAAACGAAAAATTATAGGCTTAATAGTCCAAATACATTAGTCAAAATAGAAAAATTGTTAAAATATAAAGGACTAAATTCAAAATATCAAAATCATATATATTAATTTTGTTTTTTAAATTAAAACCTTAGAGACTAAAACACATGTATTAGTCCATAAAGATATTCAATGAACTAAAGAAGATTATATTATAAGAATGTATAAAATTAATCTTTAAGTAATCTGTAAAAGTAATTATATTGAATAAAATTTCAACTAAGTATTTAAATATTAAAAATTAAAATTTTAAATATACACTAGTTCGTTAGTAATTAGTATTAAAAGGTGAAAAAAAAAACAATACCCTTCATCTTATTTTTCCCATAATTTATTATTTATTTATATTAAAAACTATTTTGTGTAATATATATATATATATATATATATATATATATATATATATTAAAAAACTATTTTTTAAAAAAAAAAAAAACACTAGAGGGCCTGTAGTTTTTTTTATTTTCTCTATTTCGCCCTATCTCCCGTCTTTGTAGCAGGCTCGGAGCCGCCACACGCTGAAGTTTTTTTTTTCTGTACCTCACTCCCTGCGGCAGCTAATTAACCCTCCTCTCTCTTTATTTCTTTCTTCTTCCTTCATCTTCACTGTTGCCATTGTTGGCCGTCATCACACCTCATCTTCTTTCTCCTTCTCACGTCTCGAGGTCAGTTCTTTTTTTTTTTTTTTTTTTTTTCATTGAGGGCATTTTTCATCCATTGATTTTCAAGAAAAGGGCATCAAGCCCAGTTTCCCACTTTCCTCGCCCCGCCCCCTTCCATCTGTGTTTTGGTGAACTCCCAGTAAGAACCCAAAGAACTTGCGATTAGCTCCAAATCTTATTTATCAGATATCATTCCAGGCTCCTTTGAAGTTGGATAACTCCCGTACTTATCAAACATGGGTGTCAAAGGTACTGCATATATTATTTTCTTTTTACAATTTATCCTGCTCATGGCATTCATCTGCTCGTGGCTCTTGTTCATCTGTATGAGTAATCAAACTTTACTGCTTTCATATCAGCTAAGAAACGGGACCTCAAACTAAACCATGGGGAGGAAGAAGAAGAAGAAACTGGGAAGAATGCACTTCCAAAAACAGGGGGCCAAGCCAAAGAGCACATTGAGCAATTGCAAAGACTCCAAGAAAAGGTATTTTCGTTTTGTATACAAGTTGCCAGGGAAAACGATTTCAATGAAAAATTTGTTTGTTTGTTTGTTTTTTTTTTTTTTTTTTTTTTTTTTGATGAGAAACATACGAAATAATTTCATCGATAGTATGGAATTACAAAAGGGTATTAGAGCGGTGTGGGATTACATAATACTGTTCCATTGTGAAATAAGAGATGTAAGGTTGTAATCACAAAAGGAGGGGGTGAATTTACACCAAGTGAGAGATGTGTACAAAAGGTGATCAAAGAAGTGAGTGAAGTCCGACTCTTTGTCTCCAAAGTTGCGATGATTCCGCTTATTCAAAATGAGCCAAAGAAAAGCTTTAATGAAGAAGGTCCATAAAATAGCTTTCTTGTCTTTGAACGGGTGACCAATAAGGAGCATATTTAATAAGATGAGGGGATCGTTTGGGAAAATCACGTGATAGTTGAAGCAAAGATAGAATAATCTCCCAAAATGACTGAGCAAAGTCACAAAACACCGAATATGCATTATGGACTCTCCACAACGATGACAAAGAACACATTGATTAGGGGATGATGCAATCCAAGGAGCCTTTTTAATAAGAACATCGCCGGTGTTAATACTACCAAGACTAACCTCCCATAGGAAGAAACAAATCTTCTTGGACTAGGACTCATTTTTCCAGATGTTCGACATGATGTATGTCGTCACAGATATGTTAAAGACATGATCGAGTAGTTCCTCCTCAAGCTGCCGTTTGGGGAGAGAGGTCGTTTTCTCTGGCTTGCTAGTGTTTGTGCTATCGTTTGTTGTGTTGTGGGGTAAGAGAAATAGTAGGGTGTTCAGGGGGTTGAGAGGGAAGCTAGAGATATATGGTCTCTTGTTCATTTTCATGTTTCTCACTGGGGTTCGAGTTCGAAAGTTTTTTGTAATTATTCTATGAACACGATTTTATATAGCTAGGGTCCCTTCTTGTAGAGGGAATCTCCCTTTTTTGTTGGCTTGATTTTTGTATGTCCGTGTATTCTTTCATTTCTTTTTTCAATGAAAGTTGTTATCATAAAAAAAAATCTAGTTCAACAATAATCCAATGCAATTCAACTATGTAGTATATTGGCCAATTGGGTTGTTTAGATCATTTATAAAATTTTCTGTAAAAGTGATAGTACTTGAAAGATCTATTTGTTTGTTTCCACCCATTGTACTCCAAGGCTTAAGATTCTTTTTTCCTTAATAAAAATTGTTCTAGAGTGAGAGTAAGAAGTCTAAAAGAGTTATGGAATAGAGAAACAATTTTATCTTAGTTAAAAGATAGATATCCAATAATTGCACGGGTAGGGAATTGAACTATCGATCTTTGGGATGGAAATTAGCCATCAAGTTTAATGAAAATAACACAGCAATTCATGCTTGCCTAGAGGCTTGACGTGTGCTAAGACTACAAACTTCTTTCTTGTTGGAAGCCAAAAATGCATAAATTACATTGGAAGATTTGTGAAGTGGGGCGAGCTATGAAACAAAAAATCGTATAATCATATATTGTTAATAGAAAGTAGGAATATATAATAACATTGAAAATGATATATATTGTTGGGAATAGAGTTGGATCTAACAAAGTTACTTTTCTTTGATTCCTTGTATTCTCAAGAGAGGATGAACGGAAAATGATTATTTTAGTTAAAAAGTATTTAAAAGTCCTGAAGATTGTCTTTCTTCATCCGAGTGTAAAACGTGATAGGACAACTGAAAGGTGACCAAGGTAGTTGCATGAGTGAAGGTGGTTGCAGTAGACAACCACAAGCACAAGGCTCATCTTGCTTGCAGCCATAGGTGGTTGCGTGGGTTCCCCTTGAAAACATTGGTGTTCATGATACTTTTCAGTTGTAACATTTGTTTGTCCTTTTTGTCTTACTACACCACACCAATACTATAACATTTACTAATTTATTCATTGATCTTGCTTGTTATTTTGTATAAAACTGCCTAGAGAGAAAGAAAAGCCTATCAGATATAGTAAGACACAAATAATGCTCTACATCCTTGTTGAAGATATAATGGTGGTAATATAAATGGAATTTCCGCTCAAGGTCGTTTAAGAGCGAGGACTTTTGGTTACTCTTCTTCTTCTTCTTCTTCTTTTCCATTTCTTTCTATTAGAAAAATATAATAACTTGTGGAATTCAGTTTTCTGCTACAGTATGGTCAAGTTGACATGAAAGAAATAGATTTGCTATTCCTTTTTATATTCATGCCACATGGTAAGTTCTCTTTTAACTCGGTGAGTTATTGGGAGAATGTCTTATTCTCCTATTCTTCCATCCGTCCTCTGGCTCATGAAAATTTTCCTTACAGCTCTTTTTTGGAATTTTGTTGTTATATAATTGACAATGGAGCTAATGAACAGTTTAGATTATTTATTTATTTATTATTATTATTTTTCTGTCTACGCATTTTCTCCCCATTTTGATTGAAGTTGTTTGCTATGATGTTTGTAGGATCCTGAGTTTTTTGAGTTTTTGAAAGAGCATGACAAGGAGCTTCTCGAATTTAACGATGAGGATGTTGATGTGAGTACACTCATTTATTTGAGCTGCAAGCTTTCAATGCTTCAACTGTGTGCTACATAATGTGTCTCAATTCTGTTACTATTTGGTTCAGGAGGATGCTGATGATGATGTGGAAGATTCTGAGTTACATGAACATTATAAAAACTACGAACCTGTTGTTTCTGAGAAGGAAGAAACACAATTTAAAAAAGCTATAACTACGGAAATGGTTGATTCTTGGTGTCATTCAATTGAAGAAAATGGAAAATTGGTTGCTCTTCGTTCTCTCATGAAAGCTTTCAGGACTGCATGTCATTATGGTGATGACAACGGAGATGACACTTCAATAAAATTTAGTACCATGTCCAGTAATGTTTTCAATAAAATTATGTTATATGTATTAAGTAAAATGGATGGAATACTAAGAAAGTTTCTAAAGCTTCCCAGCACTGGGGGAAAGAAAGAGATCATACAAGAGATGATGACCACCAAAAAGTGGAAATCATTCAACCATATTGTGAAGTCATATCTTGGGAATGCCCTTCACATTCTCAACCAAATGACGGACACCGAGATGATATCATTCACATTGCGACGCATCAAATATTCTTCTATTTTTTTGGTTGCATTTCCTAGCCTTCAAAGAAAGTACATAAAGGTATTCCCAACTTTCAAATTCCTTGATGTTTAATTTTTCAAGGTCCTTATGTTGTGATAGTCTAATTGTGCTACATTACCCAATGGAATGGCTAAGAATAGGTGGAATGTCATTTATCAATATCTATTCCACTCACACAATATTATTTTGCATTATCAATTTTACAAAGGGCATGAGTTTATTATCTGAAATTTTCAGGTTGCCCTTCACTTTTGGGGTACTGGTGGTGGTGCTCTCCCTGTAACCTCATTTCTATTTTTGAGAGATTTGTGTATTCGGCTTGGATCTGACTGTCTAGATGAATGCTACAAAGGGATGTATAAAGCTTATGTTTTGAACTGCCAATTTGTCAATGCAACCAAGTTACAACACATTCAATTTCTTGGAAATTGTGTCATCGAACTTTTTCGTGTTGATCTTGCGGTAGCTTATCAACATGCATTTCTTTTCATCCGTCAATTAGCAATGATCCTCAGAGAGGCATTAAACACAAGAACTAAGGTAACTATCTTTAAAAATTAAACTATTCTTATTTATTGTGTTCCATATGTAAATTATTTTCTCCAGTGGACGACTGGAGATATTGTTCCTGTGGCTTCTACTTTCTTAGGGTATTAATCTCATTGGCAATGCCCTTTTTTCTTCTAATGGAAAATTGACGTGATGAGGTGAACAAATTGGAGTTATTAATAATACTGAGTACAACTGTACAAGAGATGATAAAATTAACTTCGTGGTGGTGGTGGTGGTTTGTGTGTGTGTGTGTGTGTGGGGGGGGGGGGGGGGGTATTAGAGCATTTCCCAATGGTTGAATTATAATCAACTTAGTCTTTGCCACGAATGCAACAATGTTTTCTTTTTTGTTCGTTTCTTTTCCCCATGTCCAACATGGCATAGGTTTAATCACTTCTTTATTTCTAATTGATAGTATTTGTTTGAGTTTATTTCCTTAACTTGATGTTCTTTTACAGGAAGCATTTCGAAAGGTTTATGAATGGAAGTACATAAACTGCCTTGAGCTCTGGACTGGTGCTGTGTGTGCTTATGGCTCAGAAGTTGATTTTAAGCCCCTTGCATATCCCTTGGCTCAGATTATATCTGGAGTAGCCCGTCTTGTACCAACTGCTAGATATTTCCCTTTGAGGTTAAGGTGTATTAAGATGCTAAATCGAATAGCTGCTTCAATTGGAACTTTTGTACCTGTGTCCATGCTTCTTTTAGACATGCTAGAAATGAAAGAATTAAACAGACCACCAACAGGAGGTATTGGCAAAGCAGTTGATTTGCGGACTATATTGAAGGTGTTTTTGAACCCTTGAGGGTTTCTTTGTTGTGTACTGCAGCTTTTATTTTTTAATCTTATTTATGCTCTTTAGTTTATATAGTTATTATTTTCTCCAGGTAAGCAAGCCCACCCTAAAAACACGAGCTTTTCAGGAGGCATGTGTGTTTTCAGTTATTGAAGAGCTTGCTGGCCATTTATCCCAGTGGAGTTATTCTGCCTCTTTCTTTGAGTTGTCTTTTATCCCTGTTGTACGTCTGCGTAGTTTTTCCAAATCAACCAAAGTTCAGAGGTTTCAAAAAGAAATAAGGCAGCTTATTCGTCAGGTATACTTCTTACATTTTATCAAATTTCTAGTGCATATGTTTACTTTTTGGAAACTAAAACTAATTACAGAGGAGAAGCAAGAGGATAAAGAACACAGGGTAAGAGAATTAGGAAAATTACTAATAGAATACTAGAATTAAATTAAACTTGAGAAATAAGAAAAAGCAAGACTGTTCACATGTGCTGATGCATGACAACCAAACCCCATTTTATCTCAAATAAGCTCAATAATGAAGGAAAGTGTTTCGAGATGCTCTTAGAAATCTTGTATTTCAGTTTTGTTTTTTACCTGTTTGGTCCACAAGATAGATCCTTTCTTTCCCAATGGTAGGCCACTACAAAGGTTGAGTCAAAGCATCCTATATAGTATATCCTTAGGAAGTGCCTCTTCCTTGTACATATTTTTTTCTTTTTTTGGGATGGGAGGCAAATATTTCATTGATTATGTGAGATATTATAAGACTAGGAAGGGAGGAAAGCCAATACATTTTGGCCAGGAAGATCTTAAAAAAAGTCTTCCCATTGGCCAAAAGAACATTAAGAGCATAATTGTTAGAGAGTGCGACATTTATACCAAGATAGAGCAACAGTAAGAATAGATTCTAGAGAACTATCCATAGGCTTCCCAATAGTGTTAATTGAACTAAAAGGTTTGTTTAAGTATTTTGTATACTGCCTTTTACAAAAAAATGTATTTTGTACACTGCCAAGTTATTGTACACTAAATTCTCGTATCTTTCTTATTTAGGTTGAGGCCAACTCAGAGTTTACAAATGAAAAGCGTAATTCAATTTCCTTTTTACCAAATGATCCTGCTGTATCATCCTTTCTTGAGGTTTGGAATTTTGCTTTTGACATTTGCATCTGTTTATGCTTCCAGTTCCAGGATGATATTTATTTGTCCTCTAGGTCAACCATTGTTGATGTCAATGTTACTTGTTACCTGAAAATGAACACGTTAATTTGGCAGTGATTGTATAAATTCACTAATTTTTAATGATTGTGTTGATTACTCCTGGATATTTCCCACCCCTTTTCTTTTTTTTTTTTTTTTCTTTTTTTTTTTTTTTTTTTTTTTTTTTTTTTATATATAAATTCTTCCTCTTCTTCTTGGTAGGATACAAATTAATATACCCTCGTGGATAGAGTTGATGAATGCATGGTGTGGGTTAGAGTCTTCCTGGCAATTTTATGGTCTTTGTTTAATTTTCTGCAACACCATTCCCTTCTTTTTAGGATGATATTTCCTTCTCTTTTTTTCTTTTTTGTAGTTCGTTTTAGCTTTGCATTAGGACCACGAGCTAGGGTTTTCTTGTTAATTATCTTTTATTTTATTGAAATTTTGGATTATATTTGTGAAGTATAATCGTGCGGGTAATGGGCATTCCTTATGTTTTAGGATGAAAAGAAGTTGGGGGCCAGCCCACTGTCGCAGTATGTCTCAACATTACATCAAAGAGCTCGACAACAAACAGATTTTTTATCTGAATCTAGGTATATATTTCTCAATATGGGGATATTTCTTTGTCTTTTCCTTTTTCTTCTTTTATTCATTAGAGATGGTGTGTTCAACCCAAAAAAAGAAAAAAAAAGCGTATATTACCAATAAAAAAGAAAACATATACGGATAGGGGGTCGGGGGGAAGAGAGAGAAGATATTCTCTCTCAGTAAGAAACCAGAGGAGATTATGGGAGAGATCTACGTCGGACTTAAACATCTGCACTAACCAAAAAAGTTGGATAAAAACACCAGATGCAATGGTTTTAACACAATATGTTGACTTTTAGGATTTTGTAGATTTATCCTTTTTAGGTTAAGTTAAGAAGAAACACTATCGAATAGTTCTGATAATCTAGCTAAGAAGAAATCTAGGCTAGTCTCTGATTTTATTTGGCACGCCCTGCAAAGAAAAACTTTCGAATAGTTCTGATAATCTAGGAACACTTTTCCACACTGCTGCCTGCTGAATAACCAAAGTGGCTGATCATGTAAATTCGGAGACTACACGCGATGGTTGCGAGATCTCCCCACTACTGTAGCAAATTAGTGCCACCAATTAGGTGACGTACAAAAATTGGGATACGTATTTTTTATTCAGTAGAAACAGAGAATTGACATTCAAAAAGGGCCACAACCTAAAGGACAAAGGGAGAGGATGTCCTTTTACTTCTCCTTTTGCCAGACGTAAGAATAAGAATTAACATCATAGCTTGTCTTCTGCTTTTTTGTCGAAAGCCTTTGATTTTGGTATTTGAAGCAAAGGTTTCGAAGATATTGTCAAAAAAGCCTGCTTTGGTAATTGATGTGTATGATTTCTATGTTTCCTTTGTAACATATTTGTACGCTACAGTGTTCTTTACGGTGAACATTCATCTGTATTTGGGAAAAGTGGGTCAGACAGTGAAGACGAGGATACTGAAGGAAGAGAAGGAACCTCTATCTTTAGTTCCACCTGGTTGCCAGGAAGCAATTCCAAGTAAGTTAACTATGTAGTCAACAGGCACATTTTTATGCACTTGTTTTTTTAGTAGACAAAATGAACCATGGTTAATCTTTATAATTGTTAGGGAGAAGCATCCAGAAGAAAAGAAAAGTAAGAAAAAAAAAAGAAAGAAGGAGCAACAGGATAAGGCAGCTCCTAGGTATGAAGATGTCGTGGAGGACTTGGTGCTCAGTTCTGATGAGGACGATGGACCTTTAAGTGACACTGCTGATGAAAGTGATGGCAATGAGGACATGGAACCTGTTAGAAAGCAAATTCGGAAACCGAAAGTGCCATCACGGGGATCAAAGAAGAAGACCCGTTCGCCTGCAAATAAGGCCAAGAAGAGAAAAACTTCTCGATAAAAATGAGTAGGCAGAGACGGTAGACTAGCAAAAACACAATGAAAGAAATAGGTAAAAATGATGCCATTTCCCATTGTTTTTGGTCTTCATAGGTTAGTTCCAGCTAAAGTTTTAAGTTGAGCATTGCAGCTGGATGATGATTTTGGGAGCCATTGAAGGGGAAATTTTCAATGGTAAGTGTCTGTCTTGTGATTGAAAAAATTTTGAGAGAACAAGACACCAAGCGGCTCATTATTTGTTATTTATGTTATTTTTTCTTTCTTTTTGGACATGCATATTGTATATTTCAGATGAATGTTGACCAAGATTTATTTAATGTTAGGAATACCTATAATTTTCTCTCCATAAATGCTTTTTCTAGTCGAAATATGTATCAATATACTATCAAGAATCTGTATATTTCATTATCAATATCTGAATTAGATTTATAAAAAATTGATCTAAAATTTGAGAAAATTCAAAATTAAGGAATGATCTCTGGTAAAATTAATTGCATCAATTTAGACCTCAACATTAGTCATCCAATTGAACTATGATTTTGTGAATGAGTTTTTTCAATCACATTTTCTTGACTTGAACGTCAAGCATAAATTCAATTTTTTTTTTTGAAACTGATAAATTCATTTTTGTTAATGTTTGACATCTGTGTCAATTTCATTTAGCAAATTTGATGCAGAAATAAAAATCCTAGTAATATATATATATATATATATATATATATATATATATATATATATATATATATATATATATATTGTTTTAAATACAACAAAAGGAGAAATAGTGTAATATTTTAACCGTTGAGAGCTATATTTGATGATGTTGACATAAAATAGATTGATTTTGTATATAAACTATCTTTGAAAGTGATACTGCTTAGTGCTTAGTGCTTAGCAATTTGATTGCTTAAGCAGAAAGATATTATGGCGTAATAATGGTTTGGTAATACAAGGTTGGCATGTTTTGCATTAAACTATACATTCTTCTTAATACAGAAAAAAGAAAGCTATTCGAAAATGACAATGGAGCCTACAAACAATTATATTGATGTTTTTATGACACTGTTTGAGCTTCCAATCCAATGAATCATGTTCTCTATATGTACATAGCTTTGTTTCTACTCCAAGCTTTCTCTTAGCTCTTTAAATCGACCAACCACATTTTACTTTGCGGCAAATCCACACATTTCAACATCAATATTAAACTAAACTTAAAAAAAAAAAACACCCTTAATTTTGAGAACCCATAAATTCATTTCATTTCTTTTAAAAGGGAAGTGTATAAATAGAGGAGAAAGCATATCAAAAGCTTAAGCAACTGAGAATTAAAGAAAGCAGATAGAAATGGAGGGGTTGTGGAGATCTGTGTTTGTTATGATTGCTGCTGTAGCTTTAATGGCGGAAAAGGGTTTGGCAGATCAAAGACATATGGTTGGAGGAAGCCAAGGTTGGGACGAATCCGTTGATTTTGACTCTTGGACTTCTGCTCAAACCTTCAAAGTTGGTGATCAAATTGGTATGTAAATATATTTAACTTTTTTATTAATTAAACCTATGTGAAAAATTATTATGATGACATAGAAATTTCTCCTCCCTCAATTACAAAGAAAATACTCTCTCAGAGCGTTTGTACCACTTACATCAATTTCTCAAAGCTAAGATACATAATCTTAAAGTGTTTCTAACTGAGACGTTTTGAAACTAAAGTATAGACTTGAAAGCCATCACTTTTTTGAATTCTTTTGATGGACAACAAACTACATTTTTAATATTTTGTCAAAACTGAACAGTTTTCAAGTACGATTCGGGGTTGCACAGTGTGGTAGAGCTTCCAGATGAGAGTTCATATAAGAACTGCGACATTGGGAATTCAATTGAATCAAAGAGTAGTGGGAACGATGCAATCAAATTGACCAAATCTGGGACTCGCTACTTTGCTTGTGGTACCATCGGCCATTGCAGCCAAGGAATGAAGGTGAAGGTCAGGATAGCCACTGGCACTGCTTCCTCTACTCCATCCTCACCTTCTTCTTCTTCTTCTTCTTCTTCTTCGAATTCACATTATTCTCTTTTGGGTTGCTTCCTTATGCTGCTGCCTTTCTACGCCTTGAGATTCATGTGAAATGTTAATTACTAGCTGATTCATGCTTTTGAGTTGTATTCTTTTTGTGTTAATTGGTTTTAATGAGTTTTTGGTTTTGTTTGGGGCTACCCTTCCTCTTGTTATGTATATGGGTTTTTTGTATTGTTAAGATATCATTTGGGATTTATTATATTGAGGTAATGTGAGATAGTGAGAAAAGAGTATATGTAATTGAGTTATGTTTACATTGGTATATTAGTATGAATGAATGAGAAGGAGATAATGTTGTAGAATATCATTTATATATGCCATGTCGTTTAGTGGAATAATAACTATTTTTGTCTATGTGGTTTATTGCAACACAATTTGTTTTGTGAGGTTGTGTTTTAAATCTCGAACCATTTGGTCGAAGGCAAAGCTATGTTGATTGTTATTTCAATACAATCGTAACATTTAGTGAATCAATATCACATGATTTATTTTCGGTCTTTGACAATACAAGTTTTGATTATGCAGAATTTTGTGGTAACATCTTTCATTTTGAACTTTCTTTTTCAGAGTCAATTGGTGTATAATAGTGCATAAAACATAAATTATTATCTTAAACATCAATGATCATCCTTGTCTTCCCATGGTTGAACTAAAAAAAAAAAAAAAATCAAATTCTTTATCATTCCCATTTCATGAAGTTGTAAGCAGATTTGAATCGATAAAACAAATCATATTTCATCACTTCCCAATTCAAAATTTTCATACTAAAGACTTAAAACTTGGAAGCTTGGAAGTTGCTAAAAGCTAAAAAAGAGTAGAGAAAACTAGAAGTAAATGTAGGTAAATTTTATTAAGCACAACTATATTTCCACAAAAAAGAAAAAGAGAATCAAAATTGAATGGAGAATCCATTTGTTTATTGTAAAATTGAATCAATAGAAGGCAAAATTGGTGAAGAAATAATAGAAACAATGATATGAAGAAGAAAGAAATGCAGCAGATGAAGAAAAAAGTTTGGTATATTTGCGTTGAATCATGAATGAGTTGAGAAAATTCATAGTTCAGTTGCGTTTTTCGTCGCCTTTGATTCTTTCCAGATGAGGAAATGCACTCAGAATGTTGTATGGCCTTAAATCCTGCCTCGTCAAAATCCCAATTACTGGCGGAACCTGCAAACAACAAATCATATACAGAAATTTGATGCCTGTAAATTATTTGATGGAGTAATGAAGAAGAAGATGAAGATGAAGAAGAAGCAGAGCTTACCCCAGCTGCTTCATATTTGGGCACAATCAACAAATGGCGGAGCCCTACTTGCCGGAACAGAACCAGAGCTTTCGCCACAGACATGCTCTCCATTACTGTATAAGGCGTAGTGTTGGTAAGAGGATGAAGATCAACGTACATTTCCATCTCCTCTTTCGTAACTACAAGCTCCTCGATCTTCCCTTCCCTCTCTGCTAATTCCACCCATGTAAATTTCTCCCTCACCTCCCATTCCTCCGTTCTCCTCCTCTCTCTCAAGAACCATTTCTTCTTCAGCACTTGTAGCAGATGCGCTCTCAGCACCAGCCCATGCAGCTCCGTCGCCCCTACCGCCATTCCCACCGGTGGCACCACCGCATCCGCGTCCACAACAGGGAATCCATTGTGCGTCGTGTTCCTAAGAACCTCCACAATGCGGGATACTTTCTCTAGTCCCCGCAGCGTCACCACCGCTGGCTTCGCGTCGGCCAGCTCGCCCACAGTGATGTTCCTCATCCACGGCTCCGGATTCGCGTCCAGGAATGGAAGCCCTTTCAGATGCAGAATGATGTCGTAAATACTAGGGTTAAAACTGTCCCCGACGGTTTTCGCAATTAGAAGAACAATCATGGTAATCGGAAGCAGAAGGAGATTGTTGGTGAGTTCGAGGAATATGACACAGAGGGAAACGGTCATTCGCATGGAGCCGGCCATTAATGAGGCAGCACCGAGAACAGCCAAGAGTCCTTGATCGATATTGGTGTAAGGTCGCATGAGGAGGCCGATGAGGCGGCCATAGCCAGAGCCCATCAAGATGATCGGAAGGAAGAGACCGGAGGGGACGGCGATACCGAAGGTGATTAACCCTAACACGCAGTAAAGGAGGAAGAAGATGACGAGGGAAAGAGGCTGATACTCAGCGGGAGTGTTGGTGGAGAAGATATTTCGAACGGCGTCGTCGTTGGTGGTGAGAAGAAGGGTGGCAAGGTCGTTGTAATGTCCTTTAGGACAGTTGAATTGCTTGAAGTTGCCGGAGCGGCCATTGGTAGGGCAGGCAGAATCTGGAAGAGAAGCGTTGCAGGGGGTGCATTGGACAAGGTATGGCAGACTGTATTGGCAGATTGAAGTGAAGAGTGATACTCCTAAGCTCAGTAATAGTTTGTGCATTCTTCCTTTCCTGCAAATACCATTTCACCATTGCAATTCTTATCAGATCATTCTGCAATTTCATCTTTTATCTATAGAATTTCTTGTCAAAATGAAGTTAGCCTAATCATGAAAAATATTTGAATCTAGTTTTCTTCTGATTTACATGTGATCCAATGATGTGGGAAGGAAGTGAAAGTGGAGTTGCTTACTGATTGATGAGGTTGTATACTCTGAGGATTTTGTGGAGAAGATGATTGTAAAGGCTTCCAAGGAACCCACCAAGAAGGCCAACAATAGCAACTGGTATGATGTCCATGATATGGTAACTAACAGAAACACCACTGACATCAAACATGATAAGCCCTCCTTCTCCAAACAGCCCACATTCACCTGCCTTGCATATTTCAATGAAAGTTCTTAGCACCACCACAACAATGGCTGTGCTGAAGAAGGTCCTCCACAGCAGGGCACTCCTCCACCAAGTAGCCACCTCTTCTAAAGCAAATAAAACACCCCCGACCGGAGCTCGGAAAGCTGCACAAACCCCTGATGATGCACCGCATGTGATAAGATCCCGCCGATCACGATCGTTGTTGAAATAGCGTAGCCACGTCCATTTGACTCGATAATTATCCGGACCACCCTGTCCAAGTAAAGAAGCAATACAGCTGCCAATGTGTACTAGAGGCCCTTCTTTCCCAAGATCTAGCCCAGCAGCCACTGCTCCAATGCTCCCAATAATCTACAAGGATCAAAGTTTATAATGCCACTTGGATTTATCCAAGATAGATATCAAAGATCAAATACATCTCATTTGCTTTCAATCCTATAAAGGAGTAATTTCATCATCAGTTTCAGTTTCTCAGATTATCTACATTCTGTGTGAGCTGCAGATCAGTATGATTCATTTGTAGACTGATCAATGAATGACATTGACATTCATGGCATTACAGAACCTGTTTTAAATCTTAAGCCTATTCAATCAATCAAAAGCGAATGAGGATATGGCAATACACAGTGATGACAATCCAAAGTTGATTTGATCGACGGTGTTCGTTGCGCTGAGATTCAACAAGAAAGTGTGTGGCATACGCACCTTAACGATCAACGTCGTGGCACCAAACATATTAGGAGTGTCTATACCATTGAGATAAGCTTTGATTTCTGGTATGCCAGGCCCAGCTGCGGTGGGAGCAAAGCATACACAGAGAATAGCAGCAACAAAAGTCAGAAGGAAATTTGCAGTGGTAAAGTAGGCGAACCCCATTAAGTACCTAAATCAGAATCATTTCAAAACCAGAAATTTTAAATTCATTAAGTTTCTGTTTTTGCAGATGAAAAAAACCAAGTCTAATCGGTTTGTACTTACCTTTCTTCCTTTATGTAACCGACCACTTTCAAGAGCTTGTAGCCAGCAATATTTTCAATGGCAAGATTGATGAGAGTGGCAATGATCCCTGTAAGAAGTCCAACAAGACAAGCCAGTGTCCATTTGGAGAATATGTACTGCAACACTTGAACTCTGGATCTGCTTCTCCAATCGTGCTTAAACAGATCGTTCTCATTGATCCTGAATTCAAACCAAACCCAATTCAAGAAATTGGAGAACTGAACAAAAAAGGAAAAAAAAAAGAAAGAAAAAAAAAGGGATGTTTTGTTTTTATGTAGTATTCTTACTCGTAATCCAAGCTTTCAATGAGAGAAACTTTTGCCCCAACAATGGCAAGAGGACTAGAAGAGAGAGTTCTACTTCTCTTGAGAAGGGGTTGGTTTAAGGGATTGCTTTCTGGGTCTCTTTCTTCTTCTTGAGGTTCTGCTTCCATGGTGTTTGTGAGAGTTGATTCTGTGACCAGGCTTGAATTTTCATCCATTGGTGCAGTGAAATGGACACAGAGAGAAGAGAAGATGGTCAAGTTTTGTGGTTTGGAAGAAAGTGCAAAGCTTCTCCTCTGTTCTAGGATTTTAATGCAACAATGTTATCTCAATCATGCACTTGTCTTGTCACTTTCTCCCTTGTGGTCATTTGAATGGCCAGTTGTTCATTTTCCCCCATCTTCTTTACCCTTTTTTTTCCTTTTCATATTTGGTTTATCTATGGTCTTTTTTTTTTTTTTTCTTTTGTTGGGACAATAATTTGTCTATAGTTTTCAACAAGCCAACTTGCTACTCATTTAATTTTAGACCATTTGGATCATTAGTTTACCATTATCGCACCTTTCTTTCACCAAATATTTCATTTTTATATCAAAAATACATTTATTCTCTGTCTTTATAACTTTATTATTATTATTATTATTATTATTCTTTTAATAAAAGAAGCTTGTCCCAGGACTCAAGTTGCTTGGGTTGTTTCAGATTTTCAATAGATAAAAAATATTTGTGATAATCCACTTATTTGAAAAGAGAAGTTTCATCTCATTTGAGATATTTGATTATCACTCATAAATTTGAGATGTTTTCAAATATAGTAAAATGAGTAACTTATTTATAAATATAACAAAATATCACTATCTATCAATAATAAACATTGATAGACATTTATTTATCATTGATAAACAATGAATTTTTGTTATTTTTATAAATATTTCCCGCAGTTTTACTATTTAAAACAATTGCTCTAAATTTTAGGTAGAAAATTCATTTTAATTCTTGGCTATTAAGATATATGTATTGAATTTGATATGAAATTTCATGAGATATATTTTTATTAAAATATAATATTAGAAATATGAAGATAGAAACAAAATAGATGAGATTGAATATTTACTAAAAACAATCGATGGGTTACTCATCACTTTTAAAAAAGAGTAAACATTAGAAACTAGAAAGTGAAATATATGGTCATTCATAATTTTATAATATGAAAACTTCAATTATGGTTTAATAAGTTTTATCCATTGAAAATTCCACTCTATCCACAAAAGAGGTCCACTAGTCTTAACATGCATACCCACATGTGCCATGTGCTACTCTAACAATATTCATAAATAATTTTGAAATATTAAAAATATACTATACATTATACGTCTCATCTCAACCTGATGTGATATTTTTCAATTTTAAATATTATGAATTATAAAAATTAATCTCCGAGTTTATCCTTGAGAGACTATTCTTAAATGTCAATTTCATGTCTTTTTTTGAATATTTATTAATATCATGCAATTGAAATTAATTAACACAATTCGTATCTGTCATTTTTTGCAAATATTATTGCTGATTCCTCATGGCTAGTTGGATCCGTGAGTCAGGGATGAGCATAAATCGCTAATCCAATTGCTTTGGAACACGTGGTGTGTTCTACGCCGATGGATCAAGAAGTATGGACGGTCGATCATAAATGGCTCTTCGGTGATTGAAGAGGTAAGCCGATCTAAGTTTGGTTATAAACTTATGTGATTTCAATAACTTCGGCCAACAACTTTATAGCTTTGTTTTTATAAAATAAAATAAAATTATTGCTTTATTTGTCATGTCCGGTCCAAATCGACTAATGTGGAGCTTATGGGTAATTTTATATTTTATTTTTCTAATATAGAATTGTGAAATGTCGTAATGAAATGTGTATTTAAAATGAGTAATAATTACTTTTTTGGTATCATTGCGACATTTTAGTTATGAAAATAATAATATTTGATATCAAATTACTTGTTTGGCTTGAAAACTACTTCTGAAAATAATAATTAAGTACAATCTCTTTGTTAGTCTATTTACCATTTGAAACCTTTTTATTTATCATTCTGCCAAACTAAAAAGGAAAAAAAAAAAAAAAAGAAAAAAGAAGGAAAGAGTTTTTAGAAATTTAATTATTGTTTAAACCCAACTAAGATATCATAAACTACTAAAAACAGTAAACAAACAAAATAAAACACCATAATCAGAAAGACAGAAACACACATATTTTTAAAGAAGGAAAAAATATATATTTTGACGTACAAATATATATTGAGTATTGTGTTTTAAAAATATTATAAGGTTATGAAAAATAATTGAAAATAATTGTACGACAAAAGGTCCGAAATTAATGCAGGGACAGGTGGCGAATATGTATAGGTCAGATCCACGTAGGAGCGGATCTCATCAGAAAAATGTGAAGGTGAGAGGTATGAGTTCCCATTAAAGGTCAGAAATGATTATACTTTTATACGGAATGGAATGGAGATTGGAATTACTCAAAAAATAATAATTAATAATAATAGTAATAATAATAATAAAATAATAATAAATGGAGTGGGGGCTCTTTTCGGCGTTTGGTTTCCACATATTTCTTTGTCTCATCAATCCCTATTAAACCAATAATAATAATATATTTAGTAAAAGAAGGATAATTTAAATATTAAAAGATAATATGTATACTTGTTTTAGATGGCAGTAGTTAGTACCAACAAATACATCTTTGGTTATTTCTTGCATGAAAATTATTACTTTCAATAGACTAAATTTAACTTACTTTTTTTTTAAGTATATAAAAATAAAATTTTACAAGTTAGATCTGATATTTCATTGCGTTATATTTTAGATATATATATATTACCATTATCTATGTTTTAAATGCTTATTAATATTTGTGCTTTTTGTTGAGAGGATATTGTCAATATTTGTATATATAATTATATTAATGCACATTTGTTTTATTTATTTATTTATTTTTATATGAATAAACATTGTGTCCATGACTTACGCAATTACTATTAAACATAAATGAAAGATGGTCCCTCATATTATCTTCAATATTTTGATCAATAAAAAACAAAATAAATAAATTTATATAACTCTAAACGGATTTCCACAGTCAATGGAGTATCTAATAAGATTACCCCTAAATTAATATTCTTTCAAAATCATAAAATTAGCAGTGGGAAGAAAGAAAAAAGAATTAAAGGGAAAAAAAACTAATTTGACTAAAATTCTGGGGAACCTGTTAATTAGAAAAAGATTAATTGGGAAAAAACTAATTTGACTAGAATTATGGGGCACCTTTTAATTATATCCTAACTAATTAAATCATCTTTTTTCCCCAACAAACAAACACGGACTTCACGTTGAGGGAGAAAAAGAGAGTGTAAAAGCAAAACGGTGCGTTCTCGAGACGCCACTTCTCCCATTTATCTGGGAACACAGAAACAAAAAGCATCCAAATGGCCGTTCCATTTCACTTTTTTTTTTTTCCTTTTCCTTTTTAAATAAAATTATTTATTTATTGAATTTCATTTCATTTATTTATTATTTTCTTCACAAGTAAATAACATGATATGATATTTAATGTATAAAAAGAAGTTTATTGTAATGCATGAATATATATGATCAGGTTATAGTAATGTTAATTACAATTTACATGATTATATATACAAAATTAATTTTAAAGTATTAAAAATCAAGTTAAGTATAATTTAGGGTTTAAGATTGAATGTTGGATCATTCATTAGACATTTAAAACTTAAAAGCTTTAGAATTTCATACTCACTTTATATTAGTTAGTACAATATTAAATACCTCATTTTAATATTTTAACTTTAAATTAAAAAACATTTTAGTGTTTCATTAACTTTTTATTAAGCATTTTAATATGTCTTAAATTCATTTTGAAAACTTAAGAGTTTAACAAATTTTTATGTAACTACAAACCCTTGTTCACATAAACAAGAGATCTATTGATTAAAAGTATATGAACAAATTATTTGTTCATGTCAGATTTGTGTTAGCTAAGTTATTAAGACAAAAAAAAAATGCATAATTTATATGTATAAAGTTTAGAGATTAAAACTAAATCATGAAAAGTTAAAAGCTATGATAATATTTAAAACTAAATTAATTTTATTACTATGTGAGTGAGAAATTATGATAATTTTTTTTAAATAGTATAAAAGATCATCCATGATAATTAGTAGTTACTAGGTTGCTTCCTCAAAATTACAAAAATAATTATTCTCATGCGTGTATGATAGAAATAAACTATTTGTTTTAATAATTAGCATCGTTTAATTACTCTTCAAGTAATGACTTCTATAATGACTAATAGTTTACTACATTATAATTTATATCTTACCCTTCACAATAAATTAAATTAGGAAGAAGATGGTATAATTATTTATCACCTGTTCTATTATATATTTACCTAAGTTATTTTGTGCATCATTTAAAAGTGACGACAACAATGACAAAAACTAAAAAAAAAAAAAATTAAAAAGAAAAAAGAAAACACAATAATGAAAACTTGTTTTTTATAGCCGATTAACTTTAAGGGATGTTTGGGGCGCCGGGTTGGTTATTATAGTATAAATTATAATAGTTTATAAGTTATAATAATCTATATGTTGGGTGCAAACTATTTTAGTATAAGTTATCATAGTATGTGTTTGGAGTGCAAACTATTTTAGTATGAGTAGGAAATAGTAAACACCGTAACAAAGAAGAAAAGAAAGGATACATGCGTAGAAAATAGTAAACACTGTAATAAAGAGAAATTTGAAATAATAATAATAATGTACGTAGTTAATTATAAGTTATAAATATAATAGTTAGAAAGTAACAAAGAAGAAAAGAGAGGATGCACAGGAAATAGTAAACACTGTAATAAAGATAAATTTAAAATAGGAATAATATATGTGGTTAATTCTAAGTTACTATTGTTATTGGAGCTCCATGGGCGAGTTATAATAACCTACTCCACATACTTGAAGTTGGGGACAAACAGTACCCCATAAATGACTGTGTCATTTTTTTTTTGTTTAAGAAAATAGAAAAAACAAACAAAACATCTATGGAGAATGACCTTCAAGCCAAATCAAATAATTATCATCCGAGTAATGACTTCTATAACTACCTATAATTTTCCACATTATAATTTATATCTTATCCTTCGCAATAACTTAAATTAGGAAGAAAATGGTATAATTATTTATCACCTATTCCAGATATTTTACCTAAGTTTTATGCATAATTTAAAACGTATGCGACCACAAGAATGACAAAAAGGAGAAAAAAAAAGAAGGGAAAAAAAGAAAAAGAAGAAAAGAAGAAAACTCTTCAAAAAGGAAATGAAAAAAAAAAAAAAAAAAAAAAGCACAACAAGCGATGAAAACTTATTACGTAAAGGATGCAAATCAACTCCGGAAGCTCACGATTTTAAGGGATTTTAAATAAATTTCAGGTAAGAAATATAATGATTTTAAAATCTGAATGGACTAGAATGTTCGAATTTTGGATGATTTTATAAGATTTAAAAAATAAATTACTTAATTAACCTTGTCAACTTCTAATTTCAATTAACACATCATAGTTAAAAATCTATATTAATAATATTATGGACAAAATTAGGCATGACTTATGGAAGAGCCTAAGTAAGCTTAAAGAGCTATGTGGGACTAATGAAGTGAAGTGAACTAAAGAGGCTCAGATAACTTATGGGAGAGTCTAAGTGAGCTTAAAGAGCCAGTGAGGTCTATGAAGTGAGGTGAGCTGAAGAGCCTCCATGAGCCTAGGAGAAGTTGAGCTGAACAGCCTAGGTGGAGGTGAGTTGAAGAGCCTCCATGAAGTGTCCCAAGAGAGCTCAGGTGAGCCTAAGCTTACAAGCTTAGGAGAGTCGAGCTCCAGCTTAGAAGAGAACCTGCAAGAGAGCCCCGAGAGAGCTCAAGCTCAGTGGGACTCGTGAGGTAAGCTAAGAGAGAGCTCAGGTGAGCCTAAGCCTACAAGAAAACTTAGGAGAGTCGAGCTCCAGCTTAGAAAAGAACCCGCGAGAGAGCCCCGAGAGAGCTCAAGCTTAGTGGGACCCGTGAGGTAAGCTAAGAGCGCTCAGGTGAGCCTAAGCCTACAAGCTTAGGAGAGTCGAGTTCCAACTTAGAAGAGAACCCGTGAGAGAGCTCAAGCTCAGTGGGACCTGTGAGGTAAGCTAAGAGAGCTCAGGTGAGCCTAAGCCTACAAAGCTTAGGAGATTCGAGCTCAAACCAAGAGGAGCCTAAGCTAAACAGAAAGCTTAGGAGAGGCAATTGGGGGCTAAAACCGTCCATATTCATAACGGGCGAACCTTTAAGTGATGCATCAATAATGACGTAACCGCTCAATCAATTAACTCAATTGTTACGTGGATTGAAGAAGGGCATTATAACCCTCGGCGTCAGTTACGTTTTACTACCTATAAATAAGACCGAGACCATTGGTCGAAGGTACGCTCCCTATTATTTTCTTACTGTTTAGTTACTAAAAAACACAAGACTGACTTGAGCGTCGGAGTGTGTGTGGCTAGACGCCACACCCGTACTCATTTGCTTTTGTCTTGTAGGCACTCGGATGAATCTCTCCTAAAGAAAATAAATTCACGGTTGATCCATTTTTTGGCATCAACAAGTAAATTTTTAACTTTCTTTTTCTTTTTCAATAACCATCCAAACACAAAATTTTAAATATATTTATTTCAAATATTTCTCGTCCCAAACAAAGTAATTAATTTAAAATCTTTTTTCGAGTTTCAATTTTTTTTTTTTGGAGGAATTAATACTTTTTAATCCATCACTCTATTTTCATTTACGCAACATTTTAACATTTTTATTAATAATTTATTCTATATATTTTTGAAATTGTAATTACTAATTACCATCTTGAAAATATCAATTTATACCCTTAAACTTTAAGAGTAGTATCAATTTAAACTCTAAACTTTTGTAAGTTTGTCAATTTACACCATTTATTATGTTCTGGTTGGAAAGACTTTATGTAAAACTTATAATTGTGCCAATTAAACCCCTAAACTTTCATAAATGAATTAATTTAGATTTTTAGTCAAAATTTTATTTGAAAATCATCCATATATTTACTTTAATCATCAATTTTGTAAAACCGACATTTGAAGATGACTATACGTGTTTAAGAATTAATGCATGGATTATTTTTAATGTTAATTGTAATGAACGGTTTAAATTGATTGGTTTATAAAAATTTAGGAGTTTAATTGACTCAATTTATAAGTTTCACATGATATTGGTCAAACAAAATCTAGAGAAGAGTGTAAATTTATACACTTGTAAAAATTTATGGTTTAAATTGATATAATTATTAGTTCAAAGTTTTAATTGATACAACTCCGAAGTTTAGGAATATTAAATTGATATTTGTCCAAAAAATTATTGTAAATGAGATCAATGAATGAATTGGTAATTGAGATGATCGTTGACATAATCACTTGTCTAAATTTAAAAATAACAGGCACAAGATATTCACTCTGGATCGACAGATGTTTGAATCCTTCCACTCAAAAGTTGAAAAAAAATCAACCTAATTTGTAGATTGATTTGAGGATGGACAATCGACATGACAATTTATTTATTCTCATTTATCTTTACTTTTGTAATTTTGTTTTTCATAAATATTTATCTTGTTAATTAGCAAAAATATATATATTTAACCATTAACTTAACCAGCGCTTGGAGGTAGTTGAAAGTTGAGTGTTCTTGCATGGCCAGTAGACTAATGGCTTGCTTATATATATATATATAAAAAATATATATATTTTAAATTCAAGATTAGTAGTTGGTTCAGTTTTGAATAATTAAAGTATCTTTAGTAACTATTTCATTTTTTATTTTTAATTATTAAAAATTAAGCTTATAGAGGCTCCTTTCATCTTTTAAATTTTTTGATTTGTTATCTATTTTTTTATAAATGTTTTAAAAATTCAAGTTAAATTTTGAAAAATAAAAAAAAGTAATTTTTAAAAACTTGTTTTCGATTTTGAAATTTGGTTAAGAATACAACTCTTGCAATTAAAGTAAGATGCAAATTATTGTAAGAAATTGAGATGAAATATGCTTAATTTTCAATTTTTTTTTAAAAAAGAAAAATTGAAATAGTTACCAAACGGAACCTAATTAATTAATTAATTCATATACTTGGTGAAAAATGAAAATCATTTTCCTATGATCATTCTCCCATATTATTTTTTTTCTTTAGCTTTATGATCAGTTAACTTATATCAAATGACTCGAATTCTAAAAATAATAAAAATTAACACTTTGTTTATGTCATAAAATCACTTACGCCTCACAAGCATATTGCAAGATTTAGTTTACTCTCTATATGACCTCATTTAAAAAAACAACTCTATCTTTAATGTATTAAAACTTCTCACGAGTCTTTTTTAAATACAACAAGGGTAAGGAGATTCAAACTACAATTCTCTTGGTCACTAACACATCTGTATACTTGTTGAGTTATGCTCTCTTTGGCAAATTCTTATTGAGATTATTTTAACTTGCAAGCGATTCGAGCCTTTAAAAAAAGTTAATAAAAGTAAAATTGAGATTAGAAAAAAAGAATAATCAAAAGAAGAGAAAAATCATTCAAATAATCCAAAATTTTGGACTGAAATGAGATTTTGACCTACTTTCTTCTTCGTTCTTTTTTTTTTTTTAAATAAATTATGACCTACTTTCTAAATTTTAAGGATCGGTTTAGTAGAGTATCTGAAAATATGAATTTTAAAAAACATGAATTTCATGTTTTCAAATATGTGTTGGTAGCAGATTCAATGATTGGATTCTAATTGTTTAAAATATGTTTGAATATAAAACTAGTTATAGTTAAACACTAATATTTATTTGATAATAAACTATTATTAATTTATTTATAAATATAATTTATATTAAAAAAATTATATAATTATTATTTTGTAATATTATATAATTTATAATACACTACATAGTAGTACCTTTCTTATTTTTTTAAAAAAGAATACCTTTCTTATTTTTTTAAAAAAGAATCAAGTTTATAACATGACATAGGGTCAAACTAAATATTTTTATTTTTATTTAATATAATTCTGCATTCTAAAATTTAAAATTTAAAATTCAATTACAATAAAAATATAAAATATTATTTTCAAAATTTACACGGTTTAGATTACAAAATCTAAAATCAGTTTTTAAAATAGAATTAGAGTTGTCTACCAAACACACGTAAATCCAATTAAATATTTTGTTGGGCTTCTATACAATTATCGAAAAAAGCCCATATCCAATTGCACTATGCAATTGCATCCGCAAGAGCAACAGTTACAGAGTAGAGGCTCAAATAAAGTGTGTAGCCACAGCACTAAAACTTGAAAATGGCGGGAAAAGAGGAGTTCCTGTCCAAGCAGACCTCAATGAACTCATCTTTGTGTTCGTCTTTTCTATCCAAACAACAAATCGGTGAATCCCAACCGGAGGAGACATGCTGGAGAAAGCAAGTGGACCAGAATCTGAAGAGGCTCCAATCTCTTCTCTTCGGCGCCGATATCGCCCTCGAAAAACGCGATTATTCTGCCGCTCAACTTCTTGGTCTCCGTCTTCTAGGATTTCTCGACTCTCAGACTCATACCGACGTTGATCAAGCTTTTATTCATCCTATTAGGCGCGAGGTTGTTGAGAAAATTCATGCCGCTCGCCGATCTCTCATGCCGGAATCCGATCGGTATGAATTTTTAAAGCCCATATATTATCTCTTCTGTAATCTTCTTGTGGAAACAATGCTAATTTGCGCCAGGGATTGAATTTGAACTATCGCTTTAGCATTTGACACTCATTATTCAATACTTCCGAGAACTTAGAAGTGTAATGGATTTGGTACTTAGCTCAGTCGCCAGTTTAACTGAGAAAATTGTGGTTTTAATTGGAGTAGAGCTAGGTAAACAATCAGAAGGCGAAAGCACTCACGATGAAGGAAAATATAAATGAATTTCCGATCCTTTGCTCAGGTCGTGTAGATAATGGGAGAAAATATGCAGAATCCAAGGTTGGAATAGAGCTGTTGAAACTATAAAGCACTTTGACGGTTGATGAATTGGATGACAGATAGTATTTTTTATTTTTTATATGGTGAAGGTGAACAATAAACATAAGCAATTGTAAGTGCAAAATTTACGTGTGTAGTTTACACTTTGAGTTAATTGGGTAGTTAGCGCTAGATAATAGCATTTTCGGTTACTGTAAGGTATCTCATTAAATGTACTGATATGTGATCTCCGGAGACTTTAAAACACTACATTATCCTGTATTACTTCCAATTTAGTTATGTCTCATTAAATATTCTGATATTTTGATCTTTGAGAATGAAATAATTTCGTGGTGAAGTACTATCCTTTATTAATTCCAATGTGGCTGTTACACTATCTATATGCTCTCAGACAAGTGTTTGAACAAGCAAAGACTGCTCCAGGATGTGTATTTAGCATGAGCAAAGAAATGGATTTCAGCAAGATTAAGCAGTCAAAGTACTTTCAGGCACTTCAGCACTCTAATGGAAGGATTATAAATGAATTGGTAACTGACAGCTATTGAATAATAAATGAGTTTATTCATTTAATTTCCTAGGACGTTTGAAAATTTCAGTTCAGAATGTCTTGTCATGTGTGCTCATCAAATTATATCTTCTCAGGATCAGCTGGAGAGGGTGGATAAGTTGAGTACCAAGGGACCAGAAATCACTGCAGAAGCAAAGGTTACATCCCCCCTGTATAAAAAAGATCATGGCAGGACAAGTCCTAGTCTGTACAGGAGTTCTTTGAACTCAAGTAATCGCCTTGAAGATTGTATTATTGTAGAAAAGGATCCTTCATTGTATGATCATAAAAAAGCCCAAGGTGCATCTTTCACAAAACTTGAGGAGGAAGGGCGGGCTTACGGAAATATGGTTGCAACACCGACAAGACGTGTTCGGATGGAAATAAGTAGTCCTAAGGTAGACAATGCCAACTCACCATCGAGTACTGAAGATGCTAATGCTGACTTTTCTGGCAATGCATTTGTCACAGCAAGAACAAAACTGGTATTTCCTTTTCACAGTTAATGCCGGTGCATATTTTTTATAAAAGCTATTTCAAAGTCAGAAAAGGTGAACTCATCTTGAGAAGATTTTGGGCCAGCCAATATCCAGACTGTAAAGCAATTTAGTGTTAATATTTTCTCTATGGAAAATTGTTTGTATAGTCGCTAAGTGATTCTTGCATTCTTCTCCTAACCTGAGCCAAGGGATTCTGATCTTCCCCTAGCCTGTTTCATTTGTTTATTAATTTATCAACAACTTTTGAAGACCTTGTTTGGTTCTTCACCATTAGGAAATGGATGCAAAGCAGAGACGAGGACTTGCAGGATCACCAAATACTTCAGTCTCCCCTCAAAGCGATTATAATGTTTCATATAAAGGATATGGGATGCGATCATATGGTTCTTCACGCCGTGGAGTGCGTGGTAATTTTGTCCCTCCTATTCGGTCTAGTGGGGGCACTGCTGGGAACATGGTAAATTCACGAATTGGTGGAAAAGGTGAAGATGCTTTGGATGACTCAACAAAGAGATGGTAAATATTTTGACTGCAAGATCTAAAGTTGACTGATGAAAGTTCGCGACTTTGTTTTATAACTTGTTACTTCCACAAACCATCTCTAAGTAATTGGATGCTTTCTCAGTAAGGGGTAGTGGGTTCCTCTTCCTGTTCGAATGCTGTATTTCTGTGTAGCTACTGGCTCTGCCACTGTTCTGTGTACAATGCTCAAAGGCTTGTCAATTGTTGTGATGCTTCGACTACTATTTTGTTTTCCATGTAAAGTTTTTAGTAGTTGGCCTGGCTTCCTGGAATTGTTAATTCTTCTACATGATGTAAGATATTTACTATAAGTTCTGTTACTGAACTTTCCAACGGTTTACAGAATGCTTGCTTGAAATCTTAGATGTGACAAAGAATTATAAGTTGCTTTTTGTAACTATTCAGATTCTGATACACTTCATGTTGTATTCTAGTTTGGACATGTTGTGCGGACCTGATGGTGAGCTTCCTGAAAAATTAAGGAATTTGGAGCCTCGACTTATAGAACATGTTAGCAATGAGATTATGGACAGGGATCCTAATGTTCGGTGGGATGACATAGGTATAAGAAGATGTTTCATTTCATTGTTCAATACAGTTGCGTTGGTTACTAAATTGTGCCGATTTGAATTCTTTGCATGAAAATTTGTAGCTGGTCTTGAACATGCAAAAAAGTGTGTAACTGAAATGGTTATATGGCCTTTATTACGTCCTGACATTTTCAAAGGTTGTCGTTCTCCTGGAAGAGGTCTCCTTCTTTTTGGTCCACCGGTAAGTTTAAAGCTCCATGAATATTTTACACAGGAAGTTTTGTGGTATAATCTATAATTTTCTTTCAGGGAACAGGTAAAACAATGATCGGAAAAGCAATTGCTGGAGAGGCAAAAGCAACTTTCTTTTATATATCTGCCAGCTCATTAACTAGCAAGTGGGTAGGTGTTAATGTGATTGGCATTATTTATGTAATACTTGTGAATATTCTTGGACTTATGGGAAAATATTGATTGATCTTAATGTTTCAAAGATGGTTTTTAGATACCTTATTGACACAATCATTAGATTGTAACCGAAACTAGACTTCTTTTTGCCATTTTAAACTACTCGTTTTAGGAATATAGAATGTTTTTGCTTCACTGCTGCATTGCATTTTATCGTAGTTCGATAAAAACATTAGCTATGATAATACTTTCCCAAAAAGTCCATAGATTGTGAATTGGTCTGAAATACAATTTCTTTGCTTCTTTGAAAACTATTTTGGATTGTGGCAAAGATTGAGGTTACTGCGCATTTTAAACTACTATTTAGTATTTAGGGACTATTATTGAGACCAAATTATAACAAAAACAAACTTTTTGAAAATAATTCCCCAAAACATTTTTTACTGGGTTTTTGTTTGAAAAATAAGTAGAGAACTTTTCAAAACAACTTCCAACCAGCCTCTTAGTTTTCTTGAAAGTACGTTTAATGTGTGTCAAATAGTAACTTTTCAAGTGGTAAATGTAGATTGGTGAGGGTGAAAAGCTAGTGAGGGCTCTCTTTGGGGTTGCCAGTTGTCGTCAGCCAGCTGTCATCTTTGTTGATGAAATTGATTCGCTTCTGTCTCAGGTAGACTTCTTATTTCCTATACATGCTTGAATTAGTTCTCAGTTCGTATAACAGTGCTGTTCATTAAGCAAGTTTGTTAAACAAGACTATTCATGTTGCTTTAAGATCATTTCATATATTTATTCTTTTAGTATCACTTATGAAATTTTCTTCCATTTGTAGCGAAAGTCAGAAGGCGAACATGAATCAAGTAGACGACTCAAAACACAGTTCCTTATTGAAATGGAGGGCTTTGATAATGGCAGCGAGCAGATTCTTCTTATAGGTAATGTTTTCCCATTTTTATAATATTGCTTGTGGTGAAACTGTTTTTTTTTTTTTTTGTTCTGACTAAATCAATAATAGTTTGCATTACGAAAAATGCTCTATACTTTCTAGTTTTTATATTCCTAGGAAAAAGAATCAAGATAAAAAATACTGCCATTAGTTTCCAAAAGATTTAAGTCGAAATTGCTTTTTTTCTTGAAAATTCTGGAAATGCTGTACAACGAGTAAGTTCATGCAAATGAGTGATTATAATGTGACCTTACATTAAAAATCTTTTAATTTGAAAATAAAGGTCATGACTTGTACAATTTTCGATACTATCCCAAAAGAGATGTTCTGAATCCATTTTTTTCTGAAGTCGTATATTTCTTATGCAAAGGCTGAAAATGGACATGATTTCTCTTAAGATTTACCTTCTAGTATTAATTTAATAATGTTCATCTTCAAACTCTTCAAGCCTGCTATGGTTTTTATCACACAATTTTAAAGCAACTGTGCACATTCTAAAGATATTCAACCTATCCAGGAGCAACTAATCGACCACAAGAACTTGATGAAGCTGCAAGGAGACGGCTTACCAAGCGACTTTACATTCCCCTCCCTTCTGCAGGTACAAGTATCCGTGGTAGCTAAATACACCTAACGCTCTTTGCACTTGGCTAACTTGTTTTATTGCCAATATAGAAGCAAGAGCATGGATTGTGCGTAATCTCCTGGAGAAGGATGGATTATTCAAGCTTTCTAAAGATGAAATTGATACGATATGCACTTTGACTGAAGGTAGTAGCTACATTATAAAGATAGAACTAAATTCTTACCTTCACTGTGTTACCTGGGACTGAATGCACAATACCGGTCTTTGACTTTCTCTATGAATTCTTACTGGAAAATGTGCATTTTCAGGATATTCGGGGTCAGACATGAAAAACCTTGTGAAGGACGCTTCAATGGGCCCTTTAAGGGAGGCTCTGAAACAAGGCACAGAAATTACATTGCTTAAAAAGGAGGATATGCGGCCCGTAACACTTAAGGTAGGATTTTAAGAGTTGAGAATAGCTATGTTTCCTTTCTCAGGGTTATTATCCTCTGTTTCTTTCTGGCTTATTTTTGTAGGACTTTGAGAGCGCAATGCAAGAGGTCAGGCCCTCTGTTTCTTTGAGCGAACTTGGCACATATGATGAATGGAACAAACAATTTGGGAGCTTATCACTTTGAATCTTTCTACTTGACATAGAAGGTACCTGGAGGGCCAAAGTTGGACTAAATTATAAGTGATATTTAAACCAATTGCCACTGTCTTCCATTTTGGGATCTGAAAGAGAGCGCCTTACATCTCATGTGCATCATTTAGAAATTTATTTCATTTATGTGGAATTTTCAGGTATTTACAGAACCTTAAGCAAATAATCAATGCGCGAGTTTGAGTGCTTTAGGAGTATTTCTTCCAAAAGTACTTTAAGTCTCGTGGGATTTTCACTTGTAAGTCTCTGCATATCTGGTTGGTGTAGTCTCCTTCGTATCCGGTCTTCCTGCAGTAGATGACTATGGAGAATGTTTAATTCTTTTTTTCGTGTAATTTTTCTCAAAATTGAACCAACACCTTAGATTTTATCCATGGTACCAAGAGGTGTGTTCTATGCTAGCATGTTCAAAAATTTAAACTGTCATGCGGCTTGGCCTTTATGCTACTAACTAATAATGTATCTGTGGTGTCGTCTTCTATAGGTCTCTGGTCTTTCTACAAATTCAAGGTCTGAGGTTGTAAGATGACGAAGTTTATCCTGGATCCTCCTTTGAAGATCCATATGGCAAGTTGATTTCTTCGTGTTATTTTGTGGTGTTTTTGATGGGAAGTGAACAAAAATCAAAGGCACGTGGGAGGAGGCTTGAGATGTAATGTACTTAAATGTCCTTGTAGTTCATACTTTTGAGCGTTTTCTTTTGTAGTCATTTGATAGTCACTATGAGGATTACTTTTCGAATTTTTGTTTACTGATAATCCTTGGTTGGTTCGTCTTCATGATAGGTAGTGTGGTCATTAAAAGAAATTCTCTGAACCTAAGAATTAATAGAGATATCATGTTATATTGTACCTTTTAAACACAATTGTTGTAACCAAGCTAACCGTCTCATAATACTTGATTCGTGTTGAGGATCTCACATTAGAAGAATTAAGTGACCTCACATGAAAGAGTTGATGCTGCACATCATTTATTTATGAGATGATGAAAAAGGCAGATGATACAGTTTAAAGTTTTGGGTTTCTGTCTCTTCTTTCTTCTTTCTTTTATATGTTGGAACGACCAACACTAACTTGAACCCTATGCCATGAGGTGTTAAGTATACCTCTTAAATTCCATATCTCTTCCACTTTTTCTGGTTGCACATTCGCCGCTGAATCAACCTGCATTTACAAATTCAACTCAAAGCTTTGCACACTTGTAAACTAACTTATATACATCTTTTTCAGTCAAATACACTTGCAGCTTTGCACTAAGTTCAGATTCCTATCCATCAACATCAGAGACTTACAGCTTTAGCTACTATTTCGGTGTTTCGTAGGACATCGAGCGTGACCTCGAAAAACACCCATGCCCACTTGTAACTGCTCAGGCTATCAGCAACATATGGCACACCAATCTTCTGATATCTCGGGGCTTCAATCCAGTTTTTGCCACAATCAACAGATATGTCCACTCTCTCTATTCCCCGTCCACCTCCCGACACTGCATAACCGCTAACTGTAATCTGACATATTTAAGGTATATGCTCTCAACCAAGAGATTAGAGGCTAGAATTCAAAAAGCTAGACGGAATTGGAAAAAAAAATGATGCGACAGAGATGAAATCTAGATTATAAATATGCAGGTAGAATAACATTCCCTGTTTTGCTGATTTACATGTCCCAAACTTACAAATTAATCTGGATGAACAAAGACAGAAGATTGGGGGCTCTTAGATCTGTAATAGGCAATCCTTTGCATGGATCATTTTATATCTTTCTTTAAACATTGAACTTACATAAATGAACTAACCTTTCCAGGCTTTATATGGTCTACGTCCTCCAAAGAACATATGGCACACTGCAATTCAGCAAGTTCAACAGCATCAGTCCGGTGAAAAGTGTACATTCAAAGTAAATGATGAGCGAGAACTGTCTTCTAATTTTTCATCATCAAGCAAAAAGCAGTAGCCTTTAGTAATAACCTGAACAGGGAAATCCATTTGAGGCCTCCTTGCCGACCAATCGATATTACTCCAATCTACGGAAGGAGGAAACATTTTGTAGTCTTTCTGCATAAAGAAACCCTGGAAGGCAATACCATGAACTCAATTGTAAAGAATGGCATAAAGAAACCCTGGAAGGCAATACCATGAACTCAATTGTAAAGAATGGCAAATTCTTGAGGGAAAAGAAAATCAAATTTTATACTTCAATTCCTACCTGGCATTCCTCTGCGTTTACGCTAATATAATCAAGCCATTTAACAGAGCGAGCACCAATAACACCAGGGACAATCACACGCGGATACCCATGATCCCTGGTAAGAGGCTGTTTTTTGGAAAAAGTACAAGAATATTAAGTATAGTAGAGTAGCACGATAAGCAACGTAGCAGTATAACATTGAGAAGTTCTCTGTTAGGTACTTAAGCACCTTGGAGAACCACACCCCAAAAGCTAGCTATCGAGGTGGGAGAGTCAAGCCACTTAAGTATCACATTGGTCATCCCATTCTAACCAATGTGGGATAAAGGTAGCCCATACTACCTTGGTTCCTAACATTCTCCTGCGCCTTCTACTGATATTATAATAACAATGGAGTAATTACTCAACATCAGAAGGAATATAGGTAGGAAAGACTCTGCCAAGCTTTAATAAAAATTACAATTACAAACAATCAATAACATTTTCTCCCTTTTGGGAGCTTGTAACCCCGAACAATGTTCTTCCTTTTCATCTATCATTGAACTCAAGTACATAGTTGCACAAACTACAGATCATGTTCAAGTAATGTCATTCCTTTTCATCTACACGTGAAAAATTTGCTCCTTGTTTAGAAAAGAACAAATCGAGTCAAATCGAGTTCATCCATTGTTGTGTAATCATACAATCAGTATATTGTCTATTAAGTAGTTTAATGTGGCAAGACTTTCAATATGTAGAAATGTACTTCTTAACTGTTTAAAAGCAATATAACTTACTTCTCCATTCATTTCGTAAGCAAGTAGAACATCTGCTTCAGGATTTGAAGCTTGGATAAGTGGAATTGATGCCTTGTATGGGCCTCCTTTTTCTTCCTGTACTTGAAATCATAGCAACCAAAATCATTCCTTTCTATCTACACATAATTCCTTTGAATAAAAGGGAAGTTAACTTTTATTAACATTATTCATATCTTCATCAATGACGCTATCCTATTTTTCCTCATTTTCGTTGGGAAAGAGCATCTAAATGGGCCAACGTTGTACCTCGCACTTATCGACGCTTACAAACTCAACATGTTTTCCACCTTTTTGTGTACAATAGCTGAACTTAGATACTCCAGCAAGTTTAAGAACATCAGCCAATTTAGCACCACCCCAGACAGCTGTAAGGTTCAAAAAGATTGAATTTTATAAGCAGGAAAATTTTATAATAGCACCACCCCAGCCAATTTAGCACCACTCTCATGTCATATTAAATAACACTAGCTGTTTCATGTCGCATACCATTTCCTAGAGTAGAAACATCCCATCCAACTCCCTTCACTTTTCTCACTTTGCTCATCGCTGTCCTTCGGTTACCTGCACACTATATCCATGCAAGCCAAAGTAAATCCTTCAATAAACTGTTTAGCATCCTGCATTGAAAAAAATAAAGGGTCCTCACATTGTTTACAAAATAGATAAACTACTGTTCTCATTGTTAAATGGCTTTGAGATGAAACTCGTGTTATCTAATATGGTATCAGAGCCCATAAAACTCAAACAGGTATATTCGGTTAAAAAATGGTTGACCCATAAAAGACATCATCTTTGTGGGACCATCTTGAGGGTCCCACATTAGTTCGACGTTAGATTGATGGACTATTCCTCTCATTTCCAATTGATTTTGAGATGGAAATCCATGTTATTTAATATGACATGAGAGTCCATAAAGTCACGACGGACATTTGATTCAAGAATGGTAAACCCAAAGATGACACCATCTTGAAGGACATGTTGAGGATCCACATTAGAAAAATCAAAAGACCTTATAAAATAGATGAACTACTCTTCTCATTGCCACATGTTATCTAACAGAAACTACTTTTAAACCTGTAGATTACGAGTCAAGTGCTCCAAGTAATGGCTATTAATGAGAATACCTGTAACGTGGCAGTGACATTATACTTTGGAAGCATCCTGTTACATTATAACGATCTTAGGTGCTTGTTGAAGCACGTTAAGTTAATATACAAAGAAAAGGCAATGCTCTTTTAAATCCAATAAAAAACCACACAGCTGACCTGATATCATTCATGAACAGCTCTTTTGGGTTTTCTATAAGACCATTAATAAAAACACAATATCTACAATGAAAAAAGAGAAGGTTTTTAGTAATTGAATTGAAACAGAAAACGAAAAGATAAAGATAAAAAAAAAAAAAGGAAAAAGAAAGAAGAAGGAAACCTTTTAATATCATCCACTAATGGAATAGGGCCGTGATTTCTCTTGTAAAAGAATTGTACAGGAGTGATATAAGATGAAATCAGGGCTGAGCGGGGTGGCTCTGCATTGAAGGGCTCCTGAGGAAGAGAAAATCAGCACAAAAATATTCATAACAAACAAAGCTGAAACCACTGCTTCTTCAACAAGTAGAAGGCAAATTTTGAATAAGAAAGGGTTGCCTTGGCGTTGATTCGGAGACATGGGTGACGAAGTGGCTCTTGAGAGTAATCTGAGGGTGCTGTTAATCCAGGCATTGTCACAGCCGAGGCGAGTGAACTGATGCTTGATGAGCTGAGGCAGAGGCTGTCTGTGATTGTTAAAATCGTCACAGGCAAGTGAGCTGACAATGGGAAGGCCTACGTGGAAACTGACGTGGCTGCTTGTTCTGATTTGTTGCTTTGCCAAATCTGTGGTTTTGGGGGGATGTTTACGATGCCAAAGCCCATTGTTTCATAAATTTCCATCCATGTTTATATTCATCCAACATAAAAAATAACAAGTAAATATAATATAAATAAATGATATGTTAACTGGTTTAAATACCATCAAAATGTTTATTTATTAATTTAAATTATTTTATTATTTTATTTAGTATTTTCATCGACTTTGATATTTTAAACCTTGTTTTTAACTAATATTACAAAACAACTCTTTGATAAAAATATTATTTTGATATGTTTTAAAATCCTTGTGTTATATGAGTTTTGATAGCTTTGGTATTAGAGATGTTTACAGGCAGGACGAGAGCGGAGATGACTTCCTCATTCCTGCTCCCCATATCATTCCCCTAACGCGGCGAGGGCAAGGAAATATAAATAATGAATTAGAGTGTCGATAGCAAAGGCTTAAATATTCAGTAGGAAAATACTCTCTTTTAACCTAAATCCAGATTTCAAGTACAATTACAAGTACTCAGAGCTCATCCAAATTGTTCATCTGTTTTCCCATTGCAGCTAACTATAGACAAAACTTATAACTCGATCCACAAGTTCTATCAATTTACTTTTTGTCGAAAGGTTTATTTAGAAGCATTTTAAAGTAATATATACAGATAACATTAGTCTCTTTAGTACTAAGATATTGAGTTTGGAACAGCAGAATCAAGTAACTTAAATTTAAGGATCTTATGTACAGAAGCAACGGGCTTCAACTCCTTTCTAGGAGCTTGTTTTGGTTCAACTGCTTCTCCCGAGCGACGATTTGTTTCAGATGGCCCAGCTTCTTCTTCAACCACAGGGACTTCCTCTACATTAGGGAACATGACTTCAATGTAAGACAATGGTTTTCCAATTGAAATGTTCAAATGCTATATGCAAAGTCTCAAAGATCATATTGAAAACTTGCTTAAAGTTTAGGAATCAAATGACTCCGTTTCATTTAAATTTGCTCACCTTCCGCAAAGGTAAGACATGTACCTATGGTTTCTTCATATTCTCCAATCTACAGAAGAGATATAAAACAAATATTTTAATATGAAAGTTATAGAATTGCCTGTTAATCACAGAAAATAGACTACAACAGCCTTGTAAGTTGCCCCAAACCAAAAGAAAAGAAAGTAAGATCAATGTCATTTAAATTGTGAGCATAGCATAAATTACTATACATCTGAAGCTTATCCTTAAATGGTAAACATTTAGGTACTCTAACAATACTAAACAAATCAACTGTAAAGGGGGGAAGGGGCACAAATGAGCTAATGTGTGAACTCAATAATGGCAAGAGATTACACATTATGGTTCTACTGCAGTACACTTAGGTGTAGAGCTTCTCTCTTATTAACAACTTACCATCTTAATTTTGTCGCAGATAGTCAACACTGGATTCATGGTGTCCAAACCCTGCAAAACAAATTAATCAAAATTCACGTAAACCGTACAAATTAACAGAATGCTTGCCCAACAACATACATATTTTTTTTCTTCTTAAAGCTCACTGCACGTAATAATCAAAAACCAATCAAACCCTCACACGATACTCCAAGAAAATACAAGTTGTGTATCGGTGTAGCACTGGAACCTAGTAGAGGGGAGTACTCATGGTTGGAAAAAATTTGTGATAAAGTTATAACCTTACTAGTTAACTACTTCTGTTTAAATAGGCATACGGGGTTAAAGTATAACCTTGTTTTGAGTAGTTGTCATGAAAACTAATGTAATTTGCTCTCTCTTTCTCAAATCAAACCAATTCATGATGGTGGGGCTTGCCCTTATGTATTGTAACTTGCATTCATTGTTTTTTAAACCAATTAGATGCCTTTGAACAAGATCTGTTCTATAGGTTGTACAACTGTGTCCTTGAGTTCTAAAATGTAGATGCCCCTTCCTTTGACTTAGCTCTCCACCAAGTTTGGTAAGGCTAATGTACAATATGCATTAGCAAACAGGAAGCAATGTAACAAGGATTCTGAAGTTAGAGAACTAACCATGGTGCACTTAAGGAACAGTGGGCCTCCTCCTGAGGGTACGTAGAAATATATGGTAAGCGTAAGAAAAGGTAGATTGGCCCTTGCAAAATTTTGAAGTGTGCGAGAAAAATAATTAGTTGTTGACCATGACCTACCATCTGATCTCAACATTTCTAACTTTCCTTGCAAAATTTCGAGTTATTTTTCTTAGGAGGACGTTAATGGTGTAGGGATAACGGCAAAATTGTAATCTTATGTTGATGAGTTGTTAGGATTAGCTTTTACCTAAGGTTATTTCATATTAACTTCATGGAACCTAATGCTATTCACTCTCACTCCCCTGAAACCTAACCTAGTTACGAAGGTGGAGCTTCCCCATTTGCATTCATTTTTAAGAAAATCAATAAGGCAACCGCTTTCTTGGCTTAGCTCCCCACTAATTCTCATAACATATGGCATTCAATTTGTTCCAAAGAATATCAATAAGTATCCCTAAATATGCCATTAAATATATCATATATGGACTATTGTACAATCAAATTTCTGTATAATACGTGTATTGGTAGTTATGGAGATTATTCTTCTACCTGTTAAGTCTAATTCTTAAATATTCAAATATCGAATTCTTAACTGCTTAAAGGGGAAATTAATGAACATCTCAGTTTTAATTTAACAACGGTAACTTGAAAGCAGGTTATTAAATATCAAGAATTAGCTCGCAGAAAAATTTTCATTACTTGATAATTAGAGAAGGTCACATACAGATAGAACATATGGAGCATTGGGTGGAATGTCAAGCAGTGATACATCACCAAGGTCAAGCAATACATATTCTTCCTCGCCATCAGAGGCAGAATCAATTGTAGCTTTCTCCATGTTCCTTAGAGATACCTCTGAAAAAATAATATGAATTCGTCAGCGGCTCAGCAATATCAAATAAAGCTTTTGGCTAACCCCAGTTTATAACCCCTGATTTTGGTAGGATTCCAGATCAGTGTGTTTGAATGCAAAGGCGAAAAAAATACCTATGCAATATCAAATAAAAATTTGAAATAGTCGAAGCTCCGGCGGTAGCGTGGCGACAATGGACGATCGGAGGCGGAGGGTTGCTAAGCGGTGCTGCAAACAGAATGGGAGAGAGAGAGAGAGAGAGATTGCGGAATGGAGGGCCTTACCGGTGGCGACTGCGACGGATGATCGGTCGGACGGAGGAAGGCGGGGGGGCGTCTATTTTGCTCGTACGGTTTAGTATGGGTAGAGAGAGAAAGGTTGAAAGGGGTTTGGAGGAGGCCTTACTCACTCACTCACTGCTCCCGTGAAAAAAACACTGATTTTCTTCTTCGCATACACATATATTATATATATGTGTGTGTGTGTAAATCTAGTTTTAATTTTTCTTTATCCTTCTTTAAATTACAAATTTCTAAATTTTCCAACATTTTTATCGAATAAAATTCAAATAACCAATTATCTTATCAAATTATCTAAATTGTTTGCTAAAAATCAAAATTAAAGATAAATAAAATCTAATAATTTGAGATAATTAATAAAGATAGTTGTAAATATAGGAATCATGTCTAAAGTATTAGTAAATATAGCACAATGCAAAAGAATTTGTAAATATAACAAAATTTAAATTCAACTCTTAGAATTTATTAGTCATATCGCTAATAGAAGTCTATCAACATAGAATCTACCACCGGTAGATTTTACTATATTTGCAACTCTTTAAAAATGTTTTTATATACTTAATTATTAACCTTAAAAGTGATACCCATTGCAATTACCCTAATCAAAAGTTGAATTTACCTAAGACTTGGATGTTGAGGAATAAGAAGAGAGAGTTTGTAGTTTTAATTAAGGTAATTGTAGCACCTCAACTTTTGAATTCAAGAAAATTTTCTCGCAGTTTTCTTGCCGTAAGAAGTTGCAAGAAAAATATCGACACCTCATATTTTGGATTTATATAAAATTTGTCGCTTTCTTGCTGCAAAAAGTTGCAAGAAAAATTCTAACACCTTAAATTTTGAATTTCTTTTAATTTTCTCGCTACGAGAAACTTCAAGAAGAATTCAAGCACCTCAAGTTTTAAATTTATGTAAATTCATTGTGAGAAAAATTTAAGGCTCTCAAATTTTGAGTTTATGTAATTTTTCTCGCACTTTCTTGTCGATGATTTTTTTTTTCCGCATGAGAAGATGTGAAAAAAGATCCAAAACCCAATTTGAATTTATATGTTTTGGTCTTAGTGGTATGGATGGTTCCATCAAACAATGAAGAAAATTCTAGCATGTAAACAATTTATTAGATTTTTTTTTTCATGAGTAGATGTGAGAAAAATTCTAATATGTTGAAAGTAAAGTGTTGTAATTTTTCTTGTTAAAAAAATGTAGAGAAAAAATAAGTAAGAAAACTCAAAATTTTAACAAAAATGTAAATCCTTACTAGAAATTTTGGAGAATGGAGAGTAATACTAGTACTTGAGAGTGGTTGAGATAAACTAGTGAGAGAAAGATTGAGAGAGAGACGAGTCTTGAAAGTGAGATGAGGCTTACTCGTGAACTAAGTCCACGATTTTATTGATAACCATCCACTCGGTACACAATTTTCATCCCTCTGCCACTACCCTATTTTTGTCATTAGTTTGAGTATAATTTATTTGTTAAACCACCTTATTTTTAGGATATTTTTTTCAGGTACCCTATTCAATATTTTCAAAAGCTACATTATTATTTAACTTAACCCAGAAATTGGAGTTTAAGAAAAATACTAATGAACGTTTTTCCTTTGAGGACAAAATAGTCATTTCATACCCTCATGAGACCTGTTAGTTTTCAAAATTTAAAATCATCCTAAATGTCTTTTAACCCTCATTTTTTGGACTAGTTTTGGCAATTACCCAGTTTGTTGCGTCATTTTAGCAAGAAATTATGTACCTACAATTTAATATCGGGCACTCCCAAGTATTGAAAAGAAAAAGTAAATTCTTTTTCCTTCAAATTTTAAGATCATATGTTAACAACAAAAAAATAATACTAATAATAATAAAAAAAAAAAAAAAAAATTTATCTTTATGTTATATGCTATCATATCTAGCAAAATGGACATCACAATCCCAAATTTTAAAAAATTTGTTGTGTCATTTCAACAAGAAACTCATGAAATTACCAAAGCTACATGATTCATATCACAGTCTAGTAATGTTGGTACAGGGAAGAACCACCAAATCCATCTAATTTCTTGGTTTGTAATTTCAACACAAAATAAATCAAAACTCACCCCTATTATCTGTTCTGTTGAATACCATTTTTGACATCAAAATCAACAAAAAGTAGTAAGTAGTGGAATGGACTAAAGAGAAAATGTATAGGCAAAACGTAGAACAAAACGAGTATTGCTAATTGAGAATCATAATAATGAAACACATTCCTGTGAAGAATCTGGGAAATTAATAAATGTGCACAACCAAAAAAGAGAGGCTAATGAAGCAGACCTTCTATCTGCAAGATCATCAGGGATTTTAAAGAAGCAGTGATTGAAATTCTGGCTTTATAAATCAGCAAACTGGATTGGTTTCAGTAGCATCAGTGGAAGCTAATACTAATTGGGGTTGAACAATAATGCCTTCCTTTCTTGCTTTCTTGCGCTCTCTTTGCAGCCTGAAATACTCCCTCTTCCTTGCTCTATAGCTGTTTGGATTCTCAGGCTGCACTTCTCTTGGGTAAACACTCACCTGCAATGCAATGAACGATGAAGTAAATAAATATATCTCAGTTTTGTGTTTCATTCTTGAAATATAACCTTTCAGATTCGAAGTGAAACCTTCTTCTTGTCAGGTCCATACTTCTCGAACTTTACAAGCCCATCAATCAATGAGAAAATTGTATGGTCCTTGCCAAGCCCCACATTCTTTCCGGCATGAAACTGAAATGATTGGTACAGAAACAGAAACCATAGGACTCAATTACAAAGAAGTTGGATGTATGTAGCTGGAGAATGCCCTAGAAACGGGTACCATAGGAATCAACTCCATGTAAAATTCAAAATTACCTTAGTTCCACGCTGACGAACGATGATGGAACCAGGCTTAGCAACTTGGTCGCCGAAGATTTTAACGCCGAGTCTCTGGCCCTTGGAATCACGGCCGTTCTTGGTGCTTCCAGCTCCTTTCTTGTGGGCGTTTTCAATGGTTAAAGGGAATCTGTTGGGGAAGGAGACAGAGAGCTTGGGAGAGGGCTGAATAGAGCCGAAATCGCCTTTGAAGAAAGAGGAAGAAGAGGCGAGAGAGAGACCAGTGAATGCAGCAACTAGGTTTAAACTCATGGCTGCAACGGGGAATTCTTGGGGGAAGACAAGAAATTGATTGAGGTTTCAGATTCAGAGAATGAGTTAATAGAGAAAGGAAATGGATATGGAGGAGGGAAAGAGACAGAGGGGAGTGAATGCGAACCTTATCCTTAGAAGTTAGAAGCAGGATCGCCACAAAGCCTGCACTGCACAACACAAACTCGTAAAGCCAGACTCGAGGCTAAAATGAAACGCCCATAGAATCGTAAATACGCCTAATTACCATATGAGCAAGGTTAAAAATGTTGATGTCTAATTTTACGAAAATTTAGATTAAAATATCAATAAAATAATTTCGATGAATATTTCAATAAAAAAAAATTAAAAATAAAATTTAGAAAAATTACTATAAATAAAAAAAAAAAATATCAAACTATTTACAAATATAGACAAATTTCACTGTCTATCAATGGTAGACAGCAAGATAGAATTCTATCGTTGTCTATCACTCGAGCGATAGAATTCTATTACGGATAAACAATAAAAAAAAAATTTATACTTGTAAATAGTTTGACTCATTTTTATATATTTGAAAACAACCCTAAAATTTAATTATAAATAAACATTTTATGATTTTTAAAAGTCTATTATTTATAGGGAATTTTTCACTAATAGAAAAAATGTTAAACTATTTACAGAAAATAGCAAAAAAAAAAAAAAAAAATTGATAGACATTGATAGACTTCTGTCATTTCTATCACTGATAGACCCTGATAGACTTTTATCAGCGTCTATCACAACTATTTAAAAAAAATTTATTTTGTGTAAATAGTTTCTCTTATTTTTTTATTTTTAAAAATTTTCTTTATTTATATTATATTTACATTAGTGATATTTTGTTGCTTGTTTTTATGTTTCATGGATTTATATACAATAGAAAAATGATTCACCTCTCATGTTGATGTTGAACCCATAGAAACATAGAAACATTGATGAAAATATCGACATGATGGAAATTTAATACTAAGGTTATGAGTGACCAAAATGATGTTTTTTTTCTTTCAAATACACATATTTTTTATATTATTATTATTATTATTATTATTATTATTTTAAACCTAGGTTTGTGTAATACTAAATAAAAAGAAAAAAGAAATGGCCAACAATTTTTTTATGGAAAAAAGAGCTAAATTATAACTATAATATTGCCACTAACTCTTTATAAAGCATTTCAAAACCACCATAGGAAGATAAATCCTTTAGAATTTTTGGATAAAAATTGGGGCAGGGAATGGTGAGGTCATGATTTATAAAAGTTTTATACTCCGATAATAGTGTGGCGATCAAAATTTCCGTTTTAAGTCATGGCAACATTGTTTTAGGTCCCAAATTTCATTAAAAAATTCTAAAAGTTTTACTCACATAATACTTTTGAAATGTGTATGAAAGATAGAGTTAATATTGTAACTTTTAAAAGAATAAAATTATTTGTAATTCTTAAGATATAGATGTTTTTTTAAGTACTTTACCATGCAGACATTAATTATCATTTTTATTGTGTTGGGACTAAAAATTACCCTTTTTTTTTATTAAATTGCAAACTTGGTACTTATCCTTTGGAGAAAGTTAAATTAGTCCCTATGGTTTGATAAAATCCTCAAATAGTCTCTATCGTAAGGACTATTTATGAATGTTTGTTTTCTCAAACCATAGGAACTTTATGAGATTTTATCAAATCATAGAGACTAAATTCTAATTTTCTCCAAACTATAGGGACCAAAATTATAATCTAACCTTAAAAAAAAAAAAAAAAAAAAAAAAAACCTTGAGCAAACTAAGAATTTACCTGGATGATTAAAGAAAGACAAAATCAATAACAAAGCTTCCCTTGGATTATATCATTTTCTTGACGATGCTTTAACGTAGATTTAAGATTTTGTTTGTGGTATACTTTATAGTCGACCTTTTACTTTAATATCAAGGTTCCCTCATTGGAAACTTTTTCAACTTAATGAAGTTCTATTTCTTGGTATTCTATATCTCAATTGAATTGATAAGCTAAACACCTTCCTCATTATGTCTCCACAAGCTCTTTTAAGAGCCAACATTTATAGTACCAATATTTTCTTCATTGTTCAGTCTATTGGAAGTACATAACAAAGCAACTAATCCTCCCTAATCCATCTAGATACATCGTTATCTTGAGTTCTGCCATCTTGAAACTCAATATCTTCCTATCATTTCCCATATGATCTCAAGTTACATCCCAACTACAAAATGACTATTAATCAACCATCGATGAGGTCAATGATCAAATATTAAATGGAAAATTAAAAAAAAGAAAAGAAAAAGAAAAATCCAACTCTGAAATGCCGCAAAACCAGATATCCTTGAGAAGGGCCAACAATGAAAACTATGCAGTAATGCAGCAAAAGTTGGAATCAGATATGCTAGAAACGACAGACATACTTGGTCTACATACACTACTTTCATCTCTTCGTTCCAGCTGTTGAGGAGTCTGACACTTTTTCTCGCTGAACTGATCGAGGAACAAATGTTAACCCTCGAGTGTGCCTCCGGCCAAAGCTGATTGTCGAAGGAGTTGAGTCTGAAGTACTTAGTTTAGATACTCCTGAAATGAGGCCATCTATAGTTTCCTTCTCAACTTCCATTTCGGAGGTTTCTTCCCTTCCTTGAACGGCTTGTTTACGATGTAATTTCTGTCTTTGTTTCTTAGATGGATGAGCTTTCTTAAAGAATTCAAATGAAGCAGAAAATTTATGCTTATCCACTAGATGCTGCTGTCTGCTTTTGTAGCTTTTGAACTTCAAACCACAACCTTCCACCAGGCATTCATACTGTGACATACGGTATACTTTTATATCAGACAAAATGACAATGAACCAAAGTGGTACCCATTTAACAAGAACACGCTAAATGTTTCAAGTTACATTAACCAGTAGCCAATTTCAAGTGATGTGATAATATTACCTACAAAAGTGATGGGATCATATGACTTATCCAGTCATCCAGTTACAATAATGCTGGTTTTTTTTCTAGTTCGGTGTTACTCTCGACCAAGAATTTGGAAAAATAAATCTAATTACAATAACATTAGTAGCTCAGTCAATGAAATCTAAAGCTTTGATCCCTCCCCACTAACCATGGTTAGAAGTTTCATGCTCAAGGCTGCTATCATAATCATACAGAGCAAGAATAATATATGAACCATTGAAACTTTCACAGGAGGCATCAAAGCCCCAACTTGGATAAAATGACAATGTGAAGCATAACTAATTCTCTGTATATATATATAGATCGGTAAGGTAAGAAGCATTACGGCTGCACCACAGAAATATATGAAGGATAACAAGTTCAAGATACATACCATGTCATAGCCACGCGCAACTTTTGCTTGAAAGAACGCGTCATGCGCCTCAGACACATGTAAACTAAGTAAGCGTGATGTCGGGTAAACTCTAGGGCAAACTGAACAAGAGGCAGTATGCCGTGAATTGTAATGATCTTCAAAGTCATCCAGAGATTTCAAGTGTGCACCGCAACCAACAATTGGGCAAAAGATTTCACTATACAGATAACAATTTCAATAACGAAACACTATTGAAAATAAAGAAAGAAACAGTTAATAAATATCACAACTAACTAGTTCAAACTTCGCTATGAATTTTCCTCTTCTAAAGAGTCCTTTAGACTTGGTAATATATGAGCAGATAGCAAATTAAACCTTTACCTGCTAGCATCAACTGCCATATTATGCAGCTGTAGCTTTTCATCTTCGGTTAAATCCAAGGCAACCTTCAAAATTGAACAAATGGAATATCATGAGCGTTAACCTTAGGGATTATAATGAAAATACTGGAAATCGACAAACAGAAAACTGATAACCTAGCAAGCTCCATCATCAAACAGACATACATACTGATAATCATGTTACGACAACAATACCAGATAAAATTAGCAATAAACAGACGCATTTAGAAGAAGGGCAACAATATGGGTAAACAAAAGAGAGAAAAACCTGTTTGGCTAAGATTTCCCGCTCGACATTTCCAGAGGCAAAGAACGGAGAATCGGGATCGAACCTCCGTTGGAAAGGCTTCCAGTACGGGAACTCTGATTGTGATTCAACTTCCATGGCAGGGAAATGGACCGTTGCAGACGAAAGATTTTTTTTTTTCAATTTTGGTTTGAACTTTGAACGGCTGAAGGCCAAAGGGACTCTAATCAACCTTCAACGAATCGACGAAACCGCCTGATCGGGGCTCGACCCCGTGGCTTCCCGTTTAGATCCACCCAGCAGAAGCTCCGACCCGAAATTTTCTACTTTTAAAATTATTTTCTTAATTGAGATGTAATTTTTCTAAAACATAGTAAATAAAAATTGTAACGGTCCGAGTTTAGGAGGTACACATGAATGAACTAAGATCACATCCGAACGAGAGAGATCCTAAGGACATGAAAGTATGGTTAAAAAAGACTTAAAAGAACTAAAAATTACTACCTATACCAACAATATGCACATTCCTATTCGGTGACTCAATCGTAAGAATTCCACAATTAAGCATGCTTAGCTCCGAATTGTAGGAAAATATCGGGACCATCAGTTGCCGCATCCTGGGGCGTTACAGAAATAGGTAAGGAAAATAGGCGATGAGTATAATTTAAATAATTCTTAAAAATATAAATGGAAGTAATGAATAAATATCTCAAATCGACTTAACTTTATTGATTGAGTCATCACTAATGAAATTGTATAATATATATGTGTATATATATCTTTGTGTGGTGTATTTAACATAACATTTGTAATAAGTGAAACTTTACCTTATATTTTTATATTGGTTAGTTATTTTTTCATTTAGCTCATGTACCGTGATTTTGAATAAGGTAGATTGAGGTTTTTTTTTTTTTTTTTTTTTTTTTTTTTCTAAACTTTTGTTTTAATTTTTCTTCTGTTGGGTGAAAACCTCTTTGATTTTTCTTTTAATTTTTTCTTGCTGTTATAACAATATTTTTGGGGACAACTTCAACAATGGGTTAAAGCATATACCTTTCTTATTTTTTATTTTTATTTTATTATATATATATATATATATATATATATATTTTGTAAAAATGGTGAAGCATATGACTTTAGGGGCAAAAAAATAACTCAAGTTTGAATTAATTTCTTAACCCCTCTCTTTAATTGATGGACAAGGCAAGGCTTATACGTAAGTTTCATTTTTTTTTTTTTTTTTTTTTTTTTTACTTCCTAACCTTTTGTTTTAATTTATTGATATAATTAAAATGATACATTTACTTCTATATGGACAATTGAATTGATAAAGTCAAGATAAATTACATATTTTAATTGACTTTATAAAAAAAATAATAGATCAAATAATGATGAATGAACTTTATCTTTATTTAAAAGTATATGATATGTGAACAATGGGGACAATAATCGCTTATGCGGCCAACTCTTCTGAGGAAGAAAAAGAAAGAAAAGCGTTTTCGGCCTGAGAACGTCCCCCCTCTCTTGACTCAATGACATGCAACTAGGCTTTAGGTCCACAACCACAATAATATTGGGCTCTTCGATGAGTTCCACGAACCAAACCCTAGTCCATAAGTCAGTACTGTGACAAAGCAACTGTTGAGGTATATATCTTCGTTAGAAGCACACAAGCAAGTCTCCGATACATCGTTGAGACTCCTTGGCCCTCTGAAACACTGATATCTAATGATAAATATTTTTTCTCGAATAATATATATATAACTAATATAATATACACATATCATGTGAGATTCATTAGACATCACTCAAGAATAAGATCAAATTCTCCAAAAAAAAAAAATAAAAAAAAATTCAAATATAAAATAGAATCAATTCACAAGAAATAATGAAATTTTACAAACAATTTACATTTGGAAAATATTATAGAAAATAAAGCAATAGCCAATTAGCCATTCAAAATTTTTATTCTCACGTGTTTGTGTAATTGTGTCAAAAAAGACTAACCGCCATTTGTTTGTTAATATAGCATCAATGTTTAGCACTCGCCACTACCATTACAAAATTTGTTCTTTTATTAATTAAACAAAACATCCCAAACTTCGTATTTACACATACACATGTATTCACATTACAGATCCCAATAAACATAAATTAAAGATATTAATTGGCCTTATAAAAAATAGATGAAATAATACTATATTATGATAATGAAAGGACTTTATCCTTGTTTAAAAAATACGAAAATATATTATGTGCCAACTAATGATAACTACATTTCTATTATGAAAAAAAAAAAAAAAAAAACTAATTGGTAATAAGTATTTGATTTTTTTTCCCTTTTAAAAGAATACTAGCGTATGTATTTGCAATAGTGAAGTGTAGAACATTAAAGAAAATGAAATTAAATTGTCCTCATTTTCTTTAAAAAAAAAATAAAAAATTAAAAGTTGATTCATCACCATAACTTAGTTGATATAAACTTGTACAACGAATTTCGAAGTTATAGATTCGATCCCCCAATAAAAAATTGTCAAAAAAAAATAATAATAGAAGTTGATTTTAAGTATTATATCAAAACGAAATTAATACACAAAGAACTTTAATTCATTCCAAAAATAACATTCGTTGAAGCATGAAATATTGAAATTAAACAAACAATTCTTATTACGAAACATTAGAGATATGTCAATACATGAATCTGACTTGGCTTGTTTGAACAAGTTGGGTCATCCTTCTTGTACCTACATGTCAGATTACTGGGTGGTGTTATGCTCGGTTATGAGCTATTTTGGACCAAAAGATATAATGGACATTTAGAAAAAAAATGACAAAACTTGGGCCAAAAGAGGAAGCTCGAGACTAAAGAGGAATCAGGAATGAAGATTGACATAGGCCGAGCTCAGAAATCTTAATGGATATTGATCTCATAGATGCCCAACCCTAAGGGAGAGCCAGTAAATTCAAAGACGGCTCAGAAACCCTAAAGAAGAAGAATTATGTCAACAAACATTATAAATAGGGGTTGAAATCCCCAAGGAAAGCAAGTCGACTCATACACTAAAATTCTTTATTTGCTACATAGTTTTCCCAACTAACTTAAGCATTGGAGCATGTATGACAAGCACTACACTAGGTTGTAGATCTATTCTAATCTTGCAGTTGTGTTCTTTCTTGAATTACAAATTCATGGTTGTTGCCAAGAATAGGACGAATACATATTTTTCTCATCCAGATTTCGGCATCAACATGCTCAATAGACACTTTGATGCATAAATATCAAAGTTATATTAGGTCAAATTGCATATAGATAGCATCTCTCTTATTGACAAAAGATGGTCTCTTTATTTATATGTTTCTACATGCAAGGTAGAGATCATCGATTGAGATTAAGGGTGTTTTTGGTTTAACTTTTAAGTTATTTAAGAAAAATTAAAGTATTTAACAACCACTCAAAATAGCTTTTGAAATACTTTCAAAGTGTATTTTAAACCGTTTTTATCAAAAGAATTTAAAGAAAAATGACTTTTTCGAAAAATATTTTGAAGTAGACACGAGTCTTAACTTGGGTTAGACTCAATTTGGTAGGTCATGCATACACATATTCTCTTTTAGTAGTTTGTAGTCTTTCACCTTAACTCGACCTCTTGGGACAACGAGAGAAAGATCTCTTGATATGCCTCCGTGAACTTTGTTAGACTTGAGTTTATCCTAACTCAAGAGCGTTTTTAGGTCCACCCCATAACTACAATAGAAACTAAAGCTACATACTCCAAAATGTTATCCTTCTCACACATGTTAAGTTAGATTCATAACAAATGATATACTTCGATCACTAACAGACTACTTTTATCAGTGATAGAAGTCTATTACTTATAGACTTATATCAACTAGTGTATAATAATTTAATACTTAAGATCAAACTAAGAATCTAAAACTTATAAAATCTATTAATAGATATCAACGATAGACTTCTATTATTATGACATACTAATATAAAAATTTAAGGACTAAATGCATAACATTTTAAAATTTAAAGGCCAAATAGAAACTAAACATCTAAAATTTAAGAAAAAAAAATATTTTCAGCATATCAATATGTTCCAGTCATAGTTTAAAATTTCCATCGAAATTTCGAGATTTCGATAGGTTCGAAATTTTAGTAGGGAGAAATTTCGATTTTCCCCCAATTTCTCAAAATTTCTCGAAATTTCGAGGTTTCCATCTAAATTTTGAGTTTTTTTTTTTCTTTTAACAATTAGCTTTGCTAGCTCAATGAGATTTTTTTTTCTCTTTTACAATCAAGAAACAACATATTTTCATTTAAATCTTTACCATTGAATTTTCACATCATTTCACCTCAAACTTGAATTAATGTAAGTTCTTTAATATTCCTCTCATTTTCTCTCAAGTTCTATCTACTTCTGGAGTTTTCTTTTTCTTTTTTCTTTTCCGTTATGTTGTGTTATGTTTAATGTTATGCTTTTTACATCCCTATGATTTTTCTATTCTTATTGTGTTATGTTAGGTTAGTTTAATGCTATGATTTTTCATTTTTGTATCCATTTCATTTTATAATAAACAATTTACAATTATTTGATATGTAAATATTTCATGTTATTTAATTTTGTAATTATTTTTCTATTTTTTTTTAAATTTATGCTATCACATTGATATTTACACAAATATTTTACAATATACATATAAATATTGTTTTTCTTTATAGAAATAATGATTAAAAATGGTCAATTATAGTCTAGCTCAGTTAAAATAATAGTTTCATTAACTAATTATAACAATTTCCATCAATTTTCACCAATTTTCATAAAGTTTTCCGAAATTTCCATCGATATCGATATTTCTATTGATATTTCCGTAAAATCGGGACTTGTATATTTCTATTGATATCGATATTTCAAACCTTGGTTACAGGCAATTTTTTTTTCTTTCATTTTCGCAAACTCTGTACCTACGTACACGTCTGATCATGACGCATCCCAAATTCACAAATATGGTTTTAATAGCTTAATGAAGTCAACTAAACTAAAAAATAAATGGCCCAATCATTTAATTAACATGGGAGGAACTAAGCCACTAAGTTGCTTTAATTAGTTTTGATCTTAATTAGCTGTCCCTTCTCCTTTTCCCTTGTCTCTATTTAAACCTACAAAAAAACTGAGGAAGCTCCACATTAATTAATGGCAGCCATGGCAATGCGAGTGGGCTTGTCTTTGGCTCTGGTTTGCATGCTCATTGGGGTCGGCCAGTCCCAGCTCTCGCTCAACTTCTACAATTCGACATGCCCAAATGTCGAACAAATCGTTCGCCAGGCCGTCACCCTAAAGTTTAACCAAACATTCGTTACTGTTCCTGCAACTCTAAGGCTCTTCTTCCATGATTGCTTTGTTCAGGTAACTTAAAGACGAACTCTCATAAACTTTCATCAACTAATATATTTCTGACATATTAAAAAAGAATTTTAAATAATCAAGTGATTAATTAGATATGGAATTGAATTTGTTTTACTTTTATATATGCTAGTAGATCTGTAAATTTAACAAATGTTTAATAAATCAATGATATAGAATTGAAAAATTCATTCGACACAAAATTAAAAGGATTGCATCTAATCCCATGCATCCCTCTCTTGATACATAGTAACAAAAAAATTAATTTTTTTTTTTGTTACATGACAAGATTTTATTGGACAACGATATAGAATGCACAAAGTTCTTTTTTTTTTTTCAAATTAAAACATTAAAGACCTCTAAAACGCTTTCAACAATTTATAAGATATGAATTTGAAAGTTTAGGGACTTATATTATTAAACACTTAGTAAAATTTAATTAGGGCTTAAATATACAAATAAAACCTACAAGTTTAGGGACTAAATTTTTAATTGTAACCAAATAATGTAAAACAATCTTGTATCGGGTGGTTAATCGTGCGATGCTGTAAAGTTGTAGGGATGTGATGCCTCAGTTATGATAGCGTCTGCAAGTGGTGACGCAGAAAAGGACGCGGAGGACAACTTGTCATTGGCGGGAGATGGATTTGATACCGTGGTTAAGGCGAAACAGGCTGTGGAAGCTCAATGTCCTGGAAAAGTATCATGTGCAGATATACTGGCCATCGCTGCTAGGGACGTTGTGGTTTTGGTAAGTTTATTCAAACTCGAGAAATTATTTGAAGAGTCTACTATGTGATTTAATAATGTTAGATGTATGAGAGAGAAAATGTGTAAAACTACTTCAAATTTATATTCAACCACTTCTTTATAATTTTTAATTCGTTATATGTGATTTGATTGATATTATAGTCGGGAGGGCCAAATTTCGCGGTGGAATTAGGACGGCGAGACGGGCTAATCTCGAAAGCATCTTTGGTAGCAGGAAACCTACCAGGACCAAACTTCAACCTAAGCCAACTAAATGCAATGTTCGCCAAAAATAACTTGACTCAAACCGAAATGATCGCGTTATCAGGAGCCCACACAGTGGGGTTCTCCCACTGCAGCCGTTTTGCGAACCGCATCTACAACTTCTCGGCCACGTCCAACGTGGACCCTTCTCTGGACCCGAACTATGCGAAGCAGCTCATGGATGCCTGCCCCCAAGACGTGGACCCCAGAGTGGCTGTGAACATGGACCCTACAACCCCAAAGAAAATGGACAACGCGTATTACCAAAATCTTGTGAACCACAAAGGGCTTTTCACGTCGGATCAGGTGCTTTTTACGGACTCGTTGTCGCAGACAACTGTGAGTGGCTTTGCTAATGACCGTCGTGGGTTCAATAAAGCGTTTGCGGCAGCTATGGTTCGGCTTGGGAGAGTAGGGGTTAAGACTGGGCTTTTGGGTGAGATTAGAACTGATTGTACTGCATTTAATTCCTAATTATATGTTGTATTGAATGAATCTCCTTTCCTTTTTTTATTCATAGATTCATATTCTTGATATATATCTCAATGTGTCTGCACTTGGAGATTATGATTCTCTATATTAAAAGGTAAAATAATGCCTAAGGAAGGTTTATTTACACGTTAGCACTCCATGTGAATTTTTTTTTCCGTTGGAATGACTTGAGCTTTTGGTCCATTGCAATCCTTTGTAAGAAAAGTTTTATGTTGTCCACATCTAAAGATTTTGATTTACTTGAAGGTTTTATATGTTAAGACTTCTTTGTGGCAATGCAAAATATGTGGCTTATATAGTGATAATATGAATCTTAATTTTCCACAATGTTTGTCATTGTCACTGTCTGTTCAGTTGAACAACTGACCAAAGTTGCGCGTGATTAGTCCACAACACAACATTTATTTTTACACTTCTAAGTACTTTTTCATAGTTAAATCACTTTATCTATTAAAAGCCATTCCAAATTTACTATTAATTTCTCTATCACTTATATTTCCATATACTTTTTATATTTTGGGATAAATGCTAATGGAGTGAGGTTAAGAAAATAAGGTTAATCATAGGTTGAAAAAAAAATCAGATTTTTATAAGGTCACGTTTACGCATAAGTAATTAAATTTGATCTAATCATAAATCGGTCTTATTTATGTGTCAATCGTAATGGGCCTCAATCACAAAGGGAATTGAATTTCTTTGAGCTCATTCTACATAAGCAGTCTACAATTGTAATTTGATTTCTATTGAGGTCTTTATATTAATCCTAGTAATGAAATGGATGTTGTTGTGATTACTATAATACCCTCAAGATATAATAAAAAAATTACCAAACTTTCAAACATTCGTGGTTTCAGAGTTTCAAACGTTTTACCGTTTTGGACATTCAAGTGTCTTACTCTTATGATTCCTTGCTCAAACGCCCTTCGTTCATTTTGTCTGTTTAATATTTCGTAAGTTTGGTATTTGAGTTTTTGATTATTTGTTCAATCGCTTCTTTCATTCCCTTCATTGTTATCTTGCTTTGTGGGTCAGTTATTGTGTCAGTATCCATTACTTTGCTTAGATTTGATATCATATATGATATCGGTATTCAAAAGGTACAAGTATCGATATCAGTATTGGTAATCAATCCCCTACCTCCAATTGTACTAAAAAAAAGTTTTGATATCAGTAATCTCGTATCGACATCGATCGTTATTGCTACTACATGAATAAAAATAACAAAAAGTACATCAATAGCACTTGTATTTATATCAGTTATCGGTATTACTGGTATATGGTTTTCGTTGTGTGACCGAAACATTCATTACGATTACAAAATATTTGTTAAACACCAAGAATCACAATTAAATGGGCTCTACGTTGCATATTTCTCGTAATTGCATCTGCGTAAACGTGGCCTAAGCAATAAATTGGAGAAGGCTTATGAAAGGCTAGAGTATTATATTAAATAAAAATGGATTCTTGTCATGTTATTGGCCGAGAAAATTTACCATTATTGGAACAAAAGTAAAGTTAAGAATAAGGTTGATCTTATGTTTGGGTGAATGCTCCTCTCGTTTAAATTATGTTTCTAAAATTAAAGGATGAGATTGGTGTTGAGATTCCACTTAAAAAAATGAAGACATTTTATAATCTTTATATATGAATTATTTTTTTTTATTTTTAATGAGATGAAATTTTTTTCTCTAATACGATATTGGAGCTCATGAGATGCAAACAGATATTCGGTCAAAAAAGATTTGGCTCATGTAATTTTATGTCTAATAAATATATTATTTTTAAAAGTGTTAAAAATGCTAAGATCCTAATTTAGATACAAAATTAAAAGCTCCTAGATATATTTGACATTTTTGAAGTTTATGAATTTATTTTAGACTTTAAATTAAAGGAGAATTTTTAAAAAAAGAAAAATATGAGAAACTATTTACACAAAATAACAAAATTTTTAGATAGTTGTGATAGACGCTGATAAAAGTCTATCAAGATTTCGTCTATCACTGATAGATGCTGATAGAAGTCTATCAATGTCTATCAGTATTTTTCCTAATTTTTGTAAATAATTTGATATTTTTTCTACCTGTGAAAATGTTTCTAAATTAAAAGCATAGAAATTCACTATATCATCTTTAAAGTTTCAAAACACCTATGAAATAAATATAAAACTTTATTAAGTTCTAGTAGATAGGGATGAATACTTCATCCAATAATGGCTTTTTGAAGTCAATTAGCTCTTTAAAGTCCATTTAAGTATAGTTTAACATAACTCTTTAAAAAAGAAATAGAATAATTTAGAGCAATAATTAATATAGTATGTCTCTTTTAAAGCTTAAATCTCTTATACTTCACTCATTCGTGGTACTAAACAAAGATTTATGTGTTACTTTATTGGGTTATCAATATGCCAAATTTAATAAAAATAATAGACTATAAATGCAAAATGAATTGATTAAATTGGCATAGACTTCTATGAATCAATAATTCTATTTAGGCATGTTAATTTAATTTGCTCGAGATTATAATAGAAATTTTTACTCTACAGTCTGAAGAAAATTATGTATTGATTGGTCAAAATATCAACTACTTCGTTTATTATAAGATGATTAAATGTTCAAACTCACACTCTAATCCTAATAATCAATCAGCTAAATGATCCTGCTAACATGAGTATAATTCGATTACCATGAATTGATCGTACTACAATTTCGAGATCTGACGTTTGATCTCACCATATATTATAAAAAAAAAAAAAAAAAAGAAAACAAATAGAGAAATGATCCTTATCCAAACTAGGAAATTATAAAAGTAAAAATACAAAACAAGTATTATAATGTATATCAATTGTTTTATCTCGTGCTGGATTTGTTAGTGCGTCGTTTTCATCTCTAGGTTGAAAGAGAACACTAGGGGCAGTTTTGTCATTTTTTGTCAAATAATTAATTATTAAAATCACCTCTCCCAAATATGCACACGCCTCTCTAATTTCAAACAAATTGAATATTATATAATTTCAACTTGTTAATTATATTAAACCTCTCGTGTCACTCTTTAATTCCCATTAAATAAATTTCCTTCATCTTTTAATTTTTCTTCATAGAAGAAATAGAAAGTTTTAACAAATAAAAGAAAACAAGAACATTATTTATATACATGAACTTTTAAATTCGTAAGATTTACGCTTCTTTTTTCAATTTATCATGTTGGTCTCTAGACGTTGAAACTTCATAAACAAATTTACGATTTATTAATTTTTTAGTCTAATTGGACTCTAAAGGACTTCAAAATTAAAGTTTCCATTCCAATATTGCTCTAATATTGACTTTTCCTATAAAAAAAAAAAAAACCAATTGCTCACACCAAGAAATAAAATCAATCATTTTTTTCAACAAGATGAACAGCAAAACAACTCGTGAAATAATTCTCTAAAATAATAATCTACTTTTGACATTGAACTTACGTGTTCAAATATTAATCCGCCTGCACAATATGTTTGATTGATCACATGCATTATATATAATTTTTAGTTAATAGTACAAGTAACATACTACAAGAGCGTCATGTTAAATTTACGCAATTAACAACATAAATTTTTTTTTTCTTTTTTTATCCTTTTTTTTTAATTCAACGTGTGGATAAAAAAAATTCGAATATCCGTTGAATTATGTTTGATGTAATTTTATTAAACACAAAATTGAAAGGGTTGAGGTAGGAAATTTGTAGTTTAATGTTAAATGAAAGTGATTGAGGAGTATTTGCAAAGACTTTAAATTCAATGAAATGCATGGCAGCTGGAATAATAATAATGCGACAAGTGTAGTTTAGAAAAAAGTTATTATATTGCGGTTTGAAAGTGGCAGTTTGTGGGGAAATATATATACATGTGGGAGTGCAAATGGAGGAGTACGAGCTTGACTTAATTCTAATACATCCAAACCCAAAACCAAAATCAACGTCAAAAGTAAAACACACCTCAATTCTTTCTTCTTAAACTATTTTTATTTAAAAATAAATGAGAGTAATCTCATATTTAAAAGATTCAAGATCAAAGTGAAGGAGCAACTATGGTTAATTTAGTCGTTTCAATTCATTTTAATTACAAATATTTTAAGCATGGTAAACCAAAAACTGTGAATGAATATATAAAATTTTGAGAAAGTTTTCATAAAATGGAGTTTTTTTTTTTTTTTTTTTGTTCACAACGATAGAGTTAAGATTTTTTTTTCTTCCAACAATAAGTTTAATTTTAAGAATGTTTTCAAATATAGAAAAATGAGTCAAACTATTTATAAATATAGAAAAATTTCCTATAAGAAAATGAACCAAAATATTTACAAATATAACAAAATTTCATTGTCTATCTGTGATATACCGTGATAACCGCGATAGACTACTATTTGTTTCTATTTGTAATCTATCGTTTATTGTGACACAAATAGTAGGCTATCATAATCTATTGCAGTAAAATTTTACTATATTTATAAATATTTTAAAATAATTTCTCTTAATTTTATGCTAGCACGTATATGTTTAATTAAAAAAAAAGAAAAGAGGAGGAATAGAATTTGATTAAATAAATTGAATAAGGAGACGTTAATGATTGGATTATAAATAAGAAAGGTAGACGTGGGTAGGGTTGAAATAAAAACATATTAGTAAGCCAAAAGAAGGTGGTAAGAGGTGGCGGCATTAATTAATTAATTAAAACCTAAAGATAAAAATATATATATATATATATATATAATTTTGACGTGGATATGCTGAAAATTGACTAAAATGACAAAAAGAAAAAAAGAAAAAAGAAAAAAGAAAAAAGAAAAAAGAAAAAAGGGACACGTAAACTGAAACCAAAGGGTTAATTATGAGTATAAAAGGAAGAGCAGCCAATAAGGGATTTTATTTAGAATAGAGAGACTATATATAATTAAGAGGGAAAATATGGAATTAGGAAGAAAAGTAGTTTGGTTTTCGGCGGTGTTAATAATTTTAATGGGAATTTATGTGAAAAAAGGAGAAGGGCAACTGGTGGAAAATTTTTATAAATCCAGTTGTCCAAACGTTGAACAAATAGTGAGACAGGCCGTTCAAAATAAGCTCTCCCAAACTTCCATTACCATTCCTGCTACTTTGCGTCTCTTCTTCCATGACTGTTTTGTTGAGGTAACTCTCTATATAATTCTAATTTTTCTTTTATTTTCTTATATATATATATATATATATATATACATCTTTTTAGTTTAACTATGGTAAAAGCTCGATTAACTATCTTCTCTCTTTCTTAAGTCTTACCTATATAACTAATTCTCCTCACTTGAGTTTTGTTTCAGTAGTATATATGATTGGTATGTTTATGTACGCTTTTTTATAGGTTGATAAAATAATAATTTAATGATGTGTTAATTTTTTTTGTATACGAAATTTAATAATTTTTCTTAATGGGATGAGCATTTTTAGTAAGAAGAGTTTAAAAAGATTTTAAACTAAATTCAGGATTACTTAAAATATTAGAAATCATTTGGTATATTTAGCTATATAATGTATCATTAAAGAAATTATTTCATTATTTAAGGCGTGGTTTGTTCAATGGGAGTCCAAGGTTGGAGTACCTTTTTTTTTTTTTTTTTTAAAGGAATATGGGATACTCATATATCTCGAGATATTTGGACATGGATGGATTTATAATTAATATAAGTCAATTTGTTCATTCATTGGTAAAATACTCTATGAAATTAATTATACTTTGTATTTTTCATTACAAATTAAATAAACTCATCTATTTAAATTATATAATATATATAGTTTAATTTATTTTCAAATACTAAATATTTTATTTTTATTTTTAACCGTGATTATTCAATATTATATTTATAAGAAATATATACATATATATATCACAACTCGATTGGATGTCATTTGTCTCAAATTTTCTCTATTTCAATAATCTATAAAAATAAGGAAAATTATTATGAATAGAAAAAAAATATCAAACTATTTATAAATATAGAAAATTTTTACTATCTATCAGCGGCAAACTATGATAAACTTTTATTGCAATCTATCACTTAAGCTATAAAATTCTATCGCAGTCTATCGCTAATAGACCGTTAAATTTTTTCCTATATTTGTAAATAGTTTGACACATTTTTCTATATTTGAAAACAACCTTAAAAATAATTCAGTGAGAAATTACAACCATATATTGGTCTTATTTTAAAATAAGTTCAAGTATTTCAAGTCAAAATTAAATTAATATTTTAAAAAAGAAACAATATACATTAAATATTTATTTTTACAAAATAACCTATAATATTAATATTAATTAAATTCATAACAATAATATATTATGCTATTGGAGACAAAAAAAAAAATTATATAACTTCAAATTATATTAAATTAATTATAGATTAGTTGGACATCACTGAAGGGTATTATTGAAACAAAATATATCATTTTAGAACAATTTCCCTACAAAAATCGAGCAAAATAAGTATAACTATCTAGATATTCTACATCCTTACAAATTTTCATGTAACCTAAAAATATCAAATATCTATATTTTTAGACATCTACAATTGGGCAATTCCTAGCAAGATCTCAACTATCTTGATTCTTACTATTAACTCTGTACTCAATAAAAATTGTATCAATTTTCACCTTAATCTTTAATTTCAACAAATTATACCTTAAATCTTTATTATTGTGTTTTTTTAATATAACAAGTGTTGTAAGTTGTCATCTCAACCAAAACTTGAATAAGTAGAAGTGTATCATCTTTATTTGTGAAAAAATTAGACTTCTAAGAATAGACTGCAATAAGCTATAAAAGTCTATCGCAGTCTATCTCTCATTATAATGAAATTTTTCTATATTTGTAAATAGTTTAAAAATATTTAAAAAATTATTATAAACATATTTTTTTTTTAACTATTTATAAATATAAAAAAGTTCAAGTGTTACGAGCGATTCTATAGCAATAAAATTCAAATAAAAATTTTCTATATTTATAAATAATTTGACTAATTTTTCAAAATAGTGATATTGTTTCTATCTATAATAATTTTCTTATATTAAATTTATCAATATTATGCATTAATTTTTTAGTTATGGGTTCGTTGTTTCCTTCTTGCGGCATCAGGGATGCGATGCTTCGGTCATGATTTCATCGCCAGGCGGAGGCGCCGAGAAGGACGCTCAAGATAACCTTTCCCTCGCCGGAGATGGCTTCGACACCGTCGTCAAGGCAAAGCAGGCCGTCGAAGCCGCCTGTCCCGGCCGAGTCTCTTGCGCCGACATTTTGGCTCTCGCCGCCAGAGACGCCGTCGTCCTCGTAAGTCTCAATCAATTAGCTAATCCTGATCATCACAATTTCAATTTGATCCAAAATTAAACCTAATCCTTCATCAATTTCTATCTCCACAGGCGGGAGGCCCAAATTACAACGTCGAATTAGGACGCCGCGACGGCCTGATCTCCAAAGCCTCAAGCGTCGACGGCAATTTACCATCCCCAAATTTCGACCTCAACTCACTGACTTCCATGTTCGCCAGACACGGCCTCTCCCAAACCGACATGATCGCTCTCTCCGGCGCCCACACCATCGGCGCCTCCCATTGCAACCGCTTCTCCGACCGACTCTTCTCTTCTTCCGGCGTAGATCCGTCGCTAAATCCTGCGTACGCGGAACAGTTGAAACAAGCGTGCCCTCGGAATGTGGATCCAAGCGTGGTGGTGAAGCTGGATCCGACCACTCCGGACACTTTCGACAACGTGTATTACCGTAATCTGATGAACGGAAAAGGACTGTTTAGATCGGATGAGGTTCTGTTCACAAACTCGGCGTCGAAGGGGACGGTGGTGGGATTTGCAAACAACGGAGGGCAGTTCAATGCGGCGTTTGTGGAGGCGATGAGGAAGCTTGGGAGAGTGGGAGTTAAGACGGGGAGGGCTGGAGAGATAAGGAAAGATTGTAGTGCCTTCAATTGATTGAGAGATTGGGGGAAGCTTTAACAATGGCTTCCGTATCAACGAATAAAAGAGTTATGCTAGTTACCAATTACCAATATCTCAAAAAAAAAAAAAAAAAAAAAAAAATTGTAATTGACATGTACTTCTTTGTCATCAGAGAATTGATCTCCTATTCACCTAATTGTAATACTCTAAATAATTTATTAGAGAACGGGTTTGTCCAATAAAAATAATTTGCCACATATCACACTATAATAGAATAATTTGAAGATAAGAGGTTAATATGTCCGTTTAGAAAGATATTTGATCAGTATATTTTTTAAATAAAAGAGAGTTTTTGAACTATCAAAATTAAATAGTCTTTTATTTTTTTACTATAAAACTAACCCTAATAGATCCATGTGCAACATTTTGTGATAACTATTTTTGTGTTTCTTGCCACTAAATTTTGAAATAAATAAAGTTACGAGGGTCTTGGTTGAGCTATGAAAGGAAGTAAAATAATATTTTGTAAATTTTAATTTTACATTAAAAAAAACTCGTTATAGTGTTAGATAAATTAATGCTAAATTGATATAATTTAATTATATAAACTAAAATAGGTTTATTATTTTAATTAATTATTTTCTCATTGATAATTATTTTATAATTTATTATTAATATATATATTTTAAAATTTTATATGATTAGAATCTCAACTAATTTTGTTTAATCTAAATTATTTGATAAAAGTTTTTTAAAAAATAATTGTCATAAAAAACCTTAAATCAATTAAAATTTAAAAATATATTAATATGAAATAATATATTTATGTAAATGGTTAAGAAAGTAACACATTTTTAGAAAAGTTGGATCTAAAAGCTACTATTATCCGCTTTTTAAGGTTAGTTAGAATTTAAAAAGTGATTTTTATTCGCTTTCAATGCAATTCCAAGTTAAACCAAGTACAAAATAAACAATATATCCATAATACAATATATTTTTAAATTTCTAATATATGTATTAAGAATAAAAAATAAATAAATGACTGGCTTACTAAAATAGGATGTTTAATCTATATTTATGGGTTAAAACAACCATATAGCTCAATTATCATATAGTACGTGTTATAGATCAATAGGTCAGTAGTTAGAATATTTCACGCTATTTTATTAAAAAAAAATAAAAACTATTGGAGATGACCCACTGTAATTGGCCAGAACCACAAGAGAATATATAAATACAAAATCAATATAATTGTAGGGGTAAAAGCCATACAAGTCTATAAACTAACCGCTTGAGATTAAATTAATGAAAACTTGCAATATGAAATATAGTAATCATCGATGTTTTACATAATATGCATATAATATTTTGATTGTGGAGCAGTTGGATAACTTATTGATTTCAAATTTAAAGAAGTTGAGTGGGAGACTTTAAATCATTGTTCTTACATTAGAAATTAACTCAAGAGCTTTGTGTGTCTAGAAAGTTAAATGAAATTAAAAATAATAATAATAATAATGTCTGAAGAGAAACATTCTCAGAGTAGGCTTAGTCCACTGGAAATGCATTCCTGATCTATTAAATGTTTTTTAAATTGGATCAATTTTGTGTATCTAGTCATATTTTTTTAGAAGATCACCTCAAATAGCTAGGGAGGTTTAAAGTGAGGAGAAGAGATGAGATGAATTGAGATATGAACTCAATTCATTATTTGAGAATTCAACTTCGTATGTCACCAACATTTTATACCATGTCTATCAATAGTGCACTCAGCCCTCATCACCACAGATGTCTCGTTGCTCAACTCTAGCGACCACCTCTGTTATGAGTAAAATTAGCCACGACTTATGGAAAAGCCTAAGTGAACTTAAAGAAAGCCCAGCAGGACCCAGGAAGTGAGATGAGCTAAATAGCCTTGGAGAGACCCGTGAGAGAGCCTAAGCGAGCTTAGAGACAGCTCAGTGTGACCCATGAGGCAAGTTCAGTGGAGCTAAGAGTCTAGGAGAAAGCTTAAGAGAACCCGCGGGAAAGTCCCAAGAGAGCTTAGAGAGAGCTTAGTGGAATCCGTGAGGTAGCTAAAAGAGCTCAGCTGAGCCTAAACCTGCAAGAGAGCTTAGGAGAGTCGAGCTCAAGCATAAAAGAGTTAAGCTCAAGAGAGCCCCAAGAGAGCTTAGAGAGCTCAGTGGGACCCATGAGATAAGTAATAAGAGCTTAGAGGAGCCTAAGCCTACAAGAGAGCTTAGGAGAGTCGAGCTCAAGCTTAAAAGCGTTCAGCTCAGGAGAGCTCCAAGAGATCTCAAAGAGAGCTCAGTAGGACCCATGAGGTAAGCTAAGAGAGCTCAAAAGAGCCTAAGCCTACAAAGAGAGCTTAGGAGAGTCAAGCTCAAGCTCGAAAGAGTTCAGCTCAGGAAAGTCCCAAGAGAGCTTAGAGAGTTCAGTGGGACCCATGAGGTAAGCTAAGAGAGCTTAGATGAGCCTAAGCCTACAAGAGAGCTTAGGAGATTCGAGCTCAAGCCTAAAAGAGTTCAACTTAGGAGAGCTCAGAGGAGCCTAAGCCTACAAAGAGAGCTTAGGAGAGGTGATTGTGGCTGAAACTGTCCATATTAATAACAGGCAAGCCTTTAAGTGATGCATTAGTTGCACCAATAATGATGTAACTGCTCAAGCAATTAACTCAGTGGTTACATGGATTAAAGAAAGGCATTATGACCCTCTACATTAGTTACATTTTACTACCTATAAATAAGACCGAGACCATTGGTCGAAGGTATGCTCAAAATTACGCTAAAAATACCTATTATTTTCTTAGTGTCTAGTTACTTAGAATCACAAAACTGACTTGAGCGTCGGAGTGTGTGTGGCTAGACACCACACCGATATTCATTTGCTCCTGTCTTGCAGGCACTCAGATGAATCTCTCTCAAAGAAAACAAATTCACGGTCGATCCATTTTTTGACATCAACAACCTCCACGACTAACTCTAGCGACCACCTCATACGGCTAACTTTGGTGACCACCTTCGACGTCCAGCTCCGGCGACCACCTGGATGGCCAACTCCGACAACCACCTCCGATGTCCAGCTCTAGCGACCACCTCCGACGGCCAACTCCGATGACCTCTCCAACTCCAATTTTGGCAACCACCGTTTGTGGCCAACTCCGGCGACCACTTCAACCACTCCGATGACCATTATTTTAAATTATGACTACTACAAATTTAGGCTTTATTGACACACGAGTTTTTTGTTTTGTTGACGCTTGTGACATAAAACTTTAATCTAAAGCTTAAAAATAACTATTAATTTAAATATATATATAAAACATCAACAAATGTTTATATTTAAGTTGACACACAAAATTGTCAATAAAAACACCTTTTGTTGACACAAAAGTACGTAAGTTACATCAAAACATTGAATTCCCAATTTTTTTTTTATTAGTTCATAGTATTTTATAGTCGCTCTTTATAGTAATTTAACATTAATAAAATCACTTTTATCATGTAAGAAATCAAACAAACTTGTATGTAAAAACATTTTTTGAGAAAAAATTGTTAGACACATGAATGTTTTTATTTTAAAAAGTTTTTATCAAAAGTGTTAAAATATAATTAGAAATGTCACATGCACAAATTTGTATAATGATTGCTTAAATTAAAAAAATAATAAAATGCATGATCCAAAAGTAAACCCTAAACTCCATTTCCCAAAAATCCTAACAATACATGAATGCTTAAAAAATAATACAATAAAGTACAATCTATAGTTTATTAAAAATATATCATTGAATAAAAAAGTTTCCAAACAAAAAAAATTTATCATAAATAACCGATTATTTATGTAAAAAAAAATTGTACCAAATACTTCTGACATATGAACTCAGCACTCCAAACACTCAAAATACAGACATATGAACTCCATAGACACATGAATTCCAGATATATGAACTCAACTCAGTCCGCCAAACAACCCCTTAAATATTTGAAAGATTGAAGAACTTGTTTGTGTTTTTGTTTTTTTAGTACACAATGAGAGTGAAGAGATTCAAACGACAGACTTCGTGGTCGCTAACACTCATGACATGCTAGCTGAGTTGTGCTTTTTTTTTTTTTTTTTTTTTTTTTTTTTTTTTTTTTTTGCAATTGAAGAACCCGTTAGATAGACATTTGAAGCAATTATATATATATATATATATATATATATATATATATATATAACCTTACATCATTAAACAAACAAACAATATCTATTAATTCTAAGTTTGGAAGAAGTCTATGTAGTGGGTATTGATTTCTTAATTGTACGTGTTTTGAATTTTTGTTATCCCAAGTTGGGTGTGATAGTAAATTGTAATATGATTAAAATTTTGTATTTCTTACCACTCTTAATTGTACGTGTTTTGAATTTTTGTTATCCCAAGTTGGGTGTGATAGTAAATTGTAATATGATTAAAATTTTGTATTTCTTACCACTTCCAACATTGACTTTAAATTGAGAAAATTAATATGGTGTTTTCATACGCACAAAACTTGAATAATGTCATAATGTCATTTTCATGCATCTCCTTGCAAGGAACCTGTGTTAGTAAATTAATAAAAACAAATAATTATTTTCAATTACATGTGTGAATGATTCTACAATAATATAAAGCGACTTTTCTTTGAGGGAAAATGGAAAAAAAAAAAGGGTTTTCAATCCTCTCGTGGCACACTACTTGGAATAAATGTTGAGAAAAGAAGGCCCAATTGTTTTTTTAAAACAACTTGGTACAAGTTTTAGTACAAAGTCCAAATAACAAAATATATATCTTTTCTAAGTTTGACATTGATAAAAAAATAAATTGTTATTTATCATAAAAATGTAAAGAAAAAAAGGAAAATTTTCACAAATAGAAAAAATGTCAAACTATTTACAGAAAATAGCAAAACAGAATATTGATAGACATTGATAGACTTCTATCAGTATCTATTAGTGATAGACTTCTATCAGCATTTATCACAATTATTTAAAAATTTTGCTATTTTCTGTAAATAGTTTTTCTTATTTTTCTATTTTTAAAAAATTGCCTAAAAAAAGTGTAAAGTAAATTAGTAGATTGTATAAAAACTATTTCCAACCCTAACTATAAAAATAATCCAAATCTAACTAAGAAATCAAACAATAAATACTCTCGAACTTAGAGCAAAAAAATATCGAAATCCAACTAATTAAAAGTATCCATAATTATCTAATTATTCATAATATTGATTATACAAAAAAACTAGGCTTGTTTGGTAGAAATTTTAAAATTAGGGATTAAATAAAAACATAATTATATTTCATATTTTCAGATATATGTTTGGTAGCAGAATTCTAAAATTAGATTCTAAAACTAGTTGTAGTTAGCCACTAAATATCAGTCGACAATAAACTACTATTAATTTATTTATGAAAATGATTTTATGTTTTAAAAAAAATTGTATAATTATTATTTTGTAATATTATATAATTTATTGGAATAAATAGAAAATTTTGTCTCTATGATTTGGAATAAATTAAAATTTAGATCTTAAGGTTTATAATTAAAATTTAACTCCTATGGTTTAAAAGCTTCATAAATAATTCTTATGACAGGAATTATTTATGAGGATTTAACAAACTATAGAGACAATATATGAAGTTAAGTTGTATCAAACCATAAGAACTAAATTCTAAAGTTTAAAACCATGAACTAACTTGTAACTTTATCCAAAACATGGAGACTAATTTTGGAATTTAACCTAATTTATAATAATTACATAGTACATATTTTAATTTAAAAAAATTAAATTGAGTTTATAACATGATTTATCTTTATTTAACATAATTCTGCATTTTAAATTTTAAAATTTAAACTCTGAATACAATCAAAACATAAAATAAAATCTAAATTACGAACCAAGCAGATGCTTATAGTTTAAGATATTAAATGCACCCATTAATTTAAGTGTACCATATTTAACTTAGATCTCTTAATACATCTCCAAATAATTTGCCTTTATAAAAATAATTTCAAATGACATTTATTTATTATTATTATTATTTAAAGAAATGCAAATCTAGCTAACTAGAAATGGTTAATTTATATCATCAATTATTTCACCTTTATAATCGTTTTCAAGACAAACTAATATTTTTCACGGCAAACCTTGATTTTAAATTACATTGATAACAATTCTCAATTGACCCCAACAACTCAAACGTCATATTAAATTATTTAGTCTCTCATTGGAAAAATGTTGAGAAATAATTTTTTTTATAAAAAAAAAAAAAAAAAAAAACTCTTTGACCAAGTTCTTCACAAATGCCATCTCGTTTCTTCTTCCATATTTTCTTCACCCACATCTCATATATGCTTTCTATAAATAGCCAAAGAGGACATCAAAGCTAAAGATATATATGTTGTGAAAGCAAAACTATAAAGTGATCCATCTTCCATAGATTTTTTTTTTTATTTCTTTTGAAAAATGGGATTGCTTTTTTGGAGGGGTTTGATTTTGGCGGTGGTTGTTGTGGCGGCGACGGTGGAGAGAAGGGAGGCGCAATTAGTAGAAAATTTCTATGGCTCAAGTTGCCCAAACTTAGAGCAAATAGTTACACAATCTGTTCAGACCAAGTTTGCTCAAACTTTTGTTACCATTCCGGCAACTTTGCGACTCTTCTTCCATGATTGCTTCGTTGAGGTACTCCAAATGTTTTGTGATTTTATGGTTTTTCTTTTCTAAAAAAGGAGAAATACCATTCCTACCATAAAAATGAGGGAAATTTTTAAAAATAAAAAATATAAGGAAAACTATTTACATAAAATAGCAAAATTAAATTTTTAGATAGTTGTAATAGACGCGGATAGAAAGTCTATCAGGGTCTATCCGTGATAGAAATGATAGAAGTCTATCACTTATAGATGTGGATAAAAATCTATCAATGTCTATCAGTAGTTTTTTGCTATTTTCTGTAAATAGTTTGACATTTTTTCTGTCTATAAAAATTTCCCTAAAAATGATTATATTTGTCAATGAAAACGTCTATATTTATCTCTAATAAACGTAAAAATCACTTATAATTATGAACGTTGTTTGTCACTGATATACTGCAGAATTATTTAAATAAGTGTTTAAGTTTGTACTACTTTTTTTTATGTGGTAAGTTTTTTTTAACCTTTTATTTAGAAAAATTTTCACCGATAGAAAAAAATGTCAAACTATTTATACAAGATAACAAAAAAATACATTGATAGACATTGATAGACTTCTATCAGCATTTATCAGTGATAGATTTCTATCATGTCTATCATTGATAGATCCTGATAGACTTCTATCACAACTATCTAAAAATTTTACTATTTTATATAAATAGTTTTTCAAAATTTTCTACTTTTAAAAATTCCCCTATTATTTATGCGCATGTATTTGAAAATTATGGATATAGTTTAGTCTAGTTAAAATATATAATAATATATTATTCTCGAGATATGTGGATTGGTGGAGTTCATATTCAAGTATTAAGCAAATTAAGAGAAGAGATTTTAGTGATGTACGCTTTTAATTAGTCAGCAACCAACTTATTTAGTAAAGTACCTAAACAATTTGACTTGGAGGTACCCAAATAAGAACCAACTTCTTACTTTTGGCAAAACCAAGTTTTGAACACACTTTTTTTTTAATCTTCCATCTCACCTACACTTTCACATTTGTTGTGCTAAAAATGAGGAAATTTTCGAGGTTTAGGGTCAAACAATAATAACCGAAACTTCTCTTACATTTTTTTTAATGAAATAAATGTAGGGATGTGACGCTTCAGTGATGATAGCATCTCCGAATGGGGATGCAGAGAAAGACGCTAAAGACAATCTTTCATTAGCAGGAGATGGATTTGACACTGTTGTTAAAGCAAAACAAGTGGTTGAAAATGTTTGTCCTGGTGTTGTCTCCTGTGCTGACATCTTAGCTCTTGCAACTAGAGATGTCGTTAACTTGGTAAGTAACAACTAGCACTTATTTCATTTCACCTATATTATTTGATTTTATATCAAGATGAATATTTACAAATTATTAAGTAACGTTTTTGTTTCTTCTTTTTTTTTTTTTTTGTCAACCAGGCCGGAGGTCCACAATACAGTGTAGAACTCGGACGTCGAGATGGCCTAATTTCCCAAGCATCTCGAGTGGCTGGAAATCTACCGGAACCATTCTTCAATCTAGACCAACTGACCACCATGTTCGCCGCTCACAATCTGACCCTAATCGACATGATTGCCCTTTCTGGAGCCCATACCCTTGGCTTCTCCCACTGCGACCGTTTTGCCAACCGCCTTTACTCGTTTTCCCCTTCGTCTCCAGTGGACCCATCATTGGACCCTGGCTACGCTCGACAACTAATGGATGCTTGTCCGCAAAATGTGGATCCTAGTGTGGCCATAAACATGGATCCTATAACCCCTCAAACATTTGACAACGTTTACTACCAAAACCTTGTCGCTGGCAAGGGGCTCTTCACTGCGGACCAAATTCTATTCACCGAGTCGGAATCGCAGCCGACAGTTCTTAGCTTTTCCACCAATGGAGCGGAGTTTAATGCAGCGTTTATCACAGCTATGACCAAGTTGGGTCGGGTCGGGGTTAAGACGGGTAATGATGGTGAAATTCGAAGGGATTGCACTGCCTTTAATTCTTAATAAATGTTATGAACTCCAAAGAATAAGTTGTGCTATTGAATTTATGTAATTAGTGACTTGCATGCTCTTTCTAATTTTTTTCTATCTAGCTTTTTGTATCGAATTTATTTGAAAAATGGCCCATAATATTACAATATAAATAACTTAATTTTTGCTGGATTGAGTTAAACTTGGTCTATTTTTGTTGGATTGGATTGGGTCGCGAGTTGGCTAAAAAAAATTTGAGTTGACTCAATCCAACTAGAAATATATATATATATATATCTTTGTTTAAAGTTTGATTACTTTATATTGATTAATTTGTAAATTTTTAATATTTTTAATTTGAAATTATTATGATATTTGTCTTTGTTTAAAATTTGTAATAAATATCAAAGATATTTGAAAAATTACTATAGACAGAAAGAATATCAAACTATTTATAAATATAGAAAAAATATTTGTCTATCAGGAATATACCGGGATAAAATGAAGCTCAACGAGCTTAAACTAGCTTAAATGAAGCTCATGCTAATCAATGAGAAACTACTTAAAGTCAACCCAATCATGAGGCAATCATTATGCCACAAGGACTAATGACAAGAGCTAGAACTAAAAAGACTTTAAGAAGATTTAAATGATTGCTTCCAATCTAAGTTTCAAGTCTATGATGAAGAGCAACCTTTAAACCTTCAAAAGTCACTTGAAGACCCAAGAGTCATAATGAATATGAAAATCTATATTCATCCACATATTTAATGTCCTATATATGTATCTATTTATTTCATGTGCTTACATTTATTGAAGGTTCATGTATGAACTTTAAGGGTTGGGGCTGAGTTTAGACAATACAGGTGAAAAAAATTGTGTTTTTCATAATGTATTTTCAATTAGTATTACTATTATATTGTTGTACTTTTGTCATTTGGAAGGATAGAATTGGAATTTGAATGAATCTTTCGTAGAGTTGAATCTCTCAAGCTTTTATGTTTTCTTTGTATTCTTGTGTTTAGAACTTTCAATCTAATTTAATCAATTAGATTGTGGAGAGTTTGAAATCTTGAAAATAGTTACAAGTTCTCCTTTCTTCTTGATCTTTGATCAAACCTTTCCAAGCTAAATCTGTTTATTTTTCTTGGGGTTGGTTATCAATTCGTTAATGGGGTTATTCTTATTATAGTTGTGAGAGTTCACCTAGAATAATGGGAGTTCTCAAACATAATTGAGGTAGTTTTTAAGATTAGTTAGATTTTTTTTTTTTTTTTTTTTTTTTTTGTGAACATATAACTAGAAATTATTAATCATCAATTGATTTAATTTATGACACAAGTCTATTTTCTCTCCATTTCTTGCAATGATTTACATCTTTCTAAGTACAAGAGTTGAATTCTTAATCAAATTTCATTAAAAATAATAATAATAATAATAATAATAAAATAACAGTTTTTTTTAGTTTTCAAATTTTGGCATTTTTTAAAATATTGGTAAAAAAATTAATAACAAAAACAAAAAATTTAAAGGTGAAAGGAGTATTTATATGCTTAATTTTCAAAAAACTAAAAACGGAAAAACCAAATAGTTACTAACCCTACCTAATTTAACTTATTTTCATCGTAATTTTACAATTTATTTAAAAACTATTTATTTTAATAATAAACAAACCAAGTCAGCCAATTATTTAATTAATTATATCAATAGTAATTAATCTTGCATGTTATCCCAACACCTCAATTAGTCTGATCTCATTCGAAAAATGAAACAAAATAATAATAATAATACTCGGACCTAGTACACAAAAAACCTTCGTATTCCATATTTTCTTCTACTCCACATTCTTTATAAATAGCCATTTGATGCATTATTGCATTCAGATATATGAATTAAGAACAAAATTAATTAAATAAGCTTCTGTTAAATCCTCACACCTCACGTATTCTAATTAAAAAAAAAGTTTGGAATTTGTTCGAACATTAAAAAAAAAAGTATATGCAATAGAAAATGTAAAAGTAGAATGATTAAAAGCACTTTGAAAGAAATTCGATACAATTGAATTTATAAAAGAATATTTTTAATCGTGTTTTCTCTTTATTGTTGATCAAATTAGAGTGAATCAAACAAATAATTGTATTCTTTTGCTCCAAAGCATCTTCATTCATATTCATATTAATTTAAGGGGATATATACATTATATTATCTTTTTCACCGACCATTTCTCATTTTTATCATTTAAATCCTAAAAATTTCAACTCAAACTCCCAATTGCATGCCTACCCAATATCAAACCTATTATGTAATTAGAAATTTCATTAAAATATATTACAACAACAACAATAAAAATAAATATATATGATTTTCCCAATAAATAATGAAAAAAATGTCACAGACAGTGAAATGATAGGTGTTGAAAAAGTCACAATTATACAGCCTATACATGACAATCTAAAGAGAGAAGCCAACAAAAAAATACAAAATTAAATAAATAAATAGCACACTTTTTTTATTCACTAATCAATAATGGTGAATCCTAAATATCAAATGTTTCACAACAATTATATTTCAATACATTTTTTTTTCTTTATTTTTATTTTTTATGGTGGAAGATGGGAAATGAAGGTGTCTGTTTTTCTTCCACCAACTGCAGTCTCCAACACACAAGAGTGAAGCAAGTCGATTTTGAGTCATTGGCTCTTTGGAAATGCTTCTTGTGAATTCTTGCAAAGCCATCTGAGCAAAAATTTCATTCCATTCAAAATAACTAACACGGAAAGGGTAGCACGATTGATGAAAGTCGAAACCGTCCTACGAAAGCGACGATGTACGAGATTTTCCATAGAGGTTGTAGTAAACACCCTTCGTCCGGTGCACCAAAATTAAACTTAACATGCCTGCAACCGCACAGAATCCAGCCATTATCATACAAGTTAAAAAGAAACATATGGCACCCACGCACTTGTGCGGTCCATCAGCATTAAGTCTGCTGAACCAAAATGACGAGGAGCTCTGCACCTGTGGGAGGAGATGATTATGAGCTTGCTTCTCTGCTTCACTATCATATATACTGCTCGCGATTAAGCCAGAAAATATCAGAGATCCCATAGGAGTTGACAGAGTAATGAAGTTGTATAAAGCCCCAAACTTTTTCAAGCCAAACAATTCAGAGGCAGTAGCAGGCACAATTGCCCAGTGAGCCCCGTACCCAAGCCCCGTTATGAGAGTACCGATGTACATTGCCCCAGGCCATCCCATACCGATGAAGACATGTCCAAATATCATAAGGAATTGCGCGATCGCCATTGCAAGGGGTCTTGGATAAGCAAAATCTCTGTTCAAGAAAATGACAGTAAGATATAATGGAACATTCTAAGAAGTAAAAAGTTTTATTTACTGACCTTGAGACAACTAAAATAACTTTTGTACCTCACAACAATCTCAGAGAGGTATCCACCACCAACACGACCGAGAAAGTTCCATATGCTGATCAGGGATACGAAAATATGTGTATTATCATAACCTAAAGACTGGCTCATCTGTCCGAGGTTATCGATCACGGTCAATCCAGTTCCAGAACCAAGGAGAAGGGAGAAAAATATAAGCCAGAAGTCTGCTTTGATTAAAGCTTGACCCAAAGTGAAGTCTTCCCCTCTACGTGGACCCTTCCTCCTCTTGACTCTTACTGCTCCTTCTGCAGCTGCTTGCAATAGTTTTGTTTGCAACTGAGCAATGCGTTTTTGTCTCTCTGATGCAGGAAGTAAGTCCTCTCCCTCTGATTTTTCGTCTTCCACCTCACTAAATATCACTTCATTACCATCTGGTTCAGCTCTAGCAGGTTCCTCCTTCTCTGACGGTGGTAGGAGAGCCTCTTGCTCAGCATATGTTGTCGTCTCCGAGCTAAAAGTCAATGTCACAGGAATCAAAAAGGGTGTAAGAAGGATGACAAACATAATCGCAGTGAAAATGGCTATCACAGTGGGGCTCAAGGTAACAAGATCCTCAACAAGCATGACTCCCATCAAATAAGCAGCCAAAAGGAGGCAGACACCATAAACACTTGTAAAGCTCATGCCATCGGACGGCCTTACTTGTCTATGACCGGCGACAGGTCTAATAAAAAACATCATACCAATAGCCACCAGTGCAGGACCTACTGCAATCATGAATATAAGATTGGCTGAATCAGGAGAATGCATGATTGCATATATCTGAGTCAAAATTGCACCACTTAAACCAGCAAAGCCTTTCAGAATCCCAACCACAGGGCCCCTGCTTTTCGGAAAGTTTTGTACGCAAGAAACCAGAGAAACTGTATTGAAGTACGTCTCCCCATTCGTTCCCACAAATACAAGAACGCACATCTGCACAATGATATACATACTTGACTAAACAAAAATGGTAATAATAAAAAAAAAAAAAGCTTGACAATTTGTTATTCAAACTTTGATTGGTTAGAGTGGTTCAGTTACAGTCATTCATGCATCCCACCCCTCATTAGTCATTTCCTTCCATATACTCAATGTTTTCTTCGAACTAAAAATTCTAGAGTAACTTGGCCAGAAGATGATGCAATTTACCAATCTTAATGGATAGGTTAGGAAGGATTGATTCTGGACCTTCCAAAAGGACTTTTCAATAGCTTCAATCAACCTATATATTCAGCAAATCTGTTTGTAAAGTACTATTCACAGCAATCAGTTTTGTATCCATCAATATTCAATAAAACTGCTTCTATAATCTTAGAGAAGCAAATTGCCAAACAGATAATCTGCTTCCTGCTGCATTTTACTACAACATAACTTAAGAGTAATCTTTCAGAGACATTATAAGGCAGATACCGAACTATTTTTAATCTAACAATCATCATTAAGGTTTGCAAGGAAAGAATCATCCCCACATCCCCAGATGCACTTTTGAGGCCAACAACAGATTCCAATTCGTTGACCACTATGCAACTTTTGAAATTAGTTCGCAAAAGTAAAACACCTCCACCAGAAACCATCCAATCAAGATCTGAATATGGATATCTCATTGGAAACATCTAAAGACAACGATCCATACCCATAAGGAAACTGAAATGGAATCCGAATAGAAACTCAAACAAGGGGCATTAAAAGAAAAAGAGCAGGAGATTGAAAACTTACAGCCCAGAGAGGCAAAACGGGAGCTCGACCAGTGACGATGAGCCAAAGCCAACCATACCCAACAAAGTTATTGATAGCACCGACCAAGAGACTTCCCCAAAAGGGCAATATATCCGACAAGGTTGCGGCCAAAATGCCGACGCTATCGCCAAGGTCTTTCGCGACACCGAGACGCGCAATTTGCCTCTGATTGTAACTCAAATTGGTTTTGATGATTGGCGATATGCTTCCAAAAAGATACCCAATTCCAGCACAAGATTGAAGCCATATTGCAGCCACAAAAACCAACCATCTATTGTTAAAAAAGGCTACAAGCTTCTCATTCCACCGACCCATGAATGCCCAGAAACCCAAATCTCTCCGGTTTTGCGTTGGTCTAGAAATTTAGCTCCCAAAATGGAAAATTAGAGAATCAAAACGAAATGGGGAGGCCTCTAAAAGCGAATTGGCAGAGATGGGTGGGTCAGAACACAGCGCAGGCGGTGAAAATTGGGAATGATAACGTGGGGTCGATTGATGGAAATGGGGTGGCAAAATAAAAATGGATGTTTTTGATAATTAATTAGAAAAATCTCCATCATGGCGTTGGCGCTCACTGTGTTCTGTTATGCACGACACACAAGAAACTAGGAGTTGGACATGGCTATGGCGATTCAAATTAGAAGACGACAACGAAGCAAATTTGATAATGTACAAGAAGTGTCAACTTCTAAAAGAGTTACTATTTGATTGTTTTATTTGGGAATTGTGATCCAATTCCAAACGTTCTTCCTTTTGAAATTTAATCATTGAGTTTGTGGGTAAAGTTTTTTTTTTTTTTTTTTCTTTTTTTTTCTTTTTTCCTTTTCTTGGTCTCTTGAAAGAAAAGTCATTTTTTACGTTCTTAATCTAATAAATGAAAACAATTTTTTCAATGAAGAAAGCTGGTCCCATCCCAACAATATCCATAATTGTCCCTTCACTGTTTATATTTTTCTTTTTCATTAATTATATATTATTACACACGTGGTTTATTTGTAAAAAAATGACCTATAATACTCTTAATATTTATCATGTATTTTGATGGCTTGTAATAACAAATTATAACTTTTGGTAATTTACCTTTTTAGCCTTCCAATTTTGACAAATATTACATTTGGTTACTAAACTTTCTAAATATATTTTTAGTCAATTCAAAAATAATTTAGAGTAATAATTGGTTGCACCTATTTCATGCATTCTCTTCAATCACAAAGGAAAAAAATATTTTTAAAATATCCTTTTCTAGGAAAAAGAAACTATTGTGAGTAATTATAACGACCTGAGTTTAGGAGGGGAACATGAATGAACCGAGATCACATCCGAATGAGAGAGATCCTAAGGACATGAAAATATAGTTAAGAAAGGCTTAAAAGAATTGAAAGTTACTACCTATACCAACAAGGTGCACCTTTCTTTTCGGTGGCTCAATCATAAGAACTCCCCAGTTAAACGTGTTTAGCTTGGAGAAATCCTATATTAGGTGACCTCCTGGGGATTTTCCTAGAATGCATGTGAGTGAGGACAAAGCATGCTGAAGCAACCATAGATAGGCAAGAAAGTGGGTTGGAGCAATCCAAATACTTTTCGATTAGTTCAATTGCCCTTACCAAAATTTGGTATCGACAGAAACGTTTGTACGTGACAACTTGCGATTGAGCACTTGGGTGAATTGCACAAAATGAGTGCAATTCAAATACTTTTCGATAAATAATGTGTGTTCACTTTAAATAATTGATTGGTGGAAGTCCCATCAAATTTGACAAAAAGGATACCGTTCATATTTTATGGGTCAAAATATCATTTTAGTCATGTACTTTGAGATCACTCGTTCGATAAGTCTTGAATTTATTCCTTAGGACTAGTCTATTGCTATTTTTTAATAATTTTTTTTATTATATATTAGCATTTTAACTATAAAATTCTGAAAATATATATTGTTATTATTTAACCAATTTCGATAAAAATTAACATCGAAGCTAAATTTAAGATTTATTAAAAGTATATAGGCTAAAATTGAGCCAACTTCAAAATAAATAGATCAAAATAATATTTTAATCCATTATATTTCTGGTGTTGGCAACAAATATAAGGGAATGAACCACCGATCATAAGTTGGTTGTTATTATTTGAGTTTGATAGGTTCACTCTTCGATTTGATGTTTTATTAGGGAAAAAAAAACACTTAGATTTGACGTTTTTATAGAGCTTGTTTAATTAGTTTAATTAATTAAATTATAGTAAATGTCGATAGAATATACAATTTGGATGTAAATGGATATTACTAAAGAAGAAATATGGATTTCAATAAATTCATATTAAAGTAATAAAATGAAAGAAGAAACATAATTTCTAAATAAAACTGAAATTATTATTATTATTACCATTTATATTTAGCAATACCTATTATATTTTGTTGAATTTTTTTTATAATATAGTGAAAATTTTGAGTTATCATCCATAATAATGCTAAAATATATAAAAACATATTCACATGTTGAAAAATATTTAATTCTGTGATTTAGTTTAACATAAATAATCAATTTTCTCAACATAAGTTGGATAATCAAACAATATTCAAATAAGCAAAGTACTTAGGTACAATACAAGACGTGCCTAACCCAACACACCAAAATTCCTAAGGCAAATATTAATATTTTTTTCTAATTTTTTCCACAATGTCACATTCTGCATTTTTTTTTTCCTTTATTTTTTTCTCTAATATGTGGGGTGACAATGACACATAATTGGATTAGAATTACAAAAGTTTCACTTAGAGGATAAGGTCGATCACTTTTATTTATTTATTATTATTAGAAAAAATCATGTGTTTTTTTATTTATTTATTTAGTTACATCGGTTGAGTTGTATTTATATCGGTCTTCCATCTCTCTATCATGCATAATAAAAGCAACTTAAATTTATATCAGTTGAGTTATACTCTTTGACTAATAAAAACAAGGAAAAAAAATACATTTTTGGTTCTTTAGGAATAGGTGCAATTGGTCCCTCAAGTTTCAAATTGGTCATTTTAGTCCTGAGTTTTCAAGAATATGTTTAAAAAGTCCCCTCATTAACAAAATTGTTAAAACTAACGGAATTTTTCAAGTAGATTTTTTTGGATGATGTGGCTGCTAACTAAGCTTATGTGGCCTGATGATAAATTTCAATTTTATTAACAATATATTTTTTAGAATAAAAAAATCTTTCTAAGCCCTAATCAACACTGGTTGCACACATCACAAACAACTCACGCGAACAATTAGAAGAAAACATTCTCCATCCATGGACAAAAACGAGTTTGCCCGTCGACCATCGAAAAGGATTCAACTACCGACGAAGCTTCGACTGGTTCTAGCAAGAAGCATCGTTAGTCTTGTGGCAACTAATGTGTTAATTGTGCTAACCTCTAAATGGAGTGATTGAAGCTTTATAAAACAAAATATGGATCTAATGATTCTTCTTCCAATACAGTTCCAAGCAAATAAAACTTCACTTGAACACTACACAGAGATGAACGACAATTCGTTTTCTGGCAACCAAAGAGAATCAATCTATGATCCAGGTGGTTGAACCTTCACGCGTAGATGAACAATCGTTCTTTTTTTTTCTTCCGTCTAACCGTGTGGGTGGGTAGGATCGTGTATATCTAGGCCATAATAAATTAGGTTTTTTTTTCTTTTTTAGAAGATATTTGTAAATAAAATTTAAAATAAATAATCATATCTCAACTAACTCAGTCAACAAGCCACATCACAAAAGAAAAAAAATCTAGTTGGAAAATTTCATTAAGTTTTAACAATTCTGTTAGTGAAGAGGAACTTTTTAAGCCTATTATTGAAAACTCAGTGACTAAAATGGTCAATTTAAAACTTGAGGGACCAATCGCACCTATTCTTAAAAATTCAGGGATTAAAAAGATATTTTTCCCTAAAAATAATTTGTGTATCAAAATAAATAATTTTTTAGTAAGAACGAAAAAAGGGAGGAAATGTATGAACTAAATTGATACCAATGACAAACTATAAAAGTTAAAATGATAACGTATTTTTGAGCCATAAATATTTGAACAAATTGTAGGACAGATATTTTAAGGGGGCAACTTGCAAGTATTTGTTTTTCTTTAATTATAAGAATAATTAACCATCCAAACATTGATTATGATTATGTTTAATTTGTCGTGTTACTTTAATTTCGTAATAAATATTTAAACCAATTGTGGGATGAAAGATGTTTCAAGGAGTATTTTAGTTGCTTAAATGTGAATAAAATGAATGTTACTGCCATCATTGCATTATTTATTTTTTTCCAAAGTTGGTTAATCATCGGTTTAAATACTACTTTTATTTTTATACTTTTAGCTTTGATTCATTTTGGTTTCTGTACTTTTAAAATGTTCATTTTCGTCTTTATACTTTTAAGTTCGATTTATTTTAGTCTTTGTACTTTCAAAATATTCATTTTAATCTTTATACTTTCAACGATTCATTTTAGTCCTTGAATTTTAAAAATATGATCATTTTGATACCTTAAAAATGAAGGGACCAAAATGGTCAAATTTTTAAAGTATAGAAATCAAAATTAAAAGTATAGAAACTAATATGAATCAAAATTAAATTATTTAAACCTTTAATCATTGCATCAATGACTAAACCCTTGTTTTCCTCTGGCTCATAATTATAGATAGGGGAAAAAAAAGTTGATACCTTAAAACTTTGAGATTTGAGATTGTGCTATCAATTAAGATGTCAAATTAAAAATTTGATCGATTTAGATATTGGATTTTTAAATCATTAAAGTATAATTTTGAATAGGTAAGTCTTTTCTAAATGTGAGAGGAATTTAATATTAGAGATGCGATTTTTCATTTAATATGAGTGGTTGTCATGTATCTTCGACTTCTTTTTTTCTTTCGAAACTTACTGAAAGAATTATGTAATACCTCTTTCTTTTGGGTTCTTTTCAAATATAGAAAAATGAGTCAAACTATTTACAAATATAGAAAAATTTTACAGTCTATCAGTGATAGACCATGATAGAATTCTATCGCTTTCTATCGGTCAGGCGATAGAATTTATTTGCTTAAACGATAGAAAGCGATAGAACTCTATCGCAGTATGTCACTGATAGATAGTGAAATTTTTCTATATTTATAAATAGTTTGACATTTTTTCTGTTTATAGTAATTTCCCCTTTTTTTCACTAGTTTTGTAAGATTTTAGAAGAGGAATAACTTTATTGTGGGGTTGAGTTTTAAATTGGATCAAATAAAAATAGTTATATATCACAGATACACAATCATAAACCAAATATTAAAATTGATTTACTTAGCTTGTAAAAGTTTAGGGTTTAAATTGATACAACTATTAATTTTAAGTTTCATGGAATACAATTTCCAAAAATATATATATATATATATATACATACATACATATATACATACATATTTAGATGGTAAGAATGGTCATTCAAACTGCAAAAATCAAACCGTTTTCAAAATCGAACCAAATCGAAAATTCAGTGAAACTGAAAAATTCGGTTTGAAGAAATATTGAAATCGAATTTATTCGGTTCAGTTTGGTTTCAATTTTTTAAAACTGAATTTGAAATCGAACCGAACCGCTTTTAATTAAAAAAAAGAGCAAAATTGAATTTAAAATCAAACTCAACTGCATATATCCGATTTAGTTCGGTTCGGTTTGAGCGGATAAATCGGTTTGATTCGGTCTTACACATGAAAAAAATCGAACCGTTTCCACCTCAACTACACTGAAGTACTATGCAAACGGAAGGAGGATTTTCTAAAGTGCAACAAAATTTTACCAGTTGAGACATTATAAGCAAAAAAGATTAGTAATTTAGACCAGCTTATATATTTGTTCAAGCATTGTTAAATTATAAAATGAACTTTAGAAATTTAATAAATTATTGTTGACATTTTAATAAAAGTTTAAATATATAAACGTGCTCTTCATAGCTTGAACTTCAACCCATTGATAAACACGACTATTATATTTTTTTTTTTCCTTCAAATTATATTCATTACTCAAAGCTTCATATCAAACTAACTTATTGACCTAAATTGTTTTAAATGGTAAATTGAAAATTAAAATAAACGTTTTTATCAAACAATTATTTTTTTAAAAAAAAAAATCTCAAACAGACTCAAAAGTACAGTACTAGTGCTAGTACATACATCTATTTTTTTTTTTTTTAAAAAAAAAAAAACAATGATTTTGGGTATATCTAATATAATACAATTTAGTGGGTCGTCCTTTTTTATTTTTGAATTGTGAGTTCTTATCAATGATAATTAATTAATGTAGATGATTTATCATTTAATGTTTAATAATGTGAGGGTATGAATTTCTTTTTAAAAAAATGAGATTATGAACTTAGAATATCGTTCCTATAAGATAGATGGATACTATTTTAATCGAATTAAAGTCAAATTAACAATTATATTTTTTTAAAGGTGAATATTATCTCTCTTGTTTCTTATTAATAGTGGAATCCAATGATGTTTTGAATTTATTTTATAAAGTTAAATCTCATTTAATATTTAAAAATGGTATCACATGTTTTAGTTTTATTTTATTAAATTTACAATATTTTATTTTATTTTATTTTAACATAAAATATTAGATTGGTTATACAGACAACAATATAATTATTTATTAAGTAACTTTTTCTTTTCTTAAAAGAACAAAACAATTACTTTACAGTGTTACAAAATACTACTTCCTCATTATAATTAATAAACGACGTTATGATAATCGGTGGCCATTATCCAAGCATCGACGTAAACACGAAGCTTTTAATATGCATTCTAATAAATAAAAAACTTATTGTCAATATGGTTAGAAAAGTACCAAGTGCTTTTGTTTAAGTAGTTTCGATCTTGTATTTAGAAGAAGAAAAAAATAGTATAAGAGAAAAAAAATAAACACTCAGGTTAAAAATTTAGTGTGCTATGTTAGTGAGCTTTGACAAACTAAATCTATAAACTTTTCAAGAAAAAAGCACAAATGAAGGTCCATTAGCAAATATAAATCTTTCATTTTTATAGAAACAATTGAGAGGAGAAGTTTTTATTATATTGTTAGGAGTGAAGATGGTTATAAAAAGTCTTTAAATTCTAAAACTTTTGACATTCCTTAATAAGTTATAGATTAAGATAAATACATAAATTTTACAATTAGGATATTGAAATAAATTAAGAAACTTCTTTTATTCAAACCTGTTTAATATTAAGAGTTTATTTGATTAGATGGAGTGATAATGAAAAGTTAATATGTGAGATGGAAATTTAGGGATGAAAATAGGTTGAGAGAGAGGAAAAATAGTACAATGGAATAGAATATGGGGATAGAGAAACTTCCAAATTCAAGGTATATATTTTCTTTTCTTTGTTTTTTTTTTTTTTTTTTTTTTTTTTTTTGGTAGAAAAAGTAAAAGATAAAGTTTTTTTTTTAGAAAAAAATATAGTTTTAGGATGGGAAGAAGATTGAGAAATTACTAATATATACCAAAAATTTGAAATTTAAGATAAATAATAAATTATATAATTATTATTTTTTAATTTTCAATAATTTCATGTTCTAAAGAATTTCTACACATTCTTTTCATAATTCATCACTTATATAAATTCGTTCATTTTTTTTATAATTATTTAACTATTAGAACTATCAAAATTATTACTTTTAGAATTGATTTTCAAAATAAAAATTGACAAATATTTTTATTAAGGGGTCTAATTGGACTTTCTATTTTTTAATTTTAAAAATGTTTTTAAAATTGTTATGAAATTTTGACAATGAAAAAAAGACGTTTTTATAAAAATTTCTTTTTAGTGGTGGAGAGGCTTGTCTCTTTCCTATAGGTTGCTCCTAATAAATTGTAAAAATGTGTACTCTATATAATATTTAAAATATTTTCTTGTTATATACTCTATTTCCACATCAATTCTCATTTTTTATTTTAAAATTTAGAAAACCACAACTTTTTATGAGAATGCATGTTTTTTTGGTGAAAGATACAATCTTAACGAAAGGATACAATCTTAACAGAAGAATATGTATTTTCTATAAAAATGTGATTATTTGAATTGTTTGTAATAAATTTTAAATATGTGATTTTCTTATTAGTTTAAAAACACACAAGAATATTAGTTTAAAGAAAAATGTTAGTGCCTCAGGAGTTTGAGCCGATCACTCGAGCCAGTAAATATATACCAATTTAGAAATGAAGGAGTCGAGGTCGAACTGATATCATAATATACCTAAATCAAGTGCAGTAGAGTCTATCACTGATAGATTTTTCTATATTTGTAATTTTGTTTAAATATTGTTATACACTTAATTATTAGCCCTAAAAATACTACTAATTGCAGTTATCCTATAAAAATGAAGTATAAAAGAAATGTATTAAAATTCATTTCTTATACTAAAGTATAAAAGAATGTAATGACAAAAAAAAATCAACTTTGACCTTTTCTAGTATAGTTATAAAAATTATATATATATATTTCAACTTTGACATTTTTTTAGTTGTAGTATAATTATAAAAAAAAATGAAGGATAAAAAAATATATTCAAATACTTTTTTTTAATTAAAGTATAAAAAACCTAATTACAACAAAAATTGAAAAGGAAAATTAACTTTGACTTTTTTTTATAAACTTTAGTATAGTTATAAAAAATGAAGTATAAAAAAATGTAATCAATTTTTTTTTCTATTTCAACTTTGACCTATTTTTTTAGTTTTAGAATAGTTATAAAAGATGAATGCATAAAAAAAATTGTAATCAAAATCCTTTCTTAAATTAAAGTATAAAAAGTCTAAAAGAAAATTGAAAAAATTTCAACTTTGATATATATATTTTTAATTTTAGCATAGTCATATCAAATGAAGCATACAAAAAAAAAAAAAAAAACTGTAATCAAATTCCTTTCTTAAATTAAAGTATAAGAAATGTTATTAAAAAAATTTGATAATGTTTCAAATTTGAACTTTTTTTATTTTTAGTATTATTTTAAAAAACGAAGCATAAAATAATGTAATCAAATTCTTTTTTTTAAAATTAAAAGTATAAACAATATATAATTACAAAAAAAAAACCCTTAATATTTAACTAAATTTCCACAAGAATTAAAAGAAAGACATAATTGTAAGAAAGAAACATTTGTGGATAATTTGCAATTGATTGGTAAATTCAACCTAGCGGATAATGATGATGACTCAGTAACAAACCCTGATCCACTTGGAAAGATTCCCCGTATCAACTCTTTACACTTGTCCAATTCCTAAAAAGAAATAAAAATAATAAAAGAAAATTTTAAAAAAAATATTAATTTATTTACAAATATAAAAAAAAATTCGTTTAAGCGATAAACTTCTATCGTTGTCTATCAGCAATAGACCGAAACATCGCTCAAGAGCGATAGAATTCTATTGCAGTCTGTTGCTAATAGACAGTGAAATTTTTTTATATCTGTAAATAATTTAGCTTATTTTTCTATATATTTAAAAATAACTCAGGTTGTTTTACCTTTTCTTTTTTAAATTTAATCTTTATAATTGAAACGGAATGCTATTGAGTTCATGTAGTATAGTTTTTTCAAACTTTACTGCTGTCCCTTAATTTACAAAAGAATAAGTGATAATGGTATTTTCGAATAAGCTGACTATTTTAGCTAAGTGTATTGAGGTATGGTGTTGTTAAAAACAAAAACAAAAAATATATGGGAACCATCCGAGAGGTTGAACCAATTATGAGAATAAAATTGAAAATTCAAAAGCTAAAGTATTTTTGGTAACGATTTGATTTTTTATTTTATGTTTTTCAATATGTTTGATGTGTTTTGCACCTATTTTAAGTAACACGTTTGAATTTTTAGTCAAAATTTAAAATCAAACACTATTTTTATTTTTATTTTTTCTTAGTTTGATAACTATTTATAGATTCTATTTATGAAAAGCTTATAAATATTACTTTCATCTACAAGTTTTTATATTTTGTTATTTATTTTTCGTTCATGTTTTAACAAATCAAGCCAAATTTTAAAAGAAAAAAATGTTTTTGTTTTTAGAATTTGACTAGGAATTCAAGTTTTGTTTTTTTTTAAAAAATATAAGTGAAAATGATAATAGAGAAATTGGGAGGAAAAAGGCAAACATTTTAAAAACATAAAGAAATGAAATCGTTATCCAATGGGGCCTTAGTTTTCAAATCCCAACTTGGTTTTTGCAAGCATTAGTAGAAAGTGATTAACGAAATATAGAAACATATTGATGAAAGTAATATTTATAAGCTTATGAGGTATTGTTTGGTAACCATTTAGTTTTTTTTTAAAATTAAGCCTATAAGCACTATTTTCATCTATTAGTTTCTTTGTTTTGTTGTCTATTTTACGATTGTTAGCCTTTTTTTTTTTTTTTTTTTGTAGTTTTGAAAAACTTGTTTCTATGTTTTGAAATTGGCTAAGAATTTAAATGTTTAAATAGGAAATATAGAAACTATAAATAAGAAATTGTGAGAAAAAAAAAAGCACACAATTTTCACTTATAAATTCTTTTGTTTTATTATTCATTTTTTCTAATGGTTTGGAAAATTAAGTCAAATTTTAAATCTCTACGGAATAGTTTTTAAAAACTTATTTCAGTATTTTTTTTTTATAAAAAAATCTAAAAATGAAATCTAAGAAAAAAAAACAAATATAAATTTTAAAATACAAAAACTAACAATAAAATATTTACTAAATGGGTGGAAATGGTTATTAAACTAGTGTTAAAATAATGAAATTAAAAGGAAGTGTAAAATAATGAAATTAAAAGGATGGGATCGAAAAGAAAGTGAAATGATAAGGGGGAAATTGATAAGAGAATGAAATATGCTAAATCCAGCAGCGTGCAAGTGTTGAGTTTGCGTCCATAAATTTGAATTGTCGTATTACCAAATGGATGTGACTTTGAAAATATCTCTACACAATAAACATCCCATTTTTCTTTCCACATTAAGAAAACAAAACAAAAAAAACCAGTTGGCACTTGGGCCATAAGAGTTCAACAGTTTGTTTAATTTAACGACTTTAAATTATATATATTGTTAGAGGCTCCAATCTCGTTCGTTTTGGGTTGCTGTGTTTGGTGGCTTTGACCTTCGATTCGCTTCCCTTAAGTATGATCTCGATCTAACCTGAGCTAACCTGCATAAGAGATTCTTGCACTAGTATGATGTCGAATTTATTGCACTCTATACTTAAGTTAGTACAAGAAGTGAACAATTTGGATAAGCACTAAAAGGTTAGGTTTCTTGTTTCGAGATTACTTACTCTTTTCGTAGAGTGGTTGAATGAGACTATTTATAAATTTATCCTTTGACACATGCCCACACTTGCGTGCGATGACATGTGGTATCAAGGATGTTCCTGGCCTTCGAAGTTGTAGAGTGTCAGTTCGGCTTCAGCTCGTTTATTTCTCAATTGATATATATTTACTGGGTTGGCTGATGAACCTTAACCCCTGAGACACTGTCATTTCTCTTTTGGGATGTACGCTCCCCTATACTTTTTTTTATTCTCTTTAGGTTTGGGCCCGCTCGTGAGTTTTGGACCTTGCCATGGACAACTTTCCACACACGCATAAAATTTAAATATTTATTTAAAAGAGACGAAGACTTTATTAATTGAGAAAACACACATAATTTTTAAAAAAACAAATAGTTATCAAGGAGGCTAAAATCATTGGGAAAGGGGATGAAATAGTTACAATTATTTGGTATTAGCTGTATAATTAATTTGCTCAAAATTTAATATTTAAAATAATATATCACAAATATTTGAAATAAAGAACTTTGAAAGTCGAGCTTTATTTTCAATTTTGTTAGAATAGTACACATTTGTAATAATATAATAAATAGTAAAGTTTGTGAACAAAGAGTCGATATGTCCGAGTGGTTAAGGAGACAGACTTGAAATCTGTTGGGCTTCGCCCGCGCAGGTTCGAACCCTGCTGTCGACGTCTTTTAAATTTTGATTATTTTTGCTAAATTATTTTTAGTACATACTATATCTTTTTCTGATTATCAAAATTTCAAGTGATAGCAAAAATTATTCTTTTATAAGAAAACTAAAAACTTTAAAAATAAATGAAGAAAAGTTTTTGTTATTTGTAAATGAACTATTAAACCATATCACAGTGAAGATTTGAAAATTAAAAACTTATTTTAGATTATGAAAATGTATTATTTATATATCATTATACTTAATCATGTGTAGTGTACTATTTGTATTATAAATGGTTCGGTGATTAAAAAATATTAGTTCGCATTTATTACAACTCATATCTAAAAAGAAAGAAATCTAAATCTCTATTTCTACTATATTTTATAAATTGAACTAGGAAAGAAAATCTTTGTTTCAAAAAATTTCATAAAACTATCAATTTTTTGTGTGTGTTTTGGAGTACTTGTATATAAATGAGACTTTAGAGGAGAGAATCCTTGCTTTCTTCTTTTGTAGTTAATTTTTAATAAATATCAATTTTACCGCTAATTTTTAGGGCACGACTCTTCAAATTTAAGTATCTATTGAGAGATGGTAGAGCAATAGAAGTATAATTTTTGTATCGATGGATCCTGATTTTCGGGTGCTAATAGATATTGAATTAGTGCATCTAATTTGTGTATGAATGTGTATAAAAGAGGTGATTGTTTGAGTTTAGGTATTTTATTGTTGTCCTACCATAATTGTGAAATTTCCTCAGCTCGTTTTGAGGGCCAACACCATCTTCATAATCCGATAAGGCCCATCACTGTCTAATGGCCAAGCCCAATTCTTATGTTATCCCCTCCTTTACTGTACTTGAGAGCGTGGAATTTACCAATCTTATTTCTAAATTTTAATGTGTAACAATTTAATTTAATTTATGTAATTTTACATTTGTAACAATCTAGTCTACATAGTTCAAAACTTATGATAATCTATTTAAAAAAAATTAAGTGTCATTTTCTTGTCATTTTATACATACATTTAATCTCTAATTCATTTATCTATCAACATATGTAAGACATGCCATAAAATTTTAAAAGTAGTTTTCATGTCTAAATTTTCGCATTAAATTTAAGAACTAAGAGTGTTTCTTAATTAAAAAAATTATAATGGGTAATATTTTCTTATTGATTTCCTTTTTTTATAAAAGCATTAAAGGTTTAAAAAATTATTATTTTGGTTTCTAAGTTTTGAGATTTATATTCAAGGAAAATTACTATAAACAAAAAAAAAAATCAAATTATGTACAAATATAGAAAAGTTTCACGGTCTATATTTGTAAATAGTTTTGCTTATTTTCTATATTTGAAAATAACCTTTTATTCAATTTTAATCTGTGTACTTTCAAATGTCAAATTTTTAGGAGAAATTACTATAAACAGAAAAAATATCAAACTATTTACAAATATAGAAAAAATTTACTGTCTGTCAGTGATAGACCGCGATAGAAAGCGATAGAATTCTATCGCCCGATCTATCACTGGTAGACTGTAAATTTTTTCTATATTTGTAAATAGTTTGACTCATTTTTCTATATTTGAAAACAACCCAATTTTTAGTTACTATAATTTCAATAAATCTTAAGTTTAATCATCCAAATTTTTTTTCTTCAAAATTGATTAAATAATAATAATAATTTTCATGCAAGAAAATACACTATATAAATATGTTTCCAATATTTATAATGAATATGCTAATACATAATATAAACTTTTTCAAAAATAAGCCAATAGCAAAGATTAAATTTAAGATTTTTTTTTTAAAAATTTTTAAATTGAACATTTAGAAATAGAAGAATTAAAATTGAACAAATTTCAAACCACATGGATCAAAATAGTAATTTAATTGAACTTTGAAAAAAAAAATATTTTCATTTAGTGACTAGAACAAAATGTTGAGTCTTTTAAAAAATATATTTTCTTTTAGTGACATAGTAATATGTTAAAGCCTATTAACTTTTTGTGATGCACGTCAATATGTTTCATGTACTTTTGGTATCGTTGGTTTATACTTTGTTACTAATAATTATTTTTTGCAACATGTTTTTTGTCATGTCACTATAAATTAGTCTATAGTGACATAGTTTACTTGTGTCACTAAAAAATAGTCACTAACAATGAATAGTTTGCTTGTGTTACTAAAAATGTCACTAACAACGAATTTTCTTGTAGTGAGTGTCCGTTGAAAAATGTTAGGACAATAGAAGTATAATTTTTGTGTGGATGAACTAACTTTTGGGTGTGAGTGGTGACACATTGAATCGGTGCATCCCAATTGTGTATGAATGTAATCCATGTATAAAAAAACGAAGGTTCGAACTTAAGAGTTTATTGTTGCCCTTTAATCTTTTGAACACAAGTCTTTACTCTATAAATTAATTGACACATGCATCAAATGGGATTCATTATTAGTAATACTAAAATGGGTAAACAACAAAAATAGCTACTTTTAGATAGTTTGTTTTAAAAATACCTAAAACAATGTTTTGTGACAATAATGCCTAAATCTATATCTTAAGAGGATTTGTTAGAATTCTTATGACAAAAATATCACATCTAAGATTTTATTTTCTTTTTCTTTTAATTCAAAAAAATCAAACCATCTAACAAGGTCAACTAATAAATAAAGTCTAAACAAATATAAAATAATCGTTTTGGCTATATGTAAACAAAAATATTAATAAAATAAAAATATACGATTGTACAACTGCTAAAGTGCATCCACAAAACGGATGTGTATATATGCATAGAAACAGGTTAATGATACTATTGTCAATAAATGTTGGTGTTTCTAATTATATTCACCTTATGAGACATAGATTGTACCTTAAATGTGAGGAAGTGTAGCAAATTAACAAACAACAATTCAATGGGTAGATAAAACACAACATATACTATTTTTTTACACCAATCCTAAAACTCACCCAAAATTTACCAACGAGATGAATTCCATGATGTACATACAAACAAATACATGTAAAATCATACTAGTATTTAATTAATTTGAGTGTTTCTTAATATATACCATAAACATATGAGAATATAGATACAAACAAATACATGTAAAATCATACTAGTATTTAATTAATTTGAGTGTTTCTTAATATATACCATAAACATATGAGAATATAGATACAAACAAATAAATGTTGGTGTTTCAATTAATTTGGGATTTGTTCCGTTTTAGTCAAATGTCAAATTTTGGTTATGGTACTTTCAATAAATCTTAAATTTAATCCTTCAAAAATTAACTTTTTTTAAAAAATTGATTAAATAATAATAATAACAATTTTCATGCAAGAAAATATACTATATGAATATGTTTCCAATATATATATAGTGAATATACTAATGCATAATATAAAGTTTAAAAAAAGTAAAAATAAACCAACAACAAAGATGAAAGATTTCTTAAAAGTATATTGACTAAATTGAACATTTAGAAGTATATAAATTAAAATTGAACAAATTCTAAACCACATATACCAAAAATAAATTTAGGGGGATTTTTAAAAATAAAAAAAAATAAGGAAAACTATTTACACAAAATAACAAAATTTTTAGATAGTTGTGATAGACACTGATAGAAGTCTATCAGGGTCTATCAGTAATAGAAATGATAGAAGTCTATCAATGTCTATTAGTGTTTTTTTTTTTTTTTTTTTTGTTATTTTCTGTAAATAGTTTGAAAATTTTCCATAAATTTATTTAGTATTCTCCATATTCTATCAATCATTATGACACATGAGCGATAAGAAAATTATTTGAGTTATATATGAACAAGACATTTTGTAAAGTTGTAGATGAATTTGTAAAGGTTAAAATGATTGAATAGAAAGCTAAGAACAAAACATGAAGAACTTTGTGCACATGACAAAGAATTAGACATATTAGTCCAACCATAATAGAAAAATTTGAAGAAACAAAGCAATCACTGCATAAGCAAATCAATCATAAGATAAAATTAAACACAAATCATAGTAAAGGAAAAGCAATTAAGCAACCCACTAAAAAAGAAAAATACATGTGAATCTGAATAACTTCATTCACTAAGCTTCAGCTTTCCAAGTCATCTCTCCACCATTCCTTTGTCCTTTTCTTCACCGCTATAACACCTTCCAATGCTTTTCTTTCCTCATCTTCCTTACTTACTTCTTCATTTCCTTTACACACAGACCGTCAGACCGTAAGACCGACAATAATAATGGCGGATTGGGGTCCGGTTTTTGTGGCGGTTGTGCTGTTCGTTCTTCTAACTCCTGGATTGTTGGTTCAGATGCCAGGCAAGAACCGGTTTGTTGAATTTGGGAATTTTCAGACCAGTGGAGTCTCTATTCTGGTTCATTCCATTCTCTATTTTGCCTTGATCTGTATCTTCTTGCTGGCTGTTCATGTTCATGTTTATATGGGCTCCTAATTCTACTTCCGTTTGTAATCCCTCTTTTCTTTATTTCTTCTCTTTCTCTGTTTTTCCTTAAATCTAATCGTGTTTTTTCTCTGTTTCATCTCCATTTTCTTCTTAACTATTATACTTTGCTTTTATTTATTATTAATCTCTCTGCCTAATCTTCGAATATCAGGAATTGCGAGAATCATTCTCTCTCAACTTTCTCCTCTGTGTTTTTAGGAATTTGATTCCTCAAATCCATGATTCTCAAATATTCGACTAAAAATTTAGAAGAATACAGGACTGGAAAGAAACCTTCAAAAATAAACTATCTCAAAAAAAAAAAAAAAAAAAAAAAAAAAAAAAAAATATATATATATATATATATATAGTTATCTATTGTAAAATTTGATGTGGAATGTTAGTGTATTAAAACTTGTAAGACTGGATTTTTGACTCATACTACGAAACTAACATTATTAATTTAATACGATCAGTGTGCCCTAAAGTGTTCAGTAGTTTGCATTCCACAGTTACTGATGTTGTTGGGGAAATTCAAAAATTTGAGTTACATAAAAACTTATATTTATTTTGGTTGGATAAATATGTAGGTAGATAGAATCTTATTTAAGAAGAAGAATAAGATCATGGCCTTATAATCTTCTAAGAAAGGGAATCATATTTTACTAGAAACATCACGACTCTATGGCTTTATTCTTATTCTTCCAATAATGGACTTGGGTCAACTCGAGTCTTTATAAATTATAATTAAATATCACCCTAAAAGCACATGGAATCAACTAAATGGACTAAAGTTTGAATTTATACTCCCAATTTTCACAAATTTTAATTATATATATATAAAAAAAAAAAAAAAAGTTACGTTTAGCACCAAACTTTTCAACGTGTTTAAAACGTTTTTAATCTTTCAAAAATGCCTATCAATTTTTTTTTTTTTTTTTTAAAAAAAAGTGTATAAAATTCAATCCAGTCATACTCTAAGTTTTTAAATTGTAGTTTTATGTGAATTTAATAAAAACGGAGAATATAACATTAGTCACAATTAAATATTCAATCAATTTGAAAATTTAGTAAACACTCTCTAAAGTCAGTTAAAAAGCTTATTACTGGACATAAAATCGAGAGTTTGAAGGTTAGATTGGACACAAACTCTAAAAGTTTTGAAACTAAATTTGTAATTTAATTAAAATTAATTAATGGTTCATTTACCAAGTCCTTAAAATTTTGTGTATATTTGTTTTCAAAAATATTTTTGATTTTTTTTAAATTTACATATATGTCTATTAAACACCAAAGTGAAGGTTTATTGTTCCATTCCATTCAAAATAAAATTCAAATGTACTCCTAATTCGTACGAATTATTATTTTTTTTTTTTAAAAAAAAGTCCTAATTTATATATAAACAAAAACTTATTAAAGACAAAATTGGAAGTGCACATACCACCAAATCAACATAGACATCATAATTCTAAGAATTAAAATTGTAACCTAACAGACTATGTCTCGATATAATATAAGATCATTCAAAACTTGAGAGAGCATCAAAAGGAAGAAATTAAAGTGAAATGAAAATTATGAAGAAAAAAAAGAACTATTAGATACAAAATTTAAAATTTACGAACTATCAGATAGTCATAGAACATGAACATCAAATTTCTAAGAAGTAAACATGTAATTTAACTATGACAGATAAAGGGTATAGGAGTACGATTGAAAACGAGAGAGATCAGAAAGCAGGAACAAAATTTGAGATGAGGAAATTAAAGTGAAATGAAAAGGGGAAAAAAAACCCCCAAAAAATGAAGAAGATGAGATAGTTTTCCATTAGATGAAGCGTAAAGCAAGAAGAAATTAGTTGTACAACGACAAATCATATGATAATTCAGAGAGAGAGAGAGAGAGAGAGAGAGAGAGAGAGAGAGATTACATGGATGGAAGAAGAAGAAGAAGAAGAAGAAGAAGAAGAAGAAGAAGGGAGCAGCTAGATGTAAATATGGAGGTTGAGCATAACAAGGAACAAAATAAGGAGGAGAAGAAAGACAACAGAATGAACAAAAATAGAAGCAAAACTGGTCTTCAAATTCATGAACTCAAGTGGGCGTTCTGATCCTGGCATCTGAATTATCATCCCTGGCGACAGAAACGCAAACAATATTGAAGCTATCAATGGAGCTGCCAAATCATTCATTTCTTTCTTCTTACTTCTTATCTCTAAACTCCCACAACACACACTACTCTCAATATATATTCCCCTATAAAAGTACTTTTTTTTTCTCTGGACAATTGGAGGAATAACAATTTCTCTACTAAATTCCAACCTTTATTATATCCACCCTTCTCCCCCACCAATTTTTTTTTTTTTTTTTTTTTTTTTTTTTAAAAAAAAAAATTCTATTTTCCATCTCAATTACCCCACATCATCACACGTTGCCCCTGCATTAGCATAATTATGTCCTCCACTCCAATATCAATATCATTCTCATCAATATCCCAATAAACTATACCATCTCAAATGTTTTAATTTGTTATATATGCCCTACTGATATTGGCGAGGCCAATTATATATGTTGGACATACTTTTTCACCTATTCACTGTGGAACAAGAATCATACTCGGAAAAGATCTTTTCTTCTTTTCTATTCTCATTCCCACCCCCTTTCATTTCATTTCAAAACGCTAAAAATAATATTTTTAGTCCTTTTAAAGATTTTCACTCTTTATTTTTAAAAATTGATTGAAAAACACTGTTGGCGTATGAAAGTAATACTTCAGTTTCTAACCTTTAATTGATAATGATTTAATCTGTGTGCTTTTAAATTTATAATAATATAGTCTCTCAACTTTAATGAGTAATGATTTAGTCTCTATTGTAAAAATTTTATGACCTTTTAAATTTGATTTCGATAAATTTATTAATCTAAAATGCATAAATTGTTTTTTAAATCATACTAAAATATTTCTCACCAACTAAATATTTTATTAAAATTTAGAAACTAAATTATTCTAAATTTAAAAATAAAGAAACAAGAGGTGCTTGACATGATGAGTAAAATAGGGAGGAGTAAGTAGTTATGAAATCTAGAGAGTTGATATTTTTTAGTAGTAGGACTCACCAATTCCTTGGCCAAACAAGGAGTAGAGTTCAATACTCTACCTTCTGACTCACTTTTCAACTCACTCTAAATGATTATCTCATAGAGATATTAAATTATTATTTTTATAAAAGTTTGGGTGTAAAAATGTTTTTTTTTTAAGGGAAAATAAAAATATTAGAACTTGAGAGGACCCAGAGGTCCAGGGCACAAATTTTAAAGCAATTTAATGGTCAAAAAATGGCTTAGGAAAGCAAGAGCACATTGCACATAAATCCACCATTATTTCAGGACCATCCTTTTTCCTTCCCGCTTATTCTGCCGCCGACCGTGACCAACCCGCCAATTCCCTGGGCCATCCACCTTCTGGCCCACTTCTTCCTCAAATTATGGGCCACTGGGCCCATTTATCACTTCATTTAATGCCTCCAATTGACGATTACAAATGTTATAATCTGCTACCGCCCGCACACAATTAACTACTCAATAAGCAATAACCACTAACCAGTGTCAATCTCGTAATTAACAACAACTTCTCGGATTCCCATAATTTTCGAATCCTGAACTAAAGTGTTATTTTTCCTATCGATACGGGAAAATAATAATAATATCAATAAAAGAAAAAAGAAAAAAAAAAAGGTGAACTCTGCTGAATTCCATCTCTCTTCTTCTTCTTCTTCTTCCTCATCGCGTTACTGCAAAGCCATTTTTACTCTCTTTTTTCCGAATCCCTTTACGTTCTGCTACTTTCAGTTTCTCTTTTCATTTCTCTCTTTACGTTTTGTGAATTACGATATCTGTGAAAGTATGTCGGATTGGGCACCGGTGGTGATCGGAGTTGTACTGTTCGTACTGCTCTCTCCGGGGCTTCTGTTCCAGTTTCCGGGAAATAATCGGCAGTTTGAGTTCGGGAGCATGAAGACCAACGGCAAGGCTGTCGCTATACACACGCTCATCTTCTTCATCCTCTATGCCGTCTTCATTCTCGCTCTCCATATCCACATCTACACTGGCTGATCCGGTAACCTCTTCTTCTCGCCTCTCTTCCGTTTTTATTCGAGATTCTTACCAACCGAAGCTGCTGATGTTTGTGCCGCCTTGTGTGTTGTATTTCATTTTGAAGCGGATCTTGTTTGATCTGTCTGTATTTGCTATTTGTGTAGTCCGAGACTCGGAAAAGATAAAAGGCATTTTGTATGTTAATTTGGTTTTTACATCCGCCTGTCCCTCCATTGCTAGTATAGATCTAATTACATCGAACAATGAGCTCTGTAGCTACTCTTTCTCATGGAGAAATTTCTTTTTCTTTCCCTCTATTCTTTGATTCCATAAATTTCACGCATCTCAAGTACAAGATATTCGTCTTAGTCCGGATAATCTGGGCAAAAATCGGAATAAATTTGGTTTGTTTCATAGTGAAAGCAAGCTACTAGAAGGATACTATCCATTAGTTAGAAAATAGAGAAAAATTGTGCTTAAGATATTCAAGGAAGTGGAAGTACCGTGAGAGTGTTTATAGAACTTTACCTTTCTTATTAACCCCCAAAAAGAATGGAAATTATAGGTTACATTTAGACAGATTACAATATAGTAGTAAGTTATTGTTCAAAGGGAAGAAGAAAACAAGAAATGGAGCAGAATAGGCGGAAGTATGCTAAAATCCTAATGAAAAGGGAGGAAAAAAAAAAAAAAAAAAAGACCAAGCAATTCATTTGCTGAAGGTGGCCAAAGCAGATGATCAAATTGCTAAACGTGTATGTGAATACCAATTGCGATGATCAATATGGTGAGTATGCAGAAGAATATGATGGCGTGTACCAAAATGGCAATCCCACTAGTGTTCATATTCCCAAACTCCACCACCCTGATTCTCGCTGGCAACTGAAAAAGCAGCCCCGGCGACAGGAGAATGAACAGCGCCACCGCCACTACAACCGGTCCCCAGTCTGCACTCATCTCTATCCACAAGAGGAGATGTGTTTTGAATTTGAACTAGTGGAATGGAATCCCTGATCTTCAAGTTTCAAAGAATAGGATCAGTGAGAGGGAGAGAATTCAAGGTTGTTGGAAGTACCTGTAAGTAAAGGAGGGGATTATAAGGGGTGAATGAGTGTGTTGATTTGCTTAACGAAGAAGGAGTTGAAGGGATGCCAAACTTGGGGACAAAGAAGAAAATGGTTTATAAGCAAGGGAAAGGTATGTGATGGGTTGATGGAAGTGGATCTGCTTTATGAACATGGAAAGAAAAGGATATAGATTTTCCTTCATATGAATTCCAATAGTTGTCCAATGAAAGAGCTATTTTTCTCTTTCTTTAGGGATGTGTGATGAAGGTGGAGCCTTTTGTTTAAAGAATAGAATGGATGTGTATGCAAGTGTAAAGGTGAGTTTATTAGGCTTAGAGTATTGAGAATGCTTTGTTGTTTCATTGTTTTCTTTACAGCAAAAGCTTTGAAGGATTGTCTTGTCATAAAGATGATTAAAGCTTCAGGAATTCATTATACCATGATGCAAGTATGAATATGATTGCAGCAGGCAGATTGGACTTCACTCACATTGATTGGGTAATAAAGAGAATATTTTGTGGTTGTATAATATCTTTATCTCTTGCATTGCTTTTGAGATGTTTTTTTAAAAATTTGGCCTATTCTTTTCTTCACCTCTGTAGGCAATCAAAGACCAGTCGTCTCCCCTAAAGCGTGAATAGGAATCAATCAAATAAAAGAGCATTAAGTACAAGAACCCATATTATTTTTATACTAGAAAACCCTCTCCAGGATGAGAAGTAATAACCAAATTACCCGTAGTAAAATAAAACTTTCTACTATCAAGTATCAACTATATTGGGTACATAAATTTCTTTGGTTAGGTAGAAATTTAACCCTTCAACTTTAAAGTTTGTGTTTATTTGATTCTTGAACTTTAAAAGTATCTAGTAGGCGCTTGACCTTTCAATATTGTGTACTTTTAATTTTGTGTCTAACTAGTTTCGAGATGTTCAAAAAAAAAAAAAAAAAATTAATTAACCTATTAAATGTAAACTTGAACTTTATGTCTAATTAAATTCTAAACGTTCAATTTTTTATTTAGTAGGTTTGTGATTTCTAAAAAAAATGATAGAAGAATGACATAAAGTCAAAAATTCAATAACTTATTAAATATCTTTTAAAGTTTATGAATCATTTAAATACAGATGTAAAAGTTCATGGACTAAACTTATAATCTAATATCTTTCTAGTTACGAGTAGACATTTATTAAAAATATTTAAAGACATATGCCATCAACTACCACAGCCTTTACGAAGAAAATAGAGAGAAATCTCAATTAGAATTCCAAAAGAAAACTCAATCTTTCTGGTTGAAACCCATTGGATTATGAACAGTGTTAAAATTTCAATTAAATTGGACCACAAATCAACTTAGACAATTTCTTTTCTCCCTCTTTTCCTCTCTTTTCATTTTTTTTTGGGGGGCTACTCTTGCCTCTTTTTTGTTTTTATGGGAGAACCACCTTTTTAAGAAAAGCCCCCCAATTATAAGTATAGAGAATTTGTTAATTGAAAATTATCTTTACATATTATACTTGTTGGTTCAAAATGTTGAGGAAAAAAAAAAGTAAAAGAAAAATAGTGCCAGGAACAGCTAATTATACCAGTTTGAAAAGAAAAAGGCATGACTCAACAATGGTTGAAATAATTAAATATTGTGAAAATAGCAACTAAGTATCAAGTGCTAATTTAACAAAAAGTTGGTCAATTATTAGTAATTGTGTTTGTATTGTAGTCAATATATTCTCAAGATTGTTGTAGCCTCTAGCTCTTTCAAAGATGAATGACAGTTATTATAAATTGCTGAGCTAGAATGATTCTATTTACCATCATTAAAAATTTGAAAGATATATATATATAGAGAGAGAAAAAAAGTATTTTTTTTCTCTCTCTCTTTCAACGCTTCTCTCTCTTAATTATCAAAAGGAAGAGAGTATTGTTGCTCAAATAAAGGGAAGCAATCTACAGTCTTTCCCCACGAAAAAAAAATAAATTATATTTAAAATTTGGTCACAATACCATTTTGGTAATTTGAGTTTCATTCCACTTTTCTTCCTCTACTTTTAAATATCCAATTTTTATTTTTATACTTTTAATAAATCTTAAATTTAGTTCATTTATTCGGTGCTACGGAGGATTAAGATTCCAGAGAAAGTGAAGTTTTCTGCGTGGTCGCACGATGATTGACTTGCGATGACTTTGTCCTCACTTGTTGGTCCATTTTGCTGTATCGGAAGGTGGAAGAAGATTTGGATCATATTCTCGAGAGTTATGAGTTCGTGAGAGCAACGTGGGATTATTTATTTCATACCTTTGGGTTCTCGCATAGGGTTACTAATGATATGCTTAGGGAGTTCTTCCTACATCCGCCTTCATAGTGTTATTCATGATATGATCAGGGAGTTCCTCCTCCCTCTATCTTTTTAAAGAAGTGATACTTGTTATGAATAGTTGGAGTGTGTGTTGTTCTTTGGGTTATGAGGGGGAACAAAATAACGGGATGTTTAAGGAGTTAGAGAGAAACTCTTTTGAGGATTGATCCCTTGTTAGATATCATTCTTTTCTTTTGGCTTTGGTTTCGAAGACCTTTTGTAATTGTTCTATAGCTTCTATTTTGTATAGTTGGAGTCCCTTCTTTTAGAGGGACTCTCTTGTATGAGCTTGATTTTTTTTTATGCCCCTTATATTCTTTCATTTTTATCTCAATGAAAGTCTTTGTTTCTATATATATATATATATAGTCATTTGGAATTCATTTTTATCAAAATTGATTAAAAAACAACAATAATTTTCATGCATAAAAATACACTATGTGAATATATTTACAAAATTGATAGAGGAAAGACTAATAGAGACCAAATAATTTTTTAAAAATGAGCAATAAATTAAGGTTAGAGATTGTTTTAAGGATTTATTGAAAGTATACCGACTAAATTTAGATTACTTGAGAGTACATCTAAAATAAACACAAGTCAAACTATATGGACCAAAATGATATTTTAGTCTTGAGATTATTTTGAAAACAAAAAAAGGGAAATTATAAGAAAGATTGTTTTCAAATATGGAAAAATGAGTGAAATTGTTTACAAATATAGAAAAAAAATTCTGTCTATCAACGATAAACCACGATAGGCTTCTATCGCTTGATATTTTTTCTATTTATAATAATTTTCTTTATAAAAATAATTTTCTTTATAAGAAATACCTACCTAAAATATACAATGTTGAAAATGACTCGATTGTCAATAATATTGCAAAAATGTTTGCCAGATTTTTAGGAGAGAAGTGTGGGGATTTTTTTTTCCAGTTATGCACTCGTATATCTAGTATATAGGATTTTGTTTCTATTAGAAGTAAGAGGTTTTCAGAAGGATTTGAATAATATATTCTTTATAACCCAAAACCAACAAAATATTGTGTGTGTATATATATATATATATTGTCTATATTTCGAGTTGAGATTCTCATTTTAATTTTCTGTTTATGATGTGTTCATCCTCTTACTATATACAAGATTCCTTCATCAACGATAACAAAATAGAAATAAAGGTAGTAGATCATGGTGAATGAATGAGAGAGAAAAGTACAGTGTCCATTGGTGAAGTTTCCTTCTGTGCTTGCATTCGGTCTTACCCCATTTGTGCCTTCTGCGGGACTGAAGCAAACAAAATTTATGTAGATTTTCAGGCATGGTGTTGTGCACCTTTCATCATCTGTTATGTGCAACATTGTTAACAAAATCCAGTAGAAGTTCTACATTCCAATTGCAATCATAGTCATGGAAGCAAATTAAAAGGTTTGATGAGTTTCTCTTTTAAGGTTTGAGATTGGAGGGTAAGGTCGATTTTGAATTTCAAATCAAGGAGTGAGCTCTACAAAGCCATTGAAGTGACTTAATTTTAATTCTTGCATGCAATCATTACTAAAAATCTCTTCTGTATGTATCATTGTAACCATGGGTCCTATAAGTCATTTGTATATACCATCGTAATCTCACTTTTATTAAATATTATTATAAGTTTACATATATACTTCATGTTATTTATAATGTAACTTGTTGTATTAATGCTTATATATACTTCCTGAAACTCATCTATAAGACAAGTACAAGTTTTTCCAAATATTTAATGCTTATATATACTTCCTGAAACTCATCTATAAGACAAGTACAAGTTTTTCCAAATATTTATTTACTCTTCGGTAAGTCATATAAGTTGTTTGTGAGATTGGGGATAGTTAGGGGATTAACAATTTCTGACATTTATTTACCCCTATATAGTTGGTATATTTGTTTTGTTAGTTGTACTTGGATACATATATATTTATGTATATACACGTCTCTACTTTTATGCACGCCATAGGTCTTATAGGGAGTCTATATATACTTAGCAACGTTAGTAACATTTTTACTGATGCATATATACAACATGCATATATACAACATGCATATATACATCTATGAGTTTGAGGATATGTAGGGGGACTAGTAATTTTGAATTTGAAATTGTATTAGGCGGGAATTGATGTATTAGAATTGGAATTGATGTATTAGAATTTGTTTAGTTTAATAAAAAGAATTTATATATGTTGTTATTTTATATTTGATAAGATTTTGTTTGTTAGTTCTCCTTTTTTTTATAGGTATTGAAGTAGTTGCTAAAAATAGTATAATCTTAGCTGTGGGTATTCTTGTAACAACAAATAGAACGAATTCTACTCAAATGAAGGATTATACATTTTTGCAAAAAAAAAAAAATTAATTTGTAGATATTTTTAAAATTCAATTACCTAAATCTAGCTATTTTTGCTCTCGACAAAAATATATATATATATATATATATATATATATATATATGTGGTTGTTGGATTGGAAATAGAAGAGCTGAGTGATTATAAGACCCATATGGCATTTGGGCCCATCATTGTTTGATCATCATCCATATATCCATATGGATGTAAATCATAAGCCTCAACATCTATATTGGAGAGAATTAATCCATATCTCAATATCTCGTGAAATAAAATTACATTAGTTGATCTCTATATAAATACTAATCATAGATCTATAAATTAATTTGAAATTAAAAACAAAAGAAATTATTAAAAAAATATATCAAATTATTTACAAATATAAAAAAATTTCTAACATAGACTGTGATAGAAGTTTATTGCTATCTATTCTATATTTGTAAATAGTTTAATTCATTTTCTTATATTTCAAAACAACTTTAAAAATAACTTTTTTTTTTTAATAAAACGTAATTCAGAGGATGTAAGATCAAACTTAAGTTGAAACTCAATTATTAATTTGATGAAGGTAGAACTAAGCCCACTTTGGTTAAACTAATTAATTATTAATTTAAATAATTTTTTTAGTTTTTTTATTTACAAAAATATTTGTTGATAACCATTTTTATCTATATATATTATATTTTAATCCTTTACCATATATTCCAAAAAAAAAAAAAAAAATCCGGTGAAGCTCAATTCAACAGCAAACAATTTGGACTGGTCTGAGCCTCAGTCTAAACCGCCGTGCCGGCGGCCTCAAAGAGACAAATCCCATCACTCTCAACGGAGCTCGTGAGTATCGAAACGGCATTAAGTAATTGTCATTTGCTTTAACAGAGGACCCGAAACGGCCAACAATTACCACTTCATATTTATTTATACATAAACCTCTCGATTCCAAATCCCATTAACATCAAATCAAAGCCAGGTTTAGAAAATGGGGGATTGGGGCCCTGTTCTAATAGCCGTAATACTGTTCGTAATTCTGAGCCCCGGAGTTCTGTTTCAGTTGCCCAGCAAAAACAGAGTTGTGGAGTTCCTCAATATGCAGACCAGCGCCATCTCCATCTTCGTCCACACCATCATCTACTTTGGCCTCATCACTGTCTTTCTCATCGCCATTGGCGTTCACATTTCCAGTGGCTAAACCCCCCCCCCCCCTCCCTTTTTTCTTCTTTCTTTAACCTTCTCTCTTCTCTCTGTTTTCTTTAAATCCTCTGTTTTTATTCTTACTGCCTCTCTGTTCTTTTTAAACTTCTCTTTCCCTGACAACAATCCTATATTCTCAACCAAATTTCATATTTTATCATGTTCAAATAGAGCAATACTCATTAGTTGGCTTAAATGGGTGGTAGTCGATTATTTTCTGTTCAAATCTTGTTCTACATTCTTCCTCACAGTGCAAAGTAACCATATAAGTACTATTTTAAAATTGGGTTAGGGCCTTCAAACTTTGCTGATGAACATTTACATAAATATCAGATCGCATCTCTTCAGGGAATTACAAATAACAGAGAAAACAGAGTAAAATACATGGGTATCTCGCTTAAGGAGGTTGAAGCCATTTGCAATACGTATTGTATTGTTTTATATCGATATTCTCTGATCTGTTCTCTCCCAGATATAACAACTCAATTGTAACGTTTTGTAGCTCAAACTATTTTGAGCTAAAAAGTTGAGTTCAAAACTCCACAACTAAAAATATCCGTCTTTGGCCAATAACTCTTAAAATAACAAATGAAACAAAATATGATAAAGATGACATTGAGTATTTGTTATTGTCATTATAGGAGAATAAGATAACTGAGATATTTATAACCTTTCTTGCAATTACGGTCTCTTCCATTAAAGTAAAGAAAACTTAAAAAAAAAAAAAAACATTAATATCTACAAAAAGAAACTCATGAAAATTAAAAATGTAACAACAGAATCAAATGATTCCACATTGGTCAATTAGTCATGGAACTTAATATTAATCAATCTGATTCCACATTGATCATTACTCTTACTCTTGCACATGCCACCTAATTAAATATCTTTTCAAGAAAAGAAAAAAAAAAAAAAAAAAAAAAAAGGCAGCAGAATAAAGTGTCAATAATTGAGTCTATTGTTTCAGATTCTTAATTCATACATATTTAATATCTAGATAGATTATTAAACAATCCCCGCAAGGTGTAAAGTACGTAGCTATATTTTATACCTTTCTATTAATCATTTTTATCATAGTTAAAAACCTAATTTAAAAAAAAAAAAAGACCGTACAAAATTATTAGTATTTACAAACACTTGCAACCAAAGAAGGCAGTAATTTCATAGTTGATCCTTTTTTTGCTTCATATATCAATTGATTAAGCCCTCAAGTTTAAAGCGTTCTTGCACCGATGATATGTACATGGCCGCCTTCCGATCGATATGTTCATCCACACCGACACCGTAAGGGTTCCAAAAGTTCGCCTCGTGAACATTATTCATGGATTGATCATGAACAACTCGATGGTTCGACGGAGCTATCATTCCCCTTTCTTGGTGATGAACCATAAACGAAACATGACTCGAACACGACGAAGCGTTGGACGTGATCGTCGTGGTTGGCTTTGTCTTTGTCTTTCTGCTGCCAGCCATAGCTTCCCCATGGAGAGGACCCAACATGGCCTTCACAAGGCCTCTTGCTCTAAAGCTTGAATCCATCTTTCTTTTGATCTTGTGTGTGTGTGTGTGTTTTCCAAGGGGGGAATGGCCTATTTATATGTGAAGGAGCAAGTGATATTTAAAGATTATGTGATTCATTAACAAAGAGGAGATGGATATGAGAGAATTTTCACTGTATTCTAGTGGTGACCCACCAAAGGAAAAAAACAAATATCTAGGAGCATAATATTCAAAGATTAATGTTCTTAAAAAGTTATATTGGTAAGATATGGATGGAGACTTTAGTCTTTTACATTTAGAGAGCCAATATAGAGTTGATGGTATTTTTCCTTTTCATTGATTTTATAAAGATTAATTGGTTATGATTGTAGGCCAAATGAAAGATTAGATTTAATCTCTTGATTAATAATATTAATTATTTGTGTTGTGGAGAATCCAGTCTTTTAGACAAAGACAGAGACAAAGACCACCTTCTTCCTGTTAGCTCTCTTTATTTTCACTTCCTAATGAGGCAAAATAGTTGCCTTTGTGTCAAAAGAATGGTCTTTTCTGATAAGTCTTTATCAACTTTCAAGTGGAATTCATAAATCCCTAATAAAAATTACAATGGTAATTAATCCAAAGTTAATTAGTTTTCATTTTTATTCTTCCTTGTTTATGATGGGAAAGAGGTTGTAATTTTGCTTGGTTTGAAGTTTAAATGTGGGAATAAACTATTTCTTGGCATCTTGATTAAATACCCGTCAACAAGGATTATATTGTCCCAATATGCTTTCAAGATTTTTTTAATTTTCTTTCTATGCTTAAGATTCAACTTTCCTTCTCCCTTCCTCCCTTTTATTTCCTTTTCTATATATATATATATATATATATTTTTTTTTTTTTGCTATTTTCTATAAATAGTTTAATATTTTTTTTATCGGTGAAAATCTTCCAAATTTAAATTAAGTTAATAATTGATACGATTATAAAGATTCTCACCCAACAATATGGTTTTCAAACATATTTTACTCTTGTAAATTATTTTGTTATTCACAAATATTCAACCAAACAGTCTTGGTGATTACAGTATACCATCATGAGAAGCTTAGTAAGATGATGCAGTAATTCCAATTTCCCATAGATGAGAATCATTTAGGATGTTACATAAATATGCACCAATCATATATAACTTTCTTATGGATAAAACTTACTATGCTAAAATGTCATTAGGTGAAATGTCACAACCATAAATAGGTTGTGGACTCCCACAAAGTAGACGAGTGATAATGACATATGAAGTATCACCCATTTATGCCATGTCAAGGACTGAGAAAAGTGTCGTAACATGACCAAAGAGAGGCCTTTGAAAAAGCCTAACTAAGGTGCAATCAAGATTGAAAGTGAATATTATATCATTAATGGTGGCCAGATAAAGCTATAAGCGTCATAAGTCAAGGTTGCAGTAAGAGAGTATTGACAAGCTGCTTTGGTTTGGTTTACAAAAAATCGAAAAACGAAATCAATCCAAACCGATCCACTGGTTTGGTTTGGTTTTTAGTATAAAATTGGACATATTGGTTTTTATTTGAAAAAACCAAAAATATTTGTTCGAATTGGATTTTGATTGGAAAAACCAATCAAAACCGAACCAAACCAAGGGTATATATACTCTAAAAAATAAACTCTAACAATATTAAGTATCTTTTAGTGTTTTAATAATTATGGTGTATATATATTTATTGTTTAGAAAAAAGATTAATTATTATAGAGTTTGTATGATATTTATTTAGAAAGTATCAAGAAAAAAAAATGTCCAATTTCAATCTAGAAATTGACCCAATTTTTTTTAGTAAAAATGACCCATTCAAAACAAAATTGGAAATAAAAATTAAATTTTGGAAAAGAAAAAAATAAAATGTTAAAACCAAAAATCAAACAAATAATAAACTAAACCAAATAAAAACCAATTCATTGGAATTGTTCTTTATTAGACATCGGTTTGAATCTATTCTTTATAAAACCATTTGGTTTGATTTGGTTCTTTGTCGATTCCAAAACCGAACCGATTATTACTTCTATTTGGGAGTTAGATGCATATGAATGATATATGTGAGTACGCTAAATTGTAGGTTGATTCAAACATGTCATACAAGTACTTTACATTGGCAAGTGACTCTTCACGAACACTTTTAATGTGCATGAACGTCCGACTTCAAAATTGATGAATTCAACTCTACGAAATAAACTTCCAAATCTCATGTGGACCACTTACAAGGATATATACACAAAATTTATATTAGTGTTAATACAAAGTATATATTTAACTGGATAAGCATATAGTACAATACACCAATAACTAAGAATATAATTATTTTATGTACCAAAGAATTTAACTTGGTAATCATTTAGTTTTTTTTTTATATATAAATTAAGTCTATAAATACTCTTTCCACCTCAAAATTTATTATTTTGATATCTACTTTTTACTATTTTGGAAACTAAAAAAAAAGTGATTTTTTTTTTAAAAAAATTGTTTTTGTTTTTGGTAATAAGAAAGGGAGAAAAAATAAGTTTATTTTTTTTTAAAAAAAATGTTATATTTGGATAATGAAACGCCACATCAGATGAAAAGAAATTGGAATATGTATACAGAAGTAGTGGGAAGATCAATTGGAATATATACGAGTAGAGGAACACAGTTTTTGTACGTTTAACAATTTAACATGTAAATATTCTAAATTTATTCAAAGAATAATATCATTTTAAAAATAGTTTGATGGAATAATATATGGAATTAATTAATTTACTATTTCCATAATTTCATTTTAAGAAAAACCCAGTCTTTTGAAACACAATATAATAACAGCCGCTATGATCTCCTATAATAAAAATATCACCCAACTTCAATAAATATATATATATATATATATTTTTCCCTTTCTTCTGACGTTTTTTTTAAAACGGTTTCATTGCATGGTCGATCTTTAGAATGATATAATGATAACATTCTTAGAATTGTAAGTGATTATTCTTTAAATTGTGATATATCAAATTTCAAGAATTTTCAATATATATTAAAAAAATTTTACAGGTAGAAAAAATATCAAACTATTTACAGAAAATAGAAAAAAAAAATACTGATAGACATTGATAGTCTTTTATCAGCATCTATTAGTGATAGACTTCTATTATTTTTATTACTAATAGACTTGCGTCTATCATAACTATCTAAAAATTTTACTATTTTGTGTAAATAATTTTTCTTATTTTTCTATTTTTAAAAATTTTCTATATATATATTTGTTCAAAAAGAAAAAGTTTTATTTACATGAGATGACGTAGATTATCGAATGGCTGACGCACACTGGAAAAGAGGGAAGAAAAGTAGTGGAACCTATAACATTTTAAAAGTTTAAAGTGTTCTTTCTTTCAACATAAACAGATTAATTAATTCTCAAAATTGATATAATGAAAATAATTTAGGCACTAAACCATTTTTTTCCGAATTAAGTCTATTTCTTTCTAATTTTTTATGTTTTCATCTAACTTGAGTAGAAGAGTTAAATTTTTTAGCTATATTAAAAAAAAAACAAAAATAAGTTCTTAAAAGAAAAATTACTATAAACATAAAAAATATTAAACTATAGTTGGTAGATTGTAAAAAAATTTTATATTTGTAAATAGTTTGGTTGATTTTTTTATATTTGAAAGTTCAAAGACCAAAATGAATATTTTGAAAGTATATGGACCAAAATGAACCAAAGTTGAAAATATAAGGATATTTTAAAAGTACAAGGACCAAAATGAACCAAAGCAAAAAGTATGGGACTAAAGTAGTATTTAAACCTAAATAAAATCTATCTTATACCTATCCTTTTATAGCAAAAGATAGTGTCGAACAAAATACATCTTGATTTGAATTTTGTATGTATTTACTATTTAGTATGTGAATGATATGATATATTAATCTTAAATTCTAGTTTTTATAGTTCCAACCTCTAGGCACAGAGCACATGCTCATACCACTAAGTTAAACTCACTTTGACCTATTTCTTTTGGACTTAATTGTTGAAATCATTGACAACATTGGGTAATTTTATTCATTATTTTCTGTATAAATCAATAAGGATCGGTTTTTAAATCTATTTATTAGCACTTAAGTTTCGGAAAATACACCTTTGGCTAATAGTTCTAAACTGCTTGAGTTATGTTGATGGTTAATTGTCAAAACATATTTCAACTATAATTGACCTATAATCTCTCTTTAAATTGAAATTTCAAATGTTCACACCTCACATTTGTCAATACTTAAAAAAAAAAAAAAAACTGGTTATTCATTAACGAAAAGATGGTGATAATGCTTGACCCATAGCCCACAAGCAAGGCCAAGTCCAATAAAAACCTGGAAAGCGACATGATGGAACATGCATCCTAAAAGAAAAAAAATTCGAGTTCCAAATTTTAGGATAATCAGTCAAGTCAGTAATAATATATACCAATTGAAAAATAATCGAGTTGTGCTTGATTTGGCGCACTGCAGTCTCAAGCGTTGTAAACTACCCTGACATAACCGAAGGTGACTGTCAGAGGGAGAGAAATATAAATAGTCGTCCCATTCAACAACCCCAAAGAGGGCAAGTAGTAGTCTCCAAAGGACACTAACCTTATTTTTTTTGTGTTTCAATCAACTATACACTCCCTGTACTAACTCAAGCATCAAAGCGTGGTAGTCTTGGTGCCACAACAATGTGAGATCAACTCAGAAAGCGAAACCAAGCCAGAAAAAGTAAGTCAAACGTCAAATCCACGTGGGACCCACAACCACAACAAACACATAGAGATCCACCACCAATATATATGATAATAATGTTGAATAATGTGGTTATATTTATTCATGTATATCTTCAAGAGTTCAGGTTGTTAACAAATCTTGAATCTGCAATGCTGTCATTTATTGCCAAGGTGAAACCATATCCAGATGATTATTTTTTTTTTTTTTTTTTTTATGATTATGATTATGATTCCGATTATTATTATTATTATTATTTGAAATAACATTAATGCAATGCAAAATTGGCTCTAGAAGAAAATTATATCCAAGTGAATACACAAATTCTTTACTGTGAAAACTGTCTTATGCAAAAGAGTTAGAAATTGAACGTGATGAAATTGAAGAGAGCTGAATTGATCCTAATAAAAAAAATTCAAAAAAAAAAAATGATATCAAATGACATCAAGAGAGATTTTGAGATGAGGGTATTGAGTTGCTATGAGTTGAATATGAACTTGACACAGTGTTTGAGGGGCTAATTTTGTATGTCACCGATATTTTATACTCATGTCCTCCAACAGTGCACTCAACTCTCATCACCATTGATGCCACTGTCTACAGCCAACTCCGACGACCTCCACGTTTGCCACTTCAACTAACTCCCACGACCATTATTTTAAATTATCACTACTACAAGGTTGAGCTTTGTTGACACACGAGTTTTTTGTTTTGTTGATGCTCGTTACATAAAATCGTCAATAAAACCTTAATTTAGAACTTAAACATAACTAGTAATTTAAAAATATATATATTTATGGTTATCAATCATCCACAAATGTTTATATTTAAGTTGATGCACAAAAACGTCAATAAAAACACATTTGTTGACACAAAAGTGCGTAAGTTCCGTTAGAACCGTGAATTCCTATTTTTTTTTATTAATTCATAGTATTTTATAGTCATTCTTTATAGTAATTTGACATTAATAAAAAAAACTTTTAGCATATATACAAACCAAACAAACTTGTACATCAAAACACTTTTGAGAAAGAGTTGCTAGACACAGAAGAGTTGTTTGGCGTGCTCAATTGAGTTCATATGTATGTGGAGTTTATGTGTGATCAGTGCTTTGGATGTTTAGGGTGCAGAGTTCATATGTCAAGAGCGTCTGGTACAATTTTTTTTAATAAATAATATGTTTTTATGATGACTATTTTTATTTGGAAACCTTTTGATTCAATAATTCTACTCATATTTTTCAATAAACTCAAGATAATTTTATTGCTTTCTGAACACACATGTATTGTTGGAAGTTTTGGAAAATGAGGTTTAGGGTTTGCTTTTGGATCATGCATTTCAATTTTTTTTTAATTTAAGAAATTATTTTACAAATTTGTACAGTTAAATCATTTTTATTTTAACACTTTTGATAAAAACTTTTTAAAATAAAAACACTAATGTATCTGACAATTACTTCTCAAAAGTGTTTTTTACATATGCAAGTTTGTTTGATTTCTTATATGGTAAAAGTGATTTTATTAATGTTAAATCATTATAAAGAACGATTATAAAATATTATGAACAAATCAAAAAATCAAGAATTCAATATTTTGACGAAACTTACGTACTTTTGTGTCAATAAAAGTATTTATATTAACAATTTTGTGTATCAACTTAAATATAAACATTTATTGATGTTTTATATATTTTTAAATTAATAGTTATTTTTAAACTTTAAATTAAGGTTTTATTGGCGGTTTTATGTCACGACTGTCAATAAAACAAAAACTCGTGTGTCAACAAAGCCTAAAGTAGTTGTAATCATAATTCAAAATAATGGTCGACAGAGTTGGTGGAGTGGTAGCCATCGGAGGTCACTAGAGTTGGGCGCCAATAGTGGTGGTTAAATGTTGCTAAAGTTGGCCATAGGCAATGGTTGCCAGAGTCGGCCGTCAAAGGTGGTCGACAAATTTGGTTGTCGAGAGGTGGTCACTGGAGTTGAGCAACGAGGCATTAGTGGCGATGAGGTGAGTGCACTGTTGGTGACATGGTATAAAATGTCGATGAGATACAAAGTTGGCCTCTCAAACAATGAGTTGAGTTCATATCTCAACTCATCTCATCTCCTCTCCTCTCCTCACCCCAAATACTCCATAGTGTTTTTATTTTAAATAATTTTTATCAAAAGTGTTTAAATGAAAAATGACTTTTTGAAAGACATTTTTTTCCAAGTTAAACCAAACAGAAGCTTGTATCATAGCAAAAAAGTAAGTATGAACGGGAGTTTAAAAGGTAAAAGGAAGCTGTCGAACATATCTATCAGATAGAGGATTTAGATGGATGTTTATGTAATTTTCTTGTGGAAGTGGACTTAGCCATCTGTTCGCTCATATCCTATATAATTTTTTTGTATTACATAACTGGGCCAAAGAATGTGACATTTGTTATATATTTTTTGTGTCAACCATGTAACATGACCATTGATAGGGTTATTATAATACAATTATATTTTGAGGATATATTACTTACCATATAAATTAAAATTTGTTTTGTTTCAATGAGTCCAATGTAATTTTGTCTAACTTAACTATAAATATTACATGCATAAATTTGTAAAATGATTGATTAAATTAAAAAAATGAAATAATTCAAAAGTAAACCCTAACTCCATTTCCCAAAACATCCAACAACAATACACGTGTACTTTAAAAAGAACAATAAAGCAAATTGCAATACATAGTTTATTTAAAAAAAGAGAGAAATTATTATAAAGAGAAAAAATATCAAACTATTTACAAATATAGAAAATTTTCACTGCCTATCAACGATAGACAGTAATAGAATTCTATCACTTGAGTGATAAACTTCTATCGAAAACTTTTCTATATTTGTAAATAGTTTGGCTCATTTTTCGATATTTGAAAACAGTCCAAAAAATAAACAGAATTATTGAATAAAAAAATTTCAAAAAAAAATTAATTACTATAAAAAAACAGATTATTTATATATATATATATATATATATATATATAATAAAAAAAAAAAAAAAAAAACTACAGCAGATACCCTACATATGAAGTCAATAACATATATGAACTTTATACATATAAAACTCAATTCAGCACCATAAACAACCTCCAAGGATACTTGATTAGAGGGTTTCTTTCTCTTTTCTTTTTTTTTTTTTGAGCCAAAAACACAAAAGGGATGGAAGAAAATGAAATTTATTCTCCTTTCACTTGATTTTACGTAATTTCTAAAAATTGTTGATTTAATTGAGAATATGAATAGGTGAAGTTTCTAATGATGTATCCCAAACTTTTATAGATATTTAATTAAGAAAAAAATTAGGTGCTCCCTCGACTCCACTTATCTTTGTACATTTCAAGAAATTGTCCAATAAAATTCTAACACATTACAAATATTTTTTTTAAAAAAATTATCAATTATTTGTTTCATTCGGTGTGTAAAAAAAGATGCGCTGCACATAATCATTACCCTTTAATTAAATGAGTTTCAGTGTTTTATTCATGTTTTTATGTCCTTCATCCTTTTAAATTTACCAACCATAAGTTCATCAATCTTAAAATTTTATGCTCGAGAGGTAGTTTCAAGTTAAGTGCATTACAAAATAAGTTTTAATTAAAATACTAACTTTCATAAGATATTAAAAACTAAATAGGAAAACCAAGTTCTTAATTGGTGAAGAGAATTAACAAGTTTTTTTTTTAAAAAAAAAAAAGTAAAAAAAACTAACTAGTACTTTGTAGAGCATTCCATCTTAAATAATTTAAGACTCATTAAATAACAATTTACTTCCATCCAAAAATTTTATGTTTTGTAATGTATTTTCTACTAATATTTTTAAAAAATCAAATCACACTTAGAAGACAAAAAATAAAATTGTTTTAGAGATGTTTTTGTTTTTAGAATGTGATTAGTAATTCATGTGTACTTCTGTTAAAATGAAAATTATTGAAAAACTGAAAAGAAAGAAATATAAGTTTTTTTCATTATCAATCAAGACTATATTAATGGATTGAACTTGAAATTTAATCTAGAAAATGACATTCTAGTTCATTTTTAAGTTCACCAACTAGATTCAAATATCCACCCTTAAAATAATAATTATCCAATTATGCTATACTCGAATTAATCATTCTTGCTCATTTAGAACCAAAAATTAATATATCGATATTGATAGTTCAATTTTACGAATTTGTCGATATTGAAATATATTTATGTAAGTTAAAAAAATTATAAAAGGTATTTAAATCAATAAGTAGGTCGTTATTAGAAAGATTATTCTAAATAAAAGTCAATCTCAGTCTATCGTAATAGAGTTGTTATTATTCTCAAATTAAATTATGAATATTGTTATTAATATTTGTATTCATATCCAACTAAATAGATATATCTTTTAATGTATTACTAGTCAAAAGATATTGGATATCAGATGTATCTAGAGATGTTTTAATCATTGCTTATAGATATTAAAATTTAAAACCTAGACAGTAAACAATTTCCACTCAAATAATAAAGAGTTCTTTTTTAATTAAGAAAAAAAAATGGTACGGAAATAATAACCTCAATCTTGAGCAACCCTAAGTTTGCGGCGGAATTCAGCAGCAACCGCAGCAGGGCAATTCCCAAACTGAAAAGAAATTAGGCACAAAATCTGATTAACCTGAACATAGAATAAGATCACAGAGCCCAAAATTAGTGAAGAAACAGAGGAATTCACTGACCGGCGGAAACATATTTAGGGGAGGAAACAGGGGAGAGGCAGAGGATGATGGAGCGAGCAAAATTGGAGAGAAATGAAAGGAGATTGAAGAAGTAGAAGAGAAGGAGGAAGAGGAGAACAAGAGGCATCAAGAGGAATCCAATCAGGAGCGTGATTGTTCCGAAGAGAATCAGAGCGAGAGAAATTCCGATGAAGAGCGAAGCGAAGAGCGGCGGAGAGGAGTTGGAGGTGAGTATGGGGATTGGTAATGGAGGAATTTTGAGGACGTCAATAATGATGGAGCAGAGCTCGTTAAAAGCCCTAAATGGAGTATCCTCCTCTTCATCGCTCATTGTGGAACAGAGCACAAAAGAAACTGCAAACTGCGCCTTTTTTTTTTTTTTTTTTTTTTTTTTTTAAATTCTTAAAACCACACTCTGTTTATTCGTTTTTCCCAAAATCGATACAATTAGATAATCTTCTACTAAAAAATTAATTGTTCAAAGGTGGCAACTTCAATAAGAACAAAGTTTTCAAGAATTATTTGGTTGGTCAACAATCTTATCCTTTGCCTCTCTCTCTTCTTAAATCATGGACGCAACCCACAAGTTTTAAAAGTAAAAATGAATATTCTTAAATCACCTAGTTGATAGGTAAAGATAAATTTTAATATAATATCTAACACTCATTTCACTTGCACATTCGAAATATGAAGAAGAGCCAAGTAAATTCTAAAGTAATCTATTCTGATACCATTTTAAATTATCGATTAACCCAAAAGCTTAAATTGATACGTGAAACTTTCACGTATCAATTTCACGGTGAAAGTAAATTTTAGATACCATGTTAAATTATCGGTTGACCCAAAAATTTAAGCTAATGAATGAAGGTTAATTTAATTTTATATCATCTAACACTAATTTCTCTTTTTCTTATTTTTCTTTATTACCTTAACCAATGGAGTAGACAATTATATTATAGCTTACTCCAAACTACAATTATAACACTGTCCGCGCTCCAAACACTTCCTTATATAAGAAAAATATTTTTTTTTTCTTTACGATTCAAATGGATACATAAATGTATATAGATGGACTAAGTTGAACTTAAGTATTACTCTTTATATAATGATATTTATTTAAAGAAAAATATTTAGACTGGTTGCACCTATTTTTGTTCAACCCAACTAGTTGTAAAATTAAAATTTATCACTTGACAAATATTTTTCTTTTAAAAAATTGAATTATTTTTTTTTATTAAAAGAGAGTTGTATGAAGCTAAGCTATACTTGACAATATTTTTAGAATGACTTTTAAATATAGAAAAATGAGTCAAACTATTTATAAATATAGAAAAATTTTATTATCTATCCGCGATATATCGTGATAGACTATCTATCGCTTAATAGATAATGAAATTTTTCTATATATATAAATAGTTTGATAATTTTTTTTATTTATAATAATTTTCCATATTTTTATCTAAATCCTCCTAATAATATTAATAAATTCCCTTTATGCACATTAGTGGCTACTTCCTTTTTTCTTTTTTTCTTTTTTATAATTTCAATAATTGCAGGAAAAACAAAAAAAAATATAATATGCTAATTATAATTACCGAAGTATTTCTTCAATATGATTCCTAACGAATGAATTTTCTGTTATTATTCTTAAAAGGGGTTTTATCTTTTTTAATTACTCATATTGATATAAAATAAAAAAAATTATTATAAATAGAAAAAAATATCAAATTATTTACAAATATAGAAAATTTTTACTGACTATCACGATTAGAAAATTTTTACTAACTATCACGATAGACTTCTATCGTGATAGTCAGTAAAAATTTTCTATATTTGTAAATAGTTTGACTCTTTTTTTTTATATTTAAAAATATTTTAATAAAATTTTCTTTTTTCGACCCATTTATTAAGAATGAAGATAAGGAATGGACCGCACTTAAAAATGAGTATTGAGTATATAATAGATACAAAATTGGAAATGTGTTTAAAATACTAAAAGCAAAGGGCTTATTATATAGACAAAGAAATGAGGGAATTGAAGTTGATAATAAAAATTGAAAAGTGTAAAATGTGAATAAATAAATAAAAATTAAAATGAAAAAAAGGTTTTAAAAGGAAGAAGGGTAGATTTGCATGTGGGTCAAGATATGTTGAAAGTTATCTTGAGGCTTTTCAATGGGATGGGAATGAACTCCTTCGTAGGTTGTTTGTACCACTCCTTCGTCATTTGTAAGCCGTTGAATTTGTTTCTTCACTTTGCATCCTTGATGTGAACACTTGTAATAGCTCCTACACCATTCATAACTAGACGAATTAAGATTATACATCCTCGATAAATTTAAAAACTTCAGATGAAGTGTCAATTTAAACATAACTCAACTGGTTAAGACATATATCTTCAATCAAGAAATTTGAATTTCTCAACCTAAATATTGTTGAACTCGAAAAGAAAGAAGTCTTAATTTTATGGTTTACGTGGTACAATTAATTAATAATTTTAATACTAATATTTAGAAGGTTTACTAAGTAAAAAAAATGATATTGATTAAAGATGACGTGCATTAGAGTTTGAGCACAAAACTTGATTTTTCTTTTTTAGACACAAAACATGATCTTGATTTGATACCTGTTAAATCACTATCGACCACAAAAGCTATAACAAGTTACACTAAATTTGGTTATCTCAATATATATATATATATATATATATATATTTCAATATTGTGAGCATAACTACAAAATTTTGTGTTTGTTGAACATTTATCAAAATTTATTCTCTCTGACTACAACCTTTTTAATTTTTTTCAATTTTAAAAATCTTGTTATGGTATTATCTTAAATTGTAATATTCTAAGATTAAGATTCAAAATTCTAATTTGACACTTGATGACCTCAACATTTTCTTTGCATCTTCTATGACCTGACAAAAAAATCTACGTCTTTTCAACATGCTCTAAAAACACGATTCTATTAATTTTGGAGTTTTTATGAGTTATGATTCAACTACTAAAAAGAAAAATGTACTTTGTTGATATAAGTAATAACTATCAATTCTTTCAAGGTTTTCTTAATCATATTTTCGAGATCTCTTACATTCAGATTTAATCTCTGTAAATTCAAAATTTACATAAATCATATTCAGTCAACTCAGAAGTGAAAGAAATGAAAAATTAAGAAGAAGGTGATTGATCTGAAAAAGGATAAGAAATAATGAAACCTGGGAAACTTGTTGTTCTTAACAGCCTTTTGACCATATTTTCTCCAGCGATAGCCATCGTCAAGCACATCAACTTGGCTCCTGGTTTCAAACGCAAATCTTCCTTTCCTTATCTTCTCATTCTTCGATTTCCCTGATCCACTTGTTTTCTTCACACTACTTTCTTCTTCTTCTTGATCTTCTTCTTCTTCGAACTGATCATGATCCATGGGCGTAGTAGGCTGTGAATTATGAGAGGAGGAGGAATCTGGGAAGAAGATTTGGTAATTATTATCCATATTAATATTAATCTCAATCTGAGGGTTTAATTAATTGGAGTAGTTTATAAGGCTGAATCTATCCATGAAATTAATATATTTATAAATATATATATATATATATGAAGAGGGTGTGTCGTAGACGACACGAAAACATACCACACCACATATCATATAATTCATATAATTTAATTTAATTTGGTCAAACTAAACTACACAATGCTTTTCGTCACTTTAGTGGATATATACTTACTTACTTGCTGGCGGCGTTATCATTATTATCTCTTCCAAATCCATCCAAATAATACCCTCTCTCCAAACCCTAATTCATGTATATCTAACTTCTCAACCAAATTATCACCGTCCAAACGCAAGGTTCAAGTCCATGGATCGATTACCTGGGAGTCAATACCTTAAAATAATAGTAGTTAAAGTTTCGAGTTTTGGATCAACTCAAACGAGTGCGGCTCTTTATTAGTAAAGGATAAGAACTGAGTCGATCTTAATAGCCATGTTTGAGTGTGATGTCAAATTAAATTTATCTTCACTTATCAGCTTAATTTTTTTTTTTGTCAATTGTTGATTTAACATGATATTTTTTTTCTAATTAATATTAATTTTCATTTGTTGGGTCTTCTATATATTTCAATCCAAAAATTGAGGGAAGTATTATTAACCCATTAACTTAACATTTTGGATCAATCGGTGATTTAACCAGTCATAACTTATTGAGGATCTCACATTGGAAAAATCAAGGAACCTCACATTCTTAATAACATAGATGGACTAGTACTCCTTTCATTGTCAATTGGTTTTGAGATGGAAGTCCATACTATTTGATACAATCTCACACATGTTCCGAGCTAATGTGAGACCACAAACCCTAAATAGTTTCATTATTTAAAAAGAAAAGAAGGCACGTGAAATTGAAGTTTGAAAGAATTATGGGCACGATTAGCTCCGCAGCCTGTGTGTCGAAATTTCAAGATGGATTGGAAAACTTACATTGACCTAATTTTCATGGCGTTGATCTTGACTTTATTTACATTTTAAAACCCTCTCCAATAATTACATTAAAATCCCCACATACAATAACTCATTCAAAGTCTTTTTGGAATTCAAATTTTCAAACAACCCACCAACCATCTCCATCTATGTATGTCAATATAATCCTTTTATTTTTTTTTAATCTCTCTTTTCCACATTTAGGAGATTGATGATTAAATATATGAATAAAGCTGTCCTCCATAGTGTCATCCCTCTTACCTAATTCAATTCAATTCAATTCCACGCGTTATATGCATAACTTTTTCAATTTTTTTTATATTATAAGTTATCAAACAACTTTAATTTATTTGACTTTCAACTATATATACCTGAGATTTAGATGACTTTAATAAAGTAGTTTCTAAATTTCTATCAACTAAAGGAAGAATAATCTATCATTCACGGCATATATATAATTTGTTGACTATTTGCTACCAGAAATGAACTCAAAAACAGTTCCAATAGTCACGAAAATATAAGCTGAAAACATAAGAAGTTAAGAGAAAGAAGAACACAGCAAAATTATAGTGGTTCAATCCCTGAAAGGGATCTACATCCACCGTGGAAGACCTCTGAAACTCTTTACTGATCAATCAAAAACAAGAAAACAATATAGAGTATTGAGAAAGATGAAGAAGAAGAAAAAATACAGAGAAAACTTCTCTCTCACTATTCTTCCCTCAATGTAGTGAAGAACTCTCTCACACTCTGGAAAAAGAAAAGATATAGATTAAAATCCCCTCCAGCTCATGACCTCAACTCTGTATTCTAACCAACTTCAGGTACACCCCATGCTGCAAAAAAGATGCCAGAATCATCACAGTAACAAACTCGGTGAAGAAAGCTTCTATTCTTCCAGCTCAACAGACTCAACAAGGAAATGGGCTTCAAATGGAGATGGATCCTTATCTCTATTTATGATTGTCAATGCAACAAAAAAAGCCCATGACCGAGGCCCAAAAACATTCATGCTTAAAGAATATCCAATGGTCCATAAACCACATCAAACAATTGATGTATTTAGCTAGCTACAATACAACATAATTAAAACTTGTTAAAATATATGAGACTAAATTTAAAAAAAAAATATTAAGAAGTATGTGAGACTAAATGGAAAAAAGAAAATACTTAATAACAAACATTTAGAGACTCAAACGTGTTAACACGCCCATTTTATTATCATTGAATCTTGTTATTCTTTCTTGTAAACGCCCTATAAGAGCCCATTATTGAGTGGTTATTTGTGTGAATTTTTTTTTCTAGGTATTGTTTAACGTGTGTGCAGGGAAAACAATTTCATCCCAGGCTTTTTTATATATGGTTGGTCTCTTTTCATCCAAAAATATATAATAAAAGCATAGCATATTTCTCTTGCAATCATTCCTTCTTTTCTCCTCTTATCAATGTTGATCGCAAATGTTTAGAAAACGTAAATTATTTAGTCAAAATACAATTTAAAATTGCTTGCATGGTATATGGATTTACCAAAACTTTTTAGTACTCTTTGTAGTAAGTAGTAACCTATACTTCTTTTGTTCACATTAAGAAGTTAAATATATATAATATGTGTGTGTTTTTTTTAATGTTATTTGTTATACTCTACATTATTTAAAAGGATGTTGATCGTGTTTAATAATAATAATAATAATAATAATAATAATAATAATAAGTTATTATATTATTTTTTATGTTTTTGTTTTGTGAGTTATACTTACTCTTTGCACTCATAAATTAATGAAAAGATTATTCTTTCCCAATTTTTTTATCCGACATTAAAAATCTAATTTGTTGTAGTGACATTATCAATTTGACTGCCATGCTCAAAAGTTACAAGCTTTGGAATATTACAAATTGATACATTGCTATTCTTCCAATACTTATCTTTTGAAATATTTTCCCGAAGTAATGGTTGGTATGCATACGCACCAATAGGATCCCTACACGTGTAATGATATATGTTGCTTTAGATTTCGACTTTTGTTTCATTATACACATATACTCATTCAACAAAATACCACCATCATTGCAACGATTCAATCCTTATTTTCAAATTTGTAATAAACTAATTCTTTAATATATACACTATAAAATTTATAATAATTCAGTATTTATCGTGAACAATATCGTTGAGTAAATATGATTTCTTATTCATGTAAATCAAATAGAGTATCTAGATCTAAATGTGGTTAATAAACTATTTAGTTTAAGGGACCATTTCGAGCACTGAGTTGGTTACTATAGTTGGTAGACTATAATAATATATGTTTGGAGTACAAACTATTATTTTACTTTTATATTTGGGGCACAAACTGTTTTAGTTTGTGTAAAAAATAGTAAACACTGTACCAGAGTGGGACATAGAGAATGAGTAGAAAATAATAAACAATGTAGCAAATAAGAATTTGAAATAGTAATATTATACTAAATTGTAAGTTATAATAGTTAGAAACATCAACTATTATAATTGGTACCCAAACCATGAAGTGGGCTGTTATAGCCTACTTCAAACTAGTGCCCCAAACACTCCCTAAGTGGTTATATAGTAAAACTTTATTCTTAAATTTTGATACATTTTTTCACAATAGAGACTATACTGTTAGAAATTTTAAAGTATAGAGACTTAATTGTTACATACAAAAATACATAGATTAAATTGTTATGGTATAAAGTTCATGAATTAAATTGTTACTTTTTCAAAAGTTTAGGGCCTAGTTTGGTAGCTAGGCAATCTAAAATTAAAAATTTTAAAACAATGGATTTAATGAAAACATATTTTATTTCATTTTTTCAAATATGTGTTTGGTAGCGGATTCAGAATTTAACTTCCAATTTAAACAATTTTCAAAATGTATTTGATATATAATATATTTATAAACCATAAGATTAACTATATAGTTACTCACTAAATATTAGGTTAAATATAAACTATTATTAATTAATTTATGAACTTGTTTTATGTTAAATTTTTTTGTATAATTATTGTTTTGTAATATCATATAATATTATATATTACATATTTTAATTTAACAAAAATAATTGAGTTTATAACATGAAATACTATATTTGTTAATGTGTTTTTTTTTTTATCTTTTTTATTATAATTCTACATTTTAAAAAATATCAAATTTAAAATCTGGATACACTAAAAACATAGTTGTTTTTTAGAATTTGTACTCTTTGGATCATAGTATCTGTAAATAGTTTTCAAAAATAGAATTCAAACAGTGTACCAAACACATATTCACTGAACTTAGTGAATATGAAAACATAAAACAGAGTCTGAGTTGCCTACCAAACAGACCCTTAGGAATCAAAAGTGTTTTTTTAACCTAATTTATATTAGGGTTGTTTAATTTTCAAATATAGAAAAATGAGTCAAACTATTTACAAATATAGAAAAATCTTATTGTCTATCAGTGATAGATCATGATAGAATTCTATTGTTGATAGAAAACTAAATAGTTTGATATTTTTTTCTGTTTATAGTAATTTTTCTTTGTATTATGTACCTATAAATGTTTCAAGTTTAACCCCAAAGAAAAAAAAGTTTATAGCATAAATATTAAATGTTTAAATTCCATTTTGGTTCATATACTTTGTAAACTTTTTTATTTTAATTTTATACTTTCAAATGTCCAATTTTAGTCTTTATATTTTCAATAAATCTTAAACTTAGTTATTGGAAGTTAATCTTAAACTTGGTTGTTTCGACTTTGGTCAGATTGCCAGAGGTCGCCTGTTTGGTGTTTAGGATACCTTTGTTTTATTCATTGACGCTTCCTACAAGGAAGTTTGGGTGTGTGTTGCTCGATGCATCATCGACAGTAAATATTGCTTCATATGATTTTTGCAGTGTTTATTTGAGCTCTATTTGCGATGAGGCTAAAGCCATCTTTGAGGGGTTAAATCTGGCCCATGAGGCTGATGTTGATTAGGTAACGTTTTTCTCTGATTGCCAAACTCTTATTGATATGTTAAATTGTTCATTGGATCCTTATCTAGTGATGATTCAAGTTATTGAAGAAATTCATTTGTTGGCTTCTTCATTCTATTTTGTCCAGTTTCGATTTGTGCATAGGGACCGGAGTCAGACGACTCACATCCTCGCTTGTCGAGGTTTATCTAATGTTTCTTTTACTTGGTTTTCAAATTTTCCTGATTAGCTGCTCTCTGGTAGTAGTCATGATGTTTGTAATTTCTCTTTCTGCTACAGTTTGGCAGGTTATTAATTTTATTTCCTGTTTCTATAAAAAAAGAAAAATTATTCAAAAAGATATGTTATATAATGTACAAATGCTACAGATAATTATTTTGTTTTAACCCAATAGATTTATAAAATTACATCAACTAAAATTGAAAATTTGATTGTATAGAAACTAAATTTAAACAAATTCTAAGATAAAGGGACCAAAATGGTATATAAACCAATACCATTAATATCTATAAGAGTTATTATTATTATTATTATTATTATTATTATTATTATTATTATTATTATTATTATGTAATTTTGCTTTTTAAAATTTTTAAAATTTAAAACCAACATAAGTATCACTCAACTGGTATAACATTTTACTATTAACTTCGAGGTCAAATGTTCGATTCCCTTAGCCCCACAATCCCTTGTAAAAGAAAATAGTTTGTCACCCATTACAATTATTAAAAAAAATTAATTTAAATGTAAGTACACTAAAAATTTAAGGGCTTATTTCCAACGGAATCTGAATTATTTGGAGTTATCCACTAAATATTAATTGACAATAAACTATTATTGATATGTCTACGAACATTGTTTTATGTTAAAAAAATTATATAATTATTATTTTGTAATATTATATAAATTTTAAAACATTACATAATATATATTATACTTGTCTTTAGTGCAATGTCTGTTATCTTCAAAAAAAAAAAAAAAAAAAAAAAAAAAAAAAAAAAAAAGTTATCTAAGGCTCAAAAGATAGCTAAAAGGAGGTACTTGGCCTCGTTATTGGCTGAGACCAAGCCCAATCAAATACCAAACATGACACACCTTAATAGATTCATTAGCTTAAGATATTGAAACTCAGTCTAGGTGTCAGAAAGAATCCAGTAAAGGCAGGAAATGTTGACTTAGCTTGAGTTAGTTCCTCTTAAAGGAATATCGAGGTTGACACTACTTAAAGGAATACTGAGGCTAACCATACTCAAAAGAGTGTCGAGGCCGACCCTGCTCAAAGGAAATTCAAGGCTGACATCTTGAGTTGTTTCATCAAACAACATCAAGAGGCATGTGAGACAAATTGTAGAGGCAAAACTGAATACACTGCTCGGCCTTGGGTCGAGGTCGACATCCCAGAGTCGACACGTGGCGAATGACTCCCTAACACCATTACCATCGAACCATTGAAGGTTGAAGAGCTAAGAAGTCTTGGCTGGTTTCTTTAAAGTAAATGAATAAAACAACAATATCACTATTCATAGAATAAAAATGAAGCTACTCACATTCCCGCTAAGGATGAGGCCAAGGTCAAGCCTCCATATTTGATAAGCATGCCCTAGCTCATTTGGATGAGGTGTTAACCTAATATTGACTTGGATACTCTAAAATGGATGTCTTAGATCAGGATTTCACTATAAATATGTCATGATGACTTCAAAGGAAGTAAGTCAATTCTAATACTCAAACTCTCTACTTCCTTTGAAAAAAATTCTCTACTTGCTACACAGTTATATTTTTTTTTACTTAAGCATCAAAGTCTATGTGGCTAGTACAACACCAGTGTGCAGACTTTTTCATCTTGCAAGTCACCTTCTTCTCCAGATTATCGTTGTTGTCACGTAAAGGTCATGTGTATTTTCTCTGTCTAGAATTTAGCATCAATAGAGTTTATAATATGACATATTATATTTCTAAATGTAACTTTATTTAATACAATTTTATATTTTAAAATCTAAAATTTAGAATATGAATACATAAAACATAAAATATTATTTTCAAAATATGCATTATTATCCGAAAATAGTTTTTTTAAAAAAATTGTCTGTATATTTATAACTCAATAAATGTAAAAACATAAAATTGACCAACATTGAAAAGATTTCTTTCATAATTTTCACTATTTGGACACATCATTCAGAAAACAGATAAATATGATAAATATGTAATAATTGGATCAATTTAGTCATGTGGATTTGAGAAACAAAATCCGAATTGCATATACTGGTCCGTAATAATTTGTTTTGGGACAAATGTTTCCGTTTATGTCTTCACAAGCTGAGCTATTTGAAGGTAATTTAGCTTCAAATTGAGGAATTTGACAAATTTTGATGCTTGAAAACGGCATTAAGCTTCAGCCCATTAGCCTGGTTCGTCGTCTCCGCTGAACAGATGCCATGGCGAGCTTTGTTTCTGTTTCTAAGTTGTTCATTGGCCTGAACCCAACCCCACAATCAAATCTAGCTGCACCCCACTCCTTCAGGTATTCAAATAACCCCCACTTTCCTTTCATTTCCTTCCTTTCCCTTACTTTTCGAATTCAAGCCACCATTTGATTTCCATCACTTTCATTTGCCGTTTGTAGTTCGAATCTCCGAAGAACCAATGCTCTCACTGTGAAATCTGATTACTCTTGCTTTGAAGTGAGTTACAGTCTTTCAACTCGTTCCTTGCCTGGATTTATTGCCATTTAGCATCTATCTATCTTGTTGTTCTTTGAATTTAATTTAATGTTCCTAGCATAGAGTTTTTTTTTTTTTTTTCCCCTTCCTTGTTGCCCTAATTGAGATTGACCCATTTCATTTCGTTACAATTTCTGCAATCATGGGGATTGTTGATGTTATTGTTAAACTTGATTCGATTACTGAGTCTATTTTCTATTCTTAAGGTTAGGGATTTAAGCTATCGACCTCCAGGGACAGAGCATTCTCTTCTCAACGCAGTTAATTTTTCCCTTCGAGAGAAAAGGTTCAATTTGCTGCCCTGAATTCTCAGTGTATGTTTGTGTAATATATTGTGACGAGGGGTTCGAACTTCTGCTTGTTAATAGCTTGGTTTTTAGTGACTTGCTTGACTAAAACTAATTAAAAATATTTTTCAAATTTACCATGATGTTTGACTATATGACTAAAACTTCTTTTGAGAATTTTATGAACGTTTAATCAACATTCTTCTTAAAAGTTATCTCATAATCTCTAATGATGATCATGAATAGGAAAATGATTTTAAAAGTTGATGATTTAATAAGTTTTCTTTCTGAAGCCTAAATTTTTCTCGAGTTCAAATACTTATATATAGCAGTTCAGTCTGGCTAACCTGAATCAACTATCAAGGCAGTACTTGTTAAGGACTTGTCTGTTCTCTCTTACAGTAATAAAGGATGTTTCACTTTCATCACATATTTTTTATTTGGACTTCTTCCCTAAGATTTCTTTCTCAGTCTAATTAATGCATACATATACCTCATTATCCTTCCCACATTACTTTCCTTTTCTGTTGATTTATGCAGTTTTGGGTTAATTTTTGGACAGAGTGGAAGTGGGAAAACTACTTTATTGCAGGTTAATTTTCTCTGAATTTTTAATGTTTTAGGCTTTCCGTTACTTCTCTTATGGTCTCTGTTATCTACTTGTTTGTTGATTTATTGTTTATAAGTAAGTTAATCTTTCTTCCTGTCCTCGTTTAGCTTCTTGCAGGTCTGAGCAAACCAACTTCAGGTTCCATTTATGTCCAAAAGTACGATAAAGATGGCAAACCATGTCAGTCTTCTCAGCCATTAACCCCTGAGAGAGTTGGCATTGTCTTTCAATTTCCAGAGAGGTAGCGTCCATTTTGGTTAGCCTTGATAGTACTAATATTTTGAAACTAGTTTCTATTATAAGAAGCATTGCAACTGCTAGGCTGCTTTAACCTCATCGAGTTGTGTGGTCTTTCTTTTTCATACATATCATCTCATTTGCCTGCTATATCTTCATTTCTCTGGGCGGGAAACACTTGTATTAATGAGCAAAGTATGTAAGAAGGACTATGTTTCCAACCCAAAAGATCGGAACAAAGGAGCTTATTGAAAAACCCTTCAATTGGTCAGAAAGAAACTAGAGAAAAAATACAAAACTTGTCATCGAGGAAGTCATCTAGACACATCAATCCAATCCTGAATTTCATTCTGCTCCTTCCATTTCTTTCAATTAACCTTTCTGTTCTGTTCCCTTACTAATTTTTCAAGAAAAGAAAAAACCGCTAAAATGGAATTGAACTGAAGGATTCTTATTTTAGGATTAAATACTGGACTTTAGTTAACAATAGAGATGGATGTAATCCTATTTCAAGCATAAAGCTCCTATAACTTCAAATTTTCCTTGGAACTTCTCCCATAAGTTTCTGTCTAGCTTGCAATACCCAAGTGATCAATTTCTTCTGAAGCCTTCTCACACAAAATAACTTAAATGGATTAAAAGTCGTATGTGGGTTGGTTTCGGTTATCTTAACCTTGTTAAGAGTTAAGACCTGGTTGCCAGATGAACAGTAGGATCATATATGATTTTTGGTTTTCTAAATCAGCTGATGTTCCCCCCCCCCCCCCCCCCCCCCCCCCGATAAGTGTACAATCTGTCTTGAGCAAAGAACTAAAGAAGGATTTTCCTAGAAGGCAAGAATATTGTGGAGGTTCATGAATCCAGGATTTATCAATCAACTTCATAATTCTTTAATCTTTCATTTGTTAAGGATAAACGTATACTTAATGGGCAACAAAATTAGCATTATCTCCATTGACAGTCGTGTGTGTTAGAATAATATTTCTAATTTGTTCAATATTTTATATATACACACTATTGAAAATTTCAAATTCTAAAATTTTGTTAGTTTGTGAACCATCATGGGTTGACCTAGTGGTAAAAAGGAGACATAGTCTTAATAAATGGCTAAGAGGTCAGAGGTTCAATCCATGATGGTCATCTACCTAGGAATTAATTTCCTACGAGTTTCCTTGACACCCAAATGTTGTAGAGTCAGGTGGGTTGTCCCGTGAGAAAAAAAATTATTTTTTTTAGTTTGTGCTTTTGTTGTGATGAAACCCAAATAACTAGAATAAGATTGGAAGGTAAAAGGATAGAGGAATACAATAACTCTCCAAGTATTTGAGATATAGAAGTTAGAACTTCTTTCTCGAGCGAGAATACTTTGCCTAAACCCACTTAACAATTGCTTACTTTCATCTCCTCTTACTCCCTCTATTTTTTCCAACTCCTTGACTAATGACTAATATACTCTTAATTCCCTAATAATATTCATAACTACTTCAATGGTATTCCTACGGGCTTGTTGCCAGTATTGTCAATTTTCCATATGATTGGAAGGCACAATTCTGTCCTTATTCTCAAACTTTTTCATCATTTATAGCTTATATTATGATACTTGAAAAGTAGCTGAGAACATTCTTTTGCTGAAGGTAGGTACTTTATCACAGACAGTGTGCTTGATGAAGTCACATTTGGCTGGCCACGGCAAAGGAGTGATTTTCGTTTGAAAGAGAACCTTGGCTTGAGACTCCAAAAAGCAATTAATTGGGTACTTTTGATCTTTCCTCACCAACAGTTGTTTACATGTTTTTATTGCTTTGCTTTAATTATTATTACCACGATGGATTTCTTTATTCCTTTCTGTCAATGACTGTAGGTGGGATTAAATGGCATAGCCTTGGACAAAGATCCTCACTCTCTTAGTGGTGGCTACAAGCGCCGCCTTGCCTTGGCAATCCAATTGGTAAGCCTAAATAACAAAATGAACTCATGTGATTACCTTCGATTTGTTAAGAAAAGGTAAAGACATGTTTGAATGAACTTAGGGCATTTATCAATTGGGAATAGAATTTGGAGTAAAAAATTTTAACTGCAATTGTGCCTTTTATTTTTGGTCTAATCGAACAACATTTTAAAGTTAGATAAATAGAATAATTGTTTATTGATAAAAAATACTGTCCACTCCACAATATTAGGGGTAGTTGGGGTTGGGGTACTACTATAATTAATGACTACATAATCTTTATTGCTGACGTGGAGAAAAAAATTAAGGCTATTCCTCTTTTATCTGATTCTGATTCCAAAATATTTATTTAAAACCTAAATCATTGTTTTATTTGTACCTTTCAAAATGCTTGTGTAGCTGCATTCTTATACATTGAATAAGTCACATTTTTGCAGGTGCAGATCCCAGATCTGTTAATACTGGATGAGCCTCTAGCTGGTCTTGGTATGAAGATCAATTTCACGATCCTTATAAACATAATAATATTGTCTAAAGAGTAAAGAAGTTGAATGTATCACAAACTCTGGGATTCAGTAAAATTAAAAATTCAACTAAGGAGATTTTGGATCATTTGAGTCACGTATTTCTGTTGACTTAATGGCACTTCTACCATTGAAATCCGGGAATTTAAGGTCTTGACCTTTAGTATGTCATTAATTAAATCAGAAGGCAAGAATGAATAGCTTCCACTTCACGTTGTTTTTAGTTATTCATACTTGGGTTCTCATTTGTCCTTGGCTTTACATTATTTTAACTATAATATCTTGGAACGAATGTTTTCTTGGAAGAATTTTTCTATTGTTTTTATAAGGACTGGTTCATATCGCTTGGCATCTTAGCATATGATGCTTTTTGAAACGTAGGATGTAAGGCCTTTGCTTTTGTTTTATGCCCTTTCATTCTTATATGATAGATTGGAAGGCTCGTGCTGATGTTGTGAAGCTTTTAAAGAATCTAAAGAAAGACTTAACTGTACTCGTCGTCAGCCATGATCTCAAGTTAGTCTGCTTTTTCACTCCTAGCTTTGTTTGAACTATTAGTTCTATCAGTTGATTTCTTGTCCCAAAAGGAAAAATCAATTCTTTAGTTACATGATCAATTTAAGGATTTGGTAGAGAGAAAAAAAAACGCAAGTTCATCCTCTGATGATCTGATGTTAGTTTGGAATCATGTATTTAAAATTCTATTAATGGATAGAGCTCTTAATTCAATTGGGCCATATATTTGTTATCTTTCTGTTAGCTATAGTAATGGAAAGCTGATGGGGCTTCTCTCTTTTTTTTGTGTGTGTGTGTATATATAATAATAATGTCGATGTAGCTTCAAAATATATCTAGAAAATATTCCAAATGGTTGCAAGTAATTCTGAAACTTGAAATCTGTCAAGAATCAAGTTTATTTCTCCAAACCTAATGCAACTACAGTTCATTGCTTCTACCAAACCAACATCTTGTAAAAGACAAGTAATACTGTCATTCTTCTGCCTTTTGGTTAAACTATTCTGATTTCATTTGGTAGAGGTGTTCATGTTCAGTGTTCACTCCGGTAATTCTGTGTGCCTTTCAGAGAGTTCGCTGGCTTGGTTGACTATTCATGGAGAATGGAAATGGGCGGTGTTCTTAGAGAAGAACCTCTGCCTATTTAATTTGTAACTGCTAACCATGCGTTAATGCTGTGAGTATTATTTCCTGCTGCTACTCCTACTTTATTCTATCATCTTTATGCTTCCATTTTTGTTCATAAAAACATGCCACAATCTGTAAAACCGAACTTATGTTGGTATGAATTCTCCTCATTTTGATGAAATATTTTGTTTGCCTTCAATTTTCAGCATGGCATCAACCACAGCTGTGTACACAAGTGCAGATTTATTCATGCTTTTGCAAGTCAGTACATCAACTCAAGGACCAAAACTTGTTGGAGATTCACAACCTTATGGTAACCAACTCATTTTGAATTTTTGAATCTTTGTAAATTCAATAATAGTATAAAAAATTGAACATTTTGCAGAAACAATTTTGGACTTAAGACCCTTTCCAAATCTTCAAATGACTAAACATTGTCATTACCTATCTGTAACCACTTCAAACGAGTTGTAATGTAGAGAAGCTCGAGTTTGTTGAAATCGATCTCGTTCTATATCGACATACAGCCCTTAACAACTGGGGACACAAATTAAAAGGCGTTTAGTTTTCTCAGTTTTGGAAGCTTGGGATTTTGGCTTCACCTGTTTTCTGGACATAGTTTGCAGATGATGAAACTTGAAGGCGTCATCCCACTAAATAAATTGGTTAATTGTACAATGATTTAGTGTGAAAAGAATAACGTGATTCATGAATACATTATATTTTTTAAGTTTATAGGGGTCCTTCCAGTCTTCCACTATAATTTGTATGGAGTCAATTTCCATTTATTCTTTACCAGTTTGGCGAGTGGCTAAGATTCCGCAACCCAACATTCTTTTCTAAGTATATTCCCAGCAGCTGATTCTATACCAATGGATGGATTTTTTTTTTTTTTTTTTTTAAAAGAAAAATACATGTTTGGTCTCTAGATTTTGGGTCTAGTTTCTATTTGGTCCCTAGGTTTTGGGTTTAGTTTCTATTTGGTCTCTAAGTTTCAAAATATTACACATTTAGTTCTTAAGTTTTGATTTTGGTTTCAATTTAGTCCATACGTTTCAAAATGTTGCAATTTTACCCTTGATATTTGAGTTTTGTTTCAATTTGGTCTCTAAGTCACAAGATTTTATATTTTTAACTTTGATTTTTCATTAAATACTCACTTTCAATTATTGACGTCAATGTCTATTAATTAATTTAAAATAATTTTGAAGCCAAATTTAAATTTAATTTTAAATGTTATGAAAAATTGTGAAACTTAATTAATTATAATTCTTTTAAATTTTTTAAGATACGTTAATACTAAAGATGAAAAATTAGTATTTAGTGTAAAATTGAGGTTAAAAGTGTAAATCTTCAAACTTAGGAATCAAATTGAAACAAAACATAAAATTGTAACATTTTCAAACCAATGACTAAATTGAAACCAAATTCAAAACTTGACCAAAGGTCTAAAATTTTAAAAATCAAATAAAAATTAGATCAAAAAACTAGTGACCAGAAATGTTTTTTTTTTTTTTTCATTTATATTTTTTTAGTTTTAGAAAGTTCAATTTTTTTTAAAGTGATTTTTTGAATTACTATTCAAAAGAATTTATCATCCATCATGAAAATTTCTTTTAATGAGCTTAGCTTATTTTTCATCCTTTAAAAGAAAAAACAATCAAATTCATTCTATATTTCCAGAAATTGCAAAATATTTTTAAGTTCAAAAGAAATGCATTAACAGATTTTTCATCATCCTCTAGTCAGATTCTGGCTATGTGATATGGACTGCAGGGACATCAAATTATGCTTTATATTTTATCTAATAATTTTGATGTAATTCTATTGTTTTCTAATTTTGATGTAATAAGTAGGGGTAGTTTTGTATTTGTATGTGATTTATGATCTAGCACTAGGATTTTGTTGAGAGGCTATCTAATGTTTTGTCATCAAGTTGTTTTAGATAGATTATGGTGAATGAACTTCTTGATCATATTTTATAATTAATGTTTTTTTTTTCAAGAACTTTGTCCTTGAGACAATCATTGTCTAACCTGATCTTTAGGATTGAAATTGAATCGATTTGGAGATTTTAGCTTTTGCAAATTAGGGATTGACATGCTAAAAAATTTTCTATGTTTCAATATGAATTTTTAAGACCTTAGAAATCATGTGGCCCATTGAAGAATCTCTCACCTAAGAGGCCACATTATTGTGCTCTATAAACCTATTATTCTAAATTCTCCCCAAAAAGCTTGTGGAAGCCTATTTTTTGCACCTTTTAGTCTCTTAATTTAAATGTTAATTATACTTGGTTGAAAAATAATGCAAGTTTAGAGCATTTTTTGTAATCTTTTTTCCCTTTAGGTTGCTAAAATTTGTAGCTCCTACACTTTCTGAGAAAAAGTATCCATAATTATACTTTTTCTATATAACGTTTTACTTATAATAATTAAAGGTGGGAGTATAGCACCATATGGTAAAGACAATAGAATATATACTTAAAACATATCTTTAAAGTTGGATGCACTGTTCAAACTTCTACAATATTTGAAATTGAAAAGGAAAAATTAAACAAAAATGATGGAAAAGAAAGATATTTCTCAAAGAGTTTCTAACCCTTAAAAAGATAATGAAAGTAACTTTTGAGTTGTGAAATTAACTCTCCTTTTTTTTACTTTAACAAGGGACGAGGGACTGATGACATATGTTTTAACTAGTTGAACACATTCAAATTAACTTATTGTACAATTAGTTCGGTTGAGAGTTGTCCAAAGCAACACTCAAAGCACATGGGTGGGCCCAAGCCCACAAGATATTGCGAGGCGGCATAGGGAAATGTGCGTCCCAAAAGAAAAATGTTAGTGCCTTGGAGTTTCGACTGACCAACTGAACCGATGAATATATACCAATCGAGAAATAATCGAGTTGGATTAGGACTAACACCCTAAAACCTCGAGCGTCAAAACGTTCTAGACAACATTGCTGTCACACATAACCTTAGACATGCGTCAGAGTACAGACTTATAAATAGCCTCCAAGGAGACAATTGACATTGCTTCTTTTTGTTCTTAGTTGAATTCACCACTCTTTGTACTAACTTAAGTATCAGAGTGCAGTAGGCTCCATGTCACAATCGTACTTGAAGTAAGTAGATTGTGACCCCACTAGCAGTGGGGCGGACAATGTAAGTGGCGACATATCTGGCAACGATAGAGGGCCAAGAGAAGTATCATGATGCGACCGAGGAGGACGGTGCATCATCCAACACACCAAGATAAGTGGGCAACCATGTCAGGTTGAGCATTAAGCAAGAAGACAAGCATCAGTGTCATTAGCAGTGTCAGTGACAAGTTCAGTGGGGGCCAGATGGAGCCCCGGGTCGTTTCCTCATAAGAAGAAGTTTCGTCGCGATTTTAGACGAGCAGCTCTAGAGTTAGATCCATATTGATGGAATATGGAAGCACGTCGAATTTCATATCAATCGGAGTTTAGACGGGCGCTCTACGAAACTTGTGACGAGGTAGCATTATCCACGTACAAGAGTGCCAAGGTGAAAAATGCTCAGAATGTACTATAAGGGGAGGCATGGTGTCAGCTTTCCACCACCCTTGGCCCTGATGGCTTAAGCTAGCTACCCCAGTCATGGCGTGGGCGAGCGTTGCGAGACAAGAGTCTCGGGCGTCTTTCATTGAGAATGGGATCTCATGGACAGTGTCGGGCGACACGGGTGTGCCTACATTGCACCTTCTCCCATAGGCCAGAGGTTCGATATAGCACCCGTTATGCCGTTTTATCTCGGCAAATGATTTAGAATGGACACGAGAGGGTTCATGCCTCGATATGTCTAGACGGATGGATGTCCGGGTGGTCTCGATGTTGGAAAAATGTCGATGGGTTAGTTGTGACGATTCTCGACAAGTAGACTCGAGCAAGAGAGAGAAAGCTAATAACCTTAGCCTCATGTAGAGGCAAGGTCGAGTTGCAAGACTTGGCCTAGACTAAAGATAAGTTAGATGGAGTCGCTTGATGAGGGAAAATACACGTACAAGCGACGTGTATGGCCGAATGAAGTTCAGTTCTGCACGAGTTCAATTCGGTTGAGGACGAGAGAACCTCGCATAAGGTCCAACGAAGTTTCAAAAAGAATGGAAAAAAGAATATCGGGGCTTGAGTTCCCTTTAAGGCTGACCATGTACGAGTGAATGTCATGGTGCCGCACGGTTGGAGAAGCACGACCGTGACACTCAGCACCACGTCGTTGTGAGGATCTCTTACACAAGTCAGCTCGTGGTATCTTAAGACCAGACTAGAAAGAAGTAGACCAGAGGTCAAAGGCAACCCACAGCAAAGCTCAATACAAGTGAGATCCGAGCGCCAACAAGTATAATACATAAAAGTTACACCTAAGATATCTAGAAATATTTATACGATTAAATATTGGGTGGTGAAGAAAAAGAATAATGTTAATAGTGAAGGGATAATCAAAAGTCATTTTATTATTCCTCCAACATATACACTTCAATGGTGCTCAATTTCCCTATCAATTTGTAAAAGGAATTTTCCTTTATATATACATAGCTTTCAAACACAACTCCAATCATTACCAACCAATACTTGTATTCTCCAACCATTCTTCCCCCTTTTCCAAATAAATATAAATTCTCCTAACAAATAAACCCAATTTTTTTGTTCCTTCATCTTCCTCCTTTGCAACATTTTTTTTTTATGTGGCATGAAAAAAAAACAATTACAAATGTGAAAATTTAGAACTTTTAATCTTTCTCAAGAGAAAAATCAAATGTTTGAAGGACTATATGATATAAAAATTATTTTTAGATATTACTAACATGGGTAAAAATGAACTAAACATATGTAATAAGAAGAAAAAATCTACACTAATGTAGCACCATAATCTTTTTTTTTTTCTTGGAAATTTGAGGAAATGGTGAAAATAAATTAAAAGTTTAAAAGAAAAGATGTCGCAAAAAAGGGGAAGGAAAATATCTATAGAAAGACTGAAAGAGAGAGAGAGAGTTTCCTGCTAAGCAAATTGAGAATATAAATATTAAAAATATCTGGCTTCGAACCGTCTCTTTCGCGTCATTGTCACAGTTTCCAGTACACACACCCTTCGGTTCGGGTGGGTCCCACACTGCCGCTTTATTCCGAACCGACGCTGTTAGAATTTTCCCATTGGTACACGTCATCACCTGACGGCTCGGGATTTGGGAGATATTCCCATCATCTTGTAGCCACGTGTCACATGTAGAATTAGGAGAAAATCTCTAATACTACGATTTTTAATACTACCACAAAATATTTTAAAATTACGTGAGGTTTATGAAATAAATAAATAATAAATTAATAATTGTTAAATAATGAACGGGGTAATATGTATTAATATTTTTTTTTCCAAAATTAGTGGGTTCATTCTAATATTCCGTGTGCAAAATTGTTTTTCTCAGAATTATAGGTTTATTCTAATGTTCTGTGTGCTGTGCACACGGGATTACTGCTCCTTTTTTGTTTTTACATTTGGATTCTCTGCACACAGAATCCAAAGAAAGTAAGTCAACCTTTTTAATCGATTTAGATTTATTTTAATTTGAGAATTAGTGTTTTTTTTAGATATTAAAGCTTAAGTTTTGCTTTATACTCTTTTTTAAAGAAAATAATCGTTTTTATTTTTACCATTATTTTGTCATTAATAATGTAATAGAAGAATAATATCACTTCAAAATAAATGTGTATTATTGTGCAAACTTGATATGTATAATGTATTAAAGTCATATAAATGAGTTAAGACAAGTAATGAATAAGAAAAAGTAATAAAATAATATTAAAAAAAAAAGTTAGAGATAAAAGTTGATACTTTTTTCTTTTTTTTCTTTTTTTCTTTTTTTTGAAGAGAGTTGATATTTTATGGTTAGTTGAATAAAATTTTCTTTTTCTTTTTCCTTTTTACAAAATTCCCTTAACATTAGTTTTTTTCCCTTTTAGAATAAAACAATAAAAACTAAGAGAAAAGGGGGAAAATATACATTTTCCACCAACGTTAAATTTTTATTATATTTTTTTACCGACTTAATAGGTATGAAATAGAAGGTCAAACTATTGAAATTCATAATAAAAATGGATGCCTTTATTCAAGAAACTTTTTTATATATATAAAAAATAGTATATTAGACAAAATCTCAATGTCCTAATTTACTTCATTGAATCCAACATTTATGTATTTTAATTATTCACATTCAAGAAGTAGAAAAGACCCACTTGGATCCATATAGCTAGCATGATTGCAATTTAAAATAAAACACCTATAATTACATACTCAAAAATTACTTTTTTTTAAAAAAAATCAAACATACTTAGTAGTAGAAGCAGAATTAGGACCACCAAATCCAGCATTTTATATATAAAGTATATTATATTTCACTATATTGTTTAAAATTTCTCGTTGATTTCGTGATCAGAAAAAGAAGAGGTCAGCCACCAAGCCATCGTTTGGTACTTTTCTAGGGTAACTAATTCTTTATATATTTTGTTTTGGTTTTTCTTTTTTAAGTTTTTTTTTTCGATACAATTGGGAGTAGGAAAATTCAAATTATAACACACTCGTATAAGCCATACTCATTTTAACTTTAAAATTTTCTTTTAATTAATAAACATATGTATATAAAATTATTTTAATTTTTAATTTTTAATTTTTTGTTTCTTAGTAACGCATTTTATTATTAAATTTTAATTTTTTAGTTTTCAATATATACAATTATATATTATTTTAGTTTTTCATTTTCTTTGTTAATTTTACCATATATATTTATATTTTAATTTAATTTTTAGTACACTTGAAACTGAAGACTTATTTCCATTCCAATTTTTCTCACATACGTATGCATATATGTGTACTTTTAATCTTTGATAAATTATTGATAGAAAATTTAGCTGTATAAAAAACAAGAGCTGTATAAAAAAACTTAGTTTTAAGTTTCATTAAATATTTATATATTTAGTTGGATAATTTTATAAAAATTTATTATGATTTTGTAAATAATTATACATCAATATATTTAAAATCAAATCTATACAAATTTTATATTATAAGTTTAGTTCCTAAATTTTTAAAATCATATCTAATACATGGATAAATTTTTAATTTTGTGTCTAGTATATCTTAAAGAAATGTATAATAAATTTATGAACTTTTAATTTCGTATTTAATAGTTTCAAACATATTCATTTTTTTAAAAAAAAAAGTTTAATTATTTTATTAGATATAAATTTTAATTTGGTGATTAATTGAGCCTTAAAATTTCAATTTTGTGACTATAGTTACATTAATTTTTAAATAAATGTCTCATAGAACTTATTAGATATCAAAATTTTATATATGATATAATTTTTAATTTTTAACATTTTCGAATATTTAAGAAACATACCGGAAAAGAAAATTGAAACTACACATGAATCTATTAGACATAAAGAATATTTAGAGACTTATTAACCACTTTTTAAACTTCACAAACCATACATATAGAAACAAATCTAAAAATTGTGTCACTAAACTTCAAAACAGATGTGAATTTGTAACCCTAACTTGTAGTTTTAGATTTGTCAATATTTAGTGAAATGGTCAGTATGAATATAACTTGGTAGTTAAGAATTCGTAAGTTTAAATCTTCACCCTCATATTTGTAATGTGATATATTTTCTTTTCTTTTCTTTTTTTTTTTTATTTAAAAAAAACACATCCATCAATGTAAATAAGGTAATGAGTTCGGGTCCGTTTTGATTAACTTGAGAAAAAAAATGTTTTTCAAAAATTTTTTTTTATTAAAATTTTTTTTATAAAAACTATTTAAAATACACTTCAAAAGCTATTTTGAGTGGTTGTCAAACACTCTAATTTTTTTTAAAATGACTTATTTTTAAAATTAAACACTTGAATATGTATTCCAAACACACCACTTGTTAATGTCATTTGGATAAAGATTGCGAATAATATTGGGAAAATATGTTTGGGTGTGTATTGAGAACCATAAACGGAAGATTCTATATGCCTAATCTTTATAAAATTCTCACTATCCTAATAAGATTATAGATTATCGATATCCATTTGAATTGAGTGATATGGATTTAATTAAAAAGAGTTGATGTAATTTACAAACACATGTTGGCCACTTGAAGAAATTGGAATGATATGTGTATTGAAAATTCCAAAAATGATAAGGAAGCATATAATTAAGAGGTGCAAAAACAAAAATCCAATACGATGAAGGTAGAATTAATTTATCCATTGTTTATCCAAATAAATATATATATATATATATATGTTGTTAAACAAAGTCCACGTTTGTGGGTTGTTGACCAATTGCCCTTTGTTTCAAGATAAGGTGCTTACCCACACACAGGATATCCATAACATATACATGCTTTTATTCTTTATTTTCCTTTTTTTTTCTTGGTACAATAATTACGGAGATGAAATATCCAACTTTCGATCATTAAAAAAAGAAGGTAATATCAATTATCGTTGAAATAAATTAAGTCTTCATTAAAAACAGAGGATGCCCAACTAGAGAGACATCATGACCTTCCTTCATAGAAATAGGAACCTGGAGGTTAAACAAACTAACAGCTGCACGGACTAAAGACTAGGCGACAACATTACAAGATTGTTTACAAAAAGCCAAAAGAGACATTACCAAAACGTTTGGCGAGCAAAATAGTAGCATCCACTATATATATATATATATATATATATATATATATATATATATTTCGAGATAAATTGACATCTAGATTATTAACAGTCCTATGAAGCATCTAATTTTTAGAGTAAATGTAATTCGTCTTAATAGTTAAACTATTTTTGCTTATTTGACTATAACTTAGCTAGTTGAGGTAGTAGGTTTAAATCTACGACCTCTATAGATAAAATAGGTGAATATATATCTATTTTATTTTGTAAATTATCCTCCGTATATATGTGTATTTTAATTAAAACTTTTTGTTGTATTTATTATTCTACTTTTAAAATAATTTTGATGGTAAGTTTGAGCAGATTAATTAAAATTTTATTTTATCACTTCCTCAACTTTTATAATGTTGTTATGTGCCAGTGCGCGTGTGAGATGATTGTTGAAATTTGGGGGCATTTTTGGTAAATTATTTTTGCTTTTTGTCGTTTTTGTTTTCAAAGAAAAAGAGTAAGAAGAAATTAGCTTGATGGTTATTGTTATTATTATTATTATTATTTTAAATTTCTTATAAGAAAGACATGGCATATAAAGAACAAAATTTATTTACCGTCATGACCAACAATGATTTTCGACTATTTTTTTTTTGAGGGATATAAGAAATGCCATTAATTTTTTCTAAACCAAACCAAATGCCGTTAAATTCTATTTCATATCTAATTGATCAATTTATATTTAAATTTTTTGAATAGGCTAGAAATCTCTTATACATAAATTTAGAAGTTCAAAAAATGTTAGACCTCCTCAAATTTAAAAAATTTATTAAATATGCAATTTAAAGTTGAAAACTAAATAGGTACGAACATTACAACTATACTTTTAATTTAACTATAATTAATAATAAATCCAAGATTGCAAAAAAATAAAAAATAAAAAATATTATTATTATTATTATTATTATTATTATTATTATTATTATTATGTGGGTTGGGAAAAGTTGGTGGGTGTGGTGTGTTTGCTGAAAAATCAACCGTTAATCAGATTTCTTTAGTATCTAAAATCCACCGGTTAATTAAATGAACCATAAAATTAAGGAAAATTATTATAAACGGAAAGAATATCAAAATTATTTATAAATATATATATATATAAAATTATTTTAGCCTTTATACTTTGCATTCCATCTTAATTTCATATTATCAATCGTCCAATGTTATTTATGAATGTTTGGTCTTTAAGTTTTTAAAATATATATTTTTAGTTCCTAAGTTTTGATGAATAAGTTTACTATTTATTATTATTACTATTTTTATAATTATATGAAATTTTGAATTAAAAAATAATCTTAGAGAAGAGGTAATTTTAAAAAATTAATTTTTAAATTTAAAATAATTAAAAACCGCGTGGAACTTTTTAAATCTATTTCTAAAAATGCAGAACTAAAGGATATATTTTAAACAATTAGGGATCAAATGAACATATTCTAAGAAATTTGAAAACTAAAAAGATATGTTTTAAAATCTCAAAGACCAAATGTACATATCTCTCAAAATTAGAAGACTAAAAAAGTAAATTTTCCTAAATCCTAACTTTGAGTCTTTATATTTTCAACAACTCTTAAAATTTACTTAATTAAGATTTTTTAAAATTAATTAAATAATAATATTATTAATTCTTATATAAAAAGACAATAAATGGGTAAAGAAATTTAATAGAGATTATCTTTTGTTGGAAAAAAATCAACAATAAATTAACTATAAAAACTATTTTTGAGATTTATTAAAAATAGTAAAATTAAAATGGAACTGAAAACGAAAATAATATTTAAAAAAGTATTATTTAGGGTTTAACAGTAGGTCACGCTGAAAATGCCAGGAAGATGAGCGGCAGGCATCCGACCAAAGGCCCGGGGTTTAGATGACACGTGATCCGCAGCGTCCTCAGTGGTCCCCTGAAACTGGGGCGATCGCCATCAACCTTTTTACCCTGCAAAACCTTCCCTTCTCCGTCTCTCCCATTGCCATGGAAACAAACACATAGTCAAATCCTACAAATTAACAAACTAACAACCTAAAACTTTCACTGCCCACCCTAAAACCAACACCCTTTTCCTTCTTCTTCAATCCCTTTCTCTTTCCCTCCTTTACTTTTAACCCTTCCTCTGTTCTTCGCTTCTTCTCCTTCTTTCCTGCTCGAGGGATTTCTTCTTCTTCTACAACTTCTTTAATCGTTTCTGGGTATAATTAATTTTTGTGGGTTGTTCTTCTTAAGGGGTTTCAGCATGGACAACGAGTATGATAAACTTATCAGGAGGCTGAACCCACCCAGGTACTCTTCTTCCTTCTAATGGGTTTTCTCTCTTTCGTCTACAAATCGAACGGGTTTTGGTTTTCGATCTCAGTTTTGCTTTTGGGTCTTTTATGGGTGATGCTGTTTTCAATTCTTTACTTCTGTATCATCTGTTTTCTTGGTCTTGTTGACTTCTGGGTGTAATGCCAGTAATGAAAAAACAGAGGTGGTTTGGTTCCTTTTGCAATCCATTTACTCAAGATGAAGTGAATGAACTCATGATTTATGAGTTTTGTGGCTGTTTGTTCCTGGAATAATTCTCCTCTTTAAACCTCTCTGTTTTACTTCAGAATGTAATTTCTTATTCTGATTTATTTTATTTCATTCTGTTCCTGCTGCAGAGTTGTGATTGACAATAACGCTTGTAAGGATGCTACAGTGATCCAGGTGTTTTATCTCTAGGATTTTGATGATCTTCAATTCTGCCCTGTAATTATTGTTTTTTTTTTTAAAAAAAACTCAATCATGAGCTAAATATTGCTCCAATCCCTTCCTTCTTCTACCCATCAGGTTGACAGCATGAACAAACATGGGATTCTCTTGAAAGTTGTGCAAGTCCTCATGGATATGAACCTAATAATTACCAAAGCTTATATATCCTCTGATGGAGGTTGGTTCATGGATGGTACGTAGTTCGGACTCTTCAGTTAGTTTGAATCCCAAAAGGTTAACCACTTATGGGTTATTTTGTTTTCCAGTTTTTAATGTTATCACTTATGAGGGAAACAAAATCAGAGATCAAGAAGTGATAAACGCCATTCAAATGGTAAAACACCTTTCCTTTCATCAATTTTTATCAATTTTTCGCAATTGACTTCCATTCTTTATTATAATATTTTAACTTGTAAGAATTTAATTTGAATCTCATATAAAGAGTTCATTAATTACACCACGCAGAGGCTTGAAGTTGACGCAAGTTTCGTGCCATCATTGAGGGAGTCCGTCGGTGTGATGCCCTCTGAAGATCACACCTCAATCGAGCTGTCTGGTACTGACAGGCCTGGTTTATTGTCTGAAGTTTGTGCTGTTCTTGCGGACCTTCACTGTAATGTAGTAAATGCTGATGTTTGGACACACAATAATAGGGCTGCAGCTGTAGTACATGTGACAGATGATGACACCGGCCGAGCAATCAAAGATCCACAGCGACTCTTAACAATCAAGGAGTTACTGTGCAATGTTCTTAGAGGGAATGGCGAGTTGAAGGAAGCCAAAATGACCCTTTCTCCTCCTGGGGTCACCAGTACAGACAGAAGGCTGCATCAGATCATGCTGGCTGATAGAGATTATGAAAGGGCTGCCAAAACCAGGCTTGAGGTTGAAGATAAGAATTTGAGACCCCATGTTACTGTTTTGGATTGCACTGAGAAGGATTATACTGTGATAACTACCAGATCGAGAGATAGGCCTAAGCTGCTGTTTGATGTCATTTGCACTCTGACGGACATGGAATATGTTGTCTTTCATGGCATGGTCAACACTGGGAGGATGGAAGCTTATCTGGTAATTTTAAGACCCTTTTTTGTATTTAGAAAAGTGTAACCATCTAAGCTTTTGAATTTAGTTGTGATTTAAGGAAAACTGGTTCTTTTCTTTTCAGGAATTTTACATAAGACATAAAGATGGGTTGCCGATTAGGTCCGAAGCGGAAAGAGATAGAGTATTGCACTGTCTTGAAGCAGCCATTGAAAGAAGGGAGTCTGAGGTACAAGAGAAGCTATTATTGAGTTTGTTTTGCTTAATGTTTAGAGGTGAAATATCTGCAATATATAATATTGTCTGCCTTCCTTTGCAGGGGCTTAAGCTAGAACTGTATGCAGAAGACAGAGTTGGGCTTCTCTCAGATATCACAAGAATATTTAGGGAGAACAGCCTGTGTATCAGGAGAGCAGAAATAGCTACCAAAAGAGGAAAAGCAAAAGACATTTTCTATGTCACAGACATGACAGGAACCGCCATTGATGCTAAGATCGTCGAGTCCATTCGAAAACAGATCGGTGATGCCATGCTACAGGTGAAACACAACTCATGCCTCTCCGAATCACCCCCGAAGGAGACATCAACAGGATTCTTCTTAGGGTACTTCTTCAAAGCAAGAACTTTCCAAAATTTCAAATTAATAAGATCCTATTCTTGAAAGCAGCTGCTGCTGCTCTGCCCTTTGTGTGTATATTCTTTCACAAGTAGAAAAGATGCACAGATACATGACAAGTTCATTCAAGGGACAATGTAAATATATAGGAACCCTTGTTTTAACCCTTAGAATTGAGGGTTTTGGTACATCAGCTCATATTGTAGGTAATAAACCCAGAAGAAACCGACCACCTTCTGTTGCAAGGCAAGCTTGGTTGGGATGTGTATGTATTTGTTGTGTTTGAAGAAAATGATGTGTACAGGACAGTGTAGTGTGTGGTAAATGCTGTTTCTACAAGAATTGTAGAAGACTGTAAAGCTATAATTATTGGCTTAAAACTCAATGAAGTAGATGCAGAAAATGGTCTGCTTATTGTATGTCAAGTCATGTGCTTCTCAGTTACTTTAGAATCAGGGATGAGAGAGTCTAGTGCCTGCAATGTTGGGTAATTCATTATTTCCATTTGCACCTTCCTGCAACAACACAAGGACACTCCCAGGTACGAATGTTGTAATAAGTACCAATCAGAAAAGGAAATTTTGAACGTATAGTTTTATTTTGGTTAAAATACCAATTTGGTCCTCATATTTTGAAATTTGTTCAATTTTAATCTCCATATTTTCATTTGTTCAATTTTAGTCCCCTATATTTTTAATAACTCTTAAATTTAGTCCCATGTACTTTTGGTTATTCATTACCATTAGTATTTTTATCATAATTTTTTTTAAAATATTCACATATTTTATTGTATTACCCGAAAAATTATTATTATTTAATCAATTTCGATAAAATTTAATTTTGAGAGACTAAATTTAAGATTTATTGTAAGTATGAGACTAGAATTAGATAAAAAAAGTACAAAGACTAAAATTGAACCATTGAAAGTATATATACCGGACATATTTGCTTGGGTGTTTTTCCAATTTAGTCTCCATTCTTTAAAATGTTTTAATTTGGTGTCTTATTTTTCTAAAACATTTTTCAAAAAATTCTTTCTTGATTGATTAAATGGGAAAGAAGTCTAAGAGAAAGAAGTGGGTTACATTCCTTCTCTTAAACGACTTTTTTTTCTTTTAAATTTTTGTCCCTTTACTCTGTATTATACTCCACAAGTTTATTATCAACCAACTTGAACATTCAACAATTGTGAGGTACAAATTGAAAAATGTTAATACATAAATGATCAAAGTAAAATTTCTAAATAAAATAGGCTAAACTAAAAATATGATTTTAGAAAAGAAATAATAATGGTTTATATTACTTTTTAACTTCTATTTCATTAGCACAATTGTAAAAATAAAGAAATATCATACTTGTAATAAACTTTTTGCCTATTGTTTTTAGTATTTTATTTAAATTATGCTAGGTTTGCAGGATTACTTGTTACTCTCGACAAAGGATGTTCGTGGGATCTTTAGTATATGAATGAATTGGTCAATTGATGTCTACTTCTCTTGAGGTTGAAAGTTTAAATTTTCGTACCACTTAAACCAACTGGGCTAGGAAGGATCTGAAGTCAATTTTGTATTTTACTAAGAAACAGAGCAAGAAGAGAACTAATTAACTTATCATTCAAGATTCAAGGTCAAATAATTAGCATTGCTACTTTCCTGAACTATAAACAAAACAACCCTTATGAAGTTTCAGCTAAAAAATGGATGCCTAAACACTAGGTTTGGTGCATAGGTTAATAAAAATCTACACTTTTTACTATAGTTCTCATGCTTCCATAGAGGAAGGAAAAAGTAATATTGAAGATGTTTATACCTTGTAACACAAAATTTCACCATTTTGTGTGCTACCATAGAACAGCCAGTATCCGGCTTGATCACGTAGGATTGCATCTATTGAAGGTCTTCACAATATCTTCATCAATTGCTGAAACGTGGTAGTTCTTGTATTGTTTGAAGAATTTGTAAAATTGGATCTGCTCTTGGAGAGGAAGGAAGAAATGCTAATAATTCAGTGGATATAACAGACAACATTGATGGAGAAGTTTCTTGAACCCACTCTACATGTTGCTTAGCTAGTGGAACCTTTCCAGCATTTGCAAAACCTTTCAGTAAAGTTACATGGGAGTCTGGGTGAGCAACATCGCATGATAGACCACGGAGTAATTTGGAAGCAGCAAGGAAATGACCTGCATTGTTTGGAATCCAAGTTAAATAAAAGCTCCATCATTAAATTAAAATGTTGAATACAGAACCGTGAACAAGAAGAGGCAAGGATGCTAGATGTGGACACTGCTAATTCAAGATGAGTGTTTGGGTAACAAAGCCGAAAATGGTGTAGTCAAAGAGTAATTCCAAAGAGAGTGATTTGGCCAATCTAAGCGAGGATCTTACAGAGTCAACAATGGATTTGGTTGTTTCTGAAGTGTGTCTAGGTAACAAAGCCAAAAAGGGTGTAATCTAAGAGATAACCCAAAATGAGAGTGATTTGGCCCATGGAAGAGAGGTTTATAGAGGACCAGCTCTGGCGGTGACCAGGGGACTTGTCAAGTGAGAAACAAATGGCTCCAGACAATAAGCAGATATATACAAACGTGAAACACTAGACTTAACATCACAGTATAACCAGGGAAAGTAACGTGCCTGCTTTACATAGACATAGGATAAAAGTGCTCAGCAAGGTTGCCGCAAGATTTACATCCTGTTCAACAGACTTGCTAAAGACTTCACAAGCAGCTTCAAGTTGTGATTCCTGACAGAGCCCTTGAAGCAGGGAAGTGTAGATTGTAATATCGGGTTCGACCTTTTTTCCAAGCATATGACGGTAAAGCATCAAAGCTTCCTCGATTTGATTGGATTTTGAAAACTTTTGAATCAGGATGTTATACGTCTTTAAATTACCACCACAGCCACTAGCAAACATCTCATCCCACAGCTTCCTAGCAGGCCGAAGCAAATCTTCTCTACAACATGCTTCTAGGACAGAATTGTAAAAAGATACATCAGGGGCAAATCCATTTTTCTTCATCTCCTGCAAAACACTATAGGCCTCTTTCACCATTCCAGCCTTGCATAAGAATGAAATTCTTAAATGGTATCTATCAAAATCATTGAAGTAGTTATTTACACTCAGAACTTGGAAAACTTCCAACAGTTCATCAACCTTTCCATGCTTACATAAACTCCTACTCAGATTTCTTAAAGTCAAGAGAGTTGGGAATCTCCCTTTCTCGACCATGAACTTGAAGAACATAATAGCAGAGTAAGGATCAATGGCAGCCACTGAACCTATCAGCACATTAGAAACCTCTTCATCCATAGGAAAATTTCCTTTGACAATAACTTCACCTAACTCTTTAGCTTCACATATCCGTCTCCCAGCTATTAAAGCAAATAAGTACTCTTTATAATCATTAAGCCTTGGAGCTACCCCCAACTTTCTTTTCTTCTTCAGGATTTTCTCCCTGTCAACCACACTCCCTGCTGACTGAAATGCTTCTCCAAGAATCCAATACGTCAAAAAGTCGGGCTTGCAACCCCTATTCTTAAGCTCATCCAAAATGTTTGAAGCTTCTGCAAGTCTAGATGCCCCACAGAGCCCATGAATGATCAATGTGGCAATAACAGAACCATTGATCTCCGAATTATTGGTCCTGACATTATCTAGCATGTTCAAAACTTTAACTACATCAGCATTTCTACAAACCCTCCATATAAACACACCAAATCCTAGAGTGTTAAAAGGAATGCATTTAAGAGACATTTCATCGAAAACTTTCTGGGCATGCTCAAAAAACCCATCAGAAGCAAGAGCAGCCAAAAGCGAATTACATGATTCGGATCCAACAACATCAGTAACCTCATTAAATACCAAAAAAGCATCATGGGTCTTCTTGCCAATGATCAAGGAATCAATAACAGAGCGATAAACTGATAAATCGAGACCAATTTTCTGAGTTTTTACCTGTTTCAAGAGACTATGAATGGCCCCGAATTGGCGTGAAAGAGAGAGAGACTTGAGAATCGACTTGTAGGAATCGGAATTGTGGGCGAAACCAGGCTGCTGAGAAGCCCAATTGAAGAAACCGAGAGCGAGGGAGTGATGGGTAAGAAGATGAGGGTCGATGACTTGAGAGACGAGAGATGAATTTAGCGTTTGGCGAAAACCGAGTCGATGCAAATTCTGCTCCAGTGAAGGGGTCCATGATCCAGCCGGGCTTGTGTGATTTGAAATCGAAAGTATGGCTCTGCCCACTCGAGTGGCTAGTTCTGGTAAATGGGGTTTCATTCCAAATCTGCGCGGGAATGACCAATCTTCGTCTCCGAGTCAGTTTTTTCTCGAATTGATGAAGTATTCGGGATTGAAAGACATGGTTTTCAAGCTATGGATGAATTTCATTCTGAAATCCATTGGGAACGATGACTTACCAAAAGCTGAAAAGCATTTGGGATCCCTTGAAATGAAATAGAACTACAGAAGAATTTTGAAAAAACTACCACTGAATGCTATACTTGCGTGTACAAGTTCATCAACTCTGATGTTCTTTAAGCTGAATTCATGCATTTTATCGCCGAATTTGAATGTCTTGTTATTGTTAGTTGTTTCATGCTTAATTTTCTTTGTAGTATTCAAACCAAGTTTCGAAATATCGATAAAAATATCGAAGTCTCGATTTTATGGAAATATGATATCGATGAAAATTTTGGAAAATTTTATGGAAATTGGTAAAAATTGATGGAAATTGTTATAATTAGTTAATGAAACTATGATTGTAACTAGGTTAGACTATAATGGACTATTTTTAATCATTATTTCTATAAAGAAGACAATATTTAGATGTATATTGTAAAATATTTGTGAAAATGTCAATGCAATAGCAAAAATTTTAAAAGGAAACGGAAAAATAATTACAAAATTAAAGAACATGAAATATTTACATATAAAATAATTGTAAATTGTTTATTATAAAATGAAAATCATAACATTAAACTAACATAACATAACACAATAAGGATAGATAAATCATAACATTAAAATAAAATGGATGTAAAAAGCGTAACATTAAACATAAAACAACCTAAGGGAAAAGAAAGAAAAAAAAACTCTAGAAGTAGATAGAGTTTGAGAGAAAATGAGAGAAATATTAAAGAACTCACATCAATTCAAGTTTGAGGTGAAATGATGTGAAAATTCAATGAAAAAAATTTAAATGAAAAATATGTTGTTTCTTGATGGTAAAAGAGAAAAAAAAAATCTCATTGAGCTAACATAGCTAATTATTAAAAAAAAAAAAAACCTCAAAATTTAGCTGAAAACCTCGAAATTTTGATGGAAATATTCAAACATCAGCCTCAAAATTTCAAAAAAAAAAAAAAAAAAAATCTAAACCTTAACTAACTTATAAAATTAAAAATGCAACATTTAACTAAACCAAAAATAAAAAGAATCTTGAAATACCTCTACTTGTGCAACTTGAAATCAAGTGAAATAATTAAAAAAAAAAAAAAAAAACTTGGCGATTGAGAGAGTTTTGGAGAATCTAAACGATTGATGAAGAAAACATAAAGAAAAAAATGCTCAAATTCCATGAAGAAGAAAAGAATTTTTTGGGTTTTGCATCAGAGATATTATCATTCTTTCTTAGGGATCCAAAAGTTAAAACTGTTTCACTAAAATCTTGAGGCTCAATTTCGGTTAGAAAGCACTGAGAAAAACTACTTGAACGAGCTTACTAAAAATGTGCTAGTTGTGAAATGGAGAAACCTTTTAAGATTATTTCTGATCATTTCTGAAGTAACATTTGTTAGTTATAGCTTAGGGAAATTACTATAAACAGAAAAAATATCAAATTATTTACAAATATAGAAAATTTTTACCGTCTATCGGTGATAGATGGCGATAGAATTCTATCGCTTTCTATCGCTCAAGCGATAGAATTTATTTGCGAATTTATTTGCTTGAATTTATTCGCGATAGAATTTATTTGCTTGAGCGATAGAAAGCGATAGAATTCTATCGCGATCTATTATTGATAGACTGTAAAATTTTTCTATATTTGTAAATAGTTTGCCTTATTTTTCTATATTTGAAAAGAGCCCTATAGCTTAATTATTATAAATTATAATAATGCTTCAAGTTATATATTTAAGGAGAATTTTTTTTTTAAAAAAAAGGGAAACTATTTACATAAAATAGCAAATTTTTTAGATAGTTGTAATAGAACTTATAGAAGTGTATCAAGGTCTATCAGTGATAGGCTTGTAATAGAATTCTATCAATGTCTATCAGTATTTTTTTTTTTTTTTGCTATTTTCTTTAAATAGTTTGACATTTTTCTATATGTAAAAATTTCCATATATTTAAATACTTTTTTGTGGTGTGTGAATTTGTTTGATAGCTTTGTTGGGGAAAATAAGTGTGGATTTTCCTGGGAACAAGTTGAATCTCACCAGCGATTCATTCAATCTCTCCCAAGATTGGTTTGGATTTTGAGGTTTATGACATAATGTGTTTGGTCTTTGTGCCTATCTCGTCTGAGATAAGGATCGAGACCAAACATAGAATACCTTAAATCTTAGAGTTTAGGGCATGCCTTAGTCCTGAAGGCTCGAGATTCAAGCTTAATTCAACAATTACTTTAAATCTCGGTCCTCGATCTCACCCGAGATCATCACCAAGATAAACAGTTTTTTACACTAAGTCCATGTTTTATGTGGCTGTTTTGTTGGGTTTTGATCTTGAGTTTAGTTTTTTTTTTCTTTGTTTTATAGATGGCTCTGGTATAAAAAATTCTTAAATATAATATTTGACCAACTAATTTAACATGTTTTCATATGGGAAAAACCATTTCTATTATTAAGGTTACGTTAACGCCCACACAGTTACATATGTTTAGGCAAACCTATTTTGGACATTTTTTTTATTTGAAGTTAGTTTTTAATAGGTCTTTATGCCATTATATTCTTCTAAGGGAGGTGAATGAGTCTAGGGAAGACATCATTAACTTTAAATTATTAGGACAGAAGGTATCTTTTGGGCGTGAATAGTTTGATAGGTGTCTTTTGGGTGAGAATAGTTTGATATAGTGACTGGGTTGAGATATAGGTTTAAGCTTTGTGGTTCAAGTTGATGATTTAGGGATCACATAATCATTTAATGGACTTAGGGATCGCACGTCATTCAAACTCATGTGGTATTCAGGAATAAAATCAAGGTGTGAGGGAAATAGGGGTATATTATAGGTCATTCAAATTGGAAATGATTATACTATACTCTTAGTGTTCTGCACTACTATTGTTAACATAGACACTAAAAGAGTCATTTGAGACACATCATCATCATTTAAGAAAAAATAGTTCCTGATTATAGATCACAAAAGTAAAGACATTTGACCTAACATTATACAAACACACCTTATAACCAACTCAAACTCAATAGAATGTATCCCACGTTTACAATCCAACTGACCCCTACATATTCTTTCTCAATTTCCTTGCATTCATTACCAAAACAAACAAATATGCGAGGCAACAAATATACAAGAAGTTACAAAAAAAACTGTCAAAATCCCATAGAGAATTATGCATCTTGGTCCAAAAATGTTAAGATCTCAATCGGGATTTAATTCATTTAGGCAGTGGCATTCTAATCTCGGCCAAGATTTGTGTTCCGAGATTACATAAACGATTGTACAAAACACATTTTTGAGGGCCAACAACATGCACATTAGAAATCAAACATCTTTAATAAAGAGAAGAGCGAGATATACACCTTGTTTCTGTGATTTTAAACCCCAACATGAGAGAATGAGGATATTTTGAAAGCCTAAACTTGAGCCAATGTGTGGGTTTCTAAAACATTGATCCAATAATAATAATAAAATAATATAATAATTGAGGCATAAAAGTAAAATCAACATTTTATTAATAAATTTGGACACGTGGCATAACTCAAAGCTTCACGTTTTTAACTCAATCTCAGTCTTGATCTCGACTGAGAAGCATCGAAAAAACTACTTGAATGAGTTTTTCAAAAGTGTGCTAGTTGTGAAAGATGAAAACTTTTTGGAGTTATTTTTGACAATTTTTCATGTTACTTCTCTAAACTCTATATCCATTCATTGTATTAAAAAATAGATTAAAATATTATTTTTGTCTCTCTATTTGAAGTTTGTTCAATTTTAGTGATAATTTTAATAGATCAAAGATTTAAGAATTATTAAAATTACAAATACTAAAATTGGAGAATTGAAAGTACACACACTAAAATTTAACAAACTTCAAGTTATAGGGATCAATAAATGGTAATTTAACCTATGAAATATAATAATAACAATAATAATAAAACTTCATGGATTGAATTTGGTATAATTTTCCAATAATTCAATGACAAATTTTTAAAATTGATTTCATGAGAAAGTATTGATTCCAAATTAAGAATTCAATTTTATAAAAGCAAAGGTATTTAGGGAAAAAAAAAAAAAAAAGAAGCTTTAAATACCATTTGAATGTTTTACCTGGATAAAGAAATTTGGTAATTCAAATTTAATTATAATTTGTGTTCTTTGATTGTCCATCAAAAATCAATTAGATTACCCAATATCACGATGAATTGTGCTCTTCTTCGATTCCTTCATCGGCTTTTGATTTTGGAGCTCATCTGTTTCAAGAGGAATCTGAGTCCTCCTTGGCCATAAAGGCTTTGAATCATGCCTGCATTTACACCAAGGAAGTGGGTATATGGGCAGCAGAAGCGAATGAACGCTTTTGTTTTGATTTTAGACAAATTAAGAATATTGAAAAACGACATTGAAATAGACATCAACATTCTGTGTTTAAATTAGGTTAAGCATAAAATTAGATTAAAGGAGATACCTTGAAGACTCTTTTTCTAATTAATTCCAACCGTGATTTCTCTTTGAATTCTCCTTTTTCTTTGTTGGGAACACCTCCAAAATGTTATTCTTGGCTATGTCTTTAGGTAATGACCTACTTGTGAGAGTAGCTTTTCGGAGGAGAAAAAGGAAGGAAGATTTAATGAAGAACACAGAGAACTAGAGTTCTGTATTTTCTTGAGAAAGAGAAAATTATGTGTGAGATTTCTTTCTTTTATTTACACAGAACATTTCTGTATTATTAAGCGTAAATTAGATTAATAAATAAATAATTTAATTAAATGAATATTTGAATTATATTCCAACTGTTTATTTCTCTCTCACCTATAGTTTTAATATGAATCTTATTCATATTAATGTATAGTTTATAGTTTTAATATAAATCATATTTATATTATTTAAATATTTAAATCACATCTAAATACATTAAAAGTCAATTTCGATTGACTTTTTAAGTATTTATAAGTACAAAAAAAATGTTTATAAACCATTAGAAAGTCAATTCAAACATGTCTTAATTCTCTTATAATATATAGTTTTAATTATAAATCATATTTATAATTAATTATATATAATAATGTATGTATATACATTATATTTTGTATTAAGAATATCATATACAATTAATATATATTTCCCTAAACTAGTTTGAACAATTCAAATTATTCTTTCAAAATAATGGTCCTTGTTCATCTATTGCGAGTTAGCAAGAGGACTTAATAGACCTACAATTTATAAGCTCCAATGATTCGAGATTAATTAATTAAACTCTTTAAATAACCAATTAACATTCATTAACTATGAGGCAAATCACTATAGACCCGTAGTTGCACTTTTATGCACTATAGGACATGTTGCGTCCATGAATATAATCACTATATGTAAGTTGATCCTTCACAAGTTGTTCATAATTACAGTTAGGTCAAATGTCCGTTTTAACCTTGTAATTACCTCTATATCCTTAAGTACCACTGATCTTTAATGAACAATTTTTTATGGTCTTACTATAAACCAAGTCCCTCTCGGGCCAATGAGAGGGTGGGGCCCTATTTTCCAAGTCCTGAAATCAGCACTGAAGGGAACTACTCATCTACTTACCCTAAAAGGGAAGGAGTGAATAACATCTTATGAACTTATGTTCTTAGCTCCTTATTCAATCACATCCCCGAAATGGTGGGGTTATTGAGTCGACGATTCAGGCCACTCTCACCCATACAAATCAAAAGACAAACCCTCACAAGCAAGAATTTATAACTCACTCAAGATTAAGATCGAGTTACATATGATCATTTTGTGAAATATTAATCTCTTCAGTCAATGGAGTTATAAAGAGAGATTAAATTATTTCACTGTCCAGTCTTATACAAATTCATTGTATAGAATACCCCCACTCACATGTCTCCTTATGAACAATTTGGATGATATCATTTGTAACATTTACAAAATGAGCCCGTATCCATAGTCTTACTAGGATAAGACACCCAACCTAATCCATCTACTATAGACCCTTTCATGATATTACTTGAACATAATCTGTTATATGTCAACTTTCATGTAAATAACCTTGAATTTTTGTTTTATTGAAAATAGTCATTCAAATTGAAGATATAATATAAAATAACAAATTATTTTATTAATTATCATAAATTTGTTTATTTATTTTACAAACTACGAGTTTAGGGCATAAAACCCAACATTAATTAATTGATGAGATCTCAAGCAATATTTTACAAATGTCCTAAAATTTAATTATATTCCATAACTAGATTTTTGGATTTTGTTGGAAAATTTTAACCTTGTAATACACTTGTTCGCAAGAGGCTTTCGAAGAAACGTGTTTTGTGGAGTTTAGACTATGGTTTATATTGAGTTATGTGAATGTGGTTCGATCTTTAGTACTTAATCTTCCAGTTCTCTCTTAGTTGAATGCATACGCTTGATCTGTGAAAGTGGAGTTCTTGAAGTTGAAGTCTTGGAAGAATGTTTCAATGTTTGTATCTTCAGAAGATCTGTAGAGTGGAGAGAGAATTCTCTCTAGGCTATATATAAACCCTTCAAATAAATGAGAACTTTCCTATTTATAGAATTTTCAAGTGGACTCTGTGGACTTGAACTTGGACTTGGTTGGTCCTGACCCTTGGGCCCAGCTAATTGGATTTGGGCCTATGACCTTTGGGTCAAATTAAGTATATTTTTAACAAAAAATAATTAGTTTGATCGAGCGATAAAGACGAAGACATGTAGCATCATCGGATATGCCGTCTTTAGTTTCAATTTGGGACACATGTCAACATTTAATTAGTCTCAAATTTGATGATTCATAATTTCGTCATTAATTTGAGAAATGACGTGCGATTTGTGATTGGTCCAAAATTTCTCATTCAACAACACCCCTTGTATTATTTTGTAATTAAAATATTAAAAATAATTAAAAATAATTAAAAATATTTTTAGCAGTAATATTCCACTATATGTCATCATTAATTGTATATTTTAATTTAATGATTTTTTATTTTATTTATTAATGAATATATGGTATATTTCCCTACAATTTAGGAAAATATTTGTATTATTTTATAATACATTCTCTCCCATTAAAGTTTTATATTATTTTATAATTAAAATATTTTGAAATTCAAACCAAATTTAATATTTATTAAATTCGATTTATATTCCATTAAGCAAGATTTGACATAACATCGTTCTCTTGATTTTAGAGTTTTTGTTTTTTAAGGATATTTTTTCCAATTAGTTACAAATTTGTCACAATTTTTTTTTTTACAATTTAAAATTTAGAATTATTGTTAAAATTTAGAATCCCTAATTTCGGTAGATTGATTTAATGCAGTATTATTGTTACAAATATTCATTTTTATCTGTGTTTCATTTCTTATCTATATATACGAGATTTATTTCAAATATATTCGAGGTTTATTCTAAATGCATTTAGAATTAGTACACATCTAAGGTTGTTATATAATCTATACTTCATATTCTAATATTATTCTCGTTTCTATTAAGATATATTATTCCACATACTTTATCATATATATACATGTATATTTAGTATTTTTTTTTTTTTTGCAAATATATACTTCATATTATATAATAATAACGTTGACATGATAAATTAAGTTATTTGTGAAAAGAATGGTAGATTTAGGTCATTAGTGTAATCAGGCGACTAGAAAGCCTTTAACAAATTGGCCCATTTGTTAGGCCGACCCTTGCTATTGTTGTAAATCCGTCCGAAACTTGGTCTAACTCTTTCCCTGTTTAGACCTTAGATGTGGTGATTTGCTCCTTTTCATGGAGTCTTAATAATATTACTTCTTCTAAAAAACAAAATCCATTTTGATTTCGATTTTTTTTAAAGGAAAGAAAACATTTAGACATAGAATTAGAACTCTGTCTCAAAAGATTTGGAGACGGGAAGTTGCAACCTTTCAATCCAGAATTTAGGTTTTATGCCATGTTGAAGGTTGCCTAGGGTAAGACTTAAAACCTGCAGAGAACCGAGAGGAGGCATAGGGGAGGACACGTCTTAAAAACGAAATATCATTTGCTCAGAGTTTGGGCCAGTCGAGCTGAATATATCCAATTGAAAAATAATTGAGCCAGATCTAGACTAGCACTTTGCAATCTTAAGCATTGGAAATGTCTCTAACACCATTGCCATCACACATAACTGTAGATGTGTCAAAGGACAGATTTATAAATAACTCTATTTGATCATCCAAAGGGGAGAGTAAGTAATTTCTAACGGAGAGACCTGATCATACTTCTTTTGTGCTTAGCTGATTAGCTACTCTTTGTACTAACTTAGACATCGAAGTGTAGTAGGCTCGACATCATACTGAGCCAAAGGTGAAGGCCACTGGAGACTGGTAGTGAAGCCTAACGAGACAAGATTCAAGCGCCAACATGTTAGTTTAACCGCGTTCATATTAACAAAAATAATTTTTTTTAGTACAATAATTGCACAGATAAGAATCGAACCTTTGACTTTTAAGTAGGAAGATTATGCTAATTAGGTTTGATTTAAAAAAATAACTTCTTTTCAATCCGTTAGAAGTTTGAAGAAATGGAATTATATGAGTTTGAAGAGTAAGATCCCCAATTCCAAAAGAAGAAACTTTTGTTTCCCTTCGACATTGGTAAAGAAACTTGATCTGTGTGGGTGTCAAAGGGGTCGAGTTTGTAGAGGATGGGCATTTGAAGTATTAGGGTGTGTAATTCTGTATGCTATTTGGTGGCATAGTATCTCTGTTCTTCACTTCCATAAAAGAAAAACAGAAAAAATAGTATCTCTATTCGTTGACGCTTCCCTACTTTCCTTAACTTCCAAGTTCAAGCCATCACAACCCAACCAAATACGTCTCAGAAAAGTGCCACCCACTACCATCTGCTACACAGCCGCATCGCCACCGCATGGATAATCGGAATGTTGTCGTCTGCGACAATGGCACTGGGGTATCTTTTAATCACTTCTCCCAGCTATTCGTTTCGTTTCCCTTGATCGCCCACTTCTTGATCTTGCATTCCCCTTTGTAAATCTACCCATTATTTCATATGCTTCTGCTCGAGATTTGTGTTGTTCGCCTCACCTGTCCCAATTGAGCTCACTTTTTTTCTTTTTAATGTGCTTTGATTGGGTTGCCTAACATTAGCTTGTTGATTAATCGCAGTATGTAAAATGTGGATTTGCCGGGGAGAATTTTCCCACTTCTGTGTTTCCTTGTGTGGTGGGAAGACCGCTGCTTCGCTATGAAGAATCACTCATCGAACAGGAGTTGAAGGTTTGTAATTTCCATGTGTCTTGTGAGTTCTTCTGTGGGTGAGTAAAGGAAGAGTTTATATGTTTATTTGTGGTACTCATCGGTTAGCATAATATCATGACTGATTTCTCATTTCTATCATTAGCTCACACTCAAAGGACTTTATTCATGATCTTTTGTGATCATTTGATAGTGAATATGATGAATATTTTCCCCTTATGGTTTCACTCTGAAAGTTAGTTTGTCAATGGTTAGATAGTTTCAACTTTCAATTCGTTTGATAGTATAATTGCATTTTCTACTCTGAAAACAGTTTGATGTTTTGATATCCTGGGTGCTGTAAAATGTGGGTAGACATGATCATTTTCCATGTAGAGATTATCTCTTATGAGCGAGAATATTGTAAGTATTGGGAACTGAAGATATTTTCGATCAGGATGTCACATCACATTTTCATAGAAAGAGTCATCTTGAGATTAGTTACTATTCTTTGATTATTCATTCTCAAGTCCTGTCTCTGAATTACTCCCAGGATATTGTTGTTGGAGAAAGTTGTGCAGATTTGCGCCATCAGCTTGATATAACTTATCCAGTTCATAATGGTATCGTTCAAAATTGGGATGATATGTGTCATGTGTGGGACCATGCATTTTTCCACGAACTTAAGGCAAGGATTTTCTAGACTTAAATTCCCATTTGCCACCTACTATGAGCATTATATATCTTTCCCATGGACAAATCATAATGTTGAGCTAAATTGCTGTTGTGTTTTCTGTCAATAGATAGATCCAAAAGAATGTAAAATTTTGCTCACAGACCCACCTCTCAATCCTTCAAAGAACCGTGAAAAAATGGTTTGTGATATTTGATTTTCTTTCAATTTCGTTTGTACGATTTAATGAATTGGGTCAATTTAACCTTACAGGTTGAGACCATGTTTGAGAAGTACAACTTTTCTGGGGTTTTCATTCAAATCCAAGCAGTTTTAACTTTGTATGCTCAAGGTGCTTATAAAGATGAATGAAGGTCAAAATTGTGCTTAGTTATTTTTCTGAAGTTGTCATCTTTTTCCCTCCTATTTTCTCTCTGTCTTTTTCTACTTTTCAATTAAGGTGCACCTTTCCTTATGTTTTTGTTTAGAAGATCATAATTGTTGAAATGAAAAGTACATCTGATTATGATGGTGAAGAAAAAGGCATACACCTATGATAAACACCCTCAAATTACTCTAGTTTTCAGCTAATTCTTCACTCATTTTTTTGCACTGGCAGGTTTACTGACTGGGTTAGTCATTGACTCTGGTGATGGTGTCACTCATGTGGTAAATAATTTACGTATTGTTGAAATCTTTTCATAAAGCTCATTGGAAACTCTTTTCTCTTCCCTATACTTCTTATTGAGCAAAGTAGATTTGTTTATCTTGCTTACATGTCATGTCTTCTGAAGTCTTTCCTTTTTCAGATAAAAACAACTTTCATTGAAAAAAATGAATCAATACAAGGGCATAAAAAAACCAAATCTACAAAAGGGAGTCCTACCAAAGGAAGGGGCTTCAACTGTGCAAAAGATAATTATAGACATTGTAGAAAATATGTTAAATTAACAAAAACAATTTCATTTTGTTTTATTAATTATTCTATCAAACAAGTATTCTGCTTAGAAACCTACTTTTGATATATAAAGGAACAGCTTATGAGTACTGTGAAGCTTATGTGGAGAGTGTGGATTGAGTTTGATGCTTGACAGCCTTTTATTAATTTGTTCTCTAGGTTCCAGTTGTTGATGGTTACTCATTTCCCCATCTTACAAAAAGAATGAATGTAGCTGGGCGGCACATTACTTCATATCTTGTTGATTTACTCTCACGGAGAGGGTAGGGAATTTTTTTTTCATTGCACAATCAATATGTAATGGATGGAAATTAGAAAACTATTTCTTCAATTAAATGGATTGTTTCTTTGGCTAACACATGCAACATCTTGAAGGTATGCTATGAATAGGTCTGCTGATTTTGAGACTGTTAGGGAAATCAAGGAGAAGTTATGCTATATAAGGTGAACTAAACAACTTGCCTTTGTATGCATTTTGATATGTGCTCGCCATCACCATGTTTTAATGGTATATATATATGTGTGTGTGTGTATATATGTGCAGTTATGATTACAAGAGGGAATATCAACTGGGGCTTGAGACCACCATTCTTGTCAAGAACTACACTGTAAGTAACCTCTGGGAATTCTTCTGAGAATTCAAATTAATCATACTCCGTATAAGTAAGCACCTCTGACGTGATTGAAGTGTATGAAAGCCACAACAGTAATAAACCTCCTGAACATAGGTACATAACTTTAAGAGTGATGGGCCTAAAGCCAACAACTCCAACTGGAGTCTTTTGTTCTTAGATTGCCTCTGTACAATGGGTTGGTAGTGGGACTTGTCTATCTAGCAGGATAGGTAAGAGGAACTTTGAGGTGAATTCCCTTGATGGTTTCCGGACCCCTTTCCGATTGTTGCACATTTGCAACTTGGGTATCTTTCCAGCAAGCCAACCACTTCAATAAATTATCGTTTCACCGATCTTCTGAGTTTTAGGTACCCGATGGTCCCGGCTTTTGGACATCTACTCCTAGCAACTCATTATTGTATGATTCTTAGATAGAGCACCAAAAAATAAAAAAAATAAAAAAAAGTTTTCTAGTGAGTTTTCAGCTGCCTAGGTATATTCCCCTAAAAGAATGTTTCTTCTATTTCCCACATGAATTTAAAGGACCTTTCCTTCACTGATCTAAATTTTAGGATTTTCATCCATGACCTTATTCCAGAATCACCTCTCTTTGTTCCCTAAGCGGTAAGCACCACCATAAAAAGTCTATTCCAAATTTGCTTACTATGTGCCAAAGAGCATCTTATTAATAGAAAAGGGTAGGGCATATTAAACATAGGAAATTGTGATTGGCCAACCCCTTTTTAGTACATGAGAGAAGGATGAAAATCTTGCTTTTGTTATTATTTAGTGAAGGTTGGTAGCTTCTTTAAATGTTCCAACTTCCACTGGTTGACTACTCTATTACATCTAGGGTTTAATATTCTAGGTAGGTGTCTGCCATAATTTTACCCATAACCTCAAAAATATGTTTGAGCATTCAACTTGTCGATATACGAATATATTTTAAAAGATATATTTTAACTGATGTGCTCCTGAGTCCTGCCATGTCTCATTATTATTATCTTTTTCCAAAAATTGGCACACTGTCTTCATGTAATTATCCTAATTCCTATTCTGATGTGCTTCTCATGTTCTTTTTTTCTGGCGTGATTTTGCAGTTTGTTGTTTTGGTAATCTTTTTACTTGATTTTGGTCTCACTGAGAATTATTTGTTACTTTTATGTTATTTTAATTTCACTTGGATGAGTTACTTTGATCAGCTTCCAGATGGAAGGGTGATCAAAGTTGGCACTGAACGTTTTCAAGCTCCTGAAGCACTCTTTACTCCAGTAAGCCTGTGCTTTGTAACTGATCTTTCTTTTCTTTGGTCTAGCTTTGACTTTTATATATTAATTTAATAGCTCATTTTTACCTTACAATAATATTGGGCACAGACTATATGGAATACTAGTTCCTACGTCTCATATAAGAATGGGAAAATAGTCATTTGGTTTATTCGCCACAGTTTTGGTTAGGAGAGAAAATTTGGTCAAAAGAAAACACTATACAGAAAGAGCAAGCTAATTGGATTACAAAAAAGCTCTAACGGGCTTTCATTGGAAAGGGAGGAAAGTTTTGGAAAAAAATTAATGTCCACACTCCAAAAGGAAAAACGTGCCATACCACTTAGAACATCATGAAGAGGAACTCAGAAACTTTTCAAGGGCTTGGTATAGGCCAACGAAAGGTGTTAAAAGATTTAGTGAAATAATAACTTCAATACAATGAGTGTTCTCCATACTACATAGGTTGCTTCTAATGCATTAAGGTAGCCCATAGCAATCTGGAAATAACTTCCCAACAGTCTTGAATGGTCTAATCGTATCTATCTAATAAGTTAAAAGTCTTATTGGAACTGGAAATTGTCCAAAAGCACACAACATTACTCGAGTCTTGAGAAAAGAAAACTAAACGAACAGGAACTAGAAAGAACTTACTCGAAGGCACAGAGTATCCTAGGAGCAATTATTTTTCCTACATGCAGTAATTTTTTTGCAGAGTTATGTGCACTGTAGTTATAACAATGTCAGATTAAATAATAATGAATAAATGAAGTTTTTTTCATGCAGGAACTGATAGATGTTGAAGGGGATGGCATGGCAGATATGGTTTTTCGTTGCATACAAGAAATGGATATTGATAACCGGATGATGGTATGATTAGATCTTCCATATGCTTTCAAGAAACAAAATCTTTCTTTTGGTTCCTCTTTGATGGGTTTTTACTAAGATATAAAATGAATTAATATAACATAAGTTCAGCCAGTGTTTTTAGGAGCATATCTGGGCATTGGCCTAGCCTTAAAGCCTCTCTGGGCTCAACCTTTGTGTCCTTTGGCCTCGGGAGTAGTGAATTTAGAAAGGTCTGGTTTGTGCCTGTTGACTCTTATTGGATTCTTAGGCAAAATGCACACGTACTTTTTTGTTTTCCTGTTAGATGGTCAAATTAAATACTTTTTAGATCCAGATAGAAGCAAAAAGAAAGGTGACAAGTTCTTAATGTCCTTGCTCTACCATAGGATGAGGTGTTGAATGAAATGTTGAAATCCTTTTTTTCAACTTGACAATGATGGGGGAGTAAGATGCAAGACGAAGGATCCATGATGCAATAATACAACGTATACAAATGACAAGGAATGTGACTGGGAGGAAATGTGCAAGGGCAGGGAACAAGAGAGAGATGAGTGTACTCTAGCCTGAGAAATCAATACCGTTCAAATTTTGTAGGTGGTACAGTTAAGAGTATACAAAAAGGAAGGGAGTATTGTGTAATAGTGCATTGTTTCATTTTCATTCTAGACTATGCCGGTTTATACGTCTTGTCCATAGGTTTAGGGAAAGCATCGATGTTTTGATGAATTGGTAAGCCATATATAACTAGGAATTGACAATCAAAAAACAACTTACCCTTTATAAGTACTGCGTATATTTCTTTGTATTATCTTTTCCTTTACCCTCCTCTTCTCTTGAGATGCTTAAATTTGTTATCTCATGTGAATTACAGCCACCAGTTGGACTATCTTTTGAGATCCCAAGTCAGCTTACTTAGGGGGCATTTGGGCCACCAATTTGTATTGGGTGGAGTGGGATATTATAGCCCTCTCAATTTGGACCTCCCATTATAATAGTTGAAGTTCCCAATTATTATAATCCACACTTAGGTACAATAAAACTATTTGAAAACCCTTGTTGTCTACGATGTTTACTATTTTGTAACATCCTCTCTCCTCATCTGTAACTATTTGTAACTTAAACTAAAATAGTCTACATCCCAAACATAGACTATTATAACCCACATACTATAATAACTACGGACTATAATAACCAACTCAGCGTTCCAAACCGCCTCTTAATTTCACAATTTGGTACCTTCTTTTACTACCTCATGTTAAATTAAATATGAATATTATTGCTTTGCAGCTTTACCAGCATATCGTTTTAAGTGGTGGGAGCACAATGTATCCAGGATTACCTAGTCGGTAATGTGTAGCTCTTCTTGAACTGTAGACCTTCTAAGCTATTTCAATAACATGGTGACTGATTGTAATAATATTCAGTTTGGAGAAAGAAATACTTGACCGCTATCTCGAAGTCGTCTTGAAGGGAAACAGAGATGGTTTAAAGGTAATATATAATCTGACACTACTAACTATTAATTATTATATATGCCTGTAATTAATCTGATTGACAAGTTCCTTGATGAATATTTGATACACCTGAGATGGTTTTCTGAGTTTTTAACGTTAACCTGGAAGAGCAAAACAATATTTGCAAGGTGTAGCTGAACACTTAGTACGTTTTATGTCCTTTAATTCTTAGAAACTGAGATTGCGCATAGAGGATCCACCAAGAAGAAAGCACATGGTGTATCTGGGAGGTGCGGTTCTAGCAGGAATAATGAAGGTAGATTACATAGCTTTGGTGGTGTTGTTTCCATTGATATTATGCACCAGTATCACAATATCGATAACATTATAAACCATTTGAGAAAAGATGTCACTCTAAATTAACTCTATGTTGACACATCCAGGATGCACCTGAATTTTGGATCAGCAGGGAAGATTATCTAGAAGAAGGTGTTGCTTGTCTAAGCAAATGTGGCCAGGCATGACTCTCTGGAATTAGTAGCCTTTATGATTGCTCATCAGACCAATTGAGGATGATGGAAATTTACTATGTCTACACTTTTATGACTTGGGTTATAAAGAAAAGGTTGATTATGGCATAAAATGGGAAAGTCTTATATGTTTATATTCCTTGTATGTTTGGATATGATTATGAAAATTATACAAATAGGCCATTTGGTTTTTTTTTTTTTAGTTTTTGGAAATTAAGCTTATAAACACTCCTTTCCACCTCCAAATTTCTTGTTGTGTTATCTACTCTTTACCAATGTTTTAAAAGTCAAGCCAAGTTTGAAACTAAAAAATGTAGTTTTTAAAAACTTGTTTTTATTTTTAGAATTTGGTTAAGATTCAATCTTTTTATTTAAGAAAGATGCAAACTATTGTAAGAAATTGAGAAAAAATAGACTTACTTTTCAAAAACTAAATGGTCAAACAAGGTCATTGTTATCAGTTAATCGTATATGTTGGATAAAATATACTTATTTACTATTAATAAGACGTGATTTTAATTTATATATTAAAATGCATCCCACTAAAACATTATAGAATTGTATTTACATCCCTAAATTACTTTTCGTGGAGATAATAAACACTCCTTACTATTGTTGACTTTATATTCATGCTCACATAATTTTATTTACATTATTGATAGACAACCGCTCACTGAATTAGAATATCCCATGTTTGATCATTTTTATAATTTTGTTGTTGATTTTTTACTCACTTAAATTTCACATCTTAATAAAACTATGCCCAACACCACCAAGAAGTTCATGATTTTTGTAGTGGGCTTGGGAGCAATCCTTTTGGAAATGGGCTTGCCATATATATATATATGTATGTATATGTCCTTCATGCATATTTCTATATATAATATATATATATGTAATATGTATAGTATTTTGGTTATATTCTTGAGTTGCACAAAAAGTAAGAATACAAAGAATAAAACAAGTTACTGTCTGTCTACAAAAATAGCTGAAAGCATACAACTTGAAGCTTGGCATTAAATTAGAATTAATATCATATCTTCTTCCTTAAGGACAGATAAATGAAGACTGAGTCTTGTAATTATATATATTCATCTCTTTACTAATCCTTCTTCCTATTTGGTCTTTTCTCCATAGTCTTGACAAACCCTTTTTCCAAACCTTTTCGATTCTATTATTTCACATTATTCATCCTTAACTATACTTTGACTTGAAAGTTGAAACTTTCCTACCTCTATACCAAATATTTTTTTTTTTTTTATTTTTTATATAATATCTTTTTTTTTTCTTTCTATTTTTCTACTTTAATTTTAAAACTATTATCATATGCACTTTTGTTTGTTTTGTAAACTAAAGTTAGGAATAAGCATACAACTTTCAACTTTACCATTTTCTTCAAATTTGTTTGGTTATTGAAAAATGAGGATCAGTAGAGGGTCACAGCAATATAAAATTTAAAACAACAAAAATAGTGTTTAGAAGTGTAAATGTGGTTCAATCACCACCAAAAAAATAAAAGAAGAAAAATCTTTTAGTTCAACTGCATATAAACAAAAGTGGAAATTCGATCTTTTTTCAGGTGTCGATGTGGGTTACAATAAATTTAATTTACTTCCCTTCAATCGTGTACTTGAAAATTTGTAGAAGGTTGTCCAACAAGTATAAATTAATATTAATTGACGAAGAAATGATATTACAAAAGTAATATACTACATTAAATCGCCACTAAATATCTAAAAGTCTAAGTTAATAAATTTTGGTAAATGTACGTTTAAATTAAATTAAATTTTTAGAACCCCAGCAATCTTAACAAAATTTGAAGCAATGTGAAGGATGTAGAAGTGGGGAGAAAAAGAAGAAAAAATAAATAAAAAAATTTCACATATAGAAAAAAATGTCAAACTATTTACAGAAAATAGCAAAAAATGTCAAACTATTGATAGACATTGATAGACTTCTATCAGCATCTATTAGTGATAAACATCTATCATTTCTATCGCTGATAGACTCTAATAGACTTCTATCAGCATCTGTGGCAACTATCTAAAAATGTCGTTATTTTGTGTAAATAGTTTTACTTATTTTTCTATTTTTAAAAATTTTCCAAAATAAATTGATTAGTTGTTAAAGGAAAAGAAAAGATGAATTAGGGTTATGAGTTATATATGATAGGGTGTCTCCAGGTAATTAATTAAATATGAAACATATAATTAAGATGAAAGATGAAGATTATTGTTGGAATTTGCTTTGAGAATAGTGATAATATTTGGTGAGATAGAGAGAGAAAGAGAGAGAAATATAATGATAATATGAAATTAGGAGAATTTAATTGGCCGACTAAGAATGAAAAATGCAGAAAAATAAAAAGACAAACACTGAATTCCTTTGGCAAATCCAAGGGATAGACGGCGCCACCGACGCTATAACCGACGATTTTGCCTATGTTTTATTTTCGTCCTTTTCTTTCTATTATATTTATACACACTACAACAATTTTTACTTTTCCTCACGAAAAATTGTCGTATGAAACCCTAATAAATACATAGGTAAAGATTATACAACACAATTAATGTTATAATCTTTTAGCCCATACAGATTTTTTTTTTCCCAATTCTCCGTCTAAATGATGAAAATGAACATTTCTATCATACCTTAATTTTTTATAATATCATCTTATTTGTACAGATATTAAGAATACTGTTTTAACTACATTCTAACTGTTTTTTTGTATTTGTTGGATGTAAAAGTTTAAAGGAAGAATTACCTTTTTAGTCCCTAAGTTTATAAGAAAAGATTCGTTTGGTCCATGAGTTTTTAAAATATACTTTTTCAGTACTTGAGTTTTTTAAAAAATAGTAAGTTTTAGAGAGGAGATAGTTTTTAAAAATTATTTTTCTAATTTAAAATTTCATATAATTATTTAAATTAATAATAAAAAAATTAGTTGGGAGATCTCTTAGTCCTATTTTTAAAAATTGAGGGACTAAAAAGGTACATTTTTAAAATTCAGGTACCAAATACACGTATTGTTCAAAATTTGGGGACTAAGAAGTTACATTTTTAAAATCCAGGACCAAACGCACGTATTGTTCAAAACTTAGGGACTAAAAAGGTAATTTTCCAAATTTAAATATTTAAGATTGTGTATAGGAATAAATTTAATTAAGTTGGCAATGCTGCAGCTGTAGGAAAGTGAAGAAAATATATATATATATATATATATATATATATATATATATTCAAATTCTATTGTGGAGTTTACAATCTTTGAAATGTGAATACAGGATGGATTATGGCTGTATAATTATATTTTCAATAATTTTGTTACAATTAAAAGAATGGTAGATAATAATCATTTTGTAAAACTGAAGTCTTATTTGATAATGGCAAATTTGGGTATGATTGAAGTTTATTGGACCAAAATAGAGTTTGAAATTTATTTCAATCATAATGATTGATTTTTTGTATCAAATTTCATTTTTGTCTCCAAATTTTCTTTATTAATTATTATTATTATTATTATTATTATTTGGAACGGTGAAATTTTTTATTTCCATTAAACAAAAATCTCTGGAAGGTGCATTGTATGCAACTTCAATCCATGTATTTAGATGATAACTTCAAATATGTTTGAAAATTAAATGACCAAATTTTTTGTAATATGCAATCTTCGTGGCAAAATCTATGATCAAGAGAACTCACTTCATTTTTATGTGCTATCGACAATAAATTTATAATTTAAAAGAAAGATGAAGAAAGATGATCCGTAAAATAACAAGAAAAGAATATCGGTATGGTGTTTGTAGCAAAAACTCTAATGATTAATTTAGTTTCTTGCAAAGAGTCAAGAGCAAACTTTTAGAAAAAAGATGAACTTACTTGATATGGAGTTATCGTATTTTTTATATAGTGGAGTTATACCTAGCTAGGGTTTCCTCAATTATTTCATTAAAAAAGAATCCCAAAGGTTGAATCATGAGGAAATAGTCATCTGAGGTAGATTAATCTTGGCGTCAGTCTCCAAGACCGAGGTAGGTCTATTAGGCCAAATGGCCCTTTTGCCTCCAACTGTGGGTCAACGAAGGGTAGGCCCCAGAAGATGGTTAGATTTGTAAACCTTGTCCTCGACCTCCAAGTTCGAGTGAGCCTTTTAGGTAAGATTTTCTAATTGTCTCACTCACTTTCTAATTGTGCCTCTACTGAGCATGTTTCCACCTATCTTTGGTGTTCGTTTTGAAATGAGACAACTTTCTTGACTTTATCCTCAAACTTTGACTTCATTTTTGGGTATTTCTCATATATCTAAAATTACCTATAACATGCAATAAAGGACTAAAAAATAATCTTCAATTTAAAATTAAAAGACTAAAAATAAAATTTTTGAAAGTATCATATTTAATATGTATGTGTAAGCGTGGAATATGCCCCTAAATACTTCATTTTGTGTATACATATATATACACATATAACTATGTAAAATGAGGCAAGACCACTTAAGTCCGGTTTGGTAGATGATTTGAATATTGTTTTATGTTTTTAGATTCATTGAATTTAGAAAAAAGTTTAGGCCCCGTTTGGTAATTATTTGGTTTTTAATTTTTAATTTTTGAAAATTAAGCCTATAAATACCCTTTTTACCTCTAATTTTTTTTTGCCTTGTCATCTATTTTTTACCATTGTTTTTAAAAGTCAAGCCAAGTTTTGAAAACTAAAAAAAGTAGTTTTTAAAAACTTGATTTTGTTTTTGGAATTTGGCTAAGAACTCAACTCATTTTCTAAAGCAAAATGTAAACCATTGAGGGAAAGTAGACATAATTTTTAAAAACAAAAAATAACAAACAAAATGGTTACCAAACGAGGCCTTATTAATTGGTAGGTAATCTAGATTTTGTTTTTGAAAACTATTTTTGGATTATGTGATCCAAATAGTACAAATTTTGAAAACTAACATTTTTGTTTTTCGTGTATCAAGATTTTGAATTTGAAAATTTAAAATATCGAATTAGTTTAAAAAAGATAAAAACATTAATAAATATAGTATCTCATGTGTTGTAAACTTAATTTTATGTATTATGTAATGTATTATAAATTATATGAAACTTAGTAATAATTACACCGATTTTTTAACATATAACACGTTTACTAATAGTTTATATTAAACTTAGTATTTAGTGGGTCACTACAACTAGATTTATGTGGTTTATATTTATATTATCAAACACATTTCGAGCAATGGTTTAAATAATTGAAGTCAAGTTTCTAAATCTACTACCAATCATATATCTGAAAACATGAGATATAACTCTGTTTTCACTGAATTCATTGTTTTCAAATTTCTATTTCAGATTGCCTACCAAATAGGTTCTTATTACTCAGTCACTACATGAAAGACTATATTTGTATAGGACAATAATTAAGAGGTTGCACTTAATCTTATGTATTTTATTTTTTTTACAAAGTAAAAAAAAAAAAAAAAAAAAAAAAAAAAAAAGTTTTTTAAAAAAAATTCTTTGCCACACAACAAATTTTTATTGGGGTGATACTTGGGGTGCACAAAGATGAATTCAAACTGCGTCTAAGTTTTTTTTTTTCATTTATATATATTCCATGTATATGCGTTGGCTATGATATATATATATATATATTTTGACAAAAGGATACAATACAAATATAAAAAAAATAGTTTCATATCTCATTAATTATTTTGTATTTCATTGTACCTTATGAAAAATATTAGTATTTAATAACTTTAAATATTAGGATAAAGTATCCCCAATAGGAGGCAAACACATTAGGTTTGATTAAGAACCTTTTTTTCTCTCGACGGGCCATTCATTAATTCATTAATCATATATGCTCAATAGATTAAAACAAGTTATAAACATAAGAATAATCATTCATTTGCTTTTTAAGGTATAATTCTCTTGGTACCAAACAAATATATCTTGGAAAGTAATTTAGCATTGACCACTGTTTGAAAAATAAAAATGAAATTGATAAGAAAAATACAGCAGAAACAATAATTAAATAATCAAAATCTCATTGTTTGCTAAGCAACAAGAAGAATTATAAATGAGAGAGTAAAATCTAATAGATAAATAAACTTTTAATAAAAAAGTAAGATAAAAATGGTGATGCAAAATATGGTACATAATTTCTCGTGGAAGTTCATACGCATAGGTTATATAGAAAGAAGAATTAAATTTATTCAAGATCTAACAACTTAAAAGACTTAAAAAATAATAAAAATATCTCTTTAAATTAGAATGTCTTCCTCTAATATTTCTTTTATACTTTTTTTTTGGAGGTGTTTGAGAGACGGTAATGAAGTCGGGTTAAGAATGCATTTGAATTCCAAACCCATGTTTTGTTTGGTTTGTTGGGTTCGAGGTTGATTTGAAATCCTCAATCCCATTACAACCCACATTCATTATAAACTCATTTTCTCTCTCCTCCTCTTTCAAGCTCATATTTTCTTCTCATCTATCATCTTTCTCTTTCTACCATCCGAATTATTTTTCTTTTAATATTCAATTATTATTATGAAAAATTATTATAAATAGAAAAAGTATCAAACTATTTACAAATATGGAAAAGTTTTATTATCTATCACTGATAGATCGCGATAGACTTTTATCGCTATTGTTGATAGATAGTGAAATTTTTCTATATTTGTAAATAGTTTAACTCATTTTTCTATATTTGAAAAACATTTATTATATTATTTTTCTTTCATTTTTTCATTTTCTTTATTTTGTTATATCTCTCTCATTTCTCATCTCTCTTTTCATTTTTTTCCATCATTTTCAATTTTTTAATTTTTATTAACGAGTTTTTAGTTATTCTCAAATTTTTAGATCTATATTATTTTTCATCAACTTTGGTATAAATTAATAAGATATTCATGTTAACCATTAATTTTTAAATAATTTTTTTCCTCGGTCTCCTCTTTTTTATTTCTCTCTTTTTTTTATTTAGATTTTACGTGTGTGATTGACTAATGTGAAACATACTCATTTTTAAAGTACAAACATAAATGTTTACTATTGTTGTTGGTGAATTTGGACCTAAGGAAATAAACCAAAAATTAAGATAAGATAAAATAAAAAAAATCAAGATAAATAAAATAAAATAAGATAAGACAAGGTTTGATCTTATTTAGGATGAGGAAAAACTCATATCCTAATCCTAGTAGATTTAAGATAATCTAATTCTCTATAAATACACCATGATGATTTCATATGAGGTAACTAAAATTTATGATTTCTTCTCTATTCTACGATTATGATCTCTAACTTTGGCATCAGAGTATTTTTCTTTGTTTTGTTTTTGCAAGTCCTCTCTTCCCCAAATTACAACTTTACTATTGTTGTCACGTGAATGTCAGTTGTGCTTTTCCTTGGCTAAAATTTGGCATCAACATCAATTGAATTAAATAAATGTGGACTTACTCAATTTTCTGTCCTAAATGTTTAATTACAAGTCAACACACAAATATATGTATTATGTTGTATAATTAATTATTGATCTTTAAAAAATTTTGTAATATTTTTTTGGATTTGAAATCGTATTAAATACTATATAAACTGTTTATAATAGTTTTATATTTTTTTAATCCATGTTATATATTTTATTATATTATGTGTAATAAACTTTATATTTCACTTAAAAAATAAAAAACAAGAATAACTATCGTATTATTTATGTTTCTATTTCTTGATCAATATTTTTAAACTAATGCAAAATGTTTGTGTTACATATTGTATATTGCAATTTAATAGACTAGTAGTTAGAATTGAAAACTATAATTAAAATGTATAAAAAAAAAACTATATATAATTAAAACTTTCTAATTTATATTTTAAAAAAAATAGTGAGTATGATAAACTTTTTAAACCAATGCAAAATAGCCCATTCATATTACATATTGCAATAAGTTAATAGGGTAGTAGATAGAATTGAAAACTAAAATCAAGATTTTCTAAATACAATTATGATGAACTTCTTAAAAACAATGCAAAATATCTCTCTAAACTACATATAGCATATTGCAAGGTGGTAGAATGAAATTTGGGGTAAGAAAAATTGGAAAAAATATTTTTCAAATTTCAAAAAGTACCTTATGGGTTGATGTATTTTTTTAAATTTTTAGTTAGGGTTCAAAACATATTGTTATGGAAAGCCGTTCTTCTTCTTCTTTTTTAAATAAAATTTTTTTCATTAGAAGTTATAGAATATCACAAGTTTAGGTAACATGAACGAGAAAAAAAATACAAAAACAGTCTAAAATAATAACTTAAAAAACAGTCAAACCCAATCCTGTGTAATCCAAACACAAATATAAAAAATCCAGCTAACCGAACCATGTACCCAAACACAAATTTCAACATTTCCAGTAATCTTGATTCCAAACAATAAATCTCATTGTAATCAGATTCCCATAATTCTTATTTCAATCCAAACAACTCTTTTATACTTCTTAATGAAATTTCTTTGACACATCTCTTCAAAATAAATAAAACATTTAATACTTAAAATAAAATCATTCGAGAAATTTAAAAAACAGCAAATTGAAATTTATTTAAAATAAAATTTGTTGTTTTTCAAATTTCTGGTATCAGATTTTTTTTTTTTTTTTTTTTAATTTTTAGTTGTAAAGTAACTCACAAACTAAATGTTAGAGGATAAGAGAGAAGGTGTGTTCTATGAAATTAGTTAAGGTCTATACACTTAGAGTAGGAACAAAGAACACACATTTGTTTTTTGATTTTATATTCAAGTAAATGGAAATGCACTATCTAATTCAAAATTAGGATTGTGGTACGATTGTAGGGGTCGTTTGTTTTGTGAAGATCTAAGATTGCTATGGGTGTGCATATGAATTACTGCGTTTGATCAGTAACGTAAGATGCCCAGACATCTAGAGATTCTCGAGCATCTTAGAATACCCTCACAGAGGGCATCTCGAGAGTTTGAGATGCCTCTTGAAACATGGGTTTTTTAGATTCCCGTGTTGAGGGCACCTCTTTTTACCTTTTTAACCCTTCTCTTTTCATATATATATAGATATCGCCTTCTTTATTTTCATTTTATAATTGAACTAAATATTGTCAACCATGTATTTCACTTTCTTTAGTTGTTTTTATTTCTTTTAGAAAGATATTCAAAATTTAATTTATATTAATTTTTATTTTATAAAAAATCTTAAATTAACCTATATTATTTTGTTAAAAAAATAACAAATAAAATAATAAAACTATATTAATTTAAAAGAAAAATTAAATAAAAAAATATGTTGTATAAGTTCAACTTATATTAAATTAATTATAAATTAGTGAATAGTCGTAAGGGCATTTTTGGAACATGGTGTAAATTTAAGAAATTCCAAATCCTACCAAACAAACACAGTTATCCAAATATTTCTATGTATCTTCAAAAACATTCCTACAAAACAAACATAGTTATCTAAGAAGGTCAAACATCTATAATTTCAAGCATCTAATTATTTCGATTATCTACATTCTCAAAAAACAAACGGCTCTTTAAAAATAAAAAAATGTGTTTGCATTAGTAATTTATGGTGCAATAACTTTTAGGAAATGATGTATTATTTTTGTTTGCCAATCAATCTCTTTAGTTTTTATTTCGTCATTGACCAACAATAATTTTGGTCGTAGATTTATGAACTAGATCAAAATATTAGGAACTTGGTGATTGATTTCTTATTTTAAATGGTAAGACTCATAAAAAATTGTAAATAACAAGTTAGTATATTTGTTAGAAAATATGCATGGACTTTAAAAAGAGAGTCCCAAAGATACTTGATTTACTTAACTACATGTTTTTTTTTCTTCTTTTTCTGTGTGTTAGATACTTCTTTGGTCCTATATATATTAAAATACAATTTTTCTAGAATACAATACGATAGTCCAACATAAAATTAATTATTAATTACATTATTCCTTTGATTAAATTAAACATGAACATATAAGATATATACATGTTCATACTAATACTCAAAAGAAGTATTATTTCTTCGTATGCACACTCATTATTTCTCTAAAATCAACTATCTAGAGAAGTAATTATTTCGACTTTAAATATATAGTTCAATTGATTAAGATATATACTTTATAGACAATGTTTTAAATTAATATCGATGTCGATGAAAATATTGAAGTCTTCACTTTATAGAAATTTTGATGGAAATATCGATAATATATCGATTTCGATGGATATTTATGGAAAAATTATAAAAACAAAAAAATAAAAAATAAATTTAAATTAGTAAATAAATATTTTAATTTTTAAATAAGTAAACATGTCTATTTATATTATATTTATATTAGTGCCATTTTTCATGCTTATTTTTTTTGTGTTTCGTGAATTTTTTTATAATATAATAGAAATATCGATTCAACCCTTATATCGATATCGAACACATGGAAACGTTAAAATATCAATAGAAATATCGACATATCGGTAAAAATTTAATCCCATAATTATAGATCGGAAAGTTTTTAGAGGTTTCGAATCTCCGTCGGAATGTTTCTTATAAAATAATTTGGTTAAGTTAGTTGCCTTTTTATTGAATATTGGTAAAAAAAAATCAGCCGGCCCCATATTTGGGAGTAAATGGAATTTTGGGCCTACCTACTCCCACACACAAGACTTTTGAACTCTGTTAGGGGACAGTTAAAACAGTTAGCCCAAACAAGACAACATTTCTCTAGGAAACAGCTAAACAAGCTGGGCAGGTATATAATTGTGATTATGAAACCATAATTCATCCAAAAACCTCTAATTAATTTATTTATTTTTTATTCCTCTACTAACTGACAAAAATCCCATCACCATTATAAACAATTCAAACTCCCTTCTTTCCAAAGTTGCTTTCTTTTATATCAAAATTCCCTCTTTTAACTTGTTTGTTTCTCATAAATATTAAAACTTGTTTTTATCTTCTGGGGTTGTTTGAGAATTCCCATTAGAACCAAAAAGGAAATTAAAGATGATCAATTCTCTCTGTGGAAGCATTGGATCAAGCAAGACTACTACTGATAACAACTCCTCAGCTTGCACCACCAAGCAACACCTTCCTCAGCCTACTTCCCCTAACGAATCCGTTTCCGCAAAGACCACACCGATATCATCCTCCGATTTGGACCAAACCGCCCTCACGCCACCTAGCCTTGACTTCCCCGCTCCCAAATTCGAGATCGATGGCGATATCGAGATTCAATCGCCCGACAACTCGGTATGGGAATCCTTGTTTGCAGACCAACTCGACTGCGATTTCATGATCTCGTCCCCCTCTCGGAGCTTGTCGTCGCCTCAAAGCTTGAATTTCAACTACTATAACTACAACTATGGGCAAACAATAATGCAATGTTCTCCACCAAGGAGTTGCTCTCAAGTTGGAGCTTCAAGTAGTGTCCAAAAAGGAAAAGGGCTTAGCCCACTTCACAAGGTCTTTAATTCTCCAAGCAATCAATATATGCAAGCAATAGAGGGAAGTTCTTCTTCAATACCAACTATTGGAGAATTGTTGGAAGATTATCAAGAAGATGGATTTGAAACATATCAAAACATGGCCAAGATTTCAGGTATTGGAGAATCATTGCAATATTATGATATATCAACTTCTTCTCTTCCACCCATTGTTTTTGAGGACTTGGCTCTTCCAAATTCTTCAAATATTATTTGTGCCTCAAATCAAGAATCATCAACACTGGAGAGGGAATTCTATAATCAAATAGGCTCCAATATTAAAACTGCCTCATTGCCACAACAACAAGAAGATGATCAAGATCAACAACGGAATCCGACGCAGCTGCCGCCACGACCGACGCCACCGCTACCGCCACTGCCAAAACAGCCTCAAAGTCAGCTCAACCATAGCTTGATGGCGCCTCTTCCTGTTGGATCTGAGCAGGTAATTATTAATTAAACACTTTCTCTTTACTATTAATTTGAAGATCAAGTTCAATTCTACCAAATAGTTAGATGGGGAAGACTGCACTTTTTTTTAATCTTACAACTTTTGATTTTATCCATTTAAACCCTACATAAATTATAGGAAAAACACATGAAATCATATTAAAGAAAAGCTCATGAAAAAGTATACTTTAGCAATAAAGTTTTCAAAGTTCAATAACTGACTTAAAAGAATATAACACAATTAGAAAATCAATCCTTACAAATCTCATGTAACTCATAACTAGTCACAAATGATCTTGGAGAGAAAATGAAAAGTTAGTCCCGTTTGATAACTATTCATACCTCATTTGGTAACTATTTATTTTTTGGTTTTCTATTTATTTTTTGGTTTTCTGTTTTTGAAAATTAAAACTCTCCTTCTATCTATTGTTTTCTATATTTTGTTGCATACATTTTAGAAGTGTTTTCAAAATACAACCCAAATTTTGAAAACTAAAAAAAGTAAGTAGCTTTCAAAAACTTATTTTTGTTTTTGGAAATTAGCTAAGAAGCCATATGTCTACAACAGGAAATATGAAAACCATCCCGGGTAAGAAATGATGAGAAAACAAACGCAATTTCCAATAAACCAAATGATTATCAAACGAGACCTTATTTTTTTATTTTTGAAAATGAAGCTTAAAAAAAACACCTCTCCAACCATAAGTTCTCTATTGTTTTTAGAATTTGATTAGTTAGAAATTCAAATGTTTTTTAAGAACAGAGTGAAAACTGCAATCACAAAATTCAAAAACGAAATAAAGCCTAGAAATCACCAGTAGCTAACATTATGATTGATTTAAGGAGGTTAATTAATTTAGTTGTTGGTGTGTGGTTCCCATTTTTGAAAACTTATAGGAACAAGATAGTGGACTTCAACTGGTGCACCTCCTTCTTGCATGTGCAGAAGCAGTAGCAAAAGAAGATTACATGTTAGCTAGACGATATCTTCATCATCTCAACAGAGTTGTAACTCCAATTGGTGATTCCATGCAAAGAGTTGCTTCTTGTTTCACCGAAGCCTTGACTGCTCGTCTTGCTGCCACTCTCACCACTGCAAAACCCTCTTCTTCAATCCCTCCATTTCCTCAAAACTCCCTTGAAATCCTCAAGATTTATCAAATTGTTTATCAAGCTTGTCCTTATGTCAAATTTGCTCATTTCACCGCTAATCAAGCCATTTTTGAAGCTTTTGAAGCTGAAGAACGTGTCCATGTTATTGACCTTGATATTCTCCAAGGCTATCAATGGCCAGCTTTCATGCAAGCCCTAGCAGCTCGCCCGGGAGGCTCCCCCTTCCTCCGAATCACCGGTGTTGGCCCTGTCATAGACGCCGTACGAGAAACCGGCCGTTGCTTAACCGAGCTAGCTCATTCTCTCAACGTTCCTTTCGAATTCCATGCCATCGGCGAGCAACTTGAAGCCCTAAAGCCAAACATGTTTAACCGTCGCGTCGGTGAGGCTCTAGCGGTCAATGCCGTAAACCGTCTTCACCGTGTCCCCGGGAAGAGCCTTGGGAACTTACTAGGAATGATCCGAGATCAGGCTCCGAATATCGTAACCCTAGTTGAACAAGAAGCAAGCCATAACGGACCGTACTTCTTGGGGAGGTTCCTCGAAGCCCTACACTATTACTCCGCCATTTTCGACTCGCTCGATGCGACGTTTCCACCGGATTCGGCGCAACGGGCGAAGGTGGAGCAGTATATATTTGCGCCGGAGATAAGAAATATAGTGGCGTGTGAGGGACCGGAGCGAATCGAACGACACGAGAGGCTGGACAAATGGAGGAAATTAATGGAAGCAAAGGGATTTAAAGGAGTGGCATTGAGTAGTAATGCAGTAACACAGTCCAAAATATTGCTTGGTTTGTATTCATGTGATGGATACAGGTTGACTGAGGACAAAGGATGCTTGTTGTTGGGGTGGCAAGATAGGGCTCTTATTGCAGCATCTGCATGGAGATGCTGAGGAGGATATTTTTATTCTTTTTATTACATAATAATAATAATATTAATTGTGATTTTGTTTTTTTGTTTTGTTTTTTTTTTGTTTATTTTAATCATGAATTTGTTGTTATAGTTTCTATCTATCTATATATATATATTTAATTACTTACAAACAATGTACAAGAACAAGAAAAATAGTGTTAAAAACTAGTACAACACTCTCATATCATATAGGTCATGAGAAAGGGAGATCTCTTGGATTAATTATATGGATTTGTTCCTTGTGATACTACAAGCTATGTTTATGAGTTATTTATTTATTTTAATATTTCTGTTGAATATTAATAGAGATATTATTTGCACACAGTCAAATTGTGAAAAAAAATGTTACTTATTTTCGATTAAATTACAATTTTATCATTTGAACTTTTAAATTTATGTCTAATAGATTTAAATTGTAAATATAATAAATTTTGTGTCTACTAGATTTTTTAATGTTAAAAAGTATTTAATAGACATCTTAAGACTTTCAATTTAAGTCTAAAATATAAACGTCCTAGATACTAAAAAATGCAGCAATAGTCTTTGGGCTTAAATGTGTAATAATATACAAGAGCAATAGCATGCAAGTAACCAGTGAATAGACTTTTGATTAAGGAATTATAGAAGCTTGAGGCTAAATTTAAGAGAAAAATGTATAAAAAGCCCCAAAGTTATATTATAAGTAAATGGGCTAAGGTATAGTTGGGCCTACCATATATGAAGGGCTTTTATTTTTCCTCCTCCTCCTCCTTTTTCTTCTTCTTAATTATTATTATTTTATTTTTTTACGATATGTGAAGCGAGAGAGAATCAAACTTTTAAACATGAGATCAAGTTGATGGAGTAATAATATGTTCCTCGTTACCTAATCTTTTTTTTGAACAAAGATACTAGAGGGGATTAGTAAGTGCACTGGGATGTCTTAACTAGGTTGACACATCCTTAGTACCCTCATCATGTCCCGAAACCAGCTAATGCATTCATTCAAAAAATCAAGAATGTACAAAGAGAGCAAGAAATATGCTCAGATACAAAAAGGATAGACTAGAAGAAAGTCTTCTAATTTAAAGCGATACTAGATGCATCATAATTACAAAAAAGAGATGATTTAGTACTCCAAATTAAGTGTATTACCTAATCAATCGGAGTAATAATACGTTGACCTAGATACTTTTTTAATTGACTAATTGCAATAAGTAGCACTTTTAGAGCTATTAATTAAGTGTATTACAATATTCTTAAATAATTGCAAATATAGCAAAATCTATTAGTAATGACTTTATTGCTAATAGACTCTTCAGTGATATAGTCTATCATTGGTAGACTTCAAAAGAGTTGTTGGATCTAAATTTTATTATATTTATAAATTTTTTTACATTGTGTAACATCTGCTAATACTTTGAGCTTGACTGCTATATTTACAACGCCCCTTTTTTCTATTTACATGAATCAACGCCTTTTCTTCTTTTGCCAATAAAAAAAATAAAAAAAAATTAAAAAAAAAACTTAATTAAGTAGTTGATGGTTGCACTCATTCCATCCAACTCTAAAACTATAATTTTCTACTTGAAAAACTCTTTTTTCTTACTTTTCGAAATAATATCTTGAGTTTTTTTTCATTGAGTTGTGCCTGAAATACACTTCTGGCACTTTTTTTTTCAAACTAAATAAGGAATACACAAAATCTAGAAAGTAATTTACACAGAATTTCAAATGTATATATAAAGATAAAAAGATCAGAATCAATAAGGAGATTTTACATTGGTGACAAGAAACAAGTAGTAAATTGACTTGAAAAACCCTCTAGAATTGTTAGGATCCCAATAAATTAAACCACCACTTTGTATTTCTTGATAACTAAAGCTGAAAAGGGTGCAATAGTAAAGATGAAAGAAAAGAAATGATATGTTACATCACTGCATATATAACAAAAAAAAAAAAAAAAAAAAAAACGTCATGATTTAAATTTATTATTAGGATTGTTGTCAAATATATCAAAATGAGTCAATTTATTTACAGATATAACAAAATGTCACTGTCCATAAATGTTTATCAGTATCTATCACTAATAGATAGTGACATTTTGCTATATTTAAAAATATTTTCAGTAATTTTATTATTTAAAATAATTACTCTTATTGTTATCACTATTTTATTTATGATTTATAGAACAATAAAAATAATTAATGCAATAGTCTAATAATAATATTTATTTGTGATGTGGATTTTCTTATGATATGATACACACAATTGTTAAAATCTAAATTTATTACACATAGGTTAACTTTAACAAACATTAACCCAATAATAGGTAAATTTAATATTTATATCATCTAACATTGATATAAAATTGTACGAGATGCCATTTTTTGGTGCAATACAAAGTAAAGAATGCATGCCTCTTTCAGGCTTCGACCTTAAATTTAATTGCACTAAAAAAATTTAGATTGCACCCATTTATTCTCTCGCACTTACTGCATCCAATTAAAAATTACTACGTGATAATTCATTTTTTTTAAAAAAATATTTTTTATATGTGTAGAGAAAGGAGAAGCATGAGACTTAAGTGCAACCTAAGTTGCACTCTCAAGTATGGCTAAGAAAACACAATTTTCTATTAATTTCTTTTTTCTTACATCACAATATAGATAAGGATTTGTATTTCTTAAGAGGTGTAGGAATATCTTAATTAACTACTTAATTATGCTTACTTGACTTTGATCAGTGAAATCATTCCTAAGTAAAATTAAAAGAAAAATGATATACCATAAAATATCATTCATTCACTTAATTTGTCTCAACAGCAAATACAGAGGAGGGAGGTCAGCTATTACATTTCAATCTTTCTGCTAATCAAAAGATTAAACCAAATGACTAAGCAAAACAAAAGGGATAATGTTGTACTAAAACTGAACATTAATTCGTTGATTAATTAGTATGTCCAAAGTAGTGGGGACTGACAAAAAAAAAAAAAAAAAAAAAACACTGACACTCCTCTTCCTCTGTAAAAAATTTAATGAAAAAGAAAAGATCATACATGTATTCTCTTCCTTGGTTTGCATATAATAATTGAGTAAAAACATTATTCATTGGGATAGATTTAGTGTAACTGTCTCATTTAAACCATTGAAGGTAGGTCGAAGTGTAATTTTAAATTTCTCTTTCCTACCATCAACGGTATAGAATTGTCGGTCACATTACTCCAACCTTTTTGAATAATTTTTTTCGAAAAGAGATTGGAGTCAAAGCCAGAGAGCTCCAGCGTCTTTAAGGAGAGGAACAAGAGTTCCACTGATATGGGAGGCCATGACTCTATCCATGGCGCCGACGAGTTTACCACCGATAAACACGACGGGAACGGGAGAGGAGCTTCCCAAAAGCCTCATGAGCGCCTTCTCCATGTCCCCTCCTCTCGGGTCCTCATCGAGTTCGTAGACTGTTGGATTCACTCCCATTCCACAAAACAACCGCTTTATAGCGTGACACATGCAACACGTACTAAAGCTAAATATGACCACGGCGTTCTCGGCCGCCAACCGCTCTATCCGCTCGACCGGATCCTCGAGGGCGGAGGTGGACATGTAACAACCCCAAGATGGCGTGGTTTGGTAATGCATATTTTTTTCCCACACAAGAACACAAAACGCAGAAGATGGGGTTGGGGGGTTCTTTTTGGTGAATGGAAAACATGGGGGGGTGTTAGTGTATTATTTATAGAGGGGGGTTTTGAAAAGATTTATGAAAAATGGGGTATTTTGTTGAATTGTTATTTTGAAGGGACAGCTTCTAAGGATTTTAATTAAATAAGGGGGCAAAAAGGCAAAAGCTTTGGTCTCCCTCTAAAAGTAGAACAACGATAGTGGTCAGCGAGCGCATGCGATATCTGAATGAGAGAGAAAAAGATTGTGGAATTACATTTTTTGGAGTATTATGAAGAGGGGAAAAAAAAAAAAAAAAGTGAAAGCATTTGGAAAGAACGACAAAATGAACACAACAGAACCCTTTTCTTTTTCCATTCTTTATATTTTCATACTATACCAACCTCAAGAACTTAAAATGAAACCAAATTCTTGCATGTGATCACAATTTGGACTTGGGTGATTTTTCATTCTATCCCAAAATAACTTAAATTATAAGTTTTTATTTTTATTTTTTTATATCTGTGAGCTTAGACCGCCTGATTCTGACTCTACAACATTTTGGTGTCAAGAAAATTCGTAGGATATTGAATCCATGACCCCCTTGGCCCTTTGGCCTTTTTTATGTTTTCTAGGCAACTCACTCGGGTGTCTAATCACGAGTTGTCATGTGTGTGTATATATATATTCCTTAATTGCAATTTATTAGATTAAAACCAATTGGTAATGAAAGGACTAGCTCAATATCTATCTTATTAATAGTGTGAGGTTCTTTGATTTTTTCAATGTGAGATGCTCAACATAATTGAAAGGTGGAGAAGCTGCACCGAAATATTACTCACTTTCAAAGTTTCTAATAGGTCTTTAAAATTTTAAGTCGTTGTCGAACTCTCGAATTTATGTTTAAATAAGTCCCTAACAAATATTTTTTTAACAAAATTACCAAAAAAAACATATATTTAATTTTCAAATATAAAATAAAAATTTAATTATGTCTAATATAAAACTCTAAACATTCTATTATTGATACAAAATTAGAGAAAACAATGAAGAAGGTTATTAGACAAGCAAAAGAAAAGCAACATAACATGCTTTTATCGAATGAAAGTTGTCACTTAAATTTAGAACTTCTAATCTTTAAATCGAGAGTTTCTTAGTCTTAATCTTTGATCTTAATTTTTTTTTTTTTTTTTTTTAACAATATGTAGAATGGATAGTACAAGCCATATACTAAAGTTGAGTTAGACTATCTTTTACCTTTGATGTTAAAAAATCCTTCTTAATGCCTATCACTTTTAATTTCACATGAGACTACTTTGCTGGGACGTGCGAATATAAATAAAAAATTTGTGTAGAAGTAAAATAAAATAGGAAGAGTATAAAGAGTTGTTTTCAAATAAAGAAAAACGAGTCAAACTATTTACAAATATAGAAATATTTTATTGTCTATTAGCGATAGACCGTGATAGAATTCTATCATAAAATTTTTCAATATTTACAAATAGTTAATAATTTTTCATATATAAATATATATAATCCAGTCTCGGGTACCATGGGAGTAAGCTTTAATTTGTAAAATACCAGACACGGCTTCACGTGTTTTGGGTACATAATAATTAAATTTTCGTCTATATTCTTTGAATCTAAAGTGAGTATTATTATTAAATAATAAATAGTAAACACGATGATTTTTCCCCCCCTCTATTATATATATTATAAATGAATAGGCATGCAGACGAAACATGTCTGGTCTTTAAATCTAAATTCTTCCTAAGCAAAACAATCAAAATGCGAAATTAAAGTTACCAAGAAAAATAAATAAATAAATACAATGTCTAAAATTGGAAGTATTTTAATTTGATGGTGGTTGGCCGGCAAGAGATGAGAGATCATAGAAAGAGATCAGACGGCTGCCACTAAAGTTTATCATTGCATTTCAATATTCCCCTTTGTTGATTATTAAATAATATGGATATACCAAACAAAACAACGTGGACCTCACAAATCTATGTTTCTTCCTTTTCCAAATGCAATGCTTATTTATTGTATATCTTTTTCTTTACCATATTGCTTGGATATATATATATATATATATATGGATAGATAGTCTCATAAATTTGTCATAAAACAATGAAGAATTCATGGTATAATTAGAATTGACCTCTAACCTATGATATATTATTTGTGGATATAAATCTTCATGATTCTACTTTTGAAACCAACTCAAAAGATTTCATACCGATGAAAGATTGACAGTTTTTAAGTACAGTTTCTCCATTGATATAAGAAACAAAGTCATGTAGACTTTATTAGATAATATTGAGTTTTATCTCAATACCAATTGACAATGAAATGAGTAGCTTATGTATCTTATAAATATTATAAGGTCCCTTGATTTTAATTTTTCAATGTGAGATCCTCAACAACTTAAGTTAAAATGAACTACTTAAATCAATACTTAAATATTACAATGTCTTCCATTGATCTTAATTAAAAATATATTGTATCATATTATCATAGAATACCACTATTGGTTAACCTAGTTAATATGACCGATGAAGACCAATGCGTGCAAGCTAGTCTAAATACTCTGAGATAACCATATCTAGAGTAGGGAAAGTCAAAGTGGGTTTATTTAATTAGAAAGAGTGAAGTGACTAAGAGTGAGAAAAAAATTATTCAACGAGATGGTCACAATATGATTGCCTTTTAATTGAAAGGGATGTAGATTAAAAAATTTGCATATATATATATATATATATATATCCACTCTAATAAACAGTTTGATATAAATTTCAAGGTATTTCCTATCAACTACATTGTGGTGGTCTCTCTGAATAATTTCTCGTGATGAAAACAAGAGATTTGTGGTATTTAATTCGTGAGTTGGGTGGAGTACTAGAGTTGTTAATTCCACACACTTTGTTCAGTCCAAAAAGTCTTTAAACACATTAGGCGTCTCACGATTAAAAAACATCTCAATTCACGACTTATTAACTCCTTACAACTAAAATAATTTTATCTAAACTTAACAACTTTACTTCTTGGTCCAAACATTCTCTTAGATTTTTTTTAACCATGTTGTTATTATGTTATATGATAGAATGGTCTCAAAATATCTGATCACCATATAAAAGGAAACATGTGAAATTTTGTAGAAGAAAAAGAAATAGAAAACTTAAGAGCACAACTAGCTAGGGTTTCATTTTGAATATAGTTACATGATTATTGTTGATATACATATGCCAATAATATATAACTTAAATATACTAATAAAACGAAGTAAGAGTATACATCATATGGTAAAAATAGAATGGTAAGAAGTGCCACAGTCTCCCATAAAAAGTAAAAATGAAACCCATATTCCATGTTAGTAAATAAAATAAGAGGTAATTAAAAAGGGAAAGAAAGGTGATTAAAGTTAGAATAATATTTGATTATTATTGTTTAAGTAGTAGTGATATTGGTGAGTGGAATGGGAGCACGCATGTTTCTCTTATGTTTCAGACATGTACACAACATGTTCTCTCTTACTATATATTAATTAATTATGTTTCCTTATTCCCTCCATGTTTGTTTGTTTATTTTTGTTCATTTGTTCATTATCCACACCTCTTTTAGGGTTGTTTTGAATACCGAACTTCCTAGGCCAACTATATTTTAATATCATCTTAAATCATCGATAGACCTAAAAATTAAAGTTATTCTAGGGTGAAAGTAAATTTAATATTACATCATCTAATAAATATATCTAAATGATAGAGTATATCGTTATCTCTCTATCTTAAATTTTTAGATTATTTAGTATTAGTTTAAGAGGAAATTTTTAAAAATAGAAAAATAAGGGAAATTATTTACATAAAATAGCAAAAGTTTTAGATAGTTGTGATAGACGCTGATAGAAGTCTATCAGAGTCTATCAGTGATAGAATTGATAGAAGTCTATCAATGTCTATCAGTTTTTTTTTTTTTTTTTTTTTTTTTTTTTGCTATTTTCTGTAAATAGTTTGACATTTTTTCTATCGGTCAAAATTTCCGTTAGTTTAATATGATTTTTTTCAAACAAATTATTCTTAATGTGATAGTTTTGCCGAAGAGAACACACTACACTTAAGTTGTATGTAAGGAACTTACAACTTATTTTAACGACTATCAACTTGAATATAGTTAAATTAGATAAGAGACATACGTATACACATTTAATAAAAAAAATGTGAAGAGTTTCCTCCAAAATTAGAATAAGATTAGGCAACCCAAATTAAAGGCATGGCTTAATTTCCTTTTTCCTACTCTATATTTTATGCGTCGTAATAAAATAAACAATTACATATACTAAGAACATGAAGCTTCTGACGCAGCACAAACACAAACACACACCCTTTTCAAAGTCATTAAAAAAGAAAACTAAAGCAAACATCTTGCCATTCCCCTCCTTTTTATTTGTTAATTAAACGGAAGTCCTTTTTTAATTGGTTTAGGGTTTAATTATTTAGGAGGGGAGAGAATGTGTGGGACAATGGACGGCCCCTTTGGCAGCCTTTGCTTCTCTCATGTATATATAATATATATATTTGGTGACGTTATCCCAACGTTGACTGCTTTTTAAGGTTCTGTCTTCTTCTCTCTACTTTTTTCAAAATTTTATCTGTATTCTTTTGTTGTAAGGTAATTAGGGACATAGCTGTATGAGATAACATCAGATCCACCCATTGATAATAAGAGAAGTAGTTCATATTGTTGGGAATAACTCACTTTTAGCCTATAACAATTGAGAAAAAGTAGTATGATGTCTCACATTAGAAGATTTTGAATCCCTAAAAGGGTTTATATACACAGACTTAGGGCCCGCTTGGATTAACTTAAAAAATAAAGACACTAATGATTTTTAAAATTCATTTCGAACGGTTGCCAAACGCTTAATTTCTTTCGAAATGACTTATTTTTTAAATTAAACAAATTCTAAACACGCCATTTAATTACTTGTGAGTTTTCTAAGTTGTAGTTGTGGTATTTTTTAAATTAAACAAATTCTAAACACACCATTTAATTACTTGTGAGTTTTCTAAGTTGTAGTTGTTGTAGAAGTAGAAACTTTTTTCACATGTGCACGTTGTCACTGTCCAATTGGACAGATGGGCTTGGTAACCACATGCAAAAAGAAATAATTTGTACTGCTTTTCTCTTCAATTTTTTTTCTAAAATGTTATCGTTTTATTAATATTAGAAAATCATTTTTTTAATCTTCTTTTATATTTAAAAACTGATTATCTAAGAAAGTACGTACAACAGTGAACTTCTTCTTCCTCTTTGGTTAGTGCTATTGTTTCTGAACAAGCTTTTCTTTTGATTATAATCCTTCTCCAATGAATACACGTCAGAGACAAAGTGTATTTTATTTTGAAGATACAGTAGTTTATCTACGATACAACAATCTCGATCTACACGTAAATTTCAAATTCAACCATGTGTGGGTGTGTGTGTTTTTTTTTAATTTCCATACTTAGCTTTTTCAGGAACTTGAAGTATTATTATGTATATTAAAAATGGATAGAGAAAGAAAAAAGAAAGAGGGTGTGGTAGGAGTTATGGGGGATGTTTAATGTTTTGGTGTTGGGATCTGACGGAATGCACTTTTGTCTCCTTCTTCCTCTTCCCATGCGCCTTTTCTTGTCGTCTTTGTCTTTGACTCTTTTTAAGACTCTGTAATAATGTAATGCTTAATCCTTATGATTTCTTTCTTTCTTTCTTTTATGTCTTACTTCCATGTGGCCCAATAACAATATGAAATAATATTTGTTTTCAATTCCATAATCTACTTTTCCACTTAAGTTTATTCGAAGGGAATTCTTCGATAAATATGCAAAATAGAAGAAGATAGAATTTATCGAGATAAATGTGCACACTTCAGTAGTGTTTATTATTAAAGTTGAGTTACTTAACACCAATTTATGAAGTTTGTAGGTCAAATACCACCAATATGAAAAAATTGACTCACCTGCTTCTTTTGAAGTTAGAAGTTTAAATTATTGTCTTTGTAAGTGGTGTGTATTGAATGCGTAAATCTAGGCAAATAGTATCCACTTGAATGAAGACTTGGTAGAACTTAATTACCTTCTTTAGAGTCTTGTTAATATTGTATTTATATAAGTGTTCATCTAGAGTTTCTGATTTTCTCTTTGAATTGGATTGAGAGAGGTTGAACTAGACTCATAGGGTCATCCTTCCCTAGGTTGGGGTGAGTTGTGCAAGCCTCCAAGTAGAATGTACGGGTCATAGCTCAGCTTCAGTCGAGAATGTCATTTGGGCATTTAATTTTTTATTTGGTTTCTCTAAGGTAGTAAGAGTGCAATAAAAAACTGAAAACCTAAACTAGACTAAATCCACTTATTTGGTTAGATTTTCTTAGTATAAAATTAGACATTTTGATTTGTATTTAGAGAAAACAAAAAATTATCGGTTTGAATTGATTTTTTTATTGAAAAAATCATTCAAAACCAAACCAAACCGAATATATATATATATATATATATATATATATATATATAACTCTTTAGAAAAATGGCAATTTACTGTGGTGCATGTATGTTTGTCTATTAGAAAAATGCCAATAAGAGGAAAAAAAATGTCCAATTTCAATCTAAAAATAAAAAATAAAAGTGGAAATAAATATTAAAAATTAGAAAAAAAACGGGCCTAAAGTTGAAACCAACTGTCAATAAATTGAACCAAATAACAAACAATCCATTAGTTTTGTTTTTTTATTAGATATTAGTTCAATTCTCTTATTTATAAAATCAATTAGTTCGATATGATGCTTGATTAATCCCAAAACTAAAAAAATCGAAACAACTTTCACTTCTACTATATATATATATATATAATTATAGGCAGGCTTGAAGCATGCCTAGTAGCATCCAGACCACCTTGGTCGGCCTGATCATATGAGCCCTTTGGCCCTTTTTTGACTGTTTCTGGGCCTAAATATAATGGGCCTTGCGAATAGTTGTCAGCCCATTGCTTTGGATGGTTTTGGTGGTTGGCAAATCCGGACTAATATTAGTGGGCCAAGGGAAGTCATCGATAAAATTCTAAAAGTCATAAAGATTTTTGGATTGGGATAGCCAGTCGAGCTTGGTGATTAAGTCTTAAGTCTGCCTCTTAACTTTCTGCCCATCTTTTGTGTATTTTTTTAGATCCAAATGCACCTATAAAAGGTTGTATTTTGTTATTTAAAATCTAAAACTTCATATAATTGTATATCATTTAAACATGTTGTTGATGTCAAAATCTACGCACAAATATATATATATATATATATATATATATATATATATATATATATATTTAACCTTCACATGACACCAGTAGTCAGAAAGTAAAAAAGTGGAACGTGTCGGACATGCCCTGTGCACAAATTGGGTTCTTCGGCCTTGGTGAGGCCAAGAGACCCAACTTTCTTCCCTTGGCCCAATATTTATTTTTTTCGTCCAAAAATTACATGAAGATTATCAAATTGGCACAAAAGCTAGCTTAATAATGTCTCTCAATATATATGTTGATTGGAAGAATAATTTATCTAATAGTAAAACTAAAGTCTTCTTTTTTTCCTTTCTTTTTAGTGGTTTAGGGGCTCTTTGGTGCCAATAAAAGCATAATTCAATTAACATAAAATACATGATCTTAACCTAGAGGTGAGATGTTCTAACTTCAAACCTTTTAAATTGATAACGAAATGCCTAAATCAATTGTGAAATTATTTTGAGATTGGCATTGTGAATGTTGGAAAAAAAAAAGTTTGGTCTTGTTCAAATATTTTAATATGGACAGTAGCCGCATATTATCATATATATTATGCTCAGGTCATGGTTCATATGGATAACATATTCAACTACTCACGTGGACTATTCATGATACACGAGTCATATGCACCGTATGTATTTAATACACTTTGTTCATAGGTGTATTTAATGTTTAATAATTGATTTATTTTTAAAATAAATAATGAAATTGAAAAGGCAGAAATGAGAAATTCACCTTATAACCAACCAACCGATTAATTTGGAAACTATCCCTGGCCCGTTTAAATGACTAGAGAAAAAAATCATTATTATTTAAATTCTTTTCATAAAAATTATTTAAAATACTCTTTTGATCAATTTATATTACCCAGTTGTAGGGTTTCTCTTGCCTCCCCTCATTTTCTCAAAACTCATCTCTTTCATCTTGGGTTAATTGGCACATTATTGTTTTTTTTTTTAAAAAAAAGAAAAAAGAAAAAGCAAAATCAAGCTGTTGGCAAACTATTTATATAAAAATAATTTTTTTTAAAATTATTTTAAATGACAAAATTGTTGAAAATATTTTCAAATATAGCAAAATATTACTGTCTATCAGTGAAAGTTAAAAAGAAAAGAAAAAAAAGTACGTGTGAAAGAAAATGGGTAGAAAATAGTAAATACGATGAAATTTAAAATCATAGATTATAATAATTAGAAATACCAAATATTATAATAGGAGTCACAAACATGCGAACTACCTACTAGAGATGTATATTTATCCGGCGGGACTCCCCGCTTGGACGAGAAATGGGGAGGGAGCGGGGCGAAATTTCTCTCTGTTAACTAAACAGGGTTGGGGACAGGGTATCCAACCTCGACCCTGCCTTACGTCGATGAAAAAAACTATATACATATATATTACTTTTTTACATGGGTAAATTTTGTTATATAGAAATATATATATATAAACTCACAGTGAATTTATTAAAAACTCACACTTATAATTAGTTTTAATTAGTTTATTTTAAAATGCTTCAATCATTACTTTTTTCTAATTTTCATCTCCGTATTTTTATATTTTAATATATATATATATATAATAATATTTAAAATTTTAGTGATGATTTGAACTTGTAATATTTAAATTTAAATTTTTAAAAAAGGATGAGATTAAATATTTTCATATAAAATATTAGTATTTTAATAAAAAAATTTATAATATTTATTTTTAATAAAAATATATTAAAAATTATCTATTCAATACATAAAATTTTATAAGGTTGAAAATAAAATTACAAATTTACAAAATACAAATAGAGAATTTTTTTCCCACTAAAAACTTGATCCCCTCGAATTTCTTATAGTAAATTCCCACCTCGATCTCTATAGAGAATTTGGACATATGATAATCGGAAATAAGGGAGGCGGAAGACATCTCCGCCCCACCCCATAGATATCTCTACTGAGTGGGCCAAAGTGGTAATTTTACCTTTTAATAAACTAATTTAATCGCTCCCATCAATTAACTTGAAGATGCAATATTCTTAACCGTTAGATTTGTAATGAACGATGACGTAAATTCGCCTGAAACATGAAATTCGTCATCAACTCTGCCCCCCAGACGCCACCACAGCGGACCGATGATTTTCGTGCCCTCACAACTCCCGCCAAATCCCTCAACCGGTTATCGCCGGTGACCACCCCACATTTCCGGTATTCTTCTCTCTCTTTTTCATTCTTTTTCCTTTTTTCTTTTTAATCTCTCTTCTTCAGCCCCTCAAATAAAAGCAAAAAAAAAAAAAAAAAAAACTCTGCTATGGAACTTCCGACTTCGTTCTTCTTCAACCTCTTTCCGATTCCGTCATGTTTGCACTTCGATTAACGCTTCGAATTGAACAGTAGGGTTTTGAGCTATTTAATTTCTCCACTAATCCCATGCAAGCCGACTGTTTCTCTTGAATTCGAACACAATGAGCGCGGTCAATATCACCAACGTTGCAGTTCTTGACAACCCATCGCCCTTCTCCACTCCCCTTCAGTTTGAGATCTCCTACGAGTGTTTGTCTCCTCTCAAATACGGTATTCCCTCGATCTACTTTTTGTCGCTTTTTATTTCCTATATGTGTTCAATGATGATTTCCCTTTCTGTTCTGTACTGTCTCAATTAAGTTCTATTAGGGTTTACTTTTAACGGGTTAATCTTTCGGAGCTTTTTCCATGATTGACTGTGAATGCAAGCTCGTAAAAGTTAAACTAATGTTTGATAGTTTTACTGATGATTATTCGGTTGGGGAACCTACGAACAAGTTTGTGGTAGTCTGGAGCACCTCCATACCCGAAGTCCTTTACTCTTTAACTTTGAATCCTGTATTTAATGTTGCTTGACTGTATATAAGGATCTTAATTTTGTCTCATGGGCCCGAGGAACTTCTGCTTACAACAGCGGAATTACTCGATGGAATGAAAAATGTGGTTTGATTGTAAAAGATTTCCACTTAATCTCTCTATCCGGATTGTCTAAGATGTTTAGGATATTATAGTTTCTGGTACCTCTTCATGGGCGCTCTAGTTTATATCATTACCATTTATATTATTCTAGCGAGTTGTGGCTAGTGAGGGGGATCTGATGTAATTATTTCTAGAACTGGATATTTGGTTTGGGCAAAATGGCTAGTTAACTCAGTTGACCTTCTTTTTGTCTTAGACTTTTAGGTGACTATTTTATTGTCGTCTTGGTCCAAGTTTTTATTAACTTGTACCAGTAAGATTTCAAATTCTATGCATGCTTTCTGAACATGAGCCTGGAGATACATTTGGAAAGTCTAGGACCTTGTTCTTTATGTTGTATTGCATGTTATTCGGCATGCCAATGATTATCATATCAAGATTCCTAATGTTTTCCCTCTGCTTTCATTATTACTCCATCTACAATTAAAGGTAAGTAATTGTTGTTGTTAGCCCTATATATGTTGATGGATTGGATATTGCTAATTTTCAATTTATTGGATCTGTAACGGGGGTGATGGATGTCAGCAGAATATTTATCTTAGTTTGTATATGTATCTTGGTTAATGGGATTGTTTTATGAGCATATTGAGCAAAGAATTTCGGCTTTTCCAGAGTTTGATTAAATTTTTGTGATGATAGCAACATTAAATAGGCTGCAGTGGCTTTATTGGGGTATCAAGTTAAAAGTTTATTTTGATAGAGGCTTATGATGAAACTTAAAGCGTGGTTGGATGTGTAAATGGTTTTGATATTGGTTATTGAAAGGGCAGCATTTTAATGGTAACGTCATGTTATCTAATATAGTTCTTCAACTTCTTAGTTTGCATCCAACTTTAGAATATCTCAGAAGATACTATGTTCTTTGTTTAGTTCACACTCCAGCAGCGAGGTCTATATTTGATTAGGCTGTTTGAGTTATTTGTGGTATATGTTTAAAGCACGTTCTTGTGTTGTTTAGTACTTAGGTGGTATATGTCAACATGAAGGCAGGGAACAGAATCTGAATTAATTTGTCTGGTATAATTTATGGAATAATGGCTGTAGGTCATTGAATCAATCACTTTTTTTTTACTTTAACCAACAGATACTCTGTTTTTAAAGGCTTCAATGAATGATGAATTGAAGATGTTCCTATAGAAATTCATATTTTTTAAGTTTTTTTTTTTAAATTTTTTTTTGGGGAACCTGTTAGAAACACAAGTTGTATTTTAAATGAAAGGAGAGTGCATTTAGGCAAAGCCAACCAGTATATTTAGACCAATCATCTCAGAACATTAGGTCCAGACTGACCAAAAGAAAGTCCAATCAATGTTGGATAGGTGAACACCCAATGCCTTCTTTAATCCAGGAGCTTAATGTTTGGTCTTCTCACGGGTTACTATAGGAAAACTTGTGGCTAGGTATAATTCTTTAGCACGGTTGTTAGAACAATAACTAGAGAGAGACTAGTTTAGATGGAATGGCAGTGCTGAATTTGCTTTCAATTAGCTCAAGCTGGCAATGACACAAGTACCCACTTCAGTTTTTCTGTATTTCATAAAGCAGTTTGTAATTGAAATGGATGCTTCTAGTTATGGGTTGATGGTTGTGTCAAATAATTTTAGTTTTTTTCTTCCCAAAGCAGCCAAGGAGGAGTTCTTCAAGCATTTATCCACAAAATTCTAGCTTATCTTTAAAAATACCCTTCAGATGGCATTTCTGAAGTTTTTTCTTCCACCCTTTTTGGTAAGCACGAAGAAAGATGAAAACGGTGTCAAATGAAGTTGTAATCCTTTGAGGTGCAATTGCATTGCAAAAAAAGATGGTTATGCGATTCATCTCTATGGCTGCACATTAAACAAAATTGAGGACTGGGGTTCCTTCATGGAACTATGTCTCAAGTGTTAAAGATGTGTGCATGGTTCTAGATAAAGAATTTGGTTCTTTTTGGACCTTGGGTCCTTGCCCCTTCTAAACTAGATTACAGTTACCCAGATTTAAGAGACTAGAGTTGAATGCAGAAGTCTGTTAGCAGAATGTACTGAAAATAACCCTTAAATTCCAGGAATCCAATGTATTCTGTCACTCGCTTGGTTTGATCTGGCCTCTTGTACCAAAGAAGTAAGTCTATAGCTCATTCTTCTATCTCTCCATCTCTGCGACCTTATCTCAGCAGTCAGCAATCAGCCGTGTGGATTAGCTCTTGGTGGAATGAAATGCAGTTTTGGATGGTTAGAATTGAATTTGCTTAGAGGCAGAGCTCAAATGATACAGTTAGCTAACTTCCATCTTAAAGATGTGGAATTTGCAATGGGTTTATTGGTTTATTTGAAACTTCGGCCATACAAAGAAGTGGGTACAATAGCTTACAGATTGGAGTTACCTTCAGGTGCTCTTATTCATCTGTTGTTTCATATTTCTCAAAGACAGTCCCCATGGAGTTAGGACACGACCGAAGCCCTTGAATAGTGGGTAAATAAAGCTCTTCTTCATATTCTTGCTCTGTATAGTTTTGGTAATGTATGGATTGTGCACTTTCCAAGAGGCTTCATAGAAGATTAGAAGCAAGGCCTCCTTAGTGAGGCACCTGCCTTGGCCTTTTTTATTTCCCCCTTGCACAGGGGGTAAATAAAGCTCTTCTTGATATTTTCGCTCTATAATTTTGGTAATGTATGGATCTGGTGCACTTTCCAAGAAGCTTCATAGATGCAAGGCCTCATTAGTCATTAGTGTACCTCAGCTTTTTTTCTTTTTATTTTTTTATAATAAATATTCTCAAAAACACTTGTTTCTGTAAACAATCTCTTACAGAAGCTCTAATTTCCTAAATCTTTTTTCCTCATTGTATTGTTCATTTACCATAACGTTTTCTATTGTATTGTGCTGTGAGGCCCCACATTGTGCCTGGATATCATTGTTTCGTTCAGGGGGAAAAAAGGAAGAAAAGTATGATTAAGCAACTAGATTATATTGTATCGTGCATATTTCGTGTAGAGATGTGAATATGCAGTTTTTTCTGTGACACCCCTGAGAAGAGTATATCCAATTGATGATTGGAAATGTTGTTAACTCTATTATTTAAAAGGAAATTTGAGTGAAAGTATGGAGTATTTTTAAAGGTGATGAGCACTTTGTAGTTAGTTCATAAAGAACGATTTTTCTTATTGAAATATCTGTCTTATTGGATTAAAGGTATATCATACTGTGGACCTTCATCATCAAAGCCTTCATTTGGAATGAATGGAGTCACTGTATCTTCGAAAATAGAGAAATGGCATTCGCTCTTTTTTTTATCATCTTTTGTACACATCGCTCGCTTGGTGTAAATTCACTTCTTTCTTTGGTGATTACGACCTTAATTCCTTTATCTCTCAATGGAATAGCATCATGTAATCACATGGCACTATTTGCCCTTTTGTAATTTCATATTATGATTGATGTTTCTCATTAAAAAAAAATGGTATATCATATTGTGGAAGAACATCTATCTGCTTTTCCTTTATTGGATGTCTAGCCTATTGTATTGATCTATAATTGCACTTATAGTAGTACCCTCTTGGCTGAACGTTTTCTCATTCTGGTTCAGATTTGGAATGGAAACTAATTTACGTGGGGTCTGCTGAGGTTGAGACTTATGATCAACTCTTGGAGTGTGTTCTTGTGGGACCTGTCAATGTTGGTAATTATCGTTTTGTATTGCAGGTAAACTTCCATGACGAATTTCTGTATTTGGTTATCATACATTATCTTGTTTTATCTTGTTTATGGAGTTGACCTTTGCTATCACTGGTGTAACTGTAGGCTGACCCTCCAGACCCATCCAAAATTCCTGAAGAAGATATCATTGGTGTAACTGTACTTCTGTTGACCTGCTCATATATGGGTCAGGAGTTTGTCCGTGTTGGTTATTATGTAAACAATGATTATGATGATGAGCAGCTTAGAGAAGAACCTCCAGCAAAAGTCTTGATCGATAGGGTTCAGAGAAACATTCTATCTGATAAACCACGGGTTACCAAGTTTCCCATTAATTTTTACCCTGAGACTAATGATAGTGGAGAGGAACCTCCTTCTAACGATCCTGTATCAGCTGAAACCGACGGTGACGAACAACTACCTGCTTCGCCTGAACATCCTTCAGACGAACAAAATCCTTAGATTTAGCTTTGTTAGAGGAACTTCCGTCCCAACTAAGTCATGGGAACTTCTGTGTAACGGTCGTCACTTGTTCTCAGAGATCATCATTGCTGGAATCTGGATGGTTCTTGGCTCCAAAAGCTGAGATATTTTTGAGAATATGATGGTTGGAATGCAGTGTTCGTGTCTTCAGCTACTGAATCTGCAACTCAGTTCGTTGCATGTTGACTTGTAGTCCCATGGTTTGTACTTGTACAAAGATAGTACAAATTCATTATTTTGAAAGCCTTGTTTGATAACTAGAAAACTTCTGGTCTATTAGTTAAATCAGGGGTCTAATGTTGGCAGATAAACAACTAAATGTGGGGGATGCAAGTCTCGGCAGTTTAAATGGTGTTGAACAACTCGTGTTGAATTGACGACAAGAACAAATCTACAAGGCTACAATGCTATTTTGTTGCACAGATTGTGATTTCTTTGGCTTAAAATTCAAATGTAAAAGAACAATGTGCACTTAGTATAGTAAAAAAAATCTTGGCCTTGCACAATATACAAGGATATTTTAAAACCAAAGATGGTTTTCGATAGCTCAGAGATTCAAAATCGAAATGACCTTTTATCTCTATGGGTTCCATTACTCAAACCCATGTAAGTTCTCTTCAGTACTTATCCATTTACAAACTAAAATGTGTTTAGGTACTGCTGATTATCTCTTTATAGTAACTCAATTGTGCGAGGTCTCATTCCTTTCTCCTCTTGTTGAGTCACAAATAATACCTTCTAAAGCATTGATGAACCATCTACTAGGAAGCTTGCATGTATGTGCATGCCTTTGAATGTCACATTGATATTATTGAAGAACGTCTTCCTTCAAACATTTTTGCTTCTCATTTTGAACAATTATTAATGATTTTCAAACTCTTTCACACTTTGTGTAATTTTGGATCCTCTATCTTAGTTAATTGGTTGTCGAAGTTCATCTATGTATGCTAAACAACTTGCACTTATAGTTATGGTGATGCGTAAATTATGTTCTGTCAATAAAATTAATTGATCTTATTATATTCTTCATAGTTAATGTAATCGTCTTCTACCTATTTTAAAGAAGTCTTTTATCTTTTATGGATGAGTAGAAGGCAAGAATCTTACTTTCAAATGGAAGGGACGTTCCGAATCTTATGTAAACTGCAAATTTGTAATGACGGAAAGTCCTCTATGATTAGTCAGAGTTTTGTGTTGCTCGCCACTCCTTGAGGTCAAAGGTAGGAACAAATTGTCATTTCAGGTATATGTACTCTTCTTCCAATATTCAAAACTTTTTATTTTATAGTTGTGTGACATCTAGGGTCTAGATTGTGAGAAAGTGAAATTATAAAATTTAGTCATCAAACTTTGTGATTCGTATTGATATGGTAAATTTCAACAAAGTTTTTGAATGATGTGAAATTAACAAAGGTTGGCCTAGCTAAGATAACTTGATAAACAAATGGCAAAAGGGAAATTTGTTCACAAACAACACATTTAGTGTGGTGGGTTGTCTGTTTGAAAGTTCTCTTGGCCTTGAGGGGAGAATTTCTCGGCCGCTTTTCAAAATATGAATGACACACTCCATTACATAGTTTGTTGGAAGAGATTAGCACAAAAGAGAGGTGAGAAAAAACTTAATTTTTTTTATGCGGTTTGCATGCATAGCAAAAATCAACTAAAAATTGCAAGTATGTCTTTACTTTTCTTATTTTGCGGATATAGGAAAAAACGGGCCAAACTCAAACAATAAAAAGGTAAAAAGTTCAAAATACCCTCCTATTGATAAACTTCATTATCAATTTACTTATATGTCTAAAATGAAATATTTCAATAAAGTAGTGTATTGACGATATATTCAATATCAAGTATATGAATTAAGTAATATACCTAACTTTGAGCATATCTAGATGATATATACTATTGAATATACTTCATTTTAAGTATATTAGTTAATTAAGTGATATTCATACCTTTGATAAACATCAATTAAATGTGTATTTCTTTTTTAGTATTATTAGAATTGAACAATGACTAGATGATATGGTAATAGCTGATGTACTCACAATTATGATACTAACTAGTTATGAGATATATTATTGATACACTATTTAAGAGAATTCTCTTAATGATATATTACTAATACACTTATAATATATTTTGAATTTTATATTTAATGAGTATTGATGTACTGTTAATATACTAATGATATACCTGAAATGAATTAAGATAGTAATGACAACATACAATATGATAATTACTAATTGAATGTTGATTGAGGTTAGAAATACTACCGATACACTCATGACTGATATACGAAATATAAGTATATCATACACTTGACTTATATACTTGATAATGACGCACTTGACTAATAAACTGCTAATAAATTTGTCAATCATTCACTTGTTTATACTACTGATGAACTTATACATTTGATTGATACACTTAATAATAATATACTTGACTGTTATACTGCTGATAAACTTGATAATGATGCACTCTTTTATAATGTTGATATACTTGACTGATATATTCTTGATAAACTTGATAATGATGCACTCCTTTATAATACTGATACACTTGGACCGATATACTACTAATATACTTGATATATTGTTGATAAACTTTATGATGATGCACTCGTTCATACTGCTGATGCACTTGACTGAGTTGATATACTTTATAATAATACACTTAAATTTAAAAGAAAAAAAAAATTCTGAACTTCTTTTTCTTTGCCCAACCCCCCCCCCCCCCCCAATATCTCTCTTTCACCAACCAGCACTACTCCACACCATTTGTCGCCGACTATCGCTTACCTTCATCGACCACCACATGTTTGGTTGCCACTTTCCTCTCTTTCTATTAAGTAATTGTTCAGGGTAAATATGAAATAAAAAATAATTAGAAACTTAGATTTGAAGTTTTTGTCATATTTGCAAAATATCAAATATGAGTGACACATCTACAAAACAGAATATTTAAATTGCCATCTATTGCAATTTTTTTTTGTTTTTTGTTTTTTAATTTTTTTTTTGGTATAATGTATCTCATGTATGGAATTCTCTCCACTTGCATGTTTATTAGGCTAGCTATCATGCTTTTAGTGCTTTTACTTGCAAACAAAAAGGGGATAGATTTTTCCTTGCTTTGCTTCTAATGGCTTATCTCTTCATGAAGAATGTTGTTGGAAAGCGTTTTGAGCAGGCATCATAAACCCTTTTTTTAGTGATTCTATACGGAGAAAACAAGGAACTTCACAATCTTTATAAGATACATGAACTACTCCTTTTGTTGTCAATTGGTTTTGAGATGGAACTCATGTTATCTAATATTTTTTTATTTTTCGGACATTTGAAGACTTTTTTTAATTAGTTAAGAAAAAAAATAAAAGACGAACACTCTCCTCCGTTCTTTAATTTCTATTTGTTAACTATTTTACTCACTTGTATGATATTGTGAGGACAACGTACCCTCCTATTTATAAATAAGCGATACTTAGAGTCCAATTAAAGATATCTCTTTATATATCCTCCTTGGATCCTAAATATATCTCTCAAAAAATTCTTGGAAGTAAAAAAATATTATTAAAGGCTAAAATAATTCTAGACCGTCTAGAGACAATTACAAGCACTTGTTACTCTTATTAGATAAAAGAGGAGAATTGAAGAAGTATATATATTATTCAATCACTTCTCACAATAAACACCAATTATACATGCAAAAAGTAGTTTAGTCAATAACATAAAATCGACAACAAACTCCACTAACCTAACTCCACAACATTAACCACTAACTCTAAATATAGATACTTAAACTAACGATCTATTAACAACTTCTATTGAAACTAGAACTTTTATTTTCAGAAAAAAAAAAAAAAACAAGTGTGGTGTATACTTAAGATATTTGTATAGAATCTTCAAGAAGCTTCAAAAAGAAGTTAGTCTTGTATTTATTTTAATGTGGTGTTAACCAAAGCCTCCCAAGAGTTCCAAATAAATGGACAGCAATTGCAACCCTTATGCATATGTCTAATATTGCTCCCTTGTTGGGAGCCATACATCTAAATTTCCATCTTTCAATTCAAACAAAATCATATATTAGGCTTAGCCATTTATAGATGATCCAAAAGTTGATGTTATTGACAAAATACAACTACTGGTATTATATAGTTCATACGTCATATCAATTTTAGACTTTTTTTTTTTCTTTCGAGAGACTTTAGTCGCATTCTTAATTATTAAAGTTAATTCAATAATTGATTTTTTTTTTATAAGAAAATGGTCAACAAAAGAGAAAAGATTGAGAATCACATTCTTTTATTGAGTGGAAGCCAATTAAGTAATTTGTGATATTATGTCTGATATGAATGAGATGATGTTTTCATTCTCATATTTGTACTCTTGCCATTGTTCTATTCATGGTGGTGACAAAGGGAGAGGAAAGGATAGATCCCCCTTATATAAAATTACTATAGAAATTGCAACCAAAAGGAACTTAAAAGTCCATGGAGGAGATGAAATGGGGACTAGTCTTTAAGAATATATATATATATATATTTATATATATATTCAAAAGGAGAAGAATAAAAACACTAAATCAGCACTCAGAATGATGCTTTTCACCTATTTATCGAAGAATTCCATCTTTCTCACTTTTTCTCTCCCTCCATCAATGTTTTCAATGACTCCACCTACCGGCCATCGTTGGCGCTTAACTCCGCTGACAATCATCACCACGACATGCTCTGACAATTGCCTTCAGTGGCAAACTCCTGCAACCGCATCCAATGCCCAACTTTTGTTGGCTACTACTACTGTCTCCACTCTGTTGACATGCTTTGACAACGACCACTTCCACTAGCCAAACTTACACAACCACCTTTGTTCAAAAACCACCTCCAATATTAATTATCTCTAACAACCACACCTCTGACGTCCAACTCTGTGTGACTTCTATGTCTCGTGCCTAACTTCGAACCAACAACTAACTCTAACGATCAACTCAACTGATAATGTACTTGAAAAAAAAAAAACTTGGCCAATGAAAATGTGTTTAAATATAAAATTGAAATTATTAGTTTATATTATTTAATAGTGGTCTAACATAGTTAATTAACATTAATAGAAATACTTTGAGCATATAGCCAAACCAGATAAACTTGTGTATAAAAATACTTTTGAGCAAATGTAACCAAACATATTTGTATTTTTATTTTAAACAATTTTTATAAAAAGTATTTAAATGCAAATGACTTTTTGAAAAACATTTAATCGCTTGTCTGAAAGCTCAACCACATATGGATTTCTGCCATGACTACATCTTCTGAGGTCCTTGATCCACTTATTTGTTCGACACTCAAAGATTCTATCGACATGGTTAAGTCAAGGCCTGGTGTCGTTCTAATATCACTTGTTAAGTATAACGAACATCCAGATATTTTTATGATAGTATGATATTATCTACTTTAAATTTAGGGTTTAGGGATATCCAGAGAATATGATGTTTTAGGTTTAGGTGAGGAAAAGTAGTGGGAAAGGGAGGACTTTCATATAGATATGGGAAAAAAAAAAGGGGAGGCACAGGTGACGTTATGGGGTTCCCTACCCAAATGGGGAATAGTTTTGAAGTTTGAATGAAAGGCTGTTCTGCACCCAAAGAGGATAAATCTAAGGACACCCTGCCCTACCCACTTGGGGTCACATCATCTCAAAACACTTGCCACTAATGGAATGCAAACCCCTGTTTCTTCTTGTCTTTTCCATCACTCCCTATCATTAATCCTTTTCCTTTCTTACCCTAAATTTATCAAATCATCATTTCTTTTAAGCTAATTCTCAATTTTACCTTTAATTATGTATTGAATGTTATTACTATAATACTATAAACTTTTTACCTTTGGAAAATTATCTAAAATAACTTTCAAATGTTTTCATCTTTTATAATTAGTATTCTTTTGGAGAATTCGTTGAAATAATTTTTTTTCAGATCTTTTTAATCGAGATTTGAATAAAGATGTTTTCGGATTTTGGCCAAGATGAACACCGATTTTGTATGTCCTTTCAAAATCTTACTCTTTTATGAATTTCAAAATCTTCTTGTTTTCTCGCTTCATATCCAAATGTTCTTAGTTTCCAAATAAAAAAAAATATCTTTTCAAATTTTTTATTTTCACACTTATTTAAATTTCCAAATGGATTTAAGAATTTTTCGATCGCGATATGGTTTCAAATTTCCAAATGAATTTCTCGATCGCGATACGTATGATCCTGGTCTTTGTCCTAACTAAGATTCCACCGAGAAAACCTTAAAAAAAATCGATGATTTGGATGTGTGGTGAAGTAGTTAAAATTTTCTTTGAATCTCGGAGCTGATCTTGGCCGGAAGGACCAAGGAAAACTAATTCAATGAGTTTTTCAAAAGAGTGTTTGTTGTAAAAGATGAAAACTTTTTAGGTTATTTCTGACAATTTTCCTTTGATCATGACATTTAAAAATGTCAAATATATTAAGAATCTATTAGAAACAAGATTGAAAATTTTTTCATTGACTTATTATTGGACACAAAATTAAAAGTTTAAGGACCAATATTTAAACAACTTTTTAAAGGTAAAAAATTAAACAAACACAAATTTTGAAGTTCAGCGGCCTAATTATTAGACACCTTTTAAAGGTTAAGACTCTAAATCGACGCAAACTTTAAAGTTTATGGACTAAATTTATGATTTTACCCAAAAAAAAAAAAAAAAAAATTAATAGTTACCAGCAAGTTGAAGTATACAAACGTGAAGTCTAATTTGAAATTTTAAGTAAAATTTGTCTCCATTTAGGATTTTTTTTTTTCTCAAAGTAAGTATACCAAAAGTTCAAAATTATATAAGATTGAAAACTAACTTACCCTAATAGGTAAGCCCTTTAATTGATTTGGTGGGCATTTTTGGCTAATGTTGATTGAATTGGAATAATATCATAGATAGACATGTCTAGAAGCAATGTTCCATGAATGAAGCTGAAGAACTAAATTCACACACAATAATAAAATCAAAAGAAACTATATATATATATATACAATTGAGTTTATAATCTTTATAATATATGATACTTTGTACATAGGGCAAGTCTCAATATCACAATGACAGAAAAGAAATGGAGGGGAAGCACAATGGGGAAGTGACAAATGGAAGGAATATGACTTAAAACAATCCCCACTTATTTTTATTTGTGAATGTCAAAAAGGCAAAGACCCCAAATGATAAGAAAGAATGGGATAATAATCTTTTAGTTTTAGTGGTGGGGGATTTTCAATTGCTGTTCCATTCTCCATGCTTCTTCTCAACTTGGCTACCCATTCCCATTCATCCTAAACCCCATACATACTCTTTACCACTTTCATCAATTTAATATCACTATCACATACCTAATGTATTAATGTAATATCTACGCAAAATCAAACGTAATGAAATATCAAACCGATATATCTGTAAAAGTAAAGGTTAAAGTCGCAGATTTAATATCATGTCATAATCAAAATGTTCGAATATCGTTCACACAATCAAACAGAATGAACTTTCGAATCGATACGTCTATAAAAGTAAAGGTTAGGATAAACCGAACAAAAGTGAGAGAGACTAAAACGCCAAAAAAATGAAAAAAAAAAGGGACCTTTTTCATTGAAGATTAATTCCAAAGTCTTTGAAGTATTGAAGAATTTGTGAATTAAGCAAGAAGTAGCTAGAAAAGGCATAAAAAAGGAGGAAAAGTGTGAGGAGAATATCATGATTTAAAAAGTGGGTATTGCACACTTTATTCATTCAACACAAAAGGGTTTTACGGCTACAAATGGAGAACCCCAAAAGCCATAGACTTCCCTATAAATTCAGACATTGTTCAAGTTTGGTAAACCATCCATTCATGCCACAAATAAACCATTTTCTTATCTTTCTCTATCTCCTTTAGGGTTTTCTTTTCTTTTTGTTTTTGTTTTTTTGATTTGTTTGTGATTGGAAGGGGAATTAATCAAAAGAGAAGGCAAAATGGTGATAGATTTGTTGTTGTTGACAGAAGATAGAGAGCACAGATGATGAAATGTATATGGCGATTGACATCTCACTCCTTTGTGCTCTCTATACTTCTGTCATCACCTTCTCATCTCCTTTTTAAGTTCGGTTTGATAACTATTTAATTTTGAAAATTAAAAAAAAAATTCTTAAACTTATTTATTTATGTTTGAGTTGTTTTCAAATATAGAAAAATAAGTCAAACTATTTACAAATATATATATAAAAAAAATTTGTCAATCAGCGATAGACAAGAAAATTTTTCTATATCTGTAAATAGTTTTAATATTTTTCGTGTTTATAATAATTTCCTTTTATGCTTTTGAAATTTAGTTATGAATTTCTTTTAACAACGATAAAAATCAGATTATCACCCTTTTTTTTCTTTCCAAAGTACTTTATACAATCTTTCTTTTCTTTCTTATAAGCCTTTTTTTTTTTCAATTGTTGTAATACATAAATATGTATACACTATGGATGCACTAATTGTTCTTTCTTTTGTCTGTTTGTTTTGTTTGGCCCAAACTGGTTGAAGAGGTAAAAGTTTTATATGTTCTCTCAATTATTTTAGTTTTGAGTTTCATTCATCTTCCCCCATTATTTTTATTCAAGTTGTTTGGAATGAGTTGGATTGATTTGGATTTTAATAAATCAATATTGGACTGTGCTATTAACTTCAAATATCTCTCAAAAAAAAAAAAAAAAAAAAAAAAACACTTTAAATTTCATTTCACTTCTACTTCAATATAACTCTTTTTCTTTTTTTTTTTAATATTTGATCACGGTTAATCATTAGTCATCAAACAAAGCAATATTTATATAACTTGCCAGCAATTTTATATGAAAAACAATCTTGATTCAGCCCTAAACCCATATAAGAAAAAAGGGTAATTGCTTTGTAGCACACACTTGACTATGATAGCGCTCCTCTATTCGCTCTATCGATATACCATATGTTCGCTTTGTTACTAATAGTCTACCTTTCGTCCTGTTACTTTTATGTATATTATTTCTCTAAGTTGTTTTCTCCAACTTAGTAATTAAGCTCTTCTTTAGGGTTTTTTTATTTTTTATTTTTATTTTTTTCATTTTTGGTGTGGGTACCTTTTGTATATTTTTTCTGGCTTAAGAATACATTGGTATGTTGGATAATTGGGGCATTAAGGTAGTACATAACATAGTTATTGTGATTTTGGGGAAATTAATGATATATATGTGTATTGAGAATAATATATGATTTATGAAAAGAAAAATGTTAACTTGAGTACTATTCTTTTTTCTAAAAAGGATACGTAGGATCAGGGGTGCACCCGAGCATCTCCACTCGGTGGTTACTCTCTTAGCACCTTCATTATCTCCCAATCAAATATATTCAATAAACCCATAGGAGATTACAAGAGTGTCAAAAGGCTAGAGATAAGCCTTTAAAAAGAGATTAATTGTTAAAAAAGCATGAAGATTGATAGCTATAGTAGATGGAGTGTAATCTTTGAGGAGGTTGTTTCTGTGAGCCCAGTAGCCAGCAAGAGAGCAAGCGTCATCCCACATATTTAATGGAGCTTACCTCTTTGAAGGTACGGTTGTTTCGTTCTGTCCATAAAGTCAAAAGAATTGTCGGTTGGATACCGAAGAGAATGACCTTTTTTCTAGTTTTTTGCTTGTGATTACAAAGGCCTGTGAAGATCTCGTTCTATGGAGCAGTATTCAGTCGAATCCCTACAGTTCTAGAAATCAACTTCCACGAGTTTAGTCGCCACTCTACAATGGATGAAAAGATACTCCATATTTTCTTCATGACTATAGTAAAGAGGACCCCAATTAGAATTTAGCATCATATTTAGAAGTATCTTTTGAAGCACCTGCATTATGTTAATTTTTTGATAGGAGAGAGTCCCAAAGAAAGAACCTGCATTTTTCTTTTTTTTTTTTGGAAGTCTCATGATTCTAACTTGAGTATACTATTCAAGTCTTATACTTTTCTTTTATTATTGTACATAATTTTAATTAAGAAGTTTTTTTTTTGAAACAACTCCAATCAATTTAACTCAAACAACATGTCTTTATATTCAAGGTCCATCAAAACAAAGAAGCATTCTTTGCAACACAAATAAACTTGTTTATTGTAGTTGAGAATCCGAATTAAACCAGCTGAAAGAGAAACACTTGCGCTATTTAACCCTAATTAACAATTCTATAGGAGAAAGAAAGAACAGAATTTACATACATCAATATAAAGACTCGATGCAGCAGTGAAAGTTAGCCCATTTGCGTGCAATAATTTACCTACAAAGAGGTGAATGTAGGGTTTCTTTTATTCTCCAGGCATACATTTCCATATGAAGAACTAGCAAAAAAAAAAAAAAAAAAAAAAAAAAGCCAAAACAAAATACATTAATTAGGTTCATAACCCACATATTTGTTGTTTGCAAAAATGACAAAAATGAAACCCAACCCACGTACAAAAGATATAAAATGTCGGCCCTCACTACTAATATACATTTGATTACACCTGATACACTTGATACACTACTGATATATACTTGTACACTTGACTGATACACTTGATATATTTGATAATGACCGGCTTGACTGATATACTTGATATACTTGATAATGATCTGTTTGACTGATATACTTGATATACTTGTCAATCATGCACTCGTTTTTATACTATTGCTGATAAACCTGATACACTTTATATACTTAATAATGATCCCATCTACCTCTCGTAATTCCTTTAAAAAAATAATGATGTACTTGACTGATAAACTGCTGATAAATTTGTCAATCATTCACTTTTTTAAAACTTGATACACTTGACTGATATACTTGATAATGATATATTTGGCTGATATACTGTTGATAAACTTGATAATTATGCACTCTTTTATAATGTCGAGACACTTCTATTGTTGATACACTTGATTGATATACTGTTGATAAACTTGATAATGATGTGCTTGGTTCAGTTGATATAGGTACACTTAGATTTAAAAATAAAAAATAATAATAAAAAACTAAACTTCTTCTTAGCAACAACCCCCCCCACAAACATCTCTCTTTCACTCCAGCACTCATCCACACCATCTGCCACCAGCCACCGCTCCACTTCTCCACCACTTACCTCCGTCGTCTGTCGCATGTTCGACGTCGATCATCAGTCATTAGTTGTCGGCCGCTCGATCACCACTTTTCTCTCTCTCTCTCTCTATTTTTCTTTCCACCAACATCTCTCCTTCACCAACTAGCACTACTCCAGACCATCTCCCACTGGCCACCGCTACACTTCTCTACTGCTTACCTCCGTCAATCATCGAGCGTCCAGTCGCCGCTTTTCTATCTCTCTCTCTCTTTATAAATTGATTGTTTAGGGCAAACATGGAATAAAAAATAATTAGAAATTCAAAATTAAAGTTTTTACCATATTTACAAAATATCAAATATGGGTGACACTCTTACAAAATAGCATATTCAAATTATCACCCATCACAATTTCCCTTTACATATTGATATTGATTTTGAATTGTGGCCCACGAGGCCTGACAGGTCCATATGTTGAAAAGAGAAAAGGATGATTCCCAAGACTCAATGGCCAAGTTGATAAGCAACTCGACCCCAAAAGAAGTAATAAACCCTTGTTGTATATCAGGCCAAGTGATTATGACCTTGACATTCTCCTTGCTGACACAAAGAAAGCCCACATACACACGTTAAGACAGTGTCATTTTCTTGAAGGTATAATAAGGGGGACATCTCAAGCTACAAGAGGAATGTAATATTACCCTATTCAACTCTTGACGCTAATCCCTACTCAGTAGCATCGAAATGTGGGTTGGACCGAGAACCACACCGATGTTGGGATTAATTTGTTTTGTAGGCACACATGGACACTGATCATCAATCGAATTGCCTCGAACCAAAATCATGCATCAACAACCTACATTATCAAACCAATGTTCAAAAGATGTCAAAGGCTTGACAAAAGTGAACTTATAAGCCCTGCAATATTTGCATTATACTCCTTGAGCTTCAAATCCTCGTATTCCTAAAAAAAAAAAAAAAAAAAAAAAACTATCCGAAGCTCAATTAAATTTTATAAAATGGAGTTGTTAATTTTTTTTTTTCCTCTCCAAACCTTGAATTATGAATTCCAGCAATTTAGTCTATATGTAAATGTTGGCTGTTGACTCATATTTAGTTAATTATTTCAGAAACCTCTAATTTTATTACTTCTATATCATTTCGAGATGTGCACTTTCATGTTTTTCCAACTTCTTTGTATTTAAAAGAGTGAAAGTTGATTATTAGAAAGTTAAATCATTTATTTAATTTACTTTTCTTAAGATAGATCTCTTTATAAAATTGATTTATTACAATGGAGAAAGGAAGGATAAGAATAAAGTACAAAAGCGAGTATAGTTCAACTGACATATACGTGTTAAACGACTAAGATTATGGGGTCAAGCAAGAGTGTACCTAACAAAGTAAAATTTTCTTAAAAAAAATATTGCCCTTGCAATATAATTAATCTCTTTTCTTTATATGTTTTACTCACATATATCTATTCACAAACCATATTCAATGTATTTATAGAGTACACATTAATGGTTCAATAATATATCCCAACTTTTTGGTTCAACAAAATGTATATGGCCGAGATTAATTTGAACCTTTGACCTCTCGATCGAAGATATAATATGTTTTATGTTAGTTGAATTATATGTTTATGTTAGCGGAATAGATCACGATTTTAGAAATTGGAATTCTAAATAATACATTTGGAGGTTGACTTCACACGACTCCTTAAATAGAATATGTGTGTGACATGCTATGAATGATAATAGGAGTAATCATTCGGAGTAATCAAAATGGGTAGCACTCTTAAGGATAATAATTAAGTTTATAGCAATATTTTTAAAAAATTGCAAATATAGCAAACTCTATCCGTAATAAACTTCTATCACTAATAAACTCCTACTAACGATATGGTCTATCACTGATAAACTCACATAAGTGGATCTAAATTATATTTACAATATTTTTTGCATTGTGCTATATTTGTTAATATTTTGGATCTGATTGCTATATGTGCAACTGCCCTTGATAATATGTTGGAATAAAACGTTCTAAACACTTGGTACGTTCAATTATACATACATATATATATGTAATACTATTTATAAGTTTGATGATAGATTTCAATTAAGGTTGTTTTCAAATATAGAAAAATGAGTCAAACTATTTACAAATATAGAAAAATTTCATTGTCTATTAGTGATAGATCGTGATAGACTCCTATCGCTTGAGTGTAGATTGAGATCTATATCACTGATAGATAGTGAAATATATTTGTAAACAATTTGATATTTTTTCTATTTATAATAAATTTTTGATGAGATTAGTTGAGGTGCACATAAGCTGGTCCGGACGCTCAAGGAAATTAAAAAAAGGAAAAAAAAAAACCTATAAATTTTCTTTAAAGAAAAAAAAAATTGGCTCATTATCTGATCTATCTCCTCATCATCAAAACCACTGGAAAGAGAGTGTTAGATGAATCTGATCTTAACAAACAGATTTTGGTCTACACTTCAACCTATTCATAATGGGTTTTGCATACCTTTTTAATTATTCTTACATTCATCAAACAAAAATAATTTAAATTAAAAACATTTCAAAGGCTTCTTCAGAACAAATACGAACTTTTACATATATATAATTCTTTTTTATTTCTGCTGTATCAGTACATATTCAACATTTGAATCATATACAATATTCATTTTCAAAGAAGGAAAAGAAATCTTTAAATCATTCCACAAATAAATCAAAATAATAATAATAATAATAACAACAACAAATATATATAAGGTCATTATTATATACACTACAAAGACACAAGTAAATCTTTTTTTTTCCCTTTATTCATTCTAAAATCGTTGAATTCTGATGTTTTGTTTGGTCTTTATTACGGACTTGTTAAGTACTTTCGGTATGTGTTGTTGTCGTTGTCGTTATTGTTGTTGTCGTCTTTTATTGTTTGCTAAGAGAATGACGAAAATGACACCGATGACCATAAGGACACTTTTCACCGGCGAGTACCATTCTACACATTTGTGTCTTATAACGTGGGTGTCTCATGATTGGCCGGAGCTCTTCAAGTCCATGAGCAAATCGGCAATGGTTGCCGTAAGGGCAGCCGCCGGTCTCCTGCCATTTGTTGCATAGCTCCGTCTTGGTCATGCCTTGATTGTATATCTCCAATTCTGCCGCTTCCTCTTCTCTTTTTCTGCTCCCACCATCACTCATCGGAGTGCACGCCCGGCGCTGCTATAACCAAATCTAACTTTCAATTTATGTCCCTAATAACTGTCTAAATTTTTGTCTTGTACCTAATAACTTCTTTTACCTTAACGAAATTAAAACTTCTTTAATTTATTAGTGGAACCTTATATTAAATACAACAATAAAAATTTAGAAAATTATTATAAATAGAAAGAATATAAAAATTTTTACTATCAACGAAGTCTATTGTGGTTTATCGGATAATGAAATTTTTCATTTTTCTATATTTAAAAACAGTCTTAAAAATTTTAGATATATATATTTCTTAAATACATTTTTCAAAAATTAAACAACTTATTAGATATAGGTTTGAAAGTCCTATTAAGGTTGTAATTCATCAAGTAGCCCTTGGAGTAATAGGTTAAACTTTGAAATACTTATTCATTTAAATATTTTATTGAAATAAAAAAAAAAAAAAAAAACTATTAACATTAACATTTTCATTGATGTTCTTAAAAAAAGACATTTTTTTTTTTATATTCCTACATTAATACCCTATTATAAAATTGAGACATATCTAACACTGTATTTAAATCCTTAGTAAGAATAATACTTATCTAAACACTACTTCGTTAAACAATTTTAGAGATGGATCAAGCAACTAATGAGTGGACCGAAAAAGATGATTGCGACTCAAAAAAGTATATCTCAAATAGAATAGTAGCTTGTAGTAATTAGAAAATTTGAAGACCAAAATAAAAATAACTGAAGAAAAGCGATAAGAAAACAAATTATTGAAACGGACCATCACAATGATTTTTTTTTTTTGTTAAATTACAATATATATATATATATCAACTTTGTTTAAAAAATATTTATATTCTTTTTTTTTTTAAACAAGATACTAGATGAGAGAGATTAGGAAGTGCACGGAAACATTTCAACTTGGTTGACACATCTTTAGCATCTTCGTCATGTCTTGAGATCTAACTTTTATAAATATTGCAAATTAAAAATACTCTTCAAATAGAAATATTTTAGAAATTTTAGATTTATATTAAAACCAGAAATGAATATAGTAATGACCTTAAATAGTGTGTCATGTTTGAGTCTCAATTTTCGTTCTGGATTATAATTAATTATGTCGTTCCAGGTCATTATTGTCCAATATTGTAAATTTTGAAAGAATGTGAATATTTTTTAAACAAATGACAAAGTTCTAGTTAGGGTATTAATTTTCATCAACATGTCACAACATTTTCATAGATACTCTACATATCCATGAGCTCGACATCGACATGAAGGTGAATCAACATAATTACCATTATATCATAAAAATCAATGAAACATAAAGAAATTTATAATGTAACTAATGACGTGAACATATAATATTAATAATAAACATTTTAATTCATTATTAAAATGTGAAATGTTTATTAATTAATTTAAATGAAAATTTTCAAAAATAGAAAAAAAAATATCAAAATATTTACAGAAAATAGTAAAAAAAATATTGATAGACATTGATAGACTTCTATCAACATCTATCAGTGATAGACTTCTATCATTTCTATAACGGATAGACGATGATCGACTTCTATCAGCGTCTATCACAACTATCTAAAAATTTTGCTATTGTGTGTGAATAGTTTTCTTTATTTTTCTATTTTTAAAAATTTTTCTATTTTCAAATATTGGACATTGACAATTTGATATTTTCGTAAAATTGGCATAGGAACATTTTAGACATTTTAGTATTTTTGAAATTTAATTTTTTTTTTCAAGTAATTCAATGTCCCCACAAGGGGGAAACAATAAAATAAACAAAATAATAATAACAATAAGTTGAGGAAGCCTACCGATTGGATGTTGAGTGAAGCGGCGGCGGCAGTTGCAGAGCGGACGGAAATGCTCTTTGGAAGAGAGATCCGGCGGAGATCATTCCTTCCGTCGAACTGGTCATTGTATTTTCCGATCACACTCGTCGGACTGATTATATCATAACCAATTTCTTCCCCACTTTGGCCGCTTCCAATCAGAGACCGGAGATGAGAATTCGGAATTGAAACGAGATCGTCAACGGCCGTCTTCGACGAAATAACCTTCACGAGCTCGGCGTTGGCCAATCGGAGCTGGGCATTCTCCCGCCGGAGATAATCAGCATCTTCAGCGACTTGACGGAGGCGGCGGAGGGAGAGATCGTGGCGGTGACGGAGGTGACGGTGTTCGAGTATAAGGCGGGCCTGAAAAAGGAGGTCGTCAGTGGTGGAACTGGCGGCGACGGTGCAGTGGTGGTTGTGGTCGTCGTCGGCGGAGGAGATGGAGGAGGAGGGGGAGGGAGTGAATGAAAGAGAGGTTGGAAGAGAGGAGGAAGATAATAATGGAGGAAAAATTGAATGATACATTGAAGCGAAATGCAGGCTGAAATCTTCCATTTCCGCCGCTGACACTTCGGTTGTTGAAGAAAGACTCGACGGCAATGCCGGACACATCTCCTCTTCCATTGAAACTCTCTGCCTCAGACTAAATTAATACCAAAAAAACAAACAAAAAAATCATTCAATTCTTAATTTCAATTTGGTTTTTGTAATTCTAAATTTTCTATTTATTTCTTAACTTCAATTTCAATTCACATTTCTCAATTAATTAGGGCAATTCATGTATTATTTTTTTATACTTTATTTAATTTTTAGTCGTTCTATTTTTTATTGTCCAATTTTTATTATAATTTAGTCTTCAATATTAGTTTATTGTTTATTTTTTTAAAAAAAATTGTTATCTATAGCATTTTTTACTATAAAGTTTGACAACATATTCACATATTTTATTTTCTGACATAAAAGTTATATTATTTTTTAATTAATTCTCGTAAAAATTAATTTTGAAGAACTAAATTTTAGATTTATTGAAAATAAGCATGGTGCAGCTTCATCTAAGTTTTTTTAATTTAATTAATAATTACTTTCTTTTTTAAAAAAACAAAATAAAAGAAAAAGAAAATTTGTTGTCCTAGAATTTGAACTTATTTTTTGGTTTCTACCATTTAATTAAATATGGTTAACCTCTTTTACTCACTTAGAAAATCTTAATCAATTAACACAATTAGTAAAATTAAAGTACAAAATATAACAAAAGTAGCAACCAGAATGATGTCATTTATGAGGTCAAATTTTAAGAGCTATGCTTTCGACTTATGAAAAAATATTTAGATGCCCTCTACTAACCCAATTAAAATTTTTGACGTTGTAAATATTTCTTTTTCAAAAAATTGAATTATTATAATTTTTTTTTAATATGTAACAAAAAGGGTGGCATGATATAGATTAACTTATACTATAGGTTTAAATTTTCACCCGAACTAAAAGAAATGATATTAACTAAATTTAAAACTTTAAAAATATTATAAAAAATTATAAAATGTAAACAAAAAATTGTGACCATTCCTAAATTATATAGAGAAATGAAATAATAACCTATTCCAAAAGGGTTGTTTTCAAATATAGAAATTTTTTTACTGTCTATTAGTAATAGACCACGATAGAATTCTATCGCTTTAGCGATAGATAGTGCTTGAGCGATAGACAGTGATAGAAGTCTATTGCTCAAACAATAGAATTCTATCATGATTTATTGCTGATAGATAGTGAAATTTTTTTATATTTATAAATATATAGTTTGATATTTTGTGTTCATAGTAATTTTCCATTCCAAAATTCGTCGAAATGACTCTCTCCTTTTTTTTTCCTAAACTCAATGGCAAATAGAAAACATAAATTGAAATTTATTAATTTCAAAGAAAAAAAAAACTTAACTAACCCAGATCACCCATGTGAATATGATCAATTAATTCATATCATCAATTAAAAGAAAATATTAAAACATATAATCAAACTTAATATATATAATGATGGATGCTTTTGAAAGAAAGAACACACAAATCATTTTGGCATCACAAAAAACAGCCTTCTTTCCCCTCATAGAAACGTAAACAGAAAGGAAAATAAAAAAAATAAAAAAAAAAAATATAGTACCCAAAGAACTTGTTCTTCAATCCGCCATGCCCATCTTTTCTTTACAATCTGAAACTTGAATTCTCAGTTCTGATTTTGAAGCCCAATGGAAAAGTTACATAAACCTTAACACAAGAAAGGGCATGTTTTATAGCTAACCATACACACGTGTGTATGTATATATACATATAAATATGTAGATATGTATATGAAGTTTGTTAAGGGGAAGTTGTTAGAGAAAAGGGCAATTTTTTTTTTTTTTTTTTTTTTTTTTTTAAATTTTGGCGTGGCGTTGAAGCATGTGAGAAGTTGGAGAAGATGGGAGTTGTTAATGAGAAGATTGGTAAATTCAATGTGTATAATATATATATATTAATTGTGGGTTTGATGGGGTTTTTTTGATTAAGTAAAATGATGAATGATTGTGGTGTTGGTTTCAATATCTAAATCTATAAATGGGGTTTTAGGTTAATAGATAGAAAAAGGGGGGTGTTGGATGTGTAGTGATAATCAATCATACAAATTAAAGTTAGGGGGAAAACTATATGGTTTGCTTATTTGTCACAACTTTAACTAACTTGGATGGCCCTCATATGTTGGTGCATGTTCCTCCAACTCTAATATATATATGCTTTTGATTTATAAAATCCAACCTCCCCTTTTTCCTAATTCTGATTTGATGTCTATATTATCACCCAACAAATTTATTTCATTATGTCAACTTGAATATAGTTCAACAATTAAGATGTTGGGAATGATTAGTCAATTAGTCGTTTGTTGGAATAACTTGTCATAAAATTAGCTAAAGATTTCTAAATGTATTTTCATATTTAATTTAAATTTGAAAAAAAAATTGTATTCAATTTAGATAAGAAACGTTATTTTTGTATTTAATTTAGATCTGAAACATTTTCTATATTTAAATTTGAAAAACGTTTTTGTTGGATCCTTATAAAAAGAAAAAAAAAATGGTTGTTTTTAATTATTGGGGTGAAATTTGAGTTTTGGCTTGTTTCTCTCTATTTTAATGATTTAATTCTAAGCAAAATTTTCACTCAGTTCCAATCATTTTTCGACGAGTGCTCGTCTGAGAATGGTGTTGTGTTTACTTTGGAGAGCAACCGGCTTCTGACGATTTAGCATCGATGTCGCGACGATTTTACTTTCAAGACAGTGGTTTTCACGGCACAACAATTGAGATCCAAAATTGATTTTTTCGACCCTCTATTTTAACAAAAGATTCATCTACCCCTCAATTTGTTGAACTAAAAGTAACTTGAGAGTAACTACCCCATAACTAATTCTTTCTACATACATGTGTGTATATATATTTATATAATATAACATGTCAATGAACAATTAATAGACAACCCTATGTGTTATTTCACCCAACTAAACCACCAAACAAAGCCAATCTTTATGTATGCATATAGGTATAATATGTCATGGACAACATTGACCCATGTGGCCATGTATTATTTGACTACACTTTCTCTTTCGTAACTTTAAATTTATGGGTGAATCGGAATATTGCTTAATGAATAATTATAAAGTATTTATTAACTTCTTAAAGATCAATAATTTGAACTTTTTTTTTCACTACTACAATGATTGAAACGAAAGAAAATGAGAAAAAATTTGTTGGATTCTTGGCTTAGTTTTTTAAAACACAACCTAGCTAAATAAAGTTTTGCACTGAACTTGCCTCAAGTGGGAGGAAATCGTGTATTATTACATTATCTACATTCCCTTTTGAGGAAGAGAGTTAAGATTATGAGAGGTTTGAATCATTGATAATATTTCGTAAGATTATTTATTCTCTCTATTATTTTTAAAATAGCTTAGATAGCAAAGTTCTTCTCCCAAAAATAATAAATAAATAAATTGATAAAGTTATGGTGGCTTGCCTTAGACACGATAGTTTTGCAAAAACGGATGAAAATAGAACCAACAATTATTATGTCAAATTTGAAGTACCTTAATCAATATAGATAATGAAATAAACAACAATCTTCATATTCTAATCGGATGTTCATTTCTAGATATTCATTCTTACATCTAAATAGTACTTTATGTGGATATTGATTTTTTATCACGTTGAAATTTTTTCTACAGTTTATATGGCTTATAGTCTAATTTTATTTTTAAGTTTAAAATATTTGCATGAGTTAAAACCTACAATTTTTTATATGTGTTAGATGATATAAGATTAAATTTACTTTTATCCATCAACTTAAGCTTTTGAGCCAATCAGCGGTTTAACATGGTATCATAACAGAGAAAATATTAGATGACAATATGAAAACCATCGGTTAACTTTTTAAAAAGTAATATAATAATAAGGAAGAAGAGAAAAGAGAAGAAGAAGGATTTGAAGGAAAAAAAAAACTTGCAGTCCCTAATAGTGACTCTGCAGGTGTGGTGGTGGCTGCTATAAATGGGAAGACGGAAGAAGATGAAAGGAGGAGGCCTTAATTTTATGAAAATTTCAATGGAAATATCAATAAAATATCGATGTCGATGGATATTTTTTGAAAAATTAAAAAAATTAAAAATTAAAAAAATAAATTTAAATATCAATTTCAATGGATTGCTCTAAGCTAAGCACGCTTAACTTTGGAGTTTCTATGATCGAGCCACCGAAAGGTACCTCTTGTTGGTATAGGTAATAACTTTTAGTTATTTTAAGTTTTTTTTAACCATACTTTCATGTCCTCAGGATCTCTCTTATTCAGATGAAATTTCGATTCATTTATGTCCCCCTCCTAAACTTGGGGCGTTACATAGTATAATTAGTGAAGAAGGTGAAATATCTAAAGATAACAATGAGATTTCAATAACTATGTCATGATAGGGAAAAGATAGAACCGAATTAATATAGTTATTGACAACAATTTTGCGTATAATGTTGCTCTTGATACTATATCTAAAAATGGGGATTTTGAACCAAAATTTGTTGAATAATGTTGACATATAAAATATTTACTTCAGTGAGAAGAAGCAATTGAGGCATAATTAAACTCACTTTCAACGTCAAGTTTTTGGACCAGTAGTCTGAATAACAGAAGATGTCAAGGTTGTGGGATACAAATAGGTATTTGTAAAAATAATAATAATAATAAGGTCACAAGATATAAAGCAAGATTAGTTGCACAAGGTTTTTCACAAAAACCTAGTATTAATTATGAGGAGACACATACTCTAGTGATGGATGCAATTAGACTAAGATATTTAATTGGTCTAATTATGTATGAAAGTCTAGACATGCATCTTATGGATGTAGTCACAACATATTTATATGGATCTTACATTTATATGAAAATTCCAAAAGGATTTAAGATACCTGAAACATAAAAATCAAATTTCCCGAAACTGTATTCAATAAAGTTACAGAGATCACTATATAGATTCAAACAATGAGGACGAATGTGATACAATCGCTTGAGTGGATATTTGTTGAAAGAAGAATATCAAAATAATCCAATTTGACTGTGTGTTACTATAAAGAAATCATGGTCAGGATTTGTTGTTATAATTGTATATGTTGATGAATTAAATATAATTAGAACTTCTGAATAGTTTCCAAAAGCAATAAAATATGTTAAGAAAAAAATATGAGATGAAAGATCTCAAAAAAAAAAAAAAAATTTACCTTGGCTTGCAAATTGAGCATTTAGCATTTGAAATATTTGTTCATCAATCAACTTATATAGGAAAAGTTCTAAAAGGTTCTATGAACAAAGCAAATCCATTGAACTTTTCACTGGATGTAAAGAAAATATATTTCGACATCAAGATGATAATGAAGAACTTTTTGGTCCTGAAGTATCATATCTTATTGCAATTGGTGCACTTATGTGCACTTGTATATCTCGCTAATGATACAAGACCAAATATTGCATTTTCAATAAATTTATTAGCTAGATATAATTCTTCTCTAACAAAAAAAATTAGAATGAAATTAAGCGTATACTTCATTATCTACAAGGAACGATTGATATGAATTTTTTTATTCGAACAAATCAAAATTTGATTTAGTTGGTTACACAGATTCTAGATATTTATTTGATCCACACAAAACTAGATTTCAAATAGGTTATCTGTTCACATGTGGAGGCATTGCTATATCATCGAGATCAGTAAAACAAATTATAACAACCACCTCCTCAAATCTTGCTGAAATTCTTGTAATTCACCAAGCTAGTTAAGTATGTGTATGGTTAAGATCAATGACTCAGCACATTCGTGTAAAATGTGACTTGTCTTTTAATAAAAATCTTTCAGCGATATTATATGAAGACAACACACAGTATGTATAGCCCAAAATAAAGGAAGGTATATTAAAGGAGATAGAACAAAACATATTTCACCAAAGTTTTTCTATGCTCATGATCTTGAAGAAAATTGTGACATCATTGTACAACAAATTTGTTTGAATGATAACTTGGTAGACTTATTTACAAAGAGATTACCTACCGCAACCTTTAAAAAATTGGTGCATAACATTGGAATGCAACAACTCATAAATCTCAAGTGATGTTCTATTAGGGGAGCAAATATATTGTATTATTTTAGGTTTATTAGATTATATGAAATATGTACTCTTTTTCTTCCCTATGAATTTTTTTTTCATTGAGTTTTTTCTTAGCAAATTTTTAACGAGACATATTTTATATAATGGACATCTAATAGAGTGATAAATATTATATAGCAAAATAGATGTTCATGCCTATAAGTAGTGTGTTTTTGTTTTTCGAATTTTTTAGATATGTAATTTTAGTGAGAAATATTCCAAAGAAATACCATGATTTTTTATATTTTCTTTTCTTTTCTTTCTAAATAATATTTATTTATTATATTATATTTTTTTCGGTATTTGTGTTCTGGCAATTTTACAATTTTAACTTTTTTCTAAATTTAAAATGTTATTAGATTAGATTTGGCAGGAAAATCTTCCAACGGGAAGAAATGCGAGGTGAGATAGATCATTGGATAAGAAATAAGTGAAGAGGAAAAACTCAGTACAGTTCATGCATTACCTGAATCCAAATCAAACCAACAACATTACAATTTACATATCTCTCTCTTTTTCATCATCTTCCCATGAAATCAGACTCCAATTCGCCATGGAACTGGAACACAATCAACTTCAACACCAACATTTTCGACCCTAATCGCCGCAACCCAAAGGCACCGCCAGCCCTAGTCTTGGAGGCCGGCGGAGGAGCTGGAGTTGGCTGCGGCCTTGGACTCGGCTTCGGCCTCGTCGGCGGGATTGGCCACGGCGGCGTCTCACCCTGGAATCACCTTCACCTCGTTTTCGGTCTCGGTCTCGGCTGTGGCGTTGGCTTAGGGCTTGGAATTGGCGAAGGCATTGGCTATGGCTTCTCCTTCCACTCCCTCAATTCTTATTTCTCTGATCACAAAGCCAACCCTAAACATAAGCCTCCTCTGCTTCAGTTTTGAAAATTCCTATCTTACTCATTTCCTTACCTAAACCCTAAATTTGCAAGCACTTTTTAAATTTGAAATTTTTCTTTTTTTAGTTTCCAATTGTGTCATGTTGTAGTAGGGTTGCGCATCATTCAATTTGAGAAAGAATTATTCAAAGTCAACATCGTATTTTTTAGTTGTCTCTCACTAAAATTTTGATTTTGGATTGATTGCTAGTTACATTGTTGCAACCTAAGAAACACGGATACGGATACGAGACACAGATACGACATGACACGGACACGGCGACACATCATATTTTAAATATTTAGGACACGACACAGCAAAAACACGTTTATTAAAATATACATTTTTAAAAATATATATAATTTCATATCAAAATATGATGCATTTATATGCTTAAAAGACTTATCTTGATGTATTTCACACTCAAAAGTTATTATGATTGTCATATATGCCTTTTTAGTCTACTCAACAAATGTTCAATGCATGTCTAACACATTTGTTGCCCTAACAAGTGTCCGATGTGTGTCCAACAAGTGTCCGACATGTGTCGGGCAGGAACACGCTAGCCAAACGAAAGTGTCCGTGCTTCTTAGGTTGCAACTTTCTCCAAAAAATAAAAAAAATCTCTAATTTGAGTGGTAGCATATACCCATCGCCAGAATCACATCACGAACTTAAATTCAAAAAACTGACCAACAATTCAATTTTAGGTAGTAGATCTGATTATTAAAAAGAAACAAAATAAAAGTTGGTTTGAGCATCAGCTTTGGTCAAAAAATAGAGCCAAAATGTTTACAAGGTAGCAGAAATGACCCATGTTATAAAATTAAACCAAAGAAAAACCCGCTGTACAAGAGTTGTATAATGTAATCATTAGCCTAAGAAGAACCACACAACATACAAGCAATGTTGTGCCGTGGAAGGTGCAGCAAAAGCAATTTCAAGCCTCCAAAGCAACATATATGCAACCGCTTATTTCCTCTCAGTTTCAGTTTCCTGCATTGTCGAACGAGAATTGGAATCAATCGACAGTCCTAGAAATCTCTCGTTGCTTCTAACGTCCACCTCATTCTCAGCCTGCCTTTCAACGTCTTGTTCATTCTGCACAACAATTATGGCATTCGACGGTGGTGGAGGATTGGCAAGCGTCTCCAACACTCTAAAGTATGCATATGGTCCCCAACCTACAAGCCAGAATCAAATGAAAACACACCATGATTAAGTTACGACAAACGAGCGAGGCAGCGACGACAACACGCCTAATTGGTTCTTCAGTAGAGAAAGAATGAGTAACGGTTTTAGGGGTCAAAACTATACCTTGAGAGTGGTATGGAGGAGGAAAGAACTGCAAGTAGCAGAAGGTAGATACTACAAGCCCTGCAAAAGTAAAGCTCTTAACAATCATTTATTGTTATGTACAAGTAGCAATAACGACGAGATGATGAAGGAAATGCACATACCGAGCAGACCTCCAGCAAACACATCCTGCCAGTGGTGCCAGTAATCATCCACTCGAGAAACGCCAACAAGAGCTGCAAAAAGCAGGGGAAGAAAAACAATGCAGAGTTTTGCAATGTGACCTCGCTGATCGAATACTTTTATTTTTCCTGATAAGTACAACGACAAGAAGCCAAGACCAGCAAAAGACCCTGCATCAGGTCAAAAGTTCAAAAAAACCATATCACACTACTATTGTATCTTGCTAGGGATGCCTACTTTTCAACTTAGAAGGGAAAGAATAATATTTTGTAACTTACAAGAAGTATGCCCACTTGGAAAGCTCTTATGCCCTTCCTTGATAACATCCGCATCACCATGACATATAACATTGCCTAATTGATCATACACCTGAGAAATAAGAAATCAATATGTAACATCAAGCAAGATATGTCTCAAAACCGACAAAAACTGCCAAATCTCGCTTTAAGCAACGTACATCTTTCCCATCAGGAAAACAACGCCAAAAGAAGTTCGGTCGAGGTCGTCCCACTGCATTTTTTATTGCATCAGTAATGACTGCTGTTATCAAGACAGAGTAAAAGAGACCTGCAGGGTATTCCAGTTAACATCAGCTAGTTGCATACAAGTATCACCAATGGAAAAGGAAATCATGGTCAAGTATCTTACCTAGTATGGCATGATGAAGATCATAGACGTCCCGTCTACGCCAATACACAAACAGAAAAACTGCTATTGGCAACAGCATTGCATACATCTAATCATCCAGGCATCACAAAAAAAGAGAGAAAAAAATGCAATCACATAAGTTTCCATTCCAGCTTATATCTAAAAGCTTTCATAGACAAGAAAGACACAAGCAAACCTACGGGTACAGCCCAGACAGGAACAGTATTATCTTTGAAGGGATATTTGAGATCAGACATCATGTCCTTCCCGACATAGCGGTAAAATGGATGGGTCAAATTTAGGATGACCTCAATCAGCACAAGAAGAAGAAATATAAACCAATCATGCATGTGTATCCTCGCGACGGCGACTCCATGGGACCTTAAAGTGTGTGAACCAAGCTGCACTTCCCTCATCCTGCTGTTCTGCACAAGCATAAAAACCAAACCAAAAATGAAATGAATCAGGCTCCACCTTCAACTCGCAGTAATATAATGGCAGTACATTGCATTGTAAAACATATTTACAGAAAAATAAAAGAACAGTGAGAAAATACCAGAATTCTTCTTTTCTCAGCAGTACTAATTGTACAAATGTTGGAAAAAAGTATATTGCACCTCCAAAAACAGAAAAGAATAAATACATTGAAAACGAATAGAGTTTACCCCCAGGCTCTCAACAAACGTTAAAAGATCAAAGAAAGCATTGTTTTATATTTCATATTGAGATAATTCAAAGAATTTTACATGCACAAACATGAATCTACACGTGCGTGAATTTGTGTACAAGCATGCTAATAGAAATAGTTAGATTAAAACCACATATAACAGTGTAAGAGAAATAAGTCAGATTATTTGTAAATGAAAGAGGGATAATGGTTCAAACGCATCCAGAGCGCTCAAAGTAGATAGTCCCATATAGAATAAATTTCCATAGAAACAGCTTGTTGGTTGACCTGGCTGTTGTCTTAAGCTCTTTGGGTATAAAAATCATATAGTTGAAAAAAGTTATAGAACACAGTATTGGTGGAATCAATGAAGAGTTTTGTGCAAATATTATATGCTATTAGCCACTAACTCATCCAAAAGATTTAGAAGTAATGTATTGAAGAACTATTAGAATCATCCTTCCTCAAGTGGAAAGCAGGCTGAAAATAGTACAAGAAAAGATAGAACTGTTGGAACAGAGTTTGATCTCAAAACTCAAGAATTCAACAAATCATTGATGAACATCCCATAGCTTAAGTTGGTGCGGGCCCACCCTGCGCATGTGTCATGCCCACCCACCTAGCACCCCACACTCGCCCCAACTGGCACCATGGAAGTGATCAACATAAGAGTGTGACCAAAGTCCCACATTGGCTAGATAAGAGAAAGATTCATGGTATAAAAGTGAAGACACTATCTCCAATAGGATGAAGTCGTTTTGATGAAACTAAAAATAAAGCCATGAGGGTTATGTCGAAAGTGGACAATATCATACCACTGAGGTGATATATTGGAGAATCCATTGTCCCTAACAAATTCAATAGGGAGAAAAAAAAAAGACTAGGAATAATGATTTAAAAGTCTGTCTACAGTCCTAATTTATCTTATCTAAAAAGAAAAGTCTACAAGAGACTTTTCAAGAATAAGAAAAGGTGTACAGGAAGAATGAAGAGAGAATAAGGAATTTCTCCTCCTATAAATGGAAAAATATTCTCCAAATAGTATTAATCAAATCTGATTCTCTAATGCAAAAGATAGGAGAAAGGCTACTTAATGCAAAGCAACAAAAGAAAAAAGAAGCTCAGAATCAGACATTACAAGCCTAGAGAGAAAAACAAAGCATAAAAATTATACCTTTTGATCCTCTTGATTCTGGCGATCTATCAATGGTAAATTAATGGATGGAAAGCAATCGAGAGTTATGGAGGAAAGCTGTGGCCTCGTTTGTGATACAACCTAAATAACCCCAACAAAACCTTCAGGGGAAAAGTATTGTTAAGAACTCCAGAATACCTACTTCAACTCAAAGTTATCTTGCAAGAGTCCCTAAAAAGATTTCTTAACGAGTCTCTAAAAAGACCCTATTACCGCCGATTCGTAGTTTAATCGAACCGTCACAATGCCTCTTACGAAAGAATTATATTTGTTTGTATAGTTACACTAAACAAAGAAAAGCTTAAGCACAAAGGCTTCCGCCAAATGACTGGGATAAGCCTCTGCAGCCCCTACAATTCTTACAGACATTTATTCAAACAGTGGCTCTGCTTCTAAACAATTTTCAAGGAGAAAAAAAGTCAAAAGAAGAACACATTTCATTTCCAAATCAAATCCATATGAGAATCATTGAAAAGCCCTGCCAGTTTTCATAGATCCATAACCCGCCTCTACAACAAAAACAACACATATAATTCAAAATTAACTGCAACCGACAGGCCAATCATTCACAAAGTTCAAGCAATTGGAATTTCCTTTACATTTAGCAACTGGGAAATCTGATAACAAGAAACCCACTAACCTGCAAGGCGTTGCCGCCGAAAATGTTTAAACAACAAAGAGATCCAACAACATTCCTCCAAGGCATTATAACAACAAAATCAAAAGCAGGGGAAACCCCCAAAATGAGGGCTGATTACAAGATGTCACAAAAAAAATCAAAGAAAGGCAAAAATATCAATATTCTATACCATGAGAAGAAGCCGCTGGCCTTATCAGAGAGTGGAAGGCTTGAAAAATAACCGCTGGCCCCTCGAAAGACGACAATCGGCTGAAAAGTAAACGAGGAATTGAATATGCATAAAGATTCAAAAAGACCACCCACATAAAAAAGAATGAAAATTTAGCAGTAAAAAGTGATGGGGTTCAAAAGTTTTTCCAAATTTGAGAAGCATTTTGATGGCGCAGGGTTGGATCTGGTGTGAGAGGAGATATTTTGTGGCCTTTTTTCAGGCCGTGTCTCCTCCCAGTAACGAAACTATTGTAATTGATGGGACATCCACCATTCCCCACAATTATTATAGAGACAACCACCACGTTGCGAACTTTTATGAGGTTAGTTCTTTTCTTGTCTCTCTCGGATGGAGGCACTAAAATGTAGGATAAGTTTGGCACTAAATTGTAGGGTAAGTTGGGGTAACCGCAAATCTAGCAACTGGAAAGTAATTTCAATATGATAAAAATTAAAACTATATGTATATTCGTAGTTACTATTTTCATGTGTCAAATTGAGTTTAGTTCGATTGTAATTGGTATGATATTCTTTCTTAGAGGTTGAAGTTCGATCTTCCATCCCTACAATCGTTAATTATATAGAAAATTGATTTTGTAACAATCACTTGGCTAATTAATTTTTCAAATAATTAATTTAATCGTTACGACCACTGCTAACTTAATTTAGTTGTTAAGAATAATCTTATTTTTCTTGGAATGACATATTGGATCATTCTTGTAAGGTTAAACACTTAGCTATATTTTTACTTACAACAATTTTAACACTTATTTCCTTCAAAAAAAAAAAAAAAATTAAAGGCCAAAAAAACAACCCTAAGTCAATAATAGAGACATTAAAGTGAGACAACTCCCACGCGTCCTCCAATTTAGGGGATCCCTGTGTGCTCCTCAAAGCCCCGCCTTACCAAACTGCCATGCATCCTTTTTGTCTTTACACCCAAATTTGGGCAATTTAATATGAATTTTTCTCACATCTAATGGAAAATAATGACTATATAATATGTATTTATTTTCACTCTATTAATCATGTTTTTACTTTTTGACCTTTCTTTTCTTTTTAATTCAAACTTTTTTTACTTCGGTTAAAAGGTGATTTGTTTTTTAAAAAATAATATTATTTTAATAAATAACGACGAAAATAGAATTTTGAAGAAAATAATGATAAAAATAGGGTTAGGGAATTGTGGACTCGGTACACAATACTCTAAATCATGTACCAAGTCCATGATTTTAAACTCCACATAGTTGCCACGTTCCAAATTTAGAAATCATAGACGGAGTCCACGACTTCCATGTTGGAAATCGTGGATGGGGTTCACGAGTTCCACGTAGTCCCAAAACTTCATCCTCCCCTTAGATTTGTTCACCTGATACTCCCTTGCAATTTTCTCTCTAATTTCTTCCGCTCTAGCCCTTGCAGCCATCGAGAAACCTGTCGTGTGAGAGGCACGTCTTTAAAAAGACTATTATATAAAAAATTGGAAAATCGATGAGTTTGAAACATAATGATTAATTTAACACATAATATGAAAAATAATTAATAAAATTAATTTAAATAAACGATGAGTTAGTTGTGATTGTGAACGATGAGTTTATTGTAGATATAATTGTATTGGATTAATAGGACCAAGATCCAGAATTAACATTAAAAGATTATAAACATAAATTAATTATAAAATTAATAAATATTTTGGTTCGATTCAGCCACAAAAAAATATGATAGTATTGTGTCACACAATATCAATCCAAAATATCATTAAGAAAGCTTAATAGTCCAAAATAAAATCAGCCCATCCAAATATATCACACAAAAACTAAATCCAAAATAATCTAAAATAAGTACAAAAACTTTGAAAAGTCTCACATAAGCGGTCTAGATCTATAGATCTGTTGATCCACACATAAAACATTTTAGTTCTATAGATCTATTCACCCATAATATCATATATTGTAAGAAACAAAAAAAAACTTTAGATATCACCGGCAGTGGCGTCAAGATAATTGGCAGTTGGCCCAAGCTGCTGGAGTGGAAGAAAGTAAAGAGAAAGTTGGAACATTCCATGAGTTCCAATTGGCAAAATCGTGGTAGCCATGTGGAGCTTAAAACCGTGGATCGGGTCCATGATTCTCCAACTCTATTTTGGTCATTTTCCCTCAACCTTCTTTTGTCATTGCTTATTAAAATAACCTTATTTTTTTAAAAAAAAAAAAAAAAAATCATTAAAAGGCTTTCTACAAGTATATTCTAAATAAATAGGTCTATTTACACAATCGTCTAAACTTTCATATTTTTTTATATGAATAGCCTAATGGGTTATTGTTATCAGAAACAATTTACCTTTTTAGCCTTCCTTACCATTTAGTTTTTCTAAAAGAATATATTAATAATATTAACCAAAAAAAAGTATGTAAGAAAAGGTTCTCGCGGTTATGAACTTCCCAAAACGATTTTCTTTTCGAAGCCAATACGAGGAAAGTTTCTCTACAAATTTGAAAATTCTTGCCCTCATAAATGAAAGTGATAATTGGCAAAAGGTTTCGAATGAGAAAACGAGGTATATTTGATATATACATGACCATATATTTGAATTTTTTAGAAATAAATCAAAGTATATTTGATAGGTGCATTAACAAGATAATTTGTACAATGTATCTTCTTATATACCGAACAATATATGCGATGTATATTTATAACACACACCAAAAAATAAAATCATGGTATATACAATGTATATTTACATTTTTCAGTATATTACCAGTGTATTGGACATTTATTTGAGATCTCAATGGAGAGGTGACCAATTTTCAGCTAAGAATATGGGAAAAAAATTAACAAAATCTCTTAAAATGAATAAAACATTAATTTGAAATATCCTACATTAAATGAAATATCAACTGAAATGAATATATAACAAAAAAAAATTCAAAATTCAAAAATGATGTTAATAAAGAAAAAAATTAAATATTTTGAAAACTTATTGATGAGAGATAATATAATGAATTATATTTCAAAAAATAAAATCCTTATATAATCAATACTAAATCCGAAAATGATATATTTTTTATTTTAGAATATTACGAAATTAAAAGATAAAAGAGAATCTATCAAAATGTCAAAAATGTCCCACAATGTTGCTAAAATCTAGTTATGAAATATTACTAAATTGTATAATATTTGTAAAAAATTAGTCATGTAGTAGGTTAATTTCCTAAATTCTTTTTTTTTTTTTTGTTAAATGAGAAAGGTTAAACTATAAATTTAATCCTTGATTTTTTTACTTGTGTTTATTCTATTTCTAAACTATAAAAAAAATGTCTAATACGTTTTTTAATTTTTGATTTTATGTTCAATAAGTTTTTAAAGTCTCATTTTTGTGACTAATAGGTTATTGAATTTTCAATTTTGAGTTGAGTAGATCATTTACCTATTTGACATTTTCCTAAATTCATAAGTGTAGACACAAATTTTAAAGTTTAGAATTTTATTAGACAAAAAATTTAACTTTATATTAAATAAATCAATTACTTTCAAGAAACTCAAACATAACTAGGGAACTATTGCATAAAATCGAGCAAAATTACAAGCTCAAAAAGATCTAATAGGCATAACAAAAAAAAAAAAAAACCTAATTAGGCACTATTTAAAGTTTGGAGTCTTTCACACGAATTTCAAAATTTAAATGACTAAATTTATAATTTAACCCATCATTTTCTAAAATATTCCAGTTACGTGCTTTTGTTAGAAGTATAAATTTAACCCATCATTTTCTAAAATATTCCAAGTAATAAATGTATTGATAAGATTCTTCAAGTAATAGACTTTGCTATATTTATAATTTTTTTTAAAATGTTGGTTTACACTTAATTATTATTCTTAAAATTGTTACTTATTACAATTACCCACAGTTTAAAAAAAATTCTAACTAAAAATCTAAATTGTTTCGTTTGTGGACATTTAAGAATTTAAGTGATAAAATTATACACCTCACACAATGTTTATTCAAACACAATGTTTATTCAAACAAAATCTAATGAATATTTCAATTCAATATTTAAATTGATACAATTATTAATTTCAAGGAATCAACCTGTACATTAGTTTATCGATTTTAACCTTAAACTCTCGAGTTGAATGGATTGTTTATAGCATTTCTTACCTGATTTCCATATAAAAATAAATTACATTTGTGTTTAACATAAATAGAACATTTCTCACATGACCAAAGAAATAAATACAAGATAGCCAGAGCAGAAAAAGAACAAGAATAACAACAAGCATTCAGTCTTTACACCTATAAGTTATAACACAAGCTCATCAGGAAGAGGGAAAAAAACCCCACAAACTGGGAGGATCAAAATCTTTTACTCACTCTTCCAGACTTCAAATTTATTGCTTGATTTTTATCATCTGCAGCTGTGCCATCGCATCCGACAGAAGGTTCGTCGAGGCTTTAGGTTTACTTTGCAATGCAGAAGGAACTAGTGGTGGCGGAGGCTGAGATTTGTATATTAGGGTCCTTGCAGGATCATCCTCGTTGCATTCGTTACGCGTACGTGCAACTTCACCAGATGCATCAGCTGCAACATCATTAGGAATTATTACTGCTACCGGCTTCTGCTGAACATCGTCAGCAGACTCGGGAGAAATCGGATTAGCAAGAGATGGCATTGCTCCAAGATTCTGTGAATGTGGCTTAGGCATCACCTCCTTGTAAGCTACCTGAGGAAGAGGAACAACAGGTGAAGCATCAGGCAGAACCAACGTATGAGTTGAACTCGTGGTCGCAGCATCGTGCAAGCCCCAGTGCACGGGTAGATTGGAAGGGGATGAAATCTGTGTATGTCCAACAGGCAAAAAGAACACAGAATACATAGGGTTCGGCATCGGCTGGTAATGCAGAAACTGAGGCTGCTGGACTGGATAGTAAGAAGGCATTTGATACACAGCAGGAAGGCAGCTCTCTACCGGCGCGCTTGCTTGAACAAACTGCAATTCCTGCTGCTGAAAAGGGTTCGGCCGGGGAGGTAGTGCATAGCCTGAAAAATCATGGGGGTTCCGGGGATGAACTCCAGCAGGGAGGTCGTGAAATTTACTCCCTGATATCACAGGAATAGACATAACCACATTCTCAACTGAAGAACATGAGTTGGTAGGGGCAATATCGCTGCAAAGATTACAAATTCTTTTGGCTATTAGAAGACTGCAGTATTAGAGCTCAAGGAAAAAAAGGATAATGTGATCTTCAAACTGATTTGTATGATTTCTGGGGAAATTAAGGTTTAGACTCCATATCTAATCCATTTACGAGCAAAACTATGATAATCCAGGGCAAATATATGCACACAGATTACCCAAACAGAAAAAAATACAGCTCAAAAATCATATCCTTCCTTTCTTTCCTTCCCATCTTCAAAAACAAATGATAATTAAACAGTTAAATCTTCATTTTCTTCCAACTTGGTGTCACTCAAACCTTAATTCAATTAACCAGTTTAACATTCTCATATACACAAATGTTAATTCATCTTCATCTCTCTCTCACTGTCACATCCAAAAATAGTACAGGATGTTTAGAGAGATTTAAGTAAACTAGAGATAATACTAAAGCTTCCAAAACTAAAAACATCAAGAACATAGCTTATAACCAAATAGAAACAAGCAAAAACAAAAGTGAAAGTTACCTCGCGAGGGTTGCGACGGAATCCGAAGCTGTCTGCAGCTTAGCAGGATTATCCAGCGAACTGAGTCCAAAATCCTCACTCTGAGGTTTAATGGGAGAAGACACATTAGCCAAAGAGGCCGAAGAAGACGATGATCCAAAAGAAGAACTGGTCTCCAAAACCATGGACTCCGGCAAAGAAGAAACACCCCCATTACCCAAATCTGCAAAACCCTTAGCTTCATTCTCTCCAATCAACCCTTCCCCATCAAAAACCCCCAAGCAATCGCGCCCCTTCTGCAAAATCTTCGCACTCTTAAGCGCATCGACGAACCAGGCCTCCGTCTTGGGATGATGAATAACATTATGAGGCTTTTCGGGTTCGGGGAAAAAGATGAAGAGCCGAATGCGAGAGGAAGTAGAAGAGGAGAGACGGAGATGCTCGCAGAACATGAAATGAAGGTCGTCATCGGAGGAGAGGGAGATGAGAGAATCGAGGGCGGACTGAGGGAGGTGATACTTGAGGGAAAATGGGGGTTTAATGGGGAGAATTGTTAGGAGGTGAGAAATGAAGGCGGAGAGAGTGTTGACGGTGGTTGGGTCGACAGAGATTATGCGTGTTTCGCCGCCTAAATAGGAGAAGGCCTTGGTGGGGAGGCGTGGGGTTATGTGGCCGCCGTAGCTGCACATCAAACGGAGCTTTGAGGTGGGGGTGGTGATGGCGGATTGTAGCGGTTGTTGGTCCATTTGGGTTTCTGAGATCGGGAGGTTTGTGCGTTGGCCAGAGCAGCGCAGTGGCAGCGTACGGAAAGATACTCAAACAGGGGATGGGGACCCAAAGGAAAGGAGCCTTGACTTTGGATTTTTGCTCTCTTTTTCTTTTGGTTTTTTTTGTATTTTGTATTTTTTATATATATATTTTTTTTCCTTTTTCCTTTGTGTTGGGAGGATTGGATATGGCTATATATATATATTATTACTATGGGTTATATTAGTTAGGGGAGATTGAAGAAAGAGAAGGGAAATTTGACGTGCAGCAATGGAAAGCCCCTTCTCCTTCATCAGATGACGCGTCAGTGTTGAATCAGCTCTACAAGGATAACACCCAAAAAAGAGGGAAAAAAAATAAAGGCAAGAATTACGTTAAATTATATAAAAATAAAAGAAACAAAATTTATCTCCCAATTTCTGTATTTTCCATTTCATTCCTTTCAATTCCAGACAAGTGTTATAATATCATCAAAACAATGTAAAAATTTCTCTATAAAATTAAGTCAATTTACAAATTTCAATACAAATTGCGCTCTAATGTCAATTTTTCTTAAGTTTTTTTTTTCTTCTCATACATCTGTTTTGTTATTCTTTGAAAGCATATGAAAACACTTGTGTAATTATTAATCTATACTATCCAAAAAAAAAAAAAAATTTGATTTTCTCTTTTGCCACATTTAATTGATGGTCATAGAAATATATGAGGTAAATTCTTTTAAATCCTTAACTAATCTTTATATTCAAGTTAAGTGTAAAAATAAATTTTCAAAAAAGAAAAATATCATTTTGATAAAAAAAAAATCTAATTTTATCTAATAATTTTGATTTTTAAAAATAAAAATTACATTTTATTTAATACACATTAAATCTTTAAATAATCTCATTATATTATATACCAGAGAAATGTAGAAGAACTTTTTTTTTTAAAAAAAAAAAAAAAAAACATCATTCACGTTAAATGATAAGGAATTTTCAAACAGAAATCTAATTTTGTCTAATAATTTTGATTTTCAAAAATAAAATTCTCATTTTATCTTAAATCCTTAAGTAATATCGTTATATTATATTCAAGTTAAATGTAAAAGAATTTTTTTTTTAAAAAAAAATCATTCAAGTTAAATTATAAGAATTTAAAAAAAACATATAATTTTATCTAATTCACATTAAATTCTTAAATAACCTCAGTATATTATATTCAAGTTAAATGTAAAATATTTTTTTAAATAAAAAAAATCATTCACATTAAATGATAAGGAATATTTTATATTAAAAAATATAATTTTATCTAATAATTTTAATTTTCAAAAATAAAAATCTCATCTATTCTATATCTATCTATTCTATTTAGGAGAATTTTTACGGATAGAAAAAATGTCAAACTATTTATAGAAAATAACAAAAAAATACATTGATAGACTTCTATGAGCATCTATGAGTGATAGACTTCTATCATTTCTATCACTGATAGACTTTGATAAACTTCTACCAGCATCTATTACGACTATCTAAAAATTTTGCTATTTTGTGTAAATAATTTCTCTTATTTTCTATTTTTAAAAATTTCTCTTCTATTTAAAAAGGACTTATTATTTAAAAACGGATTAAGTAGAGAAACATTTAATTTTCCTTTTTACCATTTTTATTAAATAGGTATAGGTATATATATATATATATGTGAGATAATTTCACTTTAAATCTTTAAATAATCTCATTATATTCAAGTTAAATGTATCACCTTCCATTAAGGTCTGATATGACTTATTTTTCCACACTAATTACAAATCCATGCCATTCTTGACTTTCTACTAAAATTCTGATTAACAAGAGGTTTAGATGATTCTTACCTATTTTTTAAAACATGTCTATGTTCTCTAACAAACCCATTCTTTTGTTTCCCTTTAGATGAAGAATGACTTAGAACTTTGCTTTTTGTGCTTGAGAAATCAAGACTAGATAAATTACTAGAAACTTTGCTATTAGTCAGAATCTTCTCAAGAGCATCAGTTCTAAAATTCAACATTCTCACATATTTATACATTAAGTTCTTTTCAGCCCTGCTATGATTTAATTAACGTTTAAGTTCATAAATAGTAGTCATAAGCCTGTGATTATGTGCAAGAAGAGATTTTATCCTTTCCTTTTGAGCATCTAAGACCTTTACATCCTCTACCCACTATTGATGTAAACACATGCTAGGAATTTTCGATTGATTCAGTCGAAACCTCCTCTTCATCACTACTTCCAATGACACTCATTTTCCTGATCTTTGCACAACGGGATGTCCTTGAAAATGAAATTGGCAAGAGCTCTAACATCCTCTTTTAACTCACTGCTTTCATCAGATTCTTCATCAGACAACGTCAAGACAAAGCTCTTATTCTATCGTTTGAGGTAATTTGGACATTCAAACTGATAGTGGCCATATCCTTCACCCCTCCTTACAAGAAAAATATTTTTCTTTATTATAACCACTACCGCCTAATTTATCAACCTCTTTCTTCTAGTTCTAAGGTCTGTATGGTACTGTGGTTCCACTTGCTTTAACATGAAGAGGAACATAACTCCTAGATTTCTTTAGTTTTTTTTTTCTTTTAATGTGAATTAGAGATAAAAATATGTTTTTTTTCGGAAAATTTTCACATATAGAAAAAATGTCAAACTATTTACAGAACAAAAAAAAAAAAAAACAACTATATAAAAATTAGTGATAGACTTCTATCGGCGTCTATCATAACTATCTAAAAATTTTGTTATTTTGTGTAAATAGTTTCAAATGTTTTGTTTTTTTTTTCTGATTTAAATGTGAAATTACAGTGTTCAAAAAATCTGACGACCCAAAAAACTCGATCAACCGAACCCAACCCGTATAGTTTGGGTTGGGTTATAAACTCGTTTGAGTTGGGTTGGATTCAAATAAATGAAAATTTTATGAATTGGGTTGGTTCATGAGTTCACATCAAATAACTCGACCCATCCCAAACTTCTTAATAATGTTAAAAAGTATATATATATATATATATTTTTTTACCTATGATACAATTATATATACATATATTTATTTTAATTTTAGTTAATTTCATAATTTTTTTTAGATAATTAAGTCTAAAAAAATTCCTAAAAATAATTTTAAGCATTTTGGAATAAAAAAAATTATAATATAAATTAAAATTGAGCTCTTAATGTTAATTCAATATATGAAAATAGTTAAATAAATTTTTTAAATATTAACATTTTACTTATTGTTAAACTAAAAGTTTAAATAGATGATCTGAGTAATTCGAATCAATTTAATCTAAATATTTTATGATTAAGTTGGGTTGAATTCATTATTTAATAACAATATGTTACTCTTATGATTAGGTTTGGTTGAATTTATTATTTAATAAAAATTATTTTATTATTTAATAAGAATTAGTTGAGTAACCTATCATCAGTTGGATTAAAGTACTTTTTAGACCCGTGACAAAAGAGAAATCAAAGGCCTTTCCGTCGTTCGAAACTAAGGTTGAGTTGAAAACTGAACGATTTTCCTCCGAGATCTCGTCCACGTCCATCAAATCTTAATTTCATCAATTCCCAGCCTCCGTCGCCGGACGCCGGTCCGCTGGAGGGCTTTTCTTTCATCATCATCATCTTCTTCTTTTCTGCCATTTTGTCACTGTAAGTTCGAGGATGTAGTGTTGGTTCTTTTTAGTCCCACTCCAAATCCTAGCGTAACATTTTTCGTCCTCTTCATGACGGCCAAGGTTGTGATGCAGTGAAAATTTTGAAGAGAGCGATGGCAGCAGCATCTTTTAGGTGGATACTTCAATTACACAAGGACGTCCCCAAAGCGGCAAGATTCTACTCTGAAGGCTTGGACTTCACTGTTAATGTCTGCACTCTTCGTTGGGCGGAGCTTCAGTCCGGACCTCTCAAACTGGCTCTCATGCAATCCAAGTAATTCCACAATTTTTAGTTCTCTTCGAATTGATTAATTCATTCATTTGATGTGTTCTGTTGATCTGTGTACACGAAAATGAATGTACTATAGTTGGGTACCTTGTTTGTGTTTGATATTTTGCCTGCGAGAAATTAAGAATGAAAATCGGTCAAATACTATCAGCAAGAGTGGTTTGTATGTTGTTGTGTTCGTTCAGAGGTTCATCTGGCCAATGGGTGACGAGCTTGGTATATAAATGGTTTATTTTCGTATTATTGATTACAGAAAATATATGGCGTTTACTGTTTTGGAAGAATGAACCATGGAGATACGGAGAAAAGCTTTATGTTGGTTCTATTGTTCTGGAGGATATCTGAATTAATTTTAAGACGAGAACAACTTACATTGTTTACTTGGTTATGTCTCATCAAGTACTTTTTATTAAGTTGTTTCCTTTTTCCAGTTAGCCGTGAATGCGAGGGATCTGAATGTTTAAATTGCAGCATGGACTTGTTTTCTTAATGTGAATGATCAAAGCAAGCAACTTGAGCCGTATAGTAATTAAACAAATTTGTTGTTCTCCTAGTTTGATTTAGAAGTTTGAGGTTTTTAATTTCACATATTTGGATGTGTTGCTAACTTGGGGTCACAGTGACCATATTGCACAGCAGAAGGGATATTCTTCGCTGCTATCATTCACGGTGACAGATATTAACAGCACAGTGACCAAATTAATGGCAATGGGAGCTGAACTAGATGGTTCCATTAAGTATGAAATACACGGAAAGGTACAAACTCCGCACCCTCTTCCTCTTGGATCATAAATGATTGAGGATTTTAAAGTGTCAATTGCTCACTTCAGGTTGCGTCCATGCGATGTATTGATGGCCATATGTTGGGCCTTTATGAACCAGCATAAGAGCTCAGAATTAACTTTCTTAAATACTAGCAACATATGGTGACAGCAGTGTGCTTATGGTTTCTTCAACTCCACCAAAGGCATGGAGAAGACATGGGATATAGCATTTTTCTTCGGATTTCCTTGAATAATCGATAGAGTTTGTTCGTCAAGGTCAATTAGAGCAGTACACAGTGTGTAAAGCATAGGGCCTGAAAACATTAAGAAAATTTCAAATATAGGATTGAAAAGACAGCGACATTTAAATCATCTTGATATTTACCTGTCATATAGATAGGATATTTCTTGTTATCCATATCTCCTAGAACCGACAGGAAATCATTTTTTGATCCTTTTGGCAGGTCATCAGCTCGTTTCTGCCTGCTTGTAGAGTTTGCATCTTGTACCTGTGTTTCAAAAGAATTAAATTTGACTACAAAACCTTATCTTATATGATCACTTGGCATACTTAATTTCTGGCATGTTATGTGGCTACTAGTTCAAATTTCAATGTCATAGAGAAGGTTCTGAGTAGAAAATTTATTGCTAAAGTATGCAAGTAACTTGTTTTGATGAGAAGGCAGACCATATTTAATTGCATGCTGTTGCTGCCATTGCTTTATAAATGGTTTTTCCTGATATTGTTACCTGGTTAACCTGAAGATGGGTATACATATTTGCATGGAAAAATGGTGTAGCCCCAACCTCGTTGACTGAATATCTAAACCTTGATGCTGTTTCTACATTCACAATTCTTCTTGTCTGAACATCAATCAGATTGTAACTGTGCCCAACGGATACTTCTGCTGAGCAAATTCTCTGTAAAGAGAATCCAACCCAATGTGTCATCAAAATTGCTCTGGTGAGCTAGAAAATTTATAATAGAAGACATTATTGTAGGGCATTACAGATATTGCATTTTCAAGGCTCGTAGATTCAAGGAGGTCCCGGGAGATAAAGTTTCGTCCAATTGCCCCAGCTGCGATCTCATCATTCGTTGGAGGCACTGAATTCAAGGTAAATGCCTAAAAGATTTGAAAAGATGTGATGTTTTAGCGTTCAATATCAAAATAGTTGGACAACATTGGAAAGGATGTTATGTATCAGTTTTCAATATTTCGAAATCTATGATGGAGACCTAGAATGCTTGTTGCACAACTGCCAAGCCAACTGTCACCTATGTAAGATCTATCCGTACTTAATTCCATAATGAATGAGTGAATGATGATGGTATGAAAACTTTACCAGTCCATGATTATTAAAACCAAAAGCGCAGCTCGGAAGCTCTCCTGCATAAGTGTAAGCAAGAAAGGATAGCCCATTTTGCAGTTTTCCTTTGACCAAATAGCTACAGAAGTGAAGAAAAAAGAACTTGTTAACTACTGCGGTGGGCTCTTTTATAAAAGTGGGATAAAGTTCAGGTTTGTGAACTTACGTGTGGCCAACCAGAGCAATGTTGACATCTTCATTATGTGCTGCAATGGCCATGTTATCACTAACAACAAGAATATCCGAACAATCATCTGAGCAATCAACTGCTGAAGGTACTCCCTTCTGAAGAAATGGAACAATCTCCTTCCTGAAGTTGATTAGAATAATCTGCATATTGATTTTCAACGAAGACATCACAGACAGAATAGAAGATCAGGTATTATTTCCACACTTTTATCTCTTTGTACTCCATTTCCTAAAGTTAGCTACTCATTTTGGATGCTAAAGTTCTAACTTGGACTTGTATTTCTCTCTCTCCCTCTACAGTTTATATGATTACCTCAAGAATAGGAACACTGCTTCCGTCTGCAATTCCAACAAGTTCATCCCAATATGTTGGAAACCTTGTCTTGTTATTATTGCAGAGAGCTTCAATAAGAGGCTGTGACTGTGGGGATTGAGCAAAAGGAAGGAGCTGGTCACGAAGAACAAGGTCGGTGTCCAATCTGCTCTTTATTGTGTCAGAGAACCTCTCGCCAATCAAGAACCCCATCTTGTATGCAGATTCGCATGGACCAACTTCAAACATCTCCAGCTCCTTGCCCTCCATAGCCCAACTTTTGTTATTTTCTGCTCTTCCTTTTTGTGGAGCAATTGCAATAAAAGGTATTACTTATCTTCTTCCCTATCTATGTCCTAGCTTTATGCTTTTCTAGTATAATTTATAATGGCATGATAATAGTTAATGCCGCTATCACAAAGTTGTCATGTCACATGAAATTTGTTGAAGTTATAATTCAGTTATGGGTGTTCATATCAAGCAATAATAGCACTGCATACACATACAGGACATTCTCACTCCAGTCTTGACATGGTCATTAAATATAGTGTAAGTAGTAGTTTGAAGAACGCTGATTTAAGCCTTAAATGCTGGATTGGGTTCAATATACCCAAAGATACTAGGGACTCTTTAAGTACCATAACTCATTGATATTTTCTTTAATTCAATAAATTACAGGGTGGAGATGAAACTATCCACTTTTATAATTATAATTGGTATATTTTCTACTCACCTATGTCGAATTAGACTCATTGATATACTAATTTTAGTATATTTGTGTGTAGAAGGATATGGTGATACTATAATATAATATTTAGAGGCCTTCAAATTGGGTGACTCTAAAGAGGGTGAAGTCTGCGGTGGAAAAGTTGCCACCGCCTTCAATTTTAGATGTCGATACTGACTTCTAAACCTCCCTTACAATTAAAATTATATAAAAAAAAAAAGATTCACCTGGACTGTATCGTTATTTTTTAATCAATTTTTAAAACATGTGTAGGATCAATTTTCACCCAAAACTTTTAAGTTGGAGAAAGAAATTTTGGCAAACTAAATTCAAGAGCAAAAGTCAATTTTATTAAATTTAGGATCAATTAAATAATTCTTGCATCCTTAAATGGAAATTTGGAGACAAACAAATGACAACTAAAAATGCCACGTGTCTTCTTTCTGGCCATCTGATCATAATGGTAAGTTGATCAAATTCAACGATGATTAAGCTTGGACTGCGATAGTTAAATTTGGCCAAAAGTTCGAACGGGCCTAAAATCAATAAATTGGATCGTGTTGAGTAACTAAAGTCGTTAGGTCTGAAGTCTAGACAAGTTCAAGCCCATGGTGGAAATTTGGGCCAAAGAAAAGACTGGGCCTAAAGCTCAAAAGCAATTAGACCAAAGCTCATGTAAGGCCCATGGGAAACCTCTAAAAATAAAGGTCTTATCCCTTCATTTTAAAGAATTGGAAGAATTAACAACAAAGTGTTGAAGCTTTGGAGACTTAAAAATTGAAGCTTTCAAGACTGAAGCTCTGATTGATCTTAAAATTACAATATTTTGAAGATTGAAAACTTGGAAGACTAAAGCTTCCTTGAATTTTAGAAGATTGAAGTTCTGATTGATCTCAAAATTACTACTTCCTAAAGATTGAAGACTTAGAAGTGTAAACTTCAATCAATGTTTGAGAGAAAATGTCAAAGGAACATATACTAGAGATTGTACCTATTTATACTACAAATTGATACAAATTCAAATTTCATTCAACGAATCAAATTTCTTCAAAAATTTCGTCAAATAGATTGGCACGCCCAGTGGAACATCTCTTTCTCTCCTACCAGATCTATCTAAAGAAATTGTAGCATATAAAGGTTATGCTCCCAAAACTTCAAGCAATGTTCAGACGAGACCAATTTCTCGTCGAGACCAATTACAACTTCAGAAAAGGTAAATAATGCATGTTTGACTTCAACCACGCAAGCATCCACTTTTGAAAGATTAAGTGTGACCACAACAAGAAGCAAGAAGCGACCTCTCGTATCAGTCTCAGACAAAGTGTGCGAAGTGAAAAGTGACGAGAAGAATTGTAGTGTTGTTCCATCAAGAATGAAAAGAAAGTTGCTTGTTTCAATAAATACGGAGGGTTTGTTAAGAGTAAGGTGACACGATGTCATTATCACCAGACTTAAGTGCTTGAAGAAGATGTGGAGAAAGCCTTATTATCACTGAGGATGGTGGTCAATCAGCAATTGGTGAACTAAAAGAAGTCAACCTTGGCATGATAGAAGAGTCTCGTTCGATCTTCATAAGCACATAACTTGCCGATGATGAAGGAAAGGAATACGTGAACTTACTTACAACATATAAAGATGTCTTTACTTGGTCATATAAAGATGTGTCAAGGCTTGATCCAAAAGTAATAGTTCATTATCTAGCAATTAAACTAGAGTATCGGCCAATCAAACAAGCTCAACGACGCTTTCGACCAAAACTCATCCCTTAAATTGAAGTGGATGTTAACAAGCTAGTCGAGGTTGAGTTCATACACGAAGTCAAGTATCCAACATTGTTCCATTGAGGAAAAAAGAATGGTCAACTACGTGTTTGCTATGATTTTCGTGATCTGAATAATGTGTGCCCAAAAGATGACTTTCCCTTACTTATAAGGTGATGCCTTTCATATTGAAAAATGTATCAACATGCTATGCGAAGAATCTTCAATGACATGCTGCATAAACATGTTGAATGTTATGTTGACGTTTTCGTAGTGAAGTCTAGAAAGCGACATGATCGTCTAAAAGATTTGAAGCTTGTCTTTGATCGACTAAGGAAATATCAACTGAAAATGAATCCTCTCAAATGTACATTCAGCGTGACTTCAAGCAAGTTTCTTGGATTTGTTGTGAGGCACCGTGAAATCGAAATCGATGTTATCTATAAAATGCCAAGTCCTAAAAATCTGCATGAGTTAAGAAGTCTTCAAGGTCGCTTGGCCTACATCAGAAAGTTTATATCTAATCTTGCAGGTCGATGCTGACAATTGGAGAGATTGATGAGGAAGGATACAGTCTTTGAATGGGAGCAGGCATGCCAAAATGCTTTCGATAGCATAAAGAAGTATCTACTTAACCCTTCAGTCTTAAGCGCACCAACAGCTGAAAGACTATTGATATTATATATTGCTACTAAAAAAAGATCGCTTGGAGCCCTACTTGCATAAGAAAACAAGAAGGGTAAGGAGTCACACTCTACTATTTAAGTAGAATCTTGACTAGAGCTGAGTTAAAATATTCTCTAATTGAAAAAATGTCGCGCTTTGTTCCTTGCGATAGATAAGTTGAGACATTATATACAAGCCTTCACTGTACATTTGGTGGCAAAAATTGATCCTATCAAGTATATCCTATCTAGGCCAATCATCTCACGACGTGACTAAATGGGCGAATATACTATATGATATTGTGTATATACCCCAGAAGACAATGAAAGGTCAAGCATTGCCAGATTTCTTGGCTAATCATCCAACCCCATCAATTTGAAAATTATGTGAAGACTTGCTCGATGAAGAAGTATTCTGTGTCACAGCACGGAGCCATGAACTAGCGAGTTGTGTTCATACTTAGTGAGTCGTGTTCAAATAATGTTGCTGAATACCAAATGCTCAACATTGGCCTACAATGACTCTAGAGATTGGGTTAACATACATAGAGGTCTATGGTGATTCAAAGTTAATAATAAATCAGCTTTCACATCAGTATGATGTGAACCATGAAGATTTAAAGCCTTCATTTATGCTAGACGAGTATTGGATAAGTTCGAGGGCGTAATGGCGCTTGAACATATATTGAGATAGGAAAATAAGATAGTAGATAAACTAGCAAATCTGGTTATCGCTTTAACAATCTTAGACGATGTGTCTATAAACATCTCTCTTTGTCAAAAGTGGATCGTTTTGTCAACTGAAGATCAATATGAAGAAATCGATATGATAACTATTTATGTGATCGAAGAAGAGGATTGGCGTCAATGCATTATAAATTATCTGCAGCACGAAAAACTTCCCACAGATCTTCGACATAGGGTTGAGATACGAAGAGAGCTGCTCGATTTATTTATTACAATGATACACTTTATCGACGTTCATATGAAGATCTCTTTCTCTGATGCTTATGGAAAGAAGAATCTGCAAAAGCTTTAAAAGAAGCACATTCAGGCGTTTGCGATGCTCATCAGTCTGGACCAAAGCTCCAGCACTAATTAAAAAAATGGGTTAGTTTTGGCCCATGATGATATGAGACTCAATGCAATATGCAAAGCAATGTGAAACTTGTCAGTTCCATGCAAATTTTATACATTAGCCATTAGAGCCTCGTCATTCTATAGTAGCTTCATGGCCTTTTGAAGCTTGGTGGGTCGACCTTGTCAGACCTATAACACCTAAGTCGTTGGCAAAATACTCTTATATTCTTGTAGGAACTAATTAGTTTTCGAGATGGGCTTGTAGTGCCACTAAGAGGAGCAAAAAAGGAGAACATTATAAATTTTGTCCGAATGCACATCATTTATCGATACGACATTCTTCATCGTATTGTGACAGATAATGGAAGACAATTTGCCAATAGTTTAATGGATAAGTTGTACGAGAAATTTAACTTCAATAAGTATAAGTTTTCTATGTACAATGGTGCGTCAAATGGATTGACAGAGGCATTCAACAAAACTCTATGAAATCTACTAAAAATGGTGGTCTCCATTACGAAAAAATATTGATAGGAAAAGATTGATGAAGCGCTATAGGCTTATCGAACTACTCATCACACTCCTATAGGAGTTATGCCATATTCTCTGGTTTACGGAGTGGAAGCTGTTTTCCCACTAGATAGAGAAATTTTGTCACTAAGGATGGTGGTTCAAGAAGGACTGACTACAGAAGACAATGTCAAGGTACGTCTTTAAGAGTTAAAAACACTTAGGGTTGTTCCTCAAGTTGCGAATTTTTGTTCATTTTCTCAATTAATAACTCATAATCAAATCTCGACAACGAAATATTCCTATTATGTCAATTTCAAAACAAATTATTGTTTGGATGAAAATGGAGGAAGTTTGAATTCTGACGAAAAAGACTAGATGCTCATCAGATATTTGAGTGTTACTAAGCACAAATGTCCAAATTCTTTGATAAGCACATGAAGCATTAGTCATTCCATATTGGTGATCTAGTACTTTCTATAACAAGAACAATCATCACAACGAGACATACAAGGAATAAGTTTGTACCTAAATGGGATGGACCCTACGGTGTTAAAGAAGTTTGCAAGAGTGGAGCGTAAAAGATCATCGATTAAGATGGATTAAGAGTTGACCCAATCAAACACCTTTGCCATCTTTGGGGGGTCTTTTCCAATGTTGACTGTTGGTAATACTATGACTCTCCTCTCCATGGACCGATATAAGCTACTTCTTCAATTAAGCAGATTTGCTTTCCGCCTTGGCTACTCCCTTTGTTTTTGGGTAACCTAGGTTGTGATGGAGGTGGAATAGCCCTGCCCACTAAATGATGATTATTTTCTTCAAAATAGTTCTCATGTTTCGTCAACCACCAGTCTCTATATCGCAGAGTAACTTGGTCTCTATAAAAATTAAAACTCAAAATTTATGATTTTTTATTCCTCAAATGTAATTTGATAAAAAAAATTATAGATTTTCAATAATTGAATTTAATATTAAAATACTAGTTTATTTCAATTTTAAGCTAGCTTATTATGGTAAAAAAATCGATCCTTTTCAAATTAGTTAAAGTGACAAAAGTCTATGTAATTTTATTTCAAAACCTAGTAAAATTAAAATATTAAATTATTAAAACAAGAAATTAAATTAAATTATAACTTTAGTCAAAATCTCTATTTCGAAATTAAAAAAAAAAAATTCTTCTAATTTTTTTAGTTTATTTTAAATTTAACTATATTAAAATAATTAAGATGACAAACTTAAATTAATATAAAATCTAACCATCGATTAAATATAATAAAATATTTATGTAATCATCTTTTGGTGCTTTGAGGTTTCTCTTCTATTTCAATTTTTCAATAAAATGTTTCTTCTCTACAAAAAAAAAAAAAAAAAAAAAAAAAAAAATACTTCACACAGACTTCCAAAACTTGCATTTCAAATACAGTTTCCTTAAACTTAGGCTACCTAAACCTCCCAGTCTAACTCCTAGACTTTAAGATTCCAAACCTACACGACAAATATCCTTTAGAATTTTAGAAATATAATAATAATAAGAATGAGGATTTTAATTTAAAAGACAAAATAGTAATTTTATAACTTCAAAGTTCTATAAGCCTTTAAAAATAAAAGTTGTCTTAAATGTCTTTAATCCTTTTTACTCGAAACTATATATGTTAATTTTTCATTATAAGACTCCGTTTGATAATCATTTAATTTTTTGTTTTTACCTTTTTGAAAATTAAGCCTATAAACACTTATTCTATCTTTAAATGACTTACATTGGCATCTACCTTTTACTATTATTTTTAAAAATCAAGTCAAGTTTTGAAAAAAAAAAAAAAAAGTAGTTTTAAAATTTTTTTTTTTTTAAAAATTTAGTTAAGAATTCAATTCTTTTCTAGAGTGAAATGTAAACCATCATGAGAAATGGAGAGAAAATAGATTTAATTTTTAAAAGCTATAAATAAAAAACAAAAATGATTTGTTTCGATCATTTTTACAATATATGACATAAAAGCCAAAGGTAAAAGTAATTTTTTTAAAAAAAAGTGAGGGCTCAAATTTTGCATAGGAAAACCCAAGAAAAAAGGAAAATAAAGACAAAAGCAACGGAAGTTTCGTGGAAAAGAAAAAGTAATGGAATGGAAGTTTAGGATTGACTATCCCTTTTTTCCACATCTCTCCGTCCTCCACATCTTACTTCCAAGCGTGGTGGAAAATTTCCATATAAGATTTCGATTTCGATGGCCTTAAAATTTTTATGAGAGCATTTTGTTTTCTTTCAGATGAAATTTTGAGATTTTTTAGAAAATTTTATTATTATTATTATTATTTTTATTATTATTATTATTATTTTTTTTGTTGAAATCGTTACGTTAGCTTTCTTTAATTTTATGACACATCCTAATGTCGTTTCTAACAAAAGATAAAAAAAATTTATGCGTTTCTTTTTTTTTTAATTTCCAACTTTTCTCAATTTTCAACTTCATTTTTTAATCCAAAACTTTCATTTTTACATCAATTCCACTTTCACCTCAAAATATTCATAAACTTTATATTATTTTGTAATTATTTTTTAAATTTTTACTCTTACATCAACACTATGTTTATAATATATATCTAAACGTTGTCTTATCTTATAGTAATGATGATTAAAAATAATAAATTATAATCAAATTAAGATACAATTAAAGTTGCGTTAATTAATTATAATAATTTTCATTAATTTTTATAAAATTTTTCAAAATATTTATCGATATCCATAGTTTTATAAATTGCTATTTTTTAACCAATTTATATTTTAAGTCCAATTTCATTCGGGCTTCTAAAAATAGAAATGGTCATCCGTACAAAAACTAGTTGATATTTCCATTAACATTTGACATTTGGAACGTTGCTTTCAAGCTTCATCAATTGCCGGTTGCCGTCGCCGCCACACTACTTGAGAGGTCTTTTCTTTTCCCTTCCCTATTATTCTTCAGTTTGGCCATCCAAGTTCGAGGAAAGGATCCATGTACCATTATTCTTGGTTTTGTTTATTTCCGTCTTCCTCGTCCCGGCGAACCCCGTGATGCAGTGAAAGCTTGGCAGCAGCGTCAACTACACAAGGCCGTCCTCAAAATCAAAAGGGGCAAAGTTCTTCGTTTGGCAGAGCTTCCCTCCGGACCTCTCAAACTCGCTTTCATGCAATTCAAGTAATAACGTAACTTTTGGTTCTCTACTAGTTTCTTAATCCATGCATTTCGAGTCTTTTTTGTGTTCTGTTTAAATGGAATAAAGTGTGTCGTATTTTAGATGCCTTTTTCTTGTTTGATGTTATGCCTGCGAGAAATTATGAATGAAATTGGTCAAATATTATTACCCTAGTGCGGTTTGAGTATGTTTGTACTCGTACAGAGCTCCCTCGGGAATTTATTTGATTTCAATGTCAAGGGAAGGATTAGGCGAAGGATTAACATTGATGATCAAAGATCATGAGGTAAGGAGAATTAGTTCTTTACTCATTTGAATGTTCAACCAGACAGCCCTAGATCAAGAATTTCAAGGTGATAAAGCTCATGGCTCTTAAGTGTGGTACACTCCAATTTTATTCAAATTCAACGTCCCTTACATGAAGGTGACTTGGGCGTTAAATAGCCCATTTTATTTCTCAATTAACCTTAATAGTGGTGGATAGGAATGAAACTCTAATTTGATACCAAATCATCTCCCCTAAACAAAAACACTAAAATACTCTTACTTTAATATCCTTAGAAGAGCAAAAATGGAAAATGGAAAACAATCAAAATTCTTAAATAAAACGTGGATCATAATCTGAAATCCTTTACTGGTTAATATCAATATGTTGGGCCTTTATGCCAGCAGTGTGGTTATGGTTTCTTCAACTCTGATAGGGAGAAGACATGGGATATCTCTTTGTTCTTCGGATTTCCTTGAAAAATTGATAGAGTTTCTTCATCTAGGTCAATTAGAACACTACACATTGTGTAAAGCTTAGGACCTGAAGACATTGAGAAAATTTTCGAATTCAGTTTTGAAAAGGCTAGGCAATATAAATCATCTTTTTATTTATTTTACCTTTCATATAGATAGGATATTCCTCGTTGTCTGTATCTCCAATAACCGACAGGAAATCATCTTTTGTTTCTTTTGCCATGACATCAGCTCGTCTTGTTCTGCTTGTGGAGTTTTCATCTATTATCTGTGTCAATTTATTTTGACTTCAAAACTGATCACTTGCAGATTTCATTTAGCTAATAGTTCAAAGGGTAATGATTAGGTACAACCTCACTAGGTGCAGCCGCATGCTTCTCTCTATTTATACACACAAAAAAAGAAACATAAAAAATAATTTATCTTTTTATTGTCCAACTGCCTGGGCTGCACAAAGATAGGTGCATCTAGGCAGAATCCAAACTTTTTTCTAGTTCAAATTCCAATGTTATGGAGATGGAGAAGGCTTTGAGGACAAATTTTTATTGCTGAAGAATGAATGTAACTTTCTTTCAATTAGAAGGCCGACCTTATAAGTTATACAATTGCATGGTGTCATTGCTTTATTTGTGGATTTTCCTGATATTATTACCTGCCTAATATTCTGAAGGTGGGAATACATATTTGCATGGAAAAATGGTGTAGCCTCAACCTCGTGGACTGACAATCTAAACTTTGATGCTGTTTCTACACTCGCAATTCTTCTTGTCTGAACATCAATCACATTATAATTGTGGCCGAGGGATATTTCTGCTGAGCGAATTCTCTGAAAAAGACAATCCAACCCTATTTGTTATGTTTTGAACTTGCTAAGGTAATTAAGCTGAAACATAATCTATAATTAATAGAAGACATTATTAATGAAGGGCCTTACAGCTATTGCATCTTCGAAGCTTGTAGATTCAAGGAGGTCCCGGGAGATAAAGTTTCGTCCGATTGCCCCAGGTTCAATCTCATCATTCACTGGACGCACTGTATTCATGGTAAATGCCTAAGAGATTGGAAAAGATATGTTTTATCATTCAGTATCAAAATAGTTGGACAAATATTATGTGTCAGTTTTCGATATTTCAACATCTATTTAGAGCTTGAGTCTATAATTTCCTATGTAAGATCTATCCATGCTCTTTAAATTGTTCCTTCAGAATGAATGGATGGTTTCAGAAAAAATAAAAAAGAAAGAAAATGTCTGAATAATGATGGTATGGGATGAGAACTTTACCAGGCCATTGCTATTAAAACTGAAAGCACGACTTGGTATCTCCCCTGCGTGTGTATAAGCAATGTAGCATGTCCCATTTTGCAGTTTTCCTTTGATCAAATAGCTTCAAAAGTGAAGAAAAGAAAAATGAAATTGGTTTAACAGTATGTTGAGCTCTTTGATAAAAACTAGGATAAAGTTTAGTTTTTGTGAACTTACGTGTAGCCAGACAGACCAAAGCTGGCATCTTCATTATGTGCTGCAAGGGCTAATGAATCACTAACAACAAGAATATCAGAACAATCATCTGTACAATCAACAATGGAAGCCTCGTCCTGAATAAATGGAAGAATCTCCCTCCTGAAGTTGAGTAGAATAATCTGCACATTGATTTTCCAAAGTTAGCAAAAACAAAATATCTCATTTTTCACTCTCTATTCTCTCTACCATTTGCATTATATTATCATTAGAGCAATGATTAGGTGCAGTCAGGCTGCACCTAGTCCATGCTCTTCTTTTCTTTACACACGTTAAAAAAAAATTGCCACGTGACAACTTTTTATTAAATAGTTGTCTGGGCTGCACAAAAATAGGTGCAGCTTAGGTAGCACACACCTAGGTAGAACCTAAGTACTTCTCTTATTATTATGAGAAAAACTTGGGTGTTGGACTGCACTCATCTATTGTTCCGTCATACATGTGATAGTTTTTTTAAAAAAAGATTGATTATTTTTATATTGTTTCTACTATGTATAAAAAAGGGCTGCTTGGGATTAGGTGCAGCCGCCCATTATTATTACCTCAAGGCGAGGTGCTTGACTTCCATCTACAATTCCCATGAGTTCATCCCAATGCGTTGGGTACTTGGCCTTGTTATTTTTGCAGAGGGCTTCTATAAGAGGCTTTGACTCTGGAGTTTGAGCAAAAGGAAGCAGCTGTTGGCGAAGAACCATGTCTTTCTCCAATCTGCTCCTTATGGTATCAGAGAACCTCTTCCCAATCAAGAACCCCATCTGGTATGCAGATTCACATGGACCAACTTCAAACATTTCCAGCTCTTTGTTTTCCATATCTTCTTGTTTTTCTATCTTGCATGGAGAACCAACTTCTGGATTCTCCACTTCTTTGTTCTCCATATCCTGTTGATTTTGTTGTTTTTCTATCTTGCATGCACATTTGCATGGACTGACTACAAAATTCTCCTGCTCTTTGCTTTCCATAGCTTACTGCTTTTGTTGTGTTATCTTTGCTCCCTTTTCTTTTATAGACTTTGGTGCAATAAAGGTATAACTTATATTATTCCTTATCTGGGTTCCAACTTTATGTTTTTCAAATTTTTTAGTAATTGTTTATAGGATAATAAAGCTATAACTTTATGCATTGGGCTTTATATATTTTATTATTACTATTTTCATGGGGCTGAGCCTTTTATTATTGTTACGACCCTTATTACCCTTATTAACCCAATATGGTACTTTGGAATTTTGCATTGATGTTACTTTATTTTGAATTATATTTTTCTTAGTCACGGGTGCAAATGTTGGTTAGGGGAATGACTATGTGTCTCTATTAGATAAATATTGAATGAGGATGATATGATAAGAAGATTAGTTAGATGAATTACAAATAGATGATTAGATACAATTATGGCTGAATTAGATTAGTAGCTTACTGTGTTTTATGGAAAGATATTTTTAAGGAGCTCTTTCCTTCTCTCAGTTAGTCTATTATGTGGTGGGGGAGGGTAAGGAAATGTCTCTTTTATTTCTATTTTTTTAAAGATCGGTGGGTGAAGGATAGACTTCTCTACTCTGCATTTCCTCGTGGTTCCATCGTTCGCGAGCGGCAATAATGTGGTTACCTCTTCTACAAATAAAAAGATGTGTAAGGCATAAGACTCTGTGCGTACGCCCTTAAGGCTATAGGGTGTAAGCCTTGGCTTTAGTGCATAGGAAGTTGCGGTAAATTTTAGGGCTTATAAGTGTAACTAAGAATGTCATTTACTTTGATGGTTGGCCATGTGCCCACGAGGATATCAAAGAAAACTGGAAGTTCACCCCAATATGAAAACAAAAATTAATCCAAAAAAAAAAAAAAAGGTTCTGAGTGGGCTGCATTAGTCCAAGCGGTGAATTTTACTTTTACTTTTTTTTTTTTCATGAGTTCTAATCCATTCTGGGATTAAAGGTAGAAGTAGAGCTGTTTTAAAAAAAATAGCAAAATATGATACTTCTAAAATTATTTATAAAAATAGGGTAAAATTTTGTCTTAGTCATTTCAGTCACTTCAAAAGACTGAACCTATATAAATTTTATTATTTTTATTATTTATTCTTAATTTTGACTTACTTAAATTATTTTTTTTACTATTTTTTACAACTGTTCGTTGAATGTTTAGTTCCGTTTTTTTCTCCCTTTTTTACTTTTTTGAGAATTGCGAACTTTTTTTTTTTTTTCATTTATTATTCCCCCTTTTCTTATTATTATTATTATTATTATTTAAGATGCTGAATGTTTTTTTTTATATATATATTTTTTAGATAATCCACAAACTTAATCCAACCATTTTTGTACTTAAAATTTGAGATAGAATTTATGGACTTTACAATTTTTTCTATGAAAAAATATATATTAAAAAAAATTTGTGTCTCCAAGTGTGAAATCTTAACCATTATTTTTTTTCAATTTTTTTTATCTTTTAAAGTTTACAAACTCTCTAATGTTTTTGCTCGTTTTCCGTATTGGTTTTTAAATTGTTTTATTTTATTTAAGGTAGTAAATATAATATTTCTCTTCTATAATATTTCTCTTCCAAAAAAAAATTATGCATTTAAATCCCATTCCGTTTTTTTTTTCATTTTATCTTTTTTGTCAAAGAAATAAAACTCTAATTTTTTTTCTTTTTTTTTTCTCTTCTATTTTTAATTGTTATACTCTTATTTGAGAGGGTGAATGTTTTTTTTTTCTAGATTTCTTACATAACTCCACAAATTTAGGTTATATTTGGATTGACTAAAAAAAAATAATTTTCAAAAAAGTAATTTTTATTTAAACTCTTTTAATAAAAAAATATTTAAAATACAATTTGAAAGTGTTTCAAAAGTGGTTGTCAACACTTCACTTTTTACAAAATGAATTATTTTAAAATTATATACTTTCAGCACACCTTTAATTTACCAATTTTCTTTTTTTTTATAAAAAAACATAAAAATTGAGATTGAATTATGGACTTCACATATTATTTTTTTATGCGAAAAGAATAATAATAAAAAAGAAACTAACACATCTCTATATGTGAGTCATTTTGTTTTATCCTATAAAGTTGTAAACTCTCTAATGTTTTTCTCATTTTTTTTCCCTTTTTGGTTTTTAATTTTTATTTTATTTTATTTAAGATAGTAGATCTATTATTTCTTAATTTAAATTAAAAAAATAAGAAGTTGAATTTGTTTTCTAATATTGTTGTATAAGAAAATAAATTTATTTATTTTGAATCCTTAATTTAGAAACTTAATTGGTTGATAAAACTATTTTTTCCATTTTAATCCAAATCTATATAAACAAAAAAGTTATATGTGGAGTTTTCAATTTCTAAAAGTTATCTACAATCGCTTTCACAAGATTTAAAAACTTCCAAGAATCTTATCCACACATATAATCCACACAAACAAATACGGAAACAATTCAAATAAAATAAAATAATTAAAAAACCAAAAAGGAAAAGATGAGAGAGCTTGCAAACTTTAAAAGATAAAACAAAATTGAAAGAAAAAAAAACTAATGGTTATGATTTTGCATCGGTGAGATGTAAAGTCTATTAATTATATCTCAATTTTTATGTAAAAATATTGGTGGATTAAGTTGGGATTATCCAAAAATTTAGAGAAAACATTTATCCTTTCAAATAACAATAAAATAATTAAAAAATAATAGAGAGAAAAGAAAATAAATTAGAGCTTGCAAATCTTAAAATAAAACAAAATTGAAAAAAAGAAATAAAAATGGAAAGTATTCATACCTATTGAAAAAGAAATGGTAAAAAATAATAAAAGAGTAATTTGACTAAGTCAAAATTAAAAAAATAAAATAAAATTTATACCAGTTCAATCTTTTGAAGCAACTGAATTGTAATAAGGATAAAAGTTTTACCCTATTTTTACAAATAATTTTAAAAATACTCTATTTTTGCTAATTTTTTCTCAAACACTCCTAGTTTTACACTTAATCCTTCTATTCTGTTTTCGATAAACTACTTTTGTTTATATTATGTTGTGTATAAGCTTTAGATTATTACTAACTCAAAAAAGTTAGATGTATTGATCAGATATTGATGGACTATGGGCACATTATTTTCTTTTTGTCGTTACTAATGTTTAGTATGTTTTTTACTATAAAGAAATCTTTTAATGCTATGTATTATGATTTAAAAGTAGTTTTTAAATTAAAATGAGACATTGAATTGAATTCTGAAGTTTAGAGTAAATATGTTAGAGTTAGGAAGTCTGTGTTTGAAATGCAAAGTTGTTTAGTTGGAGTTACTCGATAAATGTGCAAACATCAATAGTGAACACTATTAAAATTGGTGGAGTTGAGTTATTTAATATCAATTTATGAAGTCGGTGAGCTAAACACCCCCTAATTAAGTCTGTTAAAACATTGATTTGTCTAATTGCGGAAAGACGAATGTTGCCTCTCTTTTGTCTTTACTTGAGGTGTTTGTTTTTAGGTGTGGGAGAAAGGATGTTGGTGTGAAAAGGAATCCCAACCCTTGAGATGAATTCTCTCGTAAATCCTTTTGCAATTTGTTGGGTTCTTCTCCCACTAGCAAGTCAGTTTTTATGTTATTTGAGGAATAAGATCCTTAAGAAAGTGATGTTTTTTTACCAGAAGTGTTACTTATACATGGAAAAGCTAACACTTTGGATCGAATTTCAAAGAGGGTGTTGTCGTTAATTTGGTTGTTTTGTTGTATTTTTTGTCAGAAGGTAGAGAAAAACTTAGATCACATTTTTTTTTTTTTTTTTGGAAGATGTGAGTTTGCTAGATTTCTTTGGCTTCGAGTGTTAAATCTTTCGTTTTTATTAGATAGCCACTAATAGTTTATGTATGCCTATGTAGAATGTGTTATGAAAATTCTCTCCATGGATGAGGTTGCTTGTCTTGCTAATATAGGTATATATGCTGCTCCTTCCTTTATGAAAACTGGTATAACATTTACTTCCTCCCAACTTTGGAAGGTTCTATATATATATATATATATACATATATATATATATATACATATATATTTGCTTCCAAGTGTATGACAATATAAAAATTATGTCTCGAGTTGATGTTTTCTCCTTGGCTATTTCTATAGTTATACATTAAAAATATACATGTTTAATTTTAGGAAAATTACTAGAAACAGAAAAAATATCAAACTATTTATAAATATAAAAAAATTTCACTATCTATCAGCGATAGACCGCAATAGAAGTCTATCAAAAGAATTCTATCACTTGAGTGATAGACTTCTATTGTTGTCTATCGCTCAAACGATAGAATTTTGTTGCGTTCTATCACTGATAGAACAGTAAAAAATTTCTATATTTGAAAATTAATTTGTCTCATTTTTTTATATTTAAAAATAGCTTTTTATTTTGTACATGATAATTTGTAGAGAAACTATAGAGTGAAAGGTTCTCTCTTATCTTTCCGTACAACGAATTTTCTTTGGGATTATAATTTTCCTTTTTCTTTGAGAATTTTCCCTTGTGTTTTTAACTTTTCGTTTTTCCCATTTGAGAGTTATCCTATCCTCAATGTTCAAGTGTTGAAATAATAAAATAATTAATTATTCTCGATCCCGTTCGTCAAAGATCACTATCCTTGGAAATCGATTAAAGTTCATTTAATTTAATTTGCTCTCAAGTTGTTATTTTATTATTTCCTCTTAAGACATATGGTAGCCAATTGTTAACTTTGAAACAAATTCGTAAAGTATTCATATGAATTTTGGAGATTAAAAATGAAAGATTTAAAAGTCGATGGTTTCTTTCATTGCTTGGGATTTTGGAGGATTTGAAATGAATTTTGTTGTTTGTTATCAAATGAATGAAAGATTAACACTCAAAGGTATCAGTGACTATTACTGATAGTCGTCCTATCACTGATGTTTCTATTAGTGATTATCAACGTTGAAAAGAAAGCTATCAACTTTGAATGATTAACACTTAATGTTCTCAGGGATAGAAAACTATAAGTGTCTATAAACTTTGAAAGATTGACACTTAAAAGATATTAGTTGCTATCACTGATGGACTTTCATTAATGGCTATAAACTTTGATTAGTGATCAGTGGTTATTAGCTAAGTTGCTGAGATTCAAACAATGCTTTCCACTAATGTTTCATCTCGCAGTTGGTTTCTCTGTTTACGATAATTATTGATCATAAATCTTTTATTATCAATAGCTATCAACTTTTAAATATTAACGATTAAAATTATAAGTGATATAAGTCTATCAGTGACTATCGTTGATAGACTTCTATCAGTCACTGATAGACTTTTATCACACACTATCAATTTTGAAAGATTGTCCCTTAAAGTTATAAGTGATGAAAGTGGTCGTCAACTTTGAAATATTAACACGTCAAGCTATGAGTGATGAAAAGTTATTATTAGTGGTATATCATTAGATAGATGATATATCAACTTTGTGCGAACAATCAATATCAGTGGTGCAAGTAAAAAATTTTCCATTTTTTGTTCTGCTTCTCATACCAACATTAATCATTCATTTAATGCATGTGATTTATTGGTGATTATTGGATAGATGAATTATTTGTGTTCTTCACAAGAACTGAAAAAAAAAAAGTATATCATTGATAGCACATTAGTGATAGAATTCTCACACTGGTAGAAGTCTATCGATATACCTTGTGATACAAGTTTATCAGGGATAGAAGCATATCATTGGTTTGTTATTAGTGATATGCTTTTAGAATTGATACACTTCTCACACACACAAAAAAAAGTTTATCAGTGATAGAAGCATATCACTGATATGTAGACTTCTAGCAGTCATATTTTTCTATCTGTGATAGACTTTTATCACTGATACAAGTCTATAAGTGATAGAAGCATATCATTGGTATGTTATCACCATAATATTCTATTATGACTATCACTAATGTTTCTATCAGTGGTTATCAACTTTGAAAGATTAAGTTATATCAATGATGGAAAACTATTAGTGGCTATCACTAATAGACTTCTATTAGTGACCATCAACTTTGAAAGGAAATTATCAACTTTCAAATATTAACACTTAAAGCTATAAGTGATAGAAGTCTATCAGTAACTACCACTAATAGACTTCTATTACATGCTATCAACCTGAAAAAAAAAAAACTGTTGAATTTGAAAGATTGGCCCTTAAAATTATAATTGATGGAAGTCTATTCGTGGTTATCAACTTTGAAACAAAGATATCAACTTCAGAATATTAACAATTCTAGCACTAAGTGATTGAAAGTTATCAGTGCCTATCACTAATAGAAGTTTATCAACTTTAAAAGTTATGAAATTTTTTAATTTGTGAAAAATGCATAACATTTGAAGGTTGACACCACAAACATCATTGTATAATTTTTGAAAATTTACATGTCCTACGATTATGACCAACACGAAGACAACGACTACACTTTGTGTGGCTTCTCTCTTCATTGATCGATGTATCCTTTGTTTACGAGGCATTCCTAATGTTTAATATGTAACTAAAGTCTATTAGTGACAAGCTTCAACATTTGTGCAAACAATAATCAATATCAATGTTAGATTTTTAGTTCAATTTTAAATATCTAATTACATTCTAATTACAATCATCCGAAAAAATTGTTGTGCACCAATCTTCATTACTTTATAGAATTCTTTAATAATAGAAGTCTTATAAGTTATGATTGACTATGAAGTTTTTATTATCAAAATGGCAATGATTCACATTCGCTTTGGGATTACATATGACACTATACTCCCTATGAAGAAGGAACAAGTGTTTATCCTTTCACATGGTGACTTCTACAAGGTGCGACATTATGATTGTGCAAAAGCATAATCCATAAATTCAACAATCACTAGCTATCACTGATAGTAGTGGCTATCAGTATCTATCGAGCAATAAACAATAAAGCTATCACTGATAAATTTCAGTCATAAGCAATAATAAGCAATAAAGTATGTAGTCTAAAGATTGACAAATATAGAAGTAAATACATATTAGCAACAAAAATAATAATAAGCTATTATTGGCTATCACATGATAGATTTCTACTTACAATTAACAAAAAGCAATAAAGTTTGTCTTATAGTCTAAAAATGATAAACATTAATAACACAACTTTAATATCTTTTATATCATTGAACAATGACATTGACTGCATTTTATGTGGCTTCTCTCTTCACCAATTGATAATATGCTCCCTAAGGTTAACACAACATCCAAACTTAAGCGTGCACTTACAGGAGCAAGGAATGGAATCGTTGGTAACTATGCTCAGATAAGGGACAGAAAATAGTAGTAAAGTTGTATCGATTTGGAAAAATTTTCTCTGTATATGAAGAAGAAGACGAAAAATGAAAGGAAACATTTAAACAGGAAGATTGAAAATGACTAGGGCAGAAATAAATTAGATAAAAAAGTCAGATCCCTTTTTGTGTGAGCACGGTTACCCAAAACCCATCTGCTCGATCAAGCAGTGGCGGCGTGTGTGTGGAAGGTTCTATTTCCACCACATCCACCATTTTCATGCTTCACGACCTCATTTCTGTTCCGCCCTCGATTCCTCATTGGTTCCAACACCTTTCAGATTCTCAGTAATCCTGTTTACATTCCAGCCTCCCAAACAGCCCCTAAGTTTTCTTGATTTCACGATATAATGCATGCTATTTAAGGTCATGCACATAAACATCGGGTCAACGTGAAATCTCTAGGAAAAGACCCTGAAAATTTGCCATAGAAAGCGACCACACCTTTCACAATCACTTTAATTGCTTCATCAAGTTTGACATAGACAAACCACTAAAAAACTTAGCTATGAAGACTTCAACATCTAGTCCATACAAGGACCAAATTCATCAAGTTTTTCAAAGACAAACCACTCAAAACTGATCTATGGAGATTTTACAATTGTCCATCAAGTCTATACCAAGACCACCCAAAGAAATCGCTATGGGATTTTAAAGGTTTTAGCTCTATCCATCAAGTTCGTACTAGGACCACCCAAATTAAAGGCTATGTGGATTTTATGGGTTTGAGTCTCATGCTCATTGAGGATTTTAGAATTATTCTCTTTGTTAAGTCTTTGGTTAGAGGATCTGCCAAATTCTTCTCAGACCTCACATACTCCAAGAAAATAATTCTTCCTTTCAACAACTATTTCGGAGCTCCTGTTTGAGGCATATATGCCTCCTTTTGCCATTATACATACTATTCTCGGTAATTCCTATGGTAGCTTGTGAATCACAATGCAGAGAGACTGGTACCGATGCCCCCCATAATTGTACATCTCTCGGTAGGCTTTTAAGTCACTCAGCCTCTTGTCTTGCTAACTCCAAAGCAATAAATTCATATTCCATGGTGGACCTAGCTATGCAAGTATGCTTTGCAGACTTCCATAAAATAGCTCTCCTTCGCTTAATAAGAACACATATCCATTAGTGGAGCTTACTTCGTCGTTATCTATTACCTAATTAACATCGCGATACTCTTCTAATACGATAGAAAATTTATTCAAATGCAAACAATAATACTCTATTGTACCCTTAAGATACCTTAATAAACGACGAAGAGAAATCCAATGATTTTTATTAGGATTATGTGTATATCTACTCAATCTATTATAACTCACAACATATGTAATATCAGGTCTAGTATAGTTTATCAGAAACATGATACTTCCTATAATCTTTGCATATTCAGATTGAGAAATACTATCTCCCTTATTTTTCTTAAGACTAATACTAGCATCATAAAGTGTTCTTACAAGAGCGTCATGAAAACTATCAAATTTTTTGTTTTTCAATGTAGTGTGATTGATATAAAGAAAATCCATTTTCTGTTTTCCTTATTTTAACACCAAGTATTACACCAGCTTCTCCTAAATCTTTTATTTCAAAATGTGACGATAATAACAGCTTGGTATTATTGATTACTTCTATGTTTGTATTAAAGATAAGCATATCATCAAATACGTTCATATAATCGCATTACTCAACTCCAAACAATTTTAAGTAAACACACGTATAAGAGGAATTCTCTTGAAATTGTTGTTTATTAAAATATTATTAAATTTTTCATACCATTATTTGGGAGTTTGCTTCAGACTATAAAGAGATTTTTTAAGTTTTCATACCTTATTCTCCTAACAGGCAACTATAAAGCCTTCAAGTTGTATCATATATATTTTCTCTTCTAGATCACCATTAAGAGATGTTGTTTTTACATCTATTTGGTGTATTTGTAGACCATGGATGGCAACTAGGCAATCGAGGCTCTAATTGTAGCTATTTTAGTCACAGGAGAATACATATCAAAGTAGTCAATACCTTGTTTTTGTGTATACCCTATTATTACTAATCTAGCCTTGTATCTTTTAATTGAACCATCGAGTTTAATTTTCTTTTTAAAAATTCATTTGCATCTAATTGGTTTACTTCCTTTAGGAAAATCTACCAAGTCCCAAGTTTGATTCATAGTTAGAGAGTCCAATTCACTCTTAATAGTTTCTTTCCATAAGTTAGAGTCTACAGAACTTAAGGCCTCTTGGTAAGATTTGGGATCCTCGTCTATTAGAAACATGTATGCAAATTGATTATCTATATCATCTGACCTTTCAACTAAAAAGGTAGTTAAGAAATTAGGACAACAAATTTTCTCAATTTTTTGTCTTTTACTTCTTTTTGGTTCAATTTTATGCATTTTATCATAACTTTTTCTAGGTTCAATTTCGAAAACAACAAAACTAAGCATCCATGACATAAGGGTATATCCAAAGTGAGGGTGGATATAAAATTCTTTTGCAGGTTTAGGATTAAACCACTACGCTCAAATTATTTTTCAGGTTCAGGATTAAACCATTGCACTCAATCTAAGGTGCTCTCACACCTTATTTTAATTCCCAATGAATTGATAACCACAAAAAGATCCAACCTATTGCATATTAACTTTTTCTTTTCAATCTTTCCACTAGTAGCTTTGTGATGTTCCTTCTTTTTACAGGAATTATATTTTAACAGACTCCTTGTTATTATTTTTAAACCTAATTTTGTTAATAATAGAAGACTCAACCAGGTTAGCATTAACTGAATTTAAAGTTTCAGACATTAGCTTATCTTTCTGTTTGTTTGCTTCTTCCGTGAGCATGTGACTGATCAACTCCTAGAGTATCAGATCCTTCTTTTTCTATTTTAGATGATTGTTGTAGTCACTCCATGAAGGTGGAAAATTTTCAAGCATTACATTCACTCGGAGAATTTCTCACACCTTCATACCTTCAGACAATACATTCGCTACCAGATTCTCATACTCATGAACCTGACCCACAATTGGTTTCTCGTCTGTCATATGGAATTGCAGCTATTTTCGGACAACATACTTCTTGCGACCTGCATCGTCTTCTCCATATCTGCACTCTAGAGTGCTCCATATCACCTTTGCTGATTTTTGGACCACGAACAGGTTGACCAACGAATCTATCATATGGTTGAGCAGATGGGCACGAATGGTCTTATTATCTTTCTCGAATTTGTTGGGATCAATATCGGAATACTGTTTCGACTAGGCAGAATCAACAACAACATCCTTGGACGATTTTGGAACACTGGCAGTAGGCACTGTTTTGGTAGCAGGAATTGTCTTGTCAGGACATTCTGTGATGAGGACGTAGTCAACCTCTAGAAGATCAATAACTTATGGGACCAGCGACGATAATTTGCTCCATCGAGTGGCTCCAGTTTAGACAGATCAGAGAGGACCTTACCGTTCTTGATCGACATCTGGTACAAAGAATAAAAATTTTGCTTTCAAATTGTTGGGCCAAATGTAGATCGTTGTTATGTTGTAGAAGATCCACTACCTTGAAAGCAAAATTCAGCGCGACCTTGGTGCTAAATCGTGTGTCAGTTGCTCCCTAAGATTAACACAATGTCCCGAGCAATAAGTGTAGTAGCATTAACAATAAACTCATTTTCATCACAAACCGACAAATTCCTAGGGAAGTCCCTATTCCAATTTCATCCCTCATTTCCCATTACTCCACCCAGTTCAAGAATCCCCTGCACCCCAGCATCGAGAGCATAGATAAAATTAGCCCCTGTTTTGCCACAGAGTGTCATCAGTGAGCAGGGCGGAGGGTAGTGGGGCGGAGTCGAGTCACAGCCAGACATGATAAGGTTCTGGCAATTGGATTTGTAGATAGAGTAGTTTTTACAGTCGTAGAGGGCAAGGACATTATCATTGGAAATGGCAAAAAAAGGTGTTTTGAGAAAGAGAGGAAAATGTGTTCAAATGATTATACTAACGGCAGAGAGATGGGAAGAAGGAAGAAGAAAGTAGAAAGTAGAAAATAGAATGAAATCGAATCAGAAAGCAATAAAAAAATGAGAGAAGGAAAAAGAAAGTTACAAGATAATTGATTAAAATACTCATTGTTTCCCAAGTCCAAGATAATTTTTGTCCCATTTTTTAAAATTCAAGTTTTTTTTTACCTTTTGCTTATATCTAAGTTTACCCCTACTTTTATTTTTCCTTCCTTCTTCTTCTTTTGGTTTTCTTCTTTGATGAGACCACGCGACTAGCTTCAGCCGACTTATTTTTCTCTTCCTTGTTTTCAGTTTGTGTTGCAAAATAAGACCAAGCATCGGAGAGCGAGACCAATGGCCGGAGAGCAAGATCGTGAGAGAAAGGGGGAGAGAATAACAATTTGTGACTTGTGAGAGAGAACTAGAGAGGAGAGCAAGAGGTCAATCCACGTGCGTGAAGATTTCATTTGGATGATTTCTCTCAAATTTGACGTCAAACAAGGATTATGTTGGATTTTTTGTTTGCTAGCCTAATTATCTTCTTTGATATATTGGGTTCTAACTCATTTATGCATCAAGTTCTTTGGGCCTCTTATTGTTATGGAAAGCCCAAGATCTTTTATCATCTCTGGTCTACTCTTATACGTGGTAGATTGATGGGCTTTATTCAGTGGGTTGGATCCAACACTGAAGCTGCAGGAAAATATATGTGCAAGTCGTTGAGATGGTTGGTGTGATGTCAGAGTTTGTTATGGTACAGAGGGTGTAATGGTTTTTCCATTGGCTTATTTGGTTATTGCACGGGATGATTCTTCTTCTTCTTCTACACAGAGAGTAATTGAGTCTGAGTGAGGGGAAACACTGGGTGTATTATTCTTTCTCTTATGGGCTTGAGTGATATTCATTAAGAGTTTTCTCAAGAGGGTGAATTCATTCTTAGTCTTTCTTTTGTGTTGAGAGAGTTATTACTGAAGAGTGTTTGTGTATAACTCTGTTTTGTTGCTGCTGAGATAATGAAGATGATAATGTCCTTTCAACAATGGATGTAGATCCCTTATTGGGATTGAACCACTATAAATACTTGTGCATCTTTTTCTTCCTCTTCTTCTTTTGTTACTGATCGTGCATATTATTCTGATATTCTCTTATTGTTTTGCTGCTGGTTTATATATTGAGTTTTCAATTTGGTATCAGAGCCCAGAGTCAATGTTGTCTATTTGCAATAAGTGATCTCTCATGGCAGCTAAATTTGAGATAGAGAGATTTGATGGCAAGGAAGACTTCTCATTGTGGAAGAAGAAGATTAAGGCTCTGCTGGTGCAACAGAAAGTGGCAAAGGCCCTTGATGTAACCTCACCGCAACTTTGAAGCCTGAGGAAATCGAAGAAATGAAGGAGATAGCCTTCAGCACCATCATCCTATACCTTGCTGATAATGTGTTGAGACAAATTCCTGAAGCTAAAACAACAAAGGAGGTATGGACTCAACTTGATGCTATATATCTCACAAAATCCCTTACAAATAAGCTGTATATAAAGGAGAGATTCTTTGGTTTCAAAATAGATCCTACTAAGGACTTGGAACATAATTTAGACAACTTCAATCGCATCCTTCTGGACCTAAGCAATATTGAAGAGACAATGTTAGATGAAAATAAGGCTATCATATTGTTAAACTCTCTCCCAGACTCATATAATGAGATTAAAATGACGATTAAATATGGTAGAGATAGTTTAACAATGGATATTGTTCTGAATGCCCTTAGATCTAGAGAACTAGAGTTAAAGAAGGTTAAGGGTAAAGAACCAGAAGCTTTAATGGCAAGAGGCAGATCTGAAAAGAAGTCGAATGGGGGGAATGGTCGTGGTAGGTCAAAATCTCAAGGAAAAGTTAGGAAGTGTTTCTACTGCCACAAAGGACACATAAGAAAGAATTGTTTTGAACTCAAAAACAAAAGGAAGACTGAAAACAAAAAAGAGAATGAAAATCACAATGCAAATGTCACTGAAAACTATGATGTAGCTGAAGTCTTAACTGTTTCTGCAGGACATTTAGGTTCTGAATGGATATTAGACTCTAGTTGCTCTTTTCATATGAGTCCTAATAGACATTGGTTTCAACAGTTTGAACAAATCGATGGTGGTAAAGTATTACTTGGAAATCATCATGAATGCAGTGTAACTGGAATAGGCACCATACAAGTTAGAATGTTTGATGGCCAAATCAGGGAATTAACTTTTGTTAGATATGTATCTAATTTGAAAAGAAATTTGTTGTCTCTTGGTGTTTTTGACATTGCAAGATATATGATTAAGCTGCAAGATGGAACCTTAAAGATTGTGAAGGGAGCTATGGTAAAAATCAGAGGGAAATTAAAGAATGGCTTATACATCATGGAAGGTTGCACAGTGACAGGTTCCTCATCAGTCGCTTCTCACAAAGACCAAAATCAGTTCAATCTCTGGCATCAGAGGCTTGGTCATATCAGTGAATCTGGACTGAAACATCTTCACAAACAAGGGTTACTTGGTAATATCTCTTCTGGTACTCTTGGTGTTTGTGAGCACTGTATCTATGGAAAAGCAACAAGAGTTTCTTTTGGAAAAGGAGCACATACTACAAAACGAATCAAACACCAACCATGGGAGGAGCTCGATATTTCCTCTCAATAGTTGATGATTACTCAAGGAGGGTATGGACTTTCTTGCTGAAATCCAAAGATGAAACTTACAGAAAGTTTGTTGAGTGGAAGACACTAGTTGAAAAACAAACTGAAAAGAAGATAAAGACTCTAAGGACTGACAATGGTATGGAGTTCCTAAGCAATGAGTTCAAGATCCTTTGTGAAAATGAAGGGATTTAGAGACACTTAACAGTGAAAGGAACACCTCAGCAAAATGGCCTTGCAGAAAGGATGAACAGGACTCTTCTTGAGAGAGTCAGATGTCTCATGTCAAATGCGCATCTACCAAGGATCTTTTGGGGAGAAGCATTAGAGACTGCTACCTATTTGGTGAATAGATGTCCATCTTCAGCCATTGATTTCATGACTCCTATTGAAAAATGGACAGGACATCCTCCAGATTTGAGTAATCTCAAAATTTTCGGATGTGTAACCTATGCACATAATAAAGAAGGCAAACTTGATAACAGAGCCAAGAAATGTCTCTTTCTAGGCTATCCTAAAGGAGTTAAAGGCTATAGGCTATAGGCTATGGTGCATTGAAAAAGGAGAAGAAAAGTGCATTGTCAGCAGAGATGTGACTTTTGATGAAGAAAATATTGCTTTTGCAATGTCTAAATCAGAGGAAAATCAAGATTCACAAAGAAACGAAGTCATAGCATCAGAAATAGATGTATCATCAACATCTAAGACAACAGAAGTTGACATACCTGGAGTGAGTGATGCTCAGGTGGAGATAGTTGAGAACCTGCCTTCTCAGACAGAAGATTTAGAGAACTACAATCTTGCGAGAGACAGAAAGAGAAGACAGATCAAACCACCAACAAGGTATGCTAGTGCTGACCTTGTGTACTATGCCTTTAGTGCAGAACTTGAAGAGGGTGAAAGTGAACCACTCACATATGAAGAAGCTGTCTCTTCAAAAGAGTGTGAGAAGTGGAACCTAGCTATGCAAGAAGAGATGAATTCACTTCTTAAAAATCAGACTTGGAAGCTTGTTGATAAACTTGAAAATCAGAAACTAATTGGGTGCAAATGGATCTTCAAACTAAAACCAAACATTGAAGACACAAAAGCTCCAAGGTATAAAGCTAGGTTGGTAGCAAAGGGGTACAACCAAAAGGAAGGAGTGGACTATGATGAAATCTTTTTACCAATTGTAAGGCATACATCCATTAGAATGCTTCTGTCATTAGTAACTGAAATGAACATGGAGCTGGACCAAATGGATGTCAAAACCGCGTTCCTTCATGGAAGTCTCAATGAGACCATTTATATGCAACAACCCCTTGGCTTCATCAATAAATCCACAGAAAATAAGGTATGCCTTCTCAAAAAGTCTTTATATGGACTGAAACAAGCCCCTAGACAGTGGTACCTTAGATTTGATGCTTTTATGCTATCTTGTGGGTTTATTAGAAGCAACTTAGATCACTGTGTTTATTTTAGACATACAAAGGGATGTAATTCTGTTTATCTCCTATTATATGTGGATGACATGTTGGTTGCTAGCATTAATAGATCTGAGATAAACAAGTTGAAAGATGATCTAAAGGGAGCTTTTGAAATGAAAGATCTAGGGCCAGCAAAGAAGATACTTGGTATTGAAATTACTAGAGACAGAAAACTTAGTACAATGAAACTGAGTCAAGAATCTTATTGTTCTAAGATGCTTAAGAGGTTTAGAATGAATGAGTGTAAGTCTGTCTCTACACCCCTAGCAAATCATTTCAAACTATCCTCAAATGACTCACCACCGTCTGAAGAGGAGGTGGAGTATATGGAATCAGTTCCTTATGCCAATGTTGTTGGTAGTCTGATGTATCTCATGGTCTGTACAAGACCAGATTTAGCACATGGTTTGAGTGTTGTGAGCAGATACATGTCAAATTCGGGAAAGCAACATTGGCAAGCAGTAAAGTGGTTGATGAGATATGTCAAAGGCACCATGACCTATGGTCTTATATACTCAAAACAGCAAGTTGATAAAGAGCCTCTGACAGGCTTTGTTGATGCAGATTATACAATTGATAAAGATAGGCGCAAGTCTTTGACAGGGCTAGTTTTTACATTATTTGGGAGCACTGTGAGCTGGAAATCATCACTGCAAACAGTGGTAGCACTCTCAACTACAGAAGCTGAATATATGGCCTTGACAGAGGCTTTTAAAGAAGCTATCTGGTTGTGTGAATTGACAGAAGAAATGGGTGTTTGTCTCAAGGATAATGTTGTTGTACACTGTGATAGTCAAAGTGCAGTGTTTTTATCTAAAAATCAAACATATCATGAAAGGACAAAACACATAGATGTCAGGTTTCACTTTATCAGAGATGTGATAGCTGAAGGAAAGATAAGGTTGGAGAAGATTTCCACAACAAAAAATGCAGCTGATGCATTGACAAAATCGGTTCCAGCACACAAGCTTGAGAGTTGTTTAAAAACTCTCAAGGTTGGTCCTTTGTGAGTTACTTACTGAAGTAGGAAAGGTTGTTATCTGTTATCTCAGAGTAGTTGATCTCTAATTACTCTAGCAAGGTGGAGAATTGTTGGATTTTTTGTTTGCTAGCCTAATTATCTTCTTTGATATATTGGGTTCTAACTCATTTATGCATCAAGTTCTTTGGGCATCTTATTGTTATGGAAAGCCCAAGGTCTTTTATCATCTCTGGTCTACTCTTGTACGTGGTAGATTGATGGGCTTTATTCAGTGGGCTGGATCCAACACTGAAGCTGCACGAAAATATATGTGCAAGCCGTTGAGATGGTTGGTGTGATGTCAGAGTTTGTTATGGTGCAGAGCGTGTAATGGTTTTTCCATTGGCTTATTTGGTTATTGCACGGGATGATTCTTCTTCTACAGAGAGTAATTGAGTCTGAGTGAGGGGGAACACTGGGTGTATTATTCTTTCTCTTATGGGCTTGAGTGATATTCATTAAGAGTTTTCTCAAGAGGGTGAATTCATTCTTAGTCTTTCTTTTGTGTTGAGAGAGTTATTACTGAAGAGTGTTTGTGTATAACTCTGTTTTGCTGCTGCTGAGATAATGAAGATGATAATTGCCTTTCAACAGTGGATGTAGATCCCTTATTGGGATTGAACCACTATAAATACTTGTGCATCTTTTTCTTCCTATTCTTCTTTTCTTACAGATCGTGCACATTATTCTGATATTCTCTTATTGTTTTGCTGCTAGTTTATATATTGAGTTTTCATATTAAAAAAAAAACTTCATTTTCAAAAAGCGAGACAAATCTTATTTTTTTCCACATTTGGGTCATTTATCCGACGAACTCGAAAGTTGCGCCTCGATGTACAACTGTACAAGGGTAAAATTAGAAAAAGAAAAAAATTATCAAAGTTGACCGGTCAAATTTTACCACATATGCAATTTTATTTCTAAAATGTGCTATCACTACAAATCTTAATCTTACTATTCAATTAAAAAATAATAATAATAATAATCGAGACTCGAGTAGCCAAACACAGTGATCATGAGATAATCTTCACATTTTGCAATAGCTTTCAGTTAGGATGAAGTTGCCAACTTTTCCAAACATTCAGAGACAATTCTCATACAAGGTCTCTTCTCAGGGCTCTTCCGAGTGCAAGCAACGGCTATTTCAATGGCCGCCGCAGCTTCTTCCTTCTCCACTTCCCCACACATTGACGGATCTATGACATACGATGCCCCTTTCCCTTCATCCATTCCAAGTTCAACCCATTCAACCAGCTCCATCTCCGACGAACCCGTTTGAATCGTCGGCAACTTTCCGGTGATAATTTCCAGTAATATCACGCCGAATGAGTAAACATCCCACTTCTGCGATGGCTTTGCCGCCTTCAACGCTTCGGGGGCTTGATAATATGATCCTATCGACAGAGAGAAGCACATGGAATTTGATCGGAACGGAGAGCGCCGCGGCGTTGCAGCAGCGGTTCGCTCCGATGGTGAGGCGGTGAAATCTCCGGCGGAATTTGCAAGTCGTCCGAGTCCGAAATCTGAGATGTAGGGTTCCATGTTGCGTCCTAGCAGAATGTTGGTGGGCTTCAGATCCCCGTGGACGTATTTTCTTGGGCTGAATTCGTGAAGGTATGTCAATCCCTTTGCTATTCCTTTCATGATTTTCACACGATCAGACCAAGAAAGTGGTTTGAAGTAGGAAATTTCTGCTTTCCCTGGTTAGATAGTGGAAAATATCATTAGAAATACAAGCATTATTAGTGATGACACTATCTAATTCACTCTCAATTTGGATGACTAATCCGGTTTGATGTGAAATTGATCCATTTGTTAAGAAGGGTTTTGAATATTTACCATGAATTGCAATGGCTAGGTCTCCCTGTGGTATGTACTCATGTATGAGCAGCTTCTCTTCAACAGACCAGCAGTAAGCTAAAAGAGCTACAATATTGGGATGTCTGACTTTCCCAATTGCTTCAACTTCAGTTTGGAACTCTTTAAACCTTTCATAAGCTCTATCTTCCAACCTTCTTACTGCTAGCTTTAGTCCTTTCTCTAGAACCACTTTATACACAATCCCATTCCCATTCTTGCCTAGAAGATAAGCTGAGGCTTTCAGAAGTTGCTCGAGATCGAAGTCGACTTGCCGATCCAGTAGCACAAAGTTATAATTATCCATGTTATCTGGTAGGGGCTCAACCTCATGTTTTGCAAAGCAAGAAAACTCTGCTTTAAACATCAATGCCTGCCTAAAGTTGCAGCCATTTAGATTTTCACTACCTTTAGGAGGATAAGCTCTCTTGCACCAAAATACTACCAAGATAACCAGGCAGCAACCAACTATGATACATGCAGAGCCTGTGATTATGGAGCAAAATTTTCCACCTTTCCCATGTGATGGGCAATGGAACCACGAGTCGGGGTTTGACATTGGCGCTACGAATGAACATGAAGCACTCAGGGGAAGTCCACATAGAAAGGCATTCCCTATATAAGCCGTTGGTCCAAGGTTCTGGAAAGCTTCTTGTGGTGGTATTGAACCACCGAGATTATTGTAACTGAGATCAATGTAAAGGGTTGCAGGGAGGCTGCTTAGGCTTGGCGGGATTGGGCCGGTAAAGACATTGTGAGACAAATCAAGAGTGCCTCGCAAGTTGGACAAGTTGCCAAAGTCTGCAGGGATTGAACCATGGATCGCATTGAAGGAAAGATTGAGATTCTGAAGAGATGTCAAGTGGGAACCAAACCCATCAGGAATAGAACCATTAAAGAGATTTTGTGAGAGGTCCAAGCTTTGTAACTCTACCAGGTTGCAGAGCTCAATTGGGAAGCTTCCGAAAAGATTGTTGTTTCGGAGGCTTAAATGGCGGAGTGACCCAAGTTTCCCTAATGCAGCATGGAGAGTACCGGAGAGTTTCTTGTCTGCAATACTGAGAGAGAGAACTCTTTGTTCTGCACAAATGATTCCATTCCACGAACACGGGGTTGCATCAGAGAAGTTCCAGTTTTGGAGGAACCCTTGAGCATCAAATGTTGAGTTTTTGAATGAAAGCAGAGCCAATCCCTCTTCATTCAGAGAAGACGCTAATGAAAAATGGTTGCTCACAATGAAAACAAAGCAAATCTCCAGTAGAACCATATTGTTTAGTTCTGTTACAATCTGAAAGAGTGTTTCCCTTGAAATAAGTATCAAAATTGAAAGGCAGAAGGTTCCTAATCAGAAACCAGTAAGTTTGACACTTGGGAAAGAAAACAAGAAAGGCTGCTGCGATTTGTGAATTATAAGGTGGTCCATTTGGACCAGTTTCAGCGTAATTGGAGGCGATTCTTGCTGAGCTGATTGTTGATGGAATTTGGCTGGAAATTTTGGGTTAAATTTTGTTTGTAGTGGAAGACGTTGTAAGAAATTGACAAAGGTTTTGTTTTGTTTCCATTCCACCATTCGTGGAAATCTTGCATAGTTTTGAATGAAGAGAAGTACGGCGGGATTGGTGTGGAGAGGCTGAAAGTCAAAGTGATGCCTAGATCTTTTACTATTGCATGTATATGTTGGTCATTCTTTGTTTATTTCTTATCGCCTTCTTTCATTTGTAAAAGAATTGGTTAAATCAAACACAAAATACAATTGTATTGAGTCTATCAACGTCTCTTAACTCAAATTCACTAATGAACATTCATAATACAAACAAATTAATAATAATAATAATAATAACAAAATACGATTGTATTGAGTCTATCAACGTCTCTTAACTCAATTAAAATTCACTAATGAACATTTATAATACAAACAAATTAACAATAATAATAACAAAAGCTTATGAAAATATTTTACATGTTAAAAATTGTGTCACCAAGCAATGAGCCCAGGAGCCCAATCATTCGAAATGACTTTGGGAAAGGAAATGACTAAAAAAAGCACCTACCCAATCAATTTTATGTACAAGTAAAATATAGTAATTATGCTCCGCGTGAATGTAGTCCTTGTAAAGTTATAAATAAAAATCTTAGTTTTAAATTTTGGTTCATAATAAACTTACCAAACTTCTAATTACGCTGTAAATGTATTAAAATAACTAGTTTTTTTTTAAGTTATTCCTTTTTTTTTAATATGTTTTCATGGACTGACTTTTTAAAAAGGTGATTTTTCCTTTTAGTGTAAGTTCTGATGAAAAACAAAATGAAGACTGGCCATGGAGAAGGAGAAGATATTATATCAATTTTATATAACTATTATATGAAGCAGAAGTTATCTGATCAAGAAGACAATAACCTGACTTCTGTGTATGATAATAGGAGAGACCATGGAAACTGCAGTTAGTGAGTTAGAGCATAGAAAGCCATGAAGCTGCATGAAGATAATAACTCAAGGCAGATTTTGGTATAATCTGGATTCTGGAATTTAGTTTACTCCAATAAGCAAAATCCAAAGTTGAATGAATTCTGTTTCTATGCACATCAAATTATAAACAGGAAAAAATCCTTATCTGAACTCTTCTCCCACTGATTGCAGAGTATGGGGCCATGGAGCTTCTGACTGAAACAATCACAATCAGCAGAAACAATCTTTCACCCAATTCAAGGGTTCATTTTAACTTTCTTGCCATTGAAGAATTTGGCAAGATTTTTCACAACCTTCGTTCTCTTCTGCATGGAAAAGGAGGCAGTTCTTCCATTCATCATATGAGGCGATGGTGAGGCTGATATTCTGAACTTTAATCGCCTTGATGGAGTCATACTTCCATTTCTCCTAATGGATTTTTGACGATTTGCTGGTTCCCCATTTTCATCTTCTGCATTCTTCTCGCGCTTTTGTCTCCAGTTCTGTAACTCTCCCTCCACCATTCTTTTTGCGGAAAGTGATCTGTTTGCCCTGTATTTCTGTTTCTCTTCTTCCAATCTCATCTCATTGATTTCCAGTTCGGCTAATTCACATTTCTTTATTGTTTCAGCTTCACTTGCTTTAATGGCTTCAATCCAAGCCTGAGCTGCTGCAACTTTTTTGTCAGCAACTTCTTGCGCTGCAACCGCATGACCAGCTAAGTACTCGTATTCGAAACGAGAGATGGTGATAAAGGAGTTATTCTTAGTTGCAGAAGCTCTAGATCTCATTGTACTTTCTGTTAGTGACTTCAAATTTGCAAGTGCCAAAGCCTCACAAGACTTCACTTTTTCGAGCTCTTGCAAGGCATCTTGCAAGCTTTCCTCGTTTAAATCGATTTCAGATTCGGTCTTTTGGATTTTTGCTTTGGTGTTTTTTATTTCTATGTCAGTAAGCTCCTTTTCTTTCTTTGCATCCTCCGTTTCTTTCTTCATTTGTTCTATGCTGAAAGACAGATTAGAAGCAATAGCTTTGACTTTCTCTTCAGCAGAAGATACAGCCTCCAGTTTGGTTTTTGCTCTAAGCAGCTTAGAGTTCAGTTTTTGAACAATTGAATCTGTTTTTTCGTCAGGTTTCTTCAAATTAGTAATCTCTTCCTTGATGCGCTTTAGTTCCCTTCGTACAGCATCCATCGATGTCATGAACTGAAAGCCTTCATCACGTATTAAGGCCAAATCCTTCTTTGCAGTCTTGAGTTCTTCTGTGATGGATTGCAACAAAAGCTCATCTTCTTCTACCTGAGATTTTGTTTCCAGTTCTGTCATCATAATTTTTCTCTGTGCTTTGATGTCTAATTCCTTGACCAACTTTAGTTCCCTCTGTAACACATTCACATCTGACATTGTGAGACTCAATTGCTTTTCTAGCTCTTTTAAGCCTTCAACCTCTTGAACAAGATCATTAATACTCTTCCTCTTGTTCTCAATTGCACATAAGAATTCTTTGGCTTCCATGCTTCTCTGGGCTTCAATCTCTTGAAACTCCTTCAAAGCCTCTATCTGGGCTAACTCAACGAGTACTTGTTCTTCATTTATTTCATCAATCTCCTTCCTTAGCTCTTCAATAGAGGTTGACAAGGATTGAAATTTTGAAATGGCTTCTTCTTTTTCCTTCTCTGCCTGCAATTTCTCATGAAAAACAGAAGCCACATCAAGTTTTAGTTTGGTTAATTCTAGTTTTGCAGATTCCAGTTCCCGCATCAATTCTGCATACTCATGATTCTCATTGCTTGCAACAGCCAACCGCGGGTCCTGGACCAAACCTGACTTCTTCAACGTTTCGAGTTCCCGCTTATGTGCCCGCGCCGTGGCATTTGATTTGTCAAAAAGGGAAGAGAGCTTTTTCACTGTGTTCTTGGCATTGAGGAGCTCAAGTTGAGCTTGGGCACTAAACGAATCTGCTGCATTTCTACTCTTTTTATAATGGTCAATGTCTGTCTTTGCCTTTTGGAGCTCTCTTGCCTTGAAGGAATACTGCAATTGGATAATTGGATAAGAGAGATGTTTGGCATGACATTTAACTACTTTCCATTTTCCTATAAACCTTTTTAAGATGTTACAGCCAAAAGTGTTTTTCAAAAGGAAAATACTTAGATGCACGCCAACAGCACCTATCTCTATGCTTCCCATTAAATTATCCAATCATAATTTGTCACATGGCAAATTCTTCTTACTTCTTTTTTGAAATACTTTAATTCAATGTATGTGATGAGAGTGAAATGCATAAAGATGGATACATCTTGAGATTCACCCAAGTACTCTTTTTAAAATTCTAAAAACATTTTAAATGGCTTGTAAAGTGGATGCATTCAATATCTTTTTGATCTAAAAGCATGTTGAGTATGTTTGGAAGCACTTTTACAACAATTCCTCATAGAAGCATTTTTGGAAGAAAATTAGTTAAGTGCTTCTTAAAAAGGCAGGTAAAAAAACACATTAAAGTAAAGTAATGCCCATTTGAAGCTACCTTTAATCTCTTAAAATCATGCATACCTCTGGGGAATCTTGGGGAAGTAATTTCTTCCATGAAATATCATCTCCTTTTCCATCTCCATATTGGTTAATAGCTGCTCTGACTAATCCACCTCTAATTTTGCTGTTAAAATCTCTCCTCTCCATTTCCACCTATTCATCCTCAAGAAAGAAAAGGTTCATTCCTGTTTTTCAATTTCAAATCAACTCCAAAATAAATTGAGCTCGTTCCTTCAAATTAAACTAAAAAAACTAAGAAACAAATTCATCCAATCCACGCAGATTCAAAACCTAACACTTGAAGAAGCTACAGAAGAAAGTAAACTAAAACCTTCCTTCCATGCTTCCTCGTAACTCCATTCAAGCTAAAAATGCGAATATGAAACCGCGATGTTGTGACTAGAAATAGATTTACCTGAAAATTGGGAGCAAAAGCCATGGAGATTCTGGTTTTGGCGAGATTGGTGAATGCGTTTAAGTGGAGAACGCCATGGCCAAGAGGAACCACAATGCAACAGATAACTGAGTTGAGCAACGGGGGAAATGAAATCGCCACTATTTTTTTATATTTTTTTAATTGGCCTTTTACAAAGAATATATATTATTTTTTATTTTTCAAAAAAGAATAATAAAGGAAGAAAGGTACGTGGATACGAACATAGGGCACATATTTTATTAGTTGAAAAGCACTTCACTCCACACCTCTCAATAAAAAAAAAATTATTGTTTTGTAATTTGTATGTAGTCCTTTTTTTTCAATTAAAAAAATAAAAGTGACGGCATCAACGGAAAGTATTTGAATAATATCACTAGGAAAAAAAACCTTATTCCGCCGTTGATGCATCTAATTAAAAATTGTCACATGGTAATTTATTTTTTTAATTATTAAAATATTATTTGTTGTATGTGTAGAGAAAGAGATAATAAATTATACCTAAGTATTGTTCATATACATATATGGTAGTTGGTACTTGAGAGTTAAGAAGGGTAGAGATTCAATAATATATAAATATCTTTGAGGTTTATGATAATGATAGAAATTAATTAACTAAATCACTGATAATTTTATTAACTATTTAATTTAGAGATTTAGTTTATCATCAACTAAATTTTGGAGAAGACGAAGTAGAATGATTTGCATCTAACATCCTGACTTATATTATGAAGGTAAATATGTATATACCTTAATCGAACGTAATATGTTTTATCAATGAATTTTGATATTTAGTGACGTAAAGGACTAAGATCGAGTAGTCGTATTTTATCGTTAAGTTGGCTAAACTCTTAGTTACCGTGTGATAAAAGAGAAATCTTAGAAGAATAGGATAGTTGTCCAAAATTTTGCTCCAAATACTTTATTAGTTGAATTAATTAATGTTCAATTGGGTTGATTATTCATCAATATTTTATTTCTTAATCGCTAGAGAAAAAAAAAACTATTGGGATACGCAAATTATAATTTTTAGGACCAATTATTTCCTCTCCTATAAACTTATTATGAAATTGAACAAGTAAATAATAATAATCAACATTAAATAAAATCACATCTAAAAGGAAATCACATCTAGAGGGAGGGGGGGGGGTTCTTTTTCGTATAATAGTTGTTTAACTAAAAGTGAATCACTTTTCAAAAAAGTTAACCATGTTTTAAAGAGAATGATGACTCAATCAAGAAAGTCAAACAATTGCATTAAAATAAAAGTCAGCCTATCATTAAAGGTCTGTTGGGTAGGAATTCAGATTCTATTTTATGTTTTTAGATTCATTTACGTCAATCAATATGTATTTAGTAGATAGTCTAAATTATATTTTCGAAAACTATGTTTCAGATTTTGTGATTCAAACAGTGCAAATTCTAAAAACAACAATTTTGTGTTTTCAATGTATCCCAATTTTTTAATTTGATATTTTAAAATGCAAAATCATACTAAAAAAGATAAAAATATTAACAAATAGGGTAATTGTTGTAAATGACAAAACTGCTGAAAATATTTTCAAATATAGCAAAATGTCAATGTTTATCAATGATAGATGGTGATAAACACTGATAGACATTTATCACCGTCTATCACTTATAGACATTAATATTTTGTTATACTTGTAAATAAATTAGCTCATTTTATTATATTTGGAAATAGCTCAACAAATATAGTATGTCAGGTTATTAACTCAATTATTTATGTTAAATTAAAATATGTAATATATTATACGACATTACAAAATAATAATCATACAATTTTTTAACATAAAACAAGTTCATAAATTAATTAGAATAGTTATATTTAACCTAATATTTGGTGACTAACTCTAATTAGTCTTATGGTTTATAAATATATTATCAAACATATTTTAAAAAATTGTTTAAAATAGAATTTAAATTTTGAAATTGCTAAATATATATATATATATATATATAAAACTATAAAATACAAATATATTTTCATTAAATCTCTGGTTTCAAATTTCTATTTTCGGATGGTCGAATTGTTTACCAAATAACCCTAAAAAATTGTGACAATTCTGAAAAGTTTAATGCTTAAATAAAAAGGAAAAAAACCCAAACATTTTTGCTACACAAATGTCTAATTTTTTTAAAAAAATAATTATTTGCATAATATCGAAAATCAGATAAAAGAAAAAAAGCAAAGTGGAGAGAGAAAGAGACAAAGATTAGGAGAAAGACATTTTTGTTGTTGAGCATGATAGCATAAATGCAAATTTGTCTGCGTTCGATTATTCGGAGACAGGCAATTACGGGCCCACACAATAATCCACGACTCGTGGAATGCCACGTCCTGCTCCCCATCACCACACAATGGACAGCCCAACGATTTCTTTTTTCTTTTTTCTTTTTAAATTAAAAAAGAAATAGGCCATGGAAACTTTGAAAAGTAAAAGGGGAAAAAAAGGAGAGGCTCGTCTTGTTTCTTTTCAAAAGTCCTTAAAATTAAGAGTTAAATTACAAATGTGGTCTTTATGGGTTGTATTTATACATAGCTTCAACTTGAATCTATATGTTTTTAGAATTTTCAATTTCATTTTTATAGTTTAGGCTCAAAAGAAAGAAGAAAAAAAACCTAAATTGCATTTGTTAAATCTCACAAATAGTTCTTAAATAGTGTTTTACGTACTTGAAACATTCACTTTTTTTTCTTTTTTTTTGTTATTTTTACTTAGCCTTCAACTCTAATATAGTTAATACAATACAATTATCCAAATAGAAATTTACTATGCTACAAAAAGAAAAAAGTGTCAATATGATTATTTGTGAAGTTTGACCAAACCCAAAATAAAAATTTGTAAATTAAATTCAAACCATATGGAATAAATTGAAATAGGCTTAAACGATAGGACTAAATTAAACAGAAAGGATGGTAGTCATGGGTTCAATCTATGGTTTAGTCACCTACCAAAGATTTAATATCCTATAGATTTCCTTGACACTTAAATGTTGTAGGATCAGACAGATTGCAAATAAACTGACTAGGATACTCTCTAATATAAAAGAAAAAAGCAACAGAAATCATAAGGACCAAATTAAAAATTTATCCAAACTATAGAGTCTAAAGTTTCAATTTAACAAAAATGATCGTTACATTGAAACTAATAAGTTTTGAGAATTCTTTATATGTCGATTTACAATAGCTTAGATTTTCACTAAAATTTAATGTGTTTTGAAAAGAAAAAAAAATTAGGATGATTTCTTTTTTCTTTTGTTTAAAAGCAGAAATCTTTGTTATCCAATAAAACTTTACAAAAACTAGTTATCCCTGAGGATGAGCAAAAGGAAAGTTTGAGATTGCAACTATTGATGCAAAATTTTGGGCACGAGAAAGGCATCTGACCTTCACATATCACCAGCAGTTGAATTTGTAATTCCGAGAAGATAGGACCTGCAAAACAAAGAAAAAGAACTCTGATGTTTAAGTTAGTATGAGGATTATAGAATGAACAAAAAGTCAGAAGTTTTTAAAATCCCTCATATAGAGTCATAATAGTGTATTTATAGGTGTAGTTGGCCTAGAAACCCTCCCTTTTGGAGTTTTCGAGTTACTTTAGGTTTATTCCTTGACTTATTGGTAGCGGCATTGAAAAAGTAATTCACATCTCCCTCACCTTGGTGAGTAATCTCGTAGTCATGGAATTTCATTTGTAAGTTATTGATAGAACTCCACTTGGGTTTCTTTAGAAAACAACAATGTTTCTTCCAAAAGTGTCTCCATGCCCAATTTCTCATTTTGAACATCTTATGCTTGTTACCATGGTTGAATTTTGAAGCAAATTTAGAATTGTCTCTCAATAAATGATTTGCCCTTGAAGTCTATATGTTGTACTTTATCGTTGACTTTAGAAGCAATCTTCAAATCTAACATCTTTACAAGTGTTTTGGCCTCCTGTATGAACTTGAAAGAAACACTAGATAAGCATGGCTTGAGCTCACCTATTAGATAACAAGTTCTTTTGTATAAAATATCATAAATATTTTTCTTTGAAAACAAAATGGATTTAAACTCACTAGCTCTCTCACATAAGCTCACCTTTTCAGTTTTTTTTCTCATTTTTCTCTCTAGGCCATAAACTATCCTCATGCTTTTCTTTTTCATACTTTTTCTCACAAAATTCTTTTTCAATCAATCTACATGCTTTTGCTTTGGCATTTTCTGCCTTTTCCTTTAACTTCAACACATCAACATGAACTTCAATATCAGGTGTTACATTACAAAGTATGTTATCTTGAACTTTCTTTACCACGACAATAGGCGTATCAATAGATAAACTAACCTTTTTCAAAATTTGGTCTCGCGAATTCAACGTTTGAGTCAATTTAGATAGGTAATCAATTGATTGATTTAACTCGGCTCTAATACCAAATGATAGGGCAATCCTAACCCTCAGCCCAAAGATCCAAGCTATTGTTGAAGTAAGAACTTTTGAAACTAAGAAATTAGCACCTCCCTATACAAATTTAGATCAACCAAGAGGAAATGCTAGAATTAGATTACCTCTTAGATCGAAGATCTAGAAGCAAGATTCATAAATCTTGTTCTAAATTGAGTCACTCCACAATCAAACTTGATCAAAGTTAGATTGAATGGCTCCCATGCATTCTATCACAATAATTGCAAAAAAAAAGTCTCAATATGAGATATCAAATTTCATTCATAAAAAGTCTGATTACAAATGAAATGATAGAAGACTTTATATAGTCATGTAGAAATTCTAACATATTTAATGTAAATTCCAAAAAATCAAAATAAAACATTAAAGGAGTTCTTCATCTTCCAACTATCATCTTCCAACCACAATTTTTAATGTAAACTCCATTAATGACAGCCTTCATCTTTCAACTACCATATTTAATGTATCTTCATAATTATCAAGACTCGAATTTAACATTTAAAAGCTAGAAATTAATTAAATAAAACAAATGACTCTAGAATTAAAATGCTGAAAATTAAATAAAATCAACTAAAGTTTACTAATGCAACCCATAGGTCCAGATCCATATCACTTAGGGTTTTCAAGTTACTTTAGGTTTATCCCTTGACTTATTGGTAGGGATGTTTGTGGGTTGGGTTGAAGTACTTTTTAAACTCAAACCAATTGTTTGGGTTGTAAGTTTCTTCAACCTAATAACCGTTATTAAATAATGAACCTATCCCAACCCAACCATGAAACATTTGGGTTGGGTTAGTTCGAGTTGCTCAAATGATTTATTTAATTTTTTTATTATAACAATAAGTAAAATGCTATTGTATAAAAATTTATTTAATTATTTTCATACATTGAATTAAGATCAAGTACTCAATTTTAATTTATATTATGATTTTTTTTATTTTCAAAGTGCTAAAAATTATTTTTAGGAGTTATTGGAAAATAAAGGATAAAAAAATATGAAATTAAATAAAATTAAAATAAATATATGTATATATAATTGAATCATAGTAAAAGATATACTTTTTAAAATTAATACGAAGTTTGAGTTGGGTTCGATTATTTTAGGTGAACCCATGAACCAAACCAATCGATAAAATTTTCATTTATTTGGACCCAACCCGTTTGAGTTGGATTGAGTTGATCGGATTTTTCGGGTCATCAATTTTTTTAATATCTTTATTTATTGGGCTTGAGTGTGTAAGGGGCGTGTTCTGTTTGGCATTTTGCTAGGGTCGGCCTCGGTTAAAGCCGAGACGGAGCACCTCACTTTAGCTATACTTTGGACCTACAACAATCACTTGAGCCATGCTCCGTTAGGTATTAGATGAGGCTTGACCTTGGCCACAATAGCTTGAGCCAAAGCCCAAGCCAACTTCTTTCCCTAGGCCCATTTTAGTCATAGGTTGTTACCCTCTGCCCGAATCATGCTATCTTCTTGCCTTTATTGCCCATGTTCTCGCAAAATGTCGTTTATGCCATTTGGTCCAAAATCACCCATAACATTAGCCTCCACTCCTAAGTTTGATTTCGAGGATCGGGCACCTATTAGTCACCTATGTTGATGCAAATTTAGGAGTATTGCTTCTTTGGTTGTTTTATTTTCTTTATTATATGGCGTACTGGCTTTTCACGCCAGTATTATTCCTTATTATATAGCGTACTAGTCGTTCCTACTGGTATAGCTATATCGCATTTGGTACCTCCGAGATCATTCTTGAATCTCTGGTCTTGTCGGGAATATCTAACCAAGCTCCTTTTTAAAGTCCTTATCAGGTTTTGGGCACGCATTCACCACAACTAAGTAGCATTAAGCGCAAAATTTGTGTCGTGTTCGTCCTTTTCTCAAGGAGCATAGACACATGAACTTGACTTTTCGTCGATCGGGGATCATTCTCTTCTTTATGACACGCCAAATTCGAAATATTGGCTAAGACATTATAGCTCTCATCTAGTTCTCTAATTTTCATCCTTCTACACTTAAGTGAAGTTAGCATGCCTATCTTTTGTGACATACTCCAGCATATGTTTAGTCTGACTTGAGGTTGTCCTTAGATTTTAGACTTTGAATCTGGTTAGTTAACTGTTGGGTGGCCAACCCCCAGTTTTTCACTAAATATTTTATTCAGAATTTTTTTTTGAATCCTAATTGGGTTTCTCATGGTAATTTTCTCTTTTGTGAATTAAGTCTTCCTTTAAGGTCCTTCAACTAGTTTCATTAGACCTTAAATCCCAACAATTATAAATGGTTACATTGCTTCAAGATTTCTTCACAACAAATGCATTCTTTTTTTGGTAAATTATTCACAACGTCAAACATTCTCTATAAATTCTTCATGCATTAATAGATAATTCGAGATATGTATGCAAACTGATTATTGTAGGTGTAGCATCAAAGTTAAACTTATCTTGCGTTTTGTAATTTTGTGGAGATCCCAAATTTATGTTTCAGATTCTGCTTCATTGTATATGCTCCATAAGATTAAAATCTATGCTTAACAAATTTTAGGTCTTCAATCTTTATCGCCATCATCAAACTAAGGTGTCATATTTGGATGTGATTTATCAAAACTGGTGCTGTCAATCTTTGTTTGTCATGGGCTATATTGATATCCCATCTTGTTTTGTCATCGAAGCTTCATGTTGTCTCATCAGTAGGTATGGATTCATTTGTTCGCTGAGGCTAACAGTCACCATCATTGAAAATACTGCCAGAATTGGACTCCGAGAATGATCTACCTGAGGTGATCGAATCTCGCAACAAAAGGGAGTGATCGTTTTTGTTTTGATTCGTTTTAGAGTTTACAGCACATAAAAGAAAAACATACATCACAATGCAGTAATTTTTTAATAGGCTAAGCATGATTTTTATAGGGAAGAAGAGAAATACATTTGAAGTCTTTTCTTCTTTCCTTAGCAACTTCTTCTTCTTTCTCAACAAACCGTTCTCATGAACGAAGACGCCTCCAATATGTCTTTTCTGCTATTCTTTGCCAAGGATCGGTTGGTGGGAACCTTGTTGAAAGAGGGAATTGGAGTACAGGAGATTGTGTTTCTCTATAAACTTGAAAGAATTTGAGAGGGAGTGTGAGTTAATTTTGTAGAGTGATTTTTCACATTAAACAACCAACCCTTCCCAAAACCAGATTCTCTCTCCATTTAAGGTGAAAGAGAGTTGTGACTCCCTCTCCCCACTCACTACTCTTGTGTGCGACGCAAGGGAGTTATTTTTATTTAATTGTAATATAATTAAATTAAATCAAACTCAATTAAATTAATTAATTAAATATCTCATATTTAATTAATTCTATATTTGAATCATATTTAAATGCACATTTATCTTCTAACTTATAGTTTTAATATGAATATTATTCATATTAATTATTATTTGAATCTTATTTAAATACATTAAATCTCTCAAATTATATAGTTTAATTTTGAATCTCATTCAAAATTAATTTTATTATTATAATGTATCTTTACACATCTTATAAATTGTATCATATAAAATTAACCTAAATTCCCTTTAGACAATTTAAACATTTCAAATGAAGGAATTGAATTCCTAGCGGAAGCGATTTATCGCGTTGTGATTTTAATAACTCAATTATGAATTTTAACGAAATAGAGAAAACAAAAGGAACAGGATAAACCAGCATGCAATTTAAGAAGAAAAACTTAAAGGGAAGAAGAAATTGCTTACCCTTGATGAATTTCTTACTTTTCGTAATTCCTTTTGTGATCACGAACGTTTCACGAACACAGTGAACAAGAGCAAACAGGGACAACACCACCAGTGAGAACTTACTATTCTTAAGGTTTCCAAGTTTTGGATACGTGGATTCCAATGAACTTGGTAAGGAAAACTTTATGAGAGAGAATCACCAAAAAATCAGAAGAAAAAGTTTCTATGTGTAGAATTAACTATCTTCTTCAATTCTTGTAGTTTAAAAACTACAAATCCTCTTTTTGTAAGAGAGTAGGAGGGAGTTAACAACTCCCTCTCCACTACACGTGGAAGTTATCTAATTAATTTAATATTAACTATTAAATTAAATTAATACGTATAAATATATTAAATACAACTTAATATATATATATATATATATATATATATAATAGATTAATTAACAATTAAATAATATCTCTCACATGACCTATAGTTTAATATGAATCATATTCCTATTAATTCTAACTTATAGTTTCTATATGAATCTAATTCATATAATTAATATTTGAATCTCATTCAAATATATTTCTCTCACATATTATAAACTTTAATTATGCATCTCATACAAAAATTAACTTTATATTATAATGTATCATTATACATTATTTAATTGTATCTCATACAATTAATTTCCTTAACTTAATTTGAACAATTCAAATTAAATTAAGACAGTTGATCGACATCTTAACCTATATGAATTGGGCCTAATGGATAAGTTTGAAGCTCCAATAATACAAGATTAATTAATTGAACTCTTTAATTAAATCAATCAACATTCATTAATTGGTGGTCACTCCACTAAAGACCGACAACTGCACTCTTCTTACTGTAGATATATTTCTATATCCACGGATATAATCAATCAACAGCGAGTCAACCCTTCACAAATTGTTCGTAACAACAGCTAGGTCAAATTACTGTTTTACCCATGTGTTACCTCTAACTCCTTAAGCACCACTGATCCCTTTAATGAACAATTTAGTGATAGTCTAACTAGGAGCTAGACTCCTCTCTGGACAGTGAGAGGGTGAGGCGCCTCATTGTTCAAGACCCGGTATCAGCTCTTTAGGGAGCAATTCATAAAATGTGAATTCCTTCTTGTATAATTGAGTTCCCAGCTGCCTACTTTGAGTTTTCAGCTGCCTGCTTGGGCAAATTCCCAAAGTGGTAGACTTATTGAGTTGGCGAGCCTGACCATTCTCACCCATACAAATCAAAGGATTGCCTCACAGGCAGGAGTTCACAACTGACTCAGGATTAAGGTCGAGTCACCTATGATCATCCTAGTGAAATGTAAGTCTCATTAAGCAACGGTGTTAATACAAGAGACTAATCATTTCGCGGTCCGGTCTTATATTGTATACCCCCACCCACATGTCTCCACATGAACATTTAGGATCTAAATGTTTGTGACACTTTACAACACTTGTAACAATCACAAAGTGGGTTGTATCCGTAGTGTTACCAAGATAAGGTACCCAACATTATTCATTTACTATAGACCGTTTAGGTATTCACTTAAACAGGATCCACTTGTATGTCTTTACATACGTGTTTAAGTTACTACCAATAAACTAAGATACTAATAACCTAGAATCTTAGTTTATTAGTTTTGGGTTAATGCAACTAAATGTTAAATAAAATAATTGTTAGTTTTTTAAATGAATAATTTGGTTTGTACAATACAAATTCACAAATTACAAGACCACAAGATTTAGGGCATCAACCCCAACATCAAATTCTTTAAAAAACCTTGAACCTTGTTTTACTCGTTGTGCGTTAACAGGGGACCTAATGAACTTACAAATTATAAGCTCTAACGATTTGAGATTAATTAATTAAACTCTTTAATTAAATTAATCAACATTCATTAATTACGAGACACTTCATTAAATACTCATGACTGCACTCTTATGCACTATAGAACAAATTGCATCCATGAATATAACTATTATAAGTAAATCGATCTTTCACGAGTTCTTCGTAATTACAGCTGGATTAAATTACCATTTTAATTTACTTCTTTCTTTTAAGTATGATTGATGCTCTAATTAACAATTAATTTAAATAAGAACTTAATGACGAAAATTTACTTTAAAATTTGAAGAGAAGATTAGTTATACTTGACTGTAGTTACCAAATTCTTTTAGGCAAATCCTAGAACTATACCCAAACTTAAGGGGTAATTGTATATTTTTTGGATTGCTAATTTTAATCATTAATTTCATAAAGTTATTATTATTATTTTTTTTTGCATGGATGAATAATTTAAAAAAAATGGAGATAGGAGATAAAATAGCGAATACATCCCTATCCACTTCTAAGTCCGAAAATTAAATTAAATTGGAAAAAAGGTCCTTAGTCGAAACAAAAGTCTTCCTCCCAAACAACTCACTATTCTTTAAAATAAAGTCTCAAACTAATTATTGATGACCTTATACTTTTGGAAAATTTTCACCGATAAAAAAAATGTCAAATTATTTACAGAAAATAACAAAAAAATATTGATAGACATTAATAGATTTCTATCAGCATCTATAAGTGATAGACTTCTATAATTTCTATCACTGATAGATCTTGATAGACTTCTATCAGCGTCTATCACAACTATCTAAAAATTTTACTATTTTGTGTAAATAGTTTTCCTCATTTTTCTATTTTTAAAAACTCCCTATACTTTTTCATTAATATTACGAATAAAATTAGACTCAAGGTATTTTACATTTATTTTTTTTAAAAAAAATTGATTTAGTCATGTATTTTTTTTTAATTTTAAAACATTTTGATCATACATGTAATAATTTTTAGGTCCCTGGATATAAAAATTCGTAACAACATAATTCATATGGTTAAACAAATCCAATTAAAATTTTATTTTATTTTGTTATGTAATAAAACTTTGCAGTTTATAAATACATTCAAGTCTCAATTATTTTATCAATCTCAATTTATGATAAATTTTAAAATACATAGACTAAATTGTTATGTATTATTGTTAAGAGACTAAATTCTTATCAAATTAAAAGTATATAGACTAAATCATTATAAATTAAATTTAAAAAACTAAATTGTGACCTTCATATAAGTTAAGGAACTAGAAATATTTAAATTTCATTTGTTTTCTAAACTTAAAGTTTGTTTTATTTTGAATTTAAAATAATAAATTATCTATTTTACCATTAAACATTAAAAAAGTAATCTCTTATTTTTTAAAATGACTATTTTAGTTCTAGACTTTTAAAAAAAACCACCATTTGGGTCTTTGAATATTATTTGATTCAATAACATTTGCTTTTCTCAAAAACTTCGGGATAATAATCCTTCAACATATTTGGTGTAAATATATGTTCACGTTAATATACATATTCAAAATTATACTATCAATTTGTTAGGAGTAAAATATTAAAATTGTTATTTTTTTAAAAGGGTTTGAGACTAAAATAGATGTTTTAATTTAGAGACTAAAACATAATGACACTAAAGAAATTAAAATAATTAAATATTTTAAAAATTTGGAATTTGAGATCAACAAAATATTAAAGTTGACCAAAATATAATTTTAATTCATAATTAATCTTTTTTGAGTTCAATAACCAATTTTTTAAAAAATAATATGCAAGATGAAGAATTAAAATATTCAACCTTCTAGTTGATACTATATAAGTAAGCTATGCTCGATTTAATACCATTTTTATTATTTATTGAAATGACTAAAACTAAATTATTAAATTTAACGTAATATTTGGTTTAAAAAAGAAAAGAAAAAAACTAAAAAACTGCAGTTTGCCATCACATACATAATGAAATATTAATTTCTTGGGGAAATACGAAGATCCAAAAATTACCGATTTGCTCAAAATCAGAGTGGAGAGGCGAGATCTAGCAGAGCTCGCTGCTGCTTTTTCCTCTCTCCTTCAATTGAATTGCGACGTGATGAAGATGGAGTTGGAGCAGAAACAATGGTTCTGGTTGAGCTGAGGTAGTATGTGACCAATTCTGTAAAGCAACTTCCATGGACGTCGAACGGTCGTCGTTGTGCAATTGCGTCGTTAACTTTTTGCTGGAGGAAAACTATGTGTTGACAGCATTTGAGCTCCTCCACGAACTTCTCGATGATGGCCGGGATGCCCAGGCCATTCGCCTCAAGGACTTCTTCTCCGATCCTGCTCACTTTCCTCCTGATCAAATCACTCGCTTCAATTCTCTTCGAGGTTCTTTTTTCTTTTCATCCTCTATCTTGTTGATTTCATGATTTCTGATCTTCCTTATTTGTATTTACTCTACTTCTCTTTCTTCCATTCAGAAATTATGCGAATGTGGTTAGTATTTGATTTCTACTACTTTCAAATTTTGTTGAAGTAGGGTGGTTTTAAAATTCGCGCTCAATCTTAAGTTTAGAGCTCCAAATGTTTCTGTTCTGCTCAATGGCAATTCGATGATGTACATTGACGTATAACATTAGTTTTCCGAAAAATTTGTTTAATCGAATACAAATTGTCACGGAGATCTTCCAGATTTTCGATTCCAGCTTTTGGAACGAACAACAAGCTTTTACGAGATTGTACATTATCCTTAGACTTGACATTATAACTTTCTCTTTTTATTCAATAGATGGAGGAAATGAATATAGCTTATGCTGGAGGTTTGATGCAGGACTTCCAACTGTCTTGTTATTTAAGGTAGTGGATAGACATTAGGGTTGAGAAAACTAGTTCGATACCGATGAATGTGGGATAACGTGATAGAACTTAGAAGTTGGCAAAATATAGCAAGACAGACAGAGGCAGAGAATAAGTTCAAATAAATAGTAATTCGATTATGACCTTAGACAACTCAGAGTTGAGTTCAACTTATATTCCAATGGAGAAATCATCGCAGATCAAAACATTGCTCCCATCGGATTGTGCGGACAAGTTTTTGTTTTGGGCCGTATAGTTGGAAATAAATCTTGTCATATTTAAGGGTCACCATAAAGGAGAGTTCGAAAATTGAGAAACCATTAATTCTAAGGCTACTTTGGAGCTCGCTTTAATTAGTATTATTACTGTTAATTTTACCTTTTTTTTCCTTCATTAATCCCAACTAGGGGATCTTTCTGCAGTCCCTGTGGCTTCTTTTTTGGGTTTATACCTTGTCTACCAGTGTATTTTTGTTCACTTGCTTTTTTAATGGGTATCAATCATGATACTGGTATTTAGTTTTGTTTCCGGATGTAACATCCCTTTGCTTTCTCTTTCCTATTTGGAGCAGTTGCAGACCCTCAAAGTTTGTTGGAGGAGAAAGAAGCAATAGAAGAAAAGGTAGCTATCAGTGAGTATGAGCTGCGGTTAGCTCAAGAAGACATTTCAAAATTGAAGATTGAATTGCAGAAAAAGAATGAAGCCCATTCAGTTGAGTTGAGCGGTAAGTATCTTTTTCAGCATTTCAGATTTTGAAGAACTGCTCCCGGAAAGATTAGTGGGTTTAGAAATAAAGGAAGAAAGTTCTAGTGCAGCAGCCATTGATGACCTCACTTTATTTGCTTTCGACAATTGCAACGTCAAAAGGAATTAGGTTTTTAGGGTAATGATAATGGCCTTATTATCAACTGGGGTGTTTGATATTCTTGTGGACGCCTCAAATCCTTGCTTTATGATTTCAATTATCTGTATGCAGTGTGTGGATAATGATAATAGTATTGATTATTTGATTGGTCAACGCTTATCTGCTATTATTCAAGTCCCGAAGTTATTTCTCTGGGTTGATTTTAATAGATTCAAAGGCTGACTCTACCATTAGAGGTCGGCAAGAGGTTCATCAAGAAAAGGGGAATGCCTCCTCTGATTTGGGTCCACTTAAAGACAATGAACGTAAAGATCTTAATTGTGCTGTGAAGGAATATCTGCTTATAGCAGGTTATCGACTTACTGCAATGACATTTTATGAAGAGGTATACACCATGCAAGATTACAGATTTTTTGTTTTGTTGTCCTATCATCTATGGACTTTCTTTAGTTGTCGTATCCATCGCTGTCCTAGAAGAGGGGTGCTGAGAAACCTTTTTTGGTTTCCATCTGTAAAATAGATAATTTTAATAACTTCAATAGATAACGTCATGACTTTTGAAAACATGACTTCTATGATGATTTAAGTTGTTTAAGTCCAGAGCAAGCAATGTTTGTGTTTATACCAAAATTATATGAAAATTTCTTTAAATAGTTTCATTTAAAGTATTCACAAATATGTTACTTTTTAGCAATATATATGTGTATATATATATGTGTGTGTGTGTGTATATATATATATATATATAGTTAAAATATCGATATAATTAAATATACTCTAATTCATCAACCTAAAGCCTTTCAGTTGAGTGATGATTTAATATGATATCAGAGCTATAGGTTCTGTGTTTGAACCCCTGTAGTACATTTCCTTCCCTATTAATATTGATTTTTATTTTTTACTTTTTGGGTCCCTACAAATTTGCAAACTCACAAGTGAGGGAGTGTTAAAGTAGATATAATTAAATTTACTATAATCCATCAACTTAAAATTTTGGATTGATGGGTGATTTAACATATATGTGTGTGTATATAACTCATCAATTTGTTGTCACTTTTACACTGAATTCTTCAAGTGACTATTTTTTGGGTACTCATACTCAATCTTTTCTTGTATTGTTTTGTTTTGTCTTTTGTAATGAATAAAAAGTCCTATTTTGATTTTTTTTTATAAAGAAGGGAAAAAGTAGAGTCTGCCTTGAGGGGCAGGGTGCTCGTTTGCATATTAAGTGCTTCAGATTGTTCATTGGTATCCATAGGTGTTTTAAATTATATGTTAACCTTTTCCTGTGCAGGTTACAGATCAAAACCTTGATGTTTGGCCTAACTCACCTGCATGTGTATCAGATGCCCTACGTCACTACTATTATCAATATCTATCCTCCACCACAGAAGCTGCTGAGGTAGTTCCTGTTACAAGTGTCTGCAATTTGCTCTCATGTTAATTTAAAGACAGTTCTTTTAAATATTAATAACCTGTTTTAACTTCATGTTTCTCCATCAAAGTTCAAAGCAATAGTTAAAGACTAAAGATAGATGCTACCGATAAATATTAATATCCCATTGTACTTGAACATTTCATTCCAACTAAAGAAAGCTAGAAAACTAATGGCTAAGGGTGGTGTGGTTCAAAAAGGTACTATATAAAGCAACCCCGATTAAGGTTCATCAATAAGCTAGTAAAATTGCAAAAAGACTGATGGATGACACTCTAATTAGAGGAAGTGAATAACATACTGTATCACAAAAGGGAATCAAAATTTTTTTGTTAGTCACTAAAAGCTATTTTATATTTCTAAGAAAAGACCATAAGCGAGCTTTAGTTGCACAACTTTAACATGTTGTCTTGTTTGATACCTACCAACCGTAAAGGATCTTCGGCTGCCAATCCATGATACCTCTAGGGGACACAACAGGAGATCCCAAATTTTGGGAGAAGAAACTGTCATCCCTTCGTTGTCAAATTGCTATGGATAAAATATAAACAGAAGGTTCATCAGAGGGGCATATCAAAGAGCTTTTTCACTGAACCCTGTCTTCCGTGTGAAGCTCTTATAAGTAATGGACTATAAAATTCTTTTTACCTTCTTAGGAATCTTTACAGACAATAAGTTTCGTGGGAGGAAAATTCAGTTTAAGCATATTGACTATCAACTTGAAGTGGGCTGGTTTACTAGTGAATGTGCCTAGTTGTCCAACTTCTAGGCAACTTGAACTTCATTTGTGCCTCAACCCTCCTACTGATCTTTGCTATCAAGGGGGTCCCATTAAGCTTTTCAAATTTCTGACAACAATTCCTCCAAGGGGAGGGAGGTAGAGAGGTCCATTTCTAACTGACAAGATGGCACCCTTTTTCTTCACCCACTCTTTCTATATGAAATTCTTCAAGGCCCTTGTCATATTGTTAGCAACCTTAGCTTGTGATAAGAAAAAAGTTGTAATTATGAGTTTTTGATAAAACTGCATCTGCCAAAGTTAATCTACCTCCTTTTGACATTAGAAAATTCTTTCCCAGCCAGTTTAATTCTAACAGGTTCCCAAAAGCTCCTGGACTATTGGTGTCTTCCCTAGGGGAATCCTAGACAATTTGCCACCAAGAATCTCTATCCATATCTTCCCCTTCCTTCTCTACAACGACGATTCTTGTTTAAGAGTCTTGGATAAATTGATTGTTTGAACCAAGTCTGGTTGGATTCTATCAAAAAAAAGGACCAAGGTTTGTTGAAAAATATTAAAGAGAGAGAACCAATTTTCAAGAATACCACTCTTGTTGGAGGAGAAAATAATGGCATCATCAACATATTGGCACTGAATAGGAGCATCAATTTGTTGCTGCCCTGAGTCAGGCATATTTAAGTGCCTCTTGTTGGGTTCACTGTTTTAAACGTTTTAATATTTATCCTCTTTGTATGACTACCAGGAGCTGGAGCTTTTTTCTGTATGTATATGGTTTTTGTACTTCCCATGTCATATGGGGTCCCCCCATTAGTACTAGTGATCTCTGTTTGGTTTAATGGAAAAAAGAAAAGAAACGAAAAGAAAGAACTGTTTTCTGAATTTCAGTTTGTATCATTACCATGTGTCTGCTTTACAGGAAAAAATTGCAATGATTCGACTGAATGAATCTTTGCTAGAAGCAAACAAGAAATTAAATCATGAAAAGGAAAGCTTGCTAAGAAACAAAGATTTGGCAGATGGTCAGATAGGAGCATTAACAAAGTCTTTAGAAACTATGCAGAAGGAAGTTAAAGACAAAGAGAGCCTGGTATATTCTCCTCAATACACTTAGGAGGTGCTTCCTAATTTTTCTCCTAATTCATAAAATGATGTGCAATTATCTTTAGGTACAAGACTTAAAGAAATCCTGGGAGCACCAGAGAAAGGAACTCAATGACTGTCGAGCTGAAATCACTGCACTAAAAATGCACATTGAGGGATCTCATTCTAATTTGTACTCAGTTACTAGTGATATGGATCCTGGCCAACTGCAGTCCTCTGAAACATACAAGGAGGAAATAAAGTTACTGCAAATTGAAATTGAAACTTTAAAAGCAAAAAATATGAATGCTTCGGATCCTGTTGAACCGATTGTTACCAAGGAAGTGTCTGAGAAGGCAGAAGACAGAGTTGTTGAGATACATGAAGACAAAAATATTTTAGCTCATGTGTCAGATGCAGGGAATATGGTCGTAGATAATGGAGATAATCGGTCACTGGCTACTAAAACTTCTGGTAACAACATGAGCAAATCTGAGGAAGTTTTGCATGAACTTTCAGTGGTTTCAACAAATAATGACAATTGTATTGAAAATAAAGAAAGTGTCTCCAAACTAAATGGTCAGCAACTGACAGAAGACAATGTGTTACCTGCAAAAGCAGACAACCCATGTGATGAAGCTGTTTTTGAAAAGGTAATAACCAGTTCCTTAGCCAGTTCACATTTGAATCAGGCTTTTATGATGCCAGATAGGATTAAGGTGCATATGTTTTCTTCTACTTGGGTCTTGTTGCAATTCTAATGCCTATCTAAAAATCTTTTATGTCCATCCTCTATCTTAACATATTCATCTTTTAAACTTAGTTATATGACCTATGATAATTGTTCGACAGGGCTTGGGGACCGTTCAGATACTTGCAGATGCCTTGCCAAAGATAGTTCCTTATGTTTTGATCAATCATCGTGAGGTTCTTTTCAGTCTCTCTATGATATATTAAAAATCTGTCTTATTTCCATATACTGATTTGATATTTGTTCTGACTTTCAGGAACTTCTTCCCCTTATAATGTGCGCAATTGAGCGTCATCCAGATAGTGGAACCAGGGATTCCTTAACTCACACACTGTTTAATTTAATCAAGCGTCCAGATGAACAGCAGAGACGTATCATCATGGATGTGGGTGTTTCTTGTTTCTTGCTTTTTGTATTGTTTTTTTTTTTTTTTTTTTTGTATTTTTTCTCTTTTTATTGTCTTCAATGCTGTTTTATTATATTCATACTGAAGCTTTTGCCTACTATTTAGGCATGTGTTACCCTTGCTAAGAGTGTTGGAGAGATGAGAACAGAAACAGAGTTACTCCCTCAGTGCTGGGAACAAGTGAGTTTTGCAGTCTACTTCGTAGGGGATACCATTTGTACCTTTTGTGTATATTTTGAAGGAATATTTATATTTTCAATTTGATATCAGATAAATCACATGTATGAGGAACGTAGACTACTTGTTGCTCAATCATGTGGAGAGCTAGCAGAATTTGTCCGGCTGGAGATTCGTGATTCACTTATTCTATCTATTGTGCAACAACTGATTGAAGATTCTGCAACTGTTGTGCGGGAGGCTGCTGTTCATAATCTTGCTATGCTGCTTCCTCTCTTTCCAAACATTGACAAATATTACAAGGTCAGCCTCACTAAATATGCTACGAGGCAATCGTGGAGAAGAATTCTGACTTGAGAGAATTTGCTACAATGTAAGCTCTAGAACAGGTTGATAACACATGGTCTGGGGAGTGGAGCTGTTTCCCCTTGCCATCGATAGGATGACTCATAAGAGGGAAAACAAGAAAGTATTAGGATATAAGAGTTTTTTCTTTTATATAATACTTAATTTTGTTTGCCTACAGGTAGAGGAGATGATGTTCCAGCTGGTTTGTGATCCGGCTGGTGTGGTCGTGGAAACTACATTGAAGGAACTGGTTCCTGCAGTTATAAAATGGGGAAACAAATTAGATCATGTCTTAAGAGTATTATTGTCTCATATTTTGAGCTCTGTTCAGGTGTGCTTTTATCTCACCATCTTCTCTGTCTGTGTTGGGATCTTTCTTAATTGTCACTAATTTATCTGCTCAATATTGAATGGAAGCGGTGCCCACCTCTTTCGGGTGTTGAAGGATCAGTGGAGTCTCATCTTCGTGCTTTAGGTGAACGTGAACGCTGGAATGTTGATGTCTTACTAAGAATGCTGTCAGAATTGCTTCCATTTGTGCACCATAAAGCAATAGAAACTTCCCCATTTTCTTCTGTAACACAAACAACAGGAACCATGATCTCTACTTCCGTGCTTGAATTGTATGCAGGGTAAATTCTGCCCTTTTCTCGTTATTATTTTTTCTTCATTTTCTACACATCTAGAATTTGATCCTTTCTCAATTTACCACTAACATTTTGCAAATGAGTTTCACATCAATTTGACTCTTGTCTGCTACTGGTCTAGGGGATGCATTGGATGGCCAGCATTTGAATGGATTCATGTAGACTGCTTTCCTGATTTAATACAGCTGGCCTGTTTTTTACCTCAAAAAGAAGACAACTTAAGAAATCGAATTAGCAGGGTGCCTCATGTTTCTCTATGCCATTCTTTAACTTTAATTTTGTTTTTGGTGTGTCACCCTCTTTCTCTAGTCTCCTTTTTCATTTTCTGTTTTTGGACTATGCAGTTTCTATTGGCTGTATCTGAATGTTTCGGGGATCCTTATTTGACACATATTATGCTGCCTGTATTCTTGGTAGCAGTTGGGGAAAGTGCAGATTTGGCATTTTTCCCTTCAACTATCCATTCAAGAATTAAAGGTAAATAATCAAATACATTACGTAATTATTGGGGAAAAATCTTACTTGAGTACTTTGTTGACTGAGTTAAATTTAACCCTAAAGGTTTAATTTTATCAAACTGAATTGAAATTAAGTAGGTGGTGAAATTAATATTTTCCATAATTTGAATTTCCAATTTTGGGTGTTTTTTCAGATGGATGAGACTGTTTTGTAGGTATTTATTTTGCAGTTAGGTTTGTTTACTTTGTGTTTATAGTTGCATTTTGGACATTTTTATAACTGGATTTTGGGCATTTTGTTGATTGAATTCTGTGTGATTTATTGGTTTGTTCTTTGTTTTAAGGAGGCACTAATGTCACTCTTTTTTGGCTTAAAGCTCAGTTTTTTAAGGTCAATGTTGACTTAAAATTTTAAAAAATTTCCCCCAGTAGTATTGCATATTTTCCATGATTTATGTAAATTCCATCTTATTATGGTGATGGTTTATTTATTGAAGGTCTTAAACCAAAAACCATTTTGGGCGAAAGACTTGCTACAATTTGTGTTTTGCCACTTCTTCTAGCTGGTGTTTTGGGTGCTCCTAGTAAAGAAGAAGAGTTGGTGCAGTTTTTGAGGAAACTATTAGTTGAAGGGACTAATGAGGAGAGTCATTCAGTAAATCAATATACTGAGATTGTAGATGCAGTTCGCTTCTTTTGGTTTGTATCTAAATAAATACGTGTAGATAGTTAATGTTTGTAGTTTTCTCTTCTGAGGTTTCTTTCCATTTTGCAGCACATTTGAACAGCACCATGGAATGATTTTTAATATTCTGTGGGAGATGGTTGTTAGCTCTCACATAAGTATGAAGATCAGTGCCGCCAATCTGCTAAAAGTTATTGTAAGCTTAACTGTTCTGAAATTGTCATCTGTTTAATTTCCACTTCATATTGAAAGCTATATCAAATATAATTTATTGCTAGGTACCTTACACCGATTCAAAAGTTGCATCTACTCACATTTTGCCTGCTCTGGTTACTTTGGGATCAGACCCGAACTTGAATGTGAAGTATGCGAGCATAGATGCATTTGGAGCTGTTGCACAACATTTTAAGAATGACATCGTATGTATCTTTTCTTAGCAAAAATTGACTATATTGTTAGACTTCTAGAGCACTAAGAGGTGTAGCTGATCTTTTTTTTTTTTTAATTCTCTTAGATAGTGGACAAGATAAGGGTTCAAATGGATGCTTTTCTCGAAGACGGATCCCATGAGGCGACTATAGCTGTGGTCCGTGCATTGGTGGTGGCTGTACCTCATACAACAGAAAGACTTAGAGATTATATCCTTGGCCATCGTTCTAAATATCATTCTATGAGTATTATGACTGTTTTAGTAGGCTAATAAGAAGGCATATTACTGTCTGGAGATTCTACATATTCAGATTATGTAGTCTATTTGTTTCTTTAACATGTTACATCTTTTATCCAAGATCTTTCAACTCTCAGCCACACCACCTACGTCAAGTGCATTGATGCGTCGCCGTGAGAGAGCTGATGCATTTTGTGAGGCGATCCGTGCTTTGGATGCTACAGGTTTGTTTCATTTTGTGATCCTTGTAAATTAGATGCTCAGACATACCTTCTTTAGTAGTGAAACATTCACAATTTAATCACATACAATTTTATGCTTGTCTTAGACCTATCGGCAACCAGCATACGTGAGTTGTTCCTTCCTACCATACAAAACCTTCTAAGAGATTTAGATGCTCTGGATCCAGCACACAAGGAAGCTCTTGAAATCATAATGAAGGAGAGATCAGGAGGAACATTTGAAACCATCAGTAAGGTGATGGGTGCACATCTCGGCATCGCGTCATCCGTTAGCAATTTCTTTGGTGGTGATGGTGGGCTATTGGGAAAGAAAGAAACTTTGGAGCCATTTCCAAGTGAACCAGTTGAGCCACCAAATCCTACGCCACCGCCACCAGCTGAGGACACTAGGTTCAGACGAATAATGCGAGGAAGTTTCACCGACATGCTCCGTGGCAAAGTAAAAAGTCAGGACGAATCTCAGAGTCTATAATATTGGAGACTTCTCGCAGGCACCATTCAGGCATGTGTTTCCCTTTCCTTTCTCGGTATAGTCTATAGCTAAAACCCTTTTTTTGTGTCTTACATGAAATGAGAATACCCTGTCTAATAAGGTTACATTCTTTCATTAAATTATAATTTTTTTTTACCTTATCACTTTTGTATCTTACTTCCAATAGTGAAAAGAAAAAGAAGGAACTATAGTATCCTAAGAGCTAATGTTTCATTACATTACGTATGTGTAAAACGAAAATACTCCTGTATAATTGAGGATCTCTTTATTGCCTTGTAATCAGCTCTTTTCCCTTGCTATATCAAAATGTTATTTTTGTTACCTTAATGCTAACAAGTAATTTATGATGTAAATTCTCAAGGCTTCCCCTTCTTTCCTTTTCTATTTGGTAATTAACTTGACTTGGTAATCAGTAATTTCATGATTTCGCCCATTCAGACTTGGTTACAATTTGCAACTTCAATCTTTTGTTTATATGTATATCTTGATAGTTCTGAAAATTTAATTAAAAAGAGATTATATCATCATAGAGCTTACTTGATGAAAAAATAATATAGTGTAACTGGTATAATCATTATTCTAAGGACTAATTTGCTGTTTCTCTACTTCATATTAGAAGCTTAGCTTTTGTAATTTAAAGGTGAAAATGAATAAAATTTTCATATTTTAATGTTTTAAACATCAAGCTTTTCTCAGGAAAAAGGAATAATGCGACTGCCCCTTCCATCGCTATTTCAGGTAGATTTTTTACGTTCGCTTGTGATTTTATATAACGTAAGATATCTTAAAATTCTTATCCATAAATGTTTGTGAAGATAAAAAAGAATAAAAATAATCCAAGGACGGTCAATCTCGTCTTTTTGAATAACGAGACAAAAAGTCAATTCGCATAAACTTTTTCCCTTTTAAGTTTTTCTAAAACGAATATTGTATAGGGAGATAAAAAATCAAATAATGCGAAAAACATTTTTTTAGTTTTGAAATTAAAGAAGATAATATTTTTTAAGGTTAATTTATAACAGATAGGTAAAAATTCAAAATATACTTCTAAATTTTATAAAGCTATATTTTGACAATTAAACTACGAAAATGTTTAAAAAATAACTTTGTAGAGTTTTTCAATAAAATGATAGACTGAAATTGACGTGACATCTAATATTAAAAATATAAAAACATATAGACTTCGTATCCAACATCGACCAATCTCAATTCACATGAACGATGTTATGGTCTTATAGTGAGGTCTTGAGTCCATGGTGGACTATACTAATGGTTGGCCCCCATTAATGCCATCAAAAGTTGAGCTGAGAAGTGACACTAACACACGTGGAGGGCTTGACTTACCTACCTAACTCAGTCACGTACTTCCTCTCCCTACTTTTCTTTGACATTGTGTACAATCTTAACAATGGGACAAATAAAAGAAGTATAAATAGAAGAGACTAGTCTTACTAAAGAGACACACAATACTATCTCAACTAGCATTATTAACCTTCCAACCAATTGTATGTTCAATGTTTACTTGATGTTCAATGTTCACTTGACATGCCTTCTAATTATTATACATTAGTTCTCAATCCTTATAAGAAAAAAAAAACACACACACAATGATTTTTTTTTTTTTTTTTTTTTTGTGTAAACAATATCTACATGTCCCACAAATGGTGTAATTTAGGTTAAAATACTAATTGTGTCTCTATAATATGAAGTTTGTTCAATTTTATTTTTTATATTTTTAATTATCCAATTTTAATCCCTAAACTTTCAATAAATCTTAAATTTAGTCTTCATTGCTAGTTTATGATTGACTTTTTTTATTAAAAAAAAACTTTATGTTGTTTATTAGTATTTTTACTATAAATTTTCAAAATATATTTCCATATTGTATTTCCTCCTAATGAAAATTATTATTACTATTTAATCAATTGCGGTAAAAATTAACAAAATTTATAATTTGCTAAAAGTACATAGACTGAAATTGAACAACTAAAAATACAAAGACTAAAATTGATTAAACTAAATCATATTTTAACCAATAATTTATTTAACTACTATAATAATAATAATAAAAGTAAAAAAGGTTCAAGGAAGGAATCACATGTTTAATGTTAGGCGAATGCGACAGTAGTCAGTAGCGTCCTCACATGACACCAACGGACGCTTTATTGGTTCGCATTTTGCAATCAGCCCGAAAATGTTATTAATCTGCTCCAAGTTTCCACACCACAAAATCGTAATCATATAAATCATTATTTGACTGTCATTGTATACTTCCAACGCACGAACAACAATCCATGGCTTCACTTCTATCAGCCGCTCTTCTCCCTTCTTCTTCCTCTCTTCTCCAACGCTTTCCCAGAACCACTTCCACTTCCAAGCTCCGAATCCTTTCCACCCATGGCACTGGTGTCGAGCTAATTGCAGATCCAGCCACCCGTTCTGCCGGAAGGCTAAGTTTCGGGTTCCAAACTCTGGCGGATACTTTTTGGGTGAATGTGCAGAGGGCTGAGGGGAGGCCATTGAGTATTGGCCTTACTTCGCCATTGCATTTTGGGAACTCGAAGCTTGAAAATGTGGAGAATGTTGCAATCAGGGTTGAACTGAGCAATGGATGTGTTGGTTGGGGGGAAGTTCAAGTGCTTCCTTCAGTTACTGATGTCAATCTTGAAATGGCTCTTGTGAAGGCTGAGGAGGTCTGTGATTACCTCCGCCGGACTCCGCCGGCGACTATGAATTCGGTGTTTGATGATATTACTGGGTTTCTTTCCCCTCGGGAGTTTGCTCCGGTGAGTGTGAGTTTACTGAAATCTTTGCTTGTTCTGTTTTAGGTTAATTTCATTAAAAGGAATTGAGTGGATATGTTTATTTTAGTAAGTTTTGTGGGAATATTATTGGTTTTGATCTCATCATTATTCCACAACAATAGCCTTCTTTTAGAAAGGAGTTTCACTACTATTCCATTTATTTATTTTTAGATCCTATTATTTTGAGTTAAAAGACGGTTTAGTAACTATTTCGTTTTTTTATTTGCATTTTTCTTAAATAAAATAGTTAAATTCTTAGCAAAATTCTAAAACAAAAACTACTTTTTCTAGTTTTTAAAATTTGACTTGGTTTTTAAAAATGTTGGTAAAAAGTAGATAACAAAATAAGAACTTTAGAGGAAAATGAGTGCAAAGTGTTTATAGTTACCAAACGAAAAACAACAAATTAAATAGTTACCAAATGAGGCCTAAGTCAACTCATTTCATTTTCTTTCTCTTGAGAATTACTTTATAACTTTAAGATCCTAAGTATAACACAACTAGTTTAGACATATATTCTTGAGTCTAGACCAGGTTAGAACCAAATCCCAACCCCAAATGTTGGATAGATACATTTTAACTTCAATTTTACCATTTATTTCGTTTTTCTTTTTTCTTGTCATGAAAACTAATGGTTGAACTTATCTCCTCTCATTCTCTTAGCCTTTTCACTAGCTTCTTTGATGACTAGTAGGTCAATCCATAAGGATTTGAACTTTGATGGGTTCTTTGAACGAATGAGTCTTTTGTTAATGAGATATAAATGTAGCCCATATTAGCTGAAATTGGCTAATTATATGTTTCATTCTTTAATTTTTGAGGGCTTTTTCACTTTATCCCATGATTCAAAAAGTTTCAATTTAGTGTCTCAAGCATTAACGATTTTCGAGTATGCTCTTTCCAGTCATCAATGTTAAAATTGATTAGTAATAAACTTTCGTGATATGATATTAAGAGATTTGGTAGAAATTTAAAAGAAGAAGAATTAGGTCCATTCATCCATACATACATTTTCTTTTCCTCTCCTATGACTCGATTCATCTTTATAAATATCTATTAAATTACAAAGTATCATGTCATGTATGCTTTATCATTAACCAATTTTTAATGTTCACCAATAGAAGGGGTATAATTGAAAAATGTTAAACTGTAACCATAGGAAGCTAATTTGAAAAATACTCCAACATTAGGATCTACAATATACATGTTTCCTTAGAAATGTGAAACATTCTAGGATATATCTCCAATAAAATGTGATCTTTTGATAGAAACCAAAGCAAAATTATTCTCACTTGAGTTTGAAGTGGCAAGTATCATACCATTGTTTGTCACTTGGCTATCACTAAATGTGCATGTACTTCAAGGACTCCTTAAATTTGATATTGATCTTGTCTTCAATGCGGACAAAAGCATCTGGAGGTCAAGATTCCTTGCTATGTTTCAACTTCAAGTGCTAATACAAGAGCAGTACTAGACATTTTTTCTTTTCAGTAATGTGATAAATTGTTCTTAGCTTTGGAATATTGACTCTGGCTAGTGGTTAATGTAGTCTTAACAGCAACTGTTTGAATAGTTTCTGTATTCTAAAGATCAGGGCTGGGGTAGAGATGGCATTGATTGATGCAGTTGCAAATAGCATCAATGTTCCACTCTGGAGATTATTTGGTGGTGTGAAAAGTACATTAACGACTGCAATAACAGTTGAGTTCGATAAACTTTTGTGCTATAATACTGTTTCTGCTTGATTATTGAATAAAAATGTTCATTTTCCACTTTTCTTTGTAAAATTTGATTCTGCAGGTCCCAATTACGTCCCCGGAGGAGGCCTCAATCTTGGCTTCAAAGTATTACAATCAAGGATTTGAAACTCTTAAGCTTGTTGTTGGGAAAAACTTTGCTGCAGAAATTGCAGCTATTGAGGCCATTCATGCAGCTCAACCCTGCTGCTCATTCATGCTTGATGCAAATGAAGGATACACAGCCAACGAAGCAATTAGATTTCTTGAGAAATTGAAGGGTAATAATTTGCCAAGATAGAAAAATGAGCTAAGAATATGTAAAAATTGTCTCAAATGGTTATTCTAATGGCAGATGTGGGGATAGTGCCACTTGTTTTTGAGCAACCTGTAGACCGAGATGACTGGAAAGGTCTTCGTGAAGTCAGTAACATTGCTAGACTGTATGGGATACATGTTGCAGTGGATGAAAGCTGTAGGAGCTTAACCGATGTCGAGAAGATAATCGATGATGATCTTGTGGATGCCATAAACATTAAGTTATCCAAGTTTGGAGTCCTTGGAGTTCTAGAAATAATAAATCTTGCAAGAAAATCAGGCTTGATTCTTATGGTTGACAGTATGGCCGAGACGAGACTTGCAACTGGCTTTGCAGGCCATTTGGCTGCTGGAGTTGGTTGCTTCAAGTAATTTTTTCATGTTTTTTTTTTCATCACACCCTTCTGTTTATGCCATTTCAAAGAACAGTAACGTTTAAGTTTCCTAAAGTTTCTTATTCAAATTGCAGGTACATTGTTCTTGATACACCATTTTTATTAGCAGAAGACCCTGTTGTTGGAGGTTATGAAGGTAAACTTTTGATAACTGAAATGAACTTTCTTGTTTACAACAATGGCTCCCTAAGTCTAAGCTCAATTTTGTGATGGTGTTGTTTTGTCCTCAACTAGCTTCTGGTGCTGTTTACAAGTTTAATAATGCTAGAGGCCAAGGAGGCTTCTTGAATTGGAATCTTCTTCCTGGTGAGATATATATTGCCATGTTTTCTTTTTGTATCATCTATCTCATTCAGTCACTGCCTTGTTTAAATCCATTTGAATATGGTAGATATATTGCTAAACTGAATATTAATAACTATTTCGTTTTTTGTTTTTGAAAATCAAGTCTATTTCATCTCAATTTCTTAGAAGGATTCACATCTTTCTTAAGTACAATAGTTGAATTCTTAGCTAAATTTTAAAAATAATTTTTTTTAAAAAAAACTACTTTTTTTAGTTTTCAAAATTTATGTTTGTTTTAAAAAATGTTAGTAAAAAATAGATAACAAAGCAAGAAATTGAGAGGTGTAAAGAGTGTTTATAGGTTTAATTCGGAGTTTATGTTTTAAATCAATTTAGTCCTTTAGGATTTAAACTCTGTTTCAATTTAGTTCATATGATTTAAAAGTTTTGTTTTGGTCCCTATGATTTAATTAAACCTCACAAATCATCTTTAAATTATCTCTTACCTACTTGAAGACCCTATTTATTTTCTTTCATATTTTACTTAGTCCTAAACTTTATTACAATCAACTAACAATCTAACCAAAATGTTCATATGACCATGAGGAATATTTTGTTAGGTTAATTGAACTGATCATGCATACACTGGTTGCTTAAAATAAGGGTTTGTTTGAATTGACTAAGAAAAAATATATTTTCTGTTAAAAGAGATTACTTCTTAACAAGCAACTTCAAGAGATAAATGGTCTCTGAACTTCGACAAGGACAAACATTCTGAAAAATTGTTTAAACTTCTTTTATGGAAAATTACACTTTTTGGCCCTTGGTTTAATTTTTATCTACCACCTCAAGTTTAAAAAATAGGTCTAAATGTTGTTTCAAGTATGTTAACCAAATAATATTCAAGAAGTTTTCTTATTATTCAAAAAGATTCTTGGAAAATAATTTTGGGTCACTGAATCTCACACCTTATCCAAGATCAATTTGTGGACATTAGATCTTCCACATTGTTCAAGGCCAATTTATGATCCTTAGATCCTTTACATTGATCAAGGTGAATTTGGAGTTATTGGATTTGCTTGGTCGCCAAGTTTCTTTGGGTTATAAAAAGGTGGGGACCCATAGTTATCAAACCATCCCAAAATCTCCAACAAATGGGCAAAGTGTGAGAGAAAATAGAGAGTTAGAGAGTTTCTTCTTACAAGAGAGCTTGCTATTCCTCTATAAAAAAGAAAGTTTGTAACTCCTATTTAACAAAGACAGCCAATGCTGACAAGTTCAATTGGTTGTCGATCTTCAAATGGCATAGAAGAAATATAAGTAACATGAAGATGGCAAGGTAGAAAGAATGATGTGGAGATATGATTTATATTCAATCAAATCTCCAAGTGGGAGATTGTTAAATAATATTCCAGATTTTTCAAGAAGTTTTCTTATTATTCAAGAGTGTTCTTGGAAAACAATTCCAGGCCATTGGATCTCACACGTTGTCCAAGACCAATTTGTGGCCATTAGTTGTTCCACATTGTTCAAGGTCAATTGATGACCCTTAGATCCTTCACATTGATCTAGGTGAAGTTGGAGCAATTGAGATTTACTTTTGCCAAATCATCCCTAATTCTTTAATAAGTGAGCAAAGTGTGAGAGAAAATAAAGAAAGTTTCTTCTTATAAGAGAGCTTGTTATTCCTCTCTAAGAAAGAAAGTTTGTAATACCTATTTTATACCGTGGAATTCTTCTATCCTTATCCATAGTTTTTACTTTAATTTGTCTAGGGGTTTTCTACTTAAAATTACCACATGTTATTTTTCTCTTCTTCTTCATTATTATTCTCAATCTATTTTACCTGCGAGCTTAATCTTACTCTATTAGATCACAATTCTGACACAACAAACCACTCGTTAAGTTAACTTAACACACAAATAGATGACTAGATGACTTGATTACTAAGTTGGTGATTAGATTTTTGGTGTCATGTAAATTTTAAAAGAATTGTTTGGAACTGTTTACTAATTATGTGGCTGATATTCTGGCAGATGCTGGTGGGTTACCTTGAATCCTGCAACTTTGCCAGCTCTTGTGGTTTTCTCTAGAAAATAAATACTCCAATTGTCTAAACAACCGATGATGCAATGCCACTCTGCAAATTGCTAAGTCTTGAAGGAGTAGAGGACAAACTTTGATGGAAGGCCATGGAAATTGGAGAAAACATTAGAAATTTTGTAATAATGTACATTAAAATGTTATAAAATTCAATTTGTTATATTTTAAATTAATGTATGTTTGGTTAAGAAATCATCTCTACTCTATTTTAAAATCTCCTATTAACTTAGAGCATACAAGTACTCTAGACAAACTCGTAACTTAGAGCATACAGGTACTCTAGACAAACTCGTAAGTATTAGAATTGACATGAATATCCAACCAATATTCTATAAAATAACATGAAATTAGTCAATGAATAATACTAGTTATATATTTGTTATAAATAATTGCATTATTGTGTATATTTATATGTGATCGATATTATAGTTTCATCAATATAAGGAGTGAAATTTCATTCATTATAATGTAAAATAAAATAAAAATAAATATAACTGTGTATTGATTATAATTTAGTTATATATCTTATGTGTGTGTCTAAGTGTGTATGCACGTGCATGTGTAAGACATGAGTGTATATATATATATATATATATTAAATCAACATAAATTCAACTCTTTTATATAACGTTTCTATGAGTGGGCAAGCATTATATTTCACTTTTTTTTTTCTTTTTTAGGGTTTCTTTTCCTCAAATAGTACCTATTATAAGTAACATGTAAATACTTGCATAATTGCATGCCTAATTATTATATTGATTAAATTACAGATTTATTTGTTGTACTCTGAACATTGAAGTGAGCTAAATTTAGTGTATGACATTAACAAAAAAAAATATATATATATATATTGATATGATGGATTATAGTGATATTAGCGTAGTTAAATAGACAAACAAGAATGTTTACTCCAACATTTCATTCATTTTAATTAAAGAAAATAAACCAAAAAACAAAGTGTCTCAATATGGTCTTAAATAATAATGTTACTTTTTCTGATTCAACGGTTGAAGATTAACGTGTGTTATATACATAAATGAAAAGCTACAATGCAGTTGGGTTGTTCATAAATAAACATTTCTAATTGCACATAGTCATCCTATATCGAACAAATAACTACCTAATGCATCACCATCTAGAGTCTCGTTACATAAGACTAGCATATACAAATCAAAATAATGCAATGTTTAGACAACAAAGAGAATAGAAGGTACTCAATTATTCAAAGAAAAAAAAAAACTCAACTAATTAAGATATATATACTGGAAGAATAGAACTAATTACTACATTATTATAGTCAATGTTAAAATATCATTTTAGTCTCTATACTTTGGAATTTGTTCAATTTTAGTTCTTATACTTTCACATGTACAATTTTTTTTTGTGATATCCGTGAGTGTCCAGGCCAGCTTACGCGCACATCGACTAATCTCACGGGACACCCGCCTGACCCTACAACATTTGGGTATCAATTTCCACGTAGGATATTAAATCCTAGGTAGGTGGTCACCATAGATTGAACCTACAACCTCTTAACTCTTTGGCCTTTTTTAGATGTCTAATTTTAGTCCCTATACTTTCAATAAATCTTAAATTTAGTCTCTACTACTAGTTTATTGTGGATTTTTATTTTTCATTAGCATTTTCACTCCAAAATTTGAATACATATTTACATACTTTGCTTCTTTGCATGAAAATCATTATGATTATTTAATTATTTTTTTATAAAAAGTAACTTTGAAGGACTAAGTTTAAGATTTACTTAAAGTACGGGGACTAAAATTGGATATTTCAAAATATAGGTACTAAAAATATAAGGACTAAAATGATATTTTAACCTATAGTCAACTATATATAATAAATTATAGTTATATATTATTTATTTATTCATTTGCTATTTATTATTAATAATATTATTATTTAGAGATAAGATCACTATATATTTTTATTGATCATATTATCAGATAATGAGCACGTATTCCATATAGGGATAGAGAAACTTATCAAGATTCCTCAAAATGAAGTCAAATATTTGATGTAACATTATTTCTCGCGTGTGCAATATTTCATAATTTTAGACTTCCTTTCTCGGATAATATTAATAATAACATCATCCAATATATTTATTGTATTATTACAATTTACAATACCGTCGCATGCATGTCGATAAATTTAATATTGGAAAATTCTTTTATTTAATCTCTATTTTTTCTTCTATATTGAATCAATAATGTCAGCACAAAATAATAAATATAGTTAAAATGTCAAGTTTTTTTTAAAACTAAAAGTTTCAATCTCTACTCCTACTAGTTGTAAATGCAAGAATCATAATAGCGAAAAAAGAAAAAAAAAATCTTTATTGAAAAGCTCGTCATAAATTGAAATTAACATGAATATCTAACAATCTACCATAACATGAGATTATGAGATTAATTGCTCTTTTCAAATATAGAAAAATGAGTCAAACTATTTATAAATATAGAAAAAATTTATAGTCTATCAGTGATAGACCGCGATAGAATTCTATCGCTTTCTATCATTGATGAGTGAAATTTTTCTATATTTATAAATAGTTTGATATTTTTTTTATTTACCGTAGTTACTCTTAATTTTATGATATGCATGTGTTTCACACCTTTTATTTTACTTTACTTTTACTTTTTCCTTACGTCTTTCCTAGTCAAATAATTTAGGTTGTATTGCGTTATATATTAGTACCTCTAGCTAATTTGTGGTCATTTATGCTGCAATCAGTAATAATGTATGACTTTGGCAATTTGAATAAAAACAACAATTTATTAAATTCATGATTTTTTTTTTTTTTTTGTTGAGATTCAATACATGTTGAACAAAGGGAACGATAGTTCTCAATTACATTTCAACTTTGTTAACACACACGAATGGTAGGTAGGTCGGTCCTCAAAGTCAAACTTAGGAGTAGAAAATAATGTTGATCGAGTAAATTTTGACCTAACAAAATAAAGCAAAAAATCAAGATAATATGAGATAATATAAAATAAGATAAAATAAAATAGGAAAAGATTAAATCTTGCTTAGGATAGGAAAATCTCATATCCTAATCTTAGTAGATTTAAGATAAATCGCATAACAAATCTCCTATAAATTAATACGTCATATAATGCCTCCATCAAAGGTATCTTAAACTTATGATTTCTTCTCCATTCTATAATTCTCACTTAGGCATCAAAGCCTTTTTGTTTGTTTTGTGGGTCCTCTCTTCCTCGAATTACAAATTCTATTGCGGGTGATCACATGTGAGGGTCAGGTATCTCTCCCATACTCTAAATTTTGCATCAACGACTTTCTCCCTACATTTTTCCTAGTCAAACGGTTAGGTTACATTGCATTATATATTAGTACTATAGCTAATAATTTGTGGTCATTGATGCATGCAATCAAAATAATGTATGACTTCGATAATTTGAATAAAAACAATAATTTATTAAATGCAGTATTTTTCTTTGTTGAGATTCACTACATGAACGAAGGGAACAATTCTCAACCAAAGATACTCATTTCAACTTTGTGAAAGTAATAATACATTTAAAGGAAGCTTAGTTCGTAAATGATATGCACATAAAAAAGACACTTTTTTCTCATGTTAAAAAAAAAATTATATATATATATATTATACACACACAGTTGACCATATTAGGATTGGGGATGGGGACTTGACAAGAGTCCACATAATTAAATTATAAATTAATCAAGTAATTAAATTTTAATATAATTTATATGTGGGCGTAGGCTTTCTTTTCTTTTTTTTCTTTTTCGCATATAGATAATCACATGTAGCTTACAAATATATATATATATATATATATATATATATATATATATATATTATAAATTACATCATGTAATTTATTTATTTTTTTTAATAAGAATTAAGAACATCATGTAATTTTAATATATATATTTATGGAAAATTTCTATAAACAGAAAAATAATCAAATTATTTACAAATATAGAAAAATTTCACTATCTATCGATAATAGACCGCGATAGAATTCTATCGCTTTCTATCATTCAAACAAATGAATTCTATCGCTCGTCTATCACTGATAGACTGTAAAAATTTTCTATATTTGTAAATAGTTTGACTCTTGAAAAGAACCCTATATTTATTGTAAACTACATGTGATTATCTACATAATTGCGTGTCTATCGATTATATTCATTGTATCATAAGATATAATACATATTTGGTCGAGAATAAGAGTTATATTTGATCTCAAAGTTTAAAAAACAAACCATTTACGGTCTCGTTTAATAATTTTTTATTTTTTTATTTTTGAAAATTAAGCCTATTTTTTCTCGATTTCTTAAAATAGTTTGCATCTTTATTAAGTAAAATAGTTGAATTCTTAACCATATTCAAAAAATAAAAACTAGTTTTTTTAGACTGTTTTCAAATATAGAAAAATAAGTCAAACTATTTACAAATATAGAAAATTTTTATTGTTTATCAGCAATAGAATTCTATCGCTTGAGCGATAGACTTCTATTGCTATCTATCGTTCAAGCGATAAAATGCTATCTCGGTCTATCGTTGATAGGCAGTAAAATTTTTCTATATTTGTAAATCGTTTAATATTTTTTCTGTTTATAGTAATTTCCCTTTTTTCTCCAAAACTTGATTTTGATTTTTAAAATATGGGTAAAAAGTATATAACAAAACAAGAGAATTCAGAGATGGAATGAATATTTATAGCTTAATTTTTAAAAATTAAAAATAAAAAATCAAATAATTGTCAAATGAATCTTAATGTGCGTAACTATTATAAAATAATTCTAAAAGGTATCTAAACTATTAATTAACTAAACAAAAAGATTGAAAACTTCTAAATAAAATGTTCTGATGATATAAATTCATTAGATAAATTTTTTTTTTTTTTTTTATTCATTTGGCGTGATAGGATATAGCTAAGAGTGCATTTGAGGTTAATTTTAGAAAGGTGAGAAGTGATTTTAAAAGAATTTTAATTATTCTTGTAAAACAAATTTTGATTAGGTCTATTAACATCATTTTTACAACTCACTGTTCATTTCACAAATTTTAAAATCAATTTTTACCAATTTTTAGATTTTTGTAAAATCACATTTCAATTTTTAATAAATTTTTAGTTTTATCCTTCAAAATTAATCTTTATATTATATATCTAATATCTTTCTCACATAACCATCATTTTTTATAAAACACAACTATTATTTTTAAATCATACCATGTTGATTTTTTAAAAAGAAAAAAAATTAAAGTTTTGTCCATGTATACTTTGAAATTTATATTATTTAGTCATTATACTTTCAATTATCTAATTTTAGTTCTTTTATTTTTATTTATAAATCTTAAATTTAATAATTTAAAGTTAATCTTTATCAAAATTGACTAAATAATAATAAAAATTTTCATGCAAAAATAAAAAAAGGATACTATGTTAATTTATGAAAACAATTTATAAAAGAAATGCAAGAGACAAATTTTTCATAGACTAATTTAAGGTAGATTGAAAGTAGAGAGGCTACGATAGAATATCTAAAAGTACAAGGACTAAAATAAAACAAAAGCTAAAGTACAAGGACTAGTAGTATTTTAACCGAAATAAAAAGGGCAAATATCAATTTATACTCCTAAACTTTAGGGGTTGTATCAATCAAAACAGTGAACTAATAATGGTATCGATTTAAACCTTGAACTTTCGTAAGTGTACCAAGTTATACACCTTCCTCTAGATTTTTTTCAACCAATATCATGTGAAACTTATAATTTGAGTCAATCAACTTCTAAATTTTCATAAGTCAATCAATTTAGACCATTTATTACCATTATCTTTGAAAAATCATTCGCATGCATCAATTCTCACACATGTCTAGACTTCTTCAAATGTCGGCTTTGCAAAATGAACGATTCTCAAAGGAAATTCTAAATAAGAGTAGTCTAAATTAATTCATTTATAAAAGCTTAAGAGTTTAATCGTATAATTATAAGATGTTTTCCCAAACATAACATAATAAACGGTGTAAATTAATACATTTATAAAAAGTTGAGAGTTTATAAAAATGGTACCATAATTAGTTCAGAGTTTAAATTAATACAAATTCTTAAAATTTATAGGTATAAATTGATATTTTCTCGTTTAAAAAACATGACCTAATATGATCTTAATCAATGTAAATTTTCAACAAATCCAACTGTTAGGAGATTAATAATTTAAGTTGGTGCTTCATTGTGCATGAAGCAAATTATTTTATAGGTTACAAATTAATGGTTGAACGTGTTTTCTGTTTTGTACATAGTCAACCCAAACTATTCACACAATAATGACTTTCATGGTGTTTCCATTCCAAAAAAATAAATAATAAATAATAATAATAATAATAATAATAATAATAATAATAATAATATTTGTGATGGACTGTAATAGACTACTATATGTGTCTACTGCGGTCAAATTTTACTATATTTGTAAATATTTTGATTTATTTTCTTATATTTGAAAACAATTCTACTATTAATTTAAATTCTAAACTTTTTATACTTATTCATAACTATTTTTATTTTATTCTATTTTAAATCAATTCAAATTAAACCATATCATATCTATAAAATTATTCTTCTTCCAAAATTCTACTAAATCAGAAAGGAATACTATTATCACGATCCTTTGAAAAAGATGGGAGATGAAGGAAAGATGAAAAAATAATAATTCATTTAATGAAAGTCAGCAAGTCGCTACTATTCATTTGATCCTAGCATTTCTCTAAATTGTAATATTTTGTTTATGTGCATTTAAAGAAGTTTTTTTTTAAAAATAAATAAAGAAGTCTTATACACATGCGAAAAATTATGTATTGATGGTTTAATTTTAAAATAGAATCATAATGGAAGATATAAATTGGTCTCCACTTATGAAAATTTAATGTTTTAAATGATATAATAATTAGTTTGTCGTTTAAAGTGATACAAATCTCAAATTTAGAGATATTAATTATCAATTTTTCTCTTATATCTTTGTTAGAAATTTCAGACTTGAGCACAACTCAATTGGTCTATACATATTATTCCAGAGTTAATTGTTGTTTTACTTTCTCAGTCGGGTTAGTTATTATAAACTTTTCTGGCTATTTAAATTTGAATACGGTGTGTAAGGTAATATTTAATCTCTTGTTTAATATATATATTTTCAATATAATTAAAAAATTAGAAGTTTGAATCCCTACTTCACATATGGTCGACTTAAGAAGAAAAGAACAAGATTAAAATTAAATCGATCAAATATCATGTGTGGAATATGGAGCAATTTAAAATTTAGTTAAAAAAGGCCAAATTATATATTAAATTATGTTCTCGAACTTTGTCATTTGTTTAAAAAAATTCTCCAATTCTTTCAAAAGTTGCAATATTATTACTACCTATGACTTTTCATACTTGTTTTAAAACCACCATTAAAATAGAAATCCAATATTAAATTTTTGGATGAAGATTATTGAGACCTTAGACAAGTGTATAACAACTAACAATGACTTTAAATGGCAAATATGAACATAATTAATAAATAAAATGTAAAGTCTTTTTTTAAGATCAAAGTTTAAATCTCAACTTCTACTTACTATAAATTCAAAAATTCATCACAACGAGAAAAAATCTTTATTTGAAAGTTCTTTAAACCAAAGTCATGGATTGCAATTAACATGAAAAATAATTTTTTAAATGCGTTATTTTTCTTGTCATGAACGAAAGGAATAGTTTTCAATCAAATATACACATTTCAACTTTGTAAAAATAATAATACGTTATATTTAATGGTACTCTTATTATTTTACCGATGTGAGTTTAGTCCGTAAATTACATGCACTTCTTCTTTTAAAATCAGATATCTCATCCCATAATTACTGTGTAATAAAAAATACACTTTTCTTTCTCATATTTTTCTTTTCTAAAAGAAAAAATTAAGTAGATAAGATGGAATATATATATATATATATATATATATATATATATACACAGTTGACCATATCGGAATTGAAGATAGGGACTTGACGAGAGTCCACGTAATGAAGTAATCGTTAAAATATCATTTTGGTCCCTCTACTTTGGAGTTTATTTAATTTTAGTCCCTACACTTTCAAATGTCTAATTTTAGTTTTTATACTTTCAATAAATCTTAAATGTAGTCCCTACTACTCAATTTTGAAAACATATTCACATATTGTGTTTATTTGCATGAAAATTATTATGATTATTTAATCAATTTCAATCAAAATTAACTTCGAGGGACTAAATTTAAATTTACTAAAAATACAGGGACTAAAATTAGATATTTGAAAATATAGAGACTAAAATTGAACAAATTTCAAAGTGCAGAGTCCAAAATAATATTTTAATTTTAATTTTAATATAACAATTTATTTGTGGGCATAGGCTTTTTTTTTTTTTTTTCATACAGATAATCACATGAAGCTTACAAAATATATATATATATATATATATATATATATATATTATAAATTACACCAATATAATATACTTTTGGTCGAGTTATATTTGATCTCGGAGTATAAAAAACAAATAATTTAAGCTCTCGTTTAGTAATTATTTAATTTTTTATTTTTAAACATATTAAACTTCATTTTTTTTTAAATAGTTTGCATCCTTATTAAGTAAAAATAGTTAAATTCTTAGCCAAATTTCAAATTCCAAAAACTAGTTTTTAAAATTACTTTTTAAAAAAACTTGACTTGGTTTTTAAAAATATTGGTAAGAATTAGATAACAAAACAAAAAATTTAGGGATGAAATAAGTGTTTAAAGCTTAATTTTCAAAAACTAAATTAAGTACCAACGAGGCTTTAATATGCAACATTTTTGTAAAATAATTTTAAAAGGTATCTAGACCATTAATTAATCAACAAAAAGATGAAAACAAAATTGTTGGACAACTTGTAAATAAAATATTGAATAAAATAGCATTTTGGTCCTCATACTTTGATGTTTGTTCAGTTTTAGTCTTTGTACTTTCTATTGTCCAATTTTAATTCTCATACTTTCAATAAATCTTATACTTAGTCCCTCAAAATTATTTTTTTCCGAAATTGATTAAATAATAATAGCAATTTTTATGCAAGGAAATGCAATATATGAATCAAAATAAAAAAGGGCAAATATCATTTTATACCCCTAAACTTTTAGAGGTTGTATCAATTAAAATTGTGAACTAATAATTATATCAATTTAAATCTTGAACTTTCAAAAGTCTATCAAATTACATCCTCTCCCTCAGATTTCGTTCAACCAATATCGCCTAGAATTTATAATTTAAGTCAATTAAACTTCTAAATTTTCTTAAGTCAATCAATTTAGACTCTTTATTATGATTACCTTTGAAAATTATCCATACATTAATTCTCAAACGTGTGTAACTTTTCTTCAAATGTAAATAGATGATTAGAGTAAATGCATGAACGATTCTCAAAGGAAATTCTCATTTATGAAAGTTTAGGGGATTTAATTAATATAATTATAAGTTTCACACAAAATTTTTCTAAACGGAACATAATTGAATATATAAAGCGATACATTTACAAAAATTGAGAGTTTAAAATTATACGATTTCTAATTCAAAATTTAAATTGATATAACTTCTAAAATTTATAGGTATAAATTGATATGATCTATTAAGAAACATGACCTAATATATTCCCTAAACCCAACAATTCACAAATAATGACTTTCATGGTGTTTTCCATTAAAAATAAAAGACTTTGATTGTGTTTCCTATTTCAAGTCATCACCCACGTACATTTTTTTAAAAAAATAATAATAAATAACCACACACGTGTAAGGCCATTATTGTAAATATAAAGTTGTGCACAAACCGTGTAGTTCATGAACCTTCACTTTCTAGCTATTTTTGCTAATTTAACCTTTCTACTTAAAAATAGATCTATGAAATTATTATTCTCTCAAAATCCTACTAAATTAAAAAGAAACATTATTATCATGTAATTTCTTGAGAAAAAATAGAAGAAGAAAAGACGAAAAATCATATTTAATGAAAGTCAGCAAGTTGCTACTATTCATTTGATCCTAACATTTCTTTAAATCATAATATTTTACTAATCTATGCATTTAAAAAAGTCTTACACACATGCGAAAAATTATGTATTAATGGTTTTAAAATAGAATCTTAATAGAAGATTTAAACGGATCAATTTGTGAGAATTTAGTGCATGTTTGGGAGTGATTATGAAATTGTTAAAATCACTTTTGTCATGTTCCAAACTACTTCGAAACATACCTTTAATATTAATATTTAATTTTATACTTTTAAATGCAATTTTAAGCATGTATAAGAGTGATTTTGAAAATAACAAAAGTGATTTTAACCATTTTAGAATTACTCTCAAACACGACTTTAATGTTTTAAATTATACAATAATTATTTTGTATAGTTTAAAGTAATACAACTCTCAAATTTAGAGATACAAATTATCGATTTTTCTCTTATATCTTTGTTAGAAATGTAAGGCTTGAACATAACTCTACCGAGTCAATAAATATTATTCAAGAATTAATCATCGTTTTACTTTCTCGGTTGTTGTAAATAACGTGTTTCCTTAACTGATTGAGGCTTACACTTTTCTTGTTATTTAAATTAATTGAATAAAATGTGCAAGTTAATATTTTCTTGCTTAGTACATATATTTTCAGTATATATAATTACAAAGTTAGAAATACTTCACATATAGTTGACCTAAGAAAATATTTACAACAAACTAATAACTAACCTAACAGAAAGTAAAACAATAATTAAATGGATTAAATAAAATGTGCAAGTTAATTAATATCTACTCTCTTTCTTAATACATATATTTTCAATACAATTAAAAAGAAGTTTGAATCTCTACTTCAGATATTGTCGAACTTAAAGAAAAAGAAAAATAAGATTAAAAATCGATCACACCAATAGAATTTTAAATGTTATAAAACTACTCCATTAGAGTAGAAATTCATTAAATTATTGGATGAAATTTATTGAGAGACCTTAGACGAGTATGATAATGAACTTGAAATGGCATGACAGTACGTATTCAAGAGTCTCAATTTCATTTTCAAATTAAAGACACTATCATTCTAAGTTTCCAATTTCCGTTGAACGTTTTAAAAGATTTCTAGTAGTTTTCTAATTTATTATAAAATTAAAATTAAAAAAAATAGCAAAAGAAAAAAAAAAGGGAAATTTTTTGAAAAAGAAGATTCATGTACAGAACTACTTTTAAAATTGAATTACACAGATCCAAGGGAAATAATGAGCAACTGGCCACCCCCACAGCCCACTGAAAAAGTCAAAAGGCATTTTCTATATTTTCATTATATTATTGGTTTCATTTCAAGAAGCCATTACAAAAAGGGATAACATGTGTCTCCTAATTCAACAACATACCACCATTATTTATTTATTTATCTTCCCCCACTAATTATATCATTATATTTCTTTTTTACCACTAAAAAAGTGAACTGCCAAAAAAAAAAAAAAAGAAAAAAAAAATTGTTCCTGGTTGAAAAGATAAGTAACTGTCAAATTTTTAATAATACAAATTTTAATAAATATATTTACACAGATGGGTGGATAGATAAGACCTACATTTCAATTTCTTATTATAAATAGAGGTGGAGAAGTCAAATGAATACAAAGTTCCTTTTTTTTTTTTTATTTAATTTAATTTTTTTTGACTTTTTTGAAAAATGAGACAATAGGAAGTCTCATTATGTAATTAATTAAAGGGAGAAGAACCACATCAATTAGACCAATGGTGGAAAACCAACTTCAAACCTCTAAAGAAAATATAATAGTTGTTTTATTCATTAAATTGAATCATAACTACTCGATTAGAAACATTCATAAGATTTGAACAAACAAATAATCTATTATTATTATACATAAATATAGAATTTTGTATCCGAGAAATTACAAAGAAGGTATCAATAGGATACAATATAGAGACTAATCAAGTCGAAAACTAGTAGACATATAATATTCGAATTTAGAAAAATTACATGAATGAACCGAGATCACATCGGATTGATTTTAAGGATATAAAAGTATATGGTTAAGAAATGTTTAAAATAATGGATAGTTACTATTTATATCAATAACGTGCACATTTCTTTTCGATTACTCAATCACGAAAATTCCAAAGTTAAACATTCTTGACTTGAAGCAATTCTATATTAGATGATTTCTAAAAATTTGTGAATGAATGAAGATGAAACATCCATGAAACATTAAGGGACTGTTTGGGGACCGTATTGGAATAAGTTTGAATTGTAATGTAATTCAAAATCCATGTTTAAATTAAGCGTTTTTTTGTCTGATTTGTAATATTAAACGCATTCTGTTTTTAACCAAATCCTCCTTTTCACTGTTTTTACGTTTTATGATCTCATTTTCGTTCTACCCTCGATACTTCACACATTTTAATACTCCTTAATTTTTAATAATTTTGATTAGATTCCAATCTTACAAACACCTCGAGTGTATTATTGTGTAGTTAAAATAATAATAATAATAATTGTATTAAGGGGTTTAAAAAAGAGATAAGAACTTCACCAGACGGTGCCGGTGGAGGAGTAAAGCTAAATAATTACACTTACACCCATCGCTATCCATCACTTTTCCTATTCCCACGTATCCCCTTCCTTACTCTTCACCTCCCTCACTTCACTTCTTTTCTTTTTCCAATTAATATTTAATTATTGCTTCAACTTTCTTTTTCTTTTTTCTTTTTCTTTTTCTTTTTTTAATTTAAAAATATTTGTAGTAGAAATATTTCACTTTTTTTAAAAGTATATGTCTAAATTAATTGAGCTATTATTTATTATTGTTTTTCTTATAACTTAACTTTTTCAACAGGTCTTTTTTATTTTAAATTTTAATTTTTTCAGCCTGAATTTAAATTTATTAAAGTCTTTTGGAGTGTTATTATGGAATAGTTGTAAATATAGGCCAAAGTGTTAGTAAAACTCATATTGCTATATACTTAATAATTAGTCTTAAAAGTGTTGCACATTATAATTAATTTTTATTTAGTGAGATAAAAAACTATACTTTCAAATTTGTAATATTTTAGACCCTAACGTAAAAGAATATCAAAATTAGATGTCAATTTTTATTATTTTATGATGTAGACTTTGAATTTTATAAAAATATTGAGTCTATAATTAGTTTATGAGTTTATGTATGCAATAAATCTCGTTACATCTCAATAATAATTTCTAGAATAGGGACTATCGTTACAAATTTTAAAGTACAAGGATTAAATTGTTACATAGCGAAGTACTTTATGGACAAAATTATTATAAAATTGAAAGTATGAGGACTAAATCGTTACAAATCAAAATTTAAGAACTAAATTGTTACTTCTACGAAAATTTAAGGACTAAAGTAATTTTTAACGAGTATTCATATAAAAAAAATATTGATTTTTTTTTTAAGAGTATAGGGTTTAGTCATTTTTTTTAATTTTTAATATAGTTAAAAACCTTTTAAATGTAATCAAATATATTTTATATATTTAAGATTTAGTTATAATTTTCATTTCAATCTCAATGATTTGAGATGGAAATTCAATTTAATTCGTAATATAGTTTTTATAATCTTGTCCAAGTCTCAAATTTGAAAATTAATTAATTTTTTATAATAATAAAAAAAAAGTAGGTAAATTTTCAAATAAAGAGGAAATGGATTAGGCAGAAAAAAAAAAGTGGATTTTGCAGCACGTCTTAGAAGAAAATCATAACCTCCAAAATCCATTCACTTTTTCTTTTAAAGAACAACCCACTAGCAACTCCCAGGATCTCTTTCCACATATTCAACAAAATCATTATTATATCAAAATAAAACTTTTCTTTAGATTTGGACCACAAAAATAGTCAAAAAAAAAAAAAAAAAAAAAAAAAAAAAAAAAAAAAAAAAAACTCCAAAACAAAATGTTAGATTTCATATTTCAAATTTCAAAATAATAATAATAATAATAATAATGTGTTAAAATCTTATACTTTGAGTTTATTTTATTCCAATCTAGTCCCTGTATTTTTAATAAATTTTAAATTTAACATCTATAATTTCATTAAGGGAAAATTACCTTTTTAGTCCTCAAGTTTTGAACAATAAGTGCGTTTGGTCCCTAAGTTTTAAAAATGTACCTTTTTAGTCCCTCAGTTTATAAGAATAGGTCCATTTGGTCCATGAGTTTTCAAAATATACTTTTTCAGTCCCTGAGTTTTTAAAAATAGGTCTAAAAGGTCCTCCAAGTATTTTTTCTTTAATTTTTTAAAAATAATTATATGATATTTAAAATTAGAAAAAATAGTTTTAGAGACCAAATGGTTTTTAAAAATTATTCTTATAATTTAAAATGTCATATAATTATTTAAATTAATAATAAAAAATTTATTTGAGGGATCTCTTAGACCTATTTTTAAAAACTCAGGGACTGAAAAGATATATTTTGAAAACTCAGGGACCAAATAGACCTATTCTTATAAACTAAGGGACTAAAAAGGTACATTTTTAAAAATTAGGGACCAAACGCACATATTGTTCAAAACTTGGGGACTAAAAAGGTAATTTTTCCTTTCAATAAAATTTAGATGTAGTCATTTAAAATTATTTTTATCCAAACTAGTTAAATAATATAATAACTTTCAAAACAATATGACCTAAATTTAAGGTTACAATACACTTTTTGTCCTTAAACTTTTATGAAAGTAACAATTTAGTCTATGAATTTTGGTTTGTAACGATTTAGTCCACCTACTTCTAATTTTGTAACAATTAAAAATTTATCCGAATTAGATATCAATTTTTATTATTTTATGATGTATTTAAAAAAATTGAATATCTAATTAGTTTATCGATTTAAGAACTCTCATTAAATCTTAACTATAGTTTCTACTATATGAACTAAATCATTAAAAATATTTAAAATACAAAAATTAAATTATTATATAATAAAAAATTGATGGATTATAAGACTAAATTGTTACAAAGTAAAATTTAGAATCTAAATTGTTAGATAAACTTATTGAAGCATAACAAGGAAAATTAGACATAGGGGTTGTGGTGGCTACCTACCTAGGATTTAATATTCTACGGGTAAGTTGACAGCCCGTTGTAGGGTCGAGTGGATTGTCTTGTGAGATTAGTCAAGGTGCGCGTAAGCTGACTCGGACATTTTCGAATATCAAAAAAGAAAAATAGACATAGAGGCTTAAATGATGATATTTTAAAATAAGAAAAACATTTAGGGAATAAGATTAATAAATGGTAAAATATAAGGACTTAAATGATATTTTAAAGTAATAAAAACGTTTTAAATTGAAAAGACTAGGGGCAGCGGCAGCCGCGCGTGCCAGGCAAGCCACAAACCTGGGGAACTTTCAAAACCTACGCGGCGCAACGATTACGGCCCTATCCATTTTCCCTTTTTAGATTTGTTTTTGTTTTATTTTTTTATTTTTAAATTTTCCTATCTGTAATTAAATTAATTAATTAATTAATAGTGATAATGCAAATCCTAATCCCAATCTAATTTCCCTTCTTCTTCTTCTTCCTCCTCCTCCTTTTCCTAAACTAAAAAGCCATCAAAATCTTCTTCTATATAAACCCACTTTCCCTCAAACCATTCTCTCAAACAAAATTTATAAACAACAAAAACAAATCACTCTCAACACGACGCTGTTTTCTTCTCAGTTTTCCGTTTTCATGGCCGCCTCTGATCTCTCCGTTATTCTCCCTCGCGTTCTCGTCGTCTCTCGCCGCTGCGTTCGCAAGAACAAATTCGTCGATTTCGTCGGTGCGTTTCTTCGATTTCTTCATTCTCATGCATTTGTGTAATCAACCGATCCATTTCTTCATGAATCCATTCATCTTGATTTTTCTTTTTCTTTTTCTTTTTCTTTTTTTCTTTTCACAGGGGAGTACCATCTCGATCTCATCGTTGGCTATGGCGCAGTGCCGGTCATAGTTCCGAGAGTCGCCGGCGTTCACATGCTTTTAGACAGTTTCGAACCGATCCATGGAGTTCTTCTCTGCGAAGGCGAGGATATCGATCCGTCTCTATACGAGACCGATACATCCGGTCTATCTCAAGAGGAGCTCGAGGAAATCAGGCGGTTGCACACCAGCGATACCGCCATTGATAAAGAGAAAGACACAATCGAGTTTCGATTGGCGAAACTCTGCTTGGAGAGGAACATTCCGTATCTAGGGATTTGCAGAGGATCGCAGGTGCTCAATGTCGCTTGTGGAGGTACGCTTTATCAGGATATTGAGAGGGAGATTAGGAAGAAGAGTCCGGGAGGGGAAAAAGTGGTTCATATTGATTACGATAATTACGATGGCCATAGACATAGGGTTAAGATTGTAGAGAATACGCCATTGCATAATTGGTTCAGAGATTCTTTAGATGAAGAGGATATGGAGATTATGGTGAATAGTTATCATCATCAAGGAGTAAAGGTTTTGGCTCAGAGATTTGTGCCAATGGCTTTTGCTCCTGATGGATTGATTGAAGGGTTTTATGATCCCGATGCTTATAATCCTGAAGAAGGAAAGTTCATTATGGGACTTCAGTTTCATCCTGAGAGAATGAGACGCCCGGATTCTGAGGAATTTGATTATCCTGGATGCCCCGCCGCTTATCAGGTACCATTTCACCCACTTTTAGTCAATACAAATCCTGTTTAACTTCTCTTTATATGTTTATGTTTACCACCTTTATAAATTTTGAAAGCAAGGACCGAAGACTATCATATTATATTATTGATATATATCTACTACTGTTGAAGTTTATGTTGTGCATTGATCTGAAGTTTGCATATGGGATTTGTTGTACAGCAATTTGCGAAGGCAGTGGTTGCATACCAAAAGAAGTTAAACAGCAGCAAATTATCAGCACCCAAAAAGGCATTAAAGCTTGACAACGAAATGGAGAAGAAAAGGAAGATCATTGTTCGAAGCTTCTCCCTTGCCAAGAACTTATACACAACCGGCCGCGATGCCCAGCCGGAGAAAGAACGCGAGCTCGAAGTCGGAGCTGAATTTCTAGAGGTACCATCATCATCATCATCATCATCATCATCATTATTAATGAATCAAGTCAGAACTCAAATGCACAAGTATTATTTGATAATTAAGACATTCCTGACTTTTATATGGTTGCAATGGTGGTTGTTTTTTCAGTCAAACACTGCTCTAAGTGTACAGCAAGAAAACAGGCTAAAGCAAATGGGTGCAACAGTGAGAAATGGTAGTTCCTACATAGAAAAACTGAAGCTAAATGAAGCAAGAGAAAGAACAGCAAAGAATGTGATGGGGAAGATGACAATAGAGCAATTATCTGATCTGATGTCTTTCTATCATATGATGGGTCAAATTTGCTCAGAAGTTTTGGAGAGAAAGTTGAATGATGTTGTCAAATAAAGCAAAGCAGCAGTCCCATTCCACAGATAAATACTCATTTTACCCTTTCTTCCATGTCCCTTTGGTGTGTCATTTTCTGTGCTAATCTTTTGTTGGTTGGAGCCACACATGAATCTCATAGTGATCACCCATTGATTTCTGTATCTGTCTTATTTAATTGTTTCTCTCTACAAAAGGGGTGAGGAGGGTCAATCAAATGGGATTGAGGATGATTTTTTTTTTTTTTTTTTTTATTATCATTATTATTGCCTCTCTCTTCCCTTTTTGTTGGGTTGGTACTCATGATGTGAATTAAAATTGGAAATGTAAAGTTGGGGAAATCTTGTTTTACTTTCTTTGTTGTTTTACTTCCAATTAGTGATATTAAAAGGAACATAAATTATGGAAACATTTGTTAGGATAATAATAATGATGAATATCATCGATTAGTCTATTATTATTGTTAATATTTTTTTAGGAAATCATCATTGACTAGTTAAAGAAGCTATTTACTCTTAAACGTATACATACTTTATATAATTGAGCTAATCTCTGAAAATGTGACCCACGTGGCATTCTATCAGTGAGATAATATTGTTTGATTATTTTTTTAAATGAATAATTGTTTGGCGAATGATATTAACGACAAATATTACCAAATTAAGTTTAAAGTTTAATAAAAAAAAATTGTAAAATTAAGTTTAAAGTTTAATAAAAAAAAAATTCTAAAATTTAGAGACTTAGATCACCGATAAGGTAATGGTAATGAGTAGCAATTTTAAGAATAATAATGATAGACCGCCTAAATCATAAAATAGACTCTGCTATATTTGCAATTTTTTTAAAGTTTTGCTATATATGTTAGTACTTTGAATCTGATTGCTATATTTGCAATTGTCCCAAAATTTTATCATTGATATACTTTAAGAACAATCATTTAATTAGTCTTTTAGACATATCTATTAATGATAGTAGTATATTATTGATAGATTACATGTTGTAAGTCAATTACTCTATTAGTGATAACAGTCTATGTTGATTGCAGTCTATCGAGTTTGGCACTGCTAAACGACATTGGTTGTGATGAAAATGACATTGGTTGTGATGAAAGTCTATAAGTGATTAAACTTTTTAATAACACAAATATCATGAATTTGTATAAGCGATTGCAAAAAAAGGGAAAAAAAATCTAAACATGATAATAATAGAACATTCATAATTAATAAGAAAAATATTCAATAATACAAATTCACGAAACTGTTGAAAATTGACCAGAAAAAGAAAAATCAAAAGGTCAACAAATAATAGTAACCTATATAATTATAACACTTGCGAATATTCAAGAAAATAGGAAATCAAAAAAGGGCTGCCGAACCAATTAACATGCAAGAATAAATTTTGAAGAAAAAAAAATAGAAATACAAGAAGATGATATGTATCAAATTATGAATGAAATCAACTATAGATGAAGAAATCGACCGTTTGGAATTAATGAATTGACGATGGATTGCCTGGATTGTGCAATTGTGGGCTTTTTAATCATTTTAAATGGGCTGGATTGATTACTTTTTATATTGTGCTATAAATGCCATTAGTTTATGTCTGGTAGCCATTAATGCAACTGTCTTGAATTACTTAATCAAATTGCCATAATAAACTTCAAAATTAATTTGAAACACTTTTTAATTTATAATTGTCCCCAAATATAATTTTCTCATTAATTTAAAATTAATAACAAAACATAGTTATGAAACATTTATGAAAGGTTTGAGCAATATTACCATTTTTTAAAGAAATATTTTCTTAAATAAATGACAAAATTTAGAGATACTTTTAGTATTTTAGTCTTAAATTAACTATGGTTAGTAATTTGTTTATAGTAAACTTCATCTTAGAAATAAAACGTTGATACAAACATCTTATATCATACCAATATTGTCACAAGTGTTTGACTTCGTGCAATCAACCAAAAGAGCCTTCACAAATTGGGAGAGAAGAGTAACAATGAGAACCTTAGAATAAACCCTACCTGTCGATCAAAAAATGGGATTAGAGAGGAGCGAAGATTCGATATAGATGAAATTGTAGAAGTAGCTTTTTTTCAATTAGAGCGCAGTCTCTAGTTTTTTTATACCTTTTTCCAAAAAATCCATTCAAATATGAATGCTTTCCAAAAAAAAAATATCCTCCCCCTTTGTTACAACTAGTTGATGCATGCTATCGAATCTCGGGACAATTTGGGAGGTGCACTTTTTTTCTTGCATCAAATTAGCTAGTCGATCTACAAAGCTCTTCTTCTTCCTTCAGTTGTCCCTAGAAGGTAAGTTTGATATATGCACATCCATCTTCTTCTTTCTATTGTCCCTCAGAGGTAAGTTTGATATACAGGTTGGATGATCAAGTACATACATTCATCATATGCTTTTAGTTTATTGAAGATAACATCAAATTCGATTAGATATTTAAAATCAGAAAAGTAAATGGAGAATTATAAGAGAGAGAAAAATACAAGGGAAGCCTTTAACCAGGAGATTAAGAAAAACAAATAAAAGATATAGGATTATTGCACAAAATGACGAACTTATTTTAATGGCAAATTCTCTAAATAGTAAGAAAAATGAGGTGATGATGACATTGAAGCAATAGAAATAGCAAAAAGGAAATGCAGAAGATGAAAATCTGAAGGAAATAGAGGCAGAAGACCAGAGCTTTGACTTTGTTAGTAATGGATGATAGCATGAGATTCTTTGTAAACAAAAACCTCAAAAATTGTGTTCTAGATTACATTATTAGACCTGGTCATGCTAATGAATGAGTCAAACAAATATTCATCAGTAATTGACACATACAAGTGAATTAATGTTTGGTTTTTATTTCTTATGACTGTGATTAACAACCTACGTGGTCACAATCAAGTCCTCAAAATTCCGACATATATTTCATAATCTAGTTCCCTGATAAGGATACAGTTAGAAAGCAATTTTACAGTCTCACAGTAGGGAGGAGTGGGGGTAGTTGAATTCAGATCAATACAATTCAATTTGAAAATATAACAGTATGTCTCAATATTACTAGGAGAGTCCAAATTTAAACCTGAACTAGTATGCACCAAGGATCTGTTCATCTTTTTCTACCACCACGTTCCCTTAAAGAGAGGGAAAGTGCTTCCCCTGCTCCAACGTTGTAATAAGCAAGCGATATATTGTCCTTGAGAAAGCCAGGTTTTCCGCTCAATTTCTGTTTGTTTGCTGGAAGTTGAATCTCACCGGCAATCTTCTCTTTTAAACTTCCAACCGTTTCAGTAAGGGACTGGACAGTAATCTCCAGAACTTGGCCTTTGAGATTTCCATCATCAAGATTAGGAACAGATACAGTGATGCGGACAGGCCCCTGCCAACAAAAATAATAACTCTTCAATAAAATAGTCAAAGTTATTATTGAGGTAATAAGCACTAAGATACTAATAGATAAGTAGAAAAAGAACAAAAAATGCATACAGGATGTTGTGCCAAAAACTGGTCTTCTGGCATAAGCAAAGAATCATCGAGCTTCTGTCTCTTTGGCTCTGGTTCGTCTGGAAGCGGTGGAGGAGCTTCTTCAGGTGGTAAGGGAGGCAGCGATCCTTGGGGCATAGGTGGTGGAGGAACCCCTTGTGGCATAGGTGGAGGTGGTATCATAGTATTCATAGGTGGAGGGGCAGGGAGAGGAACAAAAGGCCGTGGAACTTGCATGTGAGTAAACTGAGATCCCGGTGGTGGTGGGACACTCATATTTGGTGCATTCATAGACATTGGTGGAGGCATGGAAGGGGGCCGATTCATGAAAAATGATTGTTGTCCAGGCATGGCAGGAGGTGGTGGCTGAATAGACGGAATCATTGAGATAACAGGCGGCTGTGGTAGGGGTATAGGAAGCCCACCGCTCATTGGGTTAGAATAGTGTGCATTCATAGGTAAGGAAGGAAGATTCAAGGCTAGTCCAGGCGGAGGTGGGAGAGGACGAACTGATGGCACTCCGGGTTTCGGTGGCAGAGCTGCAGGGCCTGGAAGGTTCCTTGCATCACTGTTAGTAGCATCATTCTGATCCTCTCCAACAAGATTTTGTGACATAGCTTGATTTGCTGTACGCCCGATGCTTCCAGTATGGCCATCCCATATGACCTGCTTCGGTTGATCTTCTTTCTTCTTTTCAATTTCTGCCTTGACTGCATTTGATACTTCCTCTTCAGTGGTACCAAATATATCGGGACGAAGTCGTGCCAGTCCAACTATATTTCGTGAGATCTCATCATCCTGAGCAAGAGTAGTCTCCCGTATCTTGGCAAACATCCTTTCCTTTTGCTCTTTGTACTTTGGATCAATAAGTGAAATCCTCATATGTTCAGACATCTCATTGATTGGAATTAGTTCACCTGTGATTGGAGAGACAACAAATTTTGTATGATCTCTTTCGGTAGGGACTCTCTCTTCAGGTCTCTTCCAGTTCTTAACGATTCTCATTGGTGGCTCTGGCTCCTCATCTACCTTCATATCATTCATGTCATTGTCGTTTTCTCCTAACCTAGCAGCCCGCATACCCTCTTCAACAAGTTGCATCTCTTCTTCATCCATATCCATTTCCATCTCCTTCCCAGGCTCAACAATCTCTTCCTCAGCAACAGAAATCTTGCTTCTTCTAATTACCTCCTCAAGAGTCATTGGTGGAGGCAAATCTTCATCCTCATCATCTGCAAAGTCTATTGCCTCAACCACAACAAAATCATGCCAATCAATCATAGCCATCTGTATCCTTTCCTGCTCAATCTCATCTTCAGCTTTTTGCCTTGCCTGCTCTTGTGAACGTTCCCACTCAAGTCTATGCACACATCTCTCGAGCACTGTTGTCATGTCAGTAACACTCCTCTTCAATTTCTCAGTCAACCCCTTGGGAGGCATCAACACTTTGGAATATGCATCCGCAAGGGAGGTAAAAAACATGAACATACTATGTGTAGGTTTCAGAAAATGAAACTGAGGATTGTTAATCTCTCTACTCGTCAATCCTGTCAAGAATGATTTCCCATTTCGGGCAACAAATTGGGCTGTGAGCTTGATAATATCCAATTCTTCCCCTGTAATCCCTTCAGGAAGACGAACAGTATACTGCTCAGCCTCTGGAGGCTCGAGAACTTTGCGTACAGGTTTGAACAGAGCAGAAACATCAGGCTTTGCTGGCATTGTTTCATTGTTGTCAGCAGTTGGACCAGATGGGGCTGATGCAGGTGCAACAGAATCTGCAGCTTGTGAAGGCTGCTGTGCAGATGATTGATTCTGGGCACGAAACTCAGACAACCTATGCTGATAGTAAGCATGGTAGGGATCTGAAGGGTTCAAGAAATTAAACTTGACATTACCGGCATTATTTGCAATGATCCTCTTCTCAAATTCTGGTCCATTTTTTGCAACAAATTGTGCAGTTTTATCAACAATGCTTCTGATGTCTGGAGGAGGATGTATGATACCAATAGTTTTAGTATGAGTTGCAACTGATGCAGGTGCAGAGTTGGTGTTGTCTTTATCCACTTCATTGTTATTAATAATTTCATCCTGCTCATCTTGAACCGTGGGTTTTGAATCCTCAGAAGGAGCTGGAAGAGTCAAGATTGGTCCAAATGAGCCAAGCATTTTCTCCACAATAAAATAAGACTTGAAGACAAACAGAAAATATTTCAATGGTAACACCGCCTCATACTAGCAAGATATAAACTTTCTGCAAGCTATTGTTATCTGCAAAATTAAAGATTCAGAGCAATGCCATTATAGTTCACAAAAGTATGGTTGATATTAACCCTAACGTCTTTTCAAATACTAATACTAAAGACAGGAAAAAATCAATGTATCATCCAGCAAGGTGAAAACCTAAGCAACAAATATTAAAATTACATTTAAAATATTAATATGCCAAAAGGTAAATGTCAAATATAACACGTGTCTACCACATCAATGGACCTACTTTGACTTTATACAACTAGTGTCTAACACATTTGTCGCACTAACAAGTGTCCAAGTATCAGACACGTGTTGGACACGAACTAAAGTGTATGTGCTTCTTAGGCTCCTCTTTTCTCCTTCCTTAAGCTTTCCCTTCTATTTTTCCTTCAACTATTTCAACCACAACCACAAACACAACCAACAATTATAAATATGTAATTTGACTCTCTAATTTTCAAGGAAACAACTTACGGGACTGTTAATTGCAAATATGTAAACATTAATCTGTAATCTCACGTGATATTCAGTGGCAGTTAAAGTAGCAGAGGAAGTAGCAAAAGAAGCAAGACAAATTCCTAATCTAACATTTCTCTTATTAAAACAAAACTGAAGTGCATTATTAATTATTACTAAGCTTCATTACTGAAGAAACTAAAACCTACAAAAGAAAAAAACTAGATGATAGTCAACAGAACTTTAAATTTCCATCATTTCCTCCAGAAAGAGAAAAAAAAAACGATTGGCAGGCAAGAAGTCACAAGAAGAGATGCTTAGCAGGAAAGAAATCAAACACACAGACACACACACAAAACTACAAAATCACTAAACCCATCATGGATCCGAATGGAAACAAAAAAAGCAAGCAGACCCTAATACACCTTTCCAAAGCCAAAAACAAATCCTAATCTGTTCAATCAACTGTGAAAAACAACACAAACTAAAAAGGTTTCATCATAATGACAACATGATTTACAAACTTCGAATCGAGAACAAGAATGAAAAATCTAGAGAGAGATGAAGTATCTACCTCTTCTAGAAAGAGAAGAGAAAGGCAGAGAGAGATCTTCGGGGCAAGGAAATGGAAAAGAAAAGCAGAGATGAATTTCAAGCAGCACAAGTAGACGGCAACGCTGGCAGAAGGGGAAGAGTGAGCCGGTATAATATGGTCTAGACGTCGCCGAAGCGTGGGTCTCGCGTCGCTTGCTCGCCAGAAGTTGCTGCCAGCCGTCGCCGTTCGTGGGTCGTCGCCGGGGAAGAAGAAGCCGCCGAAGAAGGAGGAGAAGTGGAGGGAGAGAGAGACTGGAGAGAAGGGAAAGTGTTAGCGGCTACAAGGGAGAGAGGAAGAAATCGAAATTTTGTGTGTTGAGGGGTGAAAATTTTGAGTCATTAGGGCTTTGTCAAAAATAAAAGGAAAATTGCAAAAAAAAAATATGACATATTTGAGGGGATTGAAAAAGTTTTAGGATAGTTTTCAAAATGAAGTCTTTTAGGATAAATTGGCATATGAAATAATGTACATTATGAAAAAAAAATAAAAAAATAGATAAATAGAAAATAGAAAATAAAAAATAAAAAAGATTTGTTCTTTATAACACACATTTTCTCTATATCTTCTTTTAACTTCTCTTCTCTTAAGCTCTCCAATGTGGTACAAGATTATTAGCAATTTCAACTTTCTCTTAATCTCATTCTCTTTTGTGGTAAGTTTTTATAATTTCTTTTTTATTTATACATTTTTTGGTCTCCTACACTCTCATTCATAGTTGAGTTGAGTTAGGTTAATTTTTTTTCTCTCTCTCTTTATGCAAGGTAGTTTTTTTGCTTGCAACTTTTTTTGTGGAATCTACGAAACACGTGATTTTTTATGTTGCAAGATAGGAGATTTTTATCTCATAACATCTCGCAACTATATTCTAATTTCCAAACTTGAATGTCTAACTCTAGTTCATTTTTATACTTGTTTTAGGTGATTTAGGATGAGTATGCACATATTTTAGCTAGTTTTTTAGGTATTGTTTTTTTGTCTCTCAACATCTTCCAATAATCTTCCAACTTCAAAACTTGAAACATCTAACTCCAAATCATTTTTATATGTGTTTTAAGTGATTTAGGGTGGGTATGCATATTTTTAGTTAGTTTTATAATAATTTTTTTCTATTTATAAATAATTTTCCTACATTATAATATAAAGGTATTCAAAATTAAACTATATAATATGTATTTGAATAATATTCAAATATTAAATTAATATGAATTAGATTCATATTAAAACTATAAGTTAAATTTAATGTGAATGAGGTTAACATTTAAACCATAGATCAAGAGAGATGAGAATATTTAAATATGATTCAAATATATGTTTAATTAAATATGAGATATTTAATTAAATAAATTAATAAATAAATTAGTTATTTGTTAATTAATTTAAATTAAATTAATTTTAATTTTGATTAATTAAATAAATTAATTAAAAAAAAGGGAAAATTACCTTTTTAGTCCCCAAGTTTTGAACAATATGTGCGTTTGATCCCTAAATTTTAAAAATGTACCTTTTTAGTCCCTTAGTTTGTAAGAATAGGTCCATTTGGTCCCTCAGTTTTCAAAATATACCTTTTCAGTCCCTGAGTTTTTAAAAATAGGTTTAAGAGATCCCTCAAATAATTTTTTATTATTAATTTAAATAATTATATGACATTTTAAATTATAAGAATAATTTTTAAAAACCATTTCGTCTCTAAAACTATTTTTTCTAATTTTAAATATCATATAATTATTTTTAAAAAATTAAAGAAAAAAAATACTCGTAGGACCTTTTAGACCTATTTTTAAAAACTCAGGGACTGAAAAGGTATATTGTGAAAACTCAGGGACCAAATGGACCTATTCTTATAAACTGAGGGACTAAAAAGGTATATTTTTAAAACTTAGGGACCAAACGCACATATTGTTCAAAACTTGGGGACTAAAAAGGTAATTTTCCCAAAAAAAAAAACCTCCTCTACGTTTTGGAGGGGAGTGGGGGATTAGGAGATTAGGAGGGGAGTTAACTCCCCTCTTTTTCATTAAAATGCAAAATGATTTTGCATTTGGGTTAGAATTTTTTTCACGTAAAAATTCTTACTGTTCCTCAATCTGTCTCTCACAAACTCTCTCTCCCTCAAGTATATAGAGAAAAATTCTTCTGTTGGAAATCTTTTCTTTCCTTCTAAACAGGTTCCGATATAACCTGTCATTGTCGGAGAATAACGGGAAAGTCTTAATGGTGGTGTCTAAGTTACTGTTAGAGGAAGATATCTTGCTAAGGAAAGAAGCTTGAAGAACATCTTCAAAGCTAAATCTCGTTTCTCTGTAATTTTCAGTAGGAAAAGCATGCTTAGTCTTTATGTTTTTCTTCTCTGCATTTTCTATATTCTAAATAAAAATTAATAGCATAGCGATCAGTGGTTTTCACTTGGGATTCAATCTATTTTACTTTTCTGCACTTTAAATTTATGCAATTTAATTTTCCTTTCAAACCAACCCATACCTCCCTTCTTTACTGCTTTCCAAAGACTTATTTAGCTTAGAGAGATTCTATCTTAGGCTTCTTGTGGTTTGACTCAGTCTTGCCACTAAGACTACTTGTTAGTTGAAGTTCATGATCAGTTAATAGAAATTGTATTTGATCGTCGGAGAGAGGTCTACGACACCCTTTTGTTAGGGCGCATCAAGAAGCTAGAGGAAGAATCCAAATAAAGGTAAAGATTGAAGAAAAAAGTGTCTGATGCTATGTTGATGAGGAACGAGAGGAAGAAGCGAGAGAAATGAATGAGAATTCATGGTAGCATCCGGCCCTTGCACATTCTCGGGACTAATGGGTACTTTAACACGTGACTGACATCAGTAAAAAGCCATTTTTTTAGTGTTTTTTTAACTCTGGGCTAATTTTCATTCGTGTCCCTGAAAAAAGCCATCTGTATGAAAATTTCAACTTTGTTACATTTATCATGCATCGTCATTGTTGTCCAAGTCTCTGGTGTCGTACAATGGTGCACCACTGTCCGATGGAAGCACGAGTTCACTGATGGACCTACTGCTAGGTAGTCACGCAATAAGAGAGTGAATCGTTAAGGTGTGAGTTTAATTTTTTAGGGTTTTTTTTAGTAAGGTGCAATTTGGACATTTCATATGTCCATTTATCCCAAAAGTCTTTATTTTAAAAGCCTATCCCAAAACTCATTAGGCCCAATAAAATTTTCCTGTTTTTGGTAATTTTTCAAAATAAAAAATATAATTTAAAAAAGGGTTCCTTGCATATATAGCAAAATGAGACTAAAATATTGCAAAATTAACAAAACTTAAAACTAATTGCAAATATAGCAAAATTTACCTTCATTCATAGAAAATGTCCAAAAAGCCCGATGAAGGCACAAAAAATGTTGAAGGCCCAAAAATCTCGATTTTAGTGATGGACGTCTATCAGTGTCTATCACTGATCTAATAAACACTAATAGAAGCCTATCACTGATATACTTATTTGATACTTTATTTGTTTGAGGTCTGTCTTTGATGCTAAACTTATTGTTTGTCTTTACATATAGTCACCTTGATAATGTCAAAAGAAGTTAATTTTGGTCAACCGAAATTTAATTTTGAATTTCATCCTAGTTAAGTATTTTAGATGAAATTGGATTAGACCCTGATAAAAGTATATAGAAGTATGTCCCTGATAGAATTATAAGTATATGGTTGATAGACCCTTTTATTAATAGACTTTGATCGATCTAATCACTCGCAAACCAAAGAACATGTTACTTAACCTTTTTACATAAAAACATTTAAGAACTAAAAGTTGCAAGTATCAGGTAAAATAGACTTTGTAATAGTGTAGATAAATAAATAAAGACAGATGACCGACTGAAAATGCATTGTCTAAATTTAAATCTTTGAAAGAAAAATCTTCAGTTCTTGGTACAATTGGTGCAAGTGCATACTACTGACAAGTAGTAAAATGATTGGAAGAATTTTAAGTTGTCTTCCAAGGAAACGAGGTTTCAACAAAAGTCCTAAAAACAATAAAAAATTTCCTCAAAATTCCAATTCTAGTAGCTAGAGTTTTGGATATTTAAGAACTTAATTTGTCAAACAATGATGAGAAAGTAGAGATTCGAACATATTCATGCTTCTTTTCGACCTTTTAAGAACGATTTTTAGAGGTTAAGTCATTAAACCTATATTTCTATGGCTAATGAGAACTTAGATAATTAAGAGCTCGTCTAATAACGTTTCTGTTTTTTATTTTCTGTTTTTTAAGAAACGGACCTGTTTGATAACTATTTTCATTTCTTATTTCTAAATTATAAAAAATAATTTTAAAAATAAGACTAAATTTGAGAAACTATAAAAAATAATTTCTCCCGTTTCTATTTTTATTTGTAGTTTTTTGTTCCAATTTTTAACAAATGTCAGCCTTTGCTCGCCTCTATTGGTAAAAAGCGCCTTGCACAATTTTTTACCTCAGTCAAAGTTGTTGCTTTTATCTCCCATGTAACACACTTTTTTTTTGTTACACATTTTCCATTTTTATATTGTATTTCTTTTGTTTTTATTTCCCATGTAACACACTTTTTTTACACATTTTCCATTTTTATATTGTATTTCTTTTGTTTTTATTTATAATATTTCTTAACTTCCCTATATTTGTATATTGATTTAATTTTGAATTATAAATTCTACATTTATATATTATTTTCATGTTCAAATTTCAAAGTTTCTATATCTAAATTTATTTTTATTTTTTATTTTTTTAATTTGTAATTTTGTTGAGTAGTGTAGCCGAGTTAAATGTGAGTCGAAATTATTTAAGACAATGGTTCGAGTGAGAGATAAATTGTCAATTAAATTCGGACAACATTTGAAAGATAGATACAACTTAGTTATTGCATTTAGTTGTGCATTGAGACTTATTTGTATTTAGATAATATAAACTTCTAATAATTTTTTTTTAATGTTTAATATATGATATATTTTATTATATATATATATATATTATATTATTAAAAAAATAAAATAAAGAATAAAAAATAGTTTCCAAACAAGTTTCTATTTTTTTTCTCAAGAAACGAGAAACAAGAATAACTACTAAATATATTCTTGTTTTTCGTTCTTAAAAAAAGGAAATGGGAAACGAGAAAACGGTAAACATGAATGTTATCAAAGAGGTCCTCACGTTTCTGTTGTCTGTTTCTTGTTTCTATTTCTCATTCTTCAAGAATCTGACTTTTTTAATAATTATTTCCATTTCTTGTTTCTAAATTTTGAGAAATGTTTCTAAAAAGATGATCAAATTTAAGGAACTACTAGTTTCATTTTTATTTTATATAAAATGTTTCATTATTGAATAAAAAATCAACGTAGCCCAGTTGGGAGTAGGTACGCTCAGTCTTCCTTCTGCTTCGTGTTCATAGGTTTGATATATTTCTTTTTCTATATTTCTTTTGCTATATTCCTTCTATATGTATTTCTTTTTTATTATTATTATATTTATATATTAATTTAATTTTAAAATTTAAAGTTTCCAGTAATTAAATTTGAATTTCAAATTTCAAATTTCAAATTTTTATAGATATATTTAAACATTTTTTTAATTTTAAATTTTGCGATAGGCATGTTTATATATTATTTTAGATTTTTATTTTATTTTTAGTACATTCGAAACTAGTTAAAATTTTACGATATATAAATTTTGTTCACTAAAACATCTTGTTGAATGAAAAAATTCGGCCAATCACAAATGGCCACATTATCACAACGAAAGCCTAAGTGCTTCATGAAAATTATACAATTTAAGCCCATTGTGGAATTTTGGGTCAAACAATATATTGGCCCCAAGACCAAGCCCAACAACAATTGAGCCCAAGTCCATGTAAGGCCCATGGAAAACCTCTATAAATAGAGGCCTTACCCATTCATTTTGTGGAAGATTTTTGGAAAAATTGAAGGTTGAAGTTTTAAAGACTGAAACTCTAAAGCTCTGAAGATTCAACCGGTTGAAACTCTAAATATCTAAAGCATACAACTTCCTCAAAGCTTTGAAGATTATAAGACAAACTAAAGCTCTAAAGATCAACTTTTGATCTCCTAAAGATCTAAAGACTAAAGCTCATATGACTTTTAGAAGATCAGAAGACTCTCTAAAGCTCTGAAGACTAAAGCTCCAAAGATCAACTTTTGATCTCCTGAAGATCTAAAGACTACAGCTCAAAAGACTTCCAAAAGATCAGAAGACTCTCTAAAGCTCTTGAAATCAGAAATTTCAAAGGTCGATCCAAGTCGATCAACAAGCCATAAGGGCCGATCCAAGTCGATCAACAAAACATAGGTCGATCCAAACCGATTAACAAGTCCAAAGGTCGATCCTCCAAAAAAATCATTAAGCCCAAAGGTTGATCCTCCAAGAAGATCATCAAACCCAAAAGTCGATGTTCCAAGAAGATCATCAAGCTCAAAGGTCGATCATCCAAGAAGATCAATAAACCAAAAGATTAAAGTTTACTTTTCCAGAGAAAGCATTAAAAGGATAATTTTTAGAAACTGTACTCATTATACTATACTGAAATCAATACAAATAAGAAGTTCAAATTTAGCAAATTAATTTTCTCTAGAAATCTCGTCGAAGACATTCATTTAGCTTCACTTTAATATTTTACAACCACGAATTTACATAATAATAGAATTTAGTTGGATTTGAGTTGACATCATTTAAGACGAATGACTCAAGTAAAAAATAATATTGCATACCGAATTCGAGCAACATGTGAATGATAGAAACATGACAAGCAATAATAGTAATCAAATAAGATTCTGTTTCTATTTCTTTTTTTTCAAGAAATAAGAAACATGGACAATTATCAAACATGTTCTCTTTTTTAGTTTTTAGAAAACAGAAAACGAGAAACGAGAAACAAGAAATAGGAGTGTTATCAAACGGGCTCTAAGAAAACAATCTCATGGTTCTAAAGGTTTTGAGCCTATGTCTAGGGTAAAAAAAAAACAAATTTCTAGGCTCTTTTTCTGAATCACTTGTATGAGAACCAAAATTTACCTAACCTTTTCAGTATTAGATTCAATTTTCGTATACTAATCTAGGTGATCAGTCTAGACTAATAATGATGAAATAAAAATCAATAAAAGCAAACCAAGCTATTAATTGAGTCAAGTCACTTTATTGTACATATTAGACCTTTGCTACTTTTGTTAAGACATTCACATATTTGAATCCCAAAGAAAAACTTAGCTCATAATTAAAGATAAAAAAAAAACAAAAATTGAGATGAACAGAAGTTCATAGTAAACTAAATAAAAGAGAGTCTATTCAAGGAAATAATTACCCAAAGAACTAAAAGAAGAATACTAAAATGAAAAACTTGCAACAAAGAAGCTAATAGGTCAACAACTCAAACGATGCTGAAAATGAAGGAAAATAGAACTAAAAAAATTACATGATCGAAATATAAACTAATGATGAAAAATAGAATTAAAATGTGAACAAAAACAAGTAACTAAAAGAATTTAACCTATCACATTGCCTCTTTCAATCTAACTTATTACTCATTTTTTTAAGGGGATTCAAGCTACTATACCCCTAACTTTCAAATAAGCGGATTCCATCCATTAGCAAGGAAGAAATTAAGTGTTTAGGGGGTTTATGCCCTAAACTTGTGATTTGTACTTTGTAAACAAATATTATTTATTCAATAAACTAATTGTTATTTTACTTTGACTTTAAGAGTTGACTTTTAAACTTGCATAACTCAATTCAATAAACTAAAATCCAAAGTTATTTAATGTAACTTAAACGGTATGTGGTTGACATACAGTTAGATCATGTTCAAGTAATAACTTAAGTGGTCTATATAGTACATGGATAAGATTTGGTGTCTTATCCTAGTAACACTATGAATATAACTCACTTTGTAATTGTTACAAACGATATGATCCAAGTCGTTTATGTGGAGACATGCTAGTGGGGGTATCCTATACAAAGAGTTTGTATAAGATCGCAAAATAATTAACTTCTCTTTGTAACCGTGGATTGAAGAGGTTAATATTTCATAGGATGACCATATGTAACTCGATCTCAATTTTGAGTGAGTTATGGACTTTTGTCCATAAGGGCTCGTCCTTTGATCTGTATGGGCGAGAATGACCCGTGTTGCCTACTCAATATGCCTACCATTTTAGAGATGAGGCTGAATTGGGAGCTGGGAATATAGCTACACTCATTCCCGATTTTAGGGTAAGTAGATGAGTTGTTCATTAAGTGCTGACTCCAGGTCTTGAACAAGAGGTCTCTCCCTCTCACTGGCCCGGGAGGACTTAATTTATGGTAGAACCATAAACATATTGTTCATTAGAGGATCAGTAGGACTTAAGGAGAAAAAGGTAATTACAGGGGTATGAACAACTTGTGAATGATAGACTTATTTGTAATGGTTACATCCATGGACGCAACATATTCTACAAGGCTAAAAGTGCAACTATGGGTCTTTAGTGGAGTGGCTCATAATTAATGAATGTTGGTTAATCTAATTAAAGAGTTTAATTAGTTAATCTCGAATAATTGAAGCTTATAATTTGTAGGTGCATTAGGTCACACTGCTAGCTCACAAAGGGTAAAATAAGGATCAAGAGTTTTGAAAGAATTTGAAATATTCAAATTAATAAGGGAATGTGCATTAATTGTATATGATACAATTGATATAATGTATATAGATACATTATAATATAAAGTTAATTTTGAATAAAATTCAAAATTAAACTATATAAAAGGAAAGAACTAATATATTTGAATAAGATTCAAATAATAAATAATATGCATGTGATTTATATTAAAACTATAGATTAGATTAATATGAATGAGATTCATATTAAAAATATATGTAATGGGAGAGAAGTACGTTTGAATATGATTCAAAATTTTAAATCAAATATAGGATATTTAATTACATCATTAATTAAACTATTTGATTATTATTTAATTAAATTATGATTTATTTAATTTTAATTTTATTTAAATTAAAATTAAAATCCCATGCATTGCACGGGAGTGGGAGAGTGGAGAGAGGGTTAACTACCCTCTCTTTTTGCCTTTAAAACTGCGGAAGGTCTGCTGATATTGGGTGACTTCAATTTCATGCAAAATTCATCCCCTCTCCAAAAATCTCTCCCATTCTCTCTGCAAAAATTCATTCTTTCTTTCAAAGAAGGTTTCCACAAACTGTTCCTTACTAAGAGAATAGCAGAGAAGACTTGATGGAGGCGTACGTGAATCGTGGTGACCTGTTCGTTGTTGGGAGAAAAGAAGCATTACTGTGTATTTTGAAGAAGGTCTTCAAAGGCAACATTTCTTTTCTTTGTAATTTTTCTTTAATTGCTTAACCTATTCAAAAGCATGAACTGTTATGTTTTTTAATTTTCTGTGTTATTGTTTTCTAAACAAGGCAAAGCGATCACACGCTTATGCTTGGGATTCGATCCAGAATCAAAATTAAATTATGAAAGCAAAAAGAATAAGAATAGAAGGATCAAGGAGTAAGTAAATAAACATAAACTGGAGATGTTTTATTATATGAACTGCTGTAAAATGAAATGAACATACAAAAATTAAGTTGCTGAAAAATTAACTTGAAGGAATGAAATACATAACTCAAATAAAAAATAAACTTGAAGCAATGAAAGAACTAGCCAAAGAAATTAATACTTGAAGAAAAAGATGTACACTAGTCTTGGATGTAGCCCGATTCAATCTTTGTCAAAATGAATCAAGATATGACAGTCCTAACTTTCGAAAGAGATCAGATCTGTACAAGTGTTGCAGCTCAAATCTTCAAGAAACACTTAGAAAAATAGTAAACAAAGGTGCATATATTTTCCTGTGTTCAATGGTGAATGAATTGCTTTTGGAGAGCTTTTGGTGCCTTGTTATAGACTTCAAGGGCTTGTGGCTATTGCCAAAGATGGAAGACTCGTGTGATGCCCTAATTTGCCAAGATTGATGGCGAAAATCATCGAAATTTTGCCCTAAAATTGAATCTGCAACTTTCCTTTTTCTTCATTGAAGTTGTTATTTATAATTGCAATTGCAATCTGTTTTTCTGGAATGCTACAACAACTGGGGTTTGAATGAGTTTTCTTACCAATTTTCAACTCTTTTTCATAATTAAGGTTATAAATGGCATCCATGAATTTTTTTGCCATATTGAGCTTGATTTTGCTATACATAAAACTAGATATATACAACTTAAATTTAGTAGCTAAATAGTTCTAAAAAACAAGAAGTATCAGCAAATATTTTATATTACATCGTAAGAAAAAAAGGTTAAAAAATACTTTGGCCCCTATGAAACTAACAATATAGTCTACATATTTTGGTGTTTAACCATTTAGTTTTTGTGCTTTCAATTTTGTAATAATTTAATCCCTCAACTTTAGTATATATCAATTTAGTCATTATATTTTTAAATTTGTAACAATTTAATCCCTATCGTAAAAATGTTCATCAAAATTAACGTTTGATTTTTATTTTTTAATGTTTAAAACTTTGAAGCTTAAACATATTGGACCTTTAATATTAGCTTATTGATCTATTTATAGAAGAAATTTTTTTAAATCTTGACATTAATTTTTATGGTAGAGTCTAAAATGCTACTAGTTTTAAATTCCAATGACCAAATTGTTACATACTAATGTTTAGAGACTAAATTGATACCAAATTGAGACTATGTTATTAAATTTTGTATCTAATATTCTATTAAACATTACAAATTGTTGAATAAATCCTTAATTTTGTATCCAATATAATAGGACCGAACATATATGAAAATTCTAAGCTAATTGTTTTATTAAACATATATTTAAATTTTGTGCCTAATTATAAATAGGGGTGTTCAAATGGTCCGACAATCTGAACGACTCGGATTATCTAACCCATAATGTAAGGGTTGGGTTGGATTAGTTTGGGTTGAGTTGAACTTTTTCTATTTTTCTCGGGTTGAGTTGGGCCGCGGGTTGACTAAAAAAGAATTTGGGTTGACCCAACCCGAATTACATATATATTAATAATAAAAAAAAATCTCTTTGTTTAAAATTTGATTACTTTAAAATGATGAATTTATGAATTATTTTAATATTTTTCTTTTAGAATTGTTACGATATTTATTTTTGTTTAAAGTTAGTAAAAAATATCATAGACATTTGGTATTTAACATTTGAATTTTATGAGATTTTAGTTATTAGTCATATGTATTGCAGATAAATTTACGTTTTAAATTAAAAAGAAAAAAAATTATAACCCGACAACCCAACCTAACCCAATCCGAAATTTAAGGGTTGGGTTAGAGACGTTATTCGAGTCTTTTGGGTTGCCAACCCACTTTCTAGTTGGTCCAAAAAACACAATTGAAAAAGTGATAAGTTATCTCACGTCTCAAACCACAGATGTTAAACGACAAGCATTAACATACACTTTAATAACTGGAAAAACAACAAGTAAAAGAGTAATTTGCACACAGAAATTGGTAACTCAGTTTGGTGATAAACAACCTACGTCTGGGGGCAGTGTGCCCAAAAAGATAATGCACTAATATTGAATGAGTTAAGCGTTTACAACAAAGTACTTATATGTAAAGTAACCACTTCTATAGTGACTCTTGCAGAGCTTAACTTGCAATGCACCTAGGCTCCTCCTAGATGTGAGACTCTCTCTCAATAGTACTTAGGCTCCTCCTAAGTGTGACAATATTAGTGATGAACAATTTGGCTTTCAATAGCGTATGAGACTCCCTCTCAACTTGATTATCTTCCTCGTGACTCAGTGAATTCCCTTCACATGAGAATTTAGGTTCCCCCAAGTTTTGAGAACTCCCTTCTCAATTTGCAACGCCTTAAGCTCTTTCTAAGGCTTGAGAAATCCCTTCTCAATGAGTGATGTCTTAGGCTCCCCCCTAAGACAGTGAATATCTTCAGAATTTTGAGAAGTTCAATCGGAAGAACTTGCATAGTGGATTACAATGAGAAAAACTCGAAATACACTAAAGCACAACTTCGGCCACCAACAATCAAAACTTTCTTCAAGAAAATAAACTGATGCAGCAACCCTAGCAGACGACATGACTTCTCCTTTTAACAAACGAATTCAAATAAGGAAAGAGATTCCATACAAAATATTTTTCTTTACTACAAAATGCGCTTCGCCATAAAAGGAAAATATCTATCAATAAGCTTCTGCCAAAATTTTCCAATTTAGGAAATACAAATATTCCAGTTTAAAAATCAAGCTTAGGAAAGACAAAAATTCTTCTAGAAATATGACATGTCAAAACCAGATGTTAAGACATTACTTGCGACAACCGATAAAATCGCAAAACACAGCCTTATAAAAATGTAAAGTCAACCACCAAATCTCCAAAAACAATCAACCCAACCTGTGTACATCTCTAATTATAAAGACTTTAAACTTTCAATTTTGTATCCAATTTCTGTGAGTTCTTAAAAGAATTAGATAGGTCAAGAATTTGTTAGACAGAAAATTGAAAGTTTAAGAACATAATAGAGATTTTCTTTAAAGTTTAGACTTATTAGATACATTTAAAGTTCAGAGATTAAATAGACAAAAGCCAATTGGAATGCCAAATATGTAACTTATTACATCTATAGACTATAGTTTAAAGACAACTCAAATTTTAAGCCCTCATCAAAACGAAAGCTATGTATTTATATAAAAGAGGACAAATTACAGTGTCTACTATACACAAACTACTCATACACATCATACAGAATATGCTATCAAAATATGAGGCCATATGAAGACACACAAAAAAAAAAAGCATAAGTCTCAATTCACAAGGAATTTGTGATGGTAGAGTTGCTAGCCCAGTTGTCAGCTATGACAGAATTAGGCGAAAATGAGGGTGGTGTTTTCTTTATGAGCTCGGTATCGGCTCCAACAACTTCAATATCGACAAGTTTAGCCATCCCAGAACTGGATTTGTCATTCTCAATCTCCCTTAGTACCTCCACCACTTCTTCCATTGAAGGCCTCATGTCCCTTTCCTGTTGAAGGCAGCGAAAAGCCAACTCTGCAATTGATGTTGTCGCATTCATAACTTCATGATTCTCTTTGAAACCGAGCTTTGGATCGATCAACTCATTCAATGCCCGACTTTGTATTTTACTCACTGCCATATTACTCAAGTTGATATCCTGTCGTTTCCTATCTGTGTCGACTGCTCTTAGCGACGATATAAGCTCAATCAAAACCACTCCAAAGCTGTATACGTCGCTCTTAGTTGTGAGTTGATAACATTGGTAGTACTCAGGATCAACATAGCCTGGTGTGCCTTGTGGGGCAGTGGACACATGAGTTACATCAGTAGGGAACAGCCTTGAAAGGCCAAAATCAGCCACTTTGACAGTGAAGTTGTTGTCAAGAAGAATGTTATTGGTTTTGACGTCTCGATGGATGATGTCCGAGCGATGGAGGTACATGAGTGCATTCGCTGTTTCGATGGCGATTCGCAACCGAATTGGCCAACTAAGCAAACCAAACTTCACCCGTGATCCGTGGAGATGGTCGGCTACGGTTCCATTGGGAATGTATTCATAGACAAGGAGAAGGCCTTGGCTATATCTGGAGGTGCAGCCATAGAGTTTGACAAGGTTCTTGTGTTGTAAATGAGCAAGGATGTCCACTTCATTCATGAACTGTTCCACTCGTTTGCAGTTATGTTCATATAGACGCTTCACAGCAACTTCACGCCCATCAACAAGCTTCCCTGATTACACACAAAGCACAATCAATCAAACTTTTGAAGACAGAGAAACATAAATGCAGGTAGAGTTTACTCGAACTTGTTGTATCCCATGTTCAACTTTCCCCGAAGTGACAAAATGTTCAAATTATTTAGGTTTTTATACTTTAAAATGTTTTAAAAAGTTTCTAAAATTTTCAAGTAATGTCTATTATATGTCTAATAAGCTCCTTTGTATCTACTATTAACTTCATTAGTTTGACATTGTATATCACCAAGATTTAGACCTACTAGACACAAGACTGAAAGTTCAAAAGTTTATTATAAAATTTTTAAAAGCCAAAGACTCGATACACGAAACTTAAAAATTCAAGTTCGAAGACAAGTTAGAAAGCTTTTTAAAGTTCAACAACTTCATAGACATACCCTAAAAGTTAAAGTAAAGCTTAGGGACTAAACTTATAATTTAACCTTTGAAAAATGCTCATAACATTATGCATTATGTGTAAACAACCTTAGGTGTTCAACTTTTCTGAACAATGTTAGGACTAAGAATGAACATGTTCTCCTATATTGTAAGAGTAATTCAACTTATCACTTGAAGTATCTTTAATAATAGCATAACAGATGATAAAAGTTTCATACCATAGTAAACAGTGCCAAATCCTCCATCGCCAAGCTCTCGAGAACGGTTAAAATTATCAGTAGCTTTTTCGAGTTCATCATAATTGAATACTTGAATGTCATGGTTGGTGGTAGGTGTCTCAAGATCAGATTTGGAAGAGGGATAAGAAGGAATGCTCTGACTCTGGAAGGAGTTTAAAAGAGGAGCAGGAGGCAAATCTTTGTTTGAAATAGGATAAGATACAGGAGGGGAAGGCCCAGCTTCTTTGCTTACAGATCTAATTGGATATTGCTTCTTCTTTTTTCGAAAACATAAAAAGATGCAGCATCCTATAATTGTTGCAACCAAACATGCTCCTCCAACTGAAACACCTAATCATATAAAAATAAAAAAAAAAATAAACAATAATGTTTTCCATAAAAAACTGCAAAGCCCTGTTTATAATCTTTAAATTTTCATTTTTATCTCTTTTAACTCTCAAATATTATGCTGTAGTACCTCAACTTTCCAATATATATATATGGCTCCAAATGTTATCACAGTAGACTTCTATTTATAAGATAAATGAATAAAAGATGTATCTATATCCATTTTCTATTAAATATATTATTAAAAAAAAATTTAACAATAAGCTAAGGACTAAAGTAGTGTTTTTATGCTAAGTTTAAAGACCAAATAGAATATTTAATTACACTTAGAAATGAAAAATAAAATAACGTGCGAGGAGATTAATAAGGAGATAGATAATTGAACTTACCAATTATAAGGGGTGTCACTTTTTTCTTGGACTTCCTTGACTCGTCTGCAAATTTTTACAAGACCAAGAAATATCAGTTCAAACTCGAGTCCAAGAAGAGTTAACGCGTAACAAAAAATAATCCATCGATGGTTAAAAACGGTGGGAAACAGAAACAAGAAATTTATTCTTTTTAATCTAACGTGAGCATAGTTTAGCGTTAGGACATTATACATTTATTCTTGATGTAAATTGTACGGTTCAGAAAGCCATTAATAACCTAATTACTATTATCAAAGTAATTAATAATTAGTATATACAATTACAAATGAATAACATTATTATCTTCTGTTTGCTAAAAAAACATTATTTGAGTCAAATGGTAATTGACATGAATTCTGAGTTCGGAGATTAAATCTTCACCAAAAAGGTAGACATATTGTTATCCTTGATCATAGCATTCCGAAGTTTGGTGACATTCATTGGGGATAAATTATTAAATAGATGATTGTCCTTTTCCTCGTCATAAATACCATAGTTCCAGATTAAATAATTAAAAAAAATTAGAATTCAAAATGCCATAAAAGTCCAATTATAGAAAAAAATATATAGAAAAATTATAGATGTGTTGTAACTTTTTATTTATTATTTTTTTATTTCGACTTTAACGTGTTTTACACATTAAATAAAAGTAAGATTATTCTGGTTTTTATACTTTAATTTTAGTCTATACTTTTAATTGCTCAATTAAAATTTTATACTTTCAATAAATCTTAATTTTAATCTCTTAAAGCTAATTTTTATTGGAATCGGTTCAATAATAATAATAATTTTCAGGTAAGAAAATACACTTTGTAGATATGTTTTCAAAATTTATAGTAAAATACTAATAGATAATTAAAAAGAAAACTAATAGTAGGGACTAAATTTAAGATTTATTAAAAAGTATAGAAACTAAAGTTAGACATTTAAAAGTATATGGACTAAAATTAAATAACTCTAAAATAACATGATCAAAATGGTATTTTAAAATTCTAACAGACACTTTTGATGTTTTTTCTAAATCTTGTCTCTCTTTTCTTTTATAACATAAAGGAATATAATATTGGTTTCTTTTTCTTTCCCCTCAAAATTAACATTAATTTAAAAATCGAAGACCCTCCCAATTTTATATTATTAAAGATTGAAAATTGTAAAATAATTCTTCATTTATTTTTATTATTATAGATAAACGTAAGAGATTCGAATTTATGGTCTAGTTAACTTATGCTTATTGACTAAGCTTTAAACTTTCAAAAGGTTGTGATTGTATTATACACATAATATAAAGGAAAATTTTCATAAATAAAAAATGTCAAACTATTTATAGAAAATAATAATAAAAAAAAATATTGATAGATATTGATAGATTTCTATCAGCATCTATACTTCTATCATTTCTATCACCGATAGGTCTGATAGATTTTTATAACATCTATCACAATTATCTAAAAATTTTGTTAATTTGTGTAAATAGTTTTTCTTATTTTTCTATTTTTAAAAATTTTCCTAATATAAAATTATATTAAACAAAATAGCTTATGCCGTGTCTAAAATAAGATCTAATAATTATAAACTTCATGATTATATCATCTCCATCATTCGTGGAGAGTTAATATTATAGTTGGGGGTGGATACTCTATTTGTCTAAAAAGAATTATATCGTCTAGAAGATCTAATAATTGTAAAATGGTCCAAATAAGTCGTGATGTATTAAATATAAAATTAAAAGTTTATGAATCTCACTTTTTCTTTATTTAAATTTGAGAACTTTCCTTTGCAAAAGAAAATTTTAGTATTTTATTAACCAATAGCCACATCTAGAGGTGTCCATTTTTTCTACGGGGTCGGAGCTTCGTGGGACCTGCCTCGTTCAAGACGGTAATTTCCGATTACATGGGGAATGGGGAGGGAGCAGGGAGAATTTTCTCCCCCATTGGCCAAATGGGAATGGGGAATGTATTCCCCGTCCCCGACTCCGACCCGGCCCCGCTATATATATATACTTTTAAAAAATTATAGTTTTTATCAATTAGCTTTTTCCTAATTCTCATCATAATTCATTCATACTTTAATGCATTTCTAAAATAGAGATGTTAAATGTTTCTTACTTTTAAGACAAGTAAATTGTAATGTTTAAGTTAAAACTAGCAATTAATATTTTCACTTTTAGACCTAAGGAGATAAAATATTTTAATTATATCTTTGCACATAATATATTGTTATTTTCGTAAGAAAATTTTATAATATTTTATTTAAATTAAAATATACCGGATGACAGATTTAATATATAAAATTTCAAATAAATTAAAAAAACTTGTTAAAAAATAAATAAATTAAAAAAAATTAACGAAAAATTTTTCGCCGTGAGATATTTTGCGGGGATGAATATTAAAACAGGGAGCGGGGATGGAAATGGCGACAGAGAAGCCTTTGTTCCACCCCGTGGACATCTCTAGTCACAACAAATTTAAAAATTTAGTCCCCGACTCCCTTGGAAAAATAATCTAAAAATTAAAATATAACATGTTAGGTACAGGTAAATTCAACATATACCTAGCATATAAAACCTAAATCTCTCCGAAAAGGAAAAAACAGAATCTAAAAATGAAAACCTAAATCTGTTGACAGTAGAGCAGGAGCCGACGAGGAAGACGAGAGAAACATGGAGGGAAGGGAGTTAAGCGAAAATGGGAACCAAGTTTCAGTTGCAAGTCAGGACACGACGTCGTTGAGTAAACGAATGAGAAAAGGTAAATCAGTCAAAACAAAACTGATCTAATTTCAAATTACTTTTATGAATATTGAGTTTGAAGAATCAATTGTCGTAGAACTGGAAATAACAACTTGGCATTTGGTGATTTGAGTTCAGTGGTTTTGGTGGTGGCTAGTGGAATTCAAAGTGCTTACCTACCTCCTATTAGTGGAGCTTCAGGGTTGGCTGTCTGTGACTGACTTCTCCTTTAGGTTTTAGGTTTGGTGGGAAAAAGCCCTTGAAATATTGAAAGTAAAAGGAGAATTTAAGGTCGGTTTGAAAACGATTTCGTTTTTCAGTTTAGGTTTGTTTACTCTGATTTTTGTATTATGGTTTTCACTGATGTTTGAATTCTTAATCAAATTCTGAAAACAAAAATCGCACTTGTAAACTATTTTTTTTCCTTTTCAAAACTTGGTTAAAGTGGATAGCAAAACAAAGAAGTCGATAGATGGATGGAGTGTTTATAAGCTTAATTTTTAAAAATTCAGAACAAAAAAGTAATGTCCATTTGATAACCATTTGGTTTTTTAAAATTAGGCTTATTTTCTCTCAAATGGTTTCATCTTTTCAAAGAAACATTTGAAATCATAACCAAATTCTAAGAAGCTTTTTTTAGTTTTCAAAACTTGCCTTAAATTCTGAAAACAACTCTTAAAAAAAATAATAAAACAAAGAAATTCATGATGAACCTAGTGTTTATGAGCTTAATTTTCAAAGGCCAAAACTAAAAACCAAATGGAAACTAAATGGGATTTGAATGGTTATCTCAAACAGGCACTCTCTGACAATTTTGTTTTTCATTCAGGGAAAAAATCAGGATTTTGTTCAAGGGCATGAAAATCATTTCAAAGTTCATAGGAGAATTACTGGGAGGTGGAGGAACCCCTAGAAACTCTTTTGGGAGAAGTGAATTGAAGAGAAAGTTTGAGCCTTGACTGAATCAACTTAGCTTCTGGATGAACCAGTTCTATGTGAAGAAGAATCTATGTTTTCCAAAGAAAAACACTGAAAAGGATGGTGGGTTAGAGTGGAAATTGAATGGTACATACCTGAAGGTGTTGAACCACAAATGGTTTTGAAAGCTCCATCCAAACAATAACAAGTGAATTCACCCAAACTTGGGTCTGAGCCACACTGGCCACCCGATTCTTGACACCGGTAACACACGCTATTGTCTATCCTCCACTGCAACTCAAATCCAGTTTGGAGAGCTTTTATTAGCTTTTTCTCACTTGGATTGCTTTGTAGAGTTTGCATCTCTGATTGAGAGATTGCAACATCAACACTATGGTTGCATCTCAGCGTGTTTAAGATACCACGATCGGTCTTCTGTGTTACGATGAGGTTAACATAATTTGTACTGTTTATGTTGCAACTAAACTGACCAGGAAGATTAGCCGGCGATGGGCAATCATAGAGTAGCTTTAGGGGTTGAGTGTTTGAGCTGTAGTAGAAGATGCTTGAGTCCAACGTGTTGTTTCTCAAGTACTGTGGACAAATATTGTTCCAGTAATCTATTCTAGCTAGAGTGAAAGTCTGTGTGCTGCTGTTGATCTCGCGAACTCGATATGCGATGGACTCGATTACGATTTTTGGAGCTTCATCTGTGCAACTCAACTCAAAACTTGGATGGCCGCAGTAATCAGGCCGATTCAGGCCCCAGAAAGGATAACTGAGATTTGAATATGTGAGGCAGTTCAATGATGAGTTGCAGTTCAAATATTTCTCCTCATCATCATCACATAAAACAATCAGTGGTTGGATTAGAACTGTTGCTATGAATGTCAAGAGTAGAAGCAAGGTTTTGGAGGGACTGGTAGGCATTTTTTTTTACAGGGGAGTGTAAATTCGGAGCTATGAAATAGAGAAGAATGAATGAAATAGTTTAGTTTCTTATCAGGAATGATGATTTCATTGAAGAACTTCAACGAAGTGGGCTGTGAAGTTTTGTAAAAGAGAAGCTTCCGTAATTGCTACTCTACCAATGCCAGTCAATCAACGTTTAGCTCAGCTAACTTGGTCAAAATACAAATGTCCACATCCTATTTGTCATAACACCTCTATCTCTTTCTCTACCTAGACGGGGGGCTCAAACGAAGAAAAGGTCTGCCTGCCTCCTAGTCGTCCTAGATCAAAAAAAATTATCTAAACAAGAAGTTAATAAGATTTTGAAGTCCATTTTATTTTACTCTCCTAAACTTCTGAAATGGAAAGATTATAAATATAAGAAGTTAAAATGTAGAAATTTTCCCCTGCACACCTAGAAACTCCATGTCAACTTTAAACTCTACAACTACCCATGTGAACGCTACAAATATTGACTCGACATCATTGATCACTTAAACCCCTGTATTTGCAGTGCAATCGTTGCTACAGAATGGGGTTAATGGATACCAACCATGTGGCAACTGAGTTTTTGAATTTTTAGTATCATAGGATAAAAGTTGGAGTCTGCCGTGGCAGGGAGAAAATAAGACATTCTAGGATATTTAGCCATCAAAGACATTAGGTGACATAAATCTTGAATATATATATATATATATACAAGAGTTCCATTTGATTATAGTTTTGTTTGTAATTTATGTTACTTGTTTTTTCGTTTTTTTTACCCGTTGAGTACAAGAAGTAGGGTATGAAAATTTGAACATCCGACCTCAAGAAAAAGAAAAGAGTACATGCCACTTATCGTTGAGCTATATTCACTTTGGCCTTTTCGCCTTTTCTAAAAATACTTTGAATTATGGGCCAACTATAAAAACAGAAACTGGTTTTTGACTAACAGCTCCTTAATATTTGAATGGTGATCAAAGACTCAAATAGACCCTTCAGTATTTGAAGATAATGTACACACACAACTACGTTCAATACCAGGACTTTGAATATTAACTTTCAGTTTTTGTAATAACCATTTTAAGGGTGAATACGGTTATTGACTTTAACTAAGATTTTATCATCATTTTTTGTCAATAACCGGGTGTAAAATGAATATTCTGAGATTCCACTAGACAGTTTTTTTTTTTTTTTTTTTTTTTTTTTTTTTTCTTATACATATATGCCTAATATAGTTAAATGAGGACCGGCCGTCAACCTAAAAGAACTTCTGTAAATTAAGTTCAGTAACCGATAGTGATGGCCTCATCTTCTGAATGAAACTTAATTTAATAATGTTTATGATTAAAGTGTTATTTTTGAATCTCAGGATAAGTTTCTGTTGCTTATTTTATATTATAATTGTGGTAATTTTGTGATTTTCATGATCAGGGAAAAATACTAAAGGAAAGCTAGGGGGAACCCCATCATCATAACGCAGGAGACATGGTCACTTATTCCATAGATGACATTATCTTATAAATGAAGCTTAATCAGTGTCTATATATGTTAACTTTCAAGAAATATGATGTCTCATGGTGTACTTTGAGGTATATCGTCGAGATTTCTTTTATAAATTGATATACTGTTGAGATTTTTATCAGTGGAGGAAAAGGAGAAAACAAGAGTAGTTCTTGAGTGTGATCATTACTAAGAGATATTGTTGCTAAGAAGCGTGGGATCCTTTCTGTGAAAAGCTAGACAGAATAACCATAATGTCTTACTGTCTGAGGAAGATATTAGAAAAATACCCATTCTTTTCTAGGAGAATCTATGGTCTTGTTGGAACTGTTTTCGAACATTTTTTTTTATTATTTTTTATGTCACCAAGTTTGTTGGCTTTAGTTTCCCCCCATATAGATCATAGTGTCGACTAATGACTATTACCCAGAAGGAAACCTATTAGAACAGTACTATTGCATAAATTTTGAAGGGAAAACAAGAACAGTTGAGGATAAAGTTTGTGTACGTACCGTAGGGAGGTGCTGTTTTTGGCGCATCAGCCTTTTTTGGCGATTCAGTAACAGGTGAGGAAAGACAGTGTTCAATCCCATTAACTGAAGATGGACAGCAGCATCTTGTTTGATTCGATTGCAAGTCATAAACATAAACACCACCAGGATCTTTGCAGTTGCTATTGCTACATACATGACCGGCTACCTTCCGGTCTGAGTTAAACTCTTTTATGATATGCTGCGCTACCTCTTGCCAATCATCACCAACTTCTTTTAGCATCCGTTGTGAAATTGGCACTACTGCACTTAACCAACAATATTCATCAGGGTTTTTCCCTTTGTTGTTTCCAAATGGAATTGGCAATGGCTTGTACACAAATTCAGTTCCAGAACAAGCAGGTTTGACTGCTGTTTGGGGATGCCCGCAGTCATTAGATACAGGAATCATCGCATTGATGGAACTTGACGAAATATTTTTTTCTCGCAAGCAAAATCGATCTGAAAAGCCGAATTCAGCTATTAGAAGAATTTGATCGTTTATACTAAAACCCAGGAGTTCGTAGTTTTCTCCCACAATTTCTATGGTTGCACGGTCTCCATCGCATTTCATCTTCATTGACTCGAGATGACCACCGCAAATATCTGTTCCATTATTTCTCCAGAGAGGAATTTCCATCGAACTAATACTCTCGCATTTCGACGGAGCACGATCATTGCAGTTGAAGTACCATTTAAATTCACCATAAGCAGAGGAAGAGAAAGCAGGAGAGGTGAGGAGCAAGAAAGGGAAGTAGAGGCGAAGAAGAGGAAACAGAAACGATCTGGAATTGATCTCCATTGAAGAGATTGATTATGGATGATGTGAATTTTTGGATATTAGGAATGAGTGATGAACAAAAATTGAAGCGAAATCATGTAGAAATGGAACCTGGAAGTTGGTAGACGCGCAGTTGACTTCATCAAAGACTTCATAATTTTGGTCTTCCTTCTGCATTTCAGATTCCTCCTTTTTCTGCAAATATGAAATTTCACTCACTTCCCCATTTCACACTTTTTCTTTCTCCTTTTTTCTTCCATTTCTTTTTCCATTTAAACTTTAATCTACTATTTGAATCTTTTATTTTTGTGTTTAGGCTTTTTTATTTATTTAAATTACAATAGGTAGCACTTTTAGAACAATAATTTAAAATAATAAATATAATCAAATCTATTGTCGATTAAATTTTTATTAGCAATATAATTTATCACTAATTGACTTTAAGAGTTGGATCTAAATTTTGTTATATCTGTAAATTCATATTTTGAGTGTGATTGTTGAATTTGGATTAGTATAAGTATTGGGAATGTTGAAAAATATTTAATGTAAATAAATAATATAATTATTAATTCAATTTATATGTCTGTTTTTCATAGATAGAAAAAATATCAAATTATTTACAGAAAATAGCCAAAAAAATACTGATAGACATTGATAGATTTCTATCAGCATTTATCGGTGATAAACTTTTGCTATTTTGTGTAAATAATTTTCTTTAATTTTCTATTTTTTTCTTTTTTTTATTTAGTAAATAAGAATGGTTTTTCTTTTTGTTTAGAAAAGTATGAAACAAAATTCAAAAATTTCCAATCAACCCTTTTTTTTTTGTGTGTGTGTTTGATTTGGATAGTGTATTGTGTTTCTTGATTTTTGGCCCATGATTTACTCGATCATTATTTCTAGTCACGAAGTCATGACCACGGCATTCCAATTCTTTCTTTCAATTAATATGTCAATTCAATCTTTCCATTTTCTTTAAAGTTTAGGGTGTGAACATTGGACTAAAGGAGTTAATTACAAGTGAGAGCTTGATAAATGTGTGTTTTGTGGATCACGACTAACTCGTTCTTTCTTTTACTAGTGTGAATCAAAATTAAACAAATAAATGAAATTTGTTGAATGAGAAATTTTAGACTAATAATGAGTCGACATGTCATTTCTCAAATTAATGGTTAAATTACAAATTATCAAATTTGGGATAAATTAAAGCTTGACATGTATTTTGAATTGAAATTGAAGACAAGAGTGAGCAGATCTTGATGTTGCCACATGTTTTCGTCATGAACCTTGGATCAAATAAACTAATTTTCCCAACAATCAGAGGACTCTTTGAGCTCCTGAAGACTGAACAACACTCGAAGACTTTAACATTTTTCAAAAACTTCAACTTGAAGAACATTCACATGCTCTCAACTTGAAGAACGTTCACGTGCTCTCAACTGTACGAATCAAACAAAAAGAATCAAAGGATCAAGTACTAGAAATCGGACCACATCCGCATAAATCAACATGAGAACAAGCTGCAAAGTTCTCGAGATAAATCCAAGTTCGAGAACAAGCTACAAAGCTTTCGAAATAAATCAACATTAAAAACAAAATGCAAAATACAAAGCTCGAAGGACAAGTTTACTTTTCAAGAAAAAAATATAAAAAGATCATTTATTAGAAATTATACCCACGATACTTAAATTTACACAAATATAAGTTTATCGAACGAAATAAATTTCTCAAGAAATCCGATCCAACATAACCGATTGAATTGAAGAATAAATGTTGTTGAATTTGATTTCACAAGCACTCAAAATAATGTAGAATTGCATGCAATTCCTCGATCGGTTGGTGTGACTTGATTGGCTCATTCTCAATGCAATTTTGAGTTTATTGGTTTTGGTATATCATCGATTTTTTCTTAAAAGCAAATAAATAATAAAATAAAGAAAAATTTTCACGCATACAAAAAAAAATATATCAAACTACTAGCATATATTAGTAATAAATTTATATCATTTTTATTACTGATAAATTCTAATAGACTTCTCAGCATCTATCACAACTATTTAAAAATTAATTTTGCTATTTTAGATAAGTAGTTTGCTTTATTTTTCTATTTTTAAATTTTTTTTCAAAAGAAATGGTTTTCTCGTAAAAAGATCAAATAATAAATAAAGACGTGGGATTATCTTTGAGCCATAAATAGAGTCAACAAAACAAGGCTCCCACTCGCACAGTTTTTTTCCCCCATTTTTCTGAAATTGTTTTTTTTTTTTTTTTTTTTTTTTTTTTTTTTTTTTTTTTTTGTCTTCTCTCTTGTTCTCTATCATTTATCTATATGCGTAGTTATGTTTCAATATAATATTAGTTGTTATGTTTATATTATTATTACTGTCTTTAAAAAAGAAACTTAAATTAGATTAACCAAGGTTGATTTAGAGGTAATGCAATAAAAAAATCAATATAAAATAATAAGCTAACTAACTTACAAAAGTAAGTCTATATATTTAAATAGAGATCTTAACGTTAGCAAATTGTTTTAGTTTGGTTGTTTTTATGAGAATATAATTTGGCTCTATGTTCTCGTTAGAGCAATTTTTTTATCTTTTTCTTTTCTGTAGGAGAATTATTCCTCCCTGAAATAAGTTAAGGAAAATTTTTACAGATAAAAAAAATGTCAAACTATTTACAGAAAATAGTAAAAAAAAAAACATTGATAGACATTGATAGACTTCTATTAGCATCTATCAATGATAGACTTCTATCATTTCTATCACTGATAGACTTGATAGACTTCTATCAACGTCTATCACAACTATCTAAAAATTTTGCTATTTTAGGTAAATAATTTATCTTATTTTTTTTATTTTTAAAGGTTTTCCATAAGTTAATGTAGGTTGGTCTTGTGTTTTTTCTTTGGTTCTCTTCTTTAATTAAGGGCGTTGGTTTTATTTAGACTTTTTTTTGGTTTAATGAATTTTTTAAGCTTAAAAAAAAAAAGATAGATATTAGAGAGGATTGACCTTTTTAAAATGTTTACTTTATTACTTTAAAAATTTATATAAGTGATTATAATTGTCACATCAACATTAAAAATATCTAGGCCACGTCATCTTTGGTTAACTCATTATTGGAAAATTAACTTGACTATTATGAAGCAATTTGAAATTTTTAAACATTAAGTCGGATTTTAAAATCCAAAGTCCAAAAGAAAATCATTATTGAAATATTCATAGACCAAAAATGTTCTTGTTCCCCCCCCCCCCCCCCCCCCCAAAATGTTAGTAGCTAATTTTCCCCTGTTCTAAACCATGTAAAGAAATTTTAGTGTGTGATTTTTTTTAAGTAATGATTTTAAATCATAAAACTGCTGAAAATATTTTTAAATATAGAAAAAAAAGACAAAATAAAAAGTTTTTTCAAATAGATAAATGATGATAGATTATTATGATCTATCATACCAATAGATGTCTATCGTTGTCTATTTATCAGTGTCTATCACTATTTTTTTTATTTTGTTATATTTTTCTATTTTGATAGACAATGATAGACTATTTTTTTGTCATTTTACCATATTTATAGGTAAGTTGGCTCATTTTGCTATATATGAAAACAACCTTAAAAAAAATGAATTTTCTAACATATTTCTTTATCATTACTCACTTCCATTATTATGGGGTTAATTAGAAAAAAAATGTACTTTTTGAAAGAAAAAAAAAAACTAGGTAAAAATAGTGGTTTAAAAAAATATTTAAAATAGTAGAGTTATTTTTTTGGCATTATTTGAATACGTCTTTTGTAGAGACGCATTCTGACTTAAAATGATAAAAAAAAAAAAAATCAAATCTATCAAAATGTATCTCGATTGGAAAGGAAAAAATAAATAAAAATTATCAAACCTGTCTGATGTGACGTCTGACTGACGTCACAGAGTGTGTCCTTCCCGAGATCAACATGCCTCTTGCAGCTGGCTCCTCCCCTCTAAGTTCCCACAGTTTAGTTTTTGCTCAATTTTAAGCTTTTAAAAATCTGAAACCCACCATTTGTTTTTTACATTCATCTTCTTCATCCAACTCCACCAGCACATATTTGTCTCTCCTCTACCTTCTCATCCAATTTTTTTTTTCACATTCATCTTCTTCAGCTTAAATCCGTCAAACCACCTCATTTTTTCAAATTATACTCCATTGTTTCGACACTTTCTCAACAAATTTGGTGCAACATTTTTCTATTGCGTAAATTATAAAGTTTTTATTATTTCATTATAAATTAACATGACTTTATTAATGATTTTTTTTTTCTGATTACTCATATATTTACCGTGGGGATTATTCGAGAGAAAATTTGCACCATCTATCAAGGTTATGTGTTTAGTTATTTATTTTTGTTTAAAATGAAGTATTTTATTGTTTACATTTTTATAATATTTTTTATACATATACTAATATATTTTCTAAAATATTTGAACAACAAAAGAAAAGTTGAAGATTAATATTTGCATGGACAAGTTGTTGGAAAAATTGAATGTTTTATTAATATTACTAAAAATAAATTGTCCTATAAAAAAATATACATGATTTAAATATGTCTAAGGTTATATTTGATGTTGTTATAATTTTGTTATTATTTCGATATTATTTAGTTAGGGTTTTCATATTTGATTTTGTTAGATTTAGTATGTAATTAACACCAATAATCCCTAATTCATGTTATTATGATTTTGTTGGTATTTCATAGTATTTAGTTAGGATTTTCATATTTGATTTTGATAGATTTAGTATGTAATTAATATGTAATTAACACCAATAATCCTTGTTATGATTTTGTTAGTATTTTAACAATATTTAGTTAGAGATTGTATATTTGAATTAGTATGTAATTAATCACAAAATCATGATTATTTTGAAATGATGTTATTATCTTCGCATCAAAAGGAAAATATTTAAGTCTTCTAAAAATTATTTAAAAGATTTAAGAAATATGTACGAAAATCAAATATAAAGAATTATTTTTTGTTTTTGGGAGTCATCGCAATTATTATTTAATAGAACGAAACACACAACTTCGGTCATGTGAATTAAATATAATATTTGATAGGATAAAATAACAATAAAACTAAATAGTTACTTTTCTAAACTAAACGAAAACAAATATTACAAAAAAAAAAAAAATCATAAAACAAATATTGAAAAATTGAAAAAATTTATACATTCAGTCAACGTTTAGTTTTTATTAAATAATTTCATAAATTTTAAAAATAATAACCATAAAACGAATATTTAAAAATTGAAAAAATTATACATTCAGTCAACGTTTAGTTTTTATTAAATAATTTAATAAATTTTAAAAAATGTCTTGTATGTTATTATACTTTTATTCTGTGTTTAATAAATCTCCAATATATTTCACATTATTTTTTAAAAAATTAATAGCTTATGAAAACTTTTCAAAGTTCATAGATTTATTAAGAATTTAAGCGCTTGAATCTGGTTCGCCTTGAGTTGGGTGTACATGGGTTGGGTTAGGTTGAGTTGAGGGTGTTTTTTTGGACCAACCTAAAAATTCAGATTGGTTGGGTTGGCAACTTAAAAGACGTGAATAAAGTCTCTAACCCAACCCTTAGAATTCGCGTTAGGTTGGGTTGTCAGGTTATATTTTTTTTAATTAAAATATGTAAATTTATTTACAACACATGACTAATAACTAAAATCTCATAAAATTCCAATGTTAAATACCAAATATTTATGATATTTACTACAAACTTTAAACAAAGACAAAAATCATAACAATTTTAAAAGAAAAAATATTAAAAATTCACAAATTAATCAATATAAAGTAATCAAAATTTAAACAATAGAGAAATATATATACATTAGTAATATATATAAAATTCGAGTTGGGTTGGGTCAACCAAATTTTTTTTAGCCAACCCATGATCCAACCCAAGAACAAAACTAACCCAACTCAACCCTTATATTTTAGGTTGGGTAGTCAGGTTTATGTGGGCGTTGTTGGGTCATTTGAACATCCCTAGTTGTGAGCGAGCGGTGGCCTTGACCTTTGGCTTGCTTCCCTCTTGTTTGGTCTCGATATTATTTGAGCTAACCTGCATATGAGATCCTCACACTAGTGTGGTGCCGAGCCTACCACACTCCGATACTTAACTTAGTATTAGGAGAGACTAATTCAGTTAAGTGCGAAAAGAAATAAGGTCGGCTCTCTTCTTCAAAGATTAATTACTTACTCTCCCTTTTGGGGTGATTGAATAGAGCTATTTATAAACCAATCCTCTAACACATGCCCACGATTGTATGTGACAGCAGAGGAGTCAAGGATGTTTTTGGCGCTCGAGGTTGCAAGGTGGCACTTCGGTCTCAGTTTATTTATTTCTCAATTGGTATACATTTACTCGCTCAGTTGGTCGACCCAAACTCCGAGGCACTGTCATTTTCCTATTGGAATATGTGCTCCTCTATGCTCTTTCCCGATACTCTTTATGGGCCTTGCCTTGGGCAACACCCAACAGGAACAAATTTGAGAATGTAGCAACTACAACACAATAAACATAAAATTTTACGGCCAAATTGAAATTTAATTTTTAATTGGCTAAAGTATAATACATACCCTTGAATTTTGCCCTTTGTTTAAAAAATATTTCTATATTTTCAAAACTCTCACAAGTAGTTCTCACGACATAGACTATTTATAATGATTTTATTAAACTATAGTGACTATTTATGAAGTTTTATCAAATTATAGAGATCAAATTCTAACTTTTAAAACTATAGGAAGTAACTCTAATTATTTTCAAACCATGAACTTTCATAAATGTTTAAAAAATGGGTCTACATTCTACTATAATCATCCCATTTTTTTAGGTTAAATTCTAACTTTACCTCCTCGTTTTTCTTTCTATTGTGTTGGTAAAGTAAATAAAGTTTGTGTATAGAAACGTAAATACAAAATTTGGAAGGATCTGAATGCAAGTTCCTAGGACCCGCCACGTGTAAACAATGGCTAACCCTGCGTATAACCCTCCAAAGAAGATAAAATAAATAATAAAGAAAGATAATTTTATTCGCTGCTGCTGCTGCTGCTGCTGTCTTCTCTCTCCAACTCCAAAGAGTAAAGACTCCAAAAGGATCCAAATTCACATCACACTTCTCTTCCTCACTTCTCATCCCTAATTCAGATTCTCAGATCTCTCTCTCTCTCTCTCTCTCTCTCTCTCTATCTTACAACAATCTCCTCATTTTTATTCCAATTTTCAGTTTCACACAACAGAAATTAAGCAACGAATCTCTCATTTCTCAATCTCAATCTCAATCTCCCATGGCTACTTTGCATAAATTCAAGCTCTTAGCCTCTCAATGTGCCGTCGCTGGTAGCCCTACCCGAAGCCCCACTGCTAGTCCCGTCATTCACCTCCGCCGCCGCCGCCGCAAAACCCTAAGAATGCTCCTCAATCGCACCGATCGCCGCCGTTTTCCCTATCAAGATAGCTCCGCCGATCCTCAAGATGTCGCCGACGACGATGATGACGACGACAATATGATTCCGGAGAAAAACGAGAAGGAGGTCCGAGCCAGACGGAAACTCAAGGATTTGTTCGTCTCATCGCCGCCGCTTGAGGATAAGGTTTCCGATAGGAGAATCGAAGAACAGGAGGGATTGTTAACGACGGCCAACACCAGCGCTGCCGGAATCGGTTCGCCCTCTACCACTCGCCGCTCTCTTAGGCCAATATCGGCGACATTTCGGTACAGATTTCTCCGGCGAGCTTGGCGGCCGGTACTCGTTGCCATTCCCGAGTAGAAGATGTTCCTCTCTGGTAAAATCTGTACGAAGAAATTACATAATTTTTGCCTTAATTTTTTTTTCTTTTTTGATTTTCATAACAGTTTTTTCCTAATAAATTCCGACGAGTCGTCTAGCGTGGGGAGGAGAAAAAGGGACCAATGTAAATACAAAAAAAAAAAATTAAAAATTAAAAAATATATACTTATTGGTAAATTAATATACGTATACGATAGATGTAAATTAGAATTAAAAGTTTAAAACGTATTATTATTAATTACTATTATTGCTAAAATGGTAATTAACCATTAGCGCCGTATTTTGATAATGTGCGCCGTAGTTGCGTAAGGACGTAACGGCCACGCGACGTTGACAGGTGACCAATCCGTTAACGAAAAATGAACAATTTTAACGATTAAAATAAAAGAAAACGGTTAGCGTTAAATCTTAATTGAAGATGGTAATGATGAATTAATGGAAAAGCTTGTTTTGAGAGTGAGGTAAAAAAAAAAAGTAATTTAGCGGTTAAAAATGTGTGTAATTAAAATTATTATTGTTGGTGTGCAGTTTTCGAATTTAATTAATGTCCACGTGCGTTTGTTTAGAAGTGAGATGAGAACGAGTATGAATGTATAGGAGAGGTGCGTAAATTAAAATAATTGCAATACATATTTATTATTATTATTATTATTTTTAAAAAAAGTCACATGGGTCATTATGTGTGTGTACTTTACACTAGCACGATTTTAGGAAATGTAAATCATGATGTGGAAGAATGTGGAGCACGAGATGAAAATAATTATTAAGAGTATAATTCGATTTGATCTAGTTTGATCCAACCGTTTGAGTTAATTTGTTTAAGTTAGGTTTAGAAGTGATTTTGGCATTTTCAAAATCATTATGAAATATATATTTAATCCTTTAGATTCGAAATTAATTTTGACAATATAGAGATGAGAAATTTTTTTAAATAAAAAAATAAGAGAAACTATTTATACAAAATAGTAAAAAAAAATTTAGATAGTTATGATAGTGCTTTTTTTGTTGTTGCTATTTTCTATAAATAGTTTGACATTAATTTTTTTCTGTGAAAATTTTCTTATAAAAATTGTATTTGAAAGTATAAAATTAAATATTAAATTAATTTTGAGAAATTAAATGTGTGTTTTAGATTGATTTTGAACACGACAAAAATGATTTTAACAATTTCAAAATCACTCCTAAACATATATTTTGTTTTGAATCAAACTAATCATAACAATAAAAATTTAAGAGTATGTTTGGAATGACCTTTTAAATATTTTAAAAGGCACTTTTAAGTGAGAAAAATATTTTCTAAATACTTCAAAAGTTATTTCGAACAAGATTTAAATTGGTTCTATTTGAATTAATTATTTTCCACTAGCTTTTTTTTTGGTCACTTCAAGAACCAAAAATAATAATGTTTTGCAGCTTTTTTTTTTTTTTTTGGTATAGTTTATCAAATATGATCCAACAATATATGTATTTAGGTAAGAGATACATAATGTTAGATTAAAAAAAAAATAAAACATAGAGAATAGAGGGTGATGAAATGGGAGGACGGTGGGGTTCTTTGAGGTCTTAGTGGAAGTGACACCATGAGGGAGTTTAGGCTTTTTGCTTTTCTCTCTTATAATATTTAGTTTAAAATATATAAAATAACATGAATTTTTTTTTCATACAATAAATGAGGAAAGGAGATTTGAAACTCTAACCTCATATAAAGAAGTACGTGCAAATTGATGAGCCATGTTTATTTTGACATATAATGAAAGACAAAAATTGATGTGGAAAAAATCAAAAAGCATAAGCAACAAAATTTACAATTAAATTTTAATTATGTAGAAGACACTTTAACATTGTTATCATCCATTTCAATAAAAATAAAAAATTATTAGCATCTTTTATGATATCAATCATGTAATGCCCGAATTTAAGAGGGTACATCAATGAATTGAGATCGCATCTGAATGAGTAGAATTCTAAAGATATGGAAGTATAGCTGAGAAATGCTTAAAATAATTATATTAATACAAGATGCACATTACATATACGAGCAATTATATGTTTGGTGACCTCAAATATATGTGAGTGAGGAAAAAGTATCTTGAAAGGACTCAATGTTGACCTCATGAGAAACTACGCCGCTCGAACCAACAGTTTGGTCGGCTCGGTTCGCAGTTTACCGATTGACTGTGTGCACGCACGAATGGATTGGGTCGAGAACAAAATTTTGCAGCACTCTCCCAACCTCAACCCCACGACTTTGAGGTTCCAAGTGCGTCTATTAACCAATACAACCAACAAACTTTGATGGAAATAAATGTCAACACGTATTATATAAACTTAATCGACCGATTTTGTTTTTCAGGTTGTCTTTTTGCTTAACCCGAATTCGACCGAATATCTTCACTTTTAAAAGCAGTTTAAGACAAACAAGTAAGGATGACACAATTTTCCATATAGTTGTTCCTAATCACCAAACCATATGTCTTTTTAAACACTTTTAAAATTAAAGAGCTAAAATAAAAAAAAAATAAAAAAAAAATCAAACTTTAGAAGCATTTACCTTACTTTAAAATTTAGGGATATTTTGTCCTAATATTTCCTAATATAATTGTCTACCCTAAAAGTCTAAAACAGATACTACTAGAGTTTAATTTGATTTGATTTGATTTCTTCACTCTCAATAATTATGTTGTTTATGCCTTTTGGAATCTTATAATTTGATCTATTTCATTCTGATTTTTCCATTGTAATTTCTCTTGATAAATTCTTTTGATTATGCATTTCATTCCTCCCTAAGCTTTAACTTTTAAGATATGAGAATAGGGTTATTTAAAATTAGAATATGCATCCCACTCAAATATGCTTTTCCTCCTAAAGTTCTCAAAATTTTGTCCTCTTTTATCCTTTTGTTACCAAAATATCCTTATATATTATGCTACCCCATTTGACAGCCCTTCTATTCTTTTCATATTCCATCTTTTTATTTGCAAATTAATCTATGGATTCTTCTTAATTTAATTTATTTTTTTTTAAACGAATTTAAAGAAAAAACAAAATGTGAACCTCAAAGTTGACACGCACCATCTTCTTTATTTTCTGTCATTTGGAATTTTCTTTTTGAAAGAAAAAAAAAAAAGTACAACTCATCATAATTCTTCATCGATTTAAAAGTATTACTGGTTAATAGTTTCATTGGTTAAACTAAAACAAAGTGACTAATACATTAGTGAAACTAATTAAGGCATTAAGTGTGTTTATATTATTTTTTTTTTTTAATAATATGCCGGACATGACTTCGAAGTTGATAGTATATTAGTATTATTATTCTTTTTTTAGGCAATTATTATTATTCTTAAATCTAGAGTATCTTATGACAAATAAAATCACTTTTGAAATAAAAGAGTTTTGATCTAAAATCTTTTTTTTTTTTTCCAAAATCACTTTACAATTGATTCTCAAAAAATATTATGAATGATATGTTTACTTTAAGATTGTTTAGAATAATTTGACATTTGTGGAATCACTTTTAGATATAATATAATCAAACCAATGTTGGGATTAAAAAATCGTTTTTAACATCATGTAACTAAACATTTTTAATTAAAGGAATTTTTTTAATGAGAAACTTCATAAATAAAATAAAACAAGGAAAACTCACTTATACAATATAAATGAAATTAGCCAAACTTGACAATGATTTTGTAAGAATATAAATTTTCAAGTGGATAATGTAATATCTAGATTGCATGAAGCGCTTTTTTGACATTAATTATTAGCAAACTTCTCACAAGAAAAATAGTAGTCTCCTTTAATATATTTCACTCTATTATGAAAATTCTAGCTTTGAAACTATATGAATTGTTAACTAGCTAGATTATCATAAAATAATGTAGTAGTAAAAGAATGAATAAGAAAAATTAGAATTGCAAGACTATTATAACCATACAGTCTACATGCTAATAGGACGCTTCGTAAGAACTAAAAAAGACTTAGAGAATATACAAATATGATTAAAAAAAAAAAGAAAAATTTTCATATATAAAAAAAATGTCAAACTATTTACAGAAAATAGCAAAAAAACACTGATAGACATTGATAGACTTCAATCAGCATCTATCAGTGATAGACTTCTATCATTTCTATCACTGATAGACTTCTATCCGCGTCTATCACAACTATCTAAAAATTTTGCTATTTTGTGTAAATAGTTTCCCTTATTTTTCTATTTAAAAATTTCTCTAAAAAAGCTTTAAATTAAATTGATAGCTTAATCCTGACAAGTCTCGTATATTTTTTTTTTTCCTTTTTATGGTATATTCTTAAGAACTTCAATATTAATCAAAATAAACTTTTGTGTTGAGTTAAATACTAGAGTTATCATGTGTTAAATTTGAAATTTAAAACTTAAGTTCGAGTCATAAAAGCACAACACGACACATTCTTCAAAGTTAAAATAACTAGTAAGTTCCAATATATAACATAAACAAAATAAAAATCCGCCAACATATATATGAACATTTTTTTTTTAATTCAATATATTAGATCCAACATCAACTTTATGAAAGAGATAATAAATACTTTTCCCCTAAAGATAATAACTTTATAATGAAAGATAACAAGTCTTAAAGCCTTGAAAATCCAACCATTTGAACAAAAATATGACTTCTAGCCATGGAAGCAATTATCCAACAATTTGAGACCTCCCAAATTATATTCTATAGAGAAAGGGACTTTTCAAAAAATAATGATTCAGCAACCATTTAAATATTATTTTTTTCAAAAGAAAGAAAAAAAAAAGTTGTTTAGTATTCATTTTTAATCTTCTATTGATCTTTAACCAATACTTTCAAATACAATCACCCCAACAAATAATAATAATAATAATAATAATAATAATAATAATAATAATAGTCATGGAAATTTTTAAAAAATATTTAGGACAGTTCATAATTGATTTGCCTTTTATTTACTATCTTTAACACGTGCTTTTTTGCTTGTATTGCTATTTAAAATAAAATATTGAGGTAGAATAAAAACTTTTAAAATAAAAGGTAAAATTGAAACCATTAAATCATCTTAAGAGAATTTTGTGTAATTTAGGTTATTTCAACTAAAAGTTCCAACTCCTAGTGATCTCCTAACTTTAGCTAGGCATTTTAATAAAAATTGCTAAAGAAGGGTTTTTACTATATATGAAAAATAGGTTAAAATATCATTTTGATCCCTATACTTTGAAGTTTATTTAATTTTAGTCCCTATATTTTCAAATGTCAAATTTTAGTCCATATACTTTCAATAAATCTTAAATTTAGTCTCTACTATTAGTTTATTATAGATTTTTTCATTATTTTTTATTTTTTATTAGCATTTTCACTATAAATTTTGAAAATATATTCATATATTGTATTTTTTTCATGAAAATTATTATGATTATTTAATCAATTTTGATAAAAATTAACTTTAAGGGACTAAATCTAAGATTCAATGAAAGTATAAGAACTAAAATTGAACATTTGAAAGTACAGAAATTAAAATTGAACAAATTTCAAACTACATAGATCAAAATGATATTTTACAGAAATGAAAACTTTCTAAACTTTAAGTGAAAAATAAAACCAACTTATGGATAACAATGTTTTGTATAATGTAATTTCTAAAAGGGAAGATTAGGAAAATTCAAAAAAAATAAAATAAATAATAATAATAATAATAGTAGTAGGTCTTGGTCCCAAACATTGATCCACGTGGTATAAGGGCAACTTGGGTACAAATAATACAACAAAAGAAATTTGTTTGGAGAAAACTTTGGAAGGAAGTAGATGAAATATTCCTTCCTCCACACAAAATGGAATATAATTTCCACAATGTTTTGGTCACACCCCATTTATGCTTTTTCTTACACAAAAATGTAACACTGCCAGCTGTAAATTCTGAGATTTTATTGCACAATTTTAATTATAGGAACCAATGTGTTTGAGAAAACAAACAAAACTAACAAAAACAAACAATTAGCAATTAAAACAAATTTCACCCATGGAAAATGGTATTCAAGTCAAATTAACGACGTTTGACTTTTTTGCATGAGAAGTAAGCGCGTGTGCTGCAAAATTGCAGTTATGTTTAAAAGAAAAAAAAATCTTCAATAGCACCACAACGATGTAAGCACATAAAAAATCCACAAAATACTTAATCTTGTTATAATGACGAGAAGAGTTCATTAGAAGGCCGCACAAAATCAAAATCTAAGTTTCAGCCCTTAGAAGATAAATGTCAACTTCCAAAGCCTTGGATAATGCCTTCATGGAGGGTTAAGGCCTCAGCAAGCTCTACAGAATCAATGAAAGACAGGAATTTTTCCATAACACAATAAGGTCTCGCCATTAAAATTATGAACAACAACTTCAATGGCCACCTCACCACTTCCAATAGTTGCATCGAAATTCAATTTGAAAGACCTTGGAGGAGGGACTGTCCATTTAGCCTCAACTATTGAAAAAGGATCATGAATAACCTGGCCTACATACAAGTAACTGGACTAACTATCAAACAAATATACCATAGAAAACGCCCAATCAACGGGATTCAAGGAGAGGAGAGAACTCCTATTGAAAACTAGCAAATTGCGACGATACTAAATTGAGGACATGATAAGTGAGAATAGAAACCAATGTGTCTATACCTTAATCATATTATATTTACGTTAACGTAATTGTAGCATATATATTAGTGATATGTCACTATATATGCATGCGCACACATTCTATTATTTACAACCTTATTCATTTTAAATCAAATTATTAACTTTAATTTACTTGTAAATCTTCTACTAATTACTAAAAGGGGGAGGGGTTAGAATAAATTGTCAAACATTGGCAAAGCACAATATGAAAAATTTTTAAGAAATGAACATTTTGCTTTTGTTGGGAGTTTTGATTTTTCACATATATTATTCCACTAGTTGCACTATTAATCTTGAAGCTTCTTCAAGATGAAAAGTGCAAGCAACAATATAGCTTGTCTTTACTGTTGTATTCTCCTTTGTTGTCATACAGTCTCATTAGGCATCTCCTTTGTTCGGCAAGCTTTAGGGAATGGCTACAATTTGCTTGGCATCTTCTTCCTTTTTAAGTCTTTTCATGATTAAAAATGAATTCCATTTTCTTTTACCAATACTCATATAGCAAAAACATTGATCATAATAGATAATAAAATTTTCACTCCCTATCTTTTATCTTTACCTTAAAACTCAAGAACACTGTTGTACAACCTATAAAATAGATCCTATTCAAGTAAGGTCGTCCTATCTTTCATCTTTACCTCTTTTTAAAGTGGATGATCTCTATCACCACAATCACTTGTTGTATAGGTTAAGATTGCCTAAGATATGAGACTTTCTTAGATCCCTTCTCCCACATTATAGTGAGAGAGAAAAAGAATAATATAAAACAAACAAACTTGCTTTTTCAAGCTTTGGACAACTTTCCAACCCCTTTGTTTAAGTAAACCAAGATACTTTTCACACTTAGCAACTAGAGTAACTGATTTTGAAATCTTTTTCAATTTTTTTTTCTTTTTTTGGCCAACCGAAGCAACAAGAGAAAAGGTTACAACCTAGCCTCCTCATCTTGATGAGGAGAATATTATCTGGAAAGATGTCTCTCTAGATCAAAGAATGGTCCCGAGAGGATACTAAAGTCGCAAAAGCATGAACAACTTTGTTCTCCTCACGAGGGACATGACAAAAGCAAAAGGCATTAACAGACTTGCCAACAAAAATAATGTTCTCAATAAAAATTTGAATATCAAAGAGGGAGGAATCCACCTCATTAATACGATTGATGACCTCCAATGAATCAAATTCAACCTCTAAAGGCAGATTTGACCCTCGTCATTCCTGTTTGATCACTTTCAGACCCTCCAAGATGACCATAGCTTCCAATAGATTAATTCCATCAAGTTATATGTAGATGAATTTGTTTTTTAAAGGAAGTTGAAAGGTATTGGTCTCACCCACTTCTGTTTGCTAAGAGCTTTGCTTTGATTGATCTTGTCTTTACCCTTCATGAATTTATCCTTAATACCAAAATCAATCACTGACTACATCAAAGTTTAAGGTTAATGAACAGGAACTTACTTGTCCTATCAAAGAAGGAATCATCAAGTGTAGTTCCTATTTGAGTTTTGGGGCTAGACTCTACCTTCATGAGTTTGTCCTTAGTACCAAAATCAATCAGTGACTACATCAAAGTTTAATGTTAATGAACAAGAACTTACTTGTCCTATCAAAGAAGGAATTATCAGGAACTTATTTGTCCTATCAAAGAAGGAATCATCAACTGTAGTTCCTTTTTGAGTTTTGGGACTAGACTCTATGAAAGAGATTTTTGTCGAGATTCATGCAAACTTCTTTTCAATTCGCAGTTAAACTACCCATCCATATAGAAAATTCGTTCTAAGGACTAACTTTGGACTAGATGGACAATATCACCCTTCCCCAACTACCTATAAAAAAAACCCTAAGAAGAATATCAGAGATTTAAGAAAGAAAGACAAGAGACTCTTTTTTTAGTATCTCAAATCTCCCTTGGTGTTTGAGAAAGACTACAATCATTCTTTGACTCAGTGTTTCCTTTCTCTACTATCTCTCACATGTCTTGCGAGCCAATAAAAGCCTTCATCTTAATGCATTTTTTAAAATATTCTTTACAAATACATTTTTTTTTTTCTCTCACATTCTAGAGAATTCTTCATCATACTCTAAAACATCTTCTAAAAGATATTTCTCTAAAATATTATAATACCTAAAATGTTTCTAAAGATTGCTGGACCCAAATACTGGCTACGCAAAATTAAGTTTATATTTCAGCGTTATGATGTGGAAAAGAAAAAAGAAAAAAAAAACTTGATTTCTTGTCACGTGAAACACGCGGACTATGTGATAGTCATTTTCATCCTTGACTACTTATGGATAATTTTCACCATTGTTTGAAGATGGCATACCATTCGGACAGTTTAGGACAATTTGGGTTAATTCTGAAACTCTCGTATTAGTTGTTTAATAGTAATAATACATTTACAATTAGTTCACATCAGAAATCCAGGCACTTTGAAACTCAGAAATAGAAGAGTAAATCAAAACAATGAACTAGAAAATAACCACAAAAAAAGAGAGTCAGGGGAGGGGGAAAATCTTTCCGTAACAAGAAAGTATGTGCTTTCAATATTTTGCAGACTCTCATGTCGATTCAAAGAAAGAAAGGAAAAAAAAAAAAAAAAAAAAAAAAAAAACCCAACAAAGAGTTGAAACATTTTTATTAGATTTAGAGAGCACTGATTTATGTATATGTTCTATAGATATAAAAGAATGAGATTGTTGAACGTTGGTTAAACGAAAATTAGCTCTAATACGATTTTGCGTCAAGTCAATAAATGGAAGAGAAAATTTTCTCTCTATCTTTTCACTTACAGTATCCATTCCAGAACCAAAGTAGACAGATCCACTAATGCTCCACAACTTGTAAAGAATTTCTTCATCTCCATCTTAGCTTCTTTCTTGTCTTCACAGTTTTTAAGCATCCATTATTGAATATGGGGCCTCTGCCTAACAAACTTTATTCACATGGAGCTCTGCTGTGTTCTTCATAGACCTAACATACCAATAAAAACAAATAAATGTAGAAAAAAAAAAATAGTAGCTTGGGGAGACAGCTAGTTATTTAGATCACTTTAGCATACCCAATTCGCCCATGTTTCAAACGTAGAGGTGGAGAAGTGCGCCTTTATCGACAAGCTATGTACTCTAGTTCTAATTAATTTACTCCTCACTATCATGCACGTTCTCCTGTGTTTGTGAAATCAATAAATAAAAAAAGTGAAAAAACGTAAATAATAAAGATCGACACAGAGATTTACATAGTTCACTAACAGTGTGTTAGCTACATCCACAGGTAGAGGGAGAGAACAATCTTATTAACAAAGAGAAATATCAGATAATACAGATTGCATATGCGAGAATAGGGTTGGAGCGTTTATATATGACACCTCTCGGACTCATTGCTCACCAGTTTGAGTTGTAATTCAGAAATTTTTTGCTGTCTCTGATTAGCAAAGAACTTCAGTGACTGCAATGAAAATAGGAAAATTAGCAGAATCGAAGCAGCCATATTGACACAACTGGATTATTTATATTAACAGAACAAGGAACAGAAGTTCCGCTTACTCCAATTCTCTGCATCTCCAAGGACCTACTTAATGCTTTTCTTTTAGTCAAGAGATTCTTGGACACTGAATGTAGAGGTCGTTTATAGTTCTTTCCACGGAAAATAATTATGGCATAGCCTTCTTTTAGTTTGTCCACGGATACTAAAATCCCACCACTTTCTGCTTCAAGCGATTTTGCAGTATAAATAACCTGATTAAAAGCTCTCTGCATGGTAATCACCTTTACTACCTCTCTGTGTTTCCAGTGTTGATGCAAGCCTTCAATAACACCATCAAAGATGCCACGCCTACCTAAAGTCACCAAAAAACCAAAACTAAAGAATAGAACATGGGGAAGAAAGTAATGCTATACTATTTACCTTTTATTGCACAGGTTGCCACAAATTAACCCTTCTATTTAATTTTTTTTTTTTTTTTTTCATTTCATAAGGTTAATCCAAGTTATGCATGATGATACATGAGTGCAAAACAAAAGGGCATCTTATGTTTTCATCGAAGTAAATTGGAGCAACTTTATATGTTTTCAATAGAATTCTAAGGGTGCCCAGGTACTAGGCAATGCAACCTAACAAAAGTCCAACTTAATGGATGGGATCGGATTTGAACTAGATACCGAGTGTTAAGCAGCTATCCATCTTCAAACCCATCTTCCTAAAACATATTCTCTCCTCATTTGTAATCAGTTCCTGGTCTTCATTTGGCTCAACGTGCCTCCATGATGCATTCAACTTTGTCAACTCCTTTGTTGACTTCTCTACCTTAAAGTTAAGCTGCAAAATCCCAATATGAGAAAAACATCAGCAGGTCGTGATAACAGCTTAACAGGGATGGTCATTCAGATATAAGCACATAAAAGTTAACCCTACAATGCTAAGTCTTCGCTCTTGCATCCTCAGCTCCCTAATGATTTTTCCCTTTACAGCATCTGCTTGAAGTTTTGATTCTGTGCTTCCAGTTGTCAAATCTTCAAACTCCACTGTGATATCCTTAAAATCTGATAGAGTTCCAGCCTTGGCTCTCTCTTCCATGTTCCCAGTGTTAAAACAGAAAAATGCACTGGCTTTCAGCCGTGAATTTTCCTCGTGAAGTTGCCATCTTTGGAGCTCCATTTCTCTTTGAATTATTGAATTGGCAACTCCAACAGGTAGGAAGTCATTGCCTCGGTAAAGGATAATGAGAAATTTGTTGCGCAGCAGCAATGTTCCTCCTGTGAGACTCTGAACCAGTAAAAGGTATTTAACGCAATAACATCACCCCATGCATACATAACACACTAAATCATAGCAAGGGACACGAAACACCATACGCATAGTTTAGGGCAATAAGCAGATGTCTCCAGTCCGTATAAAAATTAAGTCCAAACATCCACACTTTTGATACATATGTGCTCTACCACAAACTTAATTTGTTGAGTGGATCTCCAAAGCAAGAAAATTCAGTTAGTCTTTAGAGATGCTTGCATTAGAGTCTTTTGCTTAGCTCTCTTGTTTATTGGGAGGCATTACCTCCTCCTTGTTTCCTGCTTTAAATTTTATTTCCCTTTCATGAAAATTTTATTACACATCAAAAGAGAGATTAACTATAAAATCTTACTAGCAACTTTCAATCAATTTGAAGATATTTGTAGATATAAAATAAGACAATGATTTCGCCGCTTTAGTCAAGTTGGCATTCATTTAAGGACCACGTCTTTAATATATACAGAAAATTTTAAATTATTTCAGGTTTGAAGTCTCACAACTTATACAGTTTTAGAACAAATATTATTTCTAGAAAACTTGCCTTAAGTTCGCATGCCATCTGCTCATTGTTTGTATTTGGAACCCCCCACTTCAAAGCAATCTTAGCTATCAGACTTTTCTCCCACAACTTTAAGATGGCAGCAGCCAACCCTTGAAGTTTTCTGTTTCTCCCTTCAATTATTTGGAAAATAAAAAATTAGTGCACACATAAATACATGCAGAAGGAGAGTAAAATACAGAATGAACTAGGTGAATAATATTCAATCAAGCCATAATACAGCAGGGTCTGTATGTAGCTATGAACATGCACACACAACATCGTAAGCAGAGCACAAAATACTATTTATCCACAAATGAAAATGCATGTCAATTGGGGGTGGAGTTAAACCATGCACCCTAAAGATTAGTTTATGTGGAAACGAAATATCAGATTTGGCTCAGTTCATAAGATCATTAACCATCCTTTTAAAATTATGTCAAGACATTTCTACACTGTTAGATTAGAAGTTGTTGTACTGGACCAACTAATTAAGGGAAGAAAAAAAATAAACAAACAAGTTAAGCCGTTAAGGTGAACATGTCATTGTGTTGCTTGCGACCTTCACTTAAATTGCTTCAGCTTTGCTGTGACTTCCCATAAATTTTAAGCAGGAAAAAAACAGATATTTGAAACCTTCTACCCTGATTTTTATGTTCATCCTATCTCGGCTAACATTGCAACTGAAGAGCTCAAGAAAAATTTTACTGAATGAAGAAAACAACAAAATTTATACCAAGGACAAAATGAGTAGGTAAGGAATGTGCAAGCTTCCTCAGATGTAGTAGTTCATCATCTGTAAGCTTTGGTATAGTCAAGGGTGGACAGCGCCTAAATGGAGGCATATATCCAGGAACCACCTCTGGAAGCATGTCAGCATCAACCGGCAGAGGTTTGTGCATCCACCAATCAATAAAGCGAGGGCCCAAATCATCTAGTAGCCTGTCAGTTTCCCTCTCATAGAGTGATCCACTCATTGGTTGGAAATTTCCATGATGCCTCAAGAAAGAACTAGAAGCTTCTTCCCATTCGCCATCATTGTCATTTAAACCTTGATTTAACCCACTTTCATAATGTTCACCAACTGAAAAATCAGTGTCTGTTTCCAGCTTGATTGGATTTGGTTTCAGCAACGAAGTTTTGGAACAGTAAGAGCTATCTACTTGCATTTTTGTACTATGTTTCAAATCCACTGGATAATTGCAACCCCGGTAAACAACAAGAGCATTCTTCTTACACCAAACAACCATACCACCAGTTTTCATCTGTACAAGAGGAAAAGTAAGAAAGAGAAACCATAACCATAAAAAGACATCCCAAGCATAATATGTATGACTATTGAACTGAAAGTCCAAAACTGGATGGCAACATAAAGCAGTTATTTTTCAGATAAAGTAAGCAACATTAGAGCATATCAATTTACTTGGGTCATTTTTAAGGAAAAACTTCTCACTGGTATATCGCAAAAGCATTCCTACTCCCAATAGGAATTACAAAGTAGAAAGGACTTCAAATAACAAAATACTTGGAATACAAAAGAGAAAGTTAACCAAAACCAACCTTACCTCAACAATTTCTCGTGCTCTATCCATATTGCGGCTCAAGGGCACATCGAATTTCAGCATAGCAAGCTCATTTCTTTCCCACATGAATTGTATCTTATTCACAACATCTTGAGTAACCCCAACTTTATTGACCTTCACCCATTTCTCCATTTTTGAAGCCTCACCCCTCAACCTTTCAAGCAACACTTTATCAAGATTCAACTCCGCTGAAGTCACTGTTTTCTTCTTAGTCCTCCGCAAAACAATCCCATCATCCTTCTCCCATGGCATTCTCCGGCGAGTTCCAGACTCCTCAAAACCCTCCAAACAAAAATCCCCAAACTCAACCTCCTCCAATTTCATTCGGGTTTCCCCCGAATCCCCATTTTTCTGAAGCTTTCCGATGCTTTTAGCAATTCGCCGCATCGCGTATTTCCCAGTTTTATCAATTCTTCCATTAGCTAAAGCCCTAGAACATTTATCCCCTCCATGACCGTCGGACCCATTTCTTCTTTCGGGCTTTGCGAGATCCACGCTTTCTTCTTGTTGGGGTTTAAGGTGGAGAGGACCCTTCATCCATGGCGCTGTACGGAGATTAACGGTGGCATTGGAGGTGGAAGGCGACTCGGATAGAACAGATGATTGTGATGGTGTAGAAGTGGCGGAAATAGGCTTGTGGGTGGAGTGTAAGAGAGTGGAATCTGATCGAAAGGATGGGGGAATGAGAATCCTTGGTAGAGCTGGAGAGAAGGAAGTTGTCGGAAGCATGGTTTCTTGAGGTGTATCAATGGCGTTTTTCCATAACAGAATCGGATTGAGTAATCAGTTATAGACTGTCACTATGGTCTTTATATAAAGGAAGATGCGGCTGCCGATGACTGGGTAATCGGTTCAGATGGCGCCACCGCCCGCACGCCACGTAAGTTTGGAAGTTTTTTTTTCCGAAAAAATACGCTACACCCAATTAAAAATTGACACGTTTTTAAAAAATTAAAAAATATAAAAGTCATGTGAAGCTAAGTAGTGTGTGTTTTTTTTAAAATTAGATTTAAAGTGTATTTAGAATTGATTTGAGGAGAGTTAGAATTGATTTTAAAATAATCTTGACCGTATTTTGTATTTAGTAAAATAAATTTTTATTAAATCCACTAAAATCACTTTTACAATTCACATTTCCTAAGAGCTTTTAGATTTTTGTAAAATTAGATTATGCTTTATAATAAATTTTCAATTTTATCCTTCAAAATTAAGATTTCTATTATATATCTATCTAGTATCTTTCTCACATAACCATCATTCTTTATAGAACACAATTATTAGTTTAAATCATATCATATTGATTTTTTGAAAAGAAAATTAGAGTTTTTCTCTTTAATACTTTACAATTAAGGAAATTGGTGTAAGAATTGGACAAATAAGAAAAATGATGAGTAATCTATATGAAAGACAAAATAAAGATATCTATATAATTTATTTTTAAATTGGTTCTTTTCGAAATCAAGAAAACCTCAAATAAATTTATCACTGTACCAACGACATGATTTTATTTTTTACTTTTTTTAAAGTCTAAGGGTAGTTTTTATACTTTTGAAAGTTCATAGATATTTTTGAAACAAAACACTAATGGTTTCCCTCTAAAACTAATGACAAATATATTTTTTTAACTTTTTTTTTTAAAAATTTAAGAGTACTTTTAAAAATTCATGAATATTTTTATGTAAAATAGAAAATTTAAGTGTATTTATTATAATTTTTTTTAACGAGACTCCCACCTAGTCTCCATTGACTTTGTTTCTAGAGGTACATGTTTCATTTTTCTTGACAATATGAGAGAATGGCCAAGGTACATGTGTTTAGTCCCTAAAAATTTAATATCTTTTTGATTTAGTTTAAGAAATTTTTAAATTTTAATTTAATCACTTAAACTTTTTAAAATTTTAGAATTATCAATTTAATCTCTAACAAGTAAATGTTAAAATTGATTAATAGTACTCTAGTCTTACATAAAAAAGAATTAGTGGCAAAAAAAAATGAGGTAGTTCAACCAGACAACCTAGAATCAAGGTTCGAAATATCGATGTCGATGTAAATATCGAGGTTCCAAATTAATGGAAATATCGATATCGATGGAAATTTCGGGAAACTTTATGGAAATGGATGAAAATTGTTATAATTAGTTAATGAAACTATGATTGTAACTAAGTTAGACTATAATTGACTATTTTTAATTATTATTTCTATAAAGTAAGATAATATTTAGATGTATGTTGTAACATATTTGTGTAAATGTCAATGCGGGAGCAGAAATTTAAAAAAAATGAAAAAATAATTACAAAATTAAAGAACATGAAATATTTGTTGCATATAAAATAATTGTAAATTGTTTATTATAAAATAAAATGGATACAAAAAAGAAAAATCATAGCATTAAACTAAATAACATAATAAGGATAGAAAAATCACAACATTAAAATAAAAGGACGTAAAAAGCATAACATAATATAAAAGAAAACTCTAAAAGATGGTAAAAGAGAAAAAATAATCATTGAGTTAGCATAGGTAATTGTAAATAAAATAAAAAAAATAAAAAAAACCTCGAAACCTTGAAATTTCGACGAAAATCGAAATTTTGAGATATTACGAGAAATTAAGAAAAAATCGAAATTTGCCCCTACTAAAATTTTGATGAAAATTTTAAACGAGGTTGGATTTCCTTAGAGATGGTAAATATGTATAAAATAATAATAATAAATAAATAAAATAAAATAAAATTGATGGAGAAAAAGTGTAATTTAAGAGGGAAAAAAAATACACAATGATATAATATTTAGCCAATAAATCACGAGAGGGGAAGAACGCGGGCAGTTCTCGCTTCTCGGTCGTCGGAAGAGAGAACAAAATAGCGATGAAATTAGAAACCCAAAGAAGCTGAGTTAATTAAACAGTGGCGAAAATGGAGGATGGTGAAGAAGGCGAGTCGAGAGGCTTGGCAAATGCGTCAGCCTCATCTCTACAACCAAATTTCAAACCTAAAAGAGTCACTAACGAGCAGCTCTCGAAATTTCAGGTACTCTTTTTCCTTGATTTCCATTCCATTCGAATTTGTGTTTAGGGTTTAGGGTTTATTCAATATCATCCTTCATTATAATGCGAAAGAAAGAAAGAAACCTTTTGGTAGTGAAATTGTGAAAGGTGTTTCTGTATCAAATCAATATGGTGGTTGGAAAACCAATTCTAAATATTAGAAGGCTAAGGCTCCGTTTAGTAACTATGTGGTTTTTGAAACACTTATTCCACCTCAAAGTTTCTTTGGTTAGTTAATGTAGTTTTTAAAAATCTGTTTTTATTTTTGGAACTTAGCTAACAATTCAACTTTTTTACTTTGGAATGAAAAAACCCATGGTAAAAAATGATTAGGAAATAGGCACAATTATCAAAAAGCAAAAAGCAAAAACAAAATAGTTAGGTTACCAAATGGACCTTGAGTAGAAACGGTAGCTTTCACTTTCTTAGCAACGTTTTAATGGCTACTTTCTTTGGCTCCCTGCAGCATATGCTTCGTCAATTTTCTGATTACCTATGGTTTTGTTTATTTTATATGTTTGTCCCTCAATATACTCTCTCTATCGTTATCCTTACTCTTTATACTATCAATTTAATATGACAGGAGCTTCAAAGGAGGCGACTTCAGATTAAATCAAGGTCAAAGATAAGAAAGAATACAAAAGGTTTTTCCAGTTCATTGTATTGTGGTGTAGTTTTTTGTTGAAAGCTTATGTTTTAATTTTGAAATATTTGTTGGAAAAGTAGATGCGACTGGAAAATCTCAAATCAAACATCTCAGTACCAGTGATGAAGTTAATGAAGCTGAACACTCGAGACTTTCCAATTCTGAGGTTGATTTTGGAAAAAAGAGCTACCATGTTCAGCAAGACAAGAAAAAAACTAAACTTCCATCCAAAAAGCTACACAAGTTACATTGGGGGTATGAGATATTATGGTACATTATATATATACATACACACATATGAGTGTCTGTAGTATTTAAGACACTCCAAACTGATGGGAAACCACAGTCAAGGTTTGTTTAGAAAGGCATATCTATGAAAGATTATCAACCTATTACGATTAATCCTATTCCTTATGTTGGTGGATTTGGTTAGGTAGATCTAGAAAGAGTTACAAGAATGGACTAAGAGCCTGCTTGGATTGACTTTCTAAGTGTTTATAAACACTTTTTTTAGACTTATAAATACTTATTTAAATGTTTAGAAAGTTAATCCAAGTGCACCCTAAACCTATTGGTCAAGAGTCGAGAGTAGTATTATTTGTAGTATTCAATGATTCCAGTATTATTATGTTCCAATTTTATCATGTTCCAAAGGGACAGTCATCTCTTAATCTGCTAGATTTCCAATGTATGACAAACATTGTAAACATATAAACATCATTAATTTTATAAATACTGTAAGCAAGAATGGACTATCCCTATCTCCGATCAAAGTAAAATTTCCAACGTAAGATTTGATAATTGGATGCGTAATTTATGAGTCACTCATTTGTCCAATAAGCCAGGCAATAATGTGCTGTTACTGGTAAGTGAAAGTCCTTAGACGAACTTTAAAAGGGATAAAAGAGAACAAGAACAACGTAAGAGCCAGGGTGGAGGGCACCCCCCAAAATAGAGAACTACACCATAAGAGCCTTCCAATCACTAATAATCATCTTTGTCTGAGTTGCCTCTAACTATTCCATGAGCTCTTTTGTATTTTTACTCAACTTGAGGGAATTTTTCTTTATCTCTCCCTGGCTGTTTGTGTCCTCTCTGGCTGTTGATGAAGTTTTAGTTACTTTTTCTTACTAAAACAGAACAAGAAATAGGAGAATTTGGATGGGAAAATACAAAGTAGACATAACCTCATCATATATCTTCTATAAATTTTTCTCTGATCTTATTTGTATGTCAGGCTTGACACCAAGGAACCATGGGAAAGGAAGGCAAACATGTAATGATATTTACATATAGGTGGAACGCAGCTGCCAAGTACTGTGGCGCTGAACTAGATTTTGGGAATTGAATGATAGAACTCGAAAGGTTTGTATTATGAGTGATGGATCAAATAATGTGCTGAATGGCCACTTATTGACTCAATTTTATACTTATATCTGCCCATATTGATCTTACAGACCTGAATTATGTGGAAACTCACACAGTGTGGACGATGAAGACTGGACAAAAAGATAGAGAAACTGTAACAAATTCTTGTGAATTGCCTCTAGGTATGATGTCTTCTGCGTTGGCACATAAAAGTAATACATTTCAAGATGATTTAACATTGGTTAGAGAACCATTTTTTACAAGGTTGTATTATAAGTTTATACTTCAACTTGAATGATTATGTGCCTAAGTAATGTTTTTTGAAATATGATGTGTGCTTTTATGTTGCTTTTGCTGTTAAAACTGTTAACTAAATCTTGAGTATGTCATGTTTAATTGACAAATGTTGGTTATTTAGCATACCATGATAGATAAATGACAAAATAACTAGTGGTTAAGATGTTTTTTTTTTTAAATATCCATGAGTGTCCAGGCTAGCTTATGCGCACTTCGACTAATCTTACGAGACAACCCGCCTGACCCTACAACATTTGGATGTCAAGGAAACCTGTAGAATATTAAATCCTAGGTAGATGACCACCATGAATTGACCCGATGACCTCTTAGCCTTTTGGCCTTTTTTTTTATGTTTCCACTACCGCTAAGTCAACCCATAATGGTTGGTGGTTAATATGAAATAAATTAGCACATGCAACATTTTCTTATCTTAAAGCAATATATTTAACTTTTTTTTTCCCCTCTCATACCATGCTACAAAGTACTTGAACTTAACTACAAAATCAAGCAGTTAAATAGGCTTTTAAACTCACTAATGAAATCTTCAAACTTAATTTAAAAAACATTGAACTTCACAGGAAGAAAACTTGAAACTAGCGTATCTAAATTAGTCATAGAAAGTCAATGGTATACTTTTGTTGTTCTAAAAAACTTAGTCTGAACTGTTATTAGAAAAATATAGCTTGGAAGCAATCTGGCATTTTTGTCCCAAAGACAAGAAAAAAAGAGCCTATGATCAAATCAAATGGAGTTGTTAAGATTTCTGATAGATTTTATCTATTAAACTAATCAAAACCTGCGACGTCAGTCAACCAAAAACAAACGTTGTTTGACATTTTCCTGATTGGTTGTATTACACACAAACACATTTTTTCTATTCATCTTAAATTATAACAAATTAGATCAATTTATAGGAAAATTTTTTAAAATAAAAAAAATAAGGAAAACTATTTAAATAAAATAGCAAAATTTTTAGATAGTTGTGATAGACGTTGATAGAAGTCTTTCAGAGATGCTAATAGGAAGTCTATCAATGTCTATCAGTATTTTGTTTTTGCTATTTTCTATAAATAGTTTGACATTTTTTCTATTTGTGAAAAATTTTCTAATTTATACTTAAAATAATTATATTATATCAAATTATAATGGTTAATGGTTAATAATTAGTAGTCATATAATTGAGAGAAATTATTATAAGCAGAGAAAATATCAAACTATTTAAAAATACAGAAAAATTTTACTGTCTTTAAATTTTTTTTTATATTTGTAAATAATTTGTGTCATTTTTCTATATTTAAAAACAACCCTATATATAATAGTCATATATATCATATAAATTGGTGTGTGAAAATTGTTTTAAGTTGTGAGTTGTATACGAAAGACAAGACAGATGTTTTAGAATTTGAAATTATGTTTGTTTATTTCATTTGATATCAATCAACATCGATATTAAAGATTAATTGATATATTTGACATCTTTCATAAATATCTGTAGAACATTAATTTTTTTCTTTTTTTATTTCTAAAATATAGATATACTAATAACAAAGATACATAATTTTGTTTGAAAGTAAAATTAAATAAGTTTTTTAAATATTTATTTACATAAATATTTATTAATATCAATATTTTATTGATACATCCATAAATTTAAAATTTTAATATTAATATCGACATCAATATTTTAATTTAATATAGATGCGAAAAGAGAATGTATTTGAAGTTTTGAATATATTTTTCCGACAAATGAAAACTATTGGCATGAGTGACTTGGCTCAACTCCGAAAAAAATTATTAAACATTGAATACCTCAAAGGCAACAAGTTAACAACAATATGCTATTCCATTGGAATGACATGGTCATTTCCGACAAACACACATCTATTAGGTTTTATCTTGCCGTCACTTGATTGATTAATAAATATTTGTTAAAGGTAACATTATCACCGGACAAATTAATTATTAAAAATATTTAAATACTACTTTGTTTTTGGTAATTTTGAGTTTAGTTTATTTTAGTTCTTGTACTTTAAAAATGTTCATTTTGGTCCTAACTTTCAACTTTAGTTCATTTTGGTTATTGAACTTTTAAAAGATAATCATTTTGATACCTTAAATATGAAGTAAAAGTGAAAGTGGAGGGACCAAAATAGTCATTTTTTAAAACTACATGGACTAAAATGAACCAAAGTTGAAAGTATAGGGACCAAAACAAACATTTTGAAAATATAAGGACCAAAATGAACTAAAACCAAAAATACAAGAATCAAAGTATATTTAAACCTATTTTTAAAAAAATACGTACATATGTTAAAGTAATTAAGTTAGAGATTTCATGTGTAGACAAATTTTCTTTCATTAATTAATTGTCTTTTAAAACAACCAAAGCACAGTTGAGATTAAAAACATTAAACTTCTCAAAAACTGTTCATTTTGGGCAAACAAAATCACACGTCTTCATTTGCAAATCAAGTTGAAATTAATTAATTACTAACTACTCTTTTGAAGTTGTTTTTCTCCTCTACTAATTTCTTTCTTCTCAATTTAATCTTTACCCTTCTCTCTATCTCTTCTCTCTCTAACATGTCTAAGTCTCAGCTGAAGCTTTTTGGCTTTAACATCACAAAAGAGAATAAAACAGTTTCACATTTTACACAGCCGCCGTCGGCGGTGTGGCCGGAATCTGAAAATCCCCATGTCCCAAAGTTCGAGTGCCAATATTGTTGCAGAGAATTTTCCAATTCGCAAGCTTTGGGTGGCCATCAAAACGCCCATAGAGAAGAAAGACAGCTTTTGAAGAGAGCTCAAATGAAATCTTGCCATCGTAATTATTTCACAGCTCTGCACGTGCAGAACTGGCTATCGTCGTCCTTTGCGCCGCCGCCGACGGTGGTGGGTGCTCCTCCACTGGCGGCGGGGCTTTACGCTATGTCGCGGCCGCCGTTATCCCAAGAGGTTCGGCGGCAGGCCGGAGTTTTTACGGGGGCGGTCGGGGTTGTTGGAGATGAAGATGTTTCCGGTAGGAGTTTGGGCCTGGATTTACAGCTTAGTCTTGGGCCTGGTAAGCCTTGACTTGGGCTTTTCCCCATTACGGCCCACAATGCATATTATTTTTTTTTTTCCTGAAAAGAACTTGAATTTTCTCTACTTGAGTTCAGACAAATGTTTAGATAATTTTAAAGAAAAGAAAGGTTATTGTACCTTGTACTCATATACTGCCTCCCCGCCAGCTTGGTTTAGATTCTATTTTTGTTTTTATTTTTATTTCTTTTTTCGTTTTAATTTTAAACCTTTCAAATAGTTTATAGTCATTCAAATTTTAAGGGGTGTTTTGGTCACGAAATTGATTATAATAATATATATTTATTGTGCTAACTATTTTAGTCTGAATAAGAAATAATAAACACTATAGAAAGAGATGATGAGTAGAAAATAATAGATGAATTAATAATGTAGTTAATTTCCAACTATTATAATTGAAATTCCAAACATGAAGTGGACGATAATAGCCCATCCCACCCACTTGAAGTTCGAGGTCAAAACACCTCCTAAATGTTCTTCTCAATAAATAAATAAATAAATATTCTGTTTTAATTTTTCAATATAGAAAACAAAATATTTTTACTAATCATATAACTTATCCATTTTGAAATTTGACATGTTACATATTAGTTGGATTTTAATTAAATTACTAAATGTAAAAGATAATGGTTTAAAAAACCATTTGCGTCCTTATATTTTAGAATTTGTTCAATTTTAGTTTTGTACTGCTACAAATTTATCACATATTGAATTCCTTACATAAAAATTATTATTATTATTATTAAATAAATTTCAATAAAAATTAAATTTAAAATTTATTGAAATTACAAAGATTAAAATCGAACAATTAAAAAATATAAACTAACATTGAACAAACTTTAAAATATAGATACTAAAATAATATTTTAAAAAGATAATATTATAAGTTTTGAAAAGAAAAAATATGAATATATATATATATATAATGATTTAAACTAAAAGCAAATTAGAATGAAAAGATCCCGATAATGGATTTACACGGATGGATATTCTGTCAAAGCCAAAATACAAACACTTGAGACACACACACCCGCCCCACAAAAGTACACTGTTTCTGTGTAAGAGAGAAAGAAAATATATGATAGAAACTCATTTTAGATCGAAAAATTACTATACACAGAAAAAATTTCAAATTATTTATAAATATAGAAAAATGTTACTGTCTATCACTAATATACTGCGATAAAATTCTATTAGTCGAATTCGAATAAGAAAATTTTCTATATATATTTATAAATAGTTTGACACATTTTTTTATATTTGAAAATAATTCATTTAGATTTTATGTTTTGAGGGTTAGAAAATACCAAAAGCAGAAAAAGGAGAAGAGCAATGGACAAAGAATGAAAAGTAAAGCAATGCCTAACCTGTCCTTTTTTGCTCCAAAAGCCTGCATGTGCCTTTGAATTATACCACCACTCTGTCATCTCCTACCATACATTTTCCATCTTCATCTTCTTCTTCCTCCTCTTTTCTCTATCTAAACTTCAATCCCTAAACCCCATTTTTTTAATATTTCAAGATGGATTTTACTTTGACTTTCATAAATTAACAACTAAGTTTCTGTTTAACATCAATCAATCAGTGAATCAGACCTGAAAAAGCAACTCTTCCAACTTTTATTTTAAGTTCTAAGAATCATATTCAAGATCAAAAAGAAAAGAAAAAAAAGAAATTACAGATTCCATTCCACAAGCTTTTTGCAAATCAGACAATCGGATTACTATTCAGGGGAAAATGAAATGATAAAAAGGAAACCAATCACTTTTTCTTGCTTCTATCCTTGGCAGAGGAGAATATTGAGCCTAAACCGAAAAGATTCCCGGAATGAACATTTAGAATAGGGTTTACTTGAACTCCATTACCGTACGAACCATGTACCTTCTTCAATGGAGGTTTCTGATATCCGAATGAAGACGAACACTGCAACGAATTTTTTGATGCATTTCTATGAGAGCTTTGTTTTTGATTTACACCGTCCTTGGATAATGGCGTTCGCTTAATATTCGACGCAGAGCCAGTCGAATTGCTTCGTGAGAGAAGCGGCAAAGGACATAAGCTACGAGTATAACCAGAGCCACAACTACTGCTTCTTTTGAAACGCCAAAAGGATTTAGAATTGGAATTAGAACTTTGTTTCTCTTCAGAATCACTACTCGTAGCCTTGATTTCCTTCAACGATCGATCTTTCTTCAAACATTTCTCCGCATTGAGATCGAGCGATTTCGTACGCGTCAATGAAGGAGAAGAAAAGTGATCGAGTCTCTCTTCCGGTTTCTTCTTGATTTCGAGAGGAAGAATTTTGCCGTGGGAGAAAATTTCATCGGCGGAGGAGGATTCCTGATCAGAACACTCAGGAATGCAGAAATCGAAATCGAAGCTGGAATTGAAACCGGAGGACTTGGATCGGGAATTAGGGCGTTGTTCGACGGGAATAGCTTCGTTGTGGCAGAAATCGTGAGAGAATGAAATTCTAGGGCTCATTGCGGCAACGGGAATATCAGGAGAAACGGCGTCGATCGCCATGGAATTGGAATGGGGAATGATGATGAGCATAAAAATGAAGAAGAATGTATGAAGAAGGAAGGAAGAAGATGAAGATGAAGATGAAGATGAAGATGGAGAAAATTGAGAAGCGACCAAATTAACAGATTTTGAAGGCTTATTCAGAGACCAAATTTTCGTAATCAAACTTTGTTGGGTGAAGAGCAACTGTGAGAAACACAGAGAGTTTAATAAGAACCGGTCGTGGTGGAATTTTTTAAACCAATTATTTGTTTTCATGGCAAAATTAAAGGGCAATAAATCCATTTTCCCAAAAAAAAAAAAAAAAAAAAAAAAAAAAAGAAAAATTGTTTGCAATTTTTACTTGAAACTTGGATGATTAATCAACTTTCTATAGAAAAACAGAGTATATATTTGGGTGTTTTCAAATATAGCAAATTCAGCTAAAATATTTATGAATATAGCAAAATGTCACTGTCTATCCGTGATAGACATCGATAGAAGCCTATTAGTGTCTATCGTTGTCTGTTGCTATTTTCATAAATATTTTCAACCGTTTTGTCATTTAAAATAATCACCATATATATATATATACATACATACATACCTACTATGAAATTGATAAATTTGGGAGAATTAAGTTTACATTTGTAAGTGATTTTGAAATATTCAAAATCTCTTAAAATACATATTTTTTTCTTTTTTAAAACCAATTTAATATTTAATTTTACACTTTTAAATGCAATTCTCATATTATTAAAATTAATTTCAAATGATTATTTGACGCATATCAAAATTGGTAAAAGAGTGGTTTTAAAAATGATAAAAATGATTTTAATTATTTGACAATCACTCTCAAACATGCCCTAAGTTTAATTAGGAACCAAGCTTGATTTTCATTTAAATTAGAGAGATTTATATATATATATATATATATATATATGGGAAAATTAGCGAGTGTATTATAGAAATTGAATACATAATGTAAAAATTACAATTCCGTGGAATTAATTTACTTTGTATAGTTTAGAGGCAATTTTTTTCTTTAAAAAGTTGAACATTTTTACCAGTTTCATCCATTTTAAAATAACAAATAATACTTGGAAATTTTATTAGCTTTGCAATGTAAAATAGCTAATAATTAAGGCATTTGTAACTTTTGGTTTATATCCCCATCTCAAATTTGTAATATTATAGGTTTTTCTTTTAAAGTTTTGCTTTTTTGGAAGTACAACAATTTAAAAGGAAATAATCAAAAGATTTGCTATAGGCTTTCTCAGAAAAAAAAAAAAATGAAAAAATGAAAGAAGAAAATACATGCTAAAAAAACAGGATAATTACTCCATAACGTTGATCTTAACAATAATAATAATGCATTCATTTCATAATTTTTTTTAAATTTTCCAATGGTGTGCAGTATATATTGATTGTGGGTATCATTTAGGAAATTATTTCACGCACAATAAGTTAGTCTTTATTACTTAAAAAAATTATTATACAACATAATTAATAGAGAGGTTAGAGGCTTGAATCTCTTTATTCTAAAACAGTATAATTTTTTTTTAAAAAAAATAAATTAATATGACTACAATATCACCTAAAATTACTCTATGTCCATGATAGGATGTACTTTTCTTTTATTTTTTTAGTTCAACAATTTTGAAAACGGAGAATCGAACATTGATTTTTAAAATGATAATTGGTATCTTATCTATTGACCTGTACTCGAACTAACAAATGTAGTTTTAATTAATATTGAAACTAAATATTCTCAAGATATTATCATGGAATATTTCTATGAATATTGTAGATCTATAGCTAGTGAGTTGGATTATGCTCTATTCAATTATATTTATAGTCAATCATACTCACCAGACAACAGTTAGGTGGATGTGTGAATGCAAGTAAATGTTTGACTACTTATTAAAAAAAATTCTAAAAGAGGAGAAAGATAATAAGTATTTTCAATATGAGTGAAAATGTATCCAACATTAATATTTAGTACAAATAAATAAATGTATGTACTCAAACACGGTAAATATTCTATGATGACCACTTATCTAAGAATTAATTTTCTACGAAGTTCCTTCACATCTAAATATTGTAGAGTCGGACAGATTGACTCGTAAAATTAATCGAACTGCGTATAAACTGACCAAAACACTCACGAATATAAAAAAAAATAATAAACAAATGTATCTACTTAAATAAGGTAAATCAATCTAACCTAAATTAGTATTACATTATTACATTAATACCTTAATCTATTTCGAGAAATAATCTTGTTTTCGAGCCATCATTTTTTAGAGGCTACCAATTGCTCTTACTGTACATTATTCCTCACTTCATAACATTTATGACCTATTCTTTTAAAAAGTTGGACATATATTCTTGATCAAAAGTGATAATGAGTAAGGGCATTTGGAGCTAAGGGACCTCTCCCTTGATAGGTTGTAGCAATATACTTTTCTAGATTTCTTAGCGTGTAATTGTTTTGATAGCTAGACATTTTAATTAAAGACCTAATTAAGAAGGATTTCTTAGGTGCAAAATCGTAAAGAATAAAAGCTGGAATAAAAAAGTGGGCCAAACGCTAAGGCTCAGGACAAAACAAAGATGGGAGAGAAGAAGTGGCATGGGTTTAAGCCCATACCATAAGGCAACACACCCCCGAATGGGGTTGTTCTCGAGGAGGAGGGGGGGAGCCCAAGCAAGAGATCTAGGGATAGGAAGCCTGCTCGAAAACCCTAAAGGAAAAGGGTTTAGGTCAAGAAAATTCTATAAATAAGAGGAGGATACACCAAAAGAAGTAAGTCCACTTTGTTAATAAGCGTCTGTTTGGATTGACTTGAGAAAAAAATGTTTAAAATACACTTTAAAATCTATTTTGAGTGGTTGCCAAACACTTCAATTTTTTTCCAAAATGACTTATTTTTTAAATTAAACACTTGAAAATGTATTCCAAACACACCCTAAATTTCCTACTTGTTACATAAAATTAATTCCTTGCTAACTTAAACATCAGAACCTGTGTGGCAAACATCAAATTGATGTGTAAATTTTTTCTATTTTGCAAGTAGCATTCTTCTTCAAATTACAAATTCACAACTGCTGCTACATAAGAATTAGATGCACATTTACCTTGCCCAAATTTGACATCAACCAATTGTTTTTATTAGTTTAGCAAGGTGATTTAATTACCCTTGCACAAGCTGTTTAAGTCTATTCCTTTGAACAAAAATGTTTAAGTCTATTCCTTTTTTCCCTTAATAAAAGTACAAGTCTATTTTCTTAGTCTAATAGTTGATTATTTTCTAGGAAAAAAAAACATTACATTTTAATATAATTACTGTATAAAACAATATCCAAAACACAAACCGTTAAGATGAACAGAAATTTTAGCATCAATTATTTTGATTTATCTGATATGATAGTGCCAACTGCCAAGGGCAATGGAATAAGAGGTTGTATTATAAAATGGGTCCGTCAAACAACACAAATGGCTTTTTTATCTTACCACCTTTTGTCCCAAAACACAACACCTTTAATTTCACACCAAATATTTTCCCATACAGATGAAAAAGAAATTCTTTCTCTATCTTTTCCAAATCCTTTTCACAACCTATCATGTGATATAACAATAAAAAAAAAAAAAAAAAAAAAGCATAATCTAAAAAAAACCCTCAAAATAATGCTAGTTTAGAATATACAAAATAATGTTATGAATCTTTTATATATAGAAAATTTTTAAAAATTAAAAAAATAAAGGAAACTATTTACATAAAATAGTAAAATTTTTAGATAGTTGTGATAGTCAATGATTAAAAATGATAGAAGTCTATCACTGATGCTGATAGAAATCTATCAATGTCTATCAATGTTTTTTTTTTTTTACTATTTTCTGTAAATAGTTTGACATTTTTTCTATTTGTGAAACTTTTTCATATATATATATATTGGCTCTCTTCGTCAAGTTTTTATAGATTATTTAAAAATAAAAACTGACATGTCATTTTATTTTTTTAATTATTTAGTATGTTTGAGTAGATGTCATATGTTCATAACATATCTAGATTTTTGTTAAATGATTTAAAAGAAAAAGAATGAAAAAGATTTAAAGAAGTTTGTTCTGAATACAAAATAATTTTAAGGTTTAGTATGAGTTAAAAAAACACTTTCCGAGTTTTTGAATTTTAATGAAATTAAAGCAACAATTTAATCCTTAAAATAAATTGTTATAATAAACTAAATTCACGGACTAAATAGTTTAAAATTTAAAAGAAATGTAAAATTTTAATAAACTAGAGGGGCTAATTGGACAGATAATTGATCAAATTAGAAATTGGGAAATATAATTATAACAAGCCACAATATTCTTGAGGAAATTAATCAAATTAAAAATTGTCTATGTAATATAGTATTTTTTTTTAATTGGTATTAGACCCTATAGTTCATGACTAGTTAGTACAATTTTTTTTATAAAATTCAGTTGAATATTCCTTTTAAAAACTAATAATGAATACCTGTTATACACGTACCTAGAATATTGAATTTTATTTTAAAGTTTAAAAATAGTATTTAATTTTTAGAAAAATTACTATAAATAGACTTCTATCGCTTAGTGATAGAAGTCTATCACAGTCTACCGCTGATAAAACGTACAAATTTTCTATATTTATAAATATTTTGACTCATTTTTTTTATAATTGAAAACATTCCTAATTTTTATATAAAATTTTATATAGATAATAAATAAATAATATCTAAACTTAATTTTTATAATCATAAACCTTTTAACTATATAGAAGGTAGAAATCAATATATTTTATAATTAAAAGTAATTTTAAAATGAAAATAGATCGTATATGTTTATATATGCTGTTAGTCTATTATAAAATTTTATGTTTCATATCATTAACTTTTCTCTATAAAATTTGCACATTAATTTTTTTTATTATTTCAAACTTATTTTACTTTTTTTCTAATTATGTTTCTCTCGCTAAATATTTTCTCTTTTACTTATTAAATATTTATGTCTCTAAAATTTTGTTTTTAATTTTTTTTTTACCTTTCCAAGATATCATCAAAGTTTAGATTGATTTACTACATTCTAATTATTTTTTTCTAATATTCTAATATTAGTCTTAAAATATAGTTAAGAATACTAAGATGAGATTCAATGAATAGGAAATATACATAGTAAATAATTTTTTTGCCACAGGCTATATAACCATATTAAGTTAAAGAAATTGATAAAGAATATAGAATTTTGGAGGGAAGTTAAAAGAACATACTTTGTGAAGAACTTTTTGAATTTTCTTACATTTATGTGAACTTCAAAAGAACCTGAAAACCATTTTAAAGAATGTATCAATAATGAGTCATTATATAATACCACCACAGAACTTTGATACTCCATAACAAAGTGCACGTGTTATAATTCTTAAGTTACAAACAATTAGATAAAAATGAAGCCAAACATCAAAAGGGAAGACGTTCATGAGAAAAATACATGCGAAAATGCATCAATAAATCAATAACTCAGAGTGATTTAGTTTGCATTTTTATTATATAGACACTTTTGGTAGCTTTTCCAAGCTTTATGGTATTTCGAATTCTCATATAACTTATACAAGTTTATACATGGATCTTACCCATACACAAATGAATGTACTGGTTCAATGTGTAACCACCTCCACCCGAACAAGCACGTTCCTCAACATCAAGTGCAACTATTGGATTTAAAAAAAAATACTTACATTCAAACAATCACGTCCTATCAACGAAGTGCGTGTAAAATAATTTAAAAGATACGTCCATTCAAACAGTCAAATCCTACCAAATAAAGAGTAAATTAGATATATACTAAAAATGTAGGGACAAAAAAGAAAAGGAAAGATTCTCCCCTTATAACTTATTTTATATATAGCATAGATAACGGTTAGAGAGAGAAGTGAAGCATATGGCGATTGGTGACAACTATGTAGGCAACAAAAAAAAACACAGATGACCATCAGGGGTAATCGAGTAAACAAGTCAGCTCTTTAATATTTACTTATTTTATTTTATTTTATTTTATTATTATGATAAAAATATAAAATGGGGTTCTATTCTATCTCACAAATTTTTACACGTTAATATATTTAAGTTGACTATCAACCGTTAAATTAAAATTTAACAATTTAATATTATTTGTTGATCCTAATTTTTTTTCTTAAAGAAGAATCCTTAAACTTTTCTTTTGTTTTGACATTGGCATGAAAATGAAATGAAAATTTTAAATTATAGACAACAATTATTGTCGAATTATTACTAATAATGTGTCAAAAAGTAGTGATTCCCTCTTTTCTTTTTTATTCCTATTTTCTCCCCTCTTCTTTGGGACCAATAAGTTGTGATTGCTTTTGTTTTCTAAAATTATAACCTTTTTTTTTTTTTATAAAAAAAATAACTTATGAAGAGGGTTAAATAATATTTCAATATTCGATATATCATATATCAATAATTGGATAAACCAAAAAAAGAGTTTCAATTTTTCCATTACGTAGTGATATTAGGGTTGATGTGATTTAAAAAAAAAAAAAAGATTTGAGATTTTTTTAGTATAATAACTACATTGACAAATAAAATTGATAATGATTAATACCTCACTTTATTATTGTTATTTCTTTTTTGAAAGAAAACACCATATATTTTAGATTTTTAATAATGGATTTTTGTTTAAATGATAAAATTTGTTTATAAATACTGTTTTCAAAATATATAGAATCATCCTTTTATTATTAATTAATTTTCTTTTAAATATATTTAGTCGAAGAAAAAATTACATTTTAATTACCACTAAACTAAATTATTTTGTTAAATAATATTTAGATGCATTATAAGTCACGCCTATCTTTGTGCATCTATTCAATTGTCTAATAATAATTTGCCGCAAATCCTTCTCTTACTTTTTTTTTTTTTTTTTGTGATCCAAAAACTTCATTTATATTCATTTGAAGTCAAAACAAAACAAATAAATAATTTTTACTATTGTACATCTTGATCATGTGACTTGGTACAAATTATATAAAGTTCTAAACGACAATATAATAATTCCAAAAATTTTAAATAGTAATAGATATTGATTTTCTCTTTTAAAGCTCAATTGTTTATTCTTATATGATCTTTCCTTCTCGAAACATAAAAATGAGAAAATAAAAATTAAAGAAAATGGTTATATTTAAAAAAAATCCTAACAGAAAATCAAGAACATATAAATAAGCAAGTGTACTTGTGAGAAGTAACATTTATCATTTTCATAAACAGAGCTAAAATCCTACCTTTCATTTCTAAAAATTTTGAGCCAAAATAGACAAAACAAGGGGGAAAAAAAAACTCTAAAATTCCAATTAGCGTAATTAACCATTCCTTTTCTTTTTCTATCTCATAATATTTGTGTAAGTCAAGTTTTCAAATAAAAGTACAAATTAAAATTGAACCTACTTTGTCAAAATGAACATAGTTGAATTGACCTAAAATTTATACTATCAATCTTGATTCTCCCACTCCATACATTGTCGAAAATAAATACATAAACAAGAAAGTTTTATGAAAAAAAGAGAGTTAAATTCGATGTTGTCTAACAGGGAGTTAGAATACACGTGTAGGCTGGATTTATTTGAAAGTGAAGAACCAATTACAAATAATATGAATAACTATTTTTAGTCATAATAGTTACAATTTTAGTTACAGTACTGTTGATGATTTAGTTAGCCTTCAGAATTTCGTATCTGGTGACACTTTTTTAATTAGAAATAGTTATTTCATACATTTGGATATTATAGTTTAGAATTTATCACGACTTTTCTGGCATGAATTCAAATGATAGGAAAAAACAGAAAAAAAGTTAAAGATATGTATAATTTTCTCAAATGAAGAAGAGAGAGCTTATAATTGAAAAAGGCATAAATAAATAAATAAATAAATAATAAAAATAAAAAGAAAGGTAAGATTTAGATGGGTGGGCACTTTACAAGTAAGCCATGAGGGGTTTGAAGGTAAAGATTGAACAACACATGTTGATATGAAGGCCAAAGACATAAATTTAAAAAAAAGCAATCTTTTAGATATAATTAAAGGCAAGATTGATGGCCCAAAGGAAAAGAAATAGCATTTATAGGATGCGTGAAGTTGAAACAACAACTTGGATGTCCCCTTCTTCTATCATTCTTTTTTTAAAAACAAATTCAATGAATATATGCCACCCCTATCCGTCTTAGATTTGTGTAATCTTTATTTAAATTAGATAAATAATTACTGTTATGCCTAGATTTAAGCTCAAAATGACACCCATAAAGAAAAGTTAAGGTAGACTTGAAAAAATAGGTCGAGCTAAGAGAGGAGATCGAGCTGTGGACTTATGGGAAGACCCTAGTGAGCTCGACCCAACTAAGAAAGGTCAAGATGTAAATTCATGGAGATACCCTAGTGAGCTCGACCCAATTGTAAAGGTGGTCGACCTGAGAAAAGAGGTCGAGCTAAGCAAGGACATCGACCTAAGAAAGCAAGTCGACCTGACAAGTTAAGCTTAGAAAGGAGTTTGAGTTGAGAAAGGAGGTCTGGCTTGAGAAAGAAGCTCGACCTAAATAAGAAAGAAGCCCCACTTAAGTAAGAAAGGAGCTCGACCTAAGTAAGATAGGAGCCCGACCTAAGTAAGATAGGAGGACGACCTAAGTAAGAAGGTCAAGCTAAGAAAGCAAGTTATGCATAGTTTAGCCATACATTGGCTACATATTGTGGTTAGTTAACCATACGTTAGAGGTCTACCGAAGAGTCGAGTACATTGATGGCTGAAATGTGTAACGACTTTAACAATGATGGCTCAGATAGGTAACGGCAGAGGGAAGTCTGGTAGTGGCCCGAAAGCTGAAAGGTCAGACAAGTTTCGGTTATAGAGTTCGACTTATATAATCTTCAGGCCGTAGACGGAGAAAGGTATGCCTTAAAACTGAGATTTATTTTTTACAATTAAGCCATTTTCAAACCTGATCCTAACTTAAGCATCGAGGTGGATTTGGCTCAACACCACACCAGTATTGTATTTGTTCATTTTTGCAGGGCATTGAGCTAATCTTCCTCAAGAAATACAAATTCACCGTTGGTGCGATTTTCAGTATCAACAATTATTATCAAGATATAAGTTTGTGTAATTTTTGTCTTAATATATAGGTTTATATAGTCTTCAAATAATGAAACTAAATATTAAATGTAGGTCATCCAACATAATCTAGGGAAAATTTTCTATCCTACGATAGTATGAAAAATTCTCCATATTGCCTCTATTGATTGTGTGCCACATCAACGCGCTTTTAAAAATATAGTGGGACCTACTAACATCATTTTGAGGCCCATAGGTATTAACGAAGACAAATTTATAGTGTAAATATAGAAAATATGGTACTACGAGAGTACTGGAAATTTTTCTCATAATCTAACATATGGACTAAGTAGTTTTTTATGATTCCAAAAAGTTAATAGAATAATAGAATATGATAACAAATTTAAATCTATCAGGTTATAAATGTTATAATTAATTTTAGCACTTTTTTTTAGAGTAAAAAATGATTTTTTTCTACACAATTTAACAAGTCAATTACAATATTGTTGATGCCAAATTTTGGACAGAAAAAACACACCTAACTTTCTTGTGATAGTAACTGTAAATTTGTATGAGAACTATAAAATAAAGAAGAAGCCGAGCTATAATGATGTATTTATAGGAGATTTGATTTAGGATTTATCTTAACCTTACTAGAATTAGGATATTAGTTTTTCCTAATTCCAATCAAGCTTAGATCAAATTTATTTTATTTTTTTTTATCTTAATTTTTAATTTTATTATGTTAGGCCAAAATTCACCGTATTTAAAATATAAAAATTAAAAAAAATATTTACCAAAATCTAAGAACCAAATTGTGTGTATATATTTTTCATTTTTTTAGATAGAAAATATACGCATTTTAATGACTAAAACAGATTCTACCATCTTTAAAACAAAAAAACAAACAAAAAGAAAAAAAAAGCCGGATGATACCAAACAATCACTAAAGAAGAAAAAAAGAGGCCCAAATCTAACGGGCCTAGAAGTTAGCCCACACTAACTTCTAAGAGTTAGAGTTATTTTTTAATTTTTTATTATATTATATAAAAATTTGAATTTAATTTTAATAGTGATAAAAAATAGTGAAACTTAATTAATTATAATTATTTTAAATTAATTAATAGAAATTAACATTAAAAATGAGTATTTAGTGAAAAATTGAAATTAAAAATGTAAATCTTAAAACTTAGGTATTAAATTGAAATAAAACTAAAATTTCAAGACTAGAATGGTAACATTTTAAAATTTAAGGACTACATGAAATGTTTTCAAATATAGAAGAATGAGCTAAATTATTTATAAATATAGAAAATTTTTACAAATTTTTTATATTTATAAATAGTTTGATATTTTTTCAGGTAATTTTCTTTTATTTTCCCCCAAAATATATAAATAAATAATAATTCACATTTTGAATTGGCCGCGTCTTGGGCTTTGAATTATACAGTAGAAAAGAGACAAAAATTCTCCAAAGCTCAATTGACCAATCACAGAGTCTTCTCTTCCGCGAGGCAGCTTCCAATTTTCAGAACTTTCTTTGTTTTTTTTTTCAGAAATTTCTTTCTAAACGCCCATTGGCCCTCTGACATTTCAACGAAAAGTGGAACCCAAAGTTTCTCCTTCTCCCGTTTTGAATCGTCTCTTTGACTGATTAGCTCCAGCATTTGTCCTGTGGAGCCACTGAATTTCTGTTTAATCGACCAAAAGGCTGAGAGATTGAAAGAGAATGCCGAATTGGGAGCTTAGGAATTGCTGTCAGCATGATCAGGTTGTGTTCTTAGTTACGATTGGGGTGTTCACCGTTGTAATCCTCGCAGTAAGCTTCGCCGGACTCTTTCTATTGCGTTTTTTTTATAATTATTTTTTAAGCTCGTTTTAAGTTGTAGATTTGTATGATTTCCGGAAGTAGGATTGGTTTTTAAGTTCGTGTTAGATGCTGAGAAGTAAACTGTTTAAGCAGACTTAGGTCTTCGTTATCTATGAAATTCATGATGGCTCTTCCTCGTTATCAAATCATCATTTAAGATTGCGTTCTCCTCTGCACAAAAATCTACATGAACTTGAGTATTTCTTGTTAATCATCTTAAACAGCATGTTTGAGTTATGTAGGTGGTTAAGTATTTGAAGAACTCAAATTGAGGTTGGAGAGATAAAGAGAGAGATTTTAGGTTAATTGACATTAAATACCCGCGGACAGATACAGATCGGAACAATAGGCTTGGACTGAGTGCAGATATTCAATTTCTGAAGAACTCAGTTTCCTTCATGTTTTATCGTAGTCTTTGTTTGACATGTTTTCCAACCTCTCAAACAGCCTTTCTTTTCCCTAAATTAGATATCTGATTTAGTTAGAGAGCATATGAACTTGGATTGAACTTCCTAGGTGTGTAAGTTGTGTCTAATACTAGTAACTTTTGGATTCTGATTAAAAAAAAAAAAGTACAGATGTTTTCTTGAGTATTCTTGAGGTGGAATCCTTATTGTGCATCACAGCTGAGCAAGCTTTTCTTGCCTTCATTATTTGCTCGATGAATATTGATTTTTTCCCTCTGAATGTGACAGCTATGGAGGACATTTATAATCACTCCTTTTAAGCTCATTACTGTTTTCCTGCATGAAGCAAGTCATGCAATAGCTTGTAAGCTTACCTGTGGTGAGGTATATGCCTTTTCTTCATTTCTATTTGCTATGGTGATTGAAATGGAACAGATTGCGTTGGCATTATTTTATTTTCTTATATAACAAGAAATATCATATTTATACTCCAATTATAAACTTTTTTTTATCTGGCTACGCCTTTACTGTAATGGTCATAGGGCATAGTGAAAGAAACATGATGTTCTCTGCATATTTCTTATCGTGTTTTGAGTTTGTTACCAATGTAGTTTATTTCTAAAGTTCTAAGATAACGTGCCTTGACACTTCTTTCTGTCTAAAAAAATTATCCTACATCGTTCTTTTTCTCTCTTTTATGGCGTTTACAAAAAGGCTCTTCCTAGAGATGTTGGCAACAAACGAGTCATAGCTATAAAAGAGTATAGAAGGTTACAATAAGAAGTAAAAACTGTGTTAAATTGCCATTTCCTCCCAAACTTTCTCGTTTCTTCACACCCTGAAGTTTCTTTCTTTCCTAATTGACCAAAGGATGCTCTTGAGTTCCGTCGCCCAAATAGGGTGACGCTAATTGTTGAAGGATTTGCCAATGTGGGAGGTTGAAGTAAACAATCCAATCCTTTGTTCTGTTGTGAAGGTTTTAGGATCAATTGAACTCGATAAAAATTTCATTCTGAAAGACGGCAATTGTTTTCTTAGCTTTCTTACAAAGGAGGCTGATATTAGGCTAGAAGACTACTTTTGCTGGACCACTTCAATACCCAGTCCTAGATTTAATTGCTTATATTTCTTACCAGTAATCTCAAGTGAAAATTGTCAAAGTAGAACAAAACAATTATAAGAATAATAGAAAATCATATTAGGTGCGCTGCAAATCATGTTGAAGCCTCATTAACAAGGAAATATTTGAGATGTCTAGAGGCATCTTGACAGATTTTTTTGCGGAATTCCTTTAATTAAGCATCATCATTTTAAATTTTTTCGTAGTAAGATTAGGTGTGTTAATGATATAAGATCAATAAACAAGATATCCATGAGAGTTGGCTTTATCAATCAATCTGTTAAAAGTAGTTTATTAACCGACATTGCTTTCTTTTGTTACATTACACGTGCCTACTTTGTTAGTTATCCTTATCCCCAACTTGTTGTATGAATTGTATTTAGTTTCATTATATGGGAGGCTGAAGGTGAGACTCAAAAAGATATGTATCTGGTGTTCTTTTTCAATAAGATTCTTCTGCTGCCACTAGATGTAGAATATGAATTTGCTATCAGGACCACTGAGATATCCGTGCATTCCAATTTGGGTTTTAGGTTCTTTGAGGTGCCGGTGGGGGTCTCACATTATCCTATTTCTCAGATTCTCTCCATCTTCTCCTATTCAAGTTAACTGGCCCATATTTTGAGAAATTTCCACTAAACATTCATTCATGCCATCTTCTTACCTTAAACACAAGGCATCTTCACTGCTAAATTGTATACTATGCTATGTTCATTGCTATGGTACAGTTACCTATTCCATCAATTACCCACGTGTGGATATCTTGGTAGTTCATGAAACCCTTAAATAGTGATCTGGCCTTAAGTTCAATTTTTGAAGTCAATATGCTATCTCTTTAAAGATATCCTTGGTTTGTGATTAATGAACCTAGAGGAAGTTGATATAAGCAGTTTATTTGCAGGTGGAAGGAATCCAGGTTCATGCAAACGAGGGAGGGGTAACTCAAACCCGTGGTGGTGCTTATTGGTTGATTTTGCCTGCAGGATGTAATTCTCTTATTTCATTTTTTTACAATTCCCTGATAAGCAATAAGATTTACAGAAAAGCATACATATGCTGACAATATAAATTAATTGTAAAACTCACTAAAGTTACTACAAGTTATCCACCATGCCACTCGCCCCTACCATCTTCCAGTAGATGAATGAGAGTTTCAAGTTCATCTTAAATAAGATTATTTTAGTTTCCTTAGACAACTACTTGTGTACAGTCATACTTTGGAAAAACATTTAGAACATTAAAGGTGTAGTTTAGTTTGAAATGTTCTGTAAATTTCTACTTTGTGGAACTGCCACTTATTTTATTTTTTCGTTCACTTCAACCTAGATCTTGGATCATCGTTTTGGGGAATGGCTATGATTCTCGCATCAACCAATCTTCTCACTGCTAGGATTGCAGCGGGTTGTTTGGGTTTAGCTCTTCTTGTTGTACTCTTCATTGCAAAAAATGTAAGGAAAATAATGAGCAAGAAATGATTTTACTATACATTTTTTATCATTATCAATTTCTTACCTCCCTTTTATACTTTTGTCAGTGGACGCTTAGAGGACTCTGTATTGGTAAGTGTTCCCATGATCTTTTCGTAGGAACTGGAGTTTACATAAAGCCACTTTTGTTGCTCTTAATATTGACATTCACCAACTGAATACCTCAGGATTTATTATTTTCCTTGCGGTGGTTTGGGTTCTACAAGAAACGACTACAGTTCGCATACTTCGTTATGTCATTCTTTTCATTGGTATACATTAAAGCTTGCAATAGCTTTCCTGTTCTTTTAGTGGATATCATTTTATCGTTTATTAATTTACATATATTTTCCTCACTGGATAATTCTTTTATATTGATGTTTTGCAGGGGTCATGAACAGCTTGTTTTCGGTTTACGGTATATTTATAATCTCTCTATAAATATGATAACATTACTAGAAATCTAGAATGTTAATGCTGAAAATCATAAGTTTATCCTCCCTAACTCATGCAGATATATATGATGATTTGATTTCACGAAGAGTCAACTCGAGCGATGCTGAGAAGTTTGCAGAACTGTGTCCATGCCCTTGTAATGGAATTGGATGGGGAGTCATATGGTAATTAACATCTCAATCTTTGGGACAACATTGACACAGATACCTAATCATGCATTGCACTATAAAAGGAAATGGAATATTTTCCAAAAGTTTTAATTTTGATAATATCATTACAGAAGGTTGATATGTCAAGATGTTTATGATTTCGTATCAATTCTCCACTCATCCCATCTCCTAATTGAAATGCTGATATGTCAAGATGTTCATGATTGCATATCAAAACTCCACTCATCCATTTCATAATTTGAATGATCATTTTTGCAGGGGAATGATATCATTTATCTTCTTATGTGCATCTATCTATCTTGGTCTTGTCATCCTATCTTAAGGTACATGAACATCTCCAACCTATTGATTTCCTCTCGTTTAATTGCGATTTTAACATTCAATATCTCGGTTTATATTCATCTCTCGGTCTTCTTGTCCTACAAAGTGTATAGCATAGTTATTTAAAATAGATATATTGATTTTAACTATGATGCACTTGTAAAGAAACTTGCACACAGGGGATATAGTTACAGTTTCAATAGTTAATTGCAAAATTCATATGGCTTTCTTGGGTCAACAAATTTAATAAACTTAGAGTATCAATGGTAACAATTTAATGGTGCTCTTCCATTCGTGTGTGACACACGATTACCTCTAGAGATTAGTTAGTCAAAACTATGCATTTTAAGATGATAGATTTTTTTATTCATTCGTCAATCCAAACGTAGCTTGATGTATAAGGACACCAATTATCATCTCAAAAGCCAATAATTTGATTATCCAACTTCCATCATATGATGATGCTATTTTATGTTGATAATAAATTGTTACCATTTAAATATCAGCTTTAATTTCATTATCAGGTTCAGGTTTAAATTGTGAGTATTGACACTTGAAATTGCTAGCGTTCTTGTTGGCTGTCTTGGCGTATCCGCAAAGCTTTTATACTTTGGAGTTTGGAGAAAGCTCTGTTGTTCTAACCATGCTGACTCCCAGCCTTGAATTTTACATATATTCTGTACAAAATTGAACTCTCATATTCTTTATTCCCTTTTATTTATTTTTTCAATTATAAACCTGCCAAATTTAATTATTGGATACATCTGCAAATGTGCAATGTTTATTTAAATTTTGGTTAGACAACCATTTTAGTACCTATGACTTCTGCTTTTGATTTAGTTCCAACTCTTCTAGATTTAGAAGTTTCATTATAATCTCTATAGTTTAGTACATTATCCTTATAGCCAGGGGCGGATTTAGTGCCCTAGAAGGGACTCGAGCCCCCCTCAACTTTATGCTCTTTAAATAATATCAATACCATTAGCTAGTCCAGTGGTAAATCTGTCCTTCAGCCCCCTCTAGACCTAGGTTCAAGCCCCACTCTTTACACTGAACTATAAAGCTCCCTGTCAACATTAATTTCTGGATACGCCACTGCTCATAGCAATTCTAGGTATTTACACTTCTCTTATTATCTTCTTCCTAATAATTTTATAAATATTTTGAAAATATATGTAAGAAAGTTCGTATATATGACAACTACAGATGAAGCACAACTATTTATCTACACATCAAGGTGTTTGAGTACCTTTTACACTCAGAACATGAAGCAATAAACACTAAATATATTTAGAATATTACCTTTTGTTGTGGGTTGTCAATTAAGGCTTCATGATGCTAAGAAGTTATCAACCTTAACATTTGTAGTACTTGATAGAAACTTCATGCAAATGGGAGGCTTAACTCCAGCCAGAGCAAGGATGGAGCTGGGCAATGTCCATAATCCATCTCCACATATCAGACCAGACGCCACTGCAGGTGCAAACGCCTCGGCCTTGGCCTTGTTGATCTTTTCCCACACAAACAATATCAAGCTTCCAAGGCACATGTCAATGGCGAAATATGGGCCCATATAGAATGGAATTGCCATTGCTGTAGGTATTGGAATATACTGACTTACCTTCTTCCCTGATAAGTCTCTTATCAAATTTATCACAATGGCTGCTGCAAAGAACACATAGCATAGGGAGAGACAGTTCTTTGGGAGACTAGAGAAGCCCTCAACTGCGAGAAGAGCCATGTTACGGTAGACAGTTGCATAAGGTGCTGGATATGCACTTTCAGGCTGTCCAAGGTCATCAAATGCCTTGTAGAACAGCCAAAATACGCAGGGAGATATGATGCATCCCATCGCAGTGCCTACCACCTGGCTCACGAACATCGACCGCGGCGAAGATAGTGTCATGTATCCAGTCTTGAAATCCTGCATTAGATCAGATGCAGTTGAGACAATGTTCATCATTACTCCGCAAGCTGCTAAGCTTGCAATGACTCCACCATGCGTGGTAGTAGCACCGGCCCATGCCCCGATCGTGAAGATGACAAGCTTTCCATACGCAGACGCAAGGGACCAATCAGTCAACCCGGTACCATAAGAATTGCAGAAAGCTAGTACTGGTGCAATCACATAGAGGACAAGTATGTAATACCATTTCAACGACGAAAAAATGTGTGGCAAAGTATCTCCAAACAAGTAATACAACTTTAGCAACGGAAGGATGTGTGGCAAAGTGGCTATAGATACAACAGCAAGTATAACATAACCTCCAATGGCAAACCACGACGGAATCTGTTCTTTGAGGAAGAGTCGAGCCCTCCGGTTGTCATCGAAAGATACGCCAGAGGTCGAATGGAGGGAAGGATCCGAAACTACAATTACATCTTTCTTTTTCAGCTGAGACAAACGTATGAGAGTGGTTGCCAACACCTTTACAAAGTTATAAATCCCATCTCCCAGAGTCAAAGCAATGAGAAAAAGCACCTGTAGTATAGCCAGCCACAAACAGAAACAGAATTATAAAGCAACAAGTAAATATTGGAATTGTATGAACAATTTAAGGCTTTTTCTTTTTTTTTTTGGACCTTGTAGCCTTGAAGACCACGAAAGCTGGAGAGGGGAAGGTCAGCATTGAACCAATCTCCTTTTCTTTTCTCAATGAGAGGCCACATTAAACCCCATGAAAGGATTGCTCCAATCAACACAGAAATGTTAATGGTGTACGGACAAATCATTCCTACCCCAACATATGTTGCAGAAAAATCAAAATAAAATCTGCAGCAAGAAATGAGTGTTTTATTTATTTTATCATTATATATTATTAATTAAGTCTATCGAACTCGAACTCGAACTCGAACACCGTGTTAATTGATAGGAAGGAGGCATAAAAAAGTAGTACTCGTATTGATAAGCTTTGAGGCCAAATGTAGGGAAACTTTTAAATCCACAGTCGTTTCCGGCAGTGAAGAACCATTGGAAGAAGCCCCATAAGAAGCTGAAGGAAAAAAACTTTCCAAGTGTTCTCACTTGCTTCCTGTAAGGTAAGGAATGCACCAAAACTATATAACTATAACAAATATTTTATTGAAAAAAACTTACAAGCTCCTACTTACCTCTTTCTTTCTTTCTTTTTTTTTTTTTTGAGTACATCAATTGGGGATTGGAGAATTTGAACCACAAATCCCCTAGTTGCTAGCAAATTCGAATGCCAATTAAGCTATGCTCGTTATAGCAATCAAGTCCAAAGTATTAATAGATCATAATACAAAAATATTTGCAGATATAACAAAATATAGATCTAGCTCTAAGAGTCTATCACCGATAGACTCTTTCACTAATAGATTTTGCTATTAGTAGTAATAGACTTTTATCACGGGTAGATTCATATCAGCGATAAACTTCTATTACTAATAGCAAAATCTATTAGCGATAGATGTATATCATTGATAGACTGGTATCAACGATAGAGTCTATTACTAATACTCTATCATGGGTAGACTCTATCAGTAATATGAAGTATCACCAATAGACTCTATCAGTGATTAGAGTCTATGTCTTATAAGCTTATATTATTTGAAATTGATCAACAATAGTCAATGATAGATATCACATAGCATATAAAAATCTATCACTTCTATAAAAGGCTACTTATAGGCTTTTACATGTACTTTTAAGTTTCAATCATAAATTATTTAGCTGTAATTTAGTTATTTCTAGTTCTTATGGTTGCTTTGAAAAGAGATTGCATCAAAAGTACACTGAATATTTTGTTGAGTTATCAATGAAAGAGATGGAGAAAATAAATTTGGAGGAAGAAAGTGAGAAAATAGTGAAAGAAAAACAAAAATATTTGTTTGAAATCTATAAGTGATAAAAGAGATAGAATATATGTTAGTTGTCCATTGTGATTGAAACCTATAGTTCATAATAGTCTATCATTGATATATTTATGTTCTGAATGAAACAAATGTTAATGATAGACTTCTAACTATGAAAAATCTACAGTAATAAAAGCTAACATGAGCATAGTTCAACTGACATAAGACATAGACTTTTGATTTAAAAAGTTAAAAGTTCGAATCTCACAATCATTGTGCTAAAAAGGTAATGATTAATACGAACAAAAAAATGACAAAATTGAGAAGAAAAATTCCAATGTTAATCAAGAATGAAAAACAAGATGAACAAAAACAACATAAGAGATCATTTAAAAAAAAAAAAAATCCAAACTAAGAGATCAGAGGATAGAATCTCCCAACAATGCGTGTTGTAGAACTTAGAAAGAAAAAAATGTATAACAAGAATTAAAAAAAATAAGGAGATTTGAGAAAATTGCTATAATTTGTTATACACTTAATTATTAGCCCTAAAAACAACACTTATTGTAATTACCCTAGATTTAATAGAGATTTCAAACACTACCCAATAAACCTAGGTTTAGCAACCTAAAACTTAATAAATTTAGATTTAACAAACCTCCCAAATGTGAAAACCAAACCAATCTCTTATAGTGGTTCAAAAGTATTAGAAGGGTTTAACAACCTAAAACTAAATAAATCTAGATTTAAAAAACCTCCCAAATCTAAAAACCAAACAACATCTTAGAGTGGTTGATTTAGTGAAAAAGGTATTAATCCAAGTCTATGGCCAACCTTCGTTTAAGAGATGGATTTTCCTTCTTTGATCATGGTCCTAGATTAATACCTTTTATGCTGCATCAAATTAGTATCAGAGCCATCAGATGATATTCGTGCAGAGAAGCAAAATCATAGATGGTGGTCGGAGATGCACACATCAATGGCGGATGGCCGAATTTGGCTCTCCAAGATGTTGAAACCCAAAACATCTCACCACCATATTCATCATCTCATTACCATGTTCATCAATATTATACGTCATTTAGATATTCTTAGCCCATCCAACTAAATAACACATAAACTGAAGTATCCTAAATACTACCTATCTATTTTATTTTGTACCCAAAAATCTTCCAAAACTTCACCAATCAAGAGCAAATCATTTCAAGAAGACTATGAAGCTTTATGGAGAAGTTGAAGATACTAATCACATCGAAGAAATTAGGGGAAAAAAGAGGCAAAATCAAATTCTTCCACACCATTGGCATCCATGGATGATTGAAGTAAAGAAGACAAAGCGCCAAATGAAAAAGATGTTGGCAATAACTAACATAGCAAAAGAAAAGAAAACGGAAAATTTTTTTATTACCGTTTGAAATTAATTCCAAGAATTAATTTAATGTAATTAATTTCAAGAATTAATCTCAATTAATTCTAAAACGGTTTCTACTTTTAGTTCTTCAATTATTTTTCTTTAAATAGTGCTCTTAGCTTTTGGAAGAGACGTATAATTTTTTTCTTTCTTCTTCTTCCAAGTTTTCTCTCTAGATCTCTGTTTTCTGAGCATATTTTTCATTAATTTAATTCCTTTCTCCAGCGAGTGCTCACCGGAGTTGGGAGGTCGTGTTAACCTTGGGGAGCAATCGACATAATGATTTAGCACAGAGGCCGCGCCGAATTTTACTTTCAAGGCAATGGTTTTTCTACGACACAACAATGATCAACATTTGACACTAACAATTTGAAAGAAAAATCTTTTCTACCCAATGTCGATCAAATCCAAAAACGTTGTTCTTGCAAAGCTCTTAAAATTTTAGCAGAAGTAGCCCAAATGACGAAGGTTGAGGAAGTCTATGCATTATTGCAAAAGAAATTGCCGAGAACTTTGGGCTTGAAGATGATGCAGATCAATGAGACTCTTCTTGGGATGAATTTACTTATGTGAGTAATCAATTAACACGTTGGATTTTGGTAATGATGCATTTTGGTACCTCAACTTGATGCATTTTGGTTACACGTTGGAATTTCCTTATGTAGTAACTCACTATCTCTCTTTTTCAGCTTCCTTCATCTAATTGTTTTAGTGGGTCTGCTCATAGTTTTATATGGACGGATTATTCACAAACTTTTTCCCCTTATTAAGACACTATCTATGTGGTGCTCAATTCTATTCGCTTTAAAATTTATGGATTTGTTAGAATTTTGTCTATGAGAAATTCACTAATTTTCAAGGTATAGGAAGTAGTTGATGGCTACTTTACCCTCTTTTGTGAATGTGAATAAGAAATAACAAGTAACTTATAGAGAAAAAATTAAAGAATTTTTTTTAATGATATTAGGTGATACTGAGAGTGACGAGTAAATTACTGAATAGAGTAAATAGAAAAGATCAAACTTTTTCGTTACTCTATTGATATCCAACAAGCTAAATCATTCTAGCTTTTAAGGATGCGCAATAGACTTCAAAGAAGTTAAAAAAAATAATAAAAAAATTAAGGAGACCCATTTGACCTTCTCAGATAATTAATAAATGAATCACTGTAGATATAGTATTAAATTTCTATCGATAGGTCGATATTTTTATCGATATTTTCACATTTCCATGATATGAGGGTTGAATTAATATTTCTATTATATCGTTAAAAAAAATCTACGAAAGACAAAAAATAAGTATCAAAATGGCACTAATATAAATATAATATAAATAACAGACATGTTTACTCATTTGAAAATAATGAAATGTTTATTTATTAATTTAAATTTATTTTTTTATTTTTATAATTTTTCCAGAAATATCCATTGAAATTGATATTTTATCGATATTTCTATCTACACCGATACTTTAAACCTTGACTATAGGTGATAAATGGACACAACACAATGGATTATGTATGAATTTCCATATTGTGATATATTTTCCACAATAGAGAAAGGCTAGATTTGAGAATGGTTAAAGAGGATGTGATATTTTTTCCCCCTTTGATCAATTTTGCTACTGATCTGAAGGTGTTGACGGACCAATTTCATTGGGAGAATTAGTTGGCTGGCTAGTTTTCTTATAGGTAGATTTAACTCTAATTTTGTTTATTTTATACTTATATCCTCTATGCGGTGATGAATCTATGAGCCTTTGAGGCAATATTGAAATCAAAGAAGTTACTAGATAGTTGATACTTTAATATGAATTCTAATGGTTATATTCGATCTCTTCATTTTCTCTGACGCCATCGAGTTCGTTGAGATTGCTAGGGATTCATTTTTGTTGATGGGAAGAAATTTTGATAGAGTTATATTTTTAGTTTTGAGATTGTTAAAAGGTATATGAAATTAGGAAGAATTTTCATTGCAAAATGAGAAAGAAAATCAAGAAAAAAAATATTGGACAAATAAATTAATGACCCACATATATTTTGCACTTATTTTCGAAATGATTATTTGACTAAATCATACAATTGAAGACATGATTCGAGAGATTTGGAGAGACAACTCAGCATATTGAGCTTCACTTTGTGATGAGTAAATTAGTGGAACTAATTTATGTTGATTGCTATATGTGCTTGTGATAGAGCATTTTATATATATATATATAGGGATTATGGTATATATTTTTATATTTCCTGACTATGAAATTATCTCATGGCACATGTGGCAAGGAAATAATAATATTGTTGTATTGTTTTTCAACTCTTAGATGGGTTACTATTGTGATCTACTTTACCATGTTTACTAACATGTTAGCATGAATGAAAATGATATTCCATGGGTGTTATATTTGACAAAGTTTATGCATGGTTAAATTGTCATGTTTGGCCATTAAATTTCATGAAGTTGAAAAGTATTATTATGACTTTTAAGTTGAGTTTGACCCTATAAGATTATTCACCTAGCTTGTTTGTAGTATGAAAATTTAAATTCTATCATTTTTATGTGGAAACTTGTAGAATTGATGGTAATTTGAGATAGTGTCTAAACTAGAAAATATGTGGATATTTTATAAGGATTTTTCATAGGTATATAATTATCTCCATTCATATGGGGCTTTTTGGATCAAACCAAAAAGCAAATCCATGATGGCTTATGTCCAAAGTAGATATATTATCATACTATTGTGAAGATATTTGGAGAGTTGTTATCCCTAGTAAGTGGTATCCGAGTCGTGCCCTTAGTTTAGCCATGTTGATATAATTCTTAGATGTCGAACAAAGATGTAGTGGAACCTAGAAAGTAGTCATGATGTGATCCATGGTTGAACTCTATCTGAAAGGCAATATGCTATGGTGAAAAGAAGTTAGCCTAGATAAGAGTTAGATGGACGGATGACTACTTTAGGGGAGGATCAGTTGATCCTTTGTTCGAGGGGAGGATTGTTGAGAATAAGACCAAAGTCTCACACTGGTTAGATAATTCTGATAAAGATCATTTGATTGCTCTTTGTCGTTTATTAAGATATCTTAATGATACAATAGATTATTGTTTGCATTTTAATATTTTCTATCATATTAGAAAGGTAGTGTATGCAAACTGGGTAACTTAGAATGATGACGTAAGCTTTACTAATGGATGTATTCTTATTAGGTAGAGGAGCTACTTCATGAAAGTGTGAATTTATCACTCTAGAATTAGCAGGACATCAGAATGAATGGCCTAGAAGCCTACTGGGAGATGTACTATTATGGGGGGCACTAGTAGCAATCTCTTTGTACTGTGATTCACAAGTTGCCTTAGGAATTGCCAAAAATAGTGCATATGATGGCAAGAGGAGGCATATATGTCTCATACATGGAGCTGTGAAACAGTTACTAAAAGGAGGATTATCTCATTGGAGTATGTAAGTTTTGAGAGAAATTTAGTAGATTCTCTCACTAAACCCCTAACAAGGAGAGTAATTCCATAATTTTCAACAAATATGAGACTCAAACCATTATGAGGGTCCATAGCCCTTTATCTAGGTGCTCTACTGCGATAGATTTGATGGTCCATAGCCCCTTATCTGGGTGGTCTATTGCGATAGACTTGATGGTCCATAGCCCTTCATTTGAGTGGTCTTAGTATGAACTTGATGGACAGAACTAAAACCTTAAAAAATTTCATAGCCCTTTCTTGGGGTAGTCCTAGTATGAACTTGATGGATAATCGTAAAATCTTCATAGCTCATTTTTTGAGTGGTATGTCTTTGACAGACTTGAGGAAGTTGGTCTTGGTATGGACTAGATGTGAAGTCTTTATAGCTCAGTTTTTTAGTGGTCTATTGCGATAGATTTGATGAAACAATTAATGTGATTGTGAAGGTGTGACCATATTCTATGAAAAAGTTTAAGGGTCTTTTCTAGAGCTTTCACGTTGACTCAAGGTTCCATGTGCATGACCTTAAATAGCACGCTTTTATCGCAGAATCAATGGAAATTTAAGGAGTAGCACGTGTTGTGGGGGTCTCAACCATACTTATTGAAAGTTTAAGAGGTAATTTACTCTCTCTAACAAAGTTGTTGTCTCATTTTACTATGCATCAATTCAGATCGTTAAAATATTGATGTTTAAGTTTGGTCTCCTAACTTTGCTCAGAAAACAGGTTTTATAAAATGTCTTTTTGCTTTGTTTGCTATAATAGTCATTCCTGAGGGATCGTTGGGAATGACTAACATAACAAAAAAAAAAAAGGTTTTATTACCATTTGAAATTAATTATAAGAATTAATTTTTTGTGATTAATTCCAAGTATTAATCTCAATTAATTCTAAAATGGTTTCTACTTTTAATTTTTCAATTATTGTTCTTTAAATAGTGCTCTTAGCTTTTGGAAGAGATATACAATTTTTTTCTTTCTTCTTCCTCCAAGTTTTCTCTCTAGATCTCTATTTTCTAAGCATATTTTTCATTGATTCCATTCCTTTCTTCGGGGAGTGCACACATGTTAACTTTAGGGAGCAACCGACATAGACGATTTAGCACCGAAGTCGCATCGAATTTTACTTTCAAGGCAATAGTTTTTCCACGATACAAGAACGATCAATATTTGGTACTAACAAAAGATGTAACATTTGTACATCTTTTGTATTGAATATTTGTTCTTAGAGAGACTTCTCTAGATTAAAGGACAAATTTTTCTTATTCGATCATAACATTGACCTAATACCTTTTCTTCTGCCTGAGTAAATGAATAGTATATGAAATGAAATTTAAATAAACAAATACAAATGAACACCCAAGGAATGATGCAAAATAAGTAATGAGTAAAGAGTCTGACTTGGCTAACTTGGCTCCCCGAGAAGTGTGGAAACTGTTGATAAGATGTGCTGTGGCAGTACCACTTGGATAGGTCAACTTGAAATCTATGATCATAATCTGATAGCCAACCATAACAAAATTCAAAAATCAAAGCATCCACATCTCCTGTCTAAATGTACATTTCTATTAAATTTGGTATTAATTTACCATATCAACTTTTTTTTTTTCTTTCAATTTTTATATTTTATGTCTAATAAGCATTTCAACTTCAAAAAAATATCGATTAAGTTTCTAAACACATTCAGTTTTGTACCTAATAGATCTTTTTGAAAGTTTCAAGACTTACTAAATATAAAAATCAAAAGTTTGATGATTTAATAAATAATTTTAAATTTTAATGACTTAGACCCCGTTTGATAGCCAACTGAATTTTGGTTTTCCACTTTTTTACCATGATTTTCATCTTTTATACCTAACTACTTTAATTTTTAGCAAATTCCAAAAACAAAAACAAGTTTTTAAAAGAGTTGTTTTCAAATACAGCAAAATGAACCAAAATATTTACAAATATAGCAAAATGTCACTGTCTATCAATAATAGATACTGATAGACTATTATCATCTATCTATGATAGACAATGATAAACACTTATAGACTATTATCATCTATCTATGATAAACACTGATAGACACAGATAGTTGTCTATCAATGTCTATCACTAATAGATTGTGACATTTTGCTATATTTATAAATATCTGTAACAATTTTGTCATTTAAAATAATTTTTCTTTTTATAACTTGGCTTGGTTTTTTAAAACACTCCTAAAAAGTATATAATAAAACAAAGAAATCAATAGGTAGAAGTAGTGTTTAAATTTAACGTAATAAAAATAGGTAAAACAAGTATTAATAAGCTTAATTTGTAAAAACTAAATAGTTATCAATAAGATCATAATTGTCATGCAAAATTCAACTTAACTTGGGACCTGTTTAGATTAACTTTTTAAATATTTAAATAAGTGTTTATAAGTAAAAAAAAAAATATTATAAATACTTAAAAAGTCAATCCAAACGGGAATTTAGTAATTTAAATTAAATTTAAATATACCTTCCGTAGAAGCCAGGCGGAGAAGGGGCCGAGAAAGCTAACAATGAAAAGAAAAGCAATTATCCATCCTAGTGAAGGGTTCTTGAAGTCATTGTTTTTAGCATCTGATAGTTCGCTAATGCGCTGACTCATTCCAAGTAGATAGGTCCCAAAACCTCCTGTTTAATTTTCAACAATGTCAAAATGCATATCCACATTTTTGTACCTTTGAAATTATTCTCATATATTTCTACGTTTTTATGGATTGTAGAAAAAATATCTAGTATTACCGTAATACATACTATTTCTATTCAATATTTGACACGTCATTAAATGATTTATTTATTTATTTTGTAGATCCCACATAATTCTTAAATGCTATTTTGGTGGCAAGCAAGGAGTGGAGTTAGTATGAAATTTTTTTCTTACTATCGTAGTACTAGAAATTTTCTCTTGATTTTGTATTCAAATATACATTAAACAAAATTTTCATAATTTTTTTTAAGAGTACTTAGTTTAAATTACAATTTAGTCGCTAAACTTTTAAAGGTGTCTACTAGGTCTTCAAACTCTAAATTTTGTCTAATAGGCTCCTTGTAAATTTGAAAATTTTAAAGTGTCTAACAAGTCCATGTTAGATAACATAGAGTTCCATCTAAAAATAAATTGGCAATGAAAAGAGTAGCTCATATATCTTACATTATGTGGTTCCTTGATTTTTACTAATGTGGATCATCCATAGTCCACTTGACCATCTTTCTCTACACCTTCACACAAGAAGTTCATCATTTTGTTGTTCTTACTAATCAAGACTAACATTTGAGAAAGGGAGAGATGGTAAATAGGAATCCACATCGGATGAAAATCAGCTTCCCCTTAGAAAAAAGACGTATTTTTTCACAATGACCGTCATTATTAAATCCTCTTTGGTTGCTCCCAAGAGAAGACCGAGGTAAGAAAAAGGAAGCTGACTTGCTTCACATCGACATAGGAGTTCAATAAGAAAACTTTAGAATGGGATATTTGGGCGGATACTGAGTTGAGTTATGAAGTCTAAAGTTAATATAATAGAGTTAGGAAGTATGAGTTTGTGTAAGATAGAGTTTCTCAATAAATGTGCAAAATAGAGAAAAAGAGGAAGATAGGGTTCCTCGATAAATGTATAAACTTCAATAGTGTTTACTATTAAAGTTGAGTTATTTAACACAAACTTATGAAGTTGGTAGGTCAAACACCCCAAAAGTTCACCGTGAATAGTGAACACCTGATGAAACTTTTATGGCGATTAATTTTTGAGCTTGAGATAACTTCAAAAAAAAGACAGAAGACTATTTAGATTTCTCAAGAAACTCTTTTTCTTCAAACTGAAGGTGCTATTAAGAATTAGAACAAACTTAGTTTGTAAGTTCTACAATTAGTTGTTTTTTAAATTTTGTTGTAAAATTTTGGAGAAAAATGGGCACCACAACAATACAAATATTGGAGAAATATAATATAGTAATAAAATATATTAAATAACTTAAAATGAAAATTTCTCTCAAATTTCTCCATTAATTTCCAATCTTTTTGGACTTCTCACTCATGTGTGTATCTACAAAAAAACCACTAATGACCACTATTTATAGGGATTTTGGCAAGAAGGATGTGGCACACTTGGACACTAAGCCTTGGTAGAGCACATGGAATAATAGAAGTGTGACACTTGTCTTTAGACACTAAGCATGGGTATTTACATCACATATATTATGATATTTATAATACTTCCCCTTTAGATACCCATTGTATATATATATATGAAATATGCCTCGTTAAAACCTTACTAGGAAAAAACCTAATGAGAAAAAATCCTAGTGAAGGAAAAAGAGTACATATGTCATATAATTTATACTCCTATAAAAATAGGATACATTTGGACACTAAGCATGGGTATCTACATTACATATACTATGATATTTATAATACTCCCCTTTAGATACTCATTATATATATGAAATATGTCTCGTTAAAACTTTACTAGGAAAAAACCCAATGAGAAAAAAATCCTAGTGAAGGAAAAAGTACATATTTCATATAATTTATACTCTTATAAAAATACAATACATTTGCTCTCCCTCATGAAAACATCACTTGAGATCTCTGAGTCGCCGCATTCCAATGTTATGCACCAATTTTTCAAATGTTGCGATAGGTAATGCTTTTGTAAATAAGTCTGCTAAGTTATCATTTGAACAAATTTGTTGTATAGTGAAATGACTTGAAATTTTAATGCACAAGTTTGATTGAAATTAAAAATTAATATATTTTGTTTTTTTTCAAATTATTTCTTTAAATAAATTGTGGATAGTGAAATAAGCAAAGCTCACATCAATTCAATTTTAAGATGAAATGTTGTGAAAATTTAATGGAAAAAGTTTGGAAGAGGTCAGAAATTAATATATATTATTTTCAAATTGTTACTCTTGGAAATGAAAATTTTGGATGGTCAAGTAAGCAAAACTCACATCAATTTAATTTTGAAGTGAAATAATGTGAAAATTCAATAGAAGAATGAGGTTAAAAATAAATATATGTTCTTTTTTGTGGTTTCTTCGAATTCAATTTCTTTTGGAAATGTAAGTCTTGGATTAAAAATTGAGAAAAGTTTAAAATTGGAAAATATAACACATTGGAAAATGTTGATATTGGAAAAAGAAAAAAAAAACGATATATATGAAGATTTTTCCACGATATCTCCGCAAAATATCCACAAGTTGTTGAAATATTTACGATATATCTGCTAAATATCCACTATATATATATATATATATATATATATATATATATCTATGATTTGCTAACGAAATATCCATAAAACGGTATATCGAACTTACGCCCTCATATCACATATGTCAATTTATGGATATATCGGCAAAATATCACAAATTTTCAATCCGTGGAGGTAGCTTTTGAAGGAATTGTATTGATATTTTTTTAACAAAAGACAAAGTTTATTTTTCTTTTTTGGGAAAAGAAACATTAAACAAAAGACAAATACAGATAAACATGAATAAATTTCTATCAATATCTATCGGTATAGACTTTTATCACGTCTTATCACAACTATTTAAAAATTTTATAAATAGTTTTTCTTATTTTTTTATTTTTAAAAATAGTCTAAAAAAATGTATTTTATTGAAATAAATTTAAAAGTAAAAAGTAAAAAAACAATAAAAATAGAGAAAAAGGAGAAAGAGAAAGAAAGTGTGTACCGCTGAAGGCGACGCCGACGGAAGCGACAACGCAAGTCTGAATAACAGTGTTCTCCTGACGAGTGAAGGGGTGACTGAGAAAGGCAGATTTGTGGGGAAATTTGGTCCATATCTTCACGAAGAAGTAGCCGAGAAGAGCGGCAGGGACATTCAGCGGAGGAATTAAACCGGTGGTCAAGTTGAGGTTCATCACGATGAAAGTGAACAATACGCTCAACACGAAGCTCACCACAAAGGCTCTCGCCGTCAGTTGCTTCCGCCATGACGGCACCTCTTGCGATTCGAAACTCCTCTCCACCGACAACGATTCCTCAGCCATCAATCCGAATCGGAATCGGAATCGGAATCCGCCACAACTCGCTCTGGCTGTGGAAATTTATAAACAATAACTCTTCCGCCATTTCCTTCTAATTCTAGGGCTGTGGAAATTGGAAGTATTTGATTTGGCGAATAACAATGCGACGACCGATTTGAGCGACGACAGCGACGGTCAGGCTAGGGCTATGCAAATTGAATGCAGATGGCGGACGGGGTCACAAAACCACCACTAGCAGGCCCCCAATATGACTTTTCATTTGGAAATATGTAATCATAATTATGATACTGATACATACAATCAAATCAATACATGTCTGAAATTTCTATTTTTTTTTTTTTTAGAGTAGGTGGGAATAGAAACAATATGCCTAGTGTGGTTTTGATTGGATAATGTGTGAGTATTGACTTGACTTCATTAAATTTTGTAATAGAAAACAGAATTTGCATGTCTTAACAAATTTAATAAATTTTTTATCAAAATGTAATTATTAAAATAATTAATAAATATAATATTAGTTCTCTTTTCTTAATCGAGGTCGCAAATAAAGAAAGTGTTGTCTTTAGTTGAAGTTGAAAAGTCTATACATGACGAAATCTTTAACCAAAAGGTTGCTTCTAAAGCAACATCTGTACCGTCTACATATGCAAGAAGGTATGTTTCTCCAAGATCATCTAGATCAACTGAGTAAAAGTTTGTTAGATTTGCATAATGTAGAAGTTAAGATAAATGATGAGGATGTTGCCTTAATTTTGTTAACGTCTTTGTCGTATGAGAAGTTCATTGATTCTTATATTGGAGGGAAGGAAACTCTGATTCTAGAAGAAGTGAAATCCACACCTACTTACTAGATAGGTCTGTTTATCTGATTCAGGTACAGAAAGTCAGGCATATGGCTAGTTGCTATAGAGAGCAAGGGAGATAGAAATTCTAGTAAGAAAAGGTCGAACTAGATCTAAAAGTTTTGAAGTCAAAATATCCTAATTTCATTGGCATTTGTCATTATTATAAAGAAAAGGGCTAGTGAAAAACCGAGTATCCTAAGAAAAACAAGCAACATGAAAAGAAGGAAGCTTCTACCTCTATTGCCAAAGTTGAGATTGATCATCAAGAAGTTGAGGTTGATTATGAAGGAGACCTAACCCTAATTGTAAATAAATAATCCCAACCCTAATTGTAAATGAATAATCCCATTATGATGATGTCTAAGTTCTGGATTCAGGGGCATCTTATAATACGTGTCCAAATAAAGAGTTGTTTTGAACATATCAGCAAATAGATGGAGGGAAGGTTAGTATGGCTAAGAGTGTTGTGTGCAAGATAGTTGGAATAGACTCAGTCAGGATACAGACACATGATTGTGTCTTTTACACCTTGGACGAGATTAGACATGTTCCATTAATGAGAAGAATCTGGTATCTTTAAGTGTGCTCGATAGTAAGGGTTGTAGTTTCAAAGGTCAAGGTACGTGGAGCCGTGTATGTCTACAAGGGTTCTGAGATGGTTCTAGGAGGTGTGAAACGTGAAACTTTGTATTTTTTGTTGGGTTCCACAATATTAGGTTATGTTGTTGCATCGTCTACGGTTCACAAGGAGGATATGACTAAGTTGTGGCATATGAGACTTGGTCATATGAGTGAATAAGGGATTGCAGATTTTGTCAAAGAAGGATCTTCTATATGGGCACAGATGCAGGATCTTGAATTCTGTGAATATTGTGTGTTTGAGAAGCTTCATCGCAGCAAGTTTTTAATGGGTGTTTACCATACAAAGGTAACACTTAATTACATCCATTCAGATTGTTGGGGACCTTCCAGAGTTAGTTTATTAGAGGCAGCATATAGTTTATGTCTATAACTGATAATTACTCAAGAATGACGTGGGTATTTATGATGAAGCATAAGAGTAAAGCTTTCAAAAATTTCAAGCAGTGGAAGATATTAATTGAAAAACAAACTAAGAAGAAAATCAAAAGGTTGTGAACTAATAACGGTCTGGAATTCTATGGATCTAAGTTCAATGAGTTCTATAAAGCTAAGAGGATTGTCCGTCATCATACTGTCAGAGATACTCCACAACAGAATGGAGTTGTAGAATGTATAAATCAGACATTGTTGGAGAGGACAAGATGGATGCTCTTTAATGTTAGGTTGGCTAGAAGGTTTTGAGCAGAAGCGGTAAATACATGTTATCTGATCAACCATGGACCTCATACAAGTATTGACTGTAAAACGCCTTATGAGGCGTGGTCTGGTAAGCATGTAGATTATTCTTTGTTAAGAGTTTTTGGTTGTACTGTCTACTATCAAGTTAATGAGGATAAATTAGAACTGAGAGCTAAAAAGGGTGTGTTTGTGGGTTTTGGGGATGGAGTTAAAGGGATATAGAATCTGGTCGCCTTCTTAGAATAGGGTTATACTTAGTAGGAATGTGATCTTTGATGAGAATTCCATGCTTAAGTCGACTGTGAAGTCTGTTGTGACGTTTACTACTAGAGAAGAAAGTAATAATGTTGATAAACAAGTGGAGATGTAATTCACTTCAAGTGTGAATGAATTATAGCACCAAGGTGGAGAAGATTAGCATGTTACTACTATAACGGATGTGTCAAAAAGTGATGTGATTGAAATTTCAGAAGTTGTTATGCTTGATATTTCTTGTTCACAAGTATGTCAGCCAAGTATTGCTCGTGATAGAGCTAGAAGAGTTACTGGTGTTGGGCCTCCAAAGAGGTATGATTTTGAGGATATGATGAATTATGCATTGCAGGTTGCTGAAGAGGTGCATCCTCATGAGCTGTCCACTTATAAAGAAGTTGTTTCGTGTAGTAAGTCTGCTCAATGGTATTAAGTCTAATCAGTGGTTTGCTGCTATGGGGGATGAGATGAAATCCCTTGATAAAAATCAAACTTAAGAGTTAGTCAAACAATCTAAGGAGAAAAGTTGTCACTTGTAAATCTTCAAGTTAAAAAAAGGAATCTCACCTATAAAGGGTATTAATTATAAAGCTCGGGTTGTTACTAATGGGTGCACAAAAAGAGAATGAGTTAATTATAATGAGATCTTCTCTCATTAGTATTCAGACATACATCTATCAGGGATGTTACTAACTATAGTAGCACATCAAAATTTGGAACTTGAGTAATTAGATGTGAATATAACTTTCTTACATGGAGAGCTAGAAGAGATTTATATGACCCAGCTAGATGAGTTCTAGTGTCTAGGCAAAGAAGACTATGTTTGCAAGTTGAAAAAGTCCTTGTATGGACTAAGGCCGTTTCTAAGGCAGTGGCGTACAAGTCGTTTGATAGTTATATGGTTGGACTTAGCTATAACAAGAGGTCGTATGATTGTTATGTATATCACAATAAAGTTAATGATGTTTTGATGGTTTATTTGCTTATATATGTAGATGATATGCTCATAGCTAAAAAGTCCAAGTCTAATATTTAAAAGTTGAAGGATCTTCTCAATGTTGAGTTTGATATGAAGATTTGGGTGCTACTCGAAAAATTTTGCACATTGAAGATCTATAGGAACAGAGATTAAAACAAACTTTTCGTGTCACAGAAAGGCTATATTCGAAAGATTTTGTCCAGGTTTGTTATGTCATCTGCTAAGCCTATTGATACTCATAGTACTGCAAATGCTTGTTTGTTATCTATGCTTACGTTTGTCTGAAGCTAAGAAAGAGTATAAGTCTCGAGTTTCGTATGTTAGTGCATGCAATGGGAAGTTTGATGTATGTTATAGTTTGTACTAAGTTTGATCTTGTGCATGTTGTTTGTGTTATCAGTAGGTTTATAGGTCAACTTGGAAAGGAACGTTGGCAAGCTGTTAAGAGAATTTTTTGTATCCTTAGAGGTACATTTTATGTTGGTCTCGTTTATGGGAATCATACAAAATATTTAGTGATTGATTATTCTAATTCTGATTATGCTGAAGATGTTGATAATAGAAGGTCCATGACTGGTTATATGTTCACTCTAGGTAGTTTTGTTGTTAGTTGAAAGGCAACCTTACAACATACTGTTACTTTGTCTACTATTGAAGCAGAGTACCTGGCCTTGACATAAGCTACTAAAGAAGGAATATGGTTGAGAGGGTTAGACAGTAATCTTGGCTTACATCATGATAGGGGTATTGTGTATTGTGATACGAGTACAATATGCCTAGCCAAGGATCAAGTTCATCATAAGAGAACTAAGCACATAGACGTCAGATATCATTTCTTGAGAAGTGAGCAGAAGGTTAAGATGATGAAAATTTGTATTGCAATATTTTCACCAAGCCAGTTTCACATGGAAAGTTTCAACATTATTTGGATTTGCTTAACGTTCTGAATTATTAGTGGTCCCTTCTGGGACAATCTGAGGCATGAGGGAAAAATCTGAGTATGTCTAGCAATAGTTTGTGTTGCATCTGGTACATTTGTTATCTGTGAGAGAATTCAAGTCAAGGTGGAGATTTCTTGGAATGTATTAAATCTGTTATCTGGCATTCGAATGACCAAGTAAATTGAATTCGTATTTGACATATTTATATTATTTACGGTTTATTTACAATTATGATCCTAAGGTTTAAAAAAGTGCACTATACAAACTCTCTAACCCTAGAGGTGTCACTATTCTATATATTATATATCATTCTCTCCAATAAAATTGTTTTCCCTCTGCCACGTGGACCCCTCTGCCACGTGGACATAGCTAACACACGGTTAGTGAACCAAGTAAATCTGTATGGCGATTCTCTACTATTTTACATTTTCTATATTCCTTATTTGTCGATTCCATAACAGATAATGTGCACTTGCACTAGATTAAAGACTTTTTATTTTAAAGATTTTCATTTGTGAGTAATACATTTCAATCCATCAACAAAAAAAAATGACTTTTTTTTTTTTTTTTTAAGATCGCAAACCAACTTAAAAGCTTAAGTTAATTAGTTATGATAAATTTAACTGTCACAAACAAAAAAAAAAAAAAAATTTAACTTTATCACAAACATAAAACTTTCTACTCTAACATCATGATAAATCACTAATCAACTAAAAAATTTAGTGATAAGTTAGGATAAATTTAATCAAATCAATACTTCAACATTGACCAAAATAAATTTATTTTCCCAGAAAACAACTATTTATAAATATTTTGACAATACATGTGAGAGAATTCATATACACATATGACAATTACAGATGAAACACTACTATTTATCTAAACATTTAGGAGCTGTTTGAGTACCTTATGCACTCAGACAATAAAGCTACAAACACTAAATATATTTAGAACATTCCCTTTTGCTGTGGCTTATCAACTAAAGCTTCATGATGCTAAGAAGTTATCAACCTTAACATTTGTAGTCCTTGATAGAAACTTCATGCAAATAGGAGGCTTAACTCCAGCCAGAGCAAGGATCGAGCTAGGTAATGTCCATATTCCATCTCCACATATTAGACCGGACGCGACGGCGGGTGCGAAAGCCTCGGCCTTAGCCTTGTTGATCTTTTCCCACACAAACAATATCAAGCTTCCAAGGCACATGTCAATGGCAAAATATGGGCCTATATAGAACGGAATTGCCATTGCCATAGGTATTGGAATATACTGACTTACCTTCTTCCCTGATAAGTCTTTTATCAAATTTATCACAATGGCTGCTGCAAAGAATCCATAGCACAGAGAGAGACAGTTCTTTGGGAGACTAGAGAAGCCCTCGACTGCGAGAAGAGCCATGTTACGATAGACAGTTGCATAAGGTGCTGGATATGCACTTTCAGGCTGTCCTAGGTCAGCAAATGCCTTGTAGAACAGCCAAAATACACAGGGAGATATGATGCATCCCATCGCAGTGCCTACCACCTGGCTCACGAACATCGACCGCGGCGAAGATAGTGTCATGTATCCAGTCTTGAAATCTTGCATCAGATCTGATGCCGTTGAGACAATGTTCATCATTACTCCGCAAGCTGCTAGGCCTGCAACGACACCACCGTGTGCGGCACCGGCCCATGCCCCGATCGTGAAAATGGCAAGCTTTCCATAGGTAGACGCAAGGGACCAATCGGTCAACCCAGCACCATAAGCATTGCAGAAAGCTAGTACTGGTGCAATCACGTAGATGACAAGTATGTAATACCATTTCAGCTGCGAAAAGATGTGTGGCAAAGTGGCTATGGCTACGGCTGCAATCGCAACATAACCTCCAATGGCAAACCACGAAGGAATCTGATCTTTAAGGAAGAGTTGAGTCCTCCGTTTGTCATCGAAAGATACATCAGAGGTTGAAGTAGGGGAACCATCTGAGACTGGGATTACATCTTTCTTCTTTAGCTGACGGTGCAGACCAATGAGAGTTGTTGCCAACACCTTTACAAAGTTGTAAACACCATCGCCCAGAATCAAAGCAATGGAGATAAAGACCTAAAGCCACAAACAGAATTACATAGCAGCATGTAAATATTGGAACGGTAAGAGCTTTCAGAATGAAAATTTAAACTGGCTAAAGGCAGTTTTTGACCTTGTAGCCTTGTAGACCATGGAAGCTGGAGAGGGGAAGCTCAGCACTGAACCAATCTCCTTTTCTTTTCTCGATGAGAGGCCACATTAAACCCCATGAAAGAATTCCTCCAAGCAACACAGATATGTTAATGATGTAAGGACAAATCATTCCCACCCCAACATATGTTGCAGAGAAATCAAAATAAAATCTGCAGCAAGAAATGAGTGTTTTTCTCTTTTTGTATTAACACCATCAAAAAACTGTATTTAATTGATAAGAAGGGAGTGTATAGAAAGTACTTGTTTTTGTAAGCTTCAAGGCCAAATGTAGGGAAATTGACAAACCCACAGTCATCTCCGGCAGTGAAGAACCATTGGAAAAAGCCCCACAAGAAGCTGAAGGAGAAAAACCTTCCAAGTGTCCTCACTTGCTTCCTGTAACGTAGGGAATGCACTAAAATTATAAACTATACATAAAAATTTGATTGGAAAAGACGTATTAATTTAATTTAGAGTGGTTCAAAATATCAGAAGAGCTTACTTCTTGTTATATGAAATGAAATATAAACAAACCAATACAAATAAACACCAAAGGAATACAAAATATAAGTAGTTTGTAAAGAGTCTGACTCACTTGGCTAACTTGGCTCCACGAGGAGTATGGAAACTGTTGATGAGATGTGCTGTGGCAGTACCACTTGGGTAAGTCAACTTGAAATCTATGATCATTATCTGAAAGCCAACCATAAGAAAATTCAAAAATCAAAGCACGGCAAGTCGATTATGTGTAAATTATGTAACTTGTATTTTAAATTTGAATATACCTTCCGTAGAGGAACGACCGAGAAGAGGCCGAGAAAGCTGACAATGAAAAGAAAACCAATTATCCATCCTAAGGAAGGGTTCTTGAAGTCATTGACATCGGCGGATGATAGCTTACTAATGCGCTGACTCAGTCCAAATAGATAGCTCCCGAAACCTCCTGTTTGAGTTCCAAATAACATCAAGTACATATTTACATTTCTCATGATATCAAATACAAAACAACCATTATTATCCCTTCAGAATCATTTCCATACATTTCAACATTCTTAATGTTTTAAATTCAAATAGTTTTAATCATTTTCATTACTTTTGTTCTTGAGGTTTGTTGTTTTTGTCACAGGTGCAGCAGCCAAGAGAAACAGCCAAAAATATATCAGCAAATGTGTTTCGATCTGAATAGGGACCCTGTTTGGCAAGTTGACAATTTTTTCCTTTCTAGAAGAAAAGGTAAAAGAATAACTTGTTTTTCTAAAAGACATCTTTTGCGACTGCATAGTCAATACTTTACTCACCATGGCTATCCCCCACCTTAAAGATTCCTCGAGAGAAAAAGAATAAAATATACAATATAAAAAAGGCTAAAAAAGACATTATATTTGTTTATTCAGAGAATATTTTTCTTTAACACAAGTGAATTTTATATTGTTTTATGTGGTTTCAAATTTGCATCTTTCCAAACAACTTTAACTTTATCGTTTTTTTGTTTTTTTCTTTTCAATTGCATCTTTATCTCTCCATAAATAAAGAACAAAACATTAAATTTATTTTTCTCATGGTTTTTGTCTCATCCATAGAAACTTGCGGGTTTAATTTTAATTTTTTAACTTTTTAATTTTATTTTCATTTTAAAAAACTGCTTTCCAAATTAATTTTTAATGATATTTCTTTTTTTAAAAAAATAAATTATGACATTAATGTTCGTTTTCAAAAAAATTGTTTTCCAAATTAATTTTCTGATGTTATTTTCCTTTATTTTAATCGTCTATAAAATAAATCATTTTTAAAAAAATGTTTTTCAAATTAATTTTCTATTTTTATTTCATTTTCATTTTCATTTTCTAACAAAAGAAAAGTATATTTCCACATTATATCTTTATCCATTCTTCCACTGTTGTATATAATGAATATGCAACAACTTTAAATAAGGTTAAATTTAAAACAGTAACCAAAACCAGAAATATACTGCTTTTATTGTCTTCTTTTTTTAATTTTGGAAACAATTTTTAAAATTGATTTGTTCTAGTTTATTTTCTATGGTCAAAAAATGTTAATTGTTTCAAAACTATTAATTTATTATTTTTTTAAAATAATAATAATAGGACCCATTTTGTCATCAGAACATTAACATCTAAGTTGAAACGAAAGATTATGTCACTTTCTTTTGATTTAATATTTTAAAAATTATATTTTTTATTTCTTTTCCTTAGTTGAGGGGATAGTTTTAAAATGGTGGTCAATATCGTCCTAATAAGGGATTTATAACTGTTTTGGTGTTTTTTAATACAATTATTAAAAAGGATTTATTATTAATGGTTCCCACAGTCAAAGTCAAATGACTATTATTTTATTCAACGGTGTTATCTGCACGCCCACGGTACAAAATTAAAAGAGAGTTCTTGAAATCTGAAGAGTTGTGAATTCTTACCCATATAAAATTAATTACTTTCAAAAAATTGTGAATTCTTAAAAAGTACGAAATTAATTAGCTTAAAAGTTGTGTGCTACCAATTAAGACTTATATGTTTTAAGATAAATAATCATCCCATAAAAACTCTTTTATGTAGAAGGAGAATTTTTATGATTGTATCATCTTCATCATTAATAGAGAGCTAATGTCGTAGGTGGGGTGGATGCCTCGTTTGTCTTAGGAAAAAAAAATAATAAATAGAGAAATTTTTAAAAATAAAAAATAAATAAATAAACTATTTACATAAAATAGCAAAAATTTTATATAGTTGTGATAGACACTGATAGAAGTTTATTAGGATCTATCACTTATAGATGCGGATAGAAGTCTATCAATGTCTATCAATATTTTTTTACTATTTTCTGTGAATAATTTGATATATTTTTCTATTTTTGAAAATTTTCCTAATAAATAAATAAATAATTTTTAGAGATATTTTAAAATATAAAAATATGAACCAAATTATTTATAAATATAAAATAATTTCGTTCGAGTTCATCAGTAAAAAAAAATTATATTTGTAAATAATTTTGATATTTTTTCTATTTATTCTTAATTTTTATTAAAAACTTGTGTTTCAGTTCTTATTTCCATTATTTCTATATAAATTTTAGAATAATAATATTTTAATTTTTTTTTTAACTTAATCAATTAAACGGTAAGTAAAACTAATCAGCACTTTCAAATAAGAACTAATATTAAACAAGAAAATTATCATCAACTAAGAAATTAGTACTAAAAAAATTATAAAAAATAAAACCAAAAAGTTGTACCATAATATCCTGATTCCGATCTAACAAACAAAATCAAGAATGTAAAACGATTAAAAAAAAATTGCAGTTCAAACAATAGAAGGCCGAAATCAACTAAGAAGTATCAGCATGATCATAACAACGTTTAGAAATAGGCTTTTGATAGTTTTTTATTCTACTTTTTTTTTTTCTGAAAAGATTTTAGAAATTGGTACAAATCTTCAAAATAAAGAAAAAAATAATTAATTAATTAATTAGGTGTTACGTTTTGAGGGATGAATTTTGGTTGTGGCAGAGCAATCTCTGTTGCAGCTTTATCCGAAATCGAAACCCTAAGTAAGAAGCAGGAAAAAGAATAAGTGGAATTAGTAAAATGAAAGGTGCGTACCGCTGAAGGCGATGCCGGAGGAAGCAACAACACAAGTCTGAATCACGGTGTTCTCCTGGCGAGTGAAAGGCTGTTTCAGTAAACCAGATTTCTCCAGAAGTTTGGTCCATGTCTTCACGAAGAAGAAGCCAAGAAGTCCGGCGGAGACATTGAGCGAAGGAATAATTCCGGTAGTCAAGTTGAGCTTCATCACAATAAAAGTGAACAACACGCTCAGTCCAAAGCTCACCACAAACGCTCTCGCCGTCAGCTGCTTCTGCCACGACGGCACCTCTTGCGCTTCGAAAATCCTCTCCACCGACATCGATTCCTCCGCCATTACTAATCCTTGATGATCTCCTCTCCCTCTCTTGCTCTTCTGGTTCGGATCCAACTCGTCGCGCTTCTCCTTCTCCTCCTCCTCCTCCTCCATATCCCTCTGATCTCTTCCGTTTCGATCCATCTGAGAATGAAAAGATGAACCAGAGACGATGGATCTGGCTACGGGGGTGGGTATTTATGAAGATTCCGCCGCCATTTCCTTAATTTACGCAGTTTGACAAGCTGTTAGGGCAGTGGAAATGAGAAGTGATCCGTGAATCATACGGTGTGAAGTTAAGAGAGAGGGAGCGAAGAAAACGAAGATGAGGTTGGCGTTGATTTTGAATTCCAATATGAACACGGACGCAAAACCAGCGATTGTGTGGAAATTGATTTGGAACTTTTGAGAATTATAATCTTTTTTGAGTTAATTCCAAGTTGACGTTGCCAATTTGACTCGTCATTTCTAGTGGGAAAGGATTTAAAAGAGATGATGATAGGAAATGAGACTCAGAGTAGTTTAAAAAATTAATTAATGAAAGAGATAATCTTAAAGGCCATTTATTTATTTATTCATAACTTTCCAAAATATTATATTTATTTTATTTATCGACACCAACAGAAAGTTTATTTTATTCACTAAAATATACAAACCTTCCCTGTCTTTCCTTTTAAGCTGGTTTGGTAATTGGTTTTTTTTTCCTCTTTTAATTTAAATACTATTTTAGTATAACTTTTTTAGTTATATTTTGATTTTTTGCATTTTAAAATCGACATTTTTATCCTAGTGAGAATTCAATATTTTTACGGGATAAAAAATTTGGATACCGTCTTAAAGTATGAGTTCTCAAGATTTTCGTGTTGAGGTTTATATATATACTTTTCTACTCTTAATTTTTTTTTATATATATCACTCTTTTTTATTTGTAGTTTATATTTAAAATAAATATTGTCCACCATATATGATACTCCTCTTAGTTATATTATTATTTTTATTTTTTTTAGAATTATATTCAAATTAATATTTATTTTATAAAAAATTGAATTAATATAAATTATTTTGGTGAGGAAAATAGCATATAAAAATAATATAAACTATATTAATTAAAAAAAATCCAAACTAATAAAAGTATGTTATATATAAATTCAAATTATATTAAATTAATTTATATATTAATAGACAACAGTAAAGATATTCTTAAAACATTATGTAAATTTAAGACATTCACAAATAAAAATTATACGAAACAAATTCAATTATCTAAGTAATCCCATATAATTACAAAAATATTCCTACAAAACAAATATGACTATTTAAAGATATTGGACATTTGTAATTATTTCATCTATAGACATTCAAAGATTTCAATCATCTAGATTTCAAACAACAAACGGCCTTTTAAATTTTTTATTTATTCTTTAGACTTTTACATTCAAAATGTCTATTTTAATCATCAAACTCTTAAAAAAAACAATTTTTTTTCCTAGCTATATTATCTTTCCATATAATATTCACTTCTCTCATTTATATGACTTCAATGATGCCCATATTATTAGTATGCTAGTATCATCAATTGGATTAAAAAAATTGAAAGGATGAAAATGATTGTTTTTTAAAATTAGTTCAAAGATTAAAATAGAGACCTTTAGAAAATTCAATAATCAAAATAAAACAAATTTAAGAGTTGAAAGATCATAATAAATATTTTTAGACTAAAATGGAACAAGTTGCAAAGGCTAAAGAATGAGCCGATGAGCTGAGAATTGTCTGTTTTTCTTATGTCTGTTGTAGTCAAAATGCTCGGCACACTTTATGGTGAGTAAAGTTTTGAAAGATCGGAAATCTTAAATCCTTTATGCTCCCTATCCTAAATAGTTTTTACTAATTATGTCTCGTGATGTTTTCATGTAGTTGTTTAGGTTTTGTTTTATGGATTATTGTCCTAAAGAAATGGAATAAGTTAAAAATTGAGGGACAAAAATTGGAATTAAATTTTTTTTTTAGAATAGTCCTTTACCTTAATTAATTGTTTTTTTCAAAGAAAGTGTGGGTACTTTTTTTTTCTAATGAATATTATACCGCAATTAGATTAAAAAATATAAAACTTAAATGTATTGTCATGAGATATGGGTGTGTAACCATTTAAGATATTGTTACTGGACTGATGTTGTCAAGACCATCTTGATAGTCTGAATTATCATTCTTTGAAAGATATTATTTCCATATTTGTTGTAGATTTTTTTACATTTTTTTTCTATTTTTAGTCTCTGAATGATATGTTGCCTTTGTAGAATTGTTCCTTTATTAAGATAATTTTTGTTAATCTCCTGGTATATTTTAGGGTTACAGCCTTCATAGATTCTGCAACTGTGGTTTTGAAATTAATGTATTGTGCCAAATGAATCGTATATGTTCCTCATTGAGAGTTTGTGGCTGTCATTCTTATTGTGGTATCCGTAGATGTTTCTGTTCTTCTAAAGGATAATCTTCAATATTAGCGTTATACTTAGAGGAGTATAAGTTTTAGCATTGAGAGGAATTCTCGGTCTTAAGGAGAGTCTAAGCTATATAGTTTTGAAGTGTGTTTCAAACAAGAAGGTGAAAAGAGTAACAAAGAGCATTAGGAGAGGGAGTCTCAAGTTTAAGGGAGCCTAAACTCTTTATTAGGAGTAAGGTATTTGAGAGTAATTTTTTATTTCTATCAGATAAATACTTCATTGTAATCGTTTAACTCTTATTAGTGAAATACTTTTTATCAGGCACACTGTTTCTTAGACGTAGATGTGATTACACTGAATTGAGTTCTCAATCTTTGTGTGTTTATTATTATTTTTTTGTTATTTTTACAATTTAATTTGATTTACTATCTTATGCATTATTTATGACATTGTGTTTGACTTATATAGTCATATATTAGATTTACCTAAATTTCAGATATAATCAAATTGATGAAAAACTTTGAAGGATTACAATTAAATTTTATGGTATTAGAAGATAATATTAATCTTGACTCAATTATCCTTCCAAAAGAGATAAAAAAATAAAAATAAAATAAAAAATCTTGACCCAATTATTTTTTATTACAATTTTGATTTTCGGCCTTTGGTTGACTAAAGATGGAGAGGATGACATGAAGTTAAAAGAGAGAGAATTATTTATCCAATATTGATATATAAAAGATTATTACATTATTATGTCTAATGTCTAATCCAATCAAAAATGAGCTTAGTTGGTATAAGATATTCGTTAATCGTTAAGATATCTATAGTTCGAATCCATCCAATTTACATCGTGCTACAAAACGAATTACATATATTAATTTATGGGAAAAAAATATTTGAATGCACGATACATGAGTTGCATCTGTTTTTTTAGCTCGTTTTAGTAGTTCAACTTATCGTGTTACTATGTTTTAAACTTTTTTTCTTTTTTAATGGATTCATGAAAAAAAATGGGCAGAATGCACCTCAAATATTAACTATAATTTATTTAAATTAATTAATTTTTTTTATTATATCAGTATGATGTGAACCTAAGATAAGAATGATCTGGTTTAGATTTGATTAAGAATAGGGAAATAATAGAAATTTGGTCCGTCAATTAAATTTTGAATGAAGCTGGACATTATTACTCTAATCTTGACTATTATTCATACTTTTATTAATTTTTTAAAATGTTAAGAAATTGATTGAATATTCTATCAAATTTATTTAAATGATAAAAGACATTTTAGTTCATCGAAAAGTATACTTCTGTATATTTATTATTTTAAATATATTTTACTATATTTTATTTATAGAATAGTAGTTAAATTACAAATTTAATCTTTGAATTTTAAGATTTGTGTCCATTTATTCCATGAACCTTCAAAATTACAAACTTAATCTCTTTATTTTTTTAATCTTTTAAAATTAACATATTAACTTTACACAAAATAAAAAATTTAAAGTAACATTAAACATAAAATTCAAAATTATATCTAATAAATCAACTAGTTTTTTTTTTTAATTTAAATTTTGTTAGGAATTTATTACACACAAAACTAAAAGTGAAAAGTGAAGAACTTATTAAAATCTTTTAAAAATTTAAGGACCAAATAAATACAAAATTAAAAAATTAGAGCTAACTTGTAATCTAACCTAAACTAATTTACCATTTATAAGAAAAAAAAAAACTTAATTATTTTTTTAAAAAAAAGATCTCAAACATATATCTTGAAGTTCCCAAAATCAATAAGGAATGTGGTAGGATTGGAAGGAGGATTAAAATTTAATATAAAGATCTGATATTATGATATCTTGCAAAGTCAAAGTCGTCTCGCACCCACAACCCAGAAACATCCAGGCCATGTGATGTGATATTTTAAGGTGGGTTTCATTTTCATTCAAGAACTCAAATAATTTGGACTCCAAAAAAATCCCTCAATTAATTACTTTCAAAATTAGTTAATTAGAGAAATAGTAGTATTTTAGACGGTACAACATCGTTTTTTATCGTATGAAAAATAATATTAGAAAAACATAAATTAGTATAACTTAGTTCAACACCGTTAAAGGTTAATTACCCAAGGCAAGACTCAAAGTTTATGGGCGAGTCCAAGCCTATAAGATACTGGGAGAAGGCATAGGAGAACGTATGTCTCAAAAAGGAAATGTCAACACCTTGAGATTTGGACCGATCAGTTGAGCCGGTAATTATATACCAATCGAAAAATAACCAAATTGGACCCAGACTGACACTCAGAAATGTCCCTAACACCGCTACCGTTACATGTAACCAAAGACATATGTCAAATGACAAACTTATAAATAGTCTCATTTGACCATTCCAAAAGGGAGAGTAAGTAATCTCCAAAGGAGAGAGTCGATCTTACTTCTTTTATGCTCAGCTGAACTAAACACTCTTTGTACTAACTTAAGCATCGGAGTACAGTAGGCTTAACACCACGTCGGTGCAAGAATCTCTTACGCAGGTCACTTTGGAGTATTATCCTCGAGACTAGATAAGGGGAAAGCAGACTAAGGTCAAGGCCACCAGGGATCCACAACAAAGCCAAACGTAGACGAAACTCGAGTACCAACAATCATGAATCAATATGTACACATAATTTAATTAGTCAAAACATTTCTTATTAGGTAGTTAACCAAATAAAATAGAGCTAATTTTAGAACTCTCATGGTTTTGGGTTTAAGGAATGAAAATCAGTAAATATTGAAGTTTAGAATATTATTACATCACACAGGAAATGAAATATTAGAAATCCACAACTTGTTAAAGAAAAATAAAGGTTAAAATAGAGATATCTTAAACAGCAGAGAAGCTAAGTTTTGAATAAAACTAAAAGACAAGGGATTTGAATATGTAGAAAAGATGTCGATTGTTTTGGCATTTTGTCACCGTGTGGAAGCGTGAAGGAAGAGATGGTACCAATTGTGAGATGTAATTTCTTTTTTTTCTTTTTTTTTTTCCCACTAACGGATTTTGAAGAGTTCAAAACTTATTTTTTAAGAAACAAATTAGAATCCTGCTTAAGGGAGTAACTGCATTTTAGAAATACTAGTGCGATGAAAATTTTTATAATAAATTTTAAATTGTGATTTAATTATTTTTTAACATAAAATTTTGATTCAATATTCACTGTATTTAATTAGTAAATATTTGACATGAAATGAAGTAATTTAAAAATAGTGTCTAAAACTATATATTTCTTGTTTCGAGTTAATTTATGATGGAATTTTGAATGTTGTTGAAAAATTTTTAAACATTTTTAAAGGAAAATAATGAATGAATATGCTTATAATTGACTTTAAAATTTAAATAATTGATATGAAAATTAAAACTACAAAAATATAATAATAAATTGATGAATAAAATTAAAATACATATGATGCAACTAAAATAAAATTGATATAAAAGTGACATAATAACCTATCTTAATCATGATTTCCTGAGTTAATTCTTTTATAGTTCTTCGAATGTAGTGACTTTAGGAGAAAATAAAATAAAAGTCAAATTTATATGTTTTTTAAAATGAATTTTCTTGCTTTCGAGAAAAAAAAGTTTGTTGGTTAATTATAAGAGAAGTTTTAAAAATAGAAAAATAAGAAAAATTATTTACACAAAATACAAAATTTTTAAATAGTTATGATAGACGCTGATAGAAGTCTAGATCTATCCGCGATAGAAATGATAGAAGTCTATCACTGATAGATGCTGATAGAAGTCTATCAATGCCTATCAGTATGTTTTTTAGTATTTTTTTTTTGTTATTTTCTGTAAATAGTTTGACATTTTTTTTATTTGTGAAAATTTCCTTTAATTATATATATATATAGCCTTACCTTTTTTTCATTGTATTTGATTTAAAAAATATACAATAATTATTTGATATAGGTGTCCTAAATTCAAAATATATAATACAATACCTGAGTGAATAAAATTATAAGATTATTCTATTTCATTAATCTAAGAAAAGTTAAAAAAGATTTGAATGTACCTGTAACTTTATGTCGTTGAAAAAAATATATATAAAAAAAAAAAAAAAATAAAACCTTATATTATAGAATGAAAAATAGAGGGAAGAATGAAAACAATTATTGAAACACAATAGAGCCTTTGAAAAAAAAAAAAAAAAGGAAAAATGAATAGTAAACATTGAAACTAAAACTAAGAAAATCAAATTAATTTTTACCTAATATATCTCTAATATACCCAACTTCTCTTCTGATATGAGAAAACAAGTAATGTGTTATAATTAAAAAAGAATTAATAATGGCTAAGTAATAATTATTACTTTAAATTAGTTAAAAAAAATTATTTCTTTAAATGAGACACCCCTTTCTAAAGGAATACATGAAGAAGTCATTCAAAAAACTATTTAAATACATTGAAACGTAAACTATAAGTATTTTAATATCTAATCCAATTGTTTCAATTTAATTAAGTTACAAAATCAAAGTTACACAATCCTTATATATATATATATATATATATATATATATATATATATATATAAGGAACAAATAAGTATGGTAGAAATATCTTAGTTAATTCGGCATATCAAACTATATTATATTCAATTTCGATTTATGTTTATTTTACATCGTTGTTCTATTCTAAAATTTTCATTTTAATGCATGTTGGGTCATGATTTTTGTTTTTTTTTAAAAAAAATTGTTAATAAAATAAATCTCCATCTATCTAAGATCTAACAATAAAAACCTCTCATTTACGTGTTTAATTTTAATTGCTAGGAATAAAGAGAATTAATGTAAAAAAGAATTGATACAAATGAAAGATTTGACGCAAAAAATTCAATTTGCTCTCCAACACAGCCTAAATCGATGTAAATCTAAGATTTAAGTGTTTCACCCATAAAAATCTAAAATAGTAAATTAAAATGATTTGAAGTTGAAATAATAACAATACCTAGAAATAAATTAATGGATTCTCAAGGCTACCTATTGGCTTTTCATAATCAAATGAATTTTACTCTAATTGAAATATAACAAAAAAAAATAAGTTTAATTTCAATGCTTAGGAATCTAAAAAAAAATGGAAAAATTTATACAAATGAAAGATTTAGCGGAAAAAAATCTAATTTGCTCTCCATCACAATCTAAATCCATACAAATCCAAATTTTAAGTGTTTCATTCATAAAAATCTAAAAAGTAAATAAAAAAATGCATAAAGATTTAAGGTTGAAATAACATTACCTCTAATTAATGGATTCTTAAGGCTGATGGTTGACTTTTCCTAATCAAATGAATCTCCATCTAATTAAAATCTAACAAAAAAAAAAAAAAAAAAAACCTTTAATTTCAATGGCTAGAAATCTAAAAAATATTAATTAAAAACTCGATATAATGAAGAAAAAAATCCAATTTGCTCTCCAACCCAATTTAAATCCACGGAAGTCCAAGATCTAAGTGTTTCACTCATAAAAACCTAAAAAAAAAAGTAAACAAAAATGCAAAAAGATTTAGGGTGGAAAATAACAAAATTACCTCTATTAATGGATTTTCAAGATTGCCTTATGAATGTTAACATGAAAGTTGATCCAAATACAAATAAAAGAAGAAAAAAATGGAAAATGTCAAAAGGAAATGAAAAGTACCCAAAGAGAAAACAAAATGAAGAAAAAGCAGATTTGAGAGATCGTATATAATTCACTCCAACATTAAGGAGAACACAATAGAGCATGTATAAAAATAGAAAGAGAGTAGTAGCAATAGAGTTTAGAGGAGGACATAGGAGATGGTGAAGAACTCATGAAAATAATGGGTTTAGGGGGAAGAAATGAGCCATCTTATCTATATATTTAAATGTTTGATCGTTTAGGGTCCATTTAGTAAAGTTCGATTTTCTATTTTCGTTTCTAATTTTTCAAGAAACAGACTTGTTTCATAACAATCTCCATTTCTTATTTCTAAATTTTGAAAAATGATTCTTAAAAGGTGATCAAATTTGAGAAACTACAAATTCTTCTCCTTTTATCTTTGCGGAAACGAGGGTACTATTTGCCTTAGTGGTACCTTTTCTTGTCCATCAGACCCCAAGAGCAGGGTTCATATCCTAGTTAAAACATTTTTTTCCCTTTTTTTTTATTTCTTTACCTATTATTTTAATTTATTTCCATGATTTGCCTATTATGTATTTTTATATTATATAACTAAATTATATATAAACTTTAAAAAGAAAGAAGAAAAGAAAGAAACAAGAAATACTCATCATTCTAATAATTTATACATTGTCCTCCACAATAATGCTTTTAGTTGAAAAGATTATTATTATTATTATTATTATTATTATTATTATTATTATTATTATTATTATGGCTTCTAAAAGTCACATCACCCATGGAGTGAGTCTTATTAAAAAAAATAATAATAATAATAATAATAAAATGATTAATTGAAGGTTTGGGAGTGGAAGCAAAAAATAAATGGAGGGAGAGAGGAATATACGAAAGGTAATACTTGAGTGCATCTATCTCTATGCATCTCACTATCATCACTCACACCAAAAGATAATTAAAATATTACAAAAAATAAATAAGAAAAATTTGCCACATGTCAAAGTATAATTGGACAATTTGGTAGAATGCACAAAGATAGATACTATCTGAGATGTACCTAAATATTTTTCATATACGACAAAAGGGAGAGATAGCTCACCTCACTGAAAATTTATTGGAAACGTTGTAATTAGTACCAGAAATAGTTCAATAAAACTCTTAAGCAAGTAGTCAACTTGAACGTGAGAAACTAAAAAGAAGAGAAGTGTTGAAATGGAAGAAGAAAAGAGGGGAAAGAAGGAAAATATAGCAAAATTTAGTAGATGGTATAAGGAGGAAAGAAGATGATGAATAGTAAAAGGAAAAGATAGGTTATGTTATCAATAAAAGTACATTAAGGTAAAAAAATGAAAAAAAGGGCACGGTGGACTTAAATTTGACTCGATCGAAAACCATGGTTAGTTATTCATAATAGATGTAAATTAAGGTTTGATACTAAATAAGTGTTAAAAGATATGTTTATAGCATGTATAAAAGTGATTTTAATATCATTAAAATCACTTTTATCATTTTTAAAATCATTCAAAAACATACTTTAATAATTGAAAATTAATTTAATTTTCAATTTTACACTTTTAAATGCAATTTTCAATCATCAAAATTAGTTTTGAAGGATTAAAAACATGTTTTACGATGATTTTGAAAATGACAAAAGTGATTTTAGTCATTTTAAAATCACTCTCAGACATGTCTTGAGTCTTCTAAATAAGCTATGAGATTCATTAGCGTGGAGGAGATTAGAGATTGAAAGTTCATATATATGACAATTACATAAGCACACATTTTTTTTTTTTTTATCTAAACATCAAGGTGTTTGAGTGCCCTTTACACCAAATATATTAAGAAATTAGAATATTAGCATCAGTTGTGGCTGTGAACAAAGCTTCTTGATGCTAAGAAATCAACTTTAACATTTGCAGCCCTTGATAGAAACTACGTCCAAATAGGAGGCTTAACTCCAACCAGATCAAGGATCGAGTAGGTAATGTCTATATTCTATCTCCATTAAATGTCTTGATTTTATATCTTCCTTTTTTAAACTTCGGGAGCTTGAGCTTCCAAGGAATTCTTTTGAGTTTTGAGCACAATTTTTTCTTAATTCATCATTGTTTATATAATCTACAGTTTGGAAAACAACTTCTTGTTTATTGGTAAGAACATTTATATATTATCCTCTACAAGCTCGTACTCCTTCTTTGAGTGTTTCTTCATTACTTGAATACTCAAAATCAGTTTCCTCAATTAATTCATGAATTTCTAGTTCATGATTATCATAACTATAATATCTTGATGATGATCTTGATTTATAAGAATTTTCATCTTCATCGTTAATTTCATTTATTCTTCTATTAGTACATTTATTTGCATAATGTCATTTTCTACATTTATAAAACAATCAACTTTTTCTTCTCTTTCTTTTGAAATTTTTTATGATTGCCTTTTGTATTTTCTCTATAATTTTTTCTCCTGTGAAATCTTTTAGAATTATAAGAAACATATTCTTTTGGGTATCTTTGAACATATCTTTGATTATTTCTATAATAATGCTTTTTGTAATAGTTCTTTTTCAATATTCTTTTCTTTGAGGAATTTGGTTCTTCAATTTTTTTACAACCATATTAGAACAAAATGTTTCTCTTTTTTATGAGTACTTATAGTCCTTTGAACTTTATTTTGAACTTTTATTTCATTATATATGTCTAGACCACATTCTATAATGTGCGCTGTTATTTGACCATATTTCAAGTCGATTGATGGAATATTATAATTTAAAGTTTGTTTAAAGAGTTGTTATAAATTATTTCTGCCATAAAACTTGGAAGATTGTCAATGTATCGTTCTTTCCAATGTTGTTGATTGCATAAGGGAACAACCTATATATAACCAAAAAAACATCAAAACTTATTTTGGTTTTTTTTTAAAAAAAACACAATTATCAAACATGTTTTTTATTTTCACTTTCTAAATAAGAGAAAATATAAATAATTATCAAATGTGTTTTCAATTTTTTGTTTTTTTAAAAAAAGCAATCTCTCCAAGGAATCAACAAATCTTCTCTCAACGCATAAAAGACGGATCCCTACTTCCTCAACTGTAATAATACCGTCTATGAATGCAACCACCTTAGTAAACCTCATCAACCCAATAAACGTATGAAATTATTGCATCGAAAGCATAATTTCACTAGTGAAAATTTTGAATCATGGGTAAAAAAAAAAAAACCCTAGATTTCATATTAAACAACGCAATAGAGTTGAGTTGTTAAGAGTCACCTTCCCTTTGAATTGCCAATTCTCTTTCCCATAATATCCTCTTTAGACATAAGAAGCATCAACCTAGATTGAACAAAAGGAAATTCACATTAGGGAAGTATGTAGCTTTTCAAGTTTGAGTAAACAGATTACCTTCCTTGTTTAAATTTTTCAATTGTGTTTGGCTAAAGAAAGAATTGTTGAAGAGTTGAATTCTAAAACCCATCATTCCTCTATTATCAATATGATCTCGTCATCATTTGTCATTTAGTCTAAATTAACTTTACTCTTCTTACTAAAAATTGGCCATCAACCAATTGACTTTTCGAAAACTCTCACTCACGTAAAGTCAAGGAATCAAACAAACATAAACTTGTAAGTTCATGAATGAATTCATATTTAACCTCAAAAAAATCGGTCAATAACTTAATATTTAAAACCATTTTATTATCTTAACTAATTAATTTATTTTTTTGCAAAATTAAAAAGAAAAATATTTAGGTGCATTTTAGGCTTCACCCAGCTTTATGCAATCCATTCTATCATCCAATCAATATTTGTCATGTGACAAATTTGTCTGTCTGTTTGTTTTTTTCGTACATAATATTTTTTAACTTTTTTTTTCTTTTTCAATTTAGTATTGGTTGTCGGGGAGTGTTATAATTGGTTATATACTAAAACTTTAAAATAGAAAAAATAGAGGAGAAAATCTTACCAATTTCTTAGATATATATTTGGAATTAAAATTAGAATTCACCTTTAAATACAAATTTTATCTTTAAAAAATCTCGAATTCACTACGAATATATAAAATAACAAATAAATATAGTATAAGTTGTCCATATTGTCGATATGTCCGAGTGGTTAAGGAGACAGACTCGAAATCTGTTGGGCTTTGCCTGCGCAGGTTCGAATCCTGCTGTCGACGTTTTTCTTATTATATATTTTTTGCGTTTGATTTCAACACTTATCTTTAATATTTCATTTTTTGCATTAAAACCCCACAAATTCTTGTATTTCCTCATCTTTTCATTCATTTGCATTCAGTGAACAGTTTCTTTAACTTTTCATTTTTTTCATAAGAATCTAATGGTTAAGACTACAATAATTTTTGGTTAAAAACAAAAAAAGAAGACTACAATAATTTTAAAATAATTAATAAAGAAGTGTGATTTTTTTTACCAAAATTTTGTTGGTTGTGACACAATTTTAAAAATAAAATAAAATAAATAATGGAAATCAAATCTTTTTTATTTTGAAAATATGACATTTTTTTAATTTTTTTTAAAAAAACAACAAATATGAATCACGACATTTATGATATAATTTCTTTTAAAAGGATTTATGACATAATTTTAAAAGAGTGTTAAAAGAGTGTTGTTGAATGAAAAATTGCAGCCAACTAAATTTTGCCATGTCATTACAACGAAAGTCCATTTTATTTAGAGATAAATAAATGGCGAACTAAAAAAATGCCACATGTCTCTTTTCTAGCCATCTGATCACATGTCGAATTCAATGATGATTTAAGCTCAGACCATCATCAATAAATCTGGCTAAAGACCCAATTGGGTTTTAAATCATAAATTAGATCGGACCGAGTAATTAAAGTCGTTCGGTTCCAAAGTTCAACTTAGTTCAAGCCCATGATAGAAATCTTGGACTAAAGAAAAGACTATGTCGAAGTCCAACTTTAGCCCAATCTCAAAAGCAACTAGGGCCAACCCGCCCATGGAAAAATTCTATAAATAGAGGTCTTAAACCCATCATTTTGGTTGAAGCTCTAGAGACGGAAGCTCCCAAGCTCTAAAGATTCACAACTTATTCAAGTCGATCAATAAGCCAAAAGCTGACCCAAGTCGATCAACAAGCTAAAGACCGAAGACCGATCCAAACCGATCAACAAGTCAAATATTTATCCAAATCAAGTAAACAAGGACCAATAGTTTTGAAAAAAATTGAAATGTTCAAATTAAATTAGGGAACAATATTAATTGTACATGATACAATTAATATAATGTATATAGATACATTATAATATAAAGTTACTTTTGAATCATATTCAAAATAAAACTATATATTAAAAAGAGATTTAATATATTTGAATATGATGCAAATATCAAAATTAATGTGAATGAAATTTATATTGAAACTATAGGTTAATAAATTAATATGAAATTTATATTAAAACTATAGGTTAACAATTTAATATGAATGAGATTCATATCAAATAACCATAGGAGAGAGATACATATTTGAATAAGATTCTAAATATTTAATAAATTAAATATATGATATTTAATTTTGTAAATTAATTGATTAATTAATTAGTTAATTAATATAAGATATTTAATTTTACAAATTAATTAATTAATAATTAATTCAAATAAATTGTTTATTTTAATTAAGTGGAAAGTTATTTAAGTGGGAAGTTAATTGGGAAGTTTTTTTTTTTTAATATTAACTTCATATAGATAGAGAGCCACGAATGTGCTTGCCGTCTATTCTCTAGATGGAGAGTTCATATTCGTGATGCCAGGGTGGGAAAGGTCCGCAACCGATTCTAGAGTGCTTAGGGATGCAATTTCTCGACCTATCGGATTGAAGGTACTCAAGGGTATAGGTTTTTATGACTACATCTTTTTGTCTTCAAAAGCAAACAGCTTGTCAATCAACTATATATACAGTGTCTAGGTTATTACTACCTATGTGATGCTAGATATCAATGTCGAGGGATTTTTGGCACCGTATAGAGGAGCTTTTAGAATGGCGTGGTGCTAGAAATACATCAAATAATCCAAGGAATTTTTTCAACATGAAACACTCATCTGCTAGAAACTGCATAGAAAGCGCATTTGGCACTTAAAGGACGGTGGGTAATACTTTGTGGGAAGTCATTCTACCAAGTGAAGGTCCAATGTCGAACAACTATAGCTTGTTGCCTACTTCACAAACTTATCACCAGGGAGATGGGCTTAGAAACAATGTTCGACGCACCGGAGGATTTAGACTCTCCATCTTCTCAACTCGACAATGAAAATATACAATTTGTTGAAAAGTCTAACAAATGGGCCAACTTTAGGGTTGACTTGGCAACCTAAATGTTTGATGCATGGGAAGAAGCATCATGAAAAAATACTTTATTGTTCAAATTGCTTTACTTTGAATTGAACTTTGTTTGAATTTTAGTTCATATTTTTTTAAGCTCAAACAATCTACTACCTTCAATTATTTGATATTGTGCTTCTTGGTTGGTGTGAATCATGAAATATGTCTTTCGTATATCACACTCATAAATTTATTTATCTATATTTTTCCAAACGTTAATTCAGTTAGATGTACGCATGCATGTAACTTAATGGCAGAACGTGAGAGAATCAAGAAACACACTTGGTCAAAGGTTGAAGATGCAAAGTTGGTCTAGTCGTTACTACAATTGGTCGAGAGTGGGTGGTGAGCTGATAATGGTACTTTCAAGCCTAGTTATTTACAACAACTCCAGTGTCTGCTGCATGGGATAGTTCCTAATTGTGGCATAGGGGTAGCCACAATAGAGTGCAAGGTTAGATTCTTAAAGCGGCAATCTACAACGATTGTTGAGATGCTGAGTAACGCATGTAGCGGATTCAGTTGGAACGAGGAGTTCAAGTGTGTACATGAAGAGCAGAACGTATTTGATCTCTGGGTTCGGGAAAGACAAGACATTACAGTATATTACCACAATTGATATACTTATTACTAACATATCATATATCTATTTATAGTCTCATATCCCAACGTGAAAGTATGAGGCACAAACCATTCTCTCACTATGATGAACTTCCCCTCGTTTTTTGAAATGATAGGGCCACTAGTGACAACTGTCGAACCCTTATTGATCAAGCATCTAAAATAGATGAGAATTTGGAGGGTGTTAGGTTGGAATCGCAGGATAATGAGCAGCCTGAAAATGGACTGTTTGAGAACATACTAACGATTGATGGTATGGATGGGGTTTTCTCAGAGACACCTACCAATAGGCATGTCGGACCTAGCAGCGATTTGAGAGGAAGCAAGCGTAAGAGGAATGCCTCCCAATCTGAAGTGCTTGACTTTGTACGAACAACAATGTATGTCAATGAACAAAAAATGGACAAGCTCGTATCATAGTAGAAGGAGAAATATGAACTAGAATTCAGAAGGCGAAAGGAAGTCATCGAACAGATATACCAGATGGATGGTTTGGAGGAAGCTAGTCGATTGCCCTTTATAGATTTTGCCCTTTATAGATTTGGTAGTGACTGATATCCCCCCCCCCCCCCCACCCATTGCCCTTTATAGATTTGGTAGTGACTGATATCCCCCCAACCCAAATGCAAGAAGAGAGTGTTGCTTGCATATGTTGCGTAGGGCAAACTAAATTGAATCATGTTATGGATGCTTGAAGGGATTTTTTTTTTTTTTTTAAGTGGACTTGGGCATTTGTTGGCTCATATATATATAAACTTTCAATTTAGTATCTAAAAATCTCATAAAATATTAAAAATCTACCGTTGTATGAGACAAAAAATTGTTTGTTTCTATCGAACCTCAAATTCTTAATTTTGTAGCCAATAGTTACATTATTTTTTAAAAAAAATGCATGGTACTATGTATTAGATACACAAATCGAGATGTCAGTGATCTAGTGCATATTTTTCAAAGTTCAAAAACTATATATTACACAAATTTAGGAGTTAATGGGCTACAATTTTAACCTTATATAAATGTGTTCCCACCTAACATGAAATTTGAGAGTTGTCATTGTTCGTATGCTAGTTAGTTAAGCTCACTTTGGCTATATTATATGATTTGAATATTATATCGATGCATCTAAGATTATATTTATATGAACTTGTCCCCCTTTACATAAAATCCTGGATCTGTCACGATCTAGACTCTACGATTGTAAACCTAATTTCACCTAGACCTAGATTATTTTTTTTAGTACAATAATTACAGGGATGGAGGACTTAATCTCCGACCTCTAGATGGTTTATCTTCTTGACCCCTTCTTTATCTATTAGATTAATTGCCATTGTATGATGTTACAACATAATCCTTTACCTTCTATTTTCATTATATTGCTTATCCCTTAGACATTCTTTATCTTATACTTCCTTTTCTCCTTGTCATGGTGCATTTTTTAATGGAAGATTTCATCTCATTTTCAACATCAATTCTATCGCCTAAGCAATCCAACTTTAAATTGAATGGATAAAAAAAGCAAATCAATAAATAAATCAATATATATACTTAAATATTCTGTTTTGTTTCCAAATCTTTATAACTAATTATTTTGGTTCTTCTTGCTCAATTTTTGTATTGCAAATAACAAAGATTTCAAGCCACCCTTTTAGAATTTGATGCATATTTGAGCTATGAATCACACTATGTGATGCCACATGAGATTTGAAACTTTGAATGAGTAATTTCATTTTTTAAACATATCTATAAATATTTATTTTTTATAACAAAAAAAATAATATTTATAAATATTACATTTTAAACAATCATTAAACATTATATCACCTTTGTTTATTTTAGGGGGTGATTATTGATTTGCATGATGAATAAATAATTTATGGATGGAGTATAATCATGAAAGTCATCCTTTAATTTAGATAATATAGTGGTTTTCTTCTTCTTTTTTTTTTTTCTTTTTTAACCAAGATTTGATCTAGGGATTGATCGAGTGTAATTACAGCATTTACTAATTGATTTGTATTATACCTTTTATCATCTTTATAATCGCTTTTAGTTATTTTTAATCTTAAGTACAATACAAGAATTTAGTGGTAATTAAATACCAAGCATATTCAAAACTTAGCTTCTCTACTGTTTAAGGTATCTCTATTTTCACCTTTATTTTTCTTTAACAAGTTGTTGATTTCTAATATTTCATTTCCTGTGTCATGTAATAATATTTCAATATTTAATGATTTCATATTCCTTAAACCCAAAACATGAGAGTTCTAAAATTAGCTCTATTTTATTTTATTGAAATTGAAATTGGGATAGAAGGTTAACTTCCTAATAAGAAATGTTTTGACCAACTGAATTATGTGTACATATTAATTCATGATTGTTGGTGCTCGAGTTTCATCTGCGTTGGGTTTCGCTGTAGATTCCTTGTAGCCTTTACCTTAGTCCGCTTCCCTCGGTCTAGTTTCGAGGATAATACTCTCAATTGACTTGCATAAGAGATCATTGCACCAACGTCGTGTTGAGCCTACTATACTCTGATACTTAAGTTAGTATAAAGAGTGTTTACTTTAGTTGAGCACAAAAGAAGTAAAATCGACTCTCTCCTTTGAAGATTACTTATGAGGGTGGTCGAATGGGGCTATTATTATAAATTTGTACCTAACATATGTTTTTGGTTACTTGTAATGGCAACGGTGTCAGGGACGTTTCTGGTGCTTGAGGTTGCAGTGTATCAATCCAAGTCCAACTCGGTTATTTTTCAATTGACATATAATTATCGGGTCAGCTAGTGGGCCAAAATCAAAAAGGGTTGACATTTTCTTTTTGGAACCTAAGTTCTCTTATGTCTCCTCTAGGTACCCATGAACTTTGGGTCTTACTTTGTACAACGATATGAACTAAGTTATACTGACTTATATTTTTCTAATATTATTTTTCATACAATAAAATATGATGTTTTACCGTCTAAAATACAACTATTTCTCCAATTCACCAATTTTGAAAGTAATTAATTGAGGGATTTTTTTTCTTTTTGGTGTCCAAATTATTTGAGTTCTTGAATGAAAATGAAACTCACTTTAAAATATCACATCACATGACTGGATGGATGATGCTGGATTGTGGATGCGAGACGACTTTGACTTTTCAAGAAGTCATAATATCAGATCTTTATATTAAATTTTAATCCTTCTTTCTACCTCATTCATTGATTTTTGAGAACTTCAAGATGTATGTTTGAGTTTTTTAAAAAATATATTAAAAAAAATGTAACTTATAGATAGTAAATTATTTTAGGTTAAATTATAAGTTTAGCTCTAAATTTTTAATTTTATGTTTATTTGCTCGCTAAATTTTTAAAACCTTTCAATAAATTCCTAACTTTTAATTTTGTGTGCCATGAGTTCCTAACAAAATTTAAATTAAAAAAAAATAAAACTAATTGATCTATTAGATATAATTTTGAATCTCAAGTTTAATATAACTCTAAATTTTTTTAATTTTATGTACAGTTAATATGAATTTTAAAAGATTAAAAAAATAAAGGGACTAAATTTGTAATTTAAAAAGTTCACACTAAATAGACAAAGAAAGTCCAAAGACTAAATTTGTAATTTAACCATTATTTTATACTTTTCAATTAAGGAGGAGACTAGAGAGAACTAAAATGTTTTTATCATTTAAATAATTAATTTTAGAGTAATTGTTTTAAATGGCAAAACTGCTATAAATATTTTTAAATATAGCAAAATGTCACTGTCTATCAATGATAGACACTGATAGACATCTATTAGTGTCTAATAAACATTTATTGGTATTGGGACACTAATAAATGTCTATCAGTGTCTATCACCGATAAACAATTACATTTTGCTATATTTGTAAATAAGTTGACTCATTTTTCTATATTCGAAAACAACACATAATTTTAAACAAAATTATATAAAAATCCGTTAATATAATAAGTTTCAAACTCAAAATGTGAGGCTACTTAAAAGTGTAGCCACGACCACTGAAGCAAGCTCCATTCCTGGAATTAAGGGGGCACGATGATTTGAGGGGAGCACATATCTCCTGGCCCTTTCATAGATCCACTCTAAGTCTAGAAATGGAGAAATTATTCAAGTAGGTCACCACAATATGATTGAAAATTTTCAACCGTTACATGTATGAAAAAAAAACTTTAAAATACTTTAAATTTGTATCTAATGGTTGTTAGGGAGCATGTAGATTTTTTAATTTACATGCAATGATTATTAAACGACAATCACATTGTGACAGTCTCATTAAATAATTTTTCCTAGAAATGCATGAGAGTATTCAAAGTCATCAATCTCGTATAAACAGTATCTCTTAATACTCAAGAGTTGAGAGCACCCAACAAACACTCGATTTTAGATTAAACAATACATATGTATCTAAATACTTGGTCGCTTAGCTACTAGAGTAACCATTAAGAACTTGTTTAGAATGATCTTTTAACTGCTTAAAAAATAATTTTGAAGTGTACAAAATGATTTTTAAACACTTGAAAAGTCATTCTAAACGTATTCCAAAAAGCCATCCAATTTGGGTGGCTCATAGCCCAACCAAGTGATATTAGAAACCACACATCATGTATGAAGGTCAATCAAGTGAGATTTGAGGCTACGTGACCTAAGGGAAGATTGTAGCCAAACCATGCAACAAGCCACTTGATTCAAGGTAGCTAAGCCCTTCGAAATAGCACAAGACTTGTCAATGATCTCATATCAAACAATACAATGGAAAGCTTATAATCATATCAAACAATGTGTGCAACAGCATATGGCTACTTGCCATTCTCTATGCTTTTGGCCACAATCCCAAACTTTATCCTACGAATTACACTAAAAACCATATTGCAACAATTCACCAATGATTCCCTCATAAAAGTCAGAGCTAAGCTACAACTAATAACTACCCTATTATGACTAACAAGATCTCTGTTGTCCCTCATCTTCCAAATGAAATGAGAATTTATATCTCAATATTACCTGGATTCTCTTCAAGATTTGTAGGATTGAGTGCCAATGACTATCTCCAAAAAGGATCCAAGTGCCCAAGACTTCATAGTCATCAAAACAGAATGATTCTCATTGCTTTTAGATGTTGACAAACAATTTATTCAGTCTAATATAGGATCTCTTACTTTTAACTCTCCCAATTGTTAGCTAAAGCAAATCCAAACCGAAAACAAAATAAACGATCAGAATTCAGTCAACCACATGAAGTTCTGTTCTAGCCTTGAGCATTACATTAGTAAATGAAGTTAAATTACAAACTCTTACTATGTGCAAAAATCTATCAAGTCAACATAATTAATTATCATACTACTCCATTCAACTAGGTGAAATATAGTCAGGGACTCCAAGCAATACATTGGAAAGTGATGATAAATTACAAACTATTACTATGTGCAAAATCCATGTAGTTAAGTCGTCAGAACTTAAGGAGCATACAAGGATGCAAGATTTCCTCGAAGGGCCTTAATGGGATGCACCACTTCCTGAAAGATTTGTTAGCACAACAGATCAAGTAGCACTAGTATTACATAGCTCTATTGCCTAGAAATTGGCGCCATCGGCATGGATGAAGACGGATTATAGAAATTACCATCTGGAGCCTGAAAACTCTGGTAAGAATTCGTTGGTATTGTAAAAGGAGACATCCCCGTCACTGGGGCACCGATATTTGGATATCCAGGCATGGCTAATGGTGGCAGTGATTGTGTCATACTGTAGCTGTAAGGTATGCTACTTACAGACCCTGCATTCTGAGTAAACTGGGGCAGAGGGAACTGTGCGACAGGAGGTAAAGGAGGCATGGGCGGCGGAGATGACGATGGAGGAGGTGGAGGGTCAGAAGGAGTGTATTGTTGACTGGTGGACGAAGCGTTGTGTTGGAGAGACTCCGGGTGTGGGAAGGAAGAGACTGGTGGTCGCTGAGGATTGGGAGGCAATGTGTAAGGCAACTGGTCATTTTCAAGTTTCGGCCTCTTCTCAGATGGATAATCACCAGGTAACTCTTTATTTGGATTTCCAATTACGCCTTCCGATGCCAGAGAAGATAGGACGTAAGAGAGCATCTGAACCGAGGATGTTGATGCAGTTAGCTTTGCTGCCACTGCAGCAGCAGCAGACTTGCGGGGATCTTCCTCATTTGGTCCAGGTTTTGCAGGAAAAGGTACTGAGCCTGCATACATTACTGGAGCGGATTGTTCCCTGTCCCTTGGTACAAGGCTGTGAGGTGCTATCGAGGTCTGAGCATCTTTTGATACCTCCTCAGCCATAGGTTGCACATTTTCACCATTCAAAAACTGACGGCAGAGATTCTGAGTTTGTTCAGACTGGGAATGAGAAGCCTGTCAAAATACAAACATGTAAGAGATCACAAAGTATTGTTTGAAACATGTCTCCCAAAGCCATTAATTAGGTTTCAGCTGGTAACAAGGATGACCGACCAACCAAATAAGGAAAATGGAAACCCAAGCTAAAAAGGATACCCGAAGGCTTTGTTTAATCCCCCCACCCCACCCAAAAAAAAAAAAAAAGCAAAACAAATCTTTGAACTTTGCAGTTTTGGATATTTTATTTGGATTTGGAAACTCTGGTTTTCTCCTCTCCCTGTTATTTCTCTCTACCCTATTTCTCTGATGTATCCTCCATCAATTTAGCAGTTCTTCTGTAAGATAGCCAGCAGGGAAGACGGTAAAAATATATTAACAAAGTCTCCAAAAACGATGGATCTGGGATTTAGGCTATGCCACCAAAACCAGCCCATGTTTGACTGACAGTTCCACAGCTGTTCAGTTTGTTAAACCCAGTTTTCCTAACTACTCAACATGTTTAGGAAAACTCATAGGCGTGTTAGGGTACATCTCCATTCTACTTCTCAGGCTTCCTGCAGCACAAAATGTAGAGTTGCAAATTGGTTCCCTCCAGAAAGCCCAGCCTCTTCTACCTAAACATGCTGGTATCTTCAGCATGTCAATGGATTTGCCTCCTCAAAAGACAAATATCACAAGATCCAGTGGCTGGGAAAAGACCATTACAATCTCCAATCCAATTTTTTCAAAAAAAAAAATACATAATCATAGAGGCAGTATACAGTGCAAGTTTGTAAAAGGATTCAAAAAGTTCAACTACATCTCAAAAATCCATAATTCCTCAATCCAAGGACTCCTACAAGAGAATCTAATCTATCCACACATCCAAAAAACTTTAGCGTTGGCTCTATCTTTAGCCACCAACCCACAAAAATACCGGACAGCCATGAGTGAATCGTATTCACGAGTACACACAACAATTTTCTTTTATATCCGTGAGCGCATGGGTCAGCTTGCATGCATACTAAATTTGGTTTCCAAGAAAAGTCATATGATATAAAATCTTAGGACAATAGTCATTGTGGCTTAAACTCATTCCCTCAAAGACCTTTACTGTTTACGTAGTATAGACAAGGTATTAAAAAATTCCAGCCGGAGGGACAAATGTCTAGCAGAAAAATTGCAATGCAGGAACTAAAGCGCATGCCGCAAACATTTGGGAGTTTAACTAGCTAGGGTTTTTCTTTTGGAACTTTTCCATCAATGTTGGGGATTCTATGTGTCAGTCTGTGTGCGAGCAATCAACCTAGACTAAAAGAAAACCTTTCATTCCGATTTTCCTTCCTAGACGTGCTTAACTAAAGGTTGTATCCATAGCTCTGAAAGACTGAGAAACTATTCAAGAAAGTGGATTTGACAGTGGAAGTCCCAGATTTGTGTGAGTGCACGCATTTTTTACATTATCTCTTCAAAGATCATGTTCAAATATAAAACACTGCCATCTTTTAATATATCTCTATACTCCTTATAATCTTATGATTGGAAAATGGAACTAGAAAAGAAAATTTTGAGTGAGTTATTTCAATGAAGATTAGCTCGTCACATATATAAAGAGGGGAAGTCCTTTTTTAAGAAGAAATTGAAAATATGAGTATACAAAGAGGGGATGGAGTGGCGCCCAAAATGGAATTACAAAAGGATTTCCACATGGCCAAAAGTATAGAACGGGGGTTGTAATCAGTTTGATTCAGCTTGGTTAGATTGCTGAACTGCCAAAATATAAAGAAATAAAAATTGAGCCGAACGGCCCCAAACTGATAAGTTGAAAGTTCAGTTAGTTCGGTTTAGCAGTTCGCCATTTGCGTTAAATCCAAACACTTTATCTTCATGTTGTTGGGCCTTGGGCCCTTGAAATAGGAATGGGTGCTGACACTAGGCTTGTGCCGCTGAAACCCAACTGCATTGGTTGTAATTCACATTAAAAAAGACGCATTCACAGGGGCCGACTCAAGACCTGGAAGTTACAAGAGTGTATATATAGCCAATTGCACTGGTAACATAATTCAATTATATGTTTTATATTTAAAATAAATATTAAGGCTAAAGTATGTTTGGTCCAGCCTTGCCAACCCCGAAAGCAAAGGAATATAATCGTTTTTCTTAGATAAAAAAAACCCAAAGTAACTCTATAATCAGCAAAAGGAGAGAAGTGTTTGCACCAAAAACCAGCCGTAGATACTTGAGGCACTGTTTTCTCAAACAGAGGAAGACCTTGACTTATCTTTTTTAAGTTTCTTCTTCAAACTATAGCATAAAAAAGATAAGTCAAAGTCTTCCTCGGTTTGAGAAAACAGTGCCTCATGGTAGGGGTGTAAATGGTTCAGTTCGGCTCGGTTTTTATAGAAAATCGGTACCGAACCGATTAATTGGTTAAGAGAAATGCATGAACCAAAACTGAACCGGGTTCAATGATGAACTGCGACGCCCGAACTGCTCAGACTGGCAGTTTGGGGCGGTTCGGTTCTCAATTTACAAATAACGGTGCCCGGATATTTACTGAGGAAGAGGGACTATTCTTTTTGGAAATTCCGAATATAAAACAAAACCTTGCATACCCTCAATTTCGATCTCACCACCTCGTGTATATAAATGCACCTACTCACCAACCTACCAAAGTGTTTTATGAAATTAAGGTTTGATGCTTATTATATATAATTTATCGGTCGGCTCGGTTTTCCAGTTCCCTTTTTCTGCTAAACCCGAACCCAACCCGAAAATTTCAGTTTTTATATATGTTCAACCTGAAACCGCCAACCCGGTCGGTTTCAACTTGAATTGATGAGCGGTTTAAGCAGTTTAGGCGGTTTTGTCAGTTTTTCCTCGCACTCCTACCTCATGAGTGTAGTGGTAAAAAAGGAGACATAGTCTCAGTTAATAACTAAGAGGTCATGGGTTCAATCCATGGTGGCCACTACCTAGGAATTAATATCCTACGAGTTTTCTTGACACCCAATTGTTGTAGGGTCAGGCAGGTTGTCCCGTGAGATTCGTTGAGATGCGTGTAAAGCTGGCCTGAACACTCATGGATATTAAAAATTAAAAAAAAAAAAAAAAAAAAAAAAAAAAAAAAAAAGAAAGAGACTATAGCATAAAGCTTCCAGTAAAACTTATACGATTGTTCCCCAATCCACTAAACAAGGAATGAATAATCATAATATTCATCAACTCAGAAAGGCTAGCGTGTCCGTGTCCGACACTTGGACGCTCCACCACTTGTTCTACACGTATTGGACACTTGTTAGTGCAACAAACGTGTTAGACATGCATAGAACACTTGAGTAGACTAAAAAGACACATATATGACGATAATAATAACTTTTGAGTGTGAAATACATCAAGCTAAATCTTTTAAGCATATAAATGCATCAACCCATTTACTTTGAATTTTATTTTGGTATGAAAATGATATATATTTTTAAAAATGTATATTTTAATAAACGTGTCCTTGCCGTGTTGTGTCCTAGATATTTAAAATATGGCGTGTCGCCGTGTCCATGTCGTATCGTATTCGTGTCTCGTTTTTGTATCTGTGCTTCTTAGGATAGATACAAGGAACCCTAACTTGCTTTATATCAACTCACACATATACAGTATGGTTCAAATGACACTAATGCGAAAAGCCTATCCATGGATTAGATTCTCTTGCATTATCAAGGTTTGGTTGAGCATTCATTATATGTATATGTACATCATGCATACATATATATATATGAACATATATGCATACATACATATATATATATATGGGTTGTTTTCAAATATAGAAAAATGAGCCAAACTATTTACAAATATAGAAAAATTTCACTGTCTATCAACAATAGACTGCGATAGACAGTGAAATTTTTCTATATTTGTAATTAGTTTGATATTTTTTCTGTTTATAATAATTTTCCTATATATATATATATTTCAAGGTTTGGTTAAGTATGAACTTTAAAATGGAAAAGAACGACTAGGCATGAATTTCAACTTGAGGCTAGGAAGGTTAGTTTCATATTAAAAAGAACCGATCCCACAAAACAAATGAAGTTTTCATATAGGTTCAATCTAGACCAAGTAATTAGAAAAATAAAGAAGAATCATTGACCCTATACTCCAAGACAATGCGAAGCAGAAATGCAAACCTGAAGTTGATTTCGGACTTGCTCCAATTTGAATTCCTGAAAATAAAATTTTTATTTCAAAAAAAAAAATCAGATTTACTTCAATTAACCATGTCATTAATTCTTCTCCAGAGGGATGCCAAAATACCTGTTCTTGAAGAGCCTCTCTCAGATGAGACACGAGGCTTGCCCTTGATGTTTCAATTGTTGTTAATTGATCGATGCAGTCCCTCAAAATGGTATGATGTCCCCGCAAATCATTTGCCATTGAAGATCCACGGTATTGCCCTGTGTAGTTAAAGAAGAAGAATAACAACAAAACGGCAACAAACTAAAAGTTTTAACTAAAACAAAACAAGCTAAGAAAAATGGGCATGGATACAACATGGCAACACATCCATTTCTAGAAATCTAGGACATGGACACACTAGGATATGTTTTTTAGAAAGAAATATGTATATATATACTAAAAGGTTTGATACTTCAAAATCGAGGACACATAAATTAAACAATAAAAAATTAAATATGTTTGATTTGACCGTTAGTTGACTAACAAAAATGAGCATGGACCTCCGCACCTAATTTCTTGGGCAAAATACATTTTTTGTCCATGAGGTTGGAGGTTTTTTTATTTGGTCCATGAATTTCAAAATAAGTCACTTTAGTTCCTGAGGTTTGGGAAATTGTTCTAACTTCTAAATAGTCCCTAGTTTAATTTGACCATTAGTTGACTAACAGAAAAGTGACGTGATATGTTGAGAGGAAAAATTTTAAATGAGTTGAAAATTTTTACAATTCTATATTATTTTTATGGATCACATAGATTTTTTTCCCTTCTATCTTTCCTTTTCTCTCCTCTTTTCTCCCCCCACCCTTCATCTTTTCACTTCACCTTCGCTAACAGTGAGGTTGAGGTTGTTGGTATCGACAACATTGACACAAGCGTGGGGATTGTGGACAAGACAAATATTGGTATCAGCAGAAACTACCAAAACCACCAAGAATGACAGCTCCAAGGAGGGCGACCAAGAAGATGTAGTAAACAAGAAGCAAATTTATCCAATTTCTTAATTCGCTTTCTAGGGTTGGTGGAATCAATTTGGGGGAAAGCACCAATGCCAGAAATTATTTTGAGACCATACCCAAAATCGTCGATGAAGGCGACAACGTAGGAGGAAGTCAATTCAGCTATAGCAAGAAAAGGACTGTTGAATCATTGGGACTGCAGGGATGTTGAGTTGGAAGAAGACACAAGAGCAATTGTAATGGACTGTTGGAAGAGGCGCTCAACGGTCAAACATTGAACCCCAAAGCGGTTATAAGCTTGTTGTTTCTTAAGATGAATAACTGAACTTTTATAGGAAAAAAATGAAAGAATTAAGCCATACAAAAAGAGAGCCCACAAAAGAGAAGCAACTTACAAGAAAAGACCTCTAGTCTAGCAATATAAGACCAGCCAAATAATTGCAAAAAACTTAGCCCACATAGACATGTTGAACTGAATAAAAGACCAAGCCTCGCAAGGAGATCTCTCAAACCCTCTAAAAATCGTATGGTTTCTCTCTCCAAAGCAACCCAATTTTCCACAAAAACCCTCCTTTCTCTCACAAAGGAAGATGGAACAAGAACTCCACAACCATATCTTTGCAGACATCTAGCCAAGCTAACATCAAGCTCCTCCAAAAATTGTCTCCGCACTGAAAAAACAAAGCCACACTCTTAAAGAATGTGATTAAACTTCTTTTTCGCTCTCCTACACAAGATGCAACTAAACAGGCCCAGCAAATTGGGAACCCTCCTCGACACCCTTTCCAAGGTGTTAATTCTTCCATGGGTACTTAAAAAGATTACATCCTACCACTTCTATATTTTCTTTACTCTTGGAGATGAAAAATTGGCTCTGATCCCTTTCAAATTTGTCAATGGTTGGCTTAATCACCCTAGCCAAAAATTGGGTTGAGGAATTTATGAAGAGTTATAGCCAACGGAAGAAAGAAATCTGATTTGAAAATTTAGGGTTAATTGACTGAAGTTAGGAGATGAAATTCCCAGCTTTTTTTCACAGTTTCTTGGCTGCCATAAAAAGGAAGTTTTGGATCACTGATATTCTGTCCAGCAATAGGATTCCTCTTTTTTCATTTTGAGACATTGAGTATGAAATTATGGGTTTTTTCACATCCTTATTTCAACTGTCCTGTATGCTTGGCTAATACGAAGTGTTTCAACATCTCTTTTGAGTGCTATTATTAATTGTATCTAGCTGTAATGGCCGCAATTGCTTTATTTTGTTTTATCTTGTCTCATTGTATTTTGAGTATTAGTCTCTTTTCTAACCATCATGGGTTGGCCTAGTGGTAAAAAAGGAGACAAAGTCTCAATAAATGGCTAAGAGGTCATGGGTTCAATCTATGGTGGTCACCAACCTATGAATTAATTTCCTACAAGTTTCCTTGACACCCAAATGTTGTATGATCAGGTGGGTTGTCCCGTGAGATTAGTCAGGTGTGTGTAAGCTAGCCCAGACACTCACGGATATAAAAAAAAAGTATTAGTCTATTTTCTTGTTTCATTTTATCCATGAAAGTCTTGTTTCCTTTTTTTAAAAAAACAAAACAAAACAAAAAACTTCCATGGATAACTAGTCAAACAAAAAACCTAAACTCCTTGAAAAGTTTCACCTTTCACGAGGCAAATATGAAATCAAAGGACTAGGGTTACAGGAGAACCCTTCCCAAGGACTACGGTTCCAACTTCCAAATATGAATATCCTTTCTCTTTGGGCAACCACAAATATCCTTTCTCTTTGGGCAACCACGTGAACTGAGCCAAAATAGCCCCCACCCAACAATTTTTCATAGAGGAAAAATGAAATAACCAAGGAAATAAAGAGCAAAGAGGAATTAGGGGATTGGTGAGTGGTTTAGCTTTATGGGTGGGATTTTGGGGGCTTTATGAGTGTTTGAGGTTCATCACAGTTCTTAGTGGTTCTGGAAGTGGGATTCTTGAAATTGGTTTTGAAATTAACATCCATTTTTTAATCTATAAGGAGGAGGATATTGACAATGGGGAAGAATGAAAAGGGACGACAAGTTTGATGAAACTAATGAACTGGGGAAGACCATGAGCAGAAGGATGAGGGAAAGAAAGGGCAAGAAGAAGGGAAAGAGAGGGAGGCCAAAGAGAGAAAGGAAGAGAGAAGGAAGAAAAATCCAAGCAATCCATAAAAAATAATATAAAACTAGTAAAAATAGTCAACTTATTTAAGTTTTGTCACCTCAACATACCAAGTCATTTTTTTGTTAGTCACCTAACAATCAAATCAATTGATAAACCATTTAGAGCTAATTTTGAAATCTCAAGCACTAAAGCATTTTTTTTTAAACCCTAGGAACCAAATAGACATCAACCTCAAACCCCTAGACGTATTATGCTCTAATTTATTTGTCTTCGTGAATTTTTAAGGTCAGGTTAAATTTTAGGGATGATTATAAACAAGAAAATGGGTTGGACAATGGGCATGAAGTAATGACAAGGTTAACTGTTTTTTTGTCTTTTTAAATTCTCAACAAAAAATTTTAAGTTGAAGTGTTTGTGTGTCCCCTACGTGTCTAGACATGTCTCAGGCATGCCCTTGATGTGTTCAAAATTGAAAAGGTTAAAAATAAAATAGGAACCTTTTTTTACACATGTATGAGATGTGTTCGAAGTGTCCAATCATATCCGTGCCCGGCACGTGTCTAACATGGGCACTGTCAAAAAGAGTGTTTGTGCTTCCAAGAAACAAGTGGATAAACAATAAACATGATTTATTTTTTAATTTCACATTGCATGACAATGTAACAAGTTATGTAAGTTACCAAAGGGAGATGAGAACTAGAAACACTGAAATGAAATCATAAGGGCTTGTTATACAACCCAAACAATATTAGAAAAGAACAGTTAAAAAGTAAATAAATAAATAAGTTCAATAATATCACCAAATTACTTTGTACTTCTTACATCTAAATCTACAACTAGAGGTTTTTCTTTCAGATAGGAACCGCATGATATGTTGGTTAAAGAAAAATAAAGGTATCCATGAGAAGGGACGAAAAATCCTTTTTCAAAGAAGATTAAAGAGCAAATTTAATATATATATATATGCACACACACATACACATATCCGTGCATATGTATATATATTGATCATCTAGAACACAAGGAAGCCAATTTTACATATCTAGACCACAAAACAAACAGTAATATTTATCCCGAAATACTTGCAGTTAGCACTTCCAACACTGCATTATCTTTCCAAGATGCGATTGTTTCTTTAAACCCAACCAGCCAAACAAAGCGCTGAAACTGAAAATAAAGACCTTTTTCCAATTATTCGCGTGTTTGGTTTCTCAAAAACGAAAAATTAATTTTTTTTTAAAATAAAAAACCCTGTTTATTGTGGTCTGAGTCTGAGGTCGTCAGGTGGAGGTGGAGGGAACCAAAAAAAACACACTGACAGTTAATTAGTTCCCCAATTCAGAAACGCACTGTTCCCCAATCTTAAAAGTTTTACACAGGAGAGAGCTAATATAATACTCACTATGCAGCAAAAATATTTGTAAGCCCATCAACAATGTATAAGTACCTGAACTGACATCAGCGCCAATTTCTTTGTCCAGTTTCTCGAGATAGCTAATAGAATTCCTGCATTTGCTCAATACTGCATCTTCATCAATCTCATTTCCATAAACAACTTGGTAACCAGAGACTATTTTATCCAATGATACACTGGCAGATTGTTTCTGTTGAAAAGAAAAGTGAGAATAGGTGATTTAATGGTCAGACTATTCATGAACATAACTCGGACATGATGAAACAGCAATAATATCTTACCAGCTTACTGCTGAATGGCTTCCCATTTCGATTACTAGTTTCCAAATGCTTTCCCATTATCTCTTCTTTAAGACTCTGTCCTCGAGATCCAAAAACTTTTCTCTCTTCCCAAATGCCAATCTATGCGTAAAATTAAAATAGGTATATAGATAAAACACATGATAAGTTATAACAGAGTCCAGACAAAACAATCAGAAATCTTTCCACTTCAACATATCAAGAATCATTGAACACAAAAGAATGACACAGAAAATTGTGAAGACTTCGGAAAAATTGTGAAGATCTTCATTTACAACTAACTTATTCCCATGTTGAAGATCCATATTCAATGCACATTGGAGTTTAGTTAGTAAAGGAACTATAGTACATGTATGGGAAAGTTGGAACGAGTATGCTACTTTTGTTGGTGGCCAACAGATTAAATGGGAGAGGGCAGTAAATTGAGTATAAGTTAGCTACAAATGAAGACAAATAAATTTACAAAAGTGGGGGAAGCCTCTAGCCTAAGCCATGAGAAGGTTCCAGTTAGCCAAAGTATCAGAAATTGAGTTATTAAAGAAATTACGAAGCTTACACCAAATAGCAGGTAAGGAGAGCAAAATTTCATCCTTGCCTCAAAAATTCTATGGTTTCCCTCAACCCACAACACCAAAGTAATAATAAAGTTGAGCCACAATTTGGTCTCCTTGAAAGGGTGATGAAGAGGGAGAGAATCAATATTTGTTGTCATCAACGTTTTTATGTGAGGTATTTGGATCAAGAGGAATAGGATTTTCAGAGAGATGGAGAGATCGGGGGATGATGTTGGAAATGGCTAAAAGAAGACTCTACAAATTCTGTGGTTTCCCTCAACCCACAACATCAATATTTGTTGTCATCACGTAGGGATTTCACAAAGTACAAGAGACTTGAATGCCAAGTATCCAATTAGATTTTCGCCTAAGGACAGAAACATACAACATGGAGGTTCGAGAAATTTTATGCACGAGTAAAAAAATTGACAAATGATAAGGATGCACGGTAAGCATTGATGTACCAGTCGTAAGGCAGCATTTCTTCCAAATTCATCCCCATTCCCAATTACATCACGAAGTGCATCAGGAAGGACTTTCCAAAATTCACCAACAAACTCTGAGCCTTTTCGCCTACTGTTCTGCAAAATGTCATTTGCGAGATACAGATAGGCCAACCTCTGCTCACGTGGAGAACAATGAAACTGCTTATCCCATGTTTCTACAACTTGCTTGGCTTTGTTCATGTGAAATATACACCAGTGGGATAAAGCTTAATCACATTAAGGATGAAACTAATATACCAAACAGATAAGTAATAAGGCACACCAAGGAATTAGGCACTCTCTAATGCACTTTTAGTGCCTCGCCATAGTGGCTAGTACCAATAACCATACTCTCATATTCTCATTTCATATAGTTATAGTGTCATAGAAGAACACCAGAAATGGACTATTAGGTACCAGCACAGCAGTACCACAGGTCCACAGTACTGTACCATTATACCATATCATATACATACACAGACATAGAAAAGATGGAACTCAGAAAGGAAAAAAACCACAATAAGTCCTAAAAGACAAACTGAGAACATACATTCAAACCCCATCTTGTAAAAGCAAATGCAAAGGAACGTCACCAGGACTGTTAAACAAAGACACCAATGATGAAGAGAAGTAGAACTTCTCCCAAAACATAAGATTAAATATAGGTAGTCTAACTACTAAACTAATGGAAGCTAAACAATTTCCAAATGTGTAACAGTGGAAGTAATTCATTACAGATTCACTGGGTTAACACAACAACTTCACCACAACAATAATGCCAAAGAAATAATGGGGGGTAAACACCTGTAAGAACTCAATACAGAGTTTTGCCAACAAAACAAGAGAACTAAAGCAATAAATATTCATGATAAAACTAATAAGGAAAAAAAATTAATTTAGTCAAAAGAAGAGAACAAAAAAAAATAATAATAACTTGGGCGAAACAGAGTACAAATTTCAAAAAGGATACTCTCAATGCTCGCCTGTGAGTTGTTGAGCTTGGCTAGCTTGTCTACCAAAATTTGTGGATTGAATGTACCACCCATTGATTTGGATAACTTTATTGCGGAAATAAGGTAGAATATGCAGGCCAATCTGTGCAAGGATAAAATGTTCAAAGAAAAGGGAATAAATGAAGTAAATAATTTATGCATGTTCTCTTAGCTTCTGTATTTTGTAGCAGCAGTTGCTTGTTCTTTTTCCCCTCAACAAAAATCTCTCTCTAATAAAATAAATGTTGGGTCCCGACTGCTTTAGAAATAAAGTTGGGCCCAAATTTATTTATGGCCCAAAATGACCATATTAAGTTTTATATTATTATAATTATGTGGTTGAAATTAAAAAGCTTGCTCAGCAAGCTTGTTCCTTCTTTTTCTTGGACAAAATAGAAGTTGGTGGGCTGCTGGAGATAGATACACACAGAGACAAAAAAAAAAATCAGCAAGTGTGAGACCGAGAGAGACACGAGAAAAAGAAGAAGAAGGTGCCGGTTGTGTCCGAAGAAGTGGTTTATTTCCTTCTTTATTGTTCTCTCAAAGTTGTCTTCATTGGTGAGATCTCTCCACTAGCATTTGTATTCCATCTATTGTTGATGAAGGGTGCTTTATGTATTATTTTGCTTACCGGTGATTTATTTTGCTGATGATTGTTGTATCCTCTAGTTACGACTAGGGAAGAAACTGTTGTAACCCATTATACATATAGTGGAAGTATTTTTCGGAGCCGTCCCGTGGTTTTTCCCCTTACACTGAGGGGTTTTCCACGTAAATCTTAGTGTCACTATTTTTCTCTCCTTTTTTTTGTGCTTGCGCTTGTGCTTTGTTTGATTTACAGATATCGGCTACATATCGAACAAAGGCCCAACAAGTGGTATCAGAGCGCCAGGTTAAATTTAGCGACAAATTGGCGAGCCAACAAAGTTTGTGTTGATTTCGTTGACTTAGTTGGTTGGTCAATTTTTTGGTGTGTAGCCATGGATGTTAACACAAGCCGAATGGTCAGTTTGAATGGAACAAATTGGCAATTATGGAAGGGAAAAATGGAAGACTTGCTTTATTGCAAAAAGTTTCATGCTCCGATCAAGGGAGAGTCAGCTAAGGGAGATATGTCCGATGAAGACTGGGAACTCTTGAATAGGCAAGTTGTTGGATTTATACGCCAGTGGGTTGATGACAGCGTATATCACAATATTGCCAAAGAGACAAAAGCATATTCTTTATGGAAAAAGTTGGAAGACTTATATGAAAGAAAGACTGCAGGCAATAAGGCTTTCTTGATACGAAAGCTTGTAAATTTGAAATATAAAGAAGGGACTCCAATTGCAGAACATCTAAATGAAATGCAGAGCATTGTGGATCAGCTATCAAATATGCAAATGAACTTGGATGATGAACTTCAAGCACTGCTGCTCCTCAATTCATTACCCGATAGCTTTGAGACATTGGTAGTCTCTTTGAGTAATTGCTCACCCGATGGAAAAGTTACTACGAGTATTGTCAAGAGTAGTCTTCTAAATGAAGAGGTGAGAAGGAAAACAATGAATCCTTCAACAAGTCAGTCAGAAGCTCTTGTCACAGAAAACCGGGGGAGAAGCCAGAGTCGTAGCCGGTATCAAAATAGAGGGAAATCTGGGAGTAGATCAAACAAAGATTTACAATGCTTCCATTGCAAGAAGATGGGTCATAAGAAGATCCATTGTCGAAAATGGAAACAAGAACAGAACAAAGAAAAGAATGAAAAAGGAAATGAAGAAAAGGATGTTGCAATAGTCACAAGTGATTTATATGTTGTTTGTGATGAAAGTGCAGTTAATTTCACATGTCAAGATACTGATTGGATAATTGACAGTGGTGCGGCAATCCATGTTACTTCCAAGCAGGAGTTCTTCTCATCCTATAAATCAGGTGACTTTGGAACAGTAAAGATGGGAAATAACGGTACATCAAAAATCATTGGTATTGGAGATGTGTGCTTGGATACCAATAATGGTTGTCGATTACTTCTGAAAAATGTTCGACATGTTTCAAATATGCGGTTGAATCTCATTTCCACAGGACAACTTGACGACGACGGCTATCACAGTTATTTTGGCGATAATCAGTGGAAACTCACTAGAGGCTCAATGGTAGTAGCAAGAGGAAACAGAGACTCTGCAATGTATGTGATGAATGCAAAGATTGCAAATAGTCTTGTAAATGCAGTTGAAAATGAGTTGCTCATGGAGTTATGGCATAAACGACTGGGCCATATGAGCCAAAAGGGGTTAGACATTCTTGCGAAGAAAAGTCTCATACCGCAGGAAAAAGGTATGTCTCTCAAAACTTGTTCACACTGTCTAGCTGGTAAACAACACAGAGTTTCATTCCAGACTCATGCACATAGAAGTTCCAATGTGTTGGATATGGTGCATTCCGATGTTTGTGGCCCCTTGAAAGAAAAATCTCTTGGTGGGGCTTTGTATTTTGTTACATTCATCAACGATCACTCTAGAAAAGTGTGGGTGTATACACTAAAATCTAAAGACCAGGTCTTAGATGTGTTTAAAGAGTTTCAAGTCAAGGTAGAAAGAGAGACTGGACGGCAACTAAAATGCATTAGAACAGATAATGGTGGTGAGTATAGAGGTCCATTTGATCAGTATTGTAAAAGACATGGGATTAGACATCAAATGACAGTTCCCAAGACTCCTCAACATAATGGTGTAGCTGAAAGGATGAATCGCACCATTATAGAAAGAGCAAAATGTATGTTGTCAAATGCAAAGTTGCCAAAATGTTTTTGGGGTGAAGCTGTGAAAACTGGATTTGATAAATCTTTCTCCTGCTGTACCGTTGAAAGGTGAAATGCCACACAAGATATGGACAGGAAAGTATTCTTCTTATGATTATCTGAAGGTCTTTGGATGCAAAGCATTTGTACATATCCCCAGAGATGAGAGATCAAAGCTAGACAGTAAGACTAGACAATGTATATTTTTGGGTTATGGATATGATGAGTTTGGTTACTGTTTGTGGGATCCAGTTGAGAAGAAGCTTGTTAGAAGCCGAGATGTTGTATTTCTTGAAGATCAGACTATTGAAGACATAGAGACTGCAACGGAACCACAACTTGAAAAAGGTGATCTGGTAGATATGAGTCCTTCTCTTTCAGAGATGGAAGACGATGTTAGAGATAATCACACCCCCTCAGACAATATTGATGATGTTGTGCCCCCTAATGAGTTACCAATTTCAGAGCCACCAGTTCAAGAAACTGTTGAAGTTAGAAGATCCACCAGGGATCGCCAGCCCTCTAGAACTTACTCTCCACATGAATATCTATTGCTTACTGATGGGGGAGAGCCAGAAAGCTATGAGGAAGCTATAACTGATGAAAGTAAAGATGAGTGGTTCGAAGCAATGCAGGAGGAGATGAAGTCATTGAAAGAGAACCATACGTATGAACTGGTGAAGTTGCCTAAGGGCAAGAGAGCACTCAAGAACAAATGGGTGTTCAGGCTGAAGATAAATGAAAGTAGCTCACAACCAAGGTACAAAGCAAGATTAGTGGTGAAAGGGTTTAATCAGAAAAAGGGCATAGATTTTGAAGAAATTTTCTCACCAGTGGTGAAGATGTCATCCATACGGGTTGTGCTAGGATTAGCAGCTAGTTTAAATTTGGAAATTGAGCAGCTTGATGTGAAAACTGCATTCCTTCATGGTGATTTAGAGGAAGAGATATATATGGAACAACCAGAGGGATTCTAAGTAAAGGGTAAAGAACACCTGGTGTGCAAATTAAAGAAGAGTCTCTATGGGTTAAAGCAAGCACCGAGGCAGTAGTATAAGAAGTTTGATTCGTTCATGGGGGAGCATGGTTATAAGAAAACAACTTCTGATCATTGTGTTTTCGTTAAGAAATTCGCTGATGGAAATTTCATTATTCTTCTACTATACGTGGATGACATGTTGATTGTTGGTGCTGATAGCAAAAAGATTCGTGAATTGAAGATGGAGTTGAATAAATCCTTTGCTATGAAAGATTTGGGCCCAGCGATACAAATTCTTGGCATGAGAATCACCCGTGATAGAAATGTTAAAAAGTTGTGGCTATCACAAGAAAAATATATTGAGAGGGTGCTTGAGAGGTTTTGCATGGACAAAGCAAAGCCAGTAAGTGTTCCACTAGACAATCACTTCAAGCTCAGTTCCAAACAGAGCCCTTCTAATGAGAAAGAGAAAGAAGACATGAATGGAGTACCATACTCTTCAGCCGTTGGTAGCTTGATGTATGCAATGGTCTGTACCAGGCCAGATATAGCTCACGCTGTTGGCATTGTCAGTCGATTTCTCTCCAATCCAGGTAGAGAACATTGGAATGCAGTGAAATGGATTTTCAGATATCTCAGGGGTACTTCCAGAGTATGCTTATGCTTTGGGAATGGGGAAATTGTGCTTAATGGGTTCACAGATGTAGACATGGCAGGTGACGTTGATTCTAGAAAATCCACTTCAGGTTATTTGATCACTTTTGCAGGGGGAGCTGTATTGTGGCAATCCAAGTTACAGAAGTGTGTTGCTCTTTCAACTACAGAAGCTGAGTTTATAGCGGCGACTGAAGCTTGCAAAGAAGTGCTTTGGATGAAGAAATTCTTGCAAGAGTTGGGAGTTGAACAGAGAAGATATGTGTTGTACTGTGACAATCAGAGCGCTATTTATCTTAGCAAGAAACCAACTTTCCACTCGAAGTCCAAGCATATTGATGTCAGATATCATTGGATTCGAGACACGTTGAATGAAAGGTTGTTAGAGATTGAAAAGATACACACAGATGAGAACGGCTCAAATATGATGACAAAGGCCTTACCTAGAGGAAAGCATGAATTGTGTAGATCGAAGGCGGGTATGGTTGACCCTTCTGAATAGTCGGGAGGGGGAGTTTGTTGGGTCCCGACTGCTTTAGAAATAAAGTTGGGCCCAAATTTATTTATGACCCAAAATGACCATATTAAGTTTTATATTATTATAATTATGTGGTTGAAATTAAAAAGCTTGCTCAGCAAGCTTGTTCCTTCTTTTTCTTGGACAAAATAGAAGTTGGTGGGCTGCTGGAGATAGATACACACAGAGACAAAAAAAAAAAATCAGCAAGTGTGAGACCGAGAGAGACGCGAGAAAAAGAAGAAGAAGGTGCTGGTTGTGTCCGAAGAAGTGGTTTATTTCCTTCTTTATTGTTCTCTCAAAGTTGTCTTCATTGGTGAGATCTCTCCACTAGCATTTGTATTCCATCTATTGTTGATGAAGGGTGCTTTATGTATTATTTTGTTTGCCGGTGATTTATTTTGCTGATGATTGTTGTATCCTCTAGTTACGACTAGGGAAGAAACTGTTGTAACCCATTATACATATAGTGGAAGTATTTTTCGGAGCCGTCCCGTGGTTTTTCCCCTTACACTGAGGGGTTTTCCACGTAAATCTTGGTGTCACTATTTTTCTCTCCTTTTTTTTGTGCTTGCGCTTGTGCTTTGTTTGATTTACAGATATCGACTACATATCGAACAAAGGCCCAACAATAAATAAAGTGGATGTGTGATCTCAACATATTACTAAAACATAAAACATCACCTCAAATGTGATACTGACTGATATGCAACTACAAACTTGGTTTATTTAAAATTTGGAGGACGCAACTCAGACATTTTTTTTTGTCAACTTACAGTTTTAGTTGTAAAAATAAAGTCAATAATGTAAGTAAAATAAACTTATGTATTCTTTGTAATAATATCCCAAGAGTGCTTAGCGCACCTTTTTCCTAGACAGAACAGTGTATTCCAAAAGAAGATGTAGAAGAGAGAGGATGGAAAGATTGAAGCTATTTGGTGCAACTTACAATTTTAGTTATTAAAAACGGAGTTGTTGATGTAAGTATAAGAAAATTTTCTGGATTCTTTATAACAAGATCACATACGTGCACAGTGTCAGTGCCACCTTTTTCAAAAAAGAGACAAAGCATCAACTCCAAAAGAAAATGCAAAAGAAAGTTGAGGGAAGGTAAGAGTTATTTACGTGTGGTATCTAAACTTTGGCTTTTAGGAGAATATCTTATGCAAATTCAGAGTCAATTTCAATGACTGACTCAATAGCAAAGTATAAATAATAAGTTTTCCCCAAAATTTAAACAAGTTCCTGACCATAAATGACTAAATTTTAGAATGCATATTTTAATCCACTGCAGTTATACTAATTCCAGCCAGTTCGAAGAATAAATCAAAAAATAAACAATCATTCACCCCTCCTACACAAAACAGAAAATTCAGACATCAAAAAACTAATAATGTAGCCGCAAGTCAAGATCTACTTTTCGAAACTACCCTTCACTCATCAAGGGGAAAAACAAAAACAAAAAGATGCAAATGAGCTATAAAATAAAACAAAGCACTCGAAAGTAGATGGCTAAAAGCAAACGAAAAACAGCAAAATACTCGAAAGCAACAAAGTAAGAACGATCACGAGACAAATTACAACCCCCATAGAACTACAATTCCAGAGCTCAACAACATAGACAAGGTAGAAGAAAAAACAGAAGATACCTGGAAAAGGGAATGTGGGTTAGAGAGAAAGCAACTAAAAGGGGGTAAAATTAGGCCGTTGGAGGCCTTTCTCCATGGAAGAAAGGAGGGGAATTGCAGGGAACGGTAAAAGGGTTTGCGAAAACAGAGAGCAAAGGGGCAATAGAAGGGGAAAAGGGGAAGTTGGGGAGTGTGTGAATAAGAAGATGAGCCAAAAAAGGGAAGAAGATGAAAGCCCAGAAAGGGGAAGCGGGGATTTTGGAATCAGGTGGCCTGGCTAGATAAGATGGGTGGGTTTTCAGAATAGCGGTGTGGTTTAGGAGTATTTTTGGCTGGACACGACGTCGCTACAGTTTGGGCCGCACGGGTGAGGGAACTGGTGGAAAGTGGTAGTGGAATGGAACTGATTTTGGCTTAGCGATTGTGAATCGGGTCGGGATTTGGCGCCGCTACTTGGGCGCGCCAGGTCTTCTCTCGCGCCTCCTTTCCTCGGAATTTTCTCAAGATAGATAATACGCATCAAAATTTGAACCTATAATCGGATATAATAAAACACATATATATTTAATTAGCGAGATAATCATATAATAGGCTCGGTCTTAAAAGTTAGAATACCCTTAATTTTCTTTTTTTTTTTCCTTTAATTTTCCTTCCTCCATTTGCATCGATCATTCTCCATTCATCGTCAACCATCAGAACATTACAGAGATAAGAAGAGATCGATGTTCGGTGTCTCTGACGAGAGAGAGGAGACCGAGAATGAGTGAGAGAGTGGAGATCGAGAGGAAGAGGATATTGAGAGAGTGAGGAGGACAAGACAACGAGAGTGAGAGGACAATTTGAGTACGTGATATTCTATTTTGGTAATTTTACGCAAATATGACGTAACAAAAAGATAATAAATAAATAAAAACTTTAATTTTGAAAAGTATGGCATATTTCATTTTCTCCAAATCCGTTGGACTCATAATTATTATAAAAATATCAGACTTGCAACTAAGATAGAAGGAAATTGCCCATTCCAGTTGTCTTATATTTTAACAAAAATATATCGATAAATTGTTCCACTAATTTTCTCGGAAATTTTTTTAATTGTTTTAAGGAAAAAACACATTTTTTACCCTCAAGTTGACCGATCGTATAAGTTTTAACTTAAACTTTTAATTTCATCAATTTAAACCTAAAAACTTGACAAATTGTATCAATTCTAACCCTAAACTTTCAATTTTGTCAATTATTCAAGTTTGACAATTAAATTAATATAATTGAAAGTTTAGATTAAAATTGATACAAATTTGACAAGTTTGAGATTTCAATGGATAAGATAAAAAGTTCGAAGTTTTTGATACAATCTGCCAAATTTTTAGTTATTTATGGATTATGAATTTAAATTTCACTCTCTCGTGGCATGGCTTCAAATGTGTTGTTAAAGTTAATTAGGGTTTATTTTAATTATTATTTTCATGTATTTTTTTCTTTTCTAACCTTTTTTCTTTTATATATTTTTTTTCTTTTATAAGATATCTTAGTGTCTATTTATTCTGTAATTCATTGTATTCTGATGAAGCTAATTATTCAATAATATATATAAATTTCATAGTTGTATTGATGGGAGCGATATATTCGAATTATGTAGTATGTGGGAGAGCATTGGGCTAAGGATATTATTTAACCAAATAAAACTAATACTAACAACAATGAAGATAATTATTTTTCAAAAGTTCAAAGACTAAAATATACCTCTCAAATGTTCAAATACTAAATTGTGGCATTAAAAAATAAATGTCTAAACCTTAATAATATGGAGAGAGAACAACTATGTGTGAGAGAGAGATTGCACGAGAAGCCTCGATAGTATGGCCTAGATTTTAAGGAGAGATAATAATTCGAGCTTAACAAATTTGCGGATCAAATAAGTCTAAATCTATCTCATCCTCATTCTTGGACCGAACAACTCCTTTTGATACGATAAGATAGTAGATTGGCAGAAATTTGTATGTGTCATGTGATACTTTTGTTTGGTATAGGATTTATGAGATTGATGTTTTCCTATGCACCATTTATAACCATAGGTAATTGTATTTTACATAATTACACCCTTATCAAAGCATAGGTTTTTCTCTTATCCCCTTTCTTCCAATGCCCTTTATTTTAAATAGGGTTAATTGACCAAGTATATTGAATATAGTTGTTTTTCCAAAAAAAAATGAATATAGTTAAATACATATTTAATTAATTGGTATTGATTTACCATAATTAATAGAACTAATGATTTAGCTAGAATAAATTTATTAAAATATATACTTATTTTAATTTCACAAATAATAGCTTATTAAAATAATTAATGCAAATACTGATTAATTAATTAATAATAAGAAAAAAATTTAAAAATAAAAAAATAAGGAAAACTATTTATACAAAATAGCAAAATTTTTAGATAATTATAATAGACGCTGATAAAAGTCTATCAGAGTATATCAGTGATAAAAATGATAGAAGTTTATCACTGATAGATACTCATAAAAGTCTATCAATGTCTATTAGTGTTATTTATTTATTTTTGCTATTTTCTATAAATAGGTTGACATTTTTTTCACGTGTGAAAATTTCCCTAACAACAATAATATATTTACTTGTTTATTTTATTTATTCATATCAATATGTATGGTTAATTTGGTTCCTTTACTTGGTTCGTTTTCTAATTATCTTATATGCTTTGAGGGTTTAAGTCTCTGCAAAAATATTATAAACAAATAAATAATAATAAATTATTTTTATATACTTTAATATCATTATTTTTTAGGATTGTTTTTGAATATAGGAAAGTGAACCAAAATATTTATAAATATAGCAAAATTTCACTGTTTATTTGCGATAGACTACTATCTGTGTCTATATGTAATCTATCACGACATAGATAGTAGTCTATCGTTGTATATCGTAGATAGACAGTGAAATTTTATTATATTTGTAAATATTTTCAGTAGTTTTATCATTATAACAATTTTCCTATTTTTTATGTATATTTAATGACTTTTAATCAATCAGCGAGAGGTTCGAACATTTGACATTTTCGTTAAAGATAATATAGTTAAATGATTTAAGTTAAATTAGTTTAATTATGTTTAGATTGTCATTAAATAAATTATGTTGATGCCATTTCGGCATACCTTCAACCAATGGTCTCGGTCATTTTTATAGGGTAGTAGAATGTAGTTGACTTCGAGGGTCATAATGTCCCTATTTAGTAATTGAAACTGCTAAGTTAATTGCTTGAGCGATTACGTTATTATTAGTGCAACTAATGCATCACTTAAAGGCTTGCCTGTTATGAATATGGACGGCTTCAGCCACAATTGCCTCTTCTAAGCTTTTTGCTTAGCTTAGACTTCTCTTGAGCTCTCATGAGCTGAACTCTTCTAAGTTTGAGCTTAACTCTCCTAAGCTCTCTTGTAGCTTAGGCCCCTCTTGAGCTGAACTCTTTTAGGCTTGAGTTCGACTCTCCTAAGCTCTCTTGTAGGCTTAGGCTCCTCCTAGCTCTCGTAGCTTACCTCAAGGGTCCCACTGAGCTCTCTCTAAGCTCTCTTGGGGCTCTTTTGAGCTGAGTTCTTCTAAGCTTGAGTTCGACTCTTTTAAGCTCTTTTGTAGGCTTAGACTCCTCTGAGCTCTCCTAAGCTGAACTCTTTTAGGCTTGACCTTCACTCTCCTAAGCCTTCTTCTAGGCTTAAGCTCCTCAAAGCTCACTCATACTCTCATAAACTCTCTTCTAGGCTTAGGCTCATCTGTCCTACATTAAACTTACCTCACAGGTCCCATTGAGCTCTTTCTAGGCTCTCTTGGGCTCTCCCGTGGGTCTTCTTGAGATCTCTCTTAGGCTCTTAGCTCCACTGAACTTACCTCACAAGTCCTACTGAGCTATCTCTAAGCTCACTTAGGCTCTCCCATGGGTCCTCTTAAGCTTTCTCCTAGGCTCTTCAACTCAACTGATCTTGTCTCATAGGTCCCACTGAGCTATCTCTAAGCTCGCTTAGGCTCTCCCATGGGTCTCTCTTGGGCTCCAATATGCTTATCTCATGGGTCCCACTAAACTATCTCTAAGCTCGCTTAGGCTCTTCCATGGGTTCTCTTGAGCTTCACTATGTTTGCCTCATGGATCCCACTAAGCTATCTCTAAGCTCGCTTTGGCTCTCTCATGGGTCCTCTTAAGCTCTTTAGCTCATCTCATTTCATGGATCCCACTGAACTTTCTTTAAGTTCACATAGGCTCTCCCATAAGTCGTGGCTAATTTTGCACATAACAAATTATATATGAAATACACATCTTGAAGAAACATAACTGGAATGTAATTTGGTTCATTATTGAGTTTCTTGTTGTCTAACTTAATTTCTATAAACATGCTTTACTTGTTCGATTGTTTTGTTTTTCCTTTTCTTCAAAAAGTGTTAAGTATAAACGTTTTATGCCACGATAATCACGAAACTCAACTCTTTATATGGCATGCAATTAATAGAGTTCCGTTAAAGGATATTTTTTATTTTAAAAAATTATATTTATCATTTGACTTTATGAATAATTATTCCGTAAATTAATGCACCTTGTTTTCTTCTAAAAGTTTTGCAATAAATATACTTTTGAAATCCTATATGATCCTCGTGACTTTTTAAAATATCTCTTCATTTTTAATCACATTAGTATCCTTAATATATATTTTAAAGACATTACTTCACAATTTTTTTTCAATATCAACCCGACTCAACTGACATGAATAGAAAATACTTAGGTATAGTCTATTGTGCAACCCCCTGCTATACCTAATTAAAAATTTACACATATCAAATTTATTTTAAATGATTAAAAAATATTTTTTTTTTAGAGGAAGGAGGAAACTTAAGTGCAACCTAAATATTGCTCCACCACACATATTGTCAAAAAAATAATAATAGATTAATTAAAAACAATGCACAATTTTTTTTTTTTTTTTTGAGAGAATGATTGAACTTCTAACATCAAATACGATAATACAAGCTTTACGTCAATAAAGCTATGCTCATTTTAACATACCAAAATACATTTGTATACAAAATTGTCTACAAAGTTTTAAAATTTTCATTTATTTAACCTAACAATTTTTTTTTAGATTTAAAGCAAGATGTTCATTCTACATACACCAGGGGGAGGCCAGGAATCGAGAATTACTTGCAATTTGCAAGTAATTTCTTTGATTTTAATTATTTTTTTCTACTACTAAATAAATGGTTTAGTTTAAGTTTTAGGTAAAAAAAATTCCTTATAGGAATATATGAATGTATGAGTAAAAAGCCAAAGTAATTTGAAGCTTTCTTTAAATAACCAATTTAGATTTACCTTTTATTGTTGCGGAAGAATGCATGAAGTTGCTTACCAAGTATTACATCAATTGTGACATGTTTTTCTCTAAGTGTACTCATTGTCAACACAATCTTTCAATTATGATTTTGACTTTTGTTGAAAAAAAATACTTTGAATTCATAGTCAAATTATAAATTATAAATAAATAAATTGAAAATTAGTAAGTAATATTTTAAAATTTTGGCTTTATTTATGTAAAAGTTGATAACAAAACTATACATTATTATTACTACAGTTGTGTAAGCTGTTTTTTTTTAATCTAGGAAAATTATCTCGAAACATGTCTTTACGGGTGTCAAGAATATCTTGATTGTCTGAATTATTTTTCTCTAGAGAATATTTTTCTTTATCTGTTGCAAATTTTTGGAAGCTACTTTCTGTTTTCGTCCAATGAACGCTTACAATATTGTTTTTTTGTAAATAATATATCTATTCGGGTTCTTGATGGCTTTTAGGGTTAACCCTTTTAAAGAATAACGTGGACGATTTTGAGCGAAGGTATTATGTTGAAAAGATGGTGTGTTCTTCTCTTGAGGTTGTGGTCGTTATCTTGTACAACATATGTTCATGCTTCTACTTCAGTGAATAATAAGTTTTAATATTTGACTTTGTACTTAGAGGAGTCTAAGTTCTAGCTTAGAGAGGAATTCTCGGTCTTAGGGAGAATCTAAGCTATCTTGTTTTGAAGAATGTTTCAAATACGTAATAAAGTAATACTAGAGGGAGTCTCAAGTTTAGGGAGAGCATAAACTTCATTAGGAGTAAGCTATTTGAGAATTTTTATAGAAGTTGTCTAACATATAAGTATTTTAGGCACACTGTCCTCAATTTCTGAGTAGTTTGAGTTTATTGTTTTCTATATTATTTATAATATTGTGTTTGACTTATGTAGTCGAAAATTAAATTCACCTCGATTTCATTTATAACTTAATTTTCAAAAATTGAAGTTGCCTTGGATAACTATTTGATTTTTTATATTTTTTAAAAATTAAATTTCTAAACTCTACTTCTATAATCCATAATTTTTTTTATGGTTTATTATCCACTATTTAATAATGTTTAAAAAACTAAGTCATAGTTTTCCATTTTTGTTTTAGAGTTTGGTAAAAAATTCAAATATTTGTTTAAAATATGAAAACAGTTATTAAAAAGTAGAGAGGAAACAAACATAAATTAAAAAAAAAAAAATCCTAAAAGCGATGCAAATATTTATCAAACGAATGCCAAATATTTGTTTCATTAATATCTTAGTAATCCAAAGCCCTTACACAAACAAAGAATTCACCGAGAGCCATTATGTATACGAAATCTCCCATTGAATTAGGTCAATTAAACTATACACAATTACAATTGCAAACAAACAAAATAACACAACAAAGAATCAGAAACCAACAGAAGCGAAGAACAAAAACGCCGTGGACTAATTACCCAGAGATAGATTCAAAAAAACGAATTAGATCGATCAAGTATTTCAAGATGATCATATCGCCTCGATGAATTTACTTAATAGAGCTCTTAGAATTAGCATTACTTGGATGAATCTTCATTTTCCTCAAGATCCAGCTTGACCGTTGTTTCGCTTCATAATTAGGGCTCGAATCGGTACTTATTTTCTTCGCCTTTTCTCTTTCTTCTTCCTTCTTCAATTTCTCGCGGCTCATTCTCCCCATTACGTAGGCTTCGGCAAGAGAGTAATTATTCATGGCGTCTGGAGACGGAGGATTTTGCAGAATGTGGATTAAGGAAAGGAAAATTTGAAATGGTTGAGGAAGGTGAGGAAAGGGGGGAAATTAGGGGGGAATTTATAGAGGGAAGGATTTGGAAATTGCTTGGAAGGCAAGTAAAAAGGAAGAGAAGCGGTTCGTAGGTTTGTTGAAAATTTGAAGCTGATTTGGACTACGCGTTCAAGTGGAGTGGCGAAAACGACTTTGGCTTTTTTATCGACTTGCTCACCAAGCAAATACTACACAGCCACAACGCCGCCTACTTCTTGGACCGATTGTTGTTCATCTGACAAAGAAAATCAAATGTTAAACAAATTGTCAAAAAAAAAAAAAAAAAAAAACTAATCTTATTTATGGTTGTGAAAACAATGTACAAATTAAAAACAGCGATATACATTGATAAACTTCTATCAGCATCTATTAGTAATAGACTTCTATCATTTCTATCACTTTTATCATTTCTATCACTGATAGACTCTGATAAGCTTCTATCACAATCATTTACAAATTTTGTTATTTTGTGTGAATAATTTTCCTTATTTTTCTATTTTTGAAAATTTACTTAAATTTATCCTATTTTGTTTCTATAATTTGATAATGATTTGGTTTTTAGGGAGTATTTGGAATACATTTCAAGTGTTTAATTTTAAAAATAAGTTATTTTGAGAAATATTTAAGTGTTGGGCAACTCTTCAAAATTGATTTTGAGAAAAAGTGATATGAAAACCTAGCAATTTGAAAATTAGAAACCCAATTGTTGAACCCCTAACAACAAATCCCAAACCCCCAAATCAATTGACGTCAGAAAAGACTAGAATTGAATTACTTTTTGATTGAAGACCAAGAGATAAGGAGAACTAGTTCCTTACTCCAAGTTTGAACCCTCTGCAAGATGATAAGACTTACAATGTTCTTGGCATGCAACCCTATTCAAAAATTGCAAAAAATGGCGGGTGATGAAACTCTGTCATCTACCAGAGAATTCTCATTCAAGAAAACTCTAAAGTTCTAAAAACATCTAAAACTGTTCTCCAACAACCTAAAGGTAAGACTTTAAATAGTCTCCCAATAAAATCTTAATAGCTTATCATAATTCATAGTAAAATGTCTACAATAACCCTACTTAAAATGTCATTAACAAGGATAAATTTAGAAATTATTAAATTACATCAAAATTATTAAATAATAATTTGATGCCTTGGGCGGCTCATATCAAAAAGAGTTTTATAAAATAAGTTGGTTTAGAATAAACACTTGAAATTAACTTTTAGGAAAATGAATTTTGAGTGTAATGATTAATTTTTCCCTAATTTTTCATTTCCACTATGTTATCGTGGCTACCATCTATCACCTACTTCGTGAGACCATCATTGGCGGCCAACTTCGACGACTATTTTCCGACAACTACCACCGATGGTCACCTCCGGTTACTACTACTAGCAAACTCCGACCACAGCCTCTAGTGATCACCGCTGGCCAACTCTGAGTCTCCGACCACTTCCTTTATAGTAATTTGACATCAATAAAATTATTTTTTGATATATAACAAACTATAAACAAATAAAAATACTTTTAGTATATAACAAGTTAAACAAATAAAAAAATTTATTTTCAATTATTGAATTAAGATTTTCAACTCAATTTCAATATATATTATGAGGAAATGTATTCCATGCATTGGCTTGAAAATGATTTTTTTTTTTAATAATAGGAGAATAAATAATAAAAAAAATGATGAGATTAAATAAAATTAAAGAAAATGTTTGTGTATATATAATTGTATCAAAAGAAAAATATATATATATATATATATAAGATTAAAATTCGAGGTAGGTTCAATTCAACCCAAACTTATTTTAGCCAAATTTCAAACCAACTCCATCCCATAAGAATTTCACTTATTTGAACCAAATAGATTGGTTCAAATAAGTAGTTAACCCAACCTAAAATGTACAAGTTAAGTTGGATTGGCTTAATCATCTTTTTTTAGTTATCGATTTTTTTTAACATTATGTCTCTTACATTTTCACATTAAAAAAAAAAAAAAACCTATTTTATATAAAATTGAACTTTGTGTTTGGATCGAGCCCTACAATTTTGATTTTGTATATAATAGCTTTCTAATTTAGAAAAATGTAAAATGAATCAAGAATATATAGTAGATACTAAAAAGAAAATCTAGGCACCTATCAAATACAAGATTAAAAATTATTAAACTCAATATAAATTATTTAAAGTACATGAATTTAATACACGCAAAAATCAAAGTTTAGAAATGATTTTTTGTAATTTAACATATAACGTTTGAAATAATAAAAACTAAATTAATATTGGAAAAATTACTTTTTTAGTTCTTAAGTTTGAAATAATATGTGCGTTTGGTCCCTGAGTTTTAAAAATGTATATTTTTAGTCCTCAAGTTTATAAGAATAGATCTATTTGGTCCCTGAGTTTTCAAAATATACCTTTTTAGTCCCTGAGTTTTTAAAAATAGGTTTAAAAGGTCTTTGAAGTATTTTTTGTCTTTGATTTTTCAAAAATAATTATATGATATTTAAAATTAGAAAAAAATAGTTCTAGAGAGGAGATGATTTTTAAAAATTATTCTTCTAATTTAAAATGTTAAATAATTATTTAAAATAATAATAAATTTTATTTGAGAGACCTAAACATAGTTTTAGAAACTTAGTGACTAAAAAAAGTACATTTTCAAAACATAGGGACCAAATAGACCTATTCTTATAAACTTGGAGACAAAAAAGGTACATTTTTAAAACTTAGAGACCAAACGCACATATTGTTTAAAACTTGAGGACTAAAAAGGTACTTTTCCCATTAATATTATACTTGAATCATAAAGTCTAAAGTGATGATTTATCCAATTTATAAATTTGATTTTTTATAGATCAATTTATGACTTTAGAGATGGTATGGGATACTTAGCTAATGATTGCAAATTTCATAATCCATTTTTTTGGTGTGAACTATGCAACAAAGAAAACCAAACATGTATGGTTTATAATAATTATAATAATAAAAGAAATATATATATTACGAAATTGACCCTAATTTTATTTATAAAAGATGGACCTTTAATCGGGAGAATTGCTATTTTTAACCTAAAAAACTTTTTACCTTTCAAAACTAACATCTTTTTTAAAAACTACTTTTTCTAACATTTTTTCACTTTTTGAGATTTTAAGTGGAGGGTCCCACATGGTGAAAATACTATTTTGTCCCTTCATTCAAGTGTAAAATTTTCTTTTTCTAATACAATTTTTCAAACTCAATTTCCGTTTTCAACATTAAACTTAATTTTTTCATTTTGTTGTTATCATGTTTTTGGCAAGTTTCAACCAATATTTGCGGTAGATTTGTTGTTATTTTTACAAGAAAAAAAAAATAGAACACAAAATTTCATTGACATTTTTTTTGTAAAGATTGATTTTTTTTAATAAAAAAAGTCTTACATTTAATTTTTCTTAAAATTGAAAACCGGAAAATATTAGTAAATTTCAATTATTACAAGAAATTAAACTAATTAACTTAAACTTACAGAGAAAAAAAATTTAGATTTGAGTAAAAAAATAAATTAACCAAGAATAAAAAACTTTAATTGATAAAAAAAGAAAACGAAAAAAACTACTGAAAATTTAATTGGTAAGAAGCTTACTGGAAAAATTCCAATTAGCTTGAGTTTAAGTTTAAAAAATTATATTGGCAACTAAGATTTCTTTCAACTTTCTTTTGTTTTTTTTTTTAAAAAAAAAAGTCAAAGTCAAAGTCAAATTTACGAGAAGGTTGACTTCTCGTAAAATTAGCAAGCTTCTCGTAAAGTTGGTTGACTTTACGAGAAGGTTGACTTCTCGTAAAGTTGGTTGACTTTACGAGAAAGTCAACTTCTCGTAAAGTTGACTTTCTCGTAAAGTTAACCCTTTTATAAGCTAACTTTACGAGAAAGTCAAACTTCCCGTAAGGTTGACTTTTCTCGTAAAGTTGACTTTGACTTTTTTTTTTTAAGAAAGTATCAAAAATCTAATTTCTTTAAACTTAAATTTAAGTTAACAAAAAAATTTCCTTGATAAGTTTCCAATAAGCTAATTTCTTATCATTTACTTTTGTCCAAAAGCTTCATACCAAGATATTAGTTTAGAAAATTTTCAGTAACTTTTCTTCTTCTTCTTTTTTTAATCAATTCGAGTGTTTTATTCTTTAACTTAAGTTAATTTATTTTTTTACCTAATTCTAACTTTTTTTACTGTGTGTTTAAGTTAGTTTAGTTTCTTGTAATAATTGAAATTTATTGATTTTTTTCCCATTTTCAATTTTGAGGAAAATTAAACGGACTTTTTTTTTTAGAAAATTTTCAACCCTTATCAGTAATGCCAATTGAATTTTTTTTCCAATTTTTTTTAAACAACAACAAATCTACCAGAAATATTGGTTGAAACTTGCCAAAAATATGATAACAACAAAATGAAAAAATTAAGTTTAATGTTGAAAATTGAAATTGAGTTTGAAAAGTTGTATTAGAAAAAGTTAGCATTGTAGACATTTGAATGAAGGGATAAAATGGTATTTTCACCATGTGGGACCCTCCACTTAAAATCTCAAAAAGTTAAAAAGAGGTTAGAAAAAATAGTTTTTAAAAAAGAGGTTAGTTTTGAAAGGTGAAAAATTTTTTAGGTTAAAAATAGCAATTCCCCTTTAATTGGCATGCTGGTTCATTTGAGTGTCTGTTTATGCACACGTCATTGTTCTAGGGCACGTGGGAGCGCCAACACAAGAATTGGCTTGAGGGCCAAGAAAAACACAGTTGATAATAGTCACAAAATTTTCTCCTTTTGGGTAGGATTTTTTTCTAAATAAAAGTTTGTATGTGACAACTTGTGATGAGATATTTGAATATACTGTACTAATAGATGTAACCTCAGATATATTCAAACAGTGACAGATCTAAAATTTTATGTCACAGGACACAAATTCGTATAAAGTTAAAAGTTTAGCTTATGAATTTCAATATTTATGTTTATACCCAATGTGTTTTTGTGCCTAATCAATTTTTATATTTTCAATTTTATATTCAATTAGAAATGATTAAAAAAACGCAATGATGTATAAGACGAAAAGTTTTGGTTAGACTATATATATATATATATAATCAATTTATCTATCGGTTTAAAATTTTAAAATTTAAGACTTAGTTAGGCATAAAATTAAACTTTATGATGAATATGAAGAGAAAATCTTATTCAAATCAATTAAAACTTGCCAAAATAAGAAGGAATTCTCTTTATTTATAGAGAATTGGAAAGCAAACTAATTCTAATCCTAATTAATTAAAGAAACTAATCCTAATTATAATAAATCAAAGAAACTAATCATAAGACTAATTAATTAAATAAACTAACTTAATCCTAATAAATCAAAAAAACTAATCCTAATCCTAAATCCTAATAAATTAAAGATTTGCCCATAATACCCTAATCTTACTGCATCATTTCATCTCCAATAAAACAATTACATTCTTAACAATTTGAATTTGTTTGCATCCTATTAGATGCAAATAAAAAATTTATATATTTGTTAACTTCTTGAGACTGTACACAAAATTTTAAATTTAGAGACTTGTTTGTTACAATTTCAAAATTTTAAAGACTAATTTTGTAATTTAACATTTATAAATTATATAAATATAATTTTAAATATATTGATATATATAGTATCTAAAAATTAATTTTAAGAGACTAAATTTAAAAGGTAAAACCTAAAATTGATAATATGAAAGTACAAAGATTAGATTTGGAAAAAACATCAAAGTGTAGAAATCAAGTCATATTTAGACCTATTAATTACAAAATTATATAAAATCATTTTTAATGTAAACGTTGAAAATTAAAATAATATGCAAATACAGAGTTTTGAAAATTAGTTGATGAGATTTTAAAAAAGTAGTAATACTAGTTAAGGGGCAAATAAGGAAAAAATTGAAAAATTAAAATAATTTAGGAAAATTACTGTAAACAGAAAAAAAATCAAACTATTTACAAATATATAAAAATTTTACTGTCTATTAGTGATAGACCACATTGATAGATTGTAAAATTTTTCTATATTTATAAATAGTTTTGCTCATTTTTCTATATTTGAATAACCAATAATTTATAGATATATATAATAATTAAAATTTAAATTTAAAAATTAAAATGTGTAGACAGATGGAACTGAACTGTAGTAATAAGGGGTGCACCCAACCAAATTCGAGCTTCTGACCACTAGAGCAAGGACGTAAAATAATGTACTATATGGAATTAAGTGCATATTTGAGAGTGATTCTAAAATGTTAAAATTACTTTTGTCATTTTCAAAATTATTACGAAACATATTTTTAATCATTCAAAATTAATTATGATGATATAAAAATTATATTTAAAAGTGTAAATTTAATATTAAATAAATTTTGAATAATTAAAAACATATTTGAGAACAATTTTAAAAATGAAAATATATATATATAGAGCTTAGATTTTGAAAATTAATATGTTAGATTTAAAGTTTAGATATTTTTTTTTTTGGATTTAATGCTTAGATTTCAATGTTAGATTTAGAGTTTAGATTTTTTTTTTTAAAGTGTTTATAAACATTTTTTTCACTTATAAATATTTATTTAAACACTAAAAAAATCAATCTAAACACACCATTAATATCATAGTTTAAGCATAAAAATATTAGTGATCTTTTAATTGCTTCAATCTTAGATTTTGAAATAATTTACATCTTTTAAAACCAATTTTAAGCTCACACAAAATTTACTTAATCTTTTCGTATTTCAAGTTTCTATATTATTGTCATCTCTTAACCCAATGGCTTAGTTGACTAATTTTACTTATTTGCTTCATAATTTATGTTCATTACAATTATTCTTAAATGAAATAATTACAAGATCACTAATTATTTTTATACTTAAAGTATGATATAAAATGAGTTCAATAAATGTAACATTAAAATGTAAGTTCTAAATCTAAAAAATAAAATTTAAACTCTAAATCTAACCTATTTAACCATATTGAATTTAAAAATCTAAGCTCTTAATATAAAATAAAAAAAATTATGCATGCATCGAATCTAAAAACATCTAATAGAATCATTCAAAATACATTTTAAAACATTTCTAAATATTATACATAATACGAAGATTTCATTTTAAACCTTCATCCCGTAGTAGAACAAGGATCCACCATTCAACCGGAAGCAAGAGATTACAACCGCCGGCTTGCCACTTCATTGATCTTTCTATCTTTATCCTCTTTTCTAACTTCTTGTTTACATTTTGCTCAAGACATTGAAGTATTTTGTACCCAACACTTTATTGTTAATACATATCACTATTATCCTGAACTCCATCTCCTTTATTTCTTTCACCTTTCTTTTTACATTCATGAATAGCTAAATCTCAATGGAATTAAAGTAAATACATCATTATTCTAGCGAACTTAACTTAAATTAGAGTCCATTTTGCTTAATGTGTATTAAATATATTATTTGTTTTCATCTAGCTAATTGAAACAAGTAGCTATAGTTAACTGCTTGAGAGAATAAGTAACCGTGAAACTCATTAAACAAAGTAAGAAGTATCTTCAAGCATGCATCATACCGATGTGATTTATGTGGCTTATCTACCGAAAGGTTAAAATTCATTTGTGGTTAAGAACATGAACTAAAATTTAAGAGAAAGTTTAAATGATTGATGATATTTTCCCTGAACTCTATCTCTCCATTAACATTTTTCTACATTTGTTAAAGTACTGCATGTCATACCATTCACCATCTTTACTAATTTTATTTCATTTTATGTTTACGAGTTACAAGCCTTATAACATTTTAGTTTGCTAAAAATCAATCATTCATCCCACATTCATCGTTATTAGTCGAAATCCTAGTGTTCGACATCTCACCAAGAAAATCTTTTATTAAGCTTATACTTGGGCTAAATATAGGAGAACTTGTTAGATAATCGAACTCAAACATCCACATCATTGAACGAAATCATCATACTTTCATGCAAACAACACATATCATCCCTCCTTTACTAATCTTAAGGGTTCGAAATGCAAAAAATATGAAAAATGAAAAAAAAATGATCGTGCAAAAACGAAAACAAAATGCATATGCAAAAACAAATAAGAGAGAATCGAGAAAAGTGTTACCTATAAATGGAAAAAAAAACTGAAACAAAATGCAAAAAAAAAAATGCTGAAACAGACTGCAAAAAAAAAAAAAAAAAAGACCAAACGTTACCTGTTCCAAAGAGAATCGAGTGAGAATCGATATAAAAAGGTGTAGTCCAACCTTTGAAAAAGACGGAGAAGACAAGAGAGAACTGTGAAAATATTGTGAAAGAAGGAGCTGAAGTGATGAGATATATTTTAAGTGGGTACTTAAGAATTCAAAAAGTCTAGGATGGTATCGAGGATCGTGTATTAATGAGCGAGGATATTGTAGCGTTCATCGATCATGGAGGATATAGCATTCAAGCACATGCCATCGATCATCTACATCGTGCATCGAGCGACTGAGAATGAGCATCAAGTATCGAGTGACCTCTCATCATTCAGGTCCGCGGGTTGGTGGATCTTAGGGGTGGATCAATAAATTCACATGGTGTTGACTCAAGCAGAAGACCACTTTTCATTCAATTTCAAATGTTAGGCCATTTTCGATAAAGATCTCCATGAGAATTTGAATCTCTAACTTCTTAACCAATGATATATGTTTTAATTAGATGAACTACACTCAATAGTAGTAGATTACTATTAGATTATTGCCCAACTGATTTTAATTAGATGAACTGTACTCAATAGTAGTAGATTACTATTAGATTATTGCCCAACTGATTATTGAGTCATTGATGATCTTGTGCCCATGAAAATTTGTTCCATATGGTAACTTATATTTCAAATGTTACAATCATAATAATAATAATAATAATAATAATAATAATAAATTTGGATGCAAGTTGCATCCATCTCTTATGAAACCCAATAACACCTCAAGAACGGCTGTTATATGTCCATTTTTTTTAAATGCATTTTTAAAATTTTATTTTTTTCCCATGCAAAGGCAAGAGGAGTCACTACCCAATGTTTATTTCATGTTTATATTTTTGTAGACTTATTGCATATTTATCTGACACATTTACTCCAATTTTGCATTTTTGTTATAAATTTTGATATTGTAGTTCTTACGAAGTCCTAAATCCCAAACCAAAATTAATCATATAATTGATAGAGAAAATAAAATGCTCAGGTGCATCTATTTCATTGTGCAATAAAACATGATTACATTTTCATTGCGAGAGTTTTCTCTAAAGAAGAAAACATTTCCCACTTATTTAATTTTCACTTTATCATATAACGAAGCTTAGAAAATTATAATATAAAGTTTTAAAGGCTCGAGAAATTCCATTAATTGAAGTTTAATTTGCGAAGACTTGTGAGCCTCTCGGAAGCTTCTAGAATGGTGTCTCTGTGGCCGAAGGAACTGACTCTTATATACGACTCGCCGCCGGGCCCGAATCCCCTCCCCGGAATCGTCACCATGTGCGTCTTCTCCAAAATCTCTGCAAATATCTCCCAAGAGCTTGATCCTGGAAAATGCACCCACAGATACGGTGCGTTTTGACCTCCATACACCTCCATTCCCAAACCTTGGAAGGCTTCTGCCAGAATCTTGGCGTTCTCCTTGTAGTAATTCACCAATCTGCTCACTGCCTGAACTCAATCAAGATTGATGTTAGAGAAATCGGGAAAGAAATTATCGCAGACGGCGGAGCCATTGTTACGGTGAGATTTGGATCTTTGAGTTTTATTTACCTGGAAACCTTCATCCGAAAGGCAAGCAAGGCCACCGGCTTGAACGATGTTGGAGGCGCCATTGAAGCAGGTACGGACTATTCGATCGTAATCCTTAATGATCGGAAATCCATTCGAATATGACAGCTCCTCTGGAACCACCGTCCATCCGAGGCGGACACCGGTGAATCCAGCGAATTTGGAGAAGGACGATATTTCAATTGCGACCTGCAATAAGCAAATCGAGAGGATCAAACATCAATTTGAGGAAAATGTGAAGAAAAAAAATTAGGGCGTAGGGTTTAATTTGGGGAAAAATTAGTGCCTGTTTGGCTCCAGGAATTTGGTAGATGGAGGTAGGGCTGCCGTCGGAGATGTAAGCGGCGTAGGAGGAATCGTAGACGATGATGGAACCATTGGCAGTGGCGAAGTCGATGAGGCGGCGGAGTTGGGCGGCGGAGGCGGCGGTTCCGGTGGGATTGTTCGGAGAGCAGAAGAAGATGATATCAGTTCTGGGAGTGTTTGATAAATCTGGAAAAAAATCGTTGTCAGGAGTACACTTCATGTAGACGATTCTCTCGTATTTACCATTTTGCCCTTGTAGGTCCCCCGCTCGTCCGAAAATCACGCTTGAATCTATGTATGCCTGTCCCAACCAAAACCTCATTATTATTATTATTATTATTATTAAAATAAATACTTAACTCGAACTCCAAGCTCTAGGGGCAAAGGAGGAAAACCACAAAATCTTTCTTATTATTTACCAATAATTTGGTAAATAAAATCAACACAGTTCCAATTGACATATAATATGGATAGTGATTAATAAATTTGTGGTTTGAATATATCTACCTCTATAATATAATTTAACCTTAATTGAGTTAATAAAAAATATTCACCGAACATAAAATTATTAGTTAATAGACTAAGTAGAATATTTTTTAAAGTTCGAGCTATAAAGAAACTCATTCTAATTCTAATGAAAAGTGAAGCAACATGAAATTATATATTGATTTAATTAAATGTATATATTTGTTATTAAAATTGACACACTGACCTCTTTTGAAAAAAAAACATATATTCTGTATTAATATGATATATTTTATACTCAATATTTAATAAGTCGTTCTAACTTAAAATATGTTTTTATGATACAAACATATTAGTCATATATGTGTCATGTGTGGACATGTTTTTTTTTTTTGACAATATATGTGTGGACATGTTAAATAATATTACCAATTTGTTTTTATTTATGTGTTAACATATTGTTTTTCAAAGTCTTTATTTATTAATAAATATATTATTACTTGTAAGATTACATAGTCAAATGAGTTAATTTACTCTCTCTATACCTAGTAGAAAACTTACGGGGAAAGAAGGATCTTGTACAGCCACCGATACGTGTGATCCCAAGAGCATCTGCAAACCAGTTCATCAAAACATAATTTTCGTATATTGCTTTAAAAATAAATTAACACTTACATGAACTTGAAACATATCATGTGTTAAATATATTTTTATGCAAATTTTAGAGATTATATTGAAACCAAAATATGATTAGGAAGTAGATAAGTCCTAAAGTTTAATTAATATTTCTTAATAATTTGTAGATCAAAGATTTGAATCTCGGCTAGAACATAGATGTTATATTTTTTAAAAATAATATTTGTTATTTATATAATAAATTTATGGTAAAACTATCATTTTGGTCTCTATACTTTGGAACATGTTCAATTTTAGTCTCTATTGTTAGTTTATTATTGTTTTTTTTATAAACTTTTTATTATTATTATTATTAGTACTTGCACTATACATTTTTTAAATCTATTCACATATATACTTCTTTACGTAAAAATTATTGTTATTATTTAACCAATTTCAATAAAAACAATATTTGAGAGACTAGATTTAAAATTTATTGAAAGTATAAGTACTAAAATTAGACATTTGAAAGTATATGGACTAAACTTGAATAAATTCGATCGAAAGTAGAAATACCAAAATAGTATTTAACTTAAATGATGAGTAATTGCAACGAGTAGCATGTTTAAGGTTAATAATTAAGTGTATAGCAATATTTTTAAAGAATTGCAAATGTAGCAAAACATATCAGTGATCGTTGATAGATTCCTACTAGTAATATAGTCTATCACTGATTGACTCCAAGAATTAAATCTAAATTTTGTTATATCTGCAAATATTTTTGCATTCTACTGTTAATATTTTAGTATTTGTAAATTATAAATACCTGAACGCGAGAGATGTCGCATTGAGCTCCATCAGAGACAAAGACTTCTTCCCCCTTTATGCCCATATTTTTGTATAACTTTTCCGCAATTCTCTTCCTCAGTGCCTAAAGAAAATTCAAAATTGGCCAAAATAATAATAATTAAACATAAATAAATAAATAAATAAAATTCTGAGAATATTTTATTTTATGTTAAAAATAAGTTATCGAATTTACCATGTTGCCCTGCTCATCTCCATACCCACTGTAGCCTTCAGCAGTTGATAGTGCTAATGCTTGCTGCATTCAAATGTTTAACGTTTAATTTTCATCGTGTCTATTTTCTTTTTTCTAAAACAAGATTTTTATGAAGTTATGTTTTTAAAAATATATTTAAAAAAAAACTTAAATCTCGATATAAGTTTTATATTGTTTTAAGGAAAATTTTTACAAATAAAAAAATGTCAAACTATTTACAAAAAAATAGCAAAAAAGAATACGGATAAACATTTATAGACTTTTATCAGCATTAATCAGTGATAGACTTCTATCATTTCTATCACTGATAGACTTCTATCAGCGTCTATCACAACTATCTAAAAGCTTTGCTATTTTGTATAAATAATTTATCTTATTTTTCTATTTTAAAAAAATTTCTCTTGTTTTATTATATATACAAACAGGTAAAACTATGTGTTTCTATTTAGTGAATTTGAGGGTAACTTTGATTATTTATGAAACGTTAAAGGATTCAAATCTTCATTCATATGTGTAAAAAGGAACTATATTTCCTCTTGTTAATGCTAAAATTAGTTTAATATAGTAAATAAGACTCTTTTTTTTAAAAAAATAAAAGTAAACGATAGGGTAATTATTTTAAATAGCTTTGAAATATTTCTAAATATAGTAAAACGTCTAATAGACCGTGATACTTTACTAAATTTGTAAATATTGTGACTCATTTCGCTATATTTGAAAATAATTCTAAATAATTTAGGAATATTAAAAATATTATTAAATTTTTTTTTAGAGAATTCAAGAATATAATTGAAAAAAAACAGAAGTATAAAGAAAAACTTCAAATAATATTTTAGAAGTCAACCAAGTGGGTAGGTAAAGGTATAGTGGAATAATATGAGGGTCAAGGATGCCATTTCATGTGTAATTTACCCAAATAAGAATGGACAAAAAATGGAAAACAAAATTATAATTATTGGTGTCGGCGATCAATATTGACCATGGGATTTAATTAAGCACGTTATTCGTATATGAAAAATGCATGTTGGGAGTCAGCATCCCGTTGCAAGCATGCAATTGAAAATTGTTTTTAATTTTTTTTCAATGTTAATGAAAATTGAATTTAAAATAGGGAAATTACTCTAAATAAAAAAATGAGTCAAACTATTTACAAATATAGAAAAGTTTTACAGTCTATCAGTGATAGATGGGGATAGAATTCTATCGCTTTCTATCGCTTTCTATCGCTCAAACAAATAAATTCTATCGCTTGGGCGATAGAAAGCGATAGAATTCTATTCCGATCTATCACTGATAGACTGTAAAGTTTTTCTATATTTGTAAATAGTTTGACTCATTTTTCTATATTTGAAAACAATCCTTTAAAATATTAGAAACTTGAAGAATTATTGAAGACTTTCTTTTCTTAGATTGATTGGCTTAAAAGTTAAGATTTTTAATGATATGAGTTAAAAGATTGAGTTATGTCACAAGTCGTTTTGTTTATTCCGAATTGTAAATTTAAAACTAATTCAACATCTTACAAAAATTTAAATGAAGGATTTTTTTTAAAAACATCAATTATCTTATTAATCATAAATTTATAATCTAAAATAGCACCTATATTTTTGTGACCTACCTATTTTTGCCCATCACTTTTAGATTTTTCCATCTCATATTACTCAATGTATTTTGATGACACAAATAATTCAAGAGAAATAAATATATGACAGGGAGGAATTTAATATTTAACAATGCAAATTAGGGAAATAAAAAAAATATATATCTCAAATCTTAATGAGCAACATTTTATATATGCATGTAAAGATTGATAAAACAAAAAGATTATTACTTTTGCCATGGCTGATGCAATACACTCTGGTATAGATTCTGAAGTGTCCCCTATTCCAAGTTTAATTATTTTTGCATTTGGGTATTTCTGAGAGTGTTCGTATTCTCGTTTAGATATCTGGTTCAAAAAGAGCACAATTAATATAATGTTGATATTAAAACTTAAAGTTCCACCAAATAGTATATATATATATATATATATATATTTGTTTTTTTTAGTTATATTCTTTTTAGTTTTATGTTAAATATTATTTGTATTTTAATAGAAAAGGAACAAATCATGTATAAATTGTTATTAATAGATGCAACTTTGAAATTTAAAAATTACATAAAAGATAAATAAGTTTAAAAATAATTCAGCCTAGTTGTCATTATTTTTTTTTTGTCGTCCTAGTTTTTATTGTAGTAAAGATAAAATATAAATTCAATTAACTAATAATAATTTAAAGATTTTACGATCAATGACATCATTAAAATTATCCATTGACGAATTTGGTTATATTTGTCGAACTATTTCTAATATTTTTTTAATATGGTAATGGGTAATTTAAAAACGTCGAAAACAGTATAGCTCAATTTACATCTAAAGTATTTTAACTATAGTTTGAATCTAACTCGATCAACACGGTATGAAACAAAATTTTTTGAATGATTTTTGTTTTAAGAAAATAAAAATGGAGACCATAAAATTTTGGGAGATTTTTAAAAATAGAAAAATAAGAGAAGCTATTTACACAAAATAGCAAATTTTTTAGATAGTTACGATAGATGCTGATAGAAGTCTATCAGGGTCTATAGCGATAGAAACGATAGAAATGATAGAAATTTATCACTGATAGATACTGATAGAAGTCTATCAATGTCTATCAGTTTTTTTTTTTTTTTTTTGCTATTTTCTGTAAATAATTTGACATTTTTTATATCGGTAAATTTTCCTAAAATTTTTATAATAAAAAAAGAAAAACTATTTATCAAGTGCATTTTCATTTCCCTTTCTAAAAAAAATCATTTATAATATATATAATCTCAAACACAAAATATACAAAATAAAGCTGCGAGTGAAGAATAAATTGAATAATACAAAAAACGTGCACCATATCGCGGGCTTATTGTAACGTATGAATGAGTACCTCAGGGAATAAATACCCATTCCTCAAGTTTTCCATATTGACGCTGCGCATGACTTTTGTACAATGACCTACACGTGTCAACATAGCATTCAACATCAATCCCATTCATAAATCCATTCCCACGTTTTCTACATTTCAAAAATATCAACCATTGTCGTCTCAAACTTAGGAGAATGCATTATATTAAATTTTGGGATAAATTGCAAAAATCCTTAAAGTATAGTATTTGTTGCAATTATACCCCTAAATTTTTAGTTATAAAAATTGAGCTCTCAAATTTATTAAAGTGTTAAATTAGACCCTTAAGCTTATATCATTCTAGAAACTGTAACAATTATATACGTCTGAGAGTTTAATTTTTATCATTTGAGGGTCTAATTTCTACAACTATTATAGGTTTGAGGGACCAATTTTAACATTTATATAAGTTTGAGGGCTCAATTTTTACAATAGAAAGTTTGATGGTGTAATTGCAACTATCACCATGACTTTAAGGGTGGTTTTTGTAATTTTTCTTAAATTTTATTTTAAATTTTAAATTTCAAAAAATTGCAATTTAATCTTTGATAAATATTCACAATCTTTATTTTAAACTCAAGATAAATAAAGTGAACCAAAACATAATTTAGTGATCAATAAGAATTAAGTCATCAATTTAATGGTTGGATCATCCATGGTTGCAATTATTAAACTCAAAAAGAAAAAAAAAATTAAAGAAGAAATTTAAAAGGAGATGCCACCCTCAAATTGTTCTAAAAAAAAATTCGTCAACTCAACAAGTGTAGCCATTAAGTAAATGTCAAGTTAGTTTCTTTTTGTTGACGGTCTATTTGAGCTAAAAAAAACTATTTAGAATCAATTTTCAAATTTCAACGACTAAAGTGTAAATTTTAAAACATAAAAGAACAAATAAATATCAACTTCAATTGAGTTATCAACAGAGAAAAGAATCGCTAAGAGATAGATTCAACTGTTAATTGGAATGAGTGTAGCCGTGCAACATGATCCGAAGGAGATTGACCATAAAAGCCTATTAAAAAAAGGAAACAAACGTGTATTTTGCTCTGAATTTTTCCCATTTAATTACTACTCCTCTCTTCTTCTTCTCCTTATTCTTCTTCTTCTTTTCAATTTAAAGATGCTAAAGCACATATATTTGGACATCTATTATTGATAGAAATAAATAAATTAGCCTTGATTAGTTGATGCATCTTACCATTTTTGTTCTCCTTCACGTTCTTCAAACTGCATTAAATCGACAATTAAATTAAGTCGAATCAACATCTTATATATTTTGAATCTACTATAAAAATATCACGTCATATAATAAATTCAAATATCGATGTGCATCGCTACTCACGTTTGATGATAACACCGATTTGTCAAATACATCGTTAAAATTGATTAGATAATAATTAAAATAAAATATCAAATAACCGAATCGTAAAAGTTCAAAAACTAAATACACGAATATTATGTTAGAAATGAATAGAACCTTTCAAGATGAAGCTTCGCTTTGGGTTGCAAGGAAATGCATGAACATGATGAAGCTTGGAAAGCATAATCCAACGTTTGCTTCAACATTCTTCTTCTTCTTATTTTCAATGCCAAAGTTTTCAGCCGTTTATGCTTTCTTTGTATACAATTTTCCCAATAAAGTGTGTCCATGTATGCGTCTATATATATATTCATAGTAGAAGTTTAAAGCCAATTTAAAAAATTAAATAAAATAAAAAAAATTCTATTTTTTTTAGAGAATGAGCAGGATTGGTTCAGTTGGATAATCGAACTTTAAATTTCTTGATTGGTTCCTGTTAGGCGAACTTAATTTTCTTGTCGAGTTCCTCGAAACAACATACGTAAATTAGACAATGATTTTCATTTGAAGACTTTGTAAAATTACTAGAAAATTTGTAAGTGGTGAATTTTTTTTCCCCGGTTGATTCTAATAATAGTTTTGTTTTGGTCAATATAAGCATAGCATATAAGATTTCAAATATATATTAATTTTAAAGTTAAAAGATTCAAATCCCTACTCTTATATGTTCGAGTAAAAAAACTATTTTTTTAATATGTGTACACACTAATTTAAAGTTGTAACAAAATTTAATACATATACTATTTAATTGGTTTGATAGTCTAATATATTATATTGTATAGTTGGATGTTAATTAATCAATGAAGTTATGTGTTATTGTTTCATTAAAAAATGCTATTTTTAGTCAAAATTCTATTAAATAACTATAGCGAGATTGGTCATTTCATTAATTCAACATTTCAATTAGGATTATATATGTCTTCTTTCATATTAGGTTAGCTATGAATTAAATATTTTGTCAAGTAACTTGTATGATAATTTGATGGTAAAAATTAATGTAATGTTTTTTTAGTATAATAATTGTGAAGATAAGAGATTGGAACGATAAAATTAATATATTTTTTTTTAATTTTGTTTTTTTTTTCTCTACATCTTTCTAGAGTCATGTCGTTTTCCAAAGTAGTAGTTGTTGTATTTGGTTTGAAAACTATAGAAAAAAAAAAATAGACAAAAGCCATTAAGGATAGCAGCCAATTTTTTCTCTTTTTTTCTTTTTTTCTTTCATTTTTTTGAAAAATTACAAAAACTACCCTTAAAGTATGGTGGTAATTGCAATTACACCCTCAAACTTTCAATTATAAAAATTGAGTCCCTAAACTTCTACAAGTATTAAAATTGGGTCTTCAAGCTTATAATAGTTGTAGAAATTGGACCCACAATTGATAAAAATTGAACCTTCTTACTTATACAAATGTTATAATTTATACAATTATGTAATTTTGAAGGTCCAATTTGACACAGTTTTAACATTTATGTAATTTTGAGGGTCAATTTTTAAAATTGAAAGTTTAACCATACTTTAGGTGTGGTTTTTACAATTTACCCTTTTTTCTATACAAAATTACACTTTCTAGTTTTATAGTACAAAAATCTTGACTTTTTATACAATAGCACAATACAATTTAAACAAAATTCTAACCATAAGTAGACTCCTATGGACAAATATCAGACTCCAACCTCCTAGATATTCCTCTAACCTTAAAGAAAAAATATATGTTAATTAATGCTAAGCTACATTTACATCGATAGACGGTGATATTTTATTAAAAAAATTTAAAATACTTTCTAAATTATATATATTAGAATATTATATTTTTTCTGCAATATTATTGTGGTAGATGCCGATGGTCTAATTGTTAAAAAAAATAAAAATAAAAAATAATAATATGATATCGTTAAAAATGGTTTAAGTTAAAACACTAAACTACTATTCGTTTGACAACAATATTATTATTCAAATTAAAAATAACAAAAAAATGAAAAATAAAAGAAATTGTCCTCGTAATTTAAATTAAATTTCCTTGTTACTTGTAAGGAAACCGACAAGAAATTTATCGTCGCATTCAAAAAATTATGGATCCACTGACAAAAATAAAATAAGAAACAACAATAATAATAATAATAATAATAAATAAAATGTTTATAGGCTAGGTTCGATGCACCATGGAAAATTTGCACACATTTTTGTAGTAGTGTGAACGTAATTTCCACGTCAAGAATAATTATTCAAAATCCAATTAATAAAGTTTCCAAGCAGTTCACATCACTTTATTATTGGCTTTTTAAACTTTGAAGACTTGAAAAGTCTCAATTTTTTTTTAATAATAATTATATAGTTTTTAAAAACATAATGTATTTTATTTATTGTCAAACTATGAATGGTTTTATTTATTATTATTAATTTCTATCCGTATGAATAGTAATTAGTTAACAATTAACATATATATATTACGATTCATTTTTTATTTCAACAAAAGCAAAGTGGAAGGTAGCGTGGGAAAAAAAAAAATCTCACTACTACGTATGAATAAACAGAAAATTATAGAAAAATTAAAAAAAAGTAATAAAATTGGGAACACAATAACTAATGTAGAAAAATTCTAAATAAAAATATAGCAAATTTCATTAGGTGAAAATTAGGTTAAAATACTATCTTCGTCGCTATACTTTGAAAATTAGGTTAAAATACTTTGAAAATTATTTAATTTTAGATGTACTTTCAATTGTCTAATTTTAATTCATGTACTTTGAATAAATCTTTAAATTTAGTCCCAAATGCTAATTTATTGTTGACTTTTTATTTAAAAAATTTGTTATTTAATAGCATTTTTACTATAAATTTTGAAAACATATTCACATATTGAATTTTTTTGCATGAAAATTATTATTATTATTTAATCAATTTCGATAAAAATAAACTTTGAGGGACTAAATTTAAGATATATTGAAAGTATGAGGACTAAAATTGGACCATTAAAAGTATATGGATTAAAATTGAACAAACTTCAAAGTATGGGGACCAAATGGTATTTTAATCAAAAAGTTATTACAATCACATAGAAATCTCTCAAAACATTATACTAATCACACAATTGGGCTAGTATACTAAGCTTAAAGTGCTTCAAATTGGGATGATTTGAAACCATATATATATATATATATATATATATTTATTCTATAGTGTTTGGAGTCCATCAGTTTCTTGAACCTTTCAGATGTTGGACAACTATTCTTCTAATATTTTGCCAAAATCCAACAAATCAGACCATCGACTCTTACAAAATATTTATTTATGTCTTGTCAACCGAACTGTGTTCAAATTAACAATAGAATTGAATGTACTAAAACAATCCTATTATCTTCTCCAAAGTAAGGTCTTACCCCCTATTTTACATTTGTTAAACTAAAGAAAACTACACATATTTCCTTACACATTATTTTATCAATTATAATGACTTCTATCATATATATGAAATATTAATATTGTGGCAAAACTTTTGAAGCAAAATTTTACACTTTGGTATAAGTCAACTATTTAAGGCATTACTATAACATTGACTAGAGTGTGAAAGGTTTTCAAATTCTCATTCCTACATATTATTTAAACTAAAAAAGTCATTCCATTCAATTAACATTGTTTATTTAGATTATGGGTTGACTTAGTTTAGTGGTAAAAGAAAAGAGACATAGTCTCAATAAATGGGTCATGAGTTCAATCCATGGTGACCATCTACTTAGAAATTAATTTTCTTAAATATTGTAGAGTTAGGCGAGTTGTTCCGTGAGATAGTCAAAGTGCGCGATAAAAAAATATTGTTTATTTGGATCAATAATTTATAGCATATAAATGAAATTAGCAAAAACAAAAAGACTAAAAAAAATGTATGATTGGACCAATGTTCACTCGTCAACATGTACGTATTAAAATAATGAAAAATGTTAATGATGCTAGTTATTGTTTTGTTTAGTACAATTAATTGTTTTTTAATATAAAAAATAATTATTTTTGTTTAATGATAAAGTTTGACCAATCACAAAGTAACACATCATGTCTCAAATTAACGAAGAAATCACAAATTATTAAATTTAAAACTAATTGCAAGTTGACATTGAATTAAAAATGAAGACAAGAAGCTGAAAGATTCAGATAATGCCATGTGTCTTCATCATGAGCATTGGATTGAACAAGCTAGTTGGGTGTTAAAGATAAAAAGCAAAATTTTGCAAACTTATATATGTTTTTTTTTAGAAATGAATTAGGCAATTAGATCTTTTTTATTATAAGATTCGATAAACATATCATAACCTATGACTTTGAATAAATATATTAATGATCTTGTATAGACAAAAAATCATTAATTACTAAGTAAATTTTTTTCATATTTTATATTCATGATGTATTACTCATTAGGAATGATGCAACGTTTCAATCTAATATAAAAGTTTAACTACCTAACTAATTTCAAATGAATGGTTTGGAATGACTTGACATATTTTACATGTCCAAATAGAGATTTGAAGACAATGCTAGTACACTCACCACTGCTTCCTATACTCTTCCGCTTCCCACTTTCACTAGGGTTTTTCGTTCTCACCTGAAGGCTCATTTTTCGGCCTCGTCGAACGTTCATCGGGTTATTATGAGTACTCCTCTCTTGACTGATCTTTGGTCAAAGTACAACGTCCAATGTTCATCAGGCTATTATGGTCTCTACACTGAAAATTTTGATGATCTTGAAGGACATATAGAAGATGGAGATCTTAGAGAAGTTTTAATTGGTGGGCAATAAATTGGTGAATATTGTAAATAAGTTCGATGCTCCAATTGGAGTAAAGTAGCATTTGGTGTATAATAAATTTTTATTTGTTGCATGACTCAATATAGTGTATGTACAACGAATGGAAAGTATACAATAAATTTCTCTAAGTCTTTTAGTGTACAATATATTAAAGTACTAATATTTTGTATTGTACAATGTATTTTCGAGTAAAGCGACCAAATCTGACAAAAATTGTAGTTATTCAGTACTAGGTATTTGCATAGCGTTGGGATAATTATGCCTAACAAAGAAGTTAAGAATTTAACTAATTTTTAATATAAGGATGTGTTAGAAAATCTTATGAAGATTTTTTAAGTTGTTTTCTAGTACAATTACAGGAGTTCCCAATTTTTTTTTTTTTTTTTTTTTTTTTTTTTTTTTTTTTTTAAGGTATGGTTAATGTTATAATGTACATAATAAGATAAAGTAGGCAAATTGAGTTTGAGTATATATAGAAACAACAAAATGAGCTTAGAGAGGAGCTAATAAGCATGTTCTACATATACTCTAGCCTTAAGCATCACCCTACAAAAATGAGCCTAAGGAGATGCTCAGCCAGCAAGGTTGAGACCGACCTTAGACAAACATGGAATCGGGCATACCTTTAGGTTCGATAAGTTATATAATTATCCTGAGGTGACTTCGGAACCCTAGGAAATAACCTAGGTTAACTTTCTCTATAATAATACATCATTATAACTTCATATGGGTAACTTGAGTCATACTCTTAGACTCTCTAGTTTCCACAATTTTTTTTACTTTTCGACTTACGCATCAGAGTGTGTGGCAAACATCATACTGGTGTGGGTTTTCTCTTTTGCAGGCCACATTCTTTTTCCCTTCAAACAAATTCACTATTAGTGTTACGTGAAGGTAAGGTGCATTTACTCGGTCTAAAATTTGGCATCAACATATAAAAATTTCTCCGTACAAGTATAAGTATTTCATATTAAAGATAAAAACTGAACTACTTCTATCCTAATTGCATGCTAGAAATGAGATGATTTTCTGTATTTTCCCTTATTTTTGTGATTTAGTTTTGATTTTATAAATTTAGATTAAATTACTAGATTTGATTTCATTAGATTAGATTTTGTTTTTAAATACCCTATATTTTAGGGGTTACATTTGTCCTTTTAAATTAAATAAATTTAAAGAATATAGACATAATTTAGACATTTTTTTAATAAAAAATAGGATTTAGACATTTTTCAAAAACATGTCTTAAATTTAGATATTTGTGGAGTTGTCCCTTCTAATTTGAGGGTTCATAAATTTAAGACTCCAAAGAGAACTTTGAGAGGATTTTTCAACCATCACAACACTCTTTAAACTCTAAAAAAACTAAATCACACTCGAAGACAATTCCATTAAAGATACAACATTATTCCAAGATTTCAACTTCAAGAATATTGACGTACGGCGTTTCTCAAGTTAAGAATATGCATCAAAGAGAAAAAAAAAAATCAAAGAATCAAAGTTTAGAAATCGAACTACATCCGCATAAATCAACATAAATTCATGTTTAACTATACGAACCATGTTGATCCCGAAACGTGGGAACATTTTTTTCCTAAATTACTTAATTTGGTTTACATTAAAAGTCTATTTCATTATGGTGTTTACGGGAGTTGTTTGGCAAAATTTTTATGAAACTTCACATTCTAAAGTATTTGTGAAAACTTAAATTAATAAAGTTAAAATTTATTTTTCCTTTTCTTAAATACTCTACAACGATGTTTAGATGGTACAAATTTATTTCAAAGTACATGATAAAAATACTAGGTAATATCACTTGAATTTATGCCTTAAATAGCTTGATGCATCTGAATTTAGCATCAATTATTGTGAATTGACAATTTTTAAAGTGCAATATACAGAAAAACAGTAATGATGAATAAAATTTTGCTGAACTAAAATTAAATATTTATAAATATAGTAAATATTTAAAATACCACACGTAATTTATCACTCAAAGTCAAAAGTACAAACAGAGCACAGTAAAAAGAATTATAACTGAATACAAGTAATACAAAATAAATTCATCCAAGAAAACTCTAAAATTAAAACATATAAGGAAATAGAATCCAATAGGAAAAAATTTACACGAAGCTTCTTAACAGAAAGCTCCAAGCTACTTAGACCACAGATAAACAAATCAGATCCAACAACTTAAACAAATTACCTTGAGAGATTAGCACCAGGTAGCACTCGATTACTCTTAAAACTTTTGCCACATACGATTGTTCGCACTAAAATGACAAATACAGTCAAGCTTTGCACCTCACTGGAAAATCTCATAGGAATATTCATTGCATAAGATCACATTCCCAAATATCTCAACTAAATATTGAGACCATTGATACAATATATTTAAAAAAAAGTGAACATCATCAATATTTTATATTTGGTTAAGTTGCAAATTTAGTCTTTAAATTTTGAGGTTTGTGTCCAGTTAAACTTGGGATTTAGTTTTCTTTTTTCTTTTTTTTTTTTTGACAAAATGAATATTTAGCATCTAAAACTTTGATATTTTTTAAAATTCATAGATATACTAGACACAAAGTTAAAAGTTTAAATTTCATTAGACATAAAGTTCAAATTTATCTCTAATTAATCTATTGATTTTTTAAAAATTTCAAATTTGTCAACTGCCAATTAAACACAAAATTAAAAATTAGAGATTTATTAGACACCACATTGAAAACTAGAAAGCTATAAAAAAAAGTTTAGAAGTCAAGAGATCAAATAAGTACAATTAGGGGTGGATCTATTACGGGGCCAGGGCACATGCTCCCTCAAATTATGACATTATACATTTATGTATATTTATCTTTTATTAAATATAAAAATTTATACTTTTATATTATATATATTTTCTTCCCAAACATGTTTAATTAGTTGTAGTGTGTTGCTTCAGTAGTAAGCAGTTGTGTTTTGTTTTGCTAGTCCAAGGATCAAGCCTTATGTCTAGGGTTGCCAGTGGGACGGGATTAGGGATGCATTTTTCATCCCCGTTTTCAACCTATTTCTCATCTTGGAGAGTCGGGTTGAGGTCGAAGAATCTCCGTTTGGGGACGGGTCCTTGCAGGAAAAACTATTTCGTTTATACTTTTATATTTAATTATTTTTTATTTAAAATCAATTAAAATTTAGTATTTATATTAAAATTGTTTAAATATTTTAAATAACAAATTAGTATTATTATTGTTTTATTTATTTAAATTAATAATTAAAAAACATTTTAGATTTTTCATTGTAAATTTAATAAAAAGTTAAAAGTTAATTATATTATGAAATAAAATTAAAAAAAAGTTTTAAAAATTAATAGTAACAGTAGCTTTTATATATATATATATATATATATATATATATATATATATATATATATATAGAGGTTAGGGTCGAGGATGGGATGGGGATACCCTCCTCGTTGCTGCCTCGTCCCTGACCGAGGATCTATTTTATGTCCCGATTGGACTATGCCCCATTCCCGATCAAACCGAAGATTCTCCGCCAGGACTCGTGGAGATTTTTGTCATCCCTACTTATGTCGGCGATTTTCTTTTATTTTTAATTTTTAAATATATAAATGTTTATAAATTAATTTAATTTTGTTAGCAAGAGGTGAACCACATATATTTATAATTTTTGTTATTTAATATATTTATAATTTTTGTTATTTAATATATATATATATAATTCTTAATACACTTGAAACGAGTTAGAAAAAATTAATTTTATTTTAATTTTTCTCGTATACATATAGAAATTTACAAAAAAATAAATAATAAAAATTATATTATAAAATATGAACAAAAGAAGAATAAAAGAAGAACAAAGAAAGAACAAAAGAACAAAATAGAGAGAATTAGAAAGTAGAGATAACAATTGAACTCAATTGTGGTGTGTATTACAAAGGTACCATATACTACTATTTATAGAATATGGGAAGGTATATGTTACAAGATTGAATTCAATGAGGGGTATGTTACAACATGAAATTCAATGGGAGCTTTATGATATTTTGTAACCTATATAGGTTATGGATATCTATATTCATATATTACATTTATAATAAATTGAATCTTTATAAAATTATTTTACAAAAATTAATTGAATGATTTTTGCTACGCTTCTAGGTGATTAATTCTATAATTATTTTGTAGTTAGTATTGTTTAATAAAAAAAGTTACATATTAGTTCATTTAAAATTACATTTATATGAAGGTCAAATTACAAGTTTAGTCTCTAAAATTTGAAAATTGTGACGAATAAATCTCTGAGCTTTCAACTTTGACTTTAATATTAGAGTTTTGATTGATAATGTTTGTTTAAATGCATGTTTGAAAGTGATTTTGAATTTGTTAAAATCACTTTTTTCATGTTCAAAATCACTCCGAAACACGTCTTTAATTATTAGAAATTAATTTTATATTTAATTTTACACTTTTAAATGCAATTTTCATATCATCAAAATTATTTTTAAATGATTAAAAGTATGTTTCAGAATGATTTAAAATATGTCAAAAGTGATTTTAACAATTTTAAAATCACTCCTAAATAAATCATAAGTTGTGTTGTGGTATTCGCTCAGAAGTGTTGAACATAATATCATATAACATGTGTGAGTTCTAGCAAATTGTTGTGAGTCAAGGTGCACATTCTGCAAATCTTTGAGTTTCCTTATCATGAAGATTGCGCTGTTTATTCTCCTTGTATTTGTTCCCTTTTCGGTGGTGCTCAGAATATCCTTTAGAGTTTCTTTTATTGTGAAGGGATTGATTCTCGTGCGGAAGCATGTGAATGTCGGTGTCAATGATTTTAACTTGGAAGAAAATACAGAAAACAGAGAAAGGAATAAACAAAAATAATCATGCTTTCTTAAAAATGAAAAATACAGAGAGAAGGGAGACTTATCCGTGAAGACTGTTTTCAATTTGTTTCCATTCTGCACGAACTCCCACGAACAAAATAGGGAACACCAACACTTGGTTACCTTGCTATTCGTCGGCAAGAAATTGACTTATGGGAACCAAAATTTGGAGAAGGTAATCAAATTCATTGGTGAGTACTCTCTGAAAGTGACAAAACTTGAGAAAGATTTTGAGAGGGAAAGTGTTTGTTTTTCTTCACTTACTTCTTAGCCTCCAAAATGCATAACACTTCTGCATTTAACTGAAAGAGGAAAGAAGTCCCACTCCCTTGCAATACGCAGGGGAGTTTTTTTTATTTAATTTAATTTAAAAGTAAATAAAATTTAATTTAATTTAAAATTTAATTAAATTAATAATATTAATTAATTAATTAATCTAATTAATTAAATATCATATATTTAAATAAATATGCATTTTAATCATATTAAAAACACATCTCTCTCATAACCTATGGTTTTAATATGAATCTCATTCATATTAATTTTATCATATAGTTTTTATATAAATCTCGTTCATATAATTTATATTTGAATTTTATTCAAATATATTTGTTGACTAAGAAATTTTGACCAATCACAAGTTGCCACGTCATTAATTTAGATTGATGATTAATAAATTTGAGTCCAATTGCAAATCTACGCGTGTCCTCAAACCAAATTAAAAGACATAAAAGTTGGCAAATCAAATGACGCCACCTGTCCAAACATCGATCCATCGGGCAATGTAACTCATCCAATCAAATTATGCCACATGGCGATTGGGTCCGAAGCTAGGTCATCTTGGGTTTATTAAAATATATTGGGCCAAATTTAAATAAAAATCTATTAAAAATGATTAATTTAATCCAAGCCCAAAAGTTGGGCCCAAAGCCCACCAAACCCAAGCCCATACAGGGTCTCCCAAAACCCTATAAATAGAGGAGGTCACCCATCATTTGGAGCATGGAGAAGATCCAGAAATCAGAGGATTGAGAAATCAGAGAAATCAAAGGAGTTAGAGAATCCAGAGAATTTCAACATTCAAAATTCAGAAGATTTGAAAGACAAGAAGATTTCTTCAACAAGTTGATCATCTCTTCGTCATCTACAAATTGAAGATTGATCGTCATTGATTTGAGAACAAGCTCATCAGCCCTCAGATCAAAGTTAACATTTGAGAGAAAACATAAGAGGATTACAAATTAGAGACTGTAACACTTATACTTTAAATCAATAAAATCAAGTTCATTTCCACGAATTAAATTTCCTTTGTCGAAATCTCGTGTGAACAGATTGGCACGCCCAGTGGGACAATTTCTACCTCTCATCTCTTTCTCTCCAAAAAGCCATGACATCCCAAGAAGTTTCTTCAAACACGGCTGCTTCAACTAACTCCTACACAGGACCGGTTACACGTAGTCGCTCCAAAGAAGTCCAACACTCTAAGGTCAGACGCATGTCAACACAAACAAGATGTTGAGATGTATGGCAAATCCTGCTCAAGCTGATATTACCGCTGCAAAAGACCTCGTGTTTGGCAAATTTGTTCCTCCTTCTCAACAAACTAAAGAGGCATCTGATCCTGACGTGATGTCTGTCATGATGACTGATGCAAACATAAGTGAGGAAAGAATGACTGAAGTAGAAAGGAAGATCAACATGCTTTTAAGAACAATAGAAGAAAAAGATCAAGAGATTATTTCTCTCAAAAGTCCGATCGGAAGTCGCGATGTTACAGAATCAAGTCAAACTCCTGCAATGAAGGATAAAGGAAAGACTATTGCGCAAGAAGACTTGTCGCAACATTCAGCTTCGATTGCCTCGCTATCTGTCCAGCAACTTTAAGATATGATTGTAAACTCCATCAGAGCTCAATATGGTGGACCTACTCAAAACTCCCTCTTGTATTCTAAACCTTAAACTAAGAGGACTGATAATCTCAGATTGCCAAATGGATATCAGCCGCTGAAGTTTCAACAGTTCGATGGGAAAGGTAATCCCAAACAACACATTGCTCATTTCATTGAGACATGTAAAAATGCTGGCACCAGAGGAGATCTGCTAGTCAAGCAATTCGTTCGAACACTGAAAGTGAATGCCTTCGATTGGTATACCGACCTCGAGCCTGAGACTGTTGACAGTTGGGAGCAACTTGAAAGAGAATTCCTCAACTGCTTTTATAGCACAAGGCGTACTGTCAGCATAATTGACCTAACTGCTACCAAGCAGCGAAAATGTGAACCAGTTGTCGACTACATCAATCGTTGGAGAGCTCTAAGTCTTGATTGTAAAGATCGACTAACTGAGGTGTCTACTGTCGAGATGTGCACCCAAGGCATGCATTGGGGACTTCTCTACATTTTGCAAGGAATAAAGCCTCGCACGTTCGAAGAGTTGGCAACTCGCGCTCATGATATGGAGTTAAGTATAGCCAACAGAGGGAACAAAGATATTCTTGTCACAGATTTCAAGAAGGAAAAGAAAGAAGTTAAGAATGTTGAGAAAACATACAAAGGGACTACAAAAGAGTCAATGGTTATCAACACAACTCCTTTCAAGTTCTCAAAAGGGAAAGAAAAGGAGATGCAGAGGCAGCAAGGAGAGGGTGAAAGACGTCGTCCAACGCTGAAGGAAAGACAAAATAAGATTTACCCTTTTCCAGACTCTAACATCGCAGACATGTTAGAACAACTTCTAGAAAATCACCTCATTGAATTGCTAGAATGTAAGCGACCAGAGGAAATGGGAAGGATTAATGATCCCAATTATTGTAAGTATCACCGAGTTATTAGTCATCCGGTAGAAAAGTGCTTTGTCCTAAAAGAGCTAATTCTAAAGTTGGCAAAAGAAAAGAAAATCGAGTTGGATCTTGACGAGATGGCTCAATCAAACCATGTTGCAATAGCAACAAATCTCAATGAGCAAAAATCTGCAAGTACATCTTACGTCCAGGAAGCAAGTCTGATTCAGTTTGGAACTTTAGAACCTGTAGTCATTTGGCTTCCGCAAGAGGTCTCAAAAAGTATTTGTCGAAGCAAACTGGAGCCTATTGAAAATGAAGATGAAGGATGAACTTTAGTGACTCGCCGTAAGAAACAAAAACTACGTTTCGTTCAAAGAAAGCCTCATATATTTCGAAACTACAGAAGAAAACATATGTCATGAAAGAAGACGAAAAAGATCAAGGATTCGAGAAAGTACAAATTGGCTAAAGAAAATGACGAAGAATTTGTTCAACCTCGTTATCCGATAACTCTTAAAGAATTCTTTCCAAAAATCTTTTTCGATGAAGATTATGAGGTTGTCACATGCCACACTATTAAAGCCTTCGAAAAAGATGATTCTTCAAGTCTGCCTCAAGCATCGATAAAGCTGGAAGATTTGCCTTCATTCAACATAAATGAATTGTTAACGCTTCCTCAAGCATCCAAGGATGTTATTATTGAAACACTGAAGGGCCCTAATGTTGTTAATATTCAAGAACTTCACGTACCTACATGTACTTCGTCTTGCATGTCCATCAGCTTCACTGATGAAGATCTAATGTTAGGATCAAAACTTCACAACAGACCATTATTTGTCTCTGGCTACATTCGGGAGCAAAAAGTTAGTTGAATTCTCATTGATGATGGGTCAGCTGTTAATATAATGCCTAAGTCAACTATGACACAAATAGGCATCTCAATGGATGAGCTATCCAATAGTAAATTGGTGATTCAAGGCTTTAACCAAGGTGGGAACGAGCCATTGGCATGATTCGTCTAGAGCTTACTATTGGAGACTTGAAAGCCAACACCCTTTTCCATGTCATAGATTCCAAGACCACTTACAGGCTATTGTTAGGGCGTCCTTGGATTCACGGAAATGGAGTTATATCTTCCACATTACATCAATACTTCAAGTTCTATCAAAACGGTGTCAAGAAAGTCGAAGCCGACACCAACCCATTCTCAGAGGCAGAATCTCACTTTGCATATGCAAAATTCTATGTTCAAAGCAATAAGCTAGAAGAGCTTATGCCAATAGAGATTCCTTTGATTGAGGGTCATAAGATAGAGCATCATGAAAGTATAAAGAAAGAACAAAAAATGGAGGTAGATGCTTGTGAAGTTAAAACAAATGAAACATCCTCCCCTTCAACAAATTTAAAGGTGCAAAATGAAAAGAAGCCACCACCAAATCCCATCTTGCGTTATGTTCCTTTATCTCGACGTAAGAAAGGGGAATCGCCATTTATAGAATGTTTAAAAAGTCTGAAAGTTAATGACGTGAATGTTTTAAAAGACAGTTTCACCCTGCCTCTTACAAGAATTACTAACTAAGAGGTTCAAAAGCCTGAGAGGAAGCACACAAAAACAATCTTACCTGAAAGACGAACAAGAGAGGGGTTTGATCCAAATGCTTACAAGCTCCTAGAAAAGGCAGGATATGACTTCACGACTCACACTGAGTTCAAGAGCCTGAAAACCTACAAGCAGCCTGAGCTTTCTCCATCCCAGAAGAAGCTTTTACAAGAAGGGTATGCTATACCCACGTCGAGAAAGGGGCTCGGGTACAAGTCACCAGAGCCAATTCGTATAGTTAGAAAGGGTAAGGAAAAAGTGGTTGACAGTAATCATATAACTGTCGAAGAAGTTGATAATTCAAAGGAGGAAGAAAGCAATGAGCAAAGGATCTCAGTCTTCGATCGCATTAGACCGGCTGTCGCACGTGCTTTAGTCTTTGAAAGATTAAGCATGATAGAAACAGAGGAAGAAAGTCGGCGCCCATCTCCGAGCCTTCGTAGATGCTCAACCTTATAGAGACTTACTATGCCTTCTCGAGAAAAAGTAAATGTTCAGCAGGCTCAGGTGATGACGCGATCATCAGCTTTTGAAAGATTAAGTGCACCTACAAAGAAAAATGAAGAAGCATCCCACGTGTCGGTCCTCAATCGCCTTAAGCATGAAAGTATTGAGGACTGCTCCAACAAAAAGTCGTCCTTTGAAGTAAAAAATGTAGGACAAAGTTGCAGTGGTATTCCTAATATAACAATAAAAAAAAAGTGGAGGAGTATCTAGCGCGACAATTTGGCGTCGCATTAAGCACGAGGACGCTGAAAATCATTCAAGTAAGAAGATATCCTATGAGACAAAGAGCGAAGGGAACATCCGTAGTGCTGTCCCTTCACGAATGAAAAGAAAGCTTTTCGTTAGCCTCAATACGAGTAAAGGATCATTAAAGGTAACAGGACACAATATTATTTTCACTAATCCAAAAAACGAAAGCTTAGAACAGGAAAAGGGTGAAACTTCATGTCACCATGTCACCATTATCGAAGAATCAGAGAACGAAATATCGGAAGAAGATGTAGATGACGCCCCACTAACACTTGATGAAGGTGGTCAATCCACAGTAGATGAGCTCAAAGAAGTGAATCTTGACACTTCTAACGAACCACGACCGACCTACATAAATGCGTCACTTAATGATGAGGAAGAAAGTAAATATTTGAGTTTGCTCACTGAATACAAAGATGCTTTTGCTTGGTCATATAAAGAAATGTCAGGGCTCGACCCAAAGATAGCGGTTCATCACCTTGTGATCAAACAAGGATATTGGCCGGTTAAGCAAGCTCAAAGATGTTTTCGACCAGAGTTGATTCCGCAAATTGAAGTCGAAGTCAATAAGTTGATAGATGTTGGGTTCATCTGCGAAGTGAAGTATCCAACTTGGATAGCAAACATTGTTCCTGTTAGAAAGAAAAATGGATAGCTTAGCGTGTGCGTTGACTTTTGCGATCTATATCATGCATGCCCTAAAGATGAGTTTCCGTTGCCTATCACTGAGCTTATGGTTGATACTACGATGGGACATGAAGCCTTATCTTTCATGGATGGGTCGTCAGGATACAATCAAATTTGGATGGCTCTCGAGGATGAGGAAATGATTGCGTTTCGAACTCCAAAAGGGATATACTGTTATAAAGTAATGCCCTTTGGATTAAAAAATGTTGGGGCAACTTACCAGCGTGCTATGCAAAGGATCTTCGACGACATGCTCCATAAACATGTTGAATGTTATGTTGATCTGGTGGTGAAATCTAAGAGGCGAGAAGATCACTTGCAGGATCTAAGGACAATCTTCGATCGTCTTAGAAAATATCAGTTGAAAATGAATCCTCTGAAATGCGCCTTTGGTGTGACATCAGGAAAGTTTCTTGGATTCGTAGTACGACATCGAGGAATCGAAATTGATCAGTCCAAGATTGATGTCATTCAGAAAATGCCTGAACCACGGAACTTGAATGAACTAAGAAGTCTCCAAGGACGGCTAGCTTACATTAGAAGATTCATCTCCAATCTAGCAGGTCGATGCCAACCATTTCAAAGATTAATGAAAAAGAATACAAGCTTTGAATGGGATCAAGCCTGCCAAAATGCTTTTGACAGCATAAAGAGATATTTGCTTAATCCTCCAGTCTTGGGTGCACCTGTAGCAGGCAAACCATTGATATTGTATATTGCTGCACAAGAAAGATCGCTTGGAGCACTTCTTGCGCAAGAAGGTGAGAGGGGTAAGGAGTGTGCACTCTACTATCTAAGTAGAACTTTGAACGGGGCCGAGTTAAATTATTCACCCATCGAAAAAACATGTCTTTCACTTTTCTTCGCCATTGTCAACCTAAGGCATTATATGCAAGCTTTCACGGTACACTTAGTAGCAAAGGCTGATCCAATTAAATATGTCTTATCGAGACCAATTATCTTAGGGCGATTGGCTAAATGAGCAATTTTACTTCAATAGTATGATATTGTCTACGTGCCGCAAAAAGCGATAAAAGGGCAAGCCTTAGCAGACTTCTTGGCAGATCACCCAGCGCCATCAAATTGGAAATTATCTGAAGATTTGCCTGATGAAGAGATCTTTTATGTAGAAATTGCTGAGCTTTGGACAATGTACTTTGATGGTGCAGCCCGAAGGAATGGTGCAGGGGTAGGTGTAATATTTGTTTCGCCTGAAAAAACACATGTTACCATACAGCTTCACATTTATAGAGATATGCTCAAATAATGTTGCAGAATATCAGACACTCATTACTGGTCTCCAAATAGCACTTGAAATCGGGGTGAGATATATTGAAATCTATGGAGATTCAAAATTGGTAATTAACCAATTATTGCTCCAAAATGAAGTCAAGCATAAAGACTTGATATCGTATTTTAACTATGCCAGGCGTTTATTGGAAAGCTTCGAAAGCGTGGCAATAGAACATGTTCCAAGAGCTGAAAACTCAAAGGCAGATGCTTTGGCAAATCTAGCTACGAGCCTAACAACTGCAGAAAATGAAGTTTTGAACGTTCCACTCTGCCAAAGATGGATTGTACCACCTGTTGGAGATGAAGACCAAGAGATAAACGCAATCTCTGTTTACTTAATCGACGAAGAAGATTGGCGTCGACCAATTATAGGTTATCTCGAACATGGAAAACTTCCGGCAGACCTTCGTCGTAAAACTGAGGTGTGAAGAAGAGCTACTCACTTCATTTACTACCAAGGGACCTTGTATCGTCGTTCCCTCCAAGGACTCTTTCTTCGATGCCTTGGAAAAGAAGAGTCGGTAAAGGCTCTAGAAGAGGCACATTCTGGTATTTGTGGTGCACATCAATCCGGGCCAAAACTCCAATTCCAACTAAAGAGAATGGGATACTATTGGCCCACGATGATTCAAGATTCAATGGAATATGCGAAAAAGTGCGAAGCTTGTCAATATCATGCGAACTTCATACATCAACCACCAGAACCTTTGCATCCGATTGTGGCTTCATGGCCTTTTGAGGCTTGGGGACTTGATCTTGTCGGTCCCATTACACCTAAGTCGTCAGCAGGACATTCTTACATCCTCGCAGCAATGGATTACTTTTCAAGGTGGGCTGGGGCTATCCCATTGAGAGAAGCCAAGAAGGAAAATGTGGTAGACTTTATTCGGACTCACATCATCTACCGATACGGTATTCCTTATCGAATTGTCACAGATAATGGAAAACAATTTTCCAATAGCTTGATGGATAAGTTATGTGAGAAATTCAAGTTCAAGCAATATAAGTCATCCATGTACAACGCAGCTGCAAATGGGTTAGTAGAGGCATTCAACAAAACATTGTGCAACTTACTGAAGAAAATTGTCTCTAAATCGAAGAGGGATTGGCAAGAGAAGATTGGAGAAGCGTTATGGGCTTATCGAACGACGCATCGTACTCCTACAGGAGTTACGCCATATTCTCTTGTTTATGGAGTTAAAGCTATCCTCCCGTTAGAAAGAGAAATCCCGTCACTAAGGATGACAGTTCAAGAAGGGTTGACTACAGAAGACAATGCCAAGTTACGTCTTCAGGAGCTAGAAACACTTGATGAAAAGCGGCTAGAGGCGCAATAGACATTAGAATGTTATCAAGCATGAATGTCTAAAGCTTTTGATAAGCATGTGAAACTCCGATCATTTTAAATTGGCGATCGAGTGCTTGCTGTAAGAAGACCAATCATCATGACGAGACATATGGGAAATAAGTTCACGCCTAAATGGGATGGACCTTATATTGTCAAAGAAGTCTACACGAACGGAGCATATAAGATCGTCGATCAAGATGGATTAAGAATTGCCCCTATTAACGACAAGTTCCTTAAGAAATTCTATGCTTAATAAGTATGTAATGCTCCTCATCGCAAGAGCCTAAACTGCACGGTGCTCTTGGCCCGCATGAGCTTAAAAAGTGAATGACAATAAAAAAATAATAATAAAATAAAAAATTTGTTGAACTACGTCATGACTTGATCCCTTGTCCCTATAAGGGTACGTAGGCAGCTTAAAATAAACTTTAAGTTCAGTCACATTATCAAAAAAAAAAAAAACTCTGGTAATAGCACATTATATATATATATATACACATAAATAGAGTTCTGCTCAAATGAGAAAATAAATGGTGACAGGCTACATCCAGTCTGAGAAACAAGCATGGAAAGCAAAGCATAAAATAGTAAAAATTTGATCACAAATTTCCTTGTCCAACAGTTGGATTAATAAAAAAAAGGTAGATAAAAAAGGTCTTCAATCAAGGAGTCCACTTGAAATTCTTCAACTCCTCACGTGTGTCTTCCAAAGATTCGCGTAGTGCTAATAGCATTTGGACGTCTACACTGCTAGCAATAGGGGCACACTCGAGCTTATCGATTTCCTCACAAACCTTCAAAATCTCGAGTTGCTTTTGGTTTAGGTCCTCGTCATTCTTGGAAATTAAGTTGGAGAGCTTATTTATCTCTGCATACACAACTTTTAGTTCTGCTTCCAATTCAGTTGCCCTGGCGGACAATTGCACGAGTTGGTGTTTAAAAGTATCTGTCTCCTCGGTTAGGCGGTTTTCATAGAGTCGCAGTGCCTCCATGGACCTTTTTGTTTCTGCCAACTAAACATCTTTAGTGGATTGGATTGAAACTGAAGATTGCATTTGGTTGTGATTCTCGGCACGTCGAAAGTAACCATCCACAAGTTCTTTCAAATAGGTTAGATTGTCTATACCACTAGCCGCAATTACATCAAAGATTTTTCGCATCTCTGGTTCAAGGCTACCTACGTGCTCAAATGGAGTCCGAACAATCTTCTGGCGCAAGTTCTCCCACAAAGCTATAGCAGTCTGTCGTCGAAGACGAGAAATCAAATCGTCGGCACAGAAGTGTGAGACCTCTGAAGCTGGCGTGCTTACTTTCTTTTGAACGGGCCTAAAGTACTCATTGGTAGTTGTTGGGCACGACTTCATAATTTGCTCATTCTGGATCACAGATACGTCCTTGGCGTATTCCTTGGGAGGGCCAAGAAAGGATAAGACCTCCTCTACTGAAGGCGCTCTGAAACAACCAACTGATTTGGTTGTAGGATCCAAAACTTCGATGCTCTCGACGTCTACTTTCTTCTTGCCAGGTCAATCATTTTCAGTAGCGATGAGAGGTTGAGAAATCTGTTTAACTGAGTTAACCAACAATTCATCAGAAGTACCGACCTTCTTTATGGTCGAATCGACAATATAAGACCCCATTAAAGATCCTTCACTACGTTGCTTCGCAAGTTCCTGAAGAGAATGGTTCAAGAGTGACTATAAAAATAAAAATAAAAAAAATTAATTAAAAGATTTATATGTTAAAAAAAAAAGCGTGAGGAAGAAGTATACATACCAGTAAGCTAGGAGTGCTGCGATTCTTTGAAACACTGGGAATTCCTTCAGAAAAATTATCATCGGACATCTTTACCTTCTTTGATGGTCTCTTCCAATGATGATCACCAGTACTGCTATGACTTTCCTCACCGTGAGCCAAAACATCTTTTTGAGATGTAAGTAGGACCTGTTCAATTAAACGAATCTGCTTGCCACCTTGGTTGCTTCCTTTGTTCTTGGGTAATTTAAGTTGTGGCGGAGGAGGAATAGCACTGCTCACTAAATGATGTCGATTTTCTTTAAAATAACTTCCATATTTCGTCAACCACCAATCCTTAAACCGAGAGACACGACCGTCAGAGTATATGTCAGTTAGATATGCATAAGAAGTTGACCCAGGGCAAAGAGGCGACAGAACACTGAGGTTATTCAAACCTTCCAGTGCCATCTCTCTATAGGTCCGCACGCTAAAGTGATCCAAGGCAAAGAGGATAGAACACTGAGGTCATTCAAACCTTCCAGTGTCATCTCTCTATAGGTCCGCACACTGTAGTGATCCGAGGAAAAGAGGCGATAGAACACAGAGGTTATTCAAACCTTCCAGTGTCATCTCTATATGGGTCTGCACGATGAAGTGATCCGAGGCAAAGAGCGATAGAACACTGAGGTTATTCAGACCTTCCAGTGCCATCTCTCTATGGGTCTACACGATAAAATGATCTGGGCCAAAGAGCAATAAAACACTGAGGTCATTCAAACCTTCCAGTGTCATCCCTCTATGTGTCTACATGGTAAAGTGATCTGAGCCAAATAGGCGATAGAACACTGAGGTTGTTCAAACCTTCCAATGCCATCCCTATATATGCCATAAGAAGGTAATCTGGGCTAAAGAAGCAATAGAACTCGAAGATCCAAGCCAACAGAACACTGAGGTCAAAGTCAATAGAACGTTGAGTTTGAAATTGATAATCACCCATGCCGACTATAACAATCATCCATAAAGGGTGTCTAATAGAGTCAAATCTTATAGTTGCCCTCATTGAACAAGTGGTATCCCGACAATGACACATCAAAAGCACAATGACAAGATATATACATAATCAAGAAAGATGGAAATTAGTGAGAACAATAATGATAAAGAGAAATTTTTGAATCATTCAAATATGCATATTCAATAGGGGCATCGCTAAATTAATAATTGTAAAAAAAAAAAAAAAAAAAAAGTCTTGAATGCATACCCTCTTGGATGGCGAGCAAAGATTGATTGTCTGACGGAAGATTTGTTCTTAAAACAAAAAAAGGGGTGAAACGTTAAAAAAAAAATGCAAGTTGAAAATAAATAAATATATATATATTAGAAGCATGCATTCAAAATTATATGTGTGTATATATATATAAATATATGTGTATATAAATGGCAAAAGTCACATATTAGAAGCAATGCATTCAAAGATATGAAGAAGCTAGTGGCATGTCATGAATATGAATATATAGTGGTGGTATGGAGACGCATCTCTAGATGTATATATGCGCGTTATATATATATATACATACATTATGTATATATATATATGTATGTGCACAATACATGAATACACACGTGTTGGTAGCAAAGGTCATGCATATATGTATGGATATCGAAAGCTGAAGCAGTAGAAATCTCATTCAATCCCTAGACATACACATTTGTGGAATTGTGGAAGTGTGGTAGTTGAAATGATGGCCAAAATTTCAATACACAAATTTAATATATATGTGTGTTGCTTGAAAAAAAATTAAGCAAATATGTAAACCTACAATATATGCATGTGCTGTGGGTGAAGAATGGCGGCAAAAAAAAAAAAAAAATTCACACACATATAAGTACATTAAGTCTAAAAATGTGAAATACATAATATATTTGTGGTGGCCGCATGGTACAAGTAGAATAGGATGTTTTGAACAGTAGAATAACACTAACACTCCTTGGTGGAGTATTGAGAGATAAACCAACATTCAACATATGTGTGTTGGATTTACAAGGCTAGCGGCAGAGAACAAAAAAAAAATGGAATCTATAGCATTGCAACCGGTGGTAATTCAAGTATACCTACTAAATGTATGTGTGAATGTTGAAACAAGGGCAAACTTGAAAAAATAAATAAATAATAATAATTCTTACTTATCACAGTAATGGCAACGACGCTTGAAATGAAATCGACGACCAGACGAAATGCAAGACCTACAAAAAAAAAAAATAGAAATTTGGAACATTCAAAAGCCAAATGAAGAACAATTAAAACAAGAAGAGCAAAGAATATGGTTGTTTGAAAACCATAAAACTCTTACTTGGGTGATTTGTGCCTTAGCCTTTGCAACTTTCTCCAATTTATTGAGGGAAAAGTTAGCCGGAATTTTTTTTTTTTTGGTAAAAAAGATTTTGCCAAATCTCCTATAATTTTCATTATGACAAAATAAAATAAAATAACTCCAATTTCCCAAATTAATTGGAGGAAAATTTTGCCTAATCAAATATGAAATTTCCTACACTTTTATTAGGAAATATTCTAACTCCAAATTACACATCAATTGGAGGAGATTTTATCCTAATAAATATGATTCCTACATTTTTTTAGAAATATTCTAAGAAATTTCAATAAAAAAAATTCAAATTTAAATGATTTTGACTCACCATTACAATTCTTTAATTGGCAATCGAAGAAGGTCAAAGTGACGATCAATGTCGATATAATTTCTTTTCAAAATTCACACACGCATATAGGTGTACAAATTTCGAAAAGGGGGCATTTGGTTACTAATTTTTTTGACCAATCACAAGTTGCCATGTCATTAATTTAGATTGATGATTAATAAATTTGAGTCCAAGTGCAAATCTACGCGTGTCCTCAAACCAAATTAAAAGACATAAAAAATTGGCAATCAAATGACGCCATCTGTCCAACACGATCCATCGGCAATGTCAACTCATCCATCAAATTATGCCACATGACAATTGGGCCGAAGCTAGTCATCTTGGTGTTATTAAATATATTGGGCCAAATTAAATAAAAATCTATTAAAATGATTAATTTATATCCAAGCCCAAAAGTTGGGCCCAAAGCCCACCAAGCCCAAGCTCATACAGGGCCTTCCAAAACCCTATAAATAGAGGAGGTCACCCATCATTTGGGGCATGGAGAAGATCCAGAAATTAGAGGATTGAGAAATCAGAGAAATCAGAGGAGTTAGAGAATCCAAAGAATTTCAACATTCAAAATTCAGAAGATTCGAAAGACAAGAAGATTTCTTCAACAGTTGATCATCTCTTCGTTCTACACATTGAAGACTGATCGTCATTGATTTGAGAACAAGCTCATCAGCTCTAAAATCAAGTTACCATTTGAGAGAAAGCATCAGAGATTACCTTAGAGACTGTAACACTTATACTTTAAATCAATAAAATCAAGTTCATTTTCACGAATTAAATTTCCTTTGTTGAAATCTCGTGTGAACAATATTACTCTCTTATATTGTATAGTTTTAATTATAAATCATATTTATAATTAATTATATTCAATATAATGTATCAATATACATTATACTTTATATTAATCATATCATATACAATTAATATATATCCTTAAATAATTTGAATAATTCAGATTGTTCCAAAACTATTATTTTCTTGTTTTACTCTTAGTTGGTTAACAGGGGACCTAATGGACTTACAAATTAGAAACTCCAATGATGGAAATTAATTAATTAAACTCTTTAATTAAATTGATCAACATTCATTAACTGTGATTCACTCCACTAAAGACTCGTAGCTACACTATTTACATATATTATTGTCCTGGTATAACTATTGCCAATAAGTTGATCTTTCACAAATTGCTCGTAATTACAGTTGGGTTAAAATTACTGTTTTACTCTGTAATTACCTCTTACTCTTTAAATCTCATTCATCCTCTAATTAATTGTCTGTTTATGGTCCTACCATAAACAAAATTTGTCTCTTGCCAACGAGAGGGAGAGACCCCATTGTTCAAGACTCGGAATCACCACTTAAGGGAGTTATTCATCTACTTACCCTAAAGACGTTAATGAGTGAATTACATCTTGTGTAGCTACGTTCCCAACTCCTTACTTGGACAAGTCCCTAAAATGGTAGGCTTATTGAGTCGGTGACATGAACCACTCTCACCCATACAAATCAAAGAACTGTCCTCATAGACAAGAATCCATAACTCACCTAGGATTGAGATCAAGTTACATATGGTCATCTTGTAAAGTGTTAACCTCTTCAGTTATCAGTGTTATAAAGAGAGATTAAACATCTCGCGGTCTGGTCTTATACAAACTATTTGTATAGGATACCCCTACTCACATGTCTCCACATGAACGATTTGGATCACATCGTCTGTAACATTTACAAAGTGGGCCGTATATGTAGTGTCACCATGATAAGACACCCAACCTCATTCATATACTACAGATCATTTAAGTTATTACTTGGAAAATATTTACTTGTATGTCTACCACATATTGTTTCAGTTATATTAACTAACCTATGATCTTAGTTTATTGGATTGAGTTAATGCAACCTAAATGTCAAATAAAATACTACTTATTTTATTAAATAAATAATTCGTTTATACAATTTACAAACCACGAGTTTTAGGACATAAATCCAACATAATGTTCCGCTATGTATTTAAAGGATAAGATGAGAATTGCTAGGGCTAGCTAATTTTCATTAAAAAAAACGAAGAAAGAAATCGGTGAGAGAGTCGTGGTGCAAGAGATGCCCAAGCCATTGTATTACTGTATCCTTCTTTGTGAAGGTTGTGTATCTGTGAGTGTTGTTTCTCACACAAATAAAATAGATCAAGTTGATTTTGAATCAGAGGGATTCTCCAACTTAGGGGGAGCTCTAAGTTCATGTGAAGGAGATCTTCATTCCTTGCAAGAAAGATAAACTAAGCTAAGAGAAGAAATCTACTACTTAGGGAGAGCCTAAGTATAGTACCACTAATGTACATTTTCTTAGGGGGAGCCTAAGATATATTGAGAGGGAGTCTCACATTCAGGAGAGTCTAAATGTTATTTCAAAGTGTAAAGCTGACCATATTCCTAGCAGCTTTAGCCTCTTCATCTCGGGCTTCCTCTTTTTGGAGAGAGTTTCCTTCCTCTGTATTATCTCTCATCCTCGAAAGAGATTGATGGTTGGTTCAGTCGGTGCTATTGAATCTCAGTTTTAAAAAAAAAAAGTGTAAAGCTAGACGAGTGTCTATGTGATAGCAAGTGTCTACAGATAACTACATCGTTGTAAATGCTTTCCTTTCTTGGGCACATTGCCCCCCAAACATTGGTGATATTACACCAATCTGGGTTGCCAATTCTTATGTTCTTTTTGTTTACTCTATGTCTTTACATCATGCATTGTCACTCTAAGTGTCTCAACATCACATTTGACATATGTAGGTTCAAAGTGTTTACCTTCCTGCCTTTCATTTAGTCCCTTAAAGAATCCAATAAATCTATAAACCACCTCAATTTTATATTTAATAGATCTTAGAAATACTAAAAATGTTTTAAAGTAACCATTTTATAAGACTAAAAAAATAGTCTTGTGTCTATTTGAACTTTAGATTTTAAATTTTGTAGCTAATTGATATGTTAATTTTAAAAAGTTGTCTAAATGTACCTATTAAGCACAAAATTTAATTTAATGTCTTACATCAAATTTAATTTGCAACATTTTCTACTATATAAGTAACATATTAGATGGAAATTTGATATTTTAATAACTTATTAAACACAAAAATCGAAAATTCAAATATATGACATTTTTTAAAGTTTAGAAACTATATATAAACAAAACTAGAAATTTATGAGCTAAACTTCTAACTTTACCTGTAGTTGTGTCCTTTATTTAAAATTCTGGATCTGCCATTGGATACAAATTCAAAATTTAGAATAAAACGCGTAACTTAATATTTATATATTTTCATGTGGTGGTAATTTAAGCGAAGTGAATTTATAATAAGAAAAAGGCGAGATTAAATCATCCAAAGTCACATCAAACCAATTCATAAAACATTGATATAAAATTGAATTAAACTATATAGTTGCGATTTACGAGTCTAGAGACATTATTGACGTTATGTTTCATTTTTATGTCTCTTTCATTGATCGAAACAATTTGTTTTCTAATTATCACCGACCGACAACTTTATCCAACTACCTCTACAATCAATTAGCTTGTTCTAATTTAAGTTTGATTATATATTTTATTAATTTAACTATGGTAAAAACATACAGCTAATTTCTAAATATAAATTCAACTTTCGAGTTGTTATTATTATTATAATTTTGCTTTCAACCATAAATGCAAAGTCGGATCCTAATAGTGGAGTTATTGACTGAATAGTTTATATTCATTATTTATTATGATGTGTTTTTTAAGTAAAGGTAAGGATAGATCGACGAATGACAGAAAAAATCTGTGATCGTGCTCTTGAGACTAGACAGATGCTTCTGTTTATGTTTTCATGTTTTAAATTCCAGTCTTGATGTTTAAATTTAGAATTTTAGTTTTTGCACGGTAAGATGTTTTATACAAAATTTTCAGTTTTGTTTTATAATTTTAGAGATACTCCAATTAAAGATTTTCAGTTATTTAAGTTTTATAAAAGTTTTTTTGAATTTTTTTAGTTAAATTTATGAAAAAGAATCGTTTAAGATGTATACATGTATATAATAACAATTTAGTACAAGTCCTAAAAAAGTGGGTCATTATATTGATATTTAATATAATAATTAATTGTTTTCCCACTAAATTATGATCGAGGAAATAAAAGAAAATTGATACTAGTAAGTAATCTGAATGAAAGGTAAACATATAATTTTGACAATTTAAATGTATTTTTAAGTGGCCATACAAAAATATATTAATAATTTAACATGCAATTAGAAAAAAATTTAAAATTTCAAAAGTAAATATTAAAAATATTTATATAATTTTAAATTATTATTTATTAGAGACAACAACATAACTAAACTAATTTATAAATGAGAATGCCTTACTATTTAAGACATTTGTCGTGTTAGAGATACAAATCTTTATCTTCATGTGTTGTTGAAACTAAAAAAACAACTCACTTAGTATTTTCGTTCATCTATATAAATTAAATTAAAAGTTATAAAGTAGTCATTGAAACAAGCTTAAATTTTATATAGACAAAATTTACAAGCTCAAAATATAATTATATAATGTCAACTTGAATGTAATTCAATTAATTTAGACATATATGATATATTCTTGATTAATAAGTCAGATGTTCGAATCTTTGAACTTCACATGTTTTTAAACTTAAAGAAGAAGAAAAAAAATAATCGAATAATTAAAATAGAGTTCAAATGAAGATATACTACTACTACTATTACTATTGTTATTTATATTTTATCGTTTCAAGTTAATGAAATAATTAAGTTAAATTAAATTGAGTCTCTACCCTTTAAGATTTATGTCTACTTAGTTTACAAGTTTCGATATATATATTTTTAATTTACAAATCTACCAAATACAAAATTAAAATGTTTAAAGTAATCACATGTCAGATTTAAATTTATATAACCTTTAAAATTTTCAAATTTCTCAAAAATAAAATAGACACGAAATTTAAAGCTTCACTTATTAAATATAAAATTAACAATTTAAGATTAAATTATAAATTTAGTCTTTATAATTTTAAAAGTTAGAATTTAATCTCTATTGTTTGATAAAAACTCATAAATAGTCTCTATAATTTGATAAAATTTTCATAAATAGTCCATATCGTAACGACTATATCTTTATAAATAGTTCATAAGAATGTTTTATCAAACTATAAAAACTAAATTCTAATTATAAATCATAGTTAGTAATTTTAACTTTATTCAAAATTAAATTTACAATTTAGCCAAAATTTCTTTTAAAAAAAGATTTTTTAAAATATTTTACAAAAACTTAAGGAATTTAACTTATAATTTAACAAAATAATTAACTCTGCAAAATCAATGTAGAGTCACTAGGGCTTCCTCTTCACTTGACGACGAAGACGACCAACCACTTGAAGCTGCCATTGCGAGATTGGTGCCTTGATCTCCTCTTCTTCTTCTTCTTCTTTCCTCTCTTTTTCTTTCTTTTTCCAATCACGAAACTACATTCCACAATCTCAACCTTCCATTTGTTTTTCTCTAATCTTTCAGTTTAATCATGCAGCCACGCCGTTCCTGAGTTTCGTGAGTTTCTTTTTTCGCTTTCTAGATCTACTTAAATCACGCTTTGTATTTTGTTATTCGCACGATCTTTACTCTACTTGCGACTGGTGTTCTGTGTTAATTTTTTACATTTCAATCGCTTGGATGTTTTTGGTTCTTACCCTGTTTTAGGATAATGGGTTTTGTTTCCTCCCCCCCTTTTTTTTGGCCCCCCATGGAAATCTGTGAAGATTCAATGATGAATGCGATCATCCTTGCTATGATAATACGACCAAGTTGCTCCATTAATGCTAACCCACTTCATTATTGCGTTGTCCTTTTCCCAATCCTCCGATGTCTTCTATTTCTATCTGTCCATATTTTCTACAAATAGTAGTTGAATAGACCTGTCTAAATGGGCTTGGTTTTCCTTCTGTATAAAGACCTCGCTGTAATCTAAAGAATCAAATCCATGATTTTAGAGGGAGCTATTCCGTGAGATTGAAGGAACTGAGAAGACCCAGAATCCTTGTTGTGTATTAACAGTGAATGAATAAACAAGTTATTAAGTCACTGAAAGGAGTTGATGTTTGGCTATCGTTTTGTAATCTGTCAGAGCATGGAATTTCGTGGAGTAAAAGAATCCTAAAGAAGGAGGATGTATTAAGAACTGAGAATTCCGAATATCGTTCGAAAGAGTTGCAGGGAAGGTACACTGTCTCATATTAAGTCACTGAAAGGACTTGATGGAGAAAATATCTGAGGTTTCAAGCCTCTACTGTGTCATGTTGCAATTTGAATGGCAGTCGTTGAGCCCGTGGAACAACTTAATTGAATACAACTAAGTGTCTTTACAGTTTATTTACCTTGTCCTCTTAGTTTTGGAAATGAAAAGATATGTGATGACTTGTTTCAGCACATTTTTATATGGAACATGAAAATTGAATATATATATATATATATAAAGTATATATATATATAAAGGTTCTTTTATGTATTTGATAAGGATGAAAGAAAAATTAACTTAATCAAACAAAGTAGCTGAACCCAAAGAATTGTATGATGATGAAGAAACAGAATCCACTAGCCCTTGATGTTGCAGGAGTGAAACACAGGGATTTTTGGAACTTTTAATTTCTATATAATACACAGCCTCTAGTTGGAGAGCCTTGGATTGAACTTACAGTAACGATTATCTTAATAAATATCTATTGCGGGTGCTTCTTATAATCAACCATTTTGTGGCTTAGGAGATGTCCTTTCAGCCTGCTCTTTGTAACCTTGGATTCTAACTAGCTATTCGTGTTTCTTATATATGTGTTTATTCTTATAAAAAAAATCTGGGTGTTATGAACTTATGTACTTATCATTGTCTTCTAGATAGTGATAGAACTGTGACAAATTTAGACCTTTGAGAGGCTTGGTTTCTTGCAGGGCACGCCGAACTGAACTTTTATGCCTCAAGCTTTTGATCGTGCTTCAAGATTGAGCAAACGCTTCTCTCATAATCCCCAGATTTTTGGTTTATCCTCTGTTGTAAGTGGTAGCAGCCATCATTTTAGACGTTCTAGTGCTATGAAAGAGATTAAAGTCAAAGGTGGTTCTAATGCAGATCCTCATCTGTTTAACGATGAATCACATGCACAGTCTTGTGCAAATCAGGGATGTTCAGCATCAAATGTGCAGTGCACCCCTGAAATTGAAAAGAAGTATGTGCATCGTGTTTACGATGCCATTGCACCCCATTTTAGTTCCACTCGATTTGCAAAGTGGCCAAAAGTTGCATCATTCTTATCCTCCTTACCTCTAGGGTCTCTCGTCCTGGATGCTGGCTGTGGTAATGGAAAGTACTTGGGCTATAATCCCAACTGCTTTTTTATTGGATGTGATATTAGTGCCCAACTTATCAAAATTTGTAACGAAAGGGGGCATGAAGTTTTGGTGGCGGACGCTGTAAATCTTCCTTACAGAACTGGTTTTGGCGATGCAGCAATCTCTATAGCTGTATTACATCATCTAAGTACTGAGAACAGGAGGAAGAAAGCGATTGAAGAATTAATACGCGTTGTCAAAAAAGGTGGCCTAGTTTTAATAACAGTCTGGGCTGTTGAACAAGAGGACAAATCTTTATTGACGAAATGGATGCCACTTTCAGAAAAGTATGTTGAAGAGTGGGTTGGACCTGGTAGTCCGCGCGTTCGTAGTCCATCGTCATTGGCACTTGAAAGCATTCCTGAAATGAATGAAAATAATTCGGGTATTTGTCTAAGGGATTCCAAGGAAAACGTTACTGGAAGCATACCAGAAAATAAACCTCTACCCTCTCAAACTGAAAATGATTTGGCGAATTGCAACGATGAAAATTTATTTAAGACTCAGCAAGAGTATTTTGTCCCATGGCACTTACCTTATCATCGTGCAGAAGTCAGTGGCACGTCTGCCAGTGCCCTTGCTAGTGGTTTGGCAAAAAAAGATGATAAGAAAGCAGCTGTTGTGTATAACAGATACTATCATGTTTTCAGTGAAGGCGAACTTGAAAGGTATTACTCTCCCTCATCTCTATTGTATGATTTGTTTTTCTTGTCTCCTTTCGGTGATTGGGTATGAGTGAGTCTCTTGAATACATCTCATTTCAATGTGACTGTGCTGGTCTAGATCTAGTGTGTTCAACTGTATTTCTCATTCCCTTCCTCTGATACTCAATGCATTACATAAGCCATATACTTTTTGGTAAAAGATTAGCTGGATGAAAGTTGGAACAAAGGGAATGATGTAGACATGTTTTTTAATGTTAGCAAAAAAAAAAAAAAAAAAATCGTAATGTACTAAGTAACAACGTTGCAAGATGCACCCGTATCAGTACAGTCGATTTTTGCACATGGGAGATACAGATGATGCTGGTCCGTTGATTACTCATTCTCCATTTTAGAAATGTATGGGAAAAAGAACATTATACTTTTCCTAGCTTTGGCTGTACAGATTATTATTTCTGTTCGTTCAAAATCGAATAGAAAATCCTTCCTAGAAAAGACATCTACAAAAAGGGAGGGGAGATAAGAAAACATCCATACGACAAGACAAAAAGAAAGATCACAATAGAACTCCCTAATTGGTAGCCAAAAAAAAAAAAAAGGGAAAGGAGAATACAGTTTTGAGGCCAAAAGGGAAAAAAAAAGGACAGGACGGGGAATTTGGTAAAGGCGCCTAAAATTAAGCTTAATCTTGTTTAGATGTCTAATTTGGGGTATTAGTGGCATATACTAATTTGCTCCTGGAGCACAGTACCTTGTTACTAACTAGTTCCAGTTCCATTAATATGTGATGAGGTTAGAACTGGTAACCAGGATCATTCGTCATTTTGGTATCATTCCATCTTTTGACTTAAGATGCCATAGCTGTATAATTAAGGAACTCAGTATATTGTATTTGAAGACAAATTTTCATTTCATTCCGTTATCCTCTTGATATACATTTCTACATAATAATTTGTTCTTTTACTGCTTTCTCATCATGGGTGCATTTGCAGGTTGATTTCTGGTATGGACAATGCAGTAGTGGTTGATCGTTTTTACGACAAATCAAACTGGTGTATAGTTCTTGAGAAGACGGTGTGAGTATTTAAACGAGTTCATTGCCTTTATGAAGATATGGTTTGAGCATGTCTGCCTGCTGTGCGAACTCAAGTCAGGCTTTCAAGATAACTCGCCGTGCTAAAGGCTGTTGCTATCTCGGCTTTGTTCGTGTCGTCCAGTCAAGGTTTGGGGATGGAAAATCTGCAGGCTCTCTTGCAGAAAATGCACGCACTGTAAGGATTTACAATTGTATTATGATTAATAATGCGCTGGATTGCCCTTTGGTTCAGTTCTAAATTGTTTGCATTGAAAAAGTTCGGCTTCTTTCTAATAAAAACTTGTTTTTACCATCCCATCTCTTGAGAAAGTTATTGATAGTTAATTCCTTATAGGCTCAGGTTTATTTTCTGGATTTAGAAAACACTAACTATAAATTGTTAAATGGGGGTTGGATAGCAGAGACAGTTTTCTGACGTTTAGGAGGTGAATTTATTTTGGGTGTAAGTTATCTTTTTGCTCCATCAAAATCGATTCTGAACCTTCATTCATTTATTCATTTATAATTTTTTTTTTTTTTTTGTGTTTGGTCGTTGAGTTTTTAAAATGGATCTTTTTAGTCATCAAATTTTAAGAATGTGTGTATTTGACACTTAAGTTTTCAAAAGGTACCTTTTTAGTTCTTGAGTTTCTAAATATAGGTTTAAAGATTCATGCGGTATATTATTATTTTTAAATTAGAAGAATAGTTTTTAAAAATGATCTTTTCTCTGTAATTATTTTTAAAACTTATTTTTCTAATTCAAAATGTTATAATTATTTAAGTTATTTAAAAAATTTGCATCAGGGATCTTTTAAACATATTCTTAAAAATTTTGAAACAAAAAAGGTACATTTTAAAAATTCAGGGACTAAAATAGTATATTTTGAAAATTTTGTAATCAAACACACCTATTTTTAAAAATTTGGGACTAAAAAGGATAATCTTGTTGGTTTAATAATTGAAAAACGATGTTGTGCTTCAATAAAGCTTAAAAATGGTGGGTCTGTGCCATCAAATTAGGGTTAAAATTCACTTGGGTTGGCAAAGAAAAATAAATAAGAATGCCAAATAGGACAGTAAATAGCAAAGTCAGCAAATATGTGTTAATTAAAAAATGTACATTGGAATCCCTAATTCCCTAATGATAGTCCAAATTTTAAAATTTAAGATAATTATGGTGGATATTATTTTTAGGATTAATAATTAAATATATAGCAATATTTTTAGGGAAATATAAATATAGCACAATCTACTTGTGATAGACTCACGACCTTAATAGACTCCTAATGATGATATCCATCTTAGATAGACTAAGATAGTTAGATCTAAATATTGCTATGTCTGCAATTCTTTTGCGTTGTATTATATATGTCAATACTTTGGGCTAATTGATATTTTGTAATTACCCTTAAAATTTATGTTTTAGAATAATTTGGGCCCCACGTAACTAAGTATTATGTGGCTTGTAACCATCCTGAGTTGACCTGGTGGTAAAAAAGGAGCCATCTACTTAAGAATTAATTTCCTATGAATTTCCTTGACACTCAAATGTTGTAGGGTTAGGCGGGTTGTCCCGTAAGATTAGTTAGTTGAGGTGCGCGTAAACTGACCTGGATACTCACGAATATAAAAAAAAAAAAAGTATTATGTGTCTTGTTTGTTTATTGGAGTTCGTTACCGATGATGAAGGGCGAAAATTACTATCAGACCTTCCTTTTTCAACTCTATTGAGATATTTTCGTTGGTTTAAAACTCTCTATCCAACCCGTTAAAATAACCCGACCCGATCATTTCCTCCCCTCTCCTAATACAAATTTGACGACTTTGCATTTCTCAATTATATTTGACATTGGTTCATTGTTTGTACCAACTCAGCTGAATTTAACTCTAGATTAATGGTAGAGACCACTTTGAAGTTTTTTTTCTAAAAATTGAAAGTTCATGAACTAAAATCATTAGATTTTATTTTAAATATAAAATCATTGGATATCTAAAAGTATAGGTATTAAAATAGGACAAAAATCAAAATAATATTTTAACTTATGATTATTTAGAAGAAAACTCAACTGAACGAACAGACAAACAATCGCCAAATAAATCAAGCAAAACAAACAATAAATCAACTTGATTAACCATCATTGGAAACTGGCTTCAAATCAGTAGTTACAGGAACGATTCATAAAAAGTATATACATATATATAGGTTTAGATACAAAGAGTTTAAAATACTTCTCTAGTATTTGTACTTTCAATTTTGGTTCTTAACTTCTTGTACCTTTAAAATATTTATAGGTTGGGTTGGGTTGGGTGGGTAAAAAAAACCCACCCACCATTTGGTTCACTAATAATTAAAGAGGTTTATTACCTCGTTATTCACATTAACTCATATTTCTCACCTTGTTATACGTGCCGGTTCCCCCAATTACTTCCCATCTATAATAATTACCAACTTAACTTTGCACCCCAAACGACCCCTAAGTGATTAAAATGATCACTGTTTAATAAGTGCAGATACCAAAATGAACATTTGGAAAGTACACATACCAAAATAAACCAAAGTAAAAAATACATAAACCAAAATAGTATATATAAACTTCCATTCAATCTCACATAAAACTGATTTAAAACTAGTTTTCCAAGCAAGCCATAAATTTTAGTCACAGCCACAGGCTTATATCATCCCACGAAGGCTTCGGCCTGAGGAGTAATTTCCCCAACTAGACAAATCAAGAGTGATCTTGAAACAGGCAATACTTTTGTATATTGGTCGTATCATATTTCTTTCAATACAATATGCACACTACATTAGGACGCACAATTACACAGTAAACAAATAAGAAAAACTCCAACAGATGCTTTCAAGGTACTTAAAAAGGAAATAAGTTGGCTTTAAACACGCAATGTAATCAATTTCTTTTACTTTTACCTTATAGAATCGCACTATATTACACCTTCCCTGCACCGTCTCATTTGCCTTTTGGTTCGATCTGATGCAATACTTACTTCCAATATTCATACCTTTAAGTTTGTTTGTTTGACTAAAGTAGCATTTTAAAGATTATTTGGAGCAAGCAATGTTAACAGTTCAAACCCCAATCATATGTTTGATATAATACCTTCAATTGGGAACTGGCAATCAATTCAAGCAGTGCTTGAGAATCATCTGGTTTCAAGTAGTTTGAAGCATGCTTCAGGACTTCTTGTTCGTTCTTACCGAAGTCCGAGCTAAACCTGCACAATAATGAATGTGAAAGAACCTGTTTAGCATTGATCAATATCTGAATGAAAAATAGAAAGTATTATAAAATCACAGAATTACTGTTACTGTCAAATGTTTGTGATATATGGTGTGTTTTAAGTATGTTCCAACTCCACCTATGGTTGATTCGTAAACTCTGGATACACAAGAATACACTATTAACTGGGTTTTGAACCATCTTTCAAAATTTTCCATCTAGTCCAAATGGTTTAATTTCTTGTTCAACACGGCCAAATTTATTTATCCATGATATTAGGGGTATGATTCATGTGGAAGACAAATCATCTCGAATGCAAGCTCCAAGACATGTCAAGAGTATTCTTTTATAAAGATTTCCATCCAAAAGTTTGGACATAATGCCTCAGGACAATACTGTTCCATGCCCAACCATCTACGTACTGCCAGAATTTCCTACAAATCTCCAAGAGAGTGCTTCTTCCAAGACAAATTAACAAAATTAAGTTTTTCAAAATTTTAACTATGAAATGATGAATGTGTCTGTGTAACTAAGGGAAGGGAGCAAGTCTACCACAAAGTAGGGCTCTAAATGAAAATTTAATGAGGCAACGATCAAAAGTAAGATACTAATAAATGTTTGAAACAAAACAGAAGGTTTCTGAGGAACTGTTTTCATCTTACCATTTGAGAATCATAGTAACTGATGCAGCATTGTTATTCAAATCCATGACAAGTCCTCCGTCTCTTAAGAAACTTTGTGCTGCTTCCATCAACTCTTGATCTACATTGCCTGGAGAATAGCATCGAAGGGCAGGCCCAGATCGAGTACCACATACTAGTGCAAAATGAATTAAAGGCTCCACATACGGAAGAGAAGCCTATAAAATAAGAAAAGTAAAATTAGTCAGACTACGATAACTCACTCCGGAAGAGAAGAATATGGGACCTAAAGCTCATATCGGAAATTGTCCCACTTGTAATATAAACAGGAAAAGAAACTGATAGAAAGCAAGAATTATTCGTTTTGAGCTTATTGATCAACCATCACAAAAGAACCAGATTACTGGTACTTGTTAAAACTTGTATACAAATAAAAGGCGTGGTCTCAAAATCTTAATTAAAAAAAGATTAACGAACATCACATGCAGCTTAAGACTTTCATGGATAATCATCACATTAACAAATATCTGTTTACCAGATTGACACGTAATCTTGTTCCATTAGATCATAAAATTAGTAATAGAGATCAGAAAGGGGATTTCTCACTTTAGAACGTTTATCTCTTGCACCAAATGGTTTCATGAGATTGTAAGGTGGTCTCTGATTGCCCCTCAAAATTCCATTTTGAATAGCTGAAAGGGAGTAGGTGGCCCCTCCAATAACATATTTGAATTCTCCAAACAGTTTCCTTCTTTCCAGCGCTCCAACAGGATGTCCACATACCAATATTGCATGGATGGCCATCATATTGTAGAGATTAATAAAGAAAGCGAGCTTCTCTTCCCGAGCCAAATTGTGCACTTCAACTCTCTGGAGCTCTTCCACAATTCTCAAATACCTGTCAAATATTGCCGTCAAATCAAGATCCTTGTATATACAGCAAAATACTTGAACGTGCTTCTTTCACAATTTATTCAACGAACTGACCTAGCAAATTCCTCACTCCCATGAATGCTTCTGTAATCTACGTGCTTTCCATCCTCCGATACGTAGGCTTCAAAAATGGCGAAGGATAAAAATCTCAGCCTTGATGCAATATCTGTTATCGGCTTTGGCTTCACCTCAATTATACCTCTTGCAACGTTGTGACATTGAGTTGCCACAACGGGATCATCATCCAAGAACCGGTATAAGTGGCTACCATCTTCAAATAGATTTTCCCTGAAAACAGGATTGTTAATGACAAATGAAATGGGTGGCAGCCATGGAAACTGAAAGGAGAAGCTGGAGTAACTTACTCGAGAACATGTTGGAAAAAAAGTTTGCTTGCGAGCTTTCGTCCAAATTCAATAGCCTGATCATTGCACCAAAACAATAATTGTTTTCTTTTTTAAAAAAAAAAACCATCTCAAGGATCATTTAGAGAGCAGACCTAAAGACTAGAACTCAAACACCAAAGTAATGAGCAAAGTTATGCAGTTAATTGACACAAATATATCTTTACAGAAAAGAAAAAGATCAGATATACACACGCCACTACAGCTACTAGGAAAACATACAATATCCTCAGTTTATTCTTTTCTCAACAAACTAATAAGCGGAAAAGGTTAGTATGTTAAATCCCCATTTTCTAGGAAGGAATATATTTAAAAGAAAACTGGAGCCAGAATCTCTACATACCTCCTACAATGTGGGAGAAGGGAAAACTTCCTCACTACAGTGTGTAGAAAAGTGTTTTAAAAACAAATTGCTTTATTTGAGTGTTACCTACCATTGATCTGATCTAGTAATACTGGAAGAAAAACCAATTTAAATTTAGCATGACTCAAATATAGAGGAAAGGAAAATACATTTAACATGGCGGGTCACACAGTGAAAAAACTAAGGATGAGAATGAAAATTGAAAGGTTTCCTTTACACCTTTTAAGGAAATAGGGTCTTGATAAATGTCAAACATCAACACTACAAAGTTTGAAGTAGAAACAGGGTACCGTGATATCTTAGAAGTTATTCGAGGACGGAGAGAACAGCATCCAATTTTAGTATAAACTCACAATTATTTGTTTAGACCAAGAAAAAGTAATTTTCTTCGTACAATCCGTATATGTTTCTTGGTTTTGCAAAGCATTATAGAAAACTTGAATAATACATTAAATAATAACAATCATAATAAAAGAATGCCTAGTCCCAAGAATCTGGGGAAACTTTTAAACGTCATAAGATTAAGAAAATCTCTCTAGGACAACTACCATCCATGATACCTACCTGCATTGTGTAGTTGAGAGAGATAAATAGTGAAATATTGTTATTTGAATGAGAAGTCTCTTCTTTCTGAAAATATGACAAAGGAAAAGAGTCCAACTCACCTCTTCTCTTTCCAAGTATTGATCCTCTGACAAGAAATCCACAGCTTCTGAGCCTAGGAAACAGCTGGTGAATCGTCGCATTTTGCAGTACCGGTCCTTAACAACAATAGATTCTTTCATTTTTCGAACAATCATAGCCAATTCATCAACAGTCCCACTACTGGAGACATCATCTTCACCAGAAAGAGGTGGTAAAGGGGCTTCAAGGGTTGGTGCTTCAGCTTTTAGATACTCAATTTTCTCATCAAGCTTGCCAGACCCATCCAACTCTTTTAGTTCGTTCAAGCCTCCAATAAGGACTGTATTGAAAAATACCTTTGGAACGGCAGAAGACCCCGCAATTTTCTCAAGCTCCAACTTTCTACCCGGATAAACATCAACATTGATCTCAACGTATCTAAGTCTCTTCCAAAACAAAAATAGTCTAGCCTCTTTGCATTCTTGACAACCTAACCGTGTGTACAGTACAATTCTGCCTTTTATAACAACATCCAAGTTTGATTCTCCAGCAACATCCTCCACCTGCTCAGTTTTGATTTGTGCATCAGCATCACGTGATATCTTAATGTAGTTGAGGGGATTCCAAGCAGATCTTTCCAATGGTTTTTCAGGGATTTCCTTGGCTTCATTTTCTTTATTGGAAGCAGAATCATCCTTAGTCTCAACATTAGGAATATCCGGACTTTCTTCATCTTTTTTTCCTGAAAAACGACGCAGAACAGTAGACACTGCAACAACTCCCTTTTCTTTAACAAAGTTTTTTAGTGCCAAAGCCCTGTCAACAACACCTTGGCTCTCTGAATCACTATCCATGGAACGGTTTGACAAACTCCCACTACCTTCAATCCCAGGAACCTCAGTCCCATCAAAGACTGGTTCTGGAGATTTCTCCTCGCCAATAACTTCTCCACTTCGTTGGTTTGTCCCAATTTGAGCCTTAGAATCTACACCATCATTGTCTGAATCATCTGATGATGATTCAGATTCTGCATTCTTATCCCCGTCTAGCTTTTCATTAGAATCGCCATTTCTAATAATCTGGTCTGACTTTTCATCTTCAGATTTAGACTGGAAATCCAGTTTGGTTTCCACTTCACTTTGGACGGTCTCCCTCTCCACTATTTCCTCTTGAGCCTCACATTTCGAATCGATGTTCTTATCCTTTGCTACTTCATCAAGCCCTTTATCCTTTGCTTGAATGGCGCTATCCTCACTAACTGACAAGGAATGTTCAATCTCCACTGTAGGCTCTCCTCCATCATTCTGTTTAGAAAGACTATGTTCCTCATCCCTTTTAGCGGTCGGTGAAGTCGCCATCTCTTCCTTACAGTTTCAGTCGTCTCTAGTAAAGTAAGTATCTCCTTACTCGCACCTTTCAAATTTAGCATTCAAGAGCCTGCAAAACGGTTGACACAATGGAAAGAGTTAATGCAAAATAAAACATAGAAGTAATCCAAACCATAGTTTTGGTGGAAACAATCTGTGCAAGTCCAACAAAGAGCATTCCTATAAATTTAAACTCCGTGCAAAGTCCAGAAACAACACTTCTCAACATCATAAACAACAGCACCATCATCAAAACGCGGGTTAGTCAAAGTGAATTCCTCTCACTAGCATCATCACTCACACACATAACTAAATATCAAACTCGTCCACTTCCATTTCCACAAATCTTCCACCTCCGAATTAAAAATAAAATAAAAATCATCTCGATTATTTCCAGACTATCAAACAAGCATGAATAGAAAGAAAACAGAAAGAAGCAGAAAATTACATACACGATTGATGAGGATGAGAATTCAGAACACTATAATACCGTCTGGGATGACAAAAACGAAACCAGAATCCAGAATTCAGCAAAAGATCTTTCTTGACGAAAACGGAGTGATGAAGAAGGTTGGAGGATCTAAAGGCGTTTGAATTGAAAGGAAACTGCAGAAACATGGTAGAAATAAGAAGAAACGGATCAAAATGTAGAGGAATTGAAGGTTACGAGTATGAATTAATTGTGATGAAAGTTTCCTTAGACATTTTTCTTCACCCTTTGTATTTGAATAGAAACCGCCGGAACGAGTTCGCAAGAAAGAAACGAAAAAAGAAAAAAAAATAAAAAATAAAAAATAAAAATAAAAATAAAACAAAGAACTGGTTAGAAGCGGGAAGTCCGTGGGCTGAAAATAGAATAATAATTAATAATTAATAATTAATAATAAAATCAGACAACAAACGGGTTTTCTTTTTTGACCCCGCCCGCCAAGCCTTTTCCATTTTTTTTTTCTAATTAATGCGTTGACCATACTAAAACAGATGGTAATATGTATTTAGGCTAAATTATGAAGTATTAAGTTGAAAGTATAAATTTATATATTCTAAGATTGACTTCAGATAAAAAATAGATGTATTTACTGTTGAGTTATGTAATTTGTTTTGATATTTAGTTTTATAGTTAACATGAGAAAAATATATTATTTATTAAATGGTGTATTATAAATTAATAGAAGGTATAAAGTAAGATTTTAAATATTGACTAGGTCATGCCATTTTTTGTTTTTTTGAATATTTGATATGTTAGTTGAAGATATATAGTTGGTTGTATTTTTTTTTTTAATTTAAGGAATGTATTGCAATCAAGTTGAGAGGTTAGGTTACGATCAATATTAAAAAAATCCACCTCCATAATTAACTTTAAAATATGTATACCAACCCCAAAAGGAAGAAACATTAAAATATATATATATTTTGGCGAATTTAATATCCATGAGCTTGATTTTCGGAAAAAGAAACATTTAAATTCGTGTTAAAGACAAGAAAATAAAAAGTGTACCTAACTTGAGCCATATTTAAGTGTTGACCTAATTTCGTGTGCAAAATCCCTCAAATCTAATTTTTCCCTAATTGTATCCCATTGTCCATATTTCCTTATTCAATCTTTCTTTCTTTCTTTTTTTTTTTTTTTTTTTTTGAATTATTCCTTACTTCAATTTTAAAGAAGCAAAGTACCAAACAAATAATATGCGGACCCGTCCCCAAACGGAGCAGGTATTCCTGCGGGGAATGGAGGAGGGAGTGGATGAAAAATTTTCCAAATGCTAATGAGGAAAAATTCTCTTTCCATCATGCCCCGTTAGACTTTTTTTTTCTTATATTTATTATAATAATTTTACGTTGTCTTGTTTATTTTTATTATATAAATATGATATTTAATTTCCAAGATTTATTGTTTAATAGTTAAGATAATGAATATGTTTGAATTAATGTAAAAACAAAATGTCTGAATTATAATAAATTTAGATTATATATGAATAATTTGATAGAAAATTATTTCCTTCAACTTGAAAACTTTGAGTAATTTTTCTTTAAATTCTAATTGTCCATGTGGAATTAATCATATAAAAGTTAATCATTTAATAAAAAAAATTTCCATAATAATGTTTTATGTAATTTTTTTTTTTATAAAAATCAAATGGAATTTCTCATGGGGAATTTGGTGGGATGAGAACTGAAATAAGGAACGGAGACGGGGAGCGGGGAAGCCATCCCTGACCTGCCCCACTCTGTGGACATCTCTATAACTTAGCATCTTCAACGAGCCCTTTTATTTATGGATGTTTTAGAAAAAAGAACCCAAAATGGAGATCAAATAATAGGGGAAAAAAACTGTCACCAAAACACCATTGTTTTTTGTTTTTTCTCCTTCTAAGTCCAATTATGAGAAGTCAACTTGAACAAATATTAAGGTGGTTAAGATATATATTCTTAATCGAAAGGTTAAAAGTTTGGATCCATCTACCTGACGTATCGTAAAAACTATATATATGAGGTCATTTTTCAAGATTCATTGTGTTCTATCATATGAAAAGCAAATTTAAAGCAAGGCTGTTCATAAAACTATGCAGCTAAATAGGTATGGATTTACAAAGATTAGTTTGAATGTTTTTACAATTAACTAGGCCTGGGTTGTAAAATACATGTTGCACAGAGCTGATAAAACATCTCAGCCAGGTGGAGAGGAGTTCAATTACTCGTTTCTCCCCTCTGCAAAAAATTTGATTTTTGGAGCACAGGAAAGTTCTTCAGATCATTTGGCATTCCAATCAAAACAGGATGAACCGGTGCAAGGCTCTTCGAGATGGCGAGAACCATATAGCACGATTTTCATCGTTGAATATCGAATCTAGATAACCATTCAAACTGGGAGATCAATGAGTTTGCAACCTGTATTCAAGTGATGAATCCACATCACACTTCACATCTCCACAAGCTCCATAAACTGTTCCAAGAATGTAGTCATCCACCTCGATACCTTCAGCCTGCATCCGATACATGAGCTTTAACGCCTCTCGGCAGAGACCGTTCCTAGCATAACACAAAATCATAGCCTTCCAAGAAACCAAATTCCTCACCGGCATGCTGTCGAAAACTTGAGAAGCTTCGGTTACATATCCACATTTTGCATACATGTAAATCAGTGCACTTCCCACAAAAACATTGGACAATGCAGATGTTTTATTAGCAGAGGAGTGGATCAATTTCCCTTGGAGGATCGCTTCCATCTTCGCGCACGCTTTTAAAGCCGATGAATAAGTAAAGGAATTTGGTTCAACTCCTTCCTCTAACATGTTTTTTAAAAACTCGAGAGCCTCGGACTCATGCCCGAGATGAGCATATCCAGAAATGATGGCCGTCCAAGAAACCACATCTCTAAGCGGCATCAGCTGAAGAACGATGGAGGCCTTAAGTTGATTCCTACATTTACAGTAGAACCAAACTAGAGTGCTTCCTATGTGTACATTAGTCTGAAATGAATTTTTTACAATCTGGGCATGAACTTCCCTCCCAGTCAATGACGCCCCAATCGAGCCACAAGCACGGAGAATACTTACAATGGTCAAGTTATTGGCAGGAATCCTTTGCCTCTTCATCAACCTAAAGAGATTAACAGCCTCCTCACCGTGCCCCTCCCGTGCATAACCGGCTATGATAGACGTCCACGTAACCGTGTTTCTATTCCTCATCCCGTTGAATACTTCTCTAGAATCCGCCAAATTCCCGCACTTTGCATACATATCAATCAATGAAGTCCCAACAAAAACATCATTCTTGATTATTTTCTTAATAATCAAACCATGTAACTGTCTCCCAATCTTCAACTCCCTCTCTTCTCCACAAGCTTTGAGAACACTGCATACAGAAAACTCATTTGGTAGAAATCCATCGCTTAGCATATTTGAAAACATTGAAATTGCTTCTCGTCCAAGCCCTTGTTGGGAACAAGAAGTAATCATGGAAGTCCAACAAACAACATCCCGCTTCGGCATATGTTCAAAAGCAACAAAAGCACTGGAGATATCTTTACATTGTGCATAAAAGTAAACAATGGCACTGTCAACAATCATATTCCCCCAATTACCTTTCACAATGATGCCATGAATTTGCCTCCCAAGCTCAAAATCCAACCTCTTAGCACACAAGTTCAAGATGCAAACAAACATATTCCCGTTCGCTTGCACCCCGTTCTTGACCGAATCATTGAACAACCCTAAAGCTTCTTCGGTAAAATCTAAATCAATATATCCATTAATAATAGCCGTCCAGGTCACAACACTCCTCACTGGCATTTCATCGAACACCTTTCTAGCATCAACCAACATTCCGAATCTCAAGTAAGAACTAAGTAAATTATTTCCAACATAGATCGCATAACTTGTAAAATGTCGTAAAATGAAAGCATGTATCGCCCTTAATTCCTTGACGCTACGACTAGAACGAAGCCAAACGGCAATCAAATAGGGACTTAAACATCCAATCACCGACTGATTGCTGCAAGATTCGACATCGGCGTATTCTTGAGTAGTAAAAGTTTCCGTTGTGCAGGCGACCGGCAAAGCCCTGGATGGGTCTTTGACAAAATTGAACGGGAAATTTGTGGAGCTTTTACAACGGTCGATACTAGTGAGGTTCCATTTGGAACAGGTCCGTCGTGCGGATAGTGATCTGGGCGGTGGTTGAACGGATAAACACGGCGGTGGCTGAGAAATTGTAGCCGTTGAGATGAACGCCGGCGAGAACATAGCCGGAAACTGGTTTGAACTTCCCGCCACGACCGCAATTCGGGTTGAAAATTAGTGTCCTAATTTCACTGGATAATTTGAAGCAGAGCCGTTGGTCGGTTGGATTGGAAATTGGAATTGGGACTTCCCTCGTGGGGTTCGGGGGCAAAATTGGTAACTGTCATTGGATATTTAAAAAAGACTTTAATTACATTTGCCCCATCACTTTTTATTAATTTAAATTTTCTCTAAATATATAAATCTCATAAAATTTAAAAATTAAATTTGAAACGATTTGAAATAATAAAAAACTAGAAAGTGTATCCCTTGAAACTAAAAATTAAAACGGTACTTGTTATGGGTAGATTCGGCCTCCTTAAAAGAACTCAGGGGAATTTAGGGTGAGTTTAGTTGGGACATGAGGGATGCTCCTAGTTGAGCTTAGAGGAGCCTATTATGAGAGCTCAGTCAACCCATCGAGAGATCTTAAAAGAACTTAGAAAATCCATGGGAAGAGCCAACAAGAGCTCAAGGGATCTATGGGGAGAGCATAGAGGAGCTGAGAGGACTTAAAAGTATGGGTGTTCAAATGATCCGAACAACCCGATCCAAAATGTAAGAATTGGATTGGGTTAAACTTTTTCTATTTTTTTTTTTTTTTGGGTTGGGTTGAGTCGCGAATTGACTAAAAAAAATTTGGATTGACCCAACCCAACCAGAATTTTATATATATTAATAATATATATATATATATATATATATTTTTTTTGTTTAAAGTTGGATTACTTTGTATTGATTGATATGTGAATGTTTTATATTTTTCTTTTAAAATTGTTATGATATTTGTCTTTGTTTAAAATTTGTAATAAATATCATAGATATTTGATATTTAACATTTGAATTTTATGAGATTTTAGATATTAGTTATGTGTTATAGATAAACTTACATATTTTTAAATAAAAAAATGACAACCCAACCCAACCCAGCCCAATTTAAGGGTTAGGTTGGAGACTTTATTTAGATCTTTTGGTTGCCAACTCGACCAACCTAAATTTTCGAGTTGGTTCAAAAAACACCCTCAACCGAACTCATGTACATCTTACTTAAGAGAGTCATAGCTCAATGGGATCTGTGGGAAGAGTTTAGAACAGCTTAAAGGACCCATGGAGAGAGCCTAGAAGAGCTCATGGAGGACCTCGTGGAGGCTATTGGCTTTTTGGCTCTTAATCTCAAATTAATTAATTGTACTTAAATAATTAATTAATTAATATTTTGATGATAACAAACCTGAATTAATTTACTAACAATTTGAGTATTTTGAAGTGTCCATTGCATGGAGCTTGGAATATCGAATCCAACACATTTTAAATCACTTCAATCGAAGCTCAAACAAAGAATATACAGCCGAAACAAGCTTAACGGAAAAAAAAAAAAAAACTAAGGATGTGGCGGCCAAATCATCAAAATGGACCCAAGTAGAAGGTGACATGTGGAGTAATGGAAGAGTAACACAGGGTAAGCTTTTGATTTTTGTTGGATCTTAAGAGAAAGATGATTTTAAAAAATATTATTATATTATATTATGTTTTTGTCTAACGGCTTGTTGAGTTTAATAATTAATAATAATAATAAAAAAAGATTCAGCACATGCTACTTTAAAATCTCGACCATTCATTTTTTTTTACCAACATCCAATGGATCAAATTTAATTTGTTTTTCACCTACTTTTCTCTTTTTTTAAACTTTTCATCTTCTCCAGAATTTCAACAACAAATTCACATTATTTTCAATCCTCCATAAAACACAAAGCCTCCATTATTGCTCTCTCCAAGCTTTAATTTTCTTCTTTTCATCTAATTATTGAGAGCGATTATTATATGGTAAGGATTGATTTTGTTGAGTGCCACAATTTGTAAATCTACTCTTTAACAGAATTTTCTTATCTTGTTCTTTATTTCCAAATCTATTGTATGAGTTGCTCTTGATCCCTAAAAAGAGTGGATGTAACAATTTGATCCTTAATTATGGAAAGAATCAGGTTTGTTCTTCATGTGCCCAAAAAAAGAATGTTGTAACGGTTCGATTTTAAGTCGTGGAAAGAGTCAAGTTTAAGTGACAATAAAATGTTTTCTTTTAAGTTAATTGTCGAATGTCACTTTTCTTTCTCACCTGTTTGATTTGATTATATGAAATACTCAATACAAATTTGCTTTTATTTGCTAATTTTTTTTAATAATTGTTTTGAGTATGGGACAAGTAGATAAAGGATAAAGTAAACAAACTTGATGTTTTTTTTTAAAAAAACAAAGAATTCATTATTATTATCATTTAAAGCAGTAGTACAAAAACTGTCATCAGTGCACAAAGGCGACAAAGAGTTAAAAGAAATAACAAAATAAAGCAACTAAATCATGGTTGGAAGATAAAACCACCAAGAATGTCTGTAAAGAAGTTCTCCAGATCGACACTGTCACATAGGTTAGGCATCCACACTAGGAAGATCACAGTGCTTAGAAGCATTGCAGAGCTCTTGATATTCAGCAATCAAAAAGTTGAAGTCCAGATTAGGGTAGTGAGCTTTAGCTACTCAGGCTGACCAAGCAACACCCATTTTCATGGCTAAGTCTTCCAAGTCGTAGTACTCTGAGGTCTCCTTAAACATGGAGGATAGGAAGGCAAGATCGCTCAACTTGGAATTAGCAACAACTAGTTGTTTTCGGAGATTCTCTATTATGAATTAGGTGATAGCTAGGCTACTCTCAGACTTCTCCAGTTTGGCCTGAAGAGATGAGACTAGTTCTTCTGCGTGAAGCAATGATTTAGTAGAATTGGTGCTACAATTCTGCAATTGCTCGTGTTTCTTTAGAGGTATTGAGTTTGTATGAAGATAGTTGAGCTCAGAAGTCATTCGTTGAGCTGCCAATATCAAGCTCACATAGCCCTGTGCAAACAATATGGTTAGAAAGATAAATACAAAAGCACAACAGAGGCAAGAAATCAAGTTTACCTCTCGAAAGTGAAGTAAGCTATTCGTCATGCTTTGTTGGGGGTTGTTCCAACCCTCTAGGGAAGGTTGGCCAGGTACGCTCTTCCAAGTGGCAAGCGATGCATCTAAAGCAACAATAGTATTGCTAGGGGCTTGGAAGGGACCGTTAAAAGTAAGCAAATGAGGCGAATCACGATGACATTGGTGTTGAGAAGGGCGATTCTCCTCGGGAGTAGTGTCTCTATCAGTGAAAGCTAGGTTATTCGACATTGAAATAAAAGAGAGATATAAAAAATTACTTTAGAGTAAGAAAGGCAAATGTTAGAGGGATGAAAAAATGTCTTAGACCCAAGAGAGATTATATAGGTTTTTTCAAGGTTGACGAAAGGCTTTCCAAATCTCTCTAAAATTAAATTTAGAAAGCACAAATATTTCAAAAATTTTAGAATTTTTTACTAAAACGGCTTCAAGATTTTTTAAAAAGGAAAGATTTTCCAAAATTTGCTAGAAATTAGATTTTGAAAATAGACGAATTAATATATATAACGTTACGTAAATGGAATTTTGCCTAGAATAAATAAACAAAAAGATTTGTGTGATTTTTATTAATTTTATTAATTTATTCTAAACCGCCTAAGTTGTGCCGAGTTTACCCTTTAAACCCTAACAAAGGTCCACTGGCTGGTCAGAGACTCGGAGGGGGAAGTGAAGGTTTGTTTCTACATTCTGCTTCCACATTCGAGAATGGAGCTCCATTGCGCCACTCTCCAGACCTCATTATCCTTCTCTGTCAGAGGCAAAGCTCTTGCTCATGGAGACGCCTCCGCCGCCTGCTCTCCATCCTCTTCTTCGCTTGCAAGAATTACAGCTCGGAACTTCTCTTTGGGTTCAAAAAGTAGAGGTAAAGTAGCTAACTCTGAACTTCGTTAACTCTCCGATGAGTCGCGAAGACTGAACCATGAGATTACTTCTGTAGTATTGTTCAATGCTTTCAATTTCAGCCGGTTGTTAAAAAGGGAACGTCGAGGAAAAGGATAGAGATTTTGATTCTGTGCTCTTTTCGCATTCTGTTCATTATATGACTGAACTATTCATGACTTGGAATTATGGTCCTTAAGAATTATTTAAACCGAGACGTGGAAATTCGGCCACAGAAATTTTCTATATGTGTGTGTGTATAGCTACGAATTGGTCTAGATGCTGAATACCTCTTGTTTAAATTATTGATTCCTTATAGTTCGTGTTTCAAGCTTCATATTGACTTAGCTTACCAGTCATAAAGTGAAGGTAGTATGAAGAGTCTGTAACCATGTTCTTTATTAAACTTGAGCGAAGTATTAATAATTTTGTTGAATAGCAGGGTTCCCTTCACTGGTATGTCGAGTTAGACCGAAGAATTCATCCTTTTCTGCCGTCAGAGGGGAGAGTGCAGTACCTAGTGATTGTAATTCAGAAACTCTTGATTCATCTAATTCCACTTCCAATGAGCCAGTAAGAGATGTTCAAAATGCAAAAGACAGTGTTGAAAGCTTGGACCAGCATAAAATGACCAAAGTGTGTGATAAGCTCATTGAAGTCTTCATGATCGATAAGCCAACTCCAACAGATTGGAGACGGTTAATTGCTTTCAGCAAGGAATGGGACAATATCCGTTCCCATTTCTTTAGGAGGTGCCAAGATCGAGCTGCCTCTGAAGATGATCCTGGGATGAGTCATAAGCTACTCCGGCTTGGAAGAAAGTTGAAAGAGGTATGTCTTGGGATTTAAAAAAAAATACATGGTAAAAAATTGGACTTGAGAATGGCAGGCCTTGTTTCTATAAAATAATTTATCGTGCAAATAAGAAGAGTATATAAACTAACACTTCGTATGCAAATGAGGTTAGGTCTATTGTTGTAAAAGCCACAGAGGATGTGTTACTGTGGGAAGAATTAGTTGACGATAACTTGATTGTTTTGTTGTTCAGATAGTTGCAGTATGTGAGTTCTCAATCAATATTTTTTTTTCTATGAAATTTTCACAGATTGATGAAGATGTGCAGAGACATAATGAACTTCTTGAAGTGGTCAGAGCAGCAGCACCATCAGAACTTAGTGAAATTATTTCTAGGCGTCGCAAAGATTTTACAAAAGAATTCTTTGTGCATCTTCACACGGTGGCTGAATCTTATTATGATGATCCGGCTGAGCAGAATGGTAATACTGCGTATTTCGAGTTGGAAAATAGTTATGAATAAATAGCTTCCCAAGGGGATGAGTAAGTGTAATTTAGGAAGCAAATATATTGGTGGAAAAATACTCTTTTGCTCTCAAAGTTTTGAGTATAGTTTCAATTTGATCCTTAAGCTTTAAAATGTTACATTGAGTTTTGAGTTTAATTTCCATTTGATCCTTAAGATTTAAAATGTTATCATTTTGAAATCACCAAATAGAAACTACGACCTAGGAGTTGTTCTGTAGGTTGAACAATGGCGTCCTTGAGGTCTAAAAATGACCAAATGAAAACTATACTTAAAACTTAGGGCCAAAAAGATACTAACTCCTTAAGAGTAGCTAGATTGGTTAAGCCATTATGCCTTTGTCAAATGTTCGAATCTATACCTCTACATTTTTAGTAACTTTTTCTTTTTGTTAATGATGTCTCCTTTCTTTAGTGTACGTCTTTTTCTCCAATGCATATATAAGATACGGTATTGACGGATGAACTGATATATTTCCCCTATTATTTCATTTGATAAGCTTTGGCAAAGCTTGGGAATTCCTGCCTTGCTGCTGTACAAACATACGATGCTGCAACTGAAAACATTGAAGCACTGAATGCAGCAGAGTTGAAATTCCAGGATATCATCAATTCTCCAACTTTAGATGCTGCTTGCAGAAAGATAGACAATTTGGCGGAGAAAAACCAACTTGATTCTGCATTAGTATTGATGATCACAAAAGCTTGGTCAGCTGCAAAGGAGTCGAACATGATGCAAGATGAGGTACTGCGTTTGCTACCCTTGCTGTTTGTCATTGATGCGAATGTGTGGTTTTATGGTCTTATTTGTATAATCTAGTTGGTTGGCATCATCCAACCATTCAAGAAATTCCAATGATTGTGCTAAGTCAATAATTACTGAAGCTTTCAATAACGCTTCAAATAACCATTATCTGTTTGAATGAAATGACTACAGCTTAAGACACCAGAGTGAAAAGATCCCAATTATTTCTCTTGATTTTATGAGTTTCTACTTTGGGTCATATGAGTAAATCGAGAAGGGACCTTTTGTTGATGTACTACCATTGCATAATGACTTCCTGATGGTTAAGTGTTGATGCTGTTTTCTCTGTCAGGTGAAAGACATACTATACCACTTGTACGTGACTGCAAGCGGTAACCTTCAAAGATTAATGCCAAAAGAAATTAGGATTCTGAAGTATCTTCTCACAATTAAGGATCCCGAGGAGAAGCTAAGTGCTCTAAAGGATGCATTTACCCCCGGAGAAGAACTTGAAGGACAAGATGTGGACTCCTTATACACGTATGCTTTCGAACCTTATTGTTAAGAATATATTGAAATGTTAAATATGTCATATTCTAATAACTTGAACCAAAAATAGTGATTTAATATGATATGAGCTTGGAAGTTCGAAGATTCATTCTCAAACTTTTACGGTGCTATTTTCTTATCTATAGTATTTATAGTCTACTTGTTCAATATTCAATATTGTGCCAATTTTTGAGTCTACAAATGGAATGTAGAATATATTCAAAGAATTAGATATAGCCTAACTTAACTAGTGATGAACGATCTTATTTGAACAGGATCTACTCTATAGGTTGTACAACTGTGTCGATGAGTTCCTTACTTATTAGCGATGCGTTAACACTCATTTTTGTCATACCTTCTCATCAAGAAAGAAGAAAGAAAGCCTCAGTCCCATCTGCCTCCTTTTTATTTTCTTCTTCCTTTTTTTTTTAAAAATAATCTTATTGGCTTTCTTCTTCTTCTTTTTTGGCACACTTTTAGGACCCCAGAGAAGCTTCACACGTGGATAAAGACAGTGGTAGATGCTTATCATTTCAGCAGAGAAGGCACCCTCATTAAGGAAGCCAGAGACCTTATGAATCCACAGGTCATCGTTAAACTCGAGGAATTGAAGCATCTCCTTGAGAAAAAATTCATGTGAGGTAAAGGATTTGGTAGTTAGGTTTTAATTTATGTTTTGAGTTATGCATTAAAAGTTGTATAGTGAATTTTTTTCTTTATTGTATAACAAAATGAATATGAATAATGTATTCAACATAGTTTATTTTCTCCTCGGAAATGGAGTGTATTCAAGTGGCTAGGTATTTGTATACCTGTTTTATGGCTTGTATGCTAGAATCTGTTCTCTTATTTTTCAATTTATTATTCTTTCAGAAAAAAGAGGGGCATTTCTTGTTTCTTCTAATTTAAAATTATTTTATGCATTTTTTAAATGCCATTGGCTTACTTTGAATTTTGGTTACGCATTTTGTTAGGAGCGAACCATCTTTCACTTTTTCATTAATAGTAAGATGAGTCAATATGTAATATTAAAAAAATAAATGATAAATTGGAAATAATATTCTGCATTTGAAAAACATATTCTTGTTAAAAGGATGTTTAATTATAAAAAATACCAACTTTGTTATTTGCTTCAAAAATACAATTATACTTTTAAAAGTTGCAATATCACTCTTGAACTTTTATAAACATTTAAAAAAAATACTCTTAGAATAGAAATTCTTTAGAATTTATGTGGAAATTGAGACATGATAGGGTGTTGTAGGTGTCATAGAAATAAAATTCGAAGTACTACATCATTTTAGGTCATCGCCACATAGTTTTATGTCTTGATTTTTATTCAAAATTTTAACTTGAAGGGTAATTTTGGAACGTTTATGAAAGTTGAGGAGTAATATTGCAACTTTTGAAAGTATATGGATATTTTTAAATAAAGAAGAAAGTTAAAAGGGTATTGGTTATAATTTAGATTAGTTTATTTGTGTTATAAAATATGAACAAAGAAAGAACAAAACAACAAAGTAGAGAAAATTAGAAAATATAGATAACGATTGAACTCAATTTTGGTGTGTCTTACAAAGGCACAATTCCACACTATTTATAGGATATGAATGGTTTATGTTACATTATGCAATTCAAAGGGAGGTTATGGATTTTTGTAACCTATCTAGGTTATGAATATCTACACTAAATATTACATTTATAATACTCCCCCTTAAATATCCATATTATATAGAATATATGCCTCGTTAAAACCTTAAAAAACCTAGTAAAGGAAAAAGAGTACATTATTCATATATTTTAACAACTGTCTCATTAAAAACCTTACTAGAAAAACCCGGTGGGATAAAACCGTAGTCAAAGAAAAAAAAAGTGCAGCACATATAATTCCCCTCATAAAAGCATCACTTGATAACTCTTGGTTGTCACATGCAAATGTTGTGACTTAACTTCTCAACTATTGTTGTAGGTAACACATTCGTCAATAAGTCCTCCAAGTCATCTTTTGAAGAAATATGTTGAATATTGATGTTATCATTTTATGCTTTATTGTCTTCATGTAAGAACACTATTGGAGCCAACATGAATCATCGGGATTTCAATATGATTTAAAGTGGTTGTTGTTATGATTTGCTCCATAGGCCACCATAAAATATAAAAAGGCTTCTCCATGTACTAAGCAATCTGTTTATGATCTAGCTTGCATGAGTTAGATAAATAATCTGCACCTTCACAACCAATTAAATCATAATTAGATTTATCATAATAAAAATAAATCCATGTAAGCTAATTCTCATATAAAATATAACATATGTTTAACTTTACTCCAATATCTTTCTTTTAGAGGAATATTGTATCTATATAACAAAAATACTACAATACTACAACATGTAGTGTATAACTAGTAAATATATATAAGTGCACTTATTTCCTAAAATTATGGTTCTTCAGGACCTTAATTTTTCATTATCTTCATGAAATTGAATGGTATATCTCTTCACATTAGGTGAATGAACCACCACAAGAGTGTTCAATGTTGTAACTAGTTCATATAAGATCTTTTCTGTACAAATTGATGTAATCACATCTGCGCACTTTATGTTTTATTTGCAAGCTAAGGCAAGACTTTGTTTATTGGAACTTTCATCTCAATTTCTTTTTTAAGAAACTTTATTGCCTTCGAAATCTCTTCAGGAGTTTCCATTATATATTTAGATCATCAACATATACGTATATAGTAAATCTTGACTATGATTTCTTTATAATATCATATTGACAAACATGGTTATTTTATACCCTTATTTCAATAAATCTTTAATAAAATGATCACTATATCACATTCGTCATGAGTGTTTTTTATTTATTTATTTTTTTTTATAAGAATCTCTATGATAAATATAATTATCTAATATTTGAATCATATGATTTTGGTACCTTTAATCCTTCAGGGATTATCATTATTAAGAGATTCATTAAATGTGGTATGACTGCATCCGTAAAATGTATATTAAACTTTTCATACACAGTAAAATAAATTAGATATCTTATGGTATTGTATATCCACCATTAGTAGATATGTTCTATGATAGTCAATACCAACTCATTGCGAGAATTATTGTGAAATCTGTCTCGCTTTATATCATGTGACTTCACTCTATTTGTTTTTCTTACAAATACTTACTTGTATCCCACATGTTTGACATTATCTGAAGTCTGGACTACTAGTCCTCACGATTTGAAAAATGAGTTTATTTCTATTGGATTGTTTATTTCCACATAAGTCAATCTCTTCTATGTCGACATTTTTTAATACATAATACTCATTGTCATAAATAATAAAATGTTGTCAACTTATATAAGTATGGTTCCATCTTTTTTCTTGTCATGACATATAATTTCTCGAGATCTCTTTATTATCCTTATTTACTTAAAAATTCTTATGAGTACTCATATTTAGGATTTCTTCTGGAATATCCATATTCTTAACTAAGTCATTTTTTTTTTTTATTGACTACTTTTCGAGGATCTTTATCTTTGGAACCCATTTGTCTATCACGCTTCAGGCATGATGTAGACTCATTAATAGTGACAACTTCTTGCATTGAGATATCACTGTTAGATGTTTGTATTTACAACCAATATATATAATTTAGTAACTTTCTTACAACTATAATGACTCTGTAAATACATCTAGCATTTGATTTGTAATATTTAAATTAGTTATCTTTTTAACTTTTAGTTCAAAGTGATCTGTATGATGATCAAAATGAGACAATGCATATGCATTTCATTCAATTTCTTTTTCTAACTTTCTTAATTCCTCCCCCTAATGTTGGAAAATTTGTCTCATCAATGACAAATAGCAAATATATCACCCATCAAGGGTTCATAGTATTTATTAATTGATGTGAAATCAATTTCAATATAGATTTATAACATCTTTTGAGGATTCATTTTAATTATTTCATTATCTTAATTGTTGTTGTGTAACAATTTAATCATTTACTGCACATTTGCACACCTGAAATATATTTGGCTTCTGGCCATAAGCTCATAAACTATTGGCTTAGAGCATACACAACAATGTGATCTCATACAGGTTTAGAAGTTTTTCTATTTGAACATAAGCTACAAAATGTTCAACACTTATTCCAATCAATTATCAAATGTTGGGATGCAAACTCACTAGCTTTATCAAAACAAAATTTTTAATTTCAAAATCATGAAATTGTATGTTTAACTATTTGAGCAACTAACCTTGTAGATGTAAGGTTTTTGAATGATAATAAATATATATGTGACCATCAACTGGATGCGCCAACAAAACCATAAAATATTTAAATGGTTCACTTGAGAGGTTCAATTCCAATTTTAACTAGTGAAAGTTGATAATTAATCCCTTGAGAACAAAGCCACATATGACAATTTATTAGATAGAAGAATCTTCTAGTTCTTCCGTGGACGTCAATATATATTTTCAATAATTATTTTCACTATTGACCCAAAATGACTCATCATATCAAATAATAATATATTTGGATCAATGAACTTAGAGTTCATTGTTGTATATATTTCAATTTACACGAATATATGTATAATACCATTTAGAAGGAAAAGCATACAACATTTCTATAAGAATTTCCCGTAGGAGACAATAGATATAGTATATAAATATCATATATTATTCTTATTATCAATTTCTCTAGATGATATTTATTACAACATATTCCTTCCAAATTTACTAAATTTCTCTTTGATTTACAAGAGAATGTGGTATATCAGTTATAAATTTTGTTCCTCTAAACAAAATAATATTTTCTTTTCCAAAATATTTAATCAAGTCTACAGGACTTAATATATATCGTATTTGATTTTTCGCTTCAAGCATTTGAATTTTGGAAAATGTATTGTCCACTTCTAAGTATAATATGCATAGATGTACTATATGCAAAACATAAATATCATTAGTTATTCTTTTCTCTTCAAGAGATTCAAAAGAAAACCAAATATCTCATACATAAGTGGGTCAAAAAGAATAATCATCTCTTCAGGAGATTTTAAAAACTTGTAACATTCAAATAATATAATATTTAGATAAATGATAAGTTATGATCTCTTCAAGATATTCAAATAAATTCTTAAAATTTACTACCACATATCATTTTCCTTTTTATTATTTAGGATTTTCATTTTCAAAAAGGCTCTTAATGTACGACATGTACAAGATCATTGTCTCTTTTGCATCACATTTGAAATGAAATTCTCATACAAATATGTGTGGTTTTAATAGAATAAAATAATTACTTCTTCTATTAAGATAATTTCAATCACAAATATTGCAACGTTCACTTCAAGGAATGATATTAAATAGTCGAAATTCATTATTTGCCATAAATTATAGGCTCATTTTGATTTATGCAACTTCTGGTGCATTAAATTAAAATTAGTTTTAGGAAGAGTAATAAACTATTATCCATAACTTTCAAACTTTACCATGAGAGAATTCATTCAAATATATATTATCACTATATATAATCTTTTAAAGTTTACAAAATCCACGTGAAAATAATTTAAATATTCATTTAAATATTTAACAATCTAATAAATTTCAATAGGCAAACAAAAATTTGACTAATTCAACTCCCAGGTTAGTTCCCAGGTAGAGGTGTTCCCTTATGGTCAGGTTAAATACCTCATCCTAGCCAGAACCATCCTTAGACAGAGTTATCTTATAGTCAAATTTTTATTTCTAATTCATTAATATTTTAATTAAGAGTTAATTAATAGATTAATGAATCTAAGTAAATTATTAAAGTTTATTTTTCATCTTATAAAAACTAATTCACTTAATGAATAATCTTTAATATTTTAAATCTTAAACCTTTCAAAATAAAATTAAAGATAGTCTTGAATATTTATTCTCATATTTGAAAAATAAAAGATAATTTTATTATAAGATAATTTTAACATATAAAAGATAATGTGTGTAGAAGAGAAATCATAATAATTCCTATTAAAAAAACTTCTAACGGTTAGAAATATGAAAACACATCCTAATTCAATTTTCTTATCAAATATATGGAAAATATAAATTAATTAGGAAACTTCTCAATTGAATTTAAAATAAGACCATAATTTACAACCTTATTCTAAATGACATACTTTATGCAAAGAATCAAACAATTTTAAACATATACGACAATTTACAATTTGTAGTCTTAACAAATTGAAAACAACTTAAATTACTAGAATTTAGACTCAGGATTTATCTTGATTGACCATATCAATTTTCCTTTACTAAAAGTTCTTTGTACGTATTAAACATCGAATCAAGAATAAACACTGCCATTTTTTTTCCAGTTGATTACTTGCTTGTGTTAGCACATGCACAGGTCACGACCACATAAGTAAACATTTATCATATAATTTTGTCCTTTTCCACACAAATAAGAACTTAAAAAGGAGATTAATCTTGTTTCTTCAATTAGTATGCATCAAAGAATTCAAAAATTATTTTTTCATACAATCATAATTTCTACTATGAGTGCTTAGTCCGATTCTTATAATTTGAAATCTCATTCACAACAAATTTAAAACTCATAAAAGTACATAAAATTCTAGAAATTGATCTAATACAAAATCATAATTAATGTCAAATTTGCAATTCAATTTCACAATCTACGTATATTGCATTATAAAAATTAAAATACTCACATTCTCTTGGACTTTAGTTTTAATAAAATAAAGATGAATGATGATGGTGAGAAAATCAATGATGAATACATCAAACACATATGTATAATTTTGTTTCCTCTAAACTCAAACAAGACCAAATCACCAAAATCAAAATACTCACCGTATTTGAACGAAATTCTAAATACCTTAAAGATTATGGAGAAAATTCCATCATCTATAAAATCTTCAAAGTTTTAGAGATCGTGCTGATAACGTGTTATAAAATATGAACAAAAGAAGAACAAAGAAAAAACAAAACAACAAAGTAGAGAAAATTAGAAAGTAGAGATAACAATTGAACTCAATTTTGGTGTGTCTTACAAAGGCACAATTCCACACTATTTATAGGATATGAATGGTGTATGTTACATTATGCAATTCAATGGGAGGTTATGGATTTTTGTAACCTACGTAGGTTATGGATATCTACACTAAATATTACATTTATAATAATTTGTTAATATTAATAGAATATTTGGCTCTCAAAAGTGTGTAAATTTTTTAAGCAAAATTTATGATTTCAACTTCTAATTATAAATGGAGGGTCACTTAAAATATTGATGTCAATATCGGTATCGATATTTCAATCTTATGTCAACAAATACTTTTGTTAATAAATAAATTCATAATGATTATTTAAATTAATTATTGAGTTATTTTTATTTTCAAGCTTATAAATCTTAGTATTCATATTTATATCGAGATTAATAAATGCTTCAATCCTTTGAGCAAAGAGTAAAATAATAAATTTTTTTTGCTAACATAATCATAGTTAAACAATAATTGGTTTATGTTAGGGGCAAAACTAGCCATGACTTATGGGAGAGTCTAAGTGAGCTTAAAAGAGTCTAAAAAAACCATGGGAGAGCCTAAGCAAGCTTAGAGATAGCTCAGTAGGACCCATGAGTCAAGCATAGTAGAGCTCAAGAAAGACCCATGAGAGAGCCTAAACGAGCTTAGAGATAGCTCAAGAGAAACCCATGAGAGACCATAAGCGAGCTTAGAGATAACACAATGGGATCCATAAGGCAAGATCAATTGAGCTAAGAGTCTGGGAGAAAGATCAAGAAGACCCACGGGAGAGCTCAGGAGAGCTTAGAAGAAGGCTTAGGAGAGTTCAGCTCAAGCCTAAAAGAGTTCAGCTCGATAGAGCTTAGAGGAGCCTAAGCCTACAAGAGAGCTTAGGAGAGTCGAGCTTAAGCTTAGAAGAGCTCAGCTCAGGAGAGCCTGAAAAAGCTTAGAGAGAGCTCAGTGGGACACGTGAGATAAGCTAAGAGAGCTCAAATGAGCTTAAGCCTACAGGAGAGCGAAGGAGAGTCGACCTCAAGCCTAAAAGAGTTTAATTCAGGAGAGCTCAGATGAGCATAAGCCTACAAGAGAGCTTAGGAGAGTCAAGCTCAAGCTTAGAAGAGTTCAGCTCAGGAGAGCTCAAGAGAAGTCTAAGCTAAGCAGAAAGCTTAGGAGAGGCAACTGTGGCTGAAACTGTACATATTCATAACGGGCAAGCCTTTAAGTGATGCATTAGTTGCACCAGTAATGACGTAACCGCTCAAGCAATTAACTCAGCTGTTTCAATGATTAAATAAGGGCAACCCTCGACGTCGTTACATTTTACTATCCTATAAATACGACCGAGACCATTAGTCGAAGGTATGCTCAAACTTACGCTAAAAATACATATTATTTCTTTACTGTCTAGTTACTCAGAAACACAAGAGTGACTTGAGCGTTGGAGTGTGTGGCTAGACACCACACCCATGTTCATTTGCTTCTGTATTGCAGATACTAGGACGAATCTCTCCCAAAGAAAACAAATTCACGGTTGATCCATTTTTTGGCATCAACATTTTAAATCCTATTTTGGTCCTTAAACTATCAATTTTATCAACATTTTAAATCCTATTTTGGTCCTTAAACTATCAATTTTATCAACATTTTAAATCCTATTTTGGTCCTTAAACTATCAATTTTATTCTATTTTTGTTTTAAACTTTTAAAAAGTCTATTTTGGTCCCTAAACTTTCAAATAGTGCCTATTTTGGTTCTGTGTTGATGTGGGTATTATATTGTAATTAGACTGCCAATTAAGGGTCTGTTTGGGAGTGATTTTAAAGTCATTAAAATTACTTTTGTTATTTTTAAAATTACTCAAAAACACACTTTAGTATCTCAAAATTAATTTAATTTTCAATTTTACACTTTTAAATACAATTTTCAATGTCAAAATTAGTTATGAATGATTAAAAACATACTTCAAAGTGATTTTAAAAATGACAGTAGTGATTTTAGCCATTTTAAAATCACTCCCAAACATATACTAAATGAGTTGGGCATTGGATCAAATAAAATTGTATGGATTTTATCACACCCACTCTTTTCCTTCAAGTGTTGAAGCCTTCACGCCATTACAGTTTCTTCTTATTCTAAAAAAAATAATACAACTTTAATTTTGGAGAAGGGGAACATGAGAGAGATGAGATGGATATTCCTTTTATTTCTTGGCGAGATTGTGGCTAAAGGCTAAAGACGGTGTCTGTAAAAAGAGAAAAAAATGAAGTACAACTTAGACTGCACCTATCCCATAACTTAGACTGCACCTATCCCATACTCCTCATTTAAAAAAAAAATATGTTATGTGGCACAATCTCATTAGATGTTGACTGGGTTGTACCCAAGTTTTTTTTTTTCTGGTTGCATCCCAAACCTCTCTTTTTGTACTATGCTTTAGCACGAGACCGTCATTAAAGTCATTGCCCGAAGCCCCCACTTGAGGCTCTGCTCACATTCTTTCACACCATTACTCTCTTTGCTAAGATGTTGTTCCAGTATTTTTGTTTCTTTTGGTGCAAAAATTCGGCAATAGAAATTCTTTTATCATTGTGAGAATTTATATTTTTGGTGCATTACTGAGTTTTGTGATTTATGAGCAAAGCAACCTCTATATAGCTTAATGAATTTTCAAATCTAATCTATTTTATGGAAAAATGCGTTTATTTTTTATTTTCTTTTTCACACAGATTATGAAAACTTTTGAAGTAAAAAAAAAAGAAAAGAAAAGGAAAAGGAAAAATAAATTGTTATGGGCAAAATTAGCCTCCATGAAATGAGCTGAAGAGCCTCCATGAGAGCCTAGGTGGAGGTGAGCTGAAAAGCCTCCATGAGAGCCTAGGTGGAGGTGAGCCTAGGTGGAGGTGAGCTGAGTTGAAGAGCCTCTATGAGTCTAGGTGGAGGTAAGCTGAAGAGCTTCCATGACCCTACCTCCATGAGCCTAGGTGGAGGTGAGCTGAAGAGCTGAAGAGCCGAAGAGCCTCACTCTAAGTGAGGTGGAGGTGAGCTAAAGAGCTTCCATGAAGTGCCCCAAGAGAGCTCAGGTGAGCCTAAGCTTACAAGAAAACTTAGGAAAGTCGAGCTCTAGCTTAGAAGAGAACCTGCGAGAGAGCCACGAGAGAGCTCAAGCTTAGTGGGACCCGTGAGGTAAGCTACGAGAGCTCAGGTGAGCCTAAGCCTACACAACTTAGGAGAGTCGAGCTCAAGCCAAGGGGAGCCTAAGCTAAGCAGAAAGCTTAGGAAAGGCAATTAGGGGCTGAAACCGTCCATATTCAAAACGGGCGAGCCTTTAAGTGATGCACCAATAATGACGTAACCGCTCAATCAATTAACTCAGCTGTTACGTGGATTGAAGAAGGACGTTATAACCCTCAACGCCAGTTACATTTTTCTACCTATAAATAAGACCGAGACCATTGGTCGAAGGTATGCTCAAAATTGTGCTAAAAATACCCTATTATTTTCTTACTGTCTAGTTACTCAAAAACACGAAACTGACTTGAGTGTCGGAGTGTGTGTGGCTAGACACCACACCCGTACTCATTTGTTCTGTCTTGCAGGTACTAGGATGAATCTCTCCCGAAGAAAACAAATTCACGGTTGATCCATTTTTTGGCATCAACATGAATAAATAAAAGAGAATTGCCACAGAATAAAAGAGGTTGTTTTGGCTGCTACTGCTTCATGAACTGTTTCTTTACCAAGTGCGTGAAGAAAGAGGTCTTCCCTGGAATTTTAGTTGAAAGTCTATTTCATTATATAGCCTTATCATCACCAAAAACTAGCCATGTCATCAATCTGTTAGTTCTTTAACAGAATCTTAACATCAATGAGCCAAATAGACAATATTTGAAAGTTTAGGACCATGTTTGGTTCGCAATCCGAATTCTGTTTTATGTTTTCAAATTCATCAAGTTCAATGAATATGTGTTTGGCAGACAATTCAATTTATGTTTCTGAAAACTATTTCTAGATTCTGTGTTTCAAATAGTGCAAATTCTTAAAACAACATTTTTATGTTTTCATTGTATCCAGAATTTGAATTTTAGAATTTAAAATGTAGAATTATATTAAATAAAGATAAAAATATTTAGAAATATAAGATGTCATGTTATAAATTCAATTTAATTTTTTAAATTAAAATATGTATTATGTAATTATTATAAATTAGGTTAAATTATAAAGTTGGTCCTATGATTTGGATAAAATTATAAGTTAGTTCATATGGTTTTAAAATTTAGAATTTAGTTCCTATAATTTGATACAACTTCATATATTGTCCCTACGGTTTTAAGATTTAGAATTTAGTTCCTATAATTTGATACAACTTCATATATTGTCCCTATGATTTGTTAAATTCTCTTAAATAATACTTGTCATAGGGATTATTAATGAAACTTTTATCAAACCATAGGAGTTAAATTTTAATTATAAACCATAAGACCTAAATTTTAACTTCTTCCAAATCATAGGGATAAAAATTTCAATTTATCCCATAAATTAAATAATATTACAAAATAATAATAATACAATTTTTTTTAACATAAAACCATATTTATAAATAAATTAATAATAATTTATTGTCAACTAATATTTAGTGTAACTACAACTAGTTTATGTCATTATTGGTTCAACTAATGCATCACTTAAAGACTTGCTCGTTATGAATATGGACGATTTCAGCCATAATCGGCTCTTCTAAGCTTTTTGCTTAGCTTAGGCTCCTCTTGAGCTCTTCTGAGTTGAACTCTTCTAAGCTTGAACTTGACTCTCTTAAGCTCTCTTGCAGGCTTAGACTTCTTTGAGCTCTCATGAGCTGAACTCTTATAGGCTTGAGCTCGACTTTTCTAAACTCTCTTGTAGCCTTAGGTTTCTCTAAGCTTTCTTAGCTTACCTCATGGGTCTCACTAAGCTCTCTTGGGGCTCTCCTGAGCTGAGCTCTTCTAAGGTTGAGCTCGACTTTCCTAAGCTCTCTTGTAGGCTCAGACTCCTTTGAGCTCTCCTGAGCTGAACTTTTTTAGGCTTGAGCTTGACTCTCCTAAGCATTCTTCTAGGCTTAGGCTCCTCTGAGCTCTCTTGAGCTGAACTCGTTTAGGCTTGAGCTTGACTCTCCTAAGCCTTCTTCTAGGCTTAGGTTCCTCTAAGTTCACTCATACTCTCCTAAGCTCTCTTCTAGGCTTAGGCTCATCTGAGTTACATTAAGCTTACCTCACGGGTCCTATTGAGCTCTCTCTAGGCTATCTTAGGCGGCTCTCTCTTAGGCCTTCTTGAGCTCTTTCCTAGGCTCTTAGCTCCACTAAACTTGGCTCTCTAAGCTCACTTAAGCTCTCTCATGGGTCCTCTTAAGCTCTCTCCTAGGCTCTTCAGTTCAACTGATCTTGTCTCATGGGTCCCACTGAGCTATCTATAAGCTTGTTTATGCTCTCCCATAAGTCTTCTTAGGCTCTTTAGCTCACCTCACTTTATGGGTCCCACTAAGCTTTTTTTAAGCTCACTTTAGGTTCTCCCATGGGTCTCTCTTGAGCTCCACTATGCTTGCCTCATGGGTCCTAGCTATCTCGAAGCTCGCTTAGGCTCTCCCATGGGTCTCTCTTGAGCTTCACCATGCTTGCCTCATGGGTCTCACTGAGCTATCTCTAAGCTTGCTTAGGCTCTCCCATGGGTCCTCTTAGGCACTTTAGCTCACCTCACTTCTTAGGTCCCACTGAGTTTTCTTTAAGTAGCTCTCCCATAAATCATAGCTAATTTTGTCCATAACAATAATCATAATAGACTTCAAAGCGAGAATTGTTTAAGAAAGATCACACTTTTCAAAATCTTAATCCTAACATCTACTATCTTTTTTGTGCTACCCATTCAATTATTGCGAGTGTGAGAGTGTGAATTCAAACATTTATGTGTACGTTAAGCCAATTACAAGTTTTTAATTTCATTTTTTTCATGTACGAATTCATGTCTGTAGAGTTATGTTCATGATATTTTTTTTTCATTCATATTCACATAAAATACCAAATATATACTATAGTGTTTTTTATACATAACCGATAAATAAATTTAGTATTTATGTTAAATTACATAAGATTGTATAAGTTTACTTTAAGTTTTGTTTCTTCTGAAATTCTCTTGTTAATCATGTCAATTTAAAGCTACCAGGAAATAATCATAGTATTATTATTTTAAAGCTCGCATGACAAAGTGGTAGTATTATTATTTTAAAGTATCATGATTAAATTAACACAATTACACAATCACCTAAACACAACCTAATTAATCAAGATATTACTCATATGAATATGAAAGGTCCCGAAGAAATTGTTGTAATTATTTAGGGCATGTTTGGGAATGATTCTAAAATTGTTAAAAATCAAACATGTTTTTTATCCTTCAAAATTAATTTTGATGATATGAAAATTGCATTTTAAAGTATAAAATTAAAAATTAAATTCATTTTAAGTGATTAACAGTGTGTTATAGAGTAATTTTGAACATGATAAAAGTGATTTTAATAATTTCAAAATCACTCTAAAAAATGTAATTAAATATTAAACCCAACTGTTGATGCCAAAACATGGATCAATAGTGAATTTGTTTTCTTTGGGAGAGATTTGTCCGGGTGCCTGCAAAACAAAAGCAAATGAACACTAGTGTGGTGTCTAGCCACACACACTCCGACGCTCAAATTAGTCTTGTGTTTCTGAGTAACTAAACAATAGAGAAATAATAAGGTAATTTCAACGTATTTTGGCGTACCTTCGACCAATGGTCTCGATCATTTTTATAGGATAGTAGAATGTAACTGATGTTGAGGGTCATAATGCCCCTATTTAATCATTGAAACCACTGAGTTAATTGCTTGAGTGATTACGTCATTATTGGTTCAACTAATGCATCATTTAAAAGCTTGTCTATTATGAATATGAATGGTTTCAGCCACAATTGCCTCTTCTAAGTTTTTTGCTTAGCTTAGACTCCTCTTGAGCTCTTCTGAGCTGAACTCTTCTAAGCTTGAGCTTGACTCTCCTAAACTCTCTTATAGGCTTAGGCTCCTTTGAGCTCTTCTGAGCTAATCTCTCTTAGGCTTGAGCTCGACTCTCCTAATCTCTCTAGTAGGCTTAGGCCTTTTGAGCTCTCTTAGCTTACCTCACGGGTCCCATTGAACTCTCTCTAAGCTCTCTTGGGGCTCTCCTAAGCTGAACTTTTCTAAGGTTGAGCTCGACTCTGCTAAGCTCTCTTATAGGCTTAAGCTCCTCTGAGCTGAACTCTTTTAGGCTTGAGCTTGAGCTTAACTCTCCTAAGCCTTCTCTAGGCGTAGGCTCCTCTAAGCTCACTCATACTCTCCTAAGCTCTCTTCTAGGCTTAGGCTCATATGAACTACATTAAGCTTACCTCACGGGTCCCATCGAGCTCTTTCTAGGCTCTCTTGGGCTCTCTTGTGGGTCTTCTTGAGCTCTCTCCTAAGCTCCTAGCTCTACTGAACTTGCCTCACAGGTCCTACCGAGCTATCTCTAAGCTCACTTAGGCTCTCCCATGGGTCAAGCTCTCTCCTAAGCTCTTCAGCTCAACTGATATTGCCTCATGGGTTCGACTAAATTATCTCTAAGTTTGCTTTAGGCATTCCCATGGGTTTTCTTGAGCTTCACTATGCTTGCCTTATGGTCCTACTAAGCTATCTCTAAGCTCACTTTAGGCTCTTCCATGGGTCCTCTTGAGCTCCACTATGCTTGCTTCATGGGTCCTACTAAGCTATCTTTAAGCTCGCTTTAGGCTCTTTGGTCCTCTTGAGCTCCACTATGCTTGCCTCATGGGTCCCTATCTCTATGTTCGATTAGGCTCGTGGCTAATTTTGTCCATAACACCAACCATTTGTAGGATTTAATTTAAAAAATAAAAAACCCTAAAAATCCAAACACTTAAATTAATATTTAATAAAATATAGATCATCGAGTAAACAAAAGAAAAACCTTAAGGCTCAAAGTTGGAGAACCTCTTATTTATCCCATTATTTGTTTCTTGGAATAATTAAATTTTAAACTTTACGGCGTTCAGGAGTTCCCTTGTTAAGGAGGCTGCAATTCCAGTTTCCAGACGATCGGCTCCCGCGGTTCAAGCTTTACCCGCTTCTGACCCGAATTCAAAATCCAAATTTCAGATTATCGTTCCCAAAATTATAGCGTAATCATCTGATCCAATTCCTCCGAGTAGACTCATGATTAGAAATTGATCGACGATGAATCGGAAATTCTGCAACTGCGCTATCTGTGAGAATTCAAATCAAGCTTCCATTTGCATAGGTTGCGTGAATCACAGGTATGGAGGTTCTTTAAGACTGTAATTAACTTCCCTGCTTGACTCAAGGAGACGTTTTGTTGTGCTCATCTTTTTGGTTTCAATTTTCCGGCAGATTGAATGACTACAACTCTACGTTAAAATCATTGAGAGCTCGGCGAGATATGCTGTATTCGAGGTTGAGTGACGTGCTTGTGGCAAAGGTTGGTGATGTTCATACTTGATTGTCGTTTTCTTTAATTTTCTCCTCGTTTGAGGTTTAACTGTTGTGAATATATCTTCTGAAACTCTTATACCAAATTGCCGGCGAAAGAATCTTGGTGGAGTTTCCGTTGCTAGAATTTGCTGACGAGATGGCAGATGCCGCTGTTTTTCAATAATCTGTTGTTATTCACCTATTCTTACAAATCATTTCGATCTTATGAATTTTCTTCGGCTTCGTGTTGTTCCATTCCGTTACTGCTGGTCCTGTGTTATTATATACTAAATAGTATTATTTATTTATGCAATGTACTTGTGGAGCAAAATGCCTTGGTCGAGAATTTTAATTCGTTTGACTGTGCTCTCAGGGAAGGCCGACGATCAATTAAACTGGAGAGTGACTCGGAATGAGAAACTTACGAGGTTAAGGGAGAAACTCCGACGCAGCAGAGAGCAACTCGAGCAAGGTTTCCAAACCTCTGAAAGAAATTTTGAAAGCAAACTAGTCCCTTAGATGTTTGGTAAATTATGTTATGTGCAAGTGCTTATCAAATCTAAAAAACTATTTTATGCCATTAGGAAAGTCAGAGATTGAGATGACATCCTTTGATCTCCAATTGAAATATGCAATGCTTGAATCAGCCCGTTCAGTGGTACTCCATTTATTTATTTTCACTTTATACTAGTTGTATTACCTTTCCTCCACTCTATTTAAACATCCCATGAACATGGTTGTTTCTGGATTTTTTGTTGCAGTTGGAAAAACAACGAGTCGAACAACTGGAGAAGGCCTATCCTGACCTTATTAGCACCAAGAATCTGGGACATGTATAACCTATATTCTCCTTTTAATATGGACATTATTTTCAAGCCTGTCTTTTAATAGCCGCTTCTTTCTACATATTTTTGCATAAATATACTTGTGTACATGTACCATTTTATCTGCACGAAAGTTAGGCTATAAAAAAAGGGGCATGTTTGAACATACACAAATGTAGACCTACACGTCAAATGACCTCGTTAAACTTTACTTGGTTGATGCCTAATAGAATTATGGTCCCCCACCATCCCGCCACCACCACATGCACCTACACGCACACCAAAACATCAAACTATGCTTTTTTACTGAAGATTTCTTTTTATATTTTTAGTTGGACCTCTTTCACATTTGACCATATGCGTAATGTAAAAATGTTTTATGGAGACAGATGGCAATCACCTCTGAACGCCTTCACAAACAATCTGTGGTTATAAAACAACTATGCAAGTTGTTTCCACAACGTCAGGTAAGCTCTTATCAGTGTGTACGTTTAACTTCCTGAGTGCTTAGTACATGCTACTCACTGCTGTTAGTTTTGTAACAAATCACTTTTTTCCATAGACAACTCAATCATATGTTGCACGAAAATGTATTTGGATCGTCTTTTCCCACTGTTATGCTTTAATATTCTCTTATTTCAATGTGAAAAGAACTATTCTTGAAGCTATTACAGAAACTATCAGGTCTGCTTACTCAAATCTTTCTGCTTTTCTTTTTCTTTTGTCTTGGAAGTTTAGTCTCTGATCTAGTATGAACCGTATAGACTTAAAGCTGCTAATACAAATTCCTGCATTAATGCAGTGCTTTGTTTCAGAAGAATCTGAGATGATAATTACAGGAAAAACTACAATTCGAAAGCTCTGTATAACCATGAACTAAAATTTTCTACTTACATATGAAAGAATACCCTCATATCTCCCTTTGACACATACTTATAGCTAGAAGTGTTGTCAGTTTAAGCCAAGGCCTCAGACCTTTTAATTTTTGGTCGCATCTATTTATTAATAATTAAAAAATGGATAAAGTTTTTTTGCAGTAGTATACACGATCAAACTAAAGAATTTGTAATTTTTTTAAAAAGTGTCTCAGTCCATTAATTTAAGAAAATGCATCATTAGGACAAGAGTAGTTTTGTGTTTGCTGATGAATGCTTTCCCAAATGTGTCTACATTCAAAATATGATCGTAGGTTTTAGTTCGTGGAGAGAAGAAAGTGGGACCTGGTGAACCATTTGATCAAATCTGTAATGTGAGCTTACCAAGAAGACTAGATCCCCATTCTGTTGAGCCGTATGAGCTTTCAGCTTCTTTAGGGTAAGTATTCTCTGTATGAACTATGATGGTTGAGTTTTGAATATGTGTGGTTTTATCTGTACAATACGACACAGTTTTAGTCTGATTATGCTGCCTTGGATTCATTTTTGTTCTTCCCATTGGGAATATGCTGTCATCTTCTGAACTCCTTACTCTCAATTGTCGGCGGCCTTGGATTTATTTTTGTTCGTCCCATTGGGAATATGCTGTCTCATCTTCTGAACTCCTTACTCTCAAGTGTTGAGGGCTTCTTCCTGCATTTAATTATAATTGGATCTTTTTTCATTTAATTGAAGTCTTCTTGATTTAACTGACAGATATATGGTGCAAGTTCTAAATCTTGTTGTTCAATATTTGGCTGCACCTGCACTTCACAACTCGGGTTTTGCAGTATGTACACTTTTCTAAATTTCTATCTCTATGATGGCTCATTCAAAATATTTGACAAAAAAGAAAAAGTTGTTGCTTATTGAAGGCTAATATTTGTAACTTCTTTGTTTTTTTTTTGAAGTATGGGATGGTTTAAAGTTGTGAATTTTTATTGATAATCTTGATGATGGTTTAATTGAACATAGGGAGTTGTGGAAAGGATACCTGATAATAAGGGGTTTAGTAAATTTACATTATATGAGATGAAAGGATTTCATCTATATGTCATTCAAATTTATATTAATAATGTTTTTGGTTTTCATTCTTAGTTGTTATTTGTGACATGTCTCCTATCATTTATTCACCTATGCACAATATTGTAGGTTTCTTGTTCACGCATATGGCAAAGGGATTCATATTGGGACGCTTGTCCATCTTCTCGAAGGTAAGTTGGTTTAATTTGCAACCTGCATTCCCAAGTCTTATTTGTTAACTTTTGGACTGAAAGTGATGACTTTTACAGCAATGAGTATCCAGTTTTTATACCACGTCAAAGTTATTGTTCAACAAGTGGGGAAAATTCATGGTCTGATAAAAGCTCTAGTAACTTTGGTGTTGCTTCGTTGGAATCAGAGAGGAAACCACATTTAAGTTCACTTGAAAATAGAAGCTTCAATTATTCCTCCGCTTCTCCACATTCTATTGAAACGCACAAGGATTTGCAGAAAGGGATTGCCCTCCTAAAGAAAAGTGTAGCATGTGTCACTGCATACGGGTATAACTCCCTTTCTTTAGACGTTCCGTCTGAAGCTTCCACTTTTGAAGCATTTGCTAAATTATTAGCTACTCTTTCTTCATCAAAGGAAGTGCGTTCTGTTTTTTCCCTCAAAATGGCTTCTTCCAGGTATTTCCATCCATTTTTCACTTTTAAGGTTTTCTCTGACATTTGAACTTGCTTCACTATGTTTTGTTTGTCATACAAGAAATGGAAAAATGATGTCATGTTGACAATTATTTTTAGTCATACGACTTACCCTGTCTGATACACTTGGTTATATCTTCTGCACTCCAGGTCCCCCAAGAACGTTCAGAAACTGAACAAATCTGCATGGAATCTGAATTCCATCTCATCCAGCATGCTGTTAGAGAGTGCACATTCACAAATAATGGTACGAATTTGCAACTTGACGTTGATTTAGTATGTTGCTTGCATCAATAAGTTATTAGGTTTTTTCTCCTATCACCATCTATTATTAAAAAATTTGGTGATTTTTTAATAATAAATGAAAACAATCATAGCTGTCTCCCGACCTTTAAAGATGACCCTCATTTGGATTTGAAGTTGGTTAGTTATCATCATAGCGAAATTTCGTTCAAAATCTCGAAATTTTGGCAGGGATTTTCCCCCAATTTCTTGAAATTTCGAAGGTTTTGTTTTTTAATATATATCTTTTTTATTTTTAGCAATTAGCTAGGCTAGCTCAATGAAAGTTTTTTCTCTTTTACCCTAAAAAATTCTTATTTTCAAGAAATCACATATTTATTTTTAACTTCATTCAAACCTTTTTTTTTATTGAATTTTTACATTATTTCACCTCAAAATTAAATTGATGTGAGTTTTGTTTCTTTTACCATCCAAAGCTTTCATTTTCAAGAAATCAAAATTGAGAAAGTTAACATATGTTTATTTTTAACTTCCTCCAAACCTTTTTGATTGAATTTTCACATCATTTCACCTCAAAATTGAATTGATGTGAGTTTTTGTTTCTTTTACCATCTAAAGCTTTCACCTCAAATATTTCATGTCCTTTAATTTTGTAATTAATTATTAGTATTTGACATTATTTTGTAATTATTTTTTCATTTCTTTTTTAAATTTATGTTCTCATATTGACTTTTACACAAATATTTTACAATATACATCTAAATGTTGTTTTACTTTATAGAATTGATTATTAAAAATGGTCAATTATAGTCTAATTCAACCACAATCGAAGTTTCATTAACTAATTATAACAATTTCCATTAATTTCCATAAAGTTTCTCGGATTTCCATTGATATCGATATTTTCATCAATATTTCCATAAAATCGGAATTTCAATATTTCCATTGACATCGATATTTCGAACTTTGGTTATCACAATACATTCATCATGTTAAATGGTTCTGAAGCTTCATTAAATCAACTGGAGATGCATGCAAATTTCCTGTTTGTTATTTCTTTGTTACTTTTTCTCATCTTCCTTGGTTATTTCATATTCCTCTTCCCTTATCACTTTCCAAAATGTAAAATCGATGAAACCCTCTATATACAAAGTAGAGAGAATGAACAATTGTGAGAGTACTGTCTGCATATCTGCATTAAGCACTTGGTTTTGTTAATTCATTTTCTGCATCTTAATGCAGAAAACCAATTATGAGATTAACCTTCCAAGTTCTGCTTCGAGTTATCTTTATGCCACCCAATTCTCTGATGCTGGAAAGAATGATTCCACCATTGAAGGATGGGACCTCATAGAGCATCCAACTTTGCCTCCTCCTTCCCAAGCTGAAGACATTGAGCATTGGACTCGAGCAATGTTCATCGATGCAACCAAACAGTAATTTAATGGGTAACTAAACTAACACTGTTTTCTTCTCTTTTTTTCCCCTTAAAGTTGCCACCAAGAAATGATTCTATTGCATCTCATTGAAATTAAAAACACCTAATATAACTTATCGCAAGCTGTTTGTTTTTATTATGGGCATGCTTCAAAATTTCATGGTCCAATGCTGTTTCTACTTTGTAGATTATGTTTTCAAAAATACCCATCTACATATATAAAACACAAGAAAGATTGATCGAGCAATTATAAATTTCCAGGTTTTGAAGATTTATTGGCATATATGCGCACATCTAAAGTGTCTTGATTTTAGTAGCCTTGCAGTTCAATGTGGATACAAAGTATTTTGTTTCTGATTGTTGCATTTTTGCAGTTAGATATTATCATGGCGGTATTCGTATTTCTGTGAAACTGTTGTCAGTGTGTTTTGCAACAACCAAAACAAAAACTCACAAGGAAAAAGTATCAAATGAGACAGAATAAAGTGCATCGGCCCCAAGCTCTCACTCATTAACCCCTTCGTTTTATTAATTAATTATGGGACAAATTACAAAAACTACCCTCAAAGTATGGTGGTAGTTGCAATTATACCTTCAAACTTTCAAATTGTAAAAACTAAGCTTTTAAACTTATACAAACATTAGAATTGGACCCTCAAACTTATATAATTGTATAAGTTTGAGAGTTCAATTTTTATCATTTGGGGTCCAATTTTTACAATTATATGGTAAGTTTGAGGATTCAATTTTAACACTTCTACAAGTTTGAGGGCTGAATTTTTACATTGAAAGTTTGAGGGTGTAATTGCAATTATTACCATACTTCAAGGGTGTGTTTTTGCAATTTTTGCCCTGATTCTTTTTAACTCAATAGGGTCATTGTAATATTATCATTTTTAGATACTGAATGCATATTTCCCTGTTCTCCGATTTTAATAGCATTTGGAATCGCATCAGGTAAGCGCGAGAAAGAGAAGCACTTGGAACTACTCAATGCACGACCAGCTTTCGACCTGTAAATATGGAGTCTTCAAAAGGTGTACATCCCTGAACATATTTAGGTTTAGGATTATTTTTATTGTTCCATCATCTTATCTGGAGATTTATTAGAGTTAGGATAACTTATGGCTATTCCATCATCTTAGCCAATATTATTCTTGGATTTTTTTTTCTTTCTTTTTCTTTTAATGGGTGCACATAGTGGAGTTGGTTTGTGAGGATGTTTTTCAAATGTATATAGAATTTGGCCTTTAAAATTAGCTCATTCCCTTTGATGTCATGATTTTATTAGTTTGAAACACCCCTCCACTCCACAAAGTTGATTTCACTAAACACAAATGCTAAGGTCCCGTTTGATTAGGCTCCATTTGGTAACTATTTTATTTTGGCTTTTGATTTTTTAAAAATTAAGTCTATCTTCTCTCAATTTTTTAGCATGATTTGCATCTTTCTTAAGTACAAGAATTGAATTCTTAGCCAAATTTCAAAAACAAAAAACAAGTTCTTAATTTTTTTTTTTTTTTTTTTTTCAAATTTTGGCTTGTCTTTTGAAAATATTAGTAAAAAGTAAAGTGTGTTTATAGTAAAAAGTAAGGAGTGTTTACAAATAAAAAAATTTAGAGGTGGAATGACTGTTTATAGGATTAACTTTCAAAAACTAAAAACCAAGAATTAAATTGTTACTAAATGGGGCTTTAATTTTTTGTTTTTGATTTTTGAAAATTAAACTTATAAAAACAATTTCTACCAATAAGTTTCTATATTTTATTATTTAATTTCTACTAATATTTTCAAAAATCAAATCAACTTTTGAAAACTTAAAAAAAAAAAAAAAAAAAAAAAAAGTTTTTAGAATTTAGCTAGGGGTTCAAGTGTTTATTTAAGAAAGGTAAAAATCATAATTGAAATATTTGGAGAAAACAAGCATAAATTCCAGAAGAAAAAAACTAAAAGTGAAGTCGTTATCATACCAGGCTTAATACATTATATTTTTCAAATTTGTAAAATTTTGGGATGGCGATTTGCACCTGTAATAATAGAAAGTTCTGCTTTAGGTAGTTTTTGTTGAATTGAACAAAGGAACTTTCATATAAAAACATCATCAGCATACAAACGCTATGACCCTAAGATAGCGATTGCTTTGTTTAGGTCAAATTGGCTCAGCCAAGTCTTGAGAGCTTTTAGTCTCCAAAACTTACAATTGGAAGCAGTCTCACTAGTAGTTTCGAAATATAATTAGAAAGTGATTTCACGTAGTTAGCATATTTCTTCATCACTCTTTTTACTTCTTTCTCTTCTTTGGTGGTGGAAGGGTTTCTTCATC